>JAKWBJ010000543.1:1567500-3967500 GCA_023159175.1 Wohlfahrtia magnifica
TACAAAATTCAGTATATTTCGAAAAGAAAACCAATTAGTCGGAAACTGCAAAAAAAATCTATAAAATTTTAAAATTCGTCTTTTCGGATGAAGCTCATTTTCATATTGGTGGGTGATTTAATAAGCAAAATTTCCGTATTTAGAGCTCAGAAAACTCAAACGTGTTCTTACAGAAGCCAATGCACTCATTACGAGTGACTGTAATGGTGCGGCTTGTAGAGCGGAGGCATCATTGGCCCATATTTTTTTGAAAATTAGGACCGCGCAACCACTACGTTCAATAGAGACACCTATTGCACCATAATAACCGATTTTTTTGTGCCTGCTCTTCATGGTATTAATGTGGATATATGTGTTTGTGAACTTGTATATATCACGTTCAATGATCTCTTGGAAGAACTAAGGGCCACAACAAACTCCCTTCATTTGGTCCTGTTAGTTAGATTGTTGGTTACAACGGATAACCACACTCTGGTCCAGCTTCCCTGGGTCCAATACTGATCCCACTGTGATACCCGTACAAGGTCCAAACAGAACGACATGTCCGCGCTCCTACATTTACATCAACTAGGTCCGTTATGGCACGCAGAAAAGAACTGATAAGGAAACCAGTCTTAATATCCAAAAGTTTTGAATACTGCATAGAAAAGTCAGTCCTCCTCTTTTTCATCTTGACAAATCCTACAGACCACTGAAGAACCAGTCTTCTAGCATGCGCAGGTGATAGCCAGTGCCCAGTGCTAACAGACACCAGGATTCACGGCAACCTTAAGATAGACACCGCACGAGACCGATCGTATAAGAGCCAGGTTTGTCGCGATACGGAGTATCTGGGTTCATTCTGCTATCGTTTCTGTGCCCAACATCCATTGCAGAACCAGAACTTTGCAAGAGGAAAGTGTCGCCCCTACCCTATGGTCAGTCTCCTCATTTCCAAGGAGGGAGCCTTTTTTCACGAGTTCATGCGCCACACAGTTTTCCGGCTGTCAGAATGACCCCTTACCCAGATAATCCAACGAGAGATCTTAATATCTCGCCATATCGTTTAAAGACCCTGGCCATTCCCATACCAGTCGCGATGTCGAGTAGACAGCGGCCGTACTTTCCGTACAGATCCCTTTAGTAAATCAACCAGTCTCCTGCCCTCGTTATCGCCGAAGGAAATTCAACAATACAAACAAAGCCTTCGAAGCGGTGGGCCTAAGCATGAATCAGCATTAGCTATCGAGAATATATATGTAAATTTTACGTTGGCTTAAACCAGTATTTGAAATACTGATTTGCCAAAATATTTCCAATACCCTTCGAAAACAACGATTGATGGACCCCTGGACATTAATTTCATAGCATTCTACTATGTTCCCAGACTCACATCCTTAAACGAAGGCTGATTTTATATAGGAAATATTGATTGACCTTGAAGATCTGGAATATCACATCATTGCTACAGCCACGATTCATTGTTAGAATGCTACCAAAGTAGTGGAAATTATTAACTTCTTTCAATTGAAGTTTTCTATACTGGTTTTTGTGTTGTCAGGAGTATTGTCCCATGTTCTCTTATAGCTGAACTCTCCAAGTTTTAAGTCACTGTCTTAAGTCTTCTTGCTGGTTGTAACGATGATAATATATATTCGGTGCTGGAGATCAACCTAAACACTGGGATCAAGGGTAAGACCATTAATATATACTCTGACAGCCAAGCTGCAAAATTGATCAAATATTGCTACGATACGTTTCATAAGCTTTCGTTTGGAAATAAGTTCCTGTTATTCGGTGTCTGGACGCTGTGGAATAAATGGCAATGAAATAGCTCAAGCGTTGGCCAGAAACAGTTTCATGGTACCATATATCGTTCCGTAACCTTGCTGTGCAGCACCACTCACTACCATCCTCAATCTAATCAAGGATTAGGTAATTGCCAGATGCTTGGAACAGTTAAATGCTCGAAGGCGACTTCGTCACTCTAGGGTGGCAATCAGTCCGCATCTTTCAGAAGTTTTCAGTTATAGCAGGCCATACTGGAAGCTCTAAACTATTGGCACTATTTTCTATGACTAGCGTTTCATTGGCTTCCTAAAATGTATGCAAGAATATATATACAAAACTTAACATCTTTATTACACCAATGGAAGCAAATAATTATTTGTTTACCTCCCTACTCTTGCACCAAAACCAAACATATATTCAACAGGGTTTTGCAGACTTCTGTGGTAGCAGCCGAAAGGACCTGAGTACTAAGCACTCTCACTACACGGCAACTACTTTCACTTCTACTGTTTCCAGTGCTGTTGCCATTCATTAACCATGTAAGTTCAAATTGTGGTTTTTTAATATGGTACGTCTCTGTTAGCTTTTGTGCACACACATTCTTTTGAGTTGGTTTTAGCTGGCTATTGCATAGTTATTGTTGTGCCAAGGCTGGTTTTGTGGTATAATGGAAAATCTTTTCCTTTTATAGTTACTTTTTTAGTTTTTGAAAGTTTTTTTTTTATACCAAAACAGTAGTGGCCTGCTTTTTTTGCAAATATTTCTTTTCCTACCACAAAAAAAATATATATAAATAAGTATATACAATATATATACAATATATATACGAGGGCGTTCTGTAATTATAACCTTTTTACTTATTTATGTAGATACGGTTATTGTTGTAATTTTTTCACCATAAAGTTCACCACTATTTTTTTTCATTTCATTTTTTTTCTTCTTCAAATGAACGGCGTACATTTGTTGTATATTGAGCTGCCAGTATTGTGTAAGCAATTGTCGCATGAATAATTCGGTAACAATAAATTCTTTTTTACTCACAACAAAAAAAAGAAAGCTCTGAGAGTGTGTGCGTGAAATAGACACAGAAGTTGAATGCATAAAGCACACATTTACCAATACTCTTAAGCACCAAATATGTTAATTTTTTTCATGTGAATGTGTATGTGTACATATATGGGAGAGTAAAATAAGTCCAAACAATAATAATGCCATATATGAATGCAAGAACGAGTGTATATGTACGAGTATGTGTGAAGAGTTTAGTGTAGAACGTTTCCTCAATTTTTATGCAAATTTTCTCCGTCGGTACGAAAATATCTGCATTTATTTTATAGTTCCTGGCTTACCCATTGATTCTTCTTTCAATAGTTCTGGGGTGTGGAGTTATTTTGTGATTTATGCTACATTTTTCATTCGTGGATTTATTCTTCTCATGTACTTTGGTTTAACAGTTGAACCGGCTTTTGTAAAGCATTTAAATTTTGCTTTAAGATCTTAAAATAGTTGTTCACAGTTCAATATTGTGAAGGTGATCCACTAAATTTCGCTTTTTTAATTTTTTTATAACTAATCGTACATTTTTTTGTTTTTTAAGAAATAAGTTCATTATACGGCTTCCAATATACATAAACAGTATAAAATTGTGTTATCATAGGTATTACTCCTACTCATAGGGTAACTATGAGAAGTGAATAAATTGTTATCTTTCATAACTATTACCAAAATTGATTAAAGAAACGTATTTTGATATTCGTTTACACTACCAATACGAGGGAAATTCGAGTATTCAGTGAAATTTGGTATTTTCAGTTCAATAACTTTTAGTGCCAAGCTGTGTCATAGGTTGGTTTTTAGAAGCCAAATAAAATTGGAAAAAGTTAATAAGTACTCAACTTGTTTTTTTTTAGACTTTCATACCTTTGAGGAGGCAAATGTTGCTTTATTTTAAAACCGAACTGATAGTTGCTTTTTAGTTAGTATTGCTTATTATGGATAGAATTACACCACAGCAACGCTTGCAAATTATTGAAATTCTTTATCAAAATAATGGCCCTGTTCGTCAAATTTTTTTTGTTTGTTCTCCGATGAAACCCATTTCTGTGTACGTAATAGGGAGATCGATTATTCGAATTTTTTCGAATAATTCGAAAATTAGCAATTTTTAAATAACCGGTTTTCGGTTAAGAATTAATCAAAGAACCGGTTAACCGGTTCTTTTATTGCAATAAAATTCTTCTCAATTATTTTTGCATTAGCAAATAAAGTTTTAAACATTTTTGTACCATCTCGTAGTGTCTAGCAAGTAAGTATGCTGGAATAACGTTCGGCTTTTTTAGGGCGTTAAACATTTCTTCCTGGAAAACACAACGTCCTAATATTTCATCCAGTGATTAAGTTTTTAAAGCATGGTTTCATTTTCAGTTATTTTTATTTTGATGATCTGGACCTCATAGTCTCTCTCAGACTACCTGATGCTTACTGGCCCATCTGGAACGATATCAAGTCTAACTGATAAGGGTTCCAAGTCATGCGGGCATCCGAGGGAATGAAATTGCTGATGGGTCCTCTCTGTATCTCATACAGGCGGCTGTGTATGACGCTCTATATGCGTTGTCGGTTTTATTGAAAAAATGAGCACTGAGCAGGATGTAACACAAGTGGACAACAATCACCACCTGTGAAATATCCAGAATGCTTTGGCCTCTTCTTTTCATGGAAAAAATTAGGTCTTTTCTTAGGTTTGGAAAGGAGTTGATCGGGCTTTTTGGGCATAAATACCGAGCATTGTATAATAGGTCGCATATCGAAGCGCATGGGATGCCTGGCCATTGCTACTGAAAGAGCTGTCAGGCTAAAGAGTAGGAGGAGTTGGTACAACACCTTCTCTGTAACTGTCCTGCTCTATGAGAGCTTAGACTTAGGCATTTGAGTTCATGTCGCTTTTATGATGTAGACGGTCTGTCACTTTCGAAGTTGATTAACTTTGTCAAGGGTACCGGTTGGCTCAAATGAGGTAACTGATATTTTTTAGTCTTTATGTGGGGATATTTCTTCTGGGACTCTCCCATGTCCAGCCTTTTGGCTTTTTTAATGTGTCTGTCTTTGTTGGAGTGTCACAATGGCCATAGTGAACTCGCCTCCGAATGAAATCGTGAAACGCGAGTTCCTTTCCAACGATTTCCAAATATCTTCACACTTCAGAGGACATCTGTAGAAACATAAATGCATGCACCACATCTTTAATAGTGGACGCCAAGGTATGCTAGGTAAGACACCCGCCTATCAACCAAGAAGTCTTCGGTTCAATCCCAGGCCACACCATTCAACAATTTGCAACAGCGATACATAAACTCATATCGGAAAACAAAAAACAATCAGTACAGTGGGCCTTTCAAGTAAACGGTCACCAAATTCGTTTTAGGAGGATGTGTCCACGCGTTGCCCATCTTATCAGTTACTTTGAGGAATATGAATATTTTTAGATAAACTTGTACCAACAAGGTAATGGCCACAATTTATTTAGATTGTGTAAAAGCTATAATGGTTTCTAACAAGTATTAGTCAGAGCTTTTTGAGTAGATGAAGTACTGATTTGAAACGTCAAGATAGTATAGGGTTGCACACATGGATAGCCAAGAACACCATACACTATTCAGCATTCTAATAAAGTTGTATCTTTCTAAACAATTTTTTATTTATATTTTCAATAATCAAAATTTCTTTTTACAGCTACGTGAGGACTGATTGAGCAAATTTCAAAAATTTTGAATTGTCTCATATGGAAAATATATATCAAAGTGCATTTTTTATACTTTTAATGCTGATTTTATTTAATTTAACAAATTAAAATAATATCAACGGCATGAGTTAAAAATTGTTAAAAAAATTTTATAATTTTTTTTTTCACTGTTAACAACTGCTTTGAAACTTTTTTACTTTTGCGATGTTGATTTAATGAATATTAATTTATGCAATGCCTGCATATACATACATATTTACACTCTGACATTCATGCTGAAGCCATTAAAAAATGAGCAAAAAGTAGAAGAAAAAAAGATTTTATTTCTGTATTTTCAATTATAATTCTTTTAATCTTTTTTATTTGTAATAAAATTATCTGCTTAACAACTTAACCTTTAAGCCTTAATATATATCCAGCTTATAAATGTTTTGTTGGTGTTACGAAACACAAGCACAGATGTAAACAATCACATACATTGAATGGCAGACTGGCAGGCTGGCAGGCTGGCAGGAAAAATATACAAAATTTCTTCATCTTTCTTACTATGTTTTCAACTTCGAATGTTTGTTTATGTGTGTGTGTGTGTATGTGTTTATGATCATAAAAAGTCACAACAAAAGCTTAGCCATGTTAGTATTATTATTGTTGCTGTTGTTGAGATATTTTACTTTTTTTTAATATGTTATATTACTTGTTACAATTAACAAAAAGAAAAAAATCTCTACTTATTTGCTTAAAGAGCATGTGTCTATAAACGTCTGTGTCTGTGTCTTCTTTGTCTGCTTGTCTTTTCAAGTGAGTCTGGCCTTATGTTTTTGTATGCAAACACACATGCAGTTTGTTAGGGTTATCACTTGGTTTTACCATTAACCGGTTAATAGTTCATTTTAAATCTGAAAACTTTTCGAGAAATAAGAATTTAACAAATTACACTTCAAAATTTAAACGAATGGAAATGACATTGCTTTCTAACAATATAGAAACGTTTATCAAACATCTTTTGTTATACCAATCAATTTTGATTTTAAATGTATAATATTCGTCCGTCCTTTGCTTTCATAGTTGTAAAAAATTTTCTGAAGTGCCTTAAAAGCTATAACTAATTAAAAACGACAAAAACAATTTTAACACCATAAAAAGGCAGACTTCTCCATTAGTTTTGGTTTGGGAAAGTTTTTTGAATACCTTTTTGGTAATTAAGGTTTTATTTAAGGTAAGGTCTTCCCCAGCATCTTAACTCAGAGGTTGTACTATTTGGAACACCTTCAGATCCATAAGAAACATACAATACATGCTTTACACGTATTCATGCATGCTTTACACGTATTCAGTGCCAGCATAATTATTGATGATTTTAAGGTTGTGAAATAAATAGTCATCTAATACGTTAATTTTGTACCCAACTATTTTTAGTACAACCTACTCCTGGGTAGTACAGTAAACAAATAGAAAGAAAATATTCTTAAAAATCTGAATCTTGAAATCTGAAATCAATGGCACTACGAGAACCAGGAAATTTGGTTCTGTTCTAGTGCTTACACGTATTCAGCATCATCATAGCTCTTCACGCTTTCAAGTCTTTGAAATAACTACTCATCTAAAATGTTCATTTTGTGCACTCTGAGTTTTAGTACTCCTTGGTAGTCTAGTAAAAAATAGAAAAATATGCTTAAAGATCCGAATCTTATTCTGAAATCCCTACAAGTCGCAGGGAATTTCGTTCTGGTCTAGTGTTTGGGTACGTTTCTACGAAGTGTATACGTGGTGGTTGTTGTTTTAAGTTTAATCATAGGTAAAGACTGTTACGATTCACCCAGAGTGTAACAGAAACTGATTCTGCAGAAGCAGAAACAGAAGCTTAGATAGTTTTCACAAATAGTTCATTTTTGAGCTGAAACTATAATTTTTCTTATACTATAATGAAGAGACTGTGTGTAAAACTTTGACTCAATAAAATACCCCAAATAAAGGCTCCGAAGTTATCGATAGATGCTAAGGACACTTCCGATGCTAATGACATTAAAACAGTAAGCCAGTACCCTCCTAAGACTTCACATTCGCTTAAAAATGCTAAAACCTGTATTACTTTTCATCAGATTAATACCTTTCACAGAAGTCTTCAAACGTAAGTCCTAGCTGATCCCTAGCAGAGATTAGTAACGAATCGTTTTTTGCTATTTAAACTCACTCATGAATTTATATTTATTTATAAGTGAGTACACATCATTCAAATTCAACCACTCATACTCATAATAACGTTGACTTATAAGTATAAGTAGCAATGAGTATGAATCAAATGTCGTAGTTATACTCATTGCTACCCATACTCATAGTATTTATTCATTTTCCAGTAAATACTCATAAATGATTCTCATGATTCACGAATACTGATGAATACTCATTAGTATTAATTTATATAAGTATTGGCTATTTAAAAGAAAACACTCGAATACACATCCTTTATATTTGAATCATACTCATTTTGCACCGTCTACGTAAAATGAGTGCAGATGGATATGAAATAATAGCGTCATAAATGTCGATAAGTATGAGCATGAATGCTCAGCACTTTAAATCTTAGAGTATGAATGCTTATGGTTAGCCATTACAATGAGTATGATGCGTATGAGTAAAAGAATTTATGTATCATGACTCAAGTGTGACTCTTCAATATTGTCTTCAATATTTATAGAAAAACAATGAAATACACATCCTTGTAAGGAGTATTAAATGTTTATATTCGAATAATACTTATTTTGCACCGTCTGCGTACAATGAGTGCAGATGGGTATGAATCAATAGCGTCATAAAAGTCAATAAGTATGAGCATGAATGCTCAGCACTTCAAGCCTTAGAGTATGAATGCTTATGGGTAGCCATTGCAATGAGTATTAATGAATATGGGCACACAGTTTTCAACATACCACTATAGTTTTATATCTACATGCACTCTGTCAATATTATAAAACAATTCAGTTAAAATAACTGCCAGAATTTTCTGACGACTCTTCTGAGAAAACATTGCTCCTTATCTTATCAGGCAGATTTACAAACAGAGGCTTAAATGTACAGAAAACAAGCAGTTCAGTATATTACTTAACTTTTACGAAAACTCATTAGACCAGATTTCCTAAGTTTACTTCTTACTAAGCTCTATTTATTTAGCAATTTATGTTATATTCAGAGCTTCTATGGAAAGTTCGCATTAATATGTTTAGTAGAGTAACAGGTTTAAACCTGCCAGAAGGATAAAAGGCTACCAATCTACTGCAAAAGACAAATTAATGCTATGATAGGCAACTGAGAGTATATAAGCGGTCTAAAAGTGAAGTTGATATAGGTTAAGTCGCAGTAGAGGAAGGCAAATAAAAATAATCGGACTTCATTCCACCAATCTACAGAGTGATTTCAGAAATTAATATTACTGTTACCAGAAATTCATTTAAAGGTGTACCCTTTTTTTTAAGCTTTACTGTTCACTTGTGTTTGCCTGCATATGTATGACTATGCCTTTGGTAGCTTTCGTAGTCCCCTCTTAAGAAGCTTAACAATTTTCCTTATTTTATTCTGATGTGATTTACCCACACACGCTCATATTTATTTATCTCGGTTGGTATTTTCAGCAAGATAATATAAAAAACCTTTTATTCTCCTTTTTTGCTGTTTTTTTTTATTAATATTCTCATATTTATTCTATGCTTCTTGTCTTCTTTCCTCATTCTTCTCCAATTATGGCTTCATTTTGGCACAGCAATAAAAACTGTATTGCAACAACAGCATTAAAGCAAAAATATAACAAAAACATATATTTTAACATATTATTTGACAAAAACAAAAGCAACGAATAAGAATCCATGTATGATTTGCCAAAAGGGAATTGTGTTGTTTGCTGGGCTGCTATAAGTAAAATGAATGGCAAATACACTAAAACAAAAATATGGGCATAAAAAGAGAAAAAATATTTTTTTTTTTTTTTTGTTAAATTGAGTGTTTCACCCGGTAGGGGCCAGTGCTCCAAAATCTATTTTGGAACTTCTCGATGACGTGCAGGAAAGTGTTAGATGTTCATATATGACGGAAAGGTATCCAACAACTCTGATCCATTGGAGCACAGTCTCACCATGAAAAAAAAAGGATTAAGAAATAATTTTAGTTTTGCCCACTGCTGTATTTGAGCGCATGAACAGTGATGTATGAGTGATTGTTGTTTGTGCAACTTTAGAAAATACCACTAATATTTGTTAAAAGCCTACGGGGATCTCAGAAGATGAAACCATAAAAAGCGCAAGAAAATAATAAAAATTAAAAGGGGGAGAGAAAAACAACAAAATTAGCAAACATCTAAAAGAAAGGAAAGATTACAATAAAAATCTACATTTGTACTCCTTTCTCAAGTCAAGAGTAAAATATATATAAAAAAAACTCTAAAAATTATGGCAAAGCTTGATTCGAACAATCAAGGAAAGGGAAATTCAGCCATGCATGAAGCTTTTGTTTGTGAAAACAGACGCAAACAATGCGTGATAATAAGAGGAATAAAAGAAAAATATGAATTGCGTGAATATGAATATGAACTTAACTAAAAACAAGCGATATTTTGTTGAGCTAAACTGTTGCTTTTATTTATTTTTGTTTATAAAAAACAAAACTAGGAACATAATGGATCAAGTCCTTCATGAGTTTTCGAGTTTTACTTGAGGGTAACACAATGGGCCACTAGCCGCGGGTGGCTCATGTAACTAAACCTAACCTAACCTCATGGATTAATAGAGGTAAAGTATCTCCAAAGCTCTGGCAGTATATAGAGAGAGGAGCAACCAAAACGCACGATGTTAATTGTAAATAAAACAAAAAGGTTTGAGAACTTTATCTTAGTGCCTTTTGCTCTGTAAGGACAACTGTATAGGACAACTGCTCTCCACGGCTTCGGTGGCATAACTCTATCCGTCGGCCCATATTTTCAAAGACTCTCAGCTATAATTGAGGTCTAATGTCATTAAAGAGCCAAATTATATCATAGTTTGGCTTTCGAATTATTACGTACACTTTTTCTTTTAAATATAACCAAAGAAAGAAGTCCAACGGTGTCAAATCACATTATCGCGGTGGCCAATTAACATCGCCCCTACATGAGATAAAACGGCCAGTGATTTTCTCGCGAAAGAATATCCATTGTTTCGTTGGCTGTGTGGCATCCTCTATTATCCAGTCCCATATCCTCAACTTCTGGCCACAAGAAGTCCGTTATTATCTCACCATAGCGAGCGCCATTCACTGTAACTGCTGCCCGACTCCAAGGTCGAAGAAGTACGGTCCGATGAGGCCGCCAGCCAATAAGTCACACCAACAATCACTCGAGAAGTCTAATTTATCCAAATGCGGCAGTTCTGCTTGTTAACGAATTCATTCAGGTGAAAGTGTGCCTCGTCGCTGAAAATGATTTTCTCTGTAAAGTCACTATTGATTTCTGCCTATTTATCTTACTATTTAGCGTATTGAAGGCGCTTAAAATGATTAGTAGGCTTCAGCACTTGAATCAATTCAACATTGTAAGCGTGTAAATTCAAATCTTTATTCAAACTTCGCATCAGTGAAGTTCGTAAGGTGTTTAATTGTTGGGCACTACGACACGTCAAGATTGACAGCTCTTCTGGTTTGCTGAAATTTGCGCACATTTTTCCAGATTGTTGACACATTTGGTCGATTATACTGACAAAAAAAAAAAAATCACGAAGTGCACGAAATGCTTTTTAATTTAAACGCCCTTTTTTGTAAGAGGCTTCAACACTCTTAATGTACCATTTCATGTTTGCATTTGTTTGAACACTTAAGTTGCGTAACAATCTTGGCGTTAAGGTGTGACTCGCCATTAACACCGAGCATTATGGTTGGACCACCCTTTACTAGGCCCTGAGATCTGGACAAACACGAAAATTATATTGTTATCATCGCTAACAATCACAGAGACTGTGGAGTGGTCACCTGCGAGAATTCAGTGGGCGAAAAAAACTCTCACTATTAAGAATCATCGCAGATATTAAACATAAAAACATCATTGGCTTTGTGCATGCAAGGTGTTTGCTCTAGCGGTTGGCGAACTACAGCCAGTGCACAACACATTAGCTGATATTATGAGTTGCAACATTTTTTGTGGTGCTAAAACGGAACTAAGTGATAATTGTATTCCCAAGTTGTGGGCCACCTGAACCAATCAAACAACAACCAATATATTATGTCGAGTCTGAAGTTTAGCCATCACAATGCAAAAGTTGGAGCATTGATTTACAAGTTTTGGTACGTTGTTAGAGTGTAATATTGTTCTAAGTAATTTGTCTAAACTTATCGAAAAGAAATGCAAAAACAATTTTGGGATTGACGCATAGTAGTTATCAGAGGTCAGCAATTAATAGCTTTTTTGTTACCCATAATCATTCATGAATTTATAAGTAAAAGTGCTTATACATCAATCAAATTCAACTACTTATACTCACAATTACGTTGTTTCATAAGTATAAGTATAAGTATAAGTATAAGTATAAGTATAAGTATAAGTATAAGTATAAGTATAAGTATAAGTATAAGTATAAGTATAAGTATAAGTATAAGTATAAGTATAAGTATAAGTATAAGTATAAGTATAAGTATAAGTATAAGTATAAGTATAAGTATAAGTATAAGTATAAGTATAAGTATAAGTATAAGTATAAGTATAAGTATAAGTATAAGTATAAGTATAAGTATAAGTATAAGTATAAGTATAAGTATAAGTATAAGTATAAGTATAAGTATAAGTATAAGTATAAGTATAAGTATAAGTATAAGTATAAGTATAAGTATAAGTATAAGTATAAGTATAAGTATAAGTAAGTATAAGTATAAGTATAAGTATAAGTATAAGTATATAAGTATAAGTATAAGTATAAGTATAAGTATAAGTATAAGTATAAGTATAAGTATAAGTATAAGTATAAGTATAAGTATAAGTATAAGTATAAGTATAAGTATAAGTATAAGTATAAGTATAAGTATAAGTATAAGTATAAGTATAAGTATAAGTATAAGTATAAGTATAAGTATAAGTATAAGTATAAGTATAAGTATAAGTATAAGTATAAGTATAAGTATAAGTATAAGTATAAGTATAAGTATAAGTATAAGTATAAGTATAAGTATAAGTATAAGTATAAGTATAAGTATAAGTATAAGTATAAGTATAAGTATAAGTATAAGTATAAGTATAAGTATAAGTATAAGTATAAGTATAAGTATAAGTATAAGTATAAGTATAAGTATAAGTATAAGTATAAGTATAAGTATAAGTATAAGTATAAGTATAAGTATAAGTATAAGTATAAGTATAAGTATAAGTATAAGTATAAGTATAAGTATAAGTATAAGTATAAGTATAAGTATAAGTATAAGTATAAGTATAAGTATAAGTATAAGTATAAGTATAAGTATAAGTATAAGTATAAGTATAAGTATAAGTATAAGTATAAGTATAAGTATAAGTATAAGTATAAGTATAAGTATAAGTATAAGTATAAGTATAAGTATAAGTATAAGTATAAGTATAAGTATAAGTATAAGTATAAGTATAAGTATAAGTATAAGTATAAGTATAAGTATAAGTATAAGTATAAGTATAAGTATAAGTATAAGTATAAGTATAAGTATAAGTATAAGTATAAGTATAAGTATAAGTATAAGTATAAGTATAAGTATAAGTATAAGTATAAGTATAAGTATAAGTATAAGTATAAGTATAAGTATAAGTATAAGTATAAGTATAAGTATAAGTATAAGTATAAGTATAAGTATAAGTATAAGTATAAGTATAAGTATAAGTATAAGTATAAGTATAAGTATAAGTATAAGTATAAGTATAAGTATAAGTATAAGTATAAGTATAAGTATAAGTATAAGTATAAGTATAAGTATAAGTATAAGTATAAGTATAAGTATAAGTATAAGTATAAGTATAAGTATAAGTATAAGTATAAGTATAAGTATAAGTATAAGTATAAGTATAAGTATAAGTATAAGTATAAGTATAAGTATAAGTATAAGTATAAGTATAAGTATAAGTATATAAGTATAAGTATAAGTATAAGTATAAGTATAAGTATAAGTATAAGTATAAGTATAAGTATAAGTATAAGTATAAGTATAAGTATAAGTATAAGTATAAGTATAAGTATAAGTATAAGTATAAGTATAAGTATAAGTATAAGTATAAGTATAAGTATAAGTATAAGTATAAGTATAAGTATAAGTATAAGTATAAGTATAAGTATAAGTATAAGTATAAGTATAAGTATAAGTATAAGTATAAGTATAAGTATAAGTATAAGTATAAGTATAAGTATAAGTATAAGTATAAGTATAAGTATAAGTATAAGTATAAGTATAAGTATAAGTATAAGTATAAGTATAAGTATAAGTATAAGTATAAGTATAAGTATAAGTATAAGTATAAGTATAAGTATAAGTATAAGTATAAGTATAAGTATAAGTATAAGTATAAGTATAAGTATAAGTATAAGTATAAGTATAAGTATAAGTATAAGTATAAGTATAAGTATAAGTATAAGTATAAGTATAAGTATAAGTATAAGTATAAGTATAAGTATAAGTATAAGTATAAGTATAAGTATAAGTATAAGTATAAGTATAAGTATAAGTATAAGTATAAGTATAAGTATAAGTATAAGTATAAGTATAAGTATAAGTATAAGTATAAGTATAAGTATAAGTATAAGTATAAGTATAAGTATAAGTATAAGTATAAGTATAAGTATAAGTATAAGTATAAGTATAAGTATAAGTATAAGTATAAGTATAAGTATAAGTATAAGTATAAGTATAAGTATAAGTATAAGTATAAGTATAAGTATAAGTATAAGTATAAGTATAAGTATAAGTATAAGTATAAGTATAAGTATAAGTATAAGTATAAGTATAAGTATAAGTATAAGTATAAGTATAAGTATAAGTATAAGTATAAGTATAAGTATAAGTATAAGTATAAGTATAAGTATAAGTATAAGTATAAGTATAAGTATAAGTATAAGTATAAGTATAAGTATAAGTATAAGTATAAGTATAAGTATAAGTATAAGTATAAGTATAAGTATAAGTATAAGTATAAGTATAAGTATAAGTATAAGTATAAGTATAAGTAAGTATAAGTATAAGTATAAGTATAAGTATAAGTATAAGTATAAGTATAAGTATAAGTATAAGTATAAGTATAAGTTCTGAGAAATGAAGGAATGCTATGTGTATGAGCAGCTATGATTACGACGTTTTATTCATACTCATATCATTCATTCATTTCTAAGAAAATATTCATAATACTCACAAATGATTCGCATCCTTCATGAATACTCAGGAGTATTCATGATTATAAATATTGGATATGATAATAAATAAAACACACAAATACGCAACCTTATAATGAGTATTCAAATGTTCATATTCGAATTATATGTATTTTGCATAGTCTACGTGCAATGAGTGCACATGAGTATGAATCAATAGTATCAGAAATATTGATAAGTATGAGTATGTTGAGTAATCACTACTATGACTATGAATAAGTATGAGAATAAGAATTTATTAATCATGAATCGAGCATGTTTTCAGATAGGACCAATTAAGATTACACTCTTTACTTAGACTGGTGTAGGGTGTATCATACTGTTCACCCTCCAACCGGCAAAACCGCCTTTAGGCAGGTTATATTATATAAGTTAGCTGCTGCTTTATGTTTCTAAAGTTTCGTTGGACTGCAAGTACTTATATAGACAGAAATACACAATTAGCTGTTGATCGCTTTAGTCATATTTTTAGAAGATGTGTGTCTAAAACTGACCGGTTAGAGGGTTAAACATTTTTGTTTTTAACTTTTCATTTTTTTTTGGGTTTCTGCTTAAAACCTTTTTTAAAATTTTTTTCAATGTCAGTCACTTGGTCTTTGGCTACTAAGTAACCTTTTCTGTGTGTCCTTTCCTTTCGGAAATATTAAATATTTTAATAAACAAACTCTTTCTCTTAGTTTTGTTTTATATTCAAGCGTTTCTATAGCTACTTGGCTGTATATTTTTGCAGCGGCAGTTTTTTGCTTTTTTTCGTTTTGTAAATAAAAAGTGTAGGAAAAAGATCCTTTTTTCCCTTTTCTTTGCATACAATTTCTGTTTTCTATTTGGCTTAAAGCATACAGGACAGACAGATTTTGTTCATGCTTATGGGGGTATTTACATGTAAACTTTATTATTATTTTTCCTCCTTCAAAGCATACAAAACAAGGTGGTGGAGCTGGTGTACAATTTATTGGCCAAACACATACATAAATAAAAGATGCCTACAAAAAGGATTCATTTAAAAACATTCATACAGTTATAAACCTTTCTTTTCACCTATCTGTGTATGTGTGTGCCTGAGTGTCCTTTTCAATGCTACGAGTGATAGAGTACGCTATTGTTAATGTAGTAGTAAAAGGAAATGGTTTATAAAGAGAGTAGTAGTGATACGAGTATAAAAAGTGTAAAAGAATAAAAGGATAACAGCGCCATAATTATGTTCAAGCTGTGTGTGTTTGTCTGTGTTTGTTTATTTGTAAATTTTCTTTTTTTGTTATTGTTTACTATTTAATTCATGACTGTTTTTTGCACTATTTTCTAGTATTACAACATACCAAACAATAGGCGACAAAGTCAAATGTCAGTGCCATTAACGGTTGAGAAAATTAAAAAGAAAACTTGTTTTTCATGTTTTCTTTTTCAAACCCTTCTCTTAATGTTTGTTTAAGATGTTTTTCATCTTTTAATTTCTTGTGTTGTTGGTTATTTTATTTTTAAATGCTTGCTTTTTTGTTGTTGTTGTCAAATATGCAAAATAACATCTCAGAGCAATACCAACATCAACAAGCAAACCTACAAGTATGAAAAAAAAGACGGATGAAAACAAAATATCGGGTCCGCCATCAAACGTTTTTTTTTTCAACTAGTGCTTATTTCGTGAATGGTAACACTTAGCTCATGTCTGATTTGACAGATAATTAGTTTTATCCTTCTGCTGAACGAATATGGTTGTGTATACGCTTGAACAACGCTGGGAAATATTGCGAAATTTGTTTGAAATATTGCGACATTACCTTGAAAATCATGGTAATATTGCAGAATGGGTGTTCATCATTTCAGATGAAGCTCATTTTGATCTTGGTGGGTATGTAAACAAGCACATTTGTCGCATTTGGGGCACAGAAAACCCGCACGCATACATTGAAAAGCCGATACACCCAAGACGAGCCACTGTTTGGTGCGGATTTTGGTCCAGTGGCTTAATTGGGCCATTTTTCTTCGAAAATGAGCAAGGAGTGGCCGTTACAGTCAATGGCGATCGTTATCGGGCCATGTTGAACGAATTTTTGTTTACAAAAATTGAAGAGGAGGATATTAGCAACATTTGGTTTCAACAGGACGGCGGTACGTGCCACACAGCCGAAGCTACACTCGACGTTTTGCGCCCTGCTTTTGAAGATATATGTAAATTGTTTTCTTTGAAATTCTTGGAAGTGAAAAATCTGGCTTTGAAAATGATTTTAATTTTTTATAATTATTAAAGAATTTTTTTTTTGCATATTCATGGCAATGGCCTGGAATCTACTGCCAAAGTGCAGACTTAAATGCATAGTTCCCAGGACCGGAGATGATTCTCTGACCACCCTGTGCAGAATGGACAGACTTTATGACGCATTTCGGGATCTCTTGGCGAAAACTATGCCGCCGAAAATACCGCCAACCTCACCATCGGTCAGACCAAATTTAGGAAATAATGCTGTAAATATTATCGATGTATATTCAATTATTTTTCCCTTTTTTCAATCCATGAGATTGATATTAAATGCGTGAACAGAGCGGTGGTACGTATCATACATTTCACGAAGCCTTTGAATAATTGGGTAATAAAGTTGTTTCACGAAATCGAACCATTATTGGATTGGATGCCTTTTGATAGTTTGCTTTGGACGTACGTTAAGTTCATCATTATTTTACTATTTTTAAACATGTATAATAGTTTGGCTTATTTAAGGATTTTCGTAGTTTATTTACAACAAAAATAAGTTTAATTTACATATTAGGAGTACAAATTAATTTGTTACGTTTCTAAGCTCAAAAAGATAATGAAATAACAAATTTATCAAATCACTGCTTACTTTTTTTCCCAACTTTGAGCCAATACTCAAATCCGGTCTCAGAAAACCTTCTCGTCTTTTAAAGCACTTCAGCTTTGAAGCCGATTTTGTATTCCTTCAAATGAAGTGATTCGGTGTACATGTTAAAAGATAAACTCATATCACTTTATACAGCCTAGATAGTTTCTGAAAATGTAGGTCGTAAATCGAAATGTTTTTAAATGAGATGAGTATGAGCTGCTTACACTTTTGGTTAAACGGAGAATCCATTGTCTTTTTAAACGTAGAACGACATAATTTGCGCTTAAATCGAATATGTGCTATAACTCAAACAGGAGCGAAATGCCATGTTAAGAAAGCCAGTATAGAGAGGTGATCGTTTCTTACAATAGTTCTGAAACTTTTGCGATATGAGAGCGGGTGTAACATAGAACACAATGACGTCTTGTTTCCACCAAGAGTGCAAAATTGCACTATAAATGCCAAAACAACGTGATTGTATAAACAAACAAAAAATATTGTCGACTTGAACGAAATTTGATAGCAGTTATAAAACCCAATAAAATCCAAAAAAAACCTCAAAAAACCCAATAACAGCCGGTGGGTTAAGCTTCTTAAAGAACCCGGGTTTTTATCAACCCTGGTTTTAATTCTAAATGGTAGCCTCTAATACATACGAGGGCGGATTGACATTGAAGCTACCTAGCGCTAGACGGCAACACAAACACAAAAACTTTTTCTTTCTTAGAAATAACGATCTGTCAAACGTCAGCTGCTAATATTTTAGCCAAATTCGTCGCTTAGTTTATTTGTTGTAGTCGTTTGAATTAAGCAACTTTTGTGTTTCTTGGAAAATGGAAAAAAGTGAATTTCGTGTAGTTAAACACTATTATTTGAAAGGCAAAACGGCGAAAGAGACAAAAGAGAAGCTTGATAAACATTACGGCGAATCTGCTCCGTCAGATTATATGGTAAAATATTGGATTGCTGAATTTGAACGGGGTCGAACAAGCACTGCAACAATACCATCAACAGGAAGGCCAAAAGAGGTGGTTACTGAAGAAACTATCCAGAAAATCCTCGATATCGTTATGAATGATCGCCGGGTCAAAATACGTGAGTTGCTGAAATGGTAAGCATATCATATGAACGTGTGTTCAACATTTTGCATGAACATTTGCATATGAAAAAGGCCTATTCAATTGAATATTTTTTAATGCAATATTGACTGCTAAACTATAACTGGCTGGCTAAGCATAGTGCTTCGCCATTTATATAAAATTGGTGTTCTTGTACGTACTACTATTACTGTTCGTGTCCGTTAATTAAAAATGCTAGATCATAATACAAAAAAAAAAAAAATTGATAACACCGTTCAATACGCAATTGGTAACACTGTTCATAACACAAATAATTATGGTATTGATAGGTTATTGCATTGACAGCCTTGACACGAACCAACAGTCTTAAATTCCACAACAATGTTGGTGTATCTTTCCCTTACATGTTTTATTTTCGTAACAATATTTTAAAAATTTAAACAGATATTGAAGGAGAAATTCGGACTAATTTTATATACATTTGACGTGTTTATTTTATATGTATCAGGTGGGCAATCTATCGGTTTAAGTTTGAAACAACGGTTATTTCGATCTGGCAATACTTCTATCATACTATTCGGTCACAAAATTCAGTATATTATCTCCATTGAACGAAATGTGTCGATTTACGCCTGAGCAACGTTCGGATTTATTGGATATGTATTTCAAAACCAAGACAAAACAAATCATTTTGCTATCGGCAAGATGGGTGCCGCGTTTGATCAGTGTTGAACAATAACGAGTTCGACAGATCGCTTCACAGCGGTGTTTGGACATGATAAAGCATAATCCTGCTGATTTTTGACGTAGATTAATAACTGTTAATGAAACGTGGGTCCACCACTACACACCTGAAAGCAAAAATCAATCGAAGCAATGGGTGGAAGCTGTTGGAAGTGCTCCGTAGAAGGCGAAGACAGCGAAATCGGCTGGTAAGGTTATGGCCACTGTTTTTTTTGATGCACACGGAATATTGCTCATCGATTATCTTGAAAAAGGATCCACAATCACAGGAGAGTATTATCGTGCATTATTAGATCAATGGGTCGATGCAATCAAGGAAAAACGACCATATTTAAACAGGAAAAAGTGCTCTTTCTTCAGGACAACGCACCGCTTCACATAGCATTAGACACGATGCTAAAACTACGAGAAATCCACTTCGAATTGGTTGATCATCCACCTTGTAGTTCAGGTTTAGCCCCTAGTGACTTTTTCCTGTTTCCAAACTTGAAAAAATGGCTTGCAGGAAAAAGATTCATCTCAAACGAAGAAGTGATTACCGAAACTAATGCGTATTTTAAGGAGTTCTCAAAATCGTATTATTCAGGTGGTATGAAAAAGTTGGAAAATCGTCTTACTAAGTGTATTAAGCTAAAAGAAGGCTATGTTGAGAAATGAATGGTTTTTGAAAAAAAATGTTTTTTTCCTACTTAGGTAGGAATATATCAATCCGCCCTCGTATATTTTTTTTTCTTTTTTATTGTTCCCAAATACCTGTTGGCACACATTTTTTTGCCTGATGTGTTGCTTACCTGGAATTAGAAAGTGTGTTTAAACTATTATTATTGGTTAATTAATTAAAATGTATTTTCTTTTTAATTTTTTACTGATATAATTTTTTAAGTTATTTATTGTAATAACTTTTTCTTACTTTCTTAGATGGCAGCAATAGTTATTGCTGTTATTCATTTAGTTTTAAACAATATTTGACTTAGTCAGAATTCGCATCTCTCGACAGTTCATGTACCAATTTGGGTTGATTTTAAAATTTTTACTGAATATAAAATATATTATTTATAAAAATATATATATTTCCAGGTATACATTAAAAAAAAAATAATAATAATAAATAAATAATAATATTTTTTTGTTATAAAAATATATCAAATTCAACATTTAATTTAAAAAAAAACTAACCCCTTTAATTAGAAAACTAATTAATTTACCCAAATTCTAACTGACATATTATTGTTATTTTAATACGAAAAAAAACTAAACTGACATGTTGTCATTGTTTAAAATATTTCTGAAAATATTGAAAATTGCATGTGTCAACAAAAACATGACAAGATAAACAGAAAGAACCACCACCAGCACCACCAATGGATACGAAAACACACTTACTACGTAGGACACATGTCATGTGTAATCAAATCAAATTAACGAAAAACAAATATCATTTTGTCAATTTTGAAAATAATTTTTAATTTTCATTGAATTTTGAGTCTTTTTTTATTTTAAAATCTAATTATATAAAAACAAAATAAATTAACAACCAGAGGTCAACTTTAGTTCATGGCTATGCAACTATTTTTGATTTCTTAGTAATGGTTGTAATTAAAAATAAACAGAGACAATATTTAATTATAGAAAAGAAAACTTAAATTGTTTGGCCTCAAGGCAAACACAGCACATGTTCATTCGTATAGACTGTGTTACTTTAAAATTTTTAATCAAATTATAAAAAAAAATCTAATAAAATAGATAATTATTTGCTGAATTTTTAGTCTTTCGTTAGCATTATCAATCCAATATTGCTATATATCACACACCAATATAAAATGGTAATAAAAAGAGTATAAACAGAATAATTTTTTGGTCATAATACATACATTAATACTTAGATACCATGAAAATATTAGGCCATATCAGAAGTATCAATGGCTTTTTGGTACATTTTTTAATTAAAAATTTCTTAATTGAAATATAATTCTAGTCGAGTACATATTTGCATTATTGTCTATGACGTGTATCCATATAATTATTGCTATAGACTTTATGTGGCTTATAAACAACATAAAGGGTCCGCCAAATAATTTTTTTTTTTGAAAATGCTATAAAAAAAATCTACTGAATATTTTCTCAAATTTCTTTTTTTATTTGAAAGTACTATTCCTCCGGTTAATATGGAAAATAATTTAATTCAAATGGCTGCCTCGGCTGGCCATGCAGTAGCCTACACTATCGGTCCAATTTTTAAGCACATTATCGATTGTGTGCAGCTGTATTTCACCAATGGCTTCACGAATATTGTCCTTAAAGCTTCAATTGTCTCTGACTTATTGGCGTAACATTTAGCTTTGACGACACCCCACAAATAATAGTCCAACGGTGTCAAATCACAGCTCCGAGGTGGCCAAGCGACATCAGCTCTGTGGCTGATAATGCGATCTTCAAAAACAGGGCGCAAAACATCGAGTGTAGCTTCGGCTGTGTGGCACGTAGCGCCGTCCTGTTGAAACCAAATGTTCCTAATATCATCCTCTTCAATTTTTGTGAACAAAATTCGTTCAACATGGCCCGATAACAATCGCCATTGACTGTAACGGCCACTCCTAAAATTTCGAAGAAAAATGATCCAATTATGCCTCTGCACCAAAATCCGCACCACACAGTGACTCGTCTTGGCTTTTCAATGTATGCGTGCGGGTTTTCTGTGCCCCAAATGCGACAATATTGCTTGTTTACATATCCGCCAAGATCATCTGAAAAGATGATTTTTTCGCAAAATGGGTCGCAGGCCCACTTAGTGAAGCGTATACACAACCATATTCGTTCAGCGGAAGGATAAAACTAATTATCTGTCAAATCAGACATGAGCTAAGTGTTACCATTCACGAAATAAGCACTAGTTGAAAACAAAACGTTAGATGGCGGAACCTTTATTTCATTTCTAACAGGAACGTACTTCACAAAAAAAAATATAAATTTCGATAAACTTCAAACCTTTATTGCATTTTGAAATTCTAATTTTTAAATAATGGCTTAATATTTAGAACCACATTGACCAGTAAAGTTCATGGCATAGTCTAGGTTGTTGTCCTTTTGCTGCTACAAGTTTGCCTTTGTTATGTTGTAGTGGTTATGTAGCTTCACTTTTATATTTTTTCTACGACTTAATACTGTGGGGTGATTTTCTAGGAGCTTTCGGTTTTATTTAATAAAAAACACATAAAATTTTGAGAAAGTCATGAAATTTATATTTGAGTCGATAGAAAGATCAGTATAATTTTATGTTTTAAGATAATTTCCTGCATCTGTTGACCGCGGCTACGCCTTAAAAGGTTCATACCCTGGGTTAAATTTTGAAATACTCTCACCAACATATCGGCCGCTATCTCACGAATAAATTCTACAACCTTGGCAGCATTTTCCCTGTCGACATGAGCCTTAACATTAACAAAAAATATTCTAAAGGCGTTAAATTGCATGATCTACGCAGCCAATTGATCGGCCCTAAACGTGAAATAAACTATTGACCGAACTTGGCTCTCATTGGCCCTGCTGCGTGGCATGTGGCATAGTCTTGTTAAAACCACATGTCAGCCAAGTTTAGCTCTTCCATTTTGAGCAAAAAAAAAAAAAAATTATAATCATCGTACGGTAGCGCTCGCCATTCACAGTTACGTTCCTGGCTTCGTCGTCTTGAAAAAGTAGGCTGCAGTGATGCCCTGGCCCATAATCCACAACAAGAAGTGCATTTTTTGTAATGCATTAATAGTTCTTGCAATGCTTCTGGTGGCTTTTCATACCACTTTTTCTTGCTCAAGCATCCATTCAACCAGAAATGAGCTTCGTAGCTGAACACAATTAGGTAACAAAAAAGTTTTGACCTGAGTACTTATTCTGATAATAAAATTCATTGACTTGCAAGCATTGTTCGTTTATAAGTCGATTCATGGTTACGTTTTAGACCAAACTGAACATGTTTGACAGTAACATGTTATACGAAAACAGCTGAGCTGCCAAAAACAGTGTTGCCAAAAAGAAAGTTTCTAAGATACCACCGGATATAACATAACTGTAAACAAATAAGGGTGTAGATAACCATAGACTGTCAAAGATATGCGTTATTTAAAGAATTTTAATATCATCTAAGCAATAATCATCGTAAACACTTCTATTCATTGCTCTAAACCTTATTGTTTCTATTTTTGTTGTTGATGTATTATCTTTGTTGTTGTGCCTTTTAAGTTAAATTAGAGTATGTCATGAACTTTAGAAATCAAGTTGAATGAAAATAAAAATGAATGAAATTAAAATAGAATAGCAAAGAATAGTATAAGAGAGTAAATAAAACTAAAAGAAATTTAACTGTTGTATGCTCTTTAGTAGCAAATAAAATAAAATAACTTATCCTATTATATAATAGAAAAAATGGTAGAAGAAAAAATAAATAATAAAATAACAACCATGAGATATAAGAGAGACACAGGGTGTATGAGAGAGAAAAAGTATTTAAATGTTTAAAAGAAATATAAAAACGGGATAATAAAATGAAACGTTAGTGTAATAAAATGAATAACAAACACAAGGGCACACTTACACAGATATGCTGATACATATACAGCTAAGTTATAACATATCATATACTCGATATTTCCTCCTTTATAAAGGATGTCCAGAAGTATGGTATCATTTTGATTTTGCTGCTATTTTTTTCTGCTTATAATTCTTATTCTAAACTTTTATTTTCAGATTCTAAACACCGTCCGGTTAGTTAATATGAAATGCTACACGAAGTGTTATTATTATTGAACAATTTTTTGAAAATCTCGAAAGTATTCAAGATGTAATTGGGCAAAATTCGGTAAAGAAAATGCTCCAACACATCGTGCTATCAAGTTGATGGTTGAGAAATTTTAAGAAAGTGGATCAGTTCGTTATCATGAAACATAATTTTTCAACGTTGTGATCATTCAACCAAGAACTTTGAGGAAGATCATCAAACAATTCATATTATTCAACATTTTGCATCGCGATCTCAATTTAAAGGCTTATAAGATACAGCTGAGCCAACAATTAAAACCAGCTGACTACGCATTACGTAGGAAATTTGTTTTCTGGGCCTTAATATTTACCAACTAAGCCCATTTCAAGCTCAATGGCTACGTTAACAAGCAGAATTGCCGCATTTGGGGTGAAAAGAATCCAAGAGTTATCTGAGAGCAACCATTACATCCACAAAAAGTTATGTTTTGGCCTGGTTTATGGAAAATGGAAATGCAATTACGGTCAATGGAAATCGCTACAGGAAGATAGATGACCCAAAGCTTATTGCGCCGGAAAATTGTTGATTTAGCCGCAGAGAATATGCGGTTTCAACAGGATGGTGCCACTTGTCACACAGCAAGAGAAACAATGGATTTAAAAAAAAAAATCAAAAATCGCATAATTTCTCGTAGAGGAGGAGTAAATTGGCCACCAAGATCGTGCGAACATGGTAAAGTAAAATATCGAACTTTAGATTTTTTGTTGGGTTTTTTGAAATCGAAAGTTTACAGCCATAAATCCACAATAGTTCAAGAGCTTAAAGCCAACATGATCATAATTTTGTGATTCATAATTTTGTTAAAAGATTAGGAGCCTGCTGATGCAGTAGGAAGGTTCACTTGACTGACATAATTTTTCAGTTTTAATCAGAACCTATTTGTAATAAACTGAAATAAATATAATTTTAATATCTGAAAAAAGTCTCTTTTTATTTAAAACTAAAATCATACCTCAAATTTATTCACCCTTTACATGAAGAAAAACAGCAGTGATATTGCAAACAGTAGTAAATGCCAAAAATACTTTTTTAGGAATTTTTTAGTTTTTCTTGCTTTTTAATGCCACTTTAAATGGAATTTTATTTTATAATGATACTTTAAACTAAAAAAAAGAAAAACGGAAAATAACAAATATATTTTTTTAAAGTAAAATTGAAACTAAAATCATATTACCCCACCAAAATGAGCTCCACTAAAACATTAGAAACTCTTAAAAATAGAAGAAAAGAAAAAAAAAACTGCCATAGAAAAATGTCACAATAAATGAATAAAGAAAAAGGAAAAAATTGCTTTACTTTTATTCTTCTCTTACACACTTCTTAGCTCTTTGGAACAGTCACCAATTGTCAAAGTCAAATATTAACGAACAAGCAAATGAAGGCGCAAAAAAATACCCACTTCAGTTTATTTTAATATCCTTGTAATTTATGCCAGAGCTAGAGAATAAGCGTAAAAACAGCAAATTTAGTTGCCCCAATAATAACGACATCAGAAGCCAAGACAACAAAGCAGAAAAAAAAAACAAAAAAAATTTAAGTTAGAAAATTTGTAAAGGCTTAAATATGTTAACGCTTCACTAACACTTCCCATTCCTAATTTTGCACTTGAAGTGTTTTGATGACAATTTCTTTTTTTTTTTCCTTTTTATATATATTTCGCTAGAAGGCAAAAACAAAATAATCTACAAAGAGATGCTTAGTGTTTAGTAGAAGGAAAGACTAATCCGACTTGAAAGCATGTTGCTACAGAAAGCGTTGCTGAAAGTTGAACTCTATCTAGTGGTAGGAGAATCAGTAATAATATTATCCTCTATGATAGAATATTGTGGACAATAGTTAGTTTCTTTCTATAATCAATCGATCCTGATGAAGTTACGCTAAAGAAGTTACAAAGCGACAAATAGGTATAAGGGCTGAAAAAAATTCAATCAGCGATTTATCTACTTAGCAATTCTTGTTGTTGCTTAGAAACTGCACTGAGTGTATTTGGTGTTATGGTGGGACACTCAGCTTATCTTTTTTCTCAAAATGTGTAATATAAATTTCTTCTCCTACTTTTTCAGCGCAAGGAGTTTAGTCAAAGAGCTTCACATGATGAATTATTTTGAGAGGGATTGCCACTTCTTTTTTTAAATAATTTAATTCAAAATGAAACATTATGTTCTCCGAAGATTAAACTGCAGAGAACTTAAGCCGCAACATTTTTTTCCCGTCACTCCTCTAGTGAGCATATTGGCTTTCCACAAAGCATCTATTGCTTTGTTTTAGTTTCTTTAATCAAGTAAGTAGATGATTAATCCGCTGTAGCTTCCTCCATATGATTTTTATGAGGGTAGTGGTGAAGATCCTTGCTAATTGGTGGTGATCTTGACTTTAGCATTGTAATTTTTTCCCATTAGGTGGCGTGTGTTTTTCCTGATCATTCGTCTGTTGTTTGTCATCATCGCCAGAGGTATGCGGCGGCTTTTTCCTTATTTTTTTAGATGGATTTGTCTGGAGGGAATTTAAAGCCTTTTTTTATTATTAAACATTCGCAAGACTACTGAGCTATTATTATTATTTTCCTCCGTCACTACTCTAGGGACCATATTAATTGCCTTGTTTCAGTTTTATTAATCGAGTTTATATTCAAGCTAATTAGATGATTAGTCTACTGTTCTCGCCTCCATGATTACAGAATCAATCAATGGTGAAGGTCCTTGCTAAGACGTGGTGGTGATCACATCTTACCATTTTTATTTTTTTCGTCAGTAGGTGGCGTTTTCTTCTGATTATTCGTCTGATGTTTGTCATCACCGCTAAAGGTAAGCTGGAAGGTCAAGGGCTTTTTTTTAGTTTGTCTAGAGGGAGGTTGAAGTTTGCAATCAAATTTTTTAGTCATAAGCTCTGCTGGGGATTCGAACTCGGGCCGCTTGTGTTATATGCATATAGTTTAACCACTACACCACGCCGCTATTATATTACAATAAAAATTTTATTAACTTTTCGATACAAAATTTTTGCACTTCACGAAAGTAGTTTTTTTAGAAAATAACTTTAAAATGGCAAAGATAATACAAAAATGTGAAATATTTTGTCAGAAAATAAAACACCATTCGTTACAGAAATAATACGCAACCGTCGACTTGAACCCTTTCGTAGCATTTACATACATACTGTATCTCAATATAATTTTTAAATATTTCCAACTGCCAATCACCAAATAGACACTCAAGGCGAGAGCAAAGCATACAAGCATACAGCGTTTTCATTAACCACTTTCAGCTGCCAATTTCCTGTACACGCCTGAAGACGATTTTTTTTCTTTCCAATTTAAGTCTTATTTTTTCATTACCTTCTTCGCTTCCTAAAAACAATATAAATTTTTGGATAATTGCGGGTGTATTTTTATAGCGTAATATTTTGGTTGTTTTTCAAAAAAGAGAAGAAGTAAAAAACTCTTTCAGTTTACAACAGCAAATATTCAAGCGAAAGAAACTACAAAAAGTCAAAATGACAAAACATTACCACGCGCTTCATATAATTTTATTATAGAAATTTTGAACCAATTTGATGTTTCTTCTTATGGTTGGAAGAAAATAAGAAAAAAATGAAATTTGTTTTTCAGCATCCACCACTCCCCCCCCCCCCCCCCCAAAAAAAAAAATATATTTTGAAATTGTTATTAGAATTAAAATCTTTTTTATCTATTTTTATGAAGGCAAGAAAGGATTGTAATGAATACAATTGACAAAATTAAAAGAAATAATGGAGCATTTTTTTAAAGGTAGAACAATAGAATTAAATTGTTTTCGAAGGAAAAAAATCAACAATGAAATGCTTTAATGAATTTGAAAAAAAAAAAAAATAAAAAAAATAAGAACTGGAAATGGGAAGGGTAATGAAAAACTCAAACGAAATTAAGAACATTTTAGTATCTCTGAAGAAAGCGTGTTGTAAAAGAGGTAAATGGGTAACAGGTAGAGATACAAAAAACTTTTAAGAAAAATCCAAACGAAAAAAATAAAAATTCAAAGTATTGTAGCATGTGGGACGAAATTATTATTTTTTAAAATAAATAGAAGCCTAACGTTTAGAGCGCAGACATAAAACAAAAATGCCCCAGATTCAAATTCCAGCGGAGAATATGACAAAAACAATAAATATTAATTGCGGTTTCGGGGTCGCGTGGTGTAGTGGTTAGAGCGCACGCATAACAACAAAAAAGAAGAAAAAATTTAATTGTAAAGGCTTCAACTTCTTCCCTCCTGACCCTACTCGAATACCTCTGGCGATGATGACAAACATCAGGAAAAAGACGCCACCTACTTGGAAAAAATTACAATGCTAAAGTAAAGATCACCACCAATTAGCAAGGATCTTCACCACTACAAAAAAAAAAAAACAAAATAAAAAAAAAAATCATATGAAGGAAGCTACAGCGGATTAATCATCTACTTAGCTTCAAATATCAAATTGATTAAAGAAACTGAAACAAAGCAATAGATGCTTTGTGGAAAGCCAATATGCTCCCTCGAGGAGTGACGAAAAAAAAAAAAATTGCGGTTCCGAGTGCTTAATAAAGGGTCTTCAGCCTGCCTCCAGATGGATATTAGAATGACTTAAAGCTGGTATTATTTGGAATATTTGAGTATATATCATAACTTTTATGAAGCAGCCTCTCCAAAAATCTCACAATATAAAAAAAAATTCTAAAAAAAACTTATCCATTGAATCTGAAATGCTGATGATTTTTAAAGTTAGGAGATCATAGCGCATCAAAAATATATAGTGGATATTCAAGGTAGGAAAATTTTTTTCCATTTGTTGCATGGTATGATCAGGAGAAAATGTCACCTACTGGGAATAAATTACAACGCAAGGTAAAGATTACCACCACCACCACTTAGCAATAATCTTCACACACATCGTATGGAGACGAGATATTGTAGACTAATGGCTTACATAGCTTAAAAATAAACTTGATTACTGTTACTGAAGGAAGGCCAATATGCTCCCTATAGGAGTGACGAAGAAAAAAATTAACATTTTACCCTCCATATTCATAAAAAATGAATTTTAAATCTATTTTAAGAAAATTTTTTACGAAAAGCTTTAAATACATCTCAAACTATTTTTAAATTTTATAAATATGGATCAAACCAAATGTTAAAACATGACAAAATTTGTGATTATGGAAGCATATTGATGACTCCCTTAATTTTGGGATAAGCAATTTTTTTTTCGGTCAGCTCTCCTTTCTTCTTAACCCATTAGTGATCGTACAATTTCATATAATTTTTTGAATATGTGTCTGGTGGCCCTCAGAAGGTGTTTGATGAATTTGTACCTCCTTACATACCCAACAGGGTATTTGTAGACAAATACCGGAATTAAAATGCTATGAGGACCAGATTACTACAAACTGCTATAAAAACATTCTTGTTAATCAAATCAAATCACTTGGATGTGCCATAAAAAATTATTTATTTCAAGAGATATATTCAAGCGGACCAAATAATTTTCCAGTTACAAGAACTGATGTTTTCTGACGAAGGCTTCTAGAATCAGCTCATTCTTGCGTTATTGCAACAGATCAGGGTGGTTTACACTTACAGTAAGCATATCTGGAAGCCCACGCCAAGTATAAGGTAACATTTGACAATTGTTTTACTAGACATAAGATAATAACGTCCTTGTTAAATAACAGGTTTTTCGCCTTGGAAACTGTACATCGTGCTCCTTTGATGGCCATCCAAAAATAAGAAGGCAGTTTCGTGAGATGTCAGACTTTTGTTTTGATATGAACAACAGAATTCCTTTGCTGCTGTCTATAATTCGGTGTATTATATACTGAATCAGACGGTTCCAATAACCCGAACGAAACAATGTAAACGAAAGCAACGAAAAATTATAGCTTTATTTAGTTAGTGTAGTAGATAGAGCGCATGCATAAGAACTTAAGCGACCCTGGTTTGAGCCTTGGCGGAGGACATTTGAAAAGACAATTAATTGTTGTTTCAAGTGCTTAATAAAGACTCCATATAAAAAATAAAAAAGAAGCCGTTGCAGCTTACTTCTGGCGATGGTGTAAAACATCAGACGGAGAGATCAGGTAAAAACACCACTTACTGGAAAAATTAAAATGATAAGTTAGGAACACCACCACCAAGCTACTTGCTAGCTTGACATCTACACAATCGTATAGAATGGAGCTACAGGGGTTTAATAATATACTTACCTTGAAAATTTAAACTTAACTAATATAACTGAAACAAAGCAATGGGTTACTTTGTGAAATACCAATATGCTACCTAGAGGTGTTACGGAGAAAAAATTATTCAGCCTATAACAAGATGATTGCGGGTGGCGTGGTGTAGTGGTTAGAGTGCACGCTTAAGAACACAAACGACCCAGTAGAGGACATGACGAAGAAAAAATTTAATTGTAGTTTCGAATGTTTAATAATAAAACAGGGCCTGAACATCTTCCCCCTAGACAACTCCATCTAAAAAAAAAGCCGCTCTTCTTGCATACCTCTGGCGATGATGGCAAACATCAGACGAATGATCAGGAAAAACACGCCACCTACTGGGAACAAATTACAATGCTAAAGTAAGTATCACCACTAATTAGCAAGGATCTTCACCACTACGCAAAAAAAATCATATGGAGGAAGCTACAGCGGATTAATCATCTACTTAGCTTAAAAATATTAAATTGATTAAACTGAAACAAAGCAACAGATGCTTTGTGGAAAGCCAATATGATCCCTAGAGGAGTGACGGTGAAAAAAAAATAATAAAATAAAATAAGATGATTATATGGGTAATGTGGTGGGTGGCGTGGTGTAGTGCTTAGAGTGCACGCATAACAACACAAACGACTCAAATTCGAGCCTTAGCAGCGAACTTGACGAAGAAAAATTTAATTGTGGTTTCGATTGCTTAATATAGAGGCTTTAATTTCCCTCCAGACAACTCCATCTATAAAATAAATAAGAAGCCCACCTGACCTTCAAGTATACCTCTGGTGCTGATTACAAACATCAGACAAATAATCAGGAAAACTCGCCACACCTACTGGGAAAAAATTACAATACTAAAGTAAAGATCACCACCAACTAGCAAAGATGTTCACCACTACGCGAAATCATATGGAGAAAGCTACAGCGGATTAATCATCTACTTAGCTTGAAAGATCAAATTGGTTAAAGAAACTGAAACAAAGCAGTGGATGCTTTGTGGAAAGCCACTATGCTACCTGGAGGAGTGACAGAGAGAAAAAAATGGAAAATGCGCACCTTTTCAACAACGCTATGAACAATTCAGATTAGTGAAAAAAGTAGTACTGGCCATTTTTACAAATGCTTTCCGACGCATCTATAGCAAATACATTTATACCACATTGTCTTTGTAGCAAATATGAGAAAAAGTACCAACTATCGCAATTTGATTTACAAGTAGCAGTATATATTTCAACAAAATCCAGAGATAATGCAGATTTTCTAGGTACAATCCTTAAAAACAAAAACTATCAACTCGTCTGCGTCGTCCACAGTGCGATGGCAAACACATATACGGATATTTGAAGTGCCAGGTGAATACGCGCTCAGCTCTACGCGTTCAAGACTATCACAATAGAACAGCTCCACATAAATTTAAAATAATTCAATAATTATTATTTTGATAAATTAAAAAATGCGCCTTTAGAACACCGTTAAAACTCATTTAGATTGCTCCTTGACATAAATAAATGGTTTTTTGAGGTTTATACGACTAGGGCCATGGTCCCAAGTTAGTATTCGCAGAGCCTATAATGGTAATAGTTTTTCTTGCCACCATATGGAGTTGATACTTTTACCTCGGGCAGTGCTTATTGAATATCTTGAAAATAGTACTTTTAGAAAATTTTTAATTTATTTTTTTCATCTTAATTCACCATCAAATATTTTAAATTATATTTTCCCATAAAATCTATTTCAGAATTCCTCCTGAATTCTATATAAATTCTAGAGTAAAATTTTTTAATGTTTTTTTTTTTGTAATTTTACAAAAACCATACAAATAACCTACACACTCTTCTTTGAAACAAATTCTGCATTTCATTGTAATATTTGCATAAATAAGTGACGTATTCTGACTTAGGCAAAAAAGTGTATGAATTATATTGAAAGTAGAAGAAGAAAAAAACAAAGAATATATCAACCTGTTTTTAAAAAACTATACATATAAACTGCACTTATACTTATCCTAACAAAAACTAAAATAAAAAGTGAAAAAATTATTGACATGTTTTAGCATAAAAAGAGGACCTAAGTACATACTACGAGTGCACATCGAAACACACATTCATAACCTGTTTATATGTCTTTAAAAACTTAAACTAAAAAATATAAATAAGTATTAAAAATATAGAAAAAGTAGCACTAGAATGTAAAATATGACAATAACTGGGTTACAACATAACTTCAACAGAATTTTTTTGCATTTTTTGTTGTTTGTTTTTTAAGTACAAGTAGTAGTAGTAGTAATATAATATTAGTAGTAGTTGTTGTAGAAATAGCAGTAATATGAAAAAATGGAAGTGTTTTTATTATTAAATACACTCGCGAAAAAAAAGACAATCAAACCAGCTTCCCTTATATTATGAGTTTGTAAATCGACTCAAAACTACTTGCTATGCTAAATAAAGCATGTTTGTTCATCCCTACGTTTTTCTGTGGTATAGCTTTCAATTAAAGATTATAATGGTGTTTATATAGCATTGCAAAGAAACTATTAAATTTTTTTTAGAAATTTTAGGGTAATATGTCTCATTTTATTCTAATTGTGCTAATATTTGCAACATATGAAAAACTAGCACTGGATATATTATAAGATGTGCTTCAAAATGATAAGGTCACCTTAGTATTTGCTCAATTCATCCAAACTATAAAATGTTATGTATGGTCACCTTATAAAAAAAGTTCTACGTTCAAGTCAGTGAATAATAAGCCGGTTTTGCTCTTAGAGATGTACCGTTATATTATGTTTATTTAAATTTATGTAAATAAGTGCAAAATTCAATGTGTCAAAATGATAAGGTCAGTGATTAATAAGCAATTATCATTAATCATTAATCATTTTATAGTTTCGATGAATTGAAGCACACCTTATGACTGGTTTACATCAAATAAACTGGTTGCTGTCCACATTGATATGCTATTTATATACCTGAGTACACAACACTTCGAAAGCTCTCAAAGTTCTCGATATTACAGGTAGATTCCATTTCTTTCCCGTACTTGTTTTTTAGTTCTTATGTAGCCATGCGAATGAAAACATATACTTCTTTCAGCTTTTGTTGTTTGTTGTTGTTTCTCATTGTCTGTTATTTATTTTCTTTTCTGTCATTCTGTTGTTGTCGTTCATTTTTATTTGCAAGTAAGCACGTAATTGTTTTATTATTATTTATTTTATTTATGTTTAGCAATGTAACAAACGACAGGTTGGCCAACCCTATTTTCGCAACATTATTAAAAAACAACAGACCTTTTGAACGGTATCTACTTTACTTAAGTAAACTTGCGTAATCTGCGTGAATTGCTCAAGTAAACGCATTTTTCATCAATTTTTTTCAAAGTGTTCATGTCTAAACATGTTTTTAAGCTCTATTTTTATAGCAACCCTACTCTTTATGAATTCATTAGAGAAGTACGTTTAGTTGAAAATACAATGATACTTGCTTTATATGAAAATTTTGACTGTGGCTGTGTTCCCAGAGCAGTTGAGAATCAGAATGTCGGGAGGGACGTCAGACTACACAGTATTCTATAGGACGAAATTATGACCTCAAATACTGCCACACAAGATGTTCAGTATACATTACTGTATATTCAGTTGGAATATTTAACTATTTAGGTTTTGAAAGAAGCAAATTGAACGAAATCTAGGCCTTTACTAAAGCGAAAAAATGACTAGTGTAAGCTAGACGAAAGCTGTGATGACTTTGATAGCTTATAGTCATGGTTTTTTTCTCTATAACATTCTTGTTTGCTTAAATAAAGTTTTTATTTTTAACGTTTGAATACTGTATGTGAATTTGAGTGTATTATGTGGTAGTTTTACGATTTGTTTAAAATGAAATAAAAACTTTTGTAAAATGTTTCACAATTTACTATACATAACGACTATAAAAAATGTGGATTTTAAAATGGCAAAAAGAATTTGACAATCAACTAAATAGTTTTTATGACACAAGTGTTATAACGATTATTTTTTTTTTTTTTTTTGCTTAGAAAGTTATAAACACTTAATGCATATCGTTAAGGTTGAAAAGAAATTGCTGAGTTTTTCATTACAGAGTTGGGTATATCCAGAGCAAATCTTAATAAAAAGAAGTGTTAGGGCTCCACCAAAAAATATATGTGTATTAGTTTCACGGTTTCAGAGAAGATATTATATTCTTTGATTTCGCCTATATGGGAGAAAAAGAGAATCCAGAACGAATGGCTCATGTATACGATCACCAAGATTCCGCACAAGGGCAAATTGACGGTGTGTTCCAACTATCGTGGCATAATGGTTTTTTCTATACCATCAATGGTTCTCATTAAGCTGTTGTTAAACAGGATTAATCGAAACGTGGAGTCGTTTATAGGCAAACAACAGGCTAGTTTTCGGCCAAATACTTCCTGTATTGATCAAATCAACACACTTCGCATTATTGTCGAACAAATAAATGACTACTACTATCACTACTTTTTATGGCCTCTATTGATTATAAAACTGCTTTCGATAGCGTGGCACCTGAATGCTTTATGATGTCGCTAAATGTGAATCTCTCCACAAATATTCTGAAAGATTTAGTTAAACATCTGCAGTCAGGCAGGGTTGTCTCTTCTCATCCATATTATTTTTGATCGTGGCATTAATTGGAACTTCAGAGCATATGTTGAACACCTCGACTATGCCGGCGACATCTATTTGATATCATCTTGTTATATTGATATGCAGAGCAAAATCAACGACCGTACCAAGACAAAAACTATGTCTGTTCCACTGACCAGGAATAATGAATTCTCTATCGTGACGAAAGAATAGAACGCTCGAAACGTTTCTTCCATTTGGGCAGCCTAATCACATCCGTATGGGGAACTGCTGAAAAAGTGGACGAGCTTTATCCACGACCACAAAATTGAGAATATTTAGATGAAATGCGAAGTCTGTCTTATTGTATTGTTGCAAAACCTGGATGACGAATGGAAGATTGGCAAATAAACTGCAAGTATTTATAAACCGCTGTCAGAGACAAATACTGGCAATATGGTGGCCAAGAATTATCTCGAACTTAAAACTTTTGCACAGGTGCGTTGAAGAGTTAGTGACATACAAATTTAGATGTCGAAAATTGATATGGATACGCTACGCAAACCAGCAGATGAATTCTCCAAAGCGGCGTTGGCCTGGAATCTGCAAGGTACCAGCAGAGGCGGGCGGCCACGAACAACATGGAGTCGGATAATAAATGCATAAATTAAAGCTTCTGGCAAAAGCTGGAAGGAGATAAATGCGATGGGAGAGGTAAAGAAAGTTTGCGGAGACACTTTGCTCTAACTAGAAGCCTAACCAGGACACACATATGTATATAGTTTCACAAATTCTAGATGATGATAAAACCTTTACCGGAAATATTTCTCCTCGGGTTTCTTAAATAGAAGGCCCTATTGGTATATGTCATAGCAGTTGGCTAAGTACTGGCCTAGGTATATATATGCCTGCGGACAAAAGTTATCCTGCCTTCGACCTAACTATCAACCTATTTATTAAAAATACAAATTTTGTGTGAAATATATGTCATATGTTTTTAATCTCGCAATACTATTTTGTACACCTAATATGTTTAACAAATAAATTATAAAATAAGATATTTTATCGGGTGTGTCAGCTATCGGTTTAACTTTGAACCAGCGGTTATTTCGAATCTCGAAATTCTTAAGTCATTCTATTATCTCGCAAAATTCAGTATATTATCTTCACTGAATGAAATGAATCGATTTATGCTTGAGCCACGTTATCTGATTCATTGGAAATTTATCATCATTCAAAATCATCTCTTTGGATGAAGCTCATTTTCATCTTGGAGGATACGTTAATAATAAAAATTAGGGTATTTGGGGCTCAAAAAACTAAAACGCGGTCTTACAGAAACTAATGCACCCATTACGAGTTTGGTGCGGCATTGGCCCATATTTCTTTGAAAATGAGGACGGCGCAACCATTACGGTTAATGGAGATATCTATTGCACCGTGATAACCAATTTTTTTGTGCACGTTGGTATTTCTGTTTCAACAGGAGGGTGCAACTTGCTACACATCTCATGCCACAATCGATTTATTGCATTAAACTTCTGATGGCCGTTTAATTTGCCGAAATTATGATTTCAGTTGGCCGCAAAAAGGCTGCGTTTTGACACCGTCTTACTATTCTATGTGGGGCGTCGGTAAAGACAATTGTTATGCCAACAAGCCAGAGACAATTGAACATTTGAAGGCCAACATTCGTGACGCCATTGCTAAGATACGACCCCATACACTTGCAAAAGTTCTCGAACGGGGTATTGTGAGGACAATCGCGGCAGTCATATGAATGAAATAATATTTCGTTTCTAACCGGAACAATTGTACGGCAAAATAAAAAGATAAATTTAGCAAAATTTCAAACCGTTTTTGTTTTATTGCATTTTTAAATTTAAACTTTTAAATGGCCCACCTCATTTAATTATTTTATTTTTATTTTTATTTTTATATTTATTTTTATTTTTATTGAATTGCTGGTCAAAATCTTACTACCAACACTGTATGTGTTATTTTATTATTATTTTTTAAATATCATTATGACTTTATTTTTAATATTTTATTCTGTTGTTGTATTTATTCTCTCTCTCTGTCTCTCCCTCTCTTTCCCTGACTTTCTATCTTTCTGCAATTTCATTTTATATGTATTGTCATACATGTCTGACAAGTACAACAACAAGCCATAACAACTAAAAGTAAAAAAATATCATTTTATATATATTTTAAATATGTTTGACAAAATTTATTATTATTCTACTTTTATAACCGGTATGTATATGAATAAATTTTATAAAGTTATTGCTGTTGTTATATATTTATTATAAAAATAGAATTTAATTTTATTTTTATTTCAAATAAATTTTATTTTCAAAACATGTTCTGAATACCTTTTTTTGCTTTTTTTGGTATTTTTTTAAAAAGGGGTTATAAGTCCTGTTTTCCTAAGAATATATGTGTGTAAGTGCAAAAGCATTGAAATTCAATGAGACATGTTTGATTTCGAGCATAAAAAAACGCAAATGTGGTAACAAGGATACTCACTTATGTATACACACATTTACAGCAAAATATATGTTAATTTATATTCATTTAATATTTATGTTGTTTGTACATTAAGTGTATGTAAAAAGGCTTATAAATGTCAGTTATAAGAGTCATTATAACTTTAGCTTAAGTATGCTAAACCATCATCATTGTCATCATTAGCATCAAACCATAATAAATGTCATTATGATTAACATAATATTGTAATTATCATTAATAAATCCGACATTGTTTTTGTATGTAAGTTATTAAGCAAATATATGACCAACCATATGAAATGGCCAAAAATACTTGTAGTTACACTTACTGTCTCTTTACACTTTACCGTTCTCTCTCTCTATCTCTGTCGCACTGTTTCCTTTTATAAAATAAACAGTTATTGTGGTAAATTAATTATTGGTAAGTTTTTAGTAATAAAGTTAATTATTTTAAGTGAGTCTCTCTCTCTACCTTACATTTACATTCAATCAAACATGCATACGTAAATATATATGCTCTTAATAAATGAAAGTATGTATGAGTATCATATTTTCACAAACATTACCACACTTGCATACATATACTCGTACGAGGGGTACTATTTATATTTACGCAACTGGCAACACTAGCGTCAATAGTTAAAAGTTTAACTTTTTTTTAGCATAAACGTACTCATAACGATTTAAGAAAATCACTTTGGCCAAACAATGGAAATTTCAAGAGAAGGTTTGCGTTGGATTATTTTTCACGACGTGGATTAGCTCAACAAGAATGTGTCCATCAACTCAGTTCTTTGTATGGCGATAAAGCATCATGTAAAAAACACAGTATATTGCTGGTATAGAGAAACCAATCGTAGTTGCAGTGTGGTCGCCGTCGAATTCCATGAAGGTCGTTATAAATCGTTTCTTGTGCTACAAAACATCGATGCAGTGCGTGAACTATTAATACAAGATCTTCATGTAAAATACTGAAAGATAGAGGCATCCTTGCACATTAGTTTCTTTTCCATATATACGATTTTGCATAAACCCTTAGTTGTAAAGGAAATTTGTTCTCGTTGAATACCCAGCGTTGATTGGTGTAAGGCAATAATTGAAAAGTTCGACCGTATTGCTACAAATGAGGTGTATAAAATCGTAACAGGTGACGAATCATGGATAAATGCGTATGAGCCGGAAAAAAAACAGCAGTCGACCGTATGGGTATTCCAAGACAAGCTAAATCCAACAGAAGTTGTTCTTCGATAAAGCACAGCGAAGCAAATGGTCGCTGTTTCTTAAGCCGAATGAAACATGTAGTCTCTGTTCCACTTGTGCAACGTAGAATGATCAGTTCTGAGTGGTACATGACCATTTGTTTGCCGGAAGAGTTCAGAGAAATTCCTAAAACCAACCGCCGAAGACGATTCATTCTCCATCCCTTCAAATAAGAGCATTTTTGAAAAGTCAAAGCAGGAATTGATGTCTTATCCTCCGTACAATCCTGATTTGACATCCAATGACTTCTTCTTGTTTTCGAAAATCAAAGGTAAACTGCGTGGTCAACGATTAATGAGAGCCAAAGAAGAAGTTGAAGCGTTCAAAAACCATGTTTTTGAGGTGTCTCTAGAGGAATGGAAAAACTGTTTTGAGAAATAGTTTGAACGACTGCAAAAGTGTATTGAACATTAAGTGGAATATGTTGAAAAAAAAGTAAATAAAGTGACTTTCATTTAAAAATATTTGGTATTATTTTCTATTCCCATAATATCAATAGCACCCCTCGTACTCATACACTTACATAAATATTCCATTATCACGAATAGTTTTTTGTTCTCAATTGTGAGTATGTCTGTTAAGATTCTTCGTACAAGTGTACTCTTACTCTTTATTTAGGAGTGTATTATGCTCATGGGTATGAATCAAAAGTATGGGTTGTGATTGTTGTAGTAGTGTTAGTGAGTATTATTAGCATTATGAGTTTATGATTTCGTTTTATTAGAGTGTGGTACTCAATTTAATTGCACTATTCATTGTTGTGGCGTGAGATTATGAGAGTATGTCTATGTGTGTATGTTATTTTAAATAACCATTAATTTTGATGAATAAAATAAGTAATGGAACACAAAGTAAAGAAATTAATTTAGAATTTAAATATATGCAAGCGTAGTGTGCCTAATCCATTGTTTGTTTTTTGTATTTTCTTAAAAATAAAAAATAATTGGCCCTTAAACTAATCTAAAGCTTAATTAATACTAAAGGGATAGGTTAAGTTAAGTGGGCTGCCCGCGAATCGCGAGTTTACATTAAGGCGCTTTGGCTCTATGTACTACCATTTAATGAACAGACCCATGAAAAAAGAAGCCGAAAAGCCAGATATGGGAAAGCTTAAACATGAAAATGCAATATATGAGTGTCCCACATCAGCCAACCAGAACCCTTCACAAAGTTTGACTGTGAAACTTCCCTGACACAGTCCAGATCGTGGAAGTCGCATGCATTCAATTGCCTAAGTCTGAGATTTCATGCAACGAGATAGTCACAGAGAAGGTGTTCTACTGATTATTTGTTTCTTCTCATCCTGAATGCCCGCTCAGTAGCTATGACATTGAAGCTTCATACATTAACATTTAATTCCCGGGTACGCCTCACGGCCCTATGTATAGCGTTCGCCTGGAAGAAAGTGCAATCATCGGACAGTTAGAGAGAGACTAAAGGGATACTTTATGATTAATTTCAATGAAAGAAGTTAAAAGAAGTTAACTGAATTCCGTCACAGACGTATCAGCACCGAAGTGAGGCAAAAACATTCAGGTGTTAAAAAAGCTTAATGCCTCAGAATTCAAATAGAATTCATGGAATGATATTCAAGGTTATTAAAGTAAAATCTTGGAACATTTTGAATTACTAATATATATAATATAACAATGTTATCAGTATCTACCAACACTTTTGACTTTAATCGATTTCATTTATCTATTGTTTTACATTATTATCTCTCCCTTTATTCATGAATAAATATAAATTATCTTGCCAATAACTAATGAATTCTTAAGTGTCTGTTACCCACTCCACGTACACATTACCTGTTTAAACTTCTACCAGCATTGTTGGCTCATTTTCATATCAGTTAAACATAAATTTCGATTATTTAACTTGTGGCGTTTAAGTTGCCGTTTAGACGGTTGGTTAAGCTAACGCAAAAGTAAACGAAAGGCAAAGCAAGAAGTTAACAGGGCCAGAGGGTTCTTTTGTCAGTCAGTGCTGTTATTAAATTTTAAATTATTTTTGAAATTAATTCACTTATATAAAGTCACACCTACTTTTTATCTATTTATTACCTGCTGTGCTGTAGCTTATATACTTTAAACTATATTTTGTCTAAATGGGGAGTATCTTTCTTGCAGGCATATAGAAACGATTGAAAATTTAGTTACACAATTTCGTGTAATTCAAGATTTTGTTTTTGCAAATGTATTTCAATACTTTTTCATTTTAAGTAAAGAAGAAGAAGAAGAACTTCTTTCTATTTTGATTGACTCGTACAATATACGCAGATTCTTATGACACTCTATGTAGCTTTTGAAAATAAAAATTGAATCAAATAAAAGTATGATCAAATTTAAGGTCCGTTATGGGCCTTTGACACCCAACTCGTGTCGTTCTCAGAGTGCAATGACCACACTGTCTACCAGGCAAAGGCTTAGGCCATCCATAGGACCGAATACGTCTATTCGGAAACTGGTTTTTAAACCTTCGGCTATTGATATCTATGTGAGTAGACAGTCACGCGTCGATGGAACCAACACAGTTAGGTCGAAATATTTCGCTTAATGGCTTGACTTGGGCGGCACCGTGTCTTATTGATGTGGGCTCCGAGCTATGAGACAGTCGAGGGAATAATTTTGCTGATGCATTCTCAATATTTATGAGTGTGATTCTTTCACAGGGAGACGTACATGTTCCCTTGATACATGAGTGGGCATTGAGCAGTGTAGACTACAGTTGGTATAATATTACCACTTGCAGAATATCTGCAATGCTCTGCAAGATATCTGTCAGTGGAAAGGACCAGAACTTTCCGGAATTTTTGGAGGCATTCGAATACACTTCTCATGACTACTGTAGAAGCTGTCAGAATGAGGGGGAAAGGAAATCGGTACAAAACCTTCTTTGTAACTGTCCTGCTCTACTCTAGCTTAGATTAAAGAATTTTGGCGTACGTCTCATCAATTATCTGTATTGTCTCAGGGATGTATCGGGTGATTTTTTAAGAGATTTCGGATTTGATTTAAAAAACACATAAAATTTAGAGATATGTATGTAATCTTTATTTGAATCGATAGAACGATCTATATAATTCAATGCTTAAAGATGATTTCATGTAAATATTGTTGACTCATACGCTGGTTCCAATTTTGAAGTACTATCTCCAACATATCGGCCGACATTTCACAAATAAATTCTTCAGTATTGTCTTCCAGTGTGTCAATCGTTGCAGGCATGTCTATATAGACAGAAGGCTTTAATAAAGCCCCACAAAATGTAGTCTAAAGGCGTTAAGTCGTACGATCTAGGCGGCCTACTAACCGGCCCCAAACATGAAATAAACTGTTCAGCGAACTCGCCTCTCATTCGAACCAATGTTTTGTGTATTATGTGGCATGTGGCAACGTCTTTTTGAAACCACATGTTAGCCAAGTTCAGCTCTTCCATTTTGAGCAAAAAAAAATGTGTAGTCATCGCACGGTAGCGCGTGCCATTCACAGTAATGTTCCTGCGTTCGACGTCTTTGAAAAAATATGGTCCAATGATGCCACCGGCCCATAATCTACATCAAACAATGCATTTTTCGGAATAAATTAGCAGTTCTTGCAACAGGCTGCTTGCTTCAGGCTGCTATTCACACCAAATGCGGCAACTATGCTTGTTCACGTGTCCATTCGACCAGAAATGAGCTTTGTCGCTGAAAAAAGCATACATTTTGAGCATGAATTTTGATAATAAAAATCAAAAATCTGCAAGTGTTGTTCGTCTATAGGTTGGTTCATGGTTACAAACCAAACTGAGCATGTTGACATGTTACACGAAAAGAGCTGAGCTGCTAAAAAATCAACCGATATCACTAACAGATCTGCTCAATTTTTTACAGGGGTACTTTCTGGCTACAGCGAGGATCACGAGATTTGCACATTGAGGTTTAGGTAGGGCTTGGCTCGGTCTTTCTTCTTTGAGTTTTTTTTCTTGAGGGTAAGATACCCGCCTACCAATCAGTAGGTCCTCGGTCCAATCAGGTCAGACGATCTGAAAAAGAGAAAGTTTTTGCAATAGCGGTATCAACTCATAACATTAGCTAGTAACTGGTTATGAGTATTACTACTATTGAGCCGAAGTCAAACTGTAGGTCCCTTCAATGAGTCTAAAAATAGAATCGGGTGAGAGAAGTCCCCATGTTCTTTCATGGAATATTATGTGATATAATACCTATATGCTTATCGCAATGGGCTATAAGGTCTCTAGGTCTTTTTGCTAGCTGAGAGCAACCCGTGTAACGTTACCTATTGGATTTTTAAGCCCTAAACAATAAAGCCTTAAATGTTAAATTCTTTTTTATGCTTAATTTGCCTAGAAATCGCTAAGACATTTGCATTCATGAATAATCTGCAGATTATTCCGATTCCGATTATTCTGGGTGAAGCCTATTCTAATTAGTTTGGCAAAGCGAACAAATAAATTACTTCCTCTTCGATTCTTTGGCATAAGAGTGGTATAAATATAAAGTTTTTGGCTTGATTGGCTACTTAAGGACAAGTGTGCTGTTAACCTGTTTAAATGGCTTGAAAACCAAGTCACATACACCAATTATTAAATAATTATGTCACTGCATTAAAGCTCTCTTCAAGCACTTAAACTTGTTTGGTGTTCAGCACAGGAAGAAAGGCAGAAAACTAAATTTAAGAAAATTCTAAAAACCAAAAAAAAAAAAAAAAAAAAAAAAAAAAGAAAAGAGTCACAATGTCGCGTTTAATTTAATTCCACAACATTTGCATAATTTTAAATCATTTATGTACGAACAGAAATAATACGTTTTTTTCGCTTGCACATCTCTTCACTTCCCAGCTGCCGCCAAAGTGTATAACGAGAAGCAGTCACAACATTTAATACCTTATGTCCCTAGAATCCCTTTGCTTGTGTTTTTTGTTATTGTTGTCATTTTCCCAATATATTTTTTTATTTTTTCTCATCCTCCTTCTTATGTTAAACAATGCACAGTGTTGGTATAGTCGTATAGGTTGTGATAAAATATTCTGAAAACTTTTCCACCCCTTTCACCCTATTTTTTATAAGAGAGAGTGAAAAAGGCTGCAGGTAAATAACTTTTAAATCTTTTTCAGAGGTTTTCGTCAAAGTATACAAAATATGTTGTTTGGTTGTTTGTCAATTTCAGTTTTTCTTTTCAAAAAACTTTTCTTATTCACTCTACTTTGGGATTGGGATAAATTATTGTCTTGTTTTTTTTCTTACTTTGAAGTTTCTGCTTATTTTGTATCTGCTGTTGATGCTGCCACTGTGAAGAATAATTGTTTGTTATTTTTTCTTCTTTCATTGGCTGCTATTGTTTCTTACAATTTTGCTACCGCAACTTATTTTCGTTGATATAATCGCACTTTTGCGGGTTTATTAAATATTTATTCATACTTTATGGATTTTAGGGATTTCTTGTCATTCTTTGTTGTTAATTTTTTTCAATTTATCTCCTCTTTTTTTATTTGTATGGTGAACAATAAAAGTAAGAGGGCAGAGACGTGGGTTAAAAAAGAGGGAATATATCTTTGGGTTTTTTCCTAAATCAAAGGGTATTTTCTGTAATGAGTAAAGTCATATTATCATAGTGAGCTTAATGGACTTAATGGGTTAAAAAGGGGGCAAAATATCTTTGGGTTTTTTCCTAAATCAAACGGTATTTTCTGTAATGAGTACAGTCATATTATCATAGTGAGCTTAATGGACTTTTTTTAATTTTTTATTTTTTTTTTCTCCGTCACTCCTCTAGGGAGTGATACTTTTCACAAAGTATCTATTGCTTTGTTTCAGTTTCTTTAATCAATTTGACATTTCAAGGTAAGTGGATAATTAATCCGTTGTAGCTTCCTCCATATGATTTGCTAATTGGTGGTGATCTTTACTTTAGCACTGTAAGGGTTTCCCAGTAGGTATTGTGTTCTTCATGATCATTCATCTAGTGTTCGTCATCATCGCCAGAGGTATGCGAGAAGGGTCAGAGGGGCTTTTTTTATTTTTGCTTAGATGGAGTTGTCTGGAGGGAAGAAGTTGAAGCCTTTTTTTATTATTAAACATTCGAAACGACAATTAAATTTTTTCTTCGTCATATCCTCTGCTGGAGCTCGAACCTTGGTCGTTTGTGTTGCTATGCGTGCGCTCTAAACATAAGAGCACGTGTTTTGGCTTTGACAAAACAATGTGTCGTTAGTTAGTGCTGAAAGAACAATGTAAGATGCTTTACCTCCTTACATGTACATGTAATGATACACAGACGTCGTTAAATTGCAACAAATGGAAAAAAATTTTTTGACCATGGATGACCAGTATATATTGTTTTGTTGCGCTATGGCCGCCTAACTTCGAAAATCGTCAGCATCTCAGCTTCAATGGAAATTTTTTTTTCTAAAATGTGAGAAATTCGAAGAGATTGCTTCGTACATCGTATGATAATTTTGAAAAGACTTATTCGACTTCGTTAAGCCATCTTTTAAAAAATTCTTAATTATACCAGTTTTAAACCATTCAAATATCATTTGTTAATATAACCTGTAGTTTCGTAGTTATTGAGAAACAATTCAGATATATTTTTTATTATTTTTGATTCGATTTCTAAAAATTTATAAAAAATAGAAAGTTGTATAAGCCATATTTTTTTCAAAATTCATAAATATCACTCATACGCTCAATGGAATTTTCGGCAATTACAGCAATTTTTTTTTACAAAACTAGGTACATTCACTTTAGTAGGAATAATACATGTATTTACCAATCGATTTTCATGAGTTTTAGTTTATTTTATTTCTATTATATGCGAATTTATCTCTAAATATATATTGGCTGCTTTCATTTTTTTTTTTGTAAATTTTTAGAAATCAAAAATGTCAGAATTTTTCTCTCTCAATAACTCCAAAACTACGGGTAAAATTAAAAATTGATATTAGAATGACTTAAAGCCGGTATAATTTAGAATTTTTTTAAATATGGCTTAACAAAACCGAATAAGTCATTTCAAATTATCATTATAATATGTATGAAGCAGCGTCTTCAAAAATCTCACATAAAAAAGAAAAAAGTTATAAAAAACTTATCCATAGAATCTGAAATGCTAATAATTTTTGAAGTTAGGCGACCATAGCGTATCAAAAAAATATTTTAAATATCAAAAGTATTTTTGCTTATTGCATAGTGTTATTAGCAGTAACATTGCTGATCATATTGAAATCTGTGTCAGTAAATTTTACAATCTTTTTAACAGAGAGAATCGCAAAGGAACGGTTGAATAACATCTGCGATGAATTTTCTTTGCTAATTTCTGATCAGAATAAAAGAATCAGTTGTGTTATTTCTTTGCTCGAGGGAATATACAGGCTAATGATGTCTATATGATTTATTGAATGAAGGATTACATAACAACGAAGATTTAAATCAATGTTATCCAAAAAATAAACAAAAGCCACAAAACAAATACGTGCTTGTTTACAAATAAAAATAACCTACAACAACAAAGCAAGCAGAAAACGAAACACATAAGCACTCAAACAAACAAGACTTTAACGATCAGATCGCTGCATAAGAACTTAAAAAAAGAAATGTAAAGAAATGGAATCTGCCTGAAATATCGTGAGGTTCGAAAGTTAACAAAGTATTGTTTACCCAGCCATATAAAAGACACTTTGAAGCGGATAGCAGTCATATTAAGTGACGTAAACTTAGCGAGTTGAGTTTATTGTTTTGAACTCAGTGTTATGAGAGTTCGTGACGAAACAGAAAACCTCTGCAACTTCAACCAAAAACGCTGTCAAAAAAAGATGGCCTATTATAAAATCGGCAGCCGCAACTTCAAATATTGTGATTTAACCTTTTTGTTTTTATGTTTGCTTTCTTTTTGTTATTTCTTCGATCCAAAAAAAGCATATGTTGTTTTTGTTTACAAAATGGATAAAATTCGATGAAAACACGTCATCACCGCATACAAATTGTGAGAGAGTAAGAAAAAACGCTGTCAAAATATAATAGATTCTAATTTACGGCTGCTTTTTATGGAAAAAATCGTCAAGCCCAAATTCTGTTCCATCTCTTTCCATTTAAGCACTCAGGGATGATTCCTACTGATGCAATGTAGTAGTGTTTATCGACGTTCGACTTGAATTAATTCATGTCGTAAGTGGCAAGGAAGATATTAACGGGAAGGTTGTTCCACAAACGGACAGTGCGACTAAAATACGTATTTTCCGTATAACGCCTTATGCGATTCGCAGGACAATCAACTACAAAGGGATATGCGCTACTACAGGTACTGCGTAAGAATATGTCATTTTTCGGAATTAATTTCCTTAGTTCGTACGAACACATTCCATAATAGTACCGAAAGAACAATGAAACGCACGCCGCATTGCGACGGTGCTCTAACGAATCGATAGAATTTGCTACCCTACCGTCATTAATAAGCACCTTCGCACTCTCCTGTAGGCGATCGAGAAGCTCCAAAATAGACTTTAAAGCAACGGCCCATACATGAGAGTTGTATTACATTTTGGTTTGGATGTAGGTCTTGTAAATATTAAGGAAATCAGATGAAGTGAAGTATTTCTTGCACCGTATTAAAAAGCCAAGGCACTTGAATGCTTCTTTCGACACATTGAAAATGTCTTCGTTCCAACGTACATCATAATAAATCCTCGTGCCTAGAACATCAAGAGCATCTGACTCCTCAATATCTACATTATCCATAGACACAGACGACACCACACCTTCACGTCTGTGTGCAAGAAAACAACATTGGATCTTGATCCGATTCGCACGACCCCACTCGGAGATTTTCACCAAGTCATTTGTGAGTGTGTCATTCTTATTTGGAATAAGCTGTAATGTGGAAAAATACCGGCACGATAAGACGCATTGAAAAGTTTAGCCAATGGATGCGCAAGCGTCGAAGAGCACTGCTTCAGGACCAGTGCTGGAATGCCATCTGTCCTAGATGACATATTTACGTTGAGATTTGCTCTTTAGTGTGGATGAGCTCTGGTTGAGAAGGTCGTGATCGAACATAAGTTGTAACAACGATCGGGTTGGAAGATCTGTCGACTAATTGTTGTTGTTTACAATGCTGTAAACAGAGAGAGCATTATGAATAAAATATTTTATTGTTTGTGAAAAGGTTTTGAGCAGTGGAACACAAAACTGTGTTAATAAAAAATAATTCAATGAAAATCAAAAGCAAATTAATTGTTATTTTAAGTGCCAACTACGAACTCATTTAGTAAACATTTAAAAAAAAGGTAAAAACGTAACAATATTAAGAAGTGTTTAAAGAATAGTTTTTAAGAGAATAAGTCGATCCTTTTGAGAGTATATGGCCTGCCCAAAGCAACTTTGCCTTGTTACAGTTTCATTGTAGTTACTTATCCTGTTAATTTTCTTTCAGACAAGCACGTGAGCGGTATACTATTACGTTTGTAGAATGAACTATGGTGCTGCCATGTGCCGTTGCCTGGAAACAACGCAATCTGTGCATTTGGTCACTTTGCTTATCACAGACTCCTGCCTTTTTTCTCTTACTTTTCTTCCGAGAAGTAGTGTCTCTGACTTTCTTATGGTATCTACGACATGCCAAGCCACCTTTTGCTTGCATGATCTTGAAAAAGTGTTAAAAAATTGAGTAATTTTTTAAATAATATTTTAATATCTACCACCAAAAGAGTGCCGCTCTGGTATGGTAAGTAAGAAAGTCCTCGGTTCAACATCAGGCCAGACCATCAAAACTGCATCATAAACTAGTAACTGCTTATGAGTATTACTACTATTGAAATCTGCTCTAATAAATTTGCCGTTCGGAGCCGGCGTTGAACTGTAGGTTTCTTTTAATGGAAGGAAGTCCACATGCTACTTAATGGAACGTTATGGCAATTAAAAATAAAATAAAATAAAAAAAATAATATATATATAATTAAAATGTATACCTCCAAAAAAGGTTAATGTGTGTAGATAATATAGGGTGGGTAATCTATCGATTCAAATTTAAACCAGCGGTTATTTAAAATCTGACAATGCTTATGTCATTCCATTCTATCACAAAATTCAGTATATTATCTCCACTGAACGAAATGAATCGATTTATGCTTGAGCAAGGCTGCGATTTATTGGAAATTTATTTCCAAAACAAAGAAAATTGGTTGGATATTGCAAAAAACTAAAAATAAAAATTAAAAAAATTATCTTTTCGGATGAAAATGATTTTCATTTGTGGCTCAGAAAATCTAAGCGTGATTTTACAGAAGTTAATGCACTCATTACGAGTGACTGTTTGGAGCGGCTTGTGGAGCAAAGGCATTATTAACCCATATTTGTTTGAATATGAGGACAGCGCAACCATTACCATGGTGACACCTATCGCACTCGGACAATTGATTTTTTTTGTTCCCGCTCTTCATGGTATGGATGTAAACGATGTTTGGTTTCAATTGAATGGTGCAGATTGCCACACATCTCATGCCAAAATCGATTTATTGCATCAAACGTTTGATGGCCGTTTAGGTAGCCGAAATAACGATGTCAGTTGGCTGCCAAGAAGCTGAGGCTTGACAGCCTTGGGCTATTTTCTGTGGGTCGTCGGCAAAGACAAGTGCTATGCCAACAAACCAGACAATTGAGCATTTGAAGGCAAATATTTGGAATGCCATTGCCAAGATATCGTACGACGTAAATTGGTCCGATCGAATCGGGTATTGTAAAGCCAGCCGCGGCAGCCATATGAATGAAATAATATATTGTTACGTTTTTACCTTTTTAAAAACGTGTTTTTATGAGTTCGTAGATTGTAGTTAAAATAAAATAAATTTTGTTTTAATTAAAAATCCTTTATTCAAAACAGTTATGTGCACCACTGCTTGTAACGTTTTTACAGGCAATAACAATTTTTATTCTTCATCACTCTGTCTGTTTACAATTTTGCAAACAACAACAATTGCTCGACAGACCTTTCTTCCTAAAGATCTTCCAACTTGATCGTAATTATAACCTACGTTCGATCACAACCTTTTCAACCAGAGGTTATCCAAACTTAACTCTCTTTACTGAGTTAGTTCCAACTAAATTTGTTTTTTACTTCACGATTTATTTCACGAGTTTACTGCTTATAAACCCTCTTCACACAAACTGCACTCGCTGAGCTTATTTTACTTAAACTCCACTCGCTGAGTTTACGACACATAAACTGATTGCTGTTTGCATCGATGTGCTTTTTATATGGCTGAGTAAACAACACATTGAAAGCTCTCTAACCTCTCGATATTTCAGGTAGATTCCATTTCTTTCTTTTAATTTCTTTTTAGTTCTTTTGTAGCCATGTGTATGTGAACAACTACCTCTTTCAGCTCTTAGTATTTGTTGTTGCTTGTTTTTTATCTATTACTTGTTTTCTTTGCTGTTAGTTTGTTGTTGTTGTTGCTGTGTTATTTTTATTTACTTATCTCTGCTAATAATGTTTGTTGTTGTCGATTCTGGCTATTTGTAAACATCATGTATAGTTGTTCTTGCAGCTTTTGTTTATTTATTTTAGCGATGTAATAAACTCTGTGGTGCCCAACCTTATTTTCGTAACAATATAATTTCCAACCGGATCAATTGTACTTTACAACAAAAAAAAAAAAAAATAAAATTAAAAAAAAAAAAATCAAACCGTTTTCATTTTATTGCATTTTTAAATTTAAACTTTTAAATAGCCCACCCTATATATCAATTCGTTGTTATATTATTATCAATTTAAATGCAATAGCACACTTCATTGTGAATTTCAAATCATCAATGTAATTAATTTTCTTTAAATAACTATCTTTAAATTACTGCCCCTTTGCTTGCCTAAAAATCCACGCTACTGTATAATTCAGCTTAGAGGCTTCTGTTTTGGGTTGTTAAGTTTTACCAAGAGATTATAAGAAGATAATATTTATCGTAACGGAAAAGAAAGAATAATTTGGTTGCTTAACATAATTTTTTTTATAATTCTTTGCCTTCATATTATTATTCTATATTTTAAATGGCAGTTGCAAAATATTAAAAGGAAAATTGATTATTTTCTAAGCTTAAATAAATAAAAGAAGTAATAACTTCTTAAAAAAAATAATTGTGATAAATTTGTATATAATGTGAAATAGCCTATAGTCATATAAATATTTTTTTATTATTAAATTTATATGATTAATTGTCAAGGCGGAAAGAATAATAGACATCTCTTTTAGGTTACGTACTCTAGAAAAAAAAATGTAATTGGTTTTTAGGATACAAAACAAATAATTACGAAATGGGAGCCTAAATTTAACAATAAATGGTTTGTTGAATAGCAATATCAACGGAAATATTTTTAAATTGATATACGTTTTAGCTGTTTTTTAAAAGTTTTATAAAAGAGTTGTGTTATACAATTTTTGACATATTTTTGGGCATTTGTTTTTTTACTGAAATATGTACACCTTCTGTTGAGTAATAAATATAGCGTGTTTTTTATAGAGGTATAGAAATTTAAGTTGGCATTACTTTTCAAGATGGCGACCGATTTAACAGCTGTCAAGCGATTTATTCTCAGTTTGGCTTGACAATTCATAATAAATAGTCTCACGTCCGGCGTGGATTAGTCTAATGGGCCCAAAACGGGATTACCGTTGTTCCCGATTTTCATAAGGGAATTTTGTTGAATGGCTACGTCAACAAACAAAACTGCCGCATTTGGAGTGAAGGTAATCCTCAAGTGTATGTTGGAACACCGTTACATCCAGGAAAACTGACTGTTTGGTGTGCTTTATGGGCTAGTGGAATCATTGGTCCGTACTTTTTCAAAAACGATGGTGGCCAGAACGTTACAGTCAATGGTGATTGATATAGAGCCATGATTACTAACTTTTTAATTCCTAAATTGAATAACCATGATGTCCAGGAGATGTGGTTTCAACAAGACGGCGCAACATGTCACACAGCTCGTGCCACAATAGATTTATTGAAAGACACGTTTGGTGACCGCCTAATTTCACGTTTTGGACCTGTGAATCGGCCTCCAAAATCTTGTGATTTAACACCGCTTGACTACATTCTGTGGGGCCATGTAAAGTCATTGGTCTATGCGGTAAAGCCACAAACGCTTGACCATTTGGAAGACAACATTCGCTGTGTTATTTCCGATATACGGCCACAAATGTTGGAAAACGTCATCGGAAATTGGACGTCCAGATTGGACTACATCCGCGCCAGCCGTGGCGGTCATATGCCAGAAATCATATTTAAAATCTAATGCCACAAGATTATCTTTCGGATAAATAAAACTCATGTCAATCGAATGATCCATCGTTGTTTTATTACAACTTAAAGTTCTATACCTCTATAAAAAACACCCCTTATAAACCCTGAACAAATATTTATAATTTTGTTTTGTAAGCTTTGTTCTTTGTTATTTTTTGACATTCCTTTTACCTTTTTTGTATAAATATTTTCTTTAATTTATTATTTTATTTTAACATTTTTATGACAGTTTTTTTCATTATTATTTGTTTTTATATATACTTCTTGTATAGGATAGCCCTATATTTGTGTCATATGGAAAATTTAGTTTTTATTTTCTAAATTTTTAATATTTTGTTCAATCACAGTGTTTATTGAAAAGAGTTGTTTGTAGCATAACACAACAGCTTAAAGGCCTGCACCAATCGAGCGTAATATCTTTAAATTTTGTTACTCATGGCTGTATAGTATGACAGCGCTTCATATTATCCTGAGCTTAAACTCTTCGGAGTTTGCAATAAAGAGGAGGGCTGCTAAGAGCTTTTTGAGGATTTTGGATTTCAGCTATTTTAGGGGCCTTAAGGGGTGTACTTTTGATGAGCAGTATGGATTCTATGGACTACAGGGTCAGGGAATGCAACTTCAGTAGGAGTCCTTCGGCCATATTTCCCAAGACAGAGTACTGGCAAGGTGTTTATAGACTGCTGAATAGCCATGTTATCTTCACAAAAGCTTCTAAGACCGAGAAGGACACGAGTACAGGTGTCTACCTTGTGGACAGTGACATTAAACTCTTCTTTGGACACTCAGACGAGTGCTGCGTTTTCCGGCCTGAGGTCTTTGCTGTCCTTAGGGCTGCTAAGTGATTTCGCGACTAGGCTGCTGAAGGAGATAGCCTAAACTTTCATAGAGAAAGTCAGGCGGGGTTATCAAGGTGCTGACTGGACGCCATGTCTGCTCAAGGCTGGTTGCCTTGTGCAGAAGCAACCTCGTGTCGCTTCTTGATGTGTACGTTGTCAAGCTGCGCTGAGTTCCGTGGCACACTGGCGTGCGGTTAAATGAAACTGCAGATGAGCTGGCGAGAGTTGGCGCGGCTAAGGGCAATGATGCAATGCCTCTGCGTCTATAAGGCCACTACTTGGTTTCTTTGGGAGTTTAATAGATAGTTTGGCCCGCTGTAGAGGGGAGGAGCTGTGGAGGAACAGAGAAGACTGCAGGATTTCCAGGCTGCTTTGACCTAAACTTCACCGCTCTAGAATGGACTGGATCCTCTATCTGGATCCTCTATCAGGATTCTAATAGGTTTTAGGGGTATGAGAAGCAGGCACCCCAAACTTCTACCGAGTTGGCGGCGATACGGGAGAGCCAGAGAATGTGGAACTTATCCTCTGCCATTTCCCAGCTCTTCATGGGCGCAGGCTCTGATTGCTGGCCAGGGCTTTTTCAACAGCCTGGGCGAGGTGGCGTCAGTTATGATATGTAGACTAGAGGGTTATTTATCAGGTTTAGGTTAGCTTACTAGGTAATGACAGGAGTCTATGTGGGCGTCTGTTTTTGTAATTTAGTTCTTTTCTTTTGTATATTATTTTTAATTTCTTGCTTCCTTCCTTCTCTTCCCTCTATCTCTAATTCCTTTTTCTATCCTATTTTCTTTTTTTCTATTTTTCTTTTCCAGGGAAAAGTCTTTTCCACAATGTGCCTTAGTGGCCTCCATGTGGGGTAACGCTTTCTTACCTATCTACTTATCAACTTATCTGAGCTACTTTGAAAATCACAGTTCCTTTATGAGTTCTATTAGTAGAGGCATGAAGAAGAAGTCGAATGTGTCTTAGCATGTCGAATATGTTTTTTTCTTTTTTTTTACAAAAAGTAATAGCAAAAAGCCGGATTACTCGCATTTTGGAGACGTAAAACCAAGAAGTTTTCTTTCACAACTGCTGGCAGTTTTTTTTTACATTTTAACACCCCACAAAAATTAGAGAAATGTACAAGCCTTCTATTTCATCTGTTATTATATTGGGACGAGTGGCTTTGACATTTCGTATATATACAGGGTGGATCAAAAGGCACCATGCGGTTTAAAAATTTAATAACTTTTTCGCTTATATGTTAAAAACGTTTTTTTCTTGGCTTTATTTTTTTCAGAACAAAACACCTGAAGAATTAATAATGGAGAGATTCATAACTGCACAAGGAACTAAAGTAATAGAATTTTTATTATTTAAATCAGCGATCAATTTTTTTAACGCAATGAGTACATCGTCGACGTTTTTACGTCAAATTTATAAAGTAATTAAAGCCCGCAAATTATCGCCAATGCCTAAATTTTGTAGTTAAATTTCAACAGTTGTCCACAAATGATATCAACTTTATTGATAATCTGATGTGCCTCATTTACATTTGACTGGCTTTGTTAATAAGCCGAACTGCAGGCTCTGGAAATTGAGGAGCGATTAAACAACAAAAATTGCATCCCGTTGTATTGTGTCACATTATATCTCAAAATATCATTGCGTCTTACCTCGAAAGTGAAAATGGAAATTCTGCAACCATAAACTGAAAGTGGTATCGTTTTATGATAGAGCATATTTGACGTCCAGCTTTTGAAAGAAGAACTGAGATGTGGTTTAAGCAGGAAGCTCACGTTGCCACAATACCACTTTATAGTAAAATTTTTGGAGAACGAATAATTTATAGAAATCCCGAAATTAATTAACCAGCACGTTCGCCAGGCTTATTAGCAACCGACTATTTTCTTTGAGGTTATTTGAAGTACCGGGTCTATGTAAGCAAGCCCGAGATATTATTGGAAGTCAAGGCCAAACTTGTTGCAAAAATTCGAGTACTGAAGCCACAATTTTTGAAAAGGGTATGGATGCTCTACAACGAGCCCATCATTGAGAAACTGAAATTGTGAGTCAAGTCTCTTTTAGAGGTCTAATAGCCATGCTAAGGATTTTTAGGACTGTCAAAATAATCCCTATAATATTGAAAGCGCCAATTGCAAAGCAACTTCGCTTGACGAGAATGTATAACAAATTGTTATATTCTAGGTTTAAAATCTACTAGAGAAAGTTCTTCTGCTTCTGGTGGTCGTCGTATTAAAATAATGTGTACTCATCTATTGAGCTCCTGGCTTTTCTGGAAATCCGTAGGAAATCCAAAGAATGAAAGGGCCGATGAACTGGCCGGAAATGGAGCTTCCACTACACTTTTGGGCATATGCAACAAAAATGAGGAAATAAGGGGCATGAACTTTTCTCTGGTCGTAAGGATCTGAAATAATCTAAACTTCTGTTGAGTAACTATAAGAGGAGAAGATCTGAATCCAGCATAGAAATGTCCAGGGACAACCTGTAAATACTGACTGGGCGTTTGCTCGGCCATTGCGAGCTAAATGGACATTAAGGTAAAATCGGATTAGTGTCAAGCCCGACGTACACATTCTGTTATGCGAAAATCGAATCACCAGAACACATACTGGGTACATGTGAGGCATTGATGTACTCTAGAAAGAAGTATCTAGGTGCCTATCAGATACTAGTTGCGTAGCGATCACGGTTGGTACTACACGGCATCCTGAATTTTGTCAGATATATGAGGTTGGTGTAGATATAGGTGGAGGGTTGTACAATAGATGAAGAGATCGCAGTATTTTATACATCCATCTTTCCCAACAATTCAATCCTAGGTCGTAGCCAAAAAGGGGGTGGCGTAGTGGAGTGATTAGAGTGCACGCATATAAGGCAAACGGCCCAGTTTCAAGTTCTAAGCAGAGAACATGACGTAATATTTTAGTTAAGGTTCCGAGTATTTAATGGATAGATATCAGCGTTCCTCTAGATAACTTCATTTTAAGAAGCCCCTCTTAACTCTCAGCTTACATCTGATGATAATGACAAACATTGACCGAATGAGTAGTGAAAATTGCCACGTATTGGGAAAAAATTACAATGCTAAGCAAGGATCTCCACCCCCCAATTAACAATAATCTTCACCACTACGCAATAATGTGAAGGAGAGCCAGAGTAGATTAATGATCTGCTTAACTTAATGCTTTCTGGAAAGCCAATATGTTTGCCAGAGTAGTGACGAAGAAGAAAACAAAAATTACCAAAAAAGTGGTGAATTAAAGGCATCGACCTAAGTTTCCATGTTTCAATTCTGGATCTAGATCATTATATGCAATTCCGCACTGACTTAGCGGCCATTGCCACACTTGCCATTCTGTATATCTCATCACTCACTTGTAACTTAATATTGAGCTCATGCCTTTTCCGCAAATGCATACCAATTCGAGAGAAAAAAGTATGAAGCTTATCTAGTTCTAATGTTCTTGTACGTTACGACAATCAGTTGCACGCTCTTCTTATAACCACCATGCTTTTTCCTAAATACTCTCCTCAAAATAGGCACCAAGATTTCTGGTGATCCTTATACAAATCGTAGTAGAAATAAACTCCCTCCGCTACCAGTTGAACTGCGAATGATATGGCTTAAGTGACCAAAACTTCTCCCAAATTATAAAGGAAAGCACAAAGTCGCAAACAGGATAGTAAAAAAAGAACACAGCATTTATTCATAACTATCAAGGCAAATAGGCAGACCACAATGTCAGGCTATTTCTACATTTATGTGTATATGTAGTTGAAATTGAAAATTCAAAGGAGTTGTACTCCACTATTTAATTTATAATCAAAAAGGCAATTATTAAATAAAAGTATAAATGATAAAAGTAATGAAGCGTATTTGGTGTGGGTGTTACTATATACTTTCAAGACCTTCTTTCTTTACTGGTGGATTTAGCACCACTTAGTAGCATTTTTGCGATTCTTTTTATGACCATTAAAAAAACATCCAAAAACACCCTTAGGCCTTTAACCCTAAAATGTGTTTTGCTGTTCGTGTAATAAATAATTTTTACGATATTTAACATAAAATGCATTATTTTTTTCATTTGTACAAATAGCATTTGAATATCTCAAGATATTTTACGAATATAAACAAAATTTGTTTTGATATTTTTATTGTCATTTTATGATCTGATTTTATAGTTTTCATTTTATTGTATATCTGAGTCAGACAAAATTGCATTTTGTTTTCTTTATTTTTGTTCATTATGACGTCTGTTTTAGACTCTCGTTTATCATATTGTCCATCATTTAATTTGTTTTTTATCGATTTGCAAAAAAAGAAAAAAAAATCATCGATATTTTTATTTTTACAGTTTTTATAGCTTTAGAGCCTTCAATACAACAAATGTTGCAGACATAAAAATAAATGCGAGTCAATACCATTACACAGCAAATAAGCGTATTACCATAATAATTTGCAATTTTAAATAAACAGATTTCTGTTAAAGTGTTTAAATAGGGCAGAAGATAAAAAGAAACAAATTTCAGATTTAATTTGATTTTTCATTTGTATTACTCGTATATCGGGTGGGCCATTTAAAAGTTTAAATTTAAAAATGCAATAAAACAAAAACGGTTTAAAATTTTGTCAAATTTAGAAATGAAATATTATTTCATCCATATGGCTGGCGTGGCTGGCCTCAGAATATCCCATTCGATCATACCAATTTTCGAGAACTTTTTCGAGTATATGAGGTCGTATGTCGACAACGGCCTTCGTGATGGCTTTAAAACGTTCAATTGTCTATAGTTTGTCGGCATAACATTTATCTTTAACGACGCCCCACAGAAAATAGTCCAACGGTGTCAAATCGCGGCTTCTTGGCGGCCAACTGACATCATCATTTCGGCTTTAAACAACCATCAAACGTTTAACGCAATAAATCGATTGTGGCATTGGCACCATCCTCTTGACACCACATCAACATCATGAAGAGCGCACACAAAAAAATCTGTTATCATAGTGCGATAGGTGTCTTAATTGACCGTAATGATTGCCCCGATCTCGTTTTCAAAGAAATATGGGCAAATGATGCCTCCGCTTCACAAGCCGCACCAAATAGTCACTCGTAATGCATGTATTGGCTTCTGTAAGACCACGTTGGATTTTCAGAGCCCCAAAAATGGCTTATTAACACACCTAACGATACGAAAATGAGCTTCATCTGAAAAGATTTTTATTTTTTTTTGTCAAAATCGACATCATTGTGCAGTTTCTCGTTGGCCCATCTCTAGCGATGCGGATGAATCGTTTGGACATTGTAAGACGTCATACCGAAATCTTTTCGCAAAATTTGATGTAATCTGGTGCGTGAAATGTTCAATTCTTGAGTACGGTAACGAGTTGATGTTGATGGATTCTCTCGCATACTCTCTGCCACAGCTTCGATATTTTCGGATGCACGCAGTGTACGAGCCAGGGTTGAAAAAAAGCACACCGGATTTCATTGGGTTTTTTGATGGTTATTTTTTGAGTTTTATTGGGCTTTATAACTGCTTTTAAACTTCGTTCAATGCGATATTATTTTTTGTTTGTTTGTACAATTACGTTGTTTTAGTCTTTGTAATGCAGTTTCGCACTCTTTGTTGAGCCAAGGCGGCATTGTGTACTATGAGCTGCTAAGAATCGGAGCAAATAGCTTATGCTTTGTTTCAACCGTGCGTTGTGAGAATTAAGTTATTCTTTTGTATAAAAAAGCTCGAACTCACACCCCAGATGTTGCAAAAAAACAAAAAATTGTTAGAAACGATGAAATACTGCACCTGCTGTTCTATCCAAAGACTGCTTTTTCTGATTATTGGCTATTTCGATGAATACAATATGCTATCTTTTGGCATGTCACCGAATCACTTCTTTTGAAGAAAGATGGATTGACGAGAAGATTTTCTCAGACTTGGGATACGAAAATTGGCTCGGAGGTGGGGAAAAGAAGTAAGAAATGGTTTCATAAGATTTTATGTTGATAAATATGCTTTTTTATTATCTTTTTTAAGCAAAAAAACAGGCTGAATTAACTTGCACTTCCAATGCTTAAACTATACTCATTTTCATCGTAAATAAACTACAAAAACTTTTAATTAAAAAAACCACCAGGGTAGTTTTAAATATAATACCAAATAAAACCCGGGTGGGCTTAATTTGGTTACCCAGTGACTTGCGAACCCTGGTGTGAGCACACTTACGTCTTGGCGCAATAACAATGAAACCAGTTTCACGAATTTTAGAAACTAACTTGCGTATATCGGGTACTGTTTCCTATCATTTGTCTTTGTCTTGGAAAAAGATTTCCAATAAATCCCAGTGCTGTTCAAGTGTAAATAGATTTATTTTCGTCATTGGAGATAATATACTGAATTTTGTGACAGAATAGATTGGCATAAGTATTATCAGTTTCGAAATAGACGCTGGTTCAAATTTAAGATGATGGATGGCGCACCTGTTATAAACCGGTTACTACAGAAAAATTATGATTGAAAGGAAGAAGGCTTTTATTTATTTTAAAGCTGGCTACAGTAACCATTTTCAGTTTTCTAATAGTGTCCTAATTGCTTTAAATAATCAAATCTTTTTCCATGTCATTTCGCAATCATATAGGCTTTAATTGTTTTACAAGTGATATTTAGAAAACTCAAAACTGTATCTACTTACGAAAAATTCTAAAAAATGACTTTCATTATCGAGTTTTTAGTAATGCCAATCTACGATGATAGCCGTCACAGTCATTTTAGTAGCCCTACCATAGAAGTTAAAACTCTGTTTAGAAAATTGTTAGGAAAATGCACAGAAAATTTCTTACAACCATGTGATTTTCAAACTTATGCCTTTCAATATTGTCAGCATCGTCACATCAATGACATCATTGTCATCATTATCAGATAACAGAATTTTCAAAATCTGAGAACATATGTATAATAAGATTGCCAGATTTAATAACAATTGATTCGCAATTGTGTGAACTGATAATACACATTGTGGCGGCAATTTTCAAATTGTCTGATTGTTGTTAGTATATTGCCGGGCTTAGCAGTCGTCTGTACAGACCTTAATAGTACAAGTCTGTGTTTTTTTTTTACATAAAATAATAATAAAAAAAGTTCAAACATTTAATTTTAGAAACACTACACATTTTTCAGACGTTAATTCATTTCTTTTTTTATAATTATTTTTTCTCTCTAAAACAAATCTCCGTTTAATATAATTTGCAATTTAAATTTTTACGAACATCTATTTATTTTAATTTACACTTTTATATATACAAAGACACACACACACAGAGCTATTAATTGTTTTTGCTATAAATTCTCTATTTTATTTGTTTTATTTATATTTTTTTTTTTTTTCAATAAAAAAATTTTAAAATCCATGTAAAAATTTGCATTTATTCTGATTATTTTAAATATTTATTTTATGACATGAAACAACATCAGAAAACGATGGAAAAGAGAATGAATGAAAAAAAAAATTGTTGTATAAATAAAAAATGTTAAATAAAAATTCAGCGAGTATGTGCTGTCAATATTATAGAATTTTTCTACTTTTTAACGTTTTTTCTGCATACGAATTTTTTTTTTTATAAAAATAAATGAATGCTTATAAGGGCATATGCATATATAAAGCTGTACACCATAGCTCCGTGTATGCATATCATTGGCATTGTTAATATAGCTGATAATGTTAATATGGCCATTGTTGCTATTATTGCCTTTGTAGCAGAAATATGCATACGTTCGTACGAAAAAAAAACAACATAAATTTTCACTTAATTTTTTTGTCTCTGATTCAGCGCATATATATGTTTTCATAAATACTTCGTCATCATCATTGGCGTAATAAACATATACACAGTCTTACAAAAGTGTACATATGATTTTGACCATTATGGTCAGTAGCTTGGCTAAGAATATTGTTCAAATCATATCGATTTAATGTGCTTTTTCTACAGTTTCTAACACTAACTTTTGAAATGTTTTCTTTTGTTTAGTCTTTCGACCAGAGCCTTGGTCTCCCCCTTCTACCACTTTATTAGGCATCAGAATTGAAAGATTTCGCGGCAAAAGCATCTTCGTTCATGCGTAATATATGATCCAACCAGCACAGCCGTTTTATCTTAATACGCCTAACAATATAGCCATACATCTCATGCATACGATACTCTTCACTGTCGCAGATAGGCCCATAAATTTTACGAAGTATTTTTCTCCCTACTCTAAGAACAGCTTCATCTGCTTACGTTAGTACACTCCAATCGACACCATAAGAAAGCACGGTTAGTACAGGGTGGGTGATGATATGTCAAGAATTGAGCTGTCAACCTTTGACACTTATTTAGTAAGAAACTGGAAAATTTTAACTATGGGACGCTACACTCTGGAGCAAAGAATTTTAAATCTACAAATTTACTGTTTGTTAAACTGAACCGAACAACGCATTTTTCAACAAAATTATCTTTAGTGATGAGGCCCATTTTCTATAAGGAGGTTATGTAAGCAAACAAAATTGTCACATATGAGGCTTACGAAATCCAGAAGCAGTCCTCGAAAAACCATTATATCCAAAGAAGGTGATCGCTTGGTGCGCTTGATGGTTAGCCGGCATCATTGGCCCGTATTTTTTCGAAAATGAGCAAGGAAACGCCGTAGACGTGAATTCTCTCCGCTACCATACCATGATAACCAATTTTTTGTGGCCACAATTGGCTGATGTTTAGCAGGATGGCACCATTTACGAGATAAGCGAGGCTTTGAAATTTATGAAAGAATCGGACGTCTGCCGATGTGCTAGAGGTGGACATTTGTCTGACATCATATTTCATTATTAACTCCCATATTTCTATTTTGTATTGGCTTAAATAAAACTGAATTTTCCAAAAAAAAACCGTGTTTTTAGGCCAATTTACTTCCTTAACTCAAATTTTCCCACCCTTTATAAGCATTCTCTAGATTTCCCACACTGCTTCTTATCCTGAAATAACAATATTAGGAAGAATTGTTCTTTGTTTTATCTTCAAACTGACATTGTTAGTTTTATTTATAGCAGTACCGAGATAGAAGAACTTGTCTACTATTTTGAAGTTAAAGTCAACAATCTCGTCCGATCTCGATGAAAAAAGGACTAAATGTCTTCTCTCCCTTAGTCGTATGGCCATCCATCGCACAATTTCGGTCCTATGGTTCACTGCTTTATTAGAAGGAAGGCCGATAAACTCGACATTCGCTCTAATGATTTCTACAGGATTTGTTGTTCCGAGGTCGAGGAGAAGACCGTCTTTTAACTTATTTGTCAGTGTCCGGCCATTGCTACCATATAACGGAAGTTTTTTGCCTTCCATTTCTTACCATCTTTGACTGAATTCTCCAGAATAAAGGTCACTTAAATTGCGGGATTTATTTTATATAGTTTCCTATGAAGACTGTTTGATCCACGGATATGCAACTTTGCTTGTGGCATCACAATGGGCCAAATATCTGGCCTAACTGAGACTTCTTCTACCTTCGTTTTGTTGACTGATATGCAAGTAGCATATGTTTACTGGTGGAGATTGTGTCTGCTCTATCTACCGCAGCAAAATGTTGAATAGATCGCAACATAGGCTATCGGCCTGTCTGAGGCAACAAAATTTTTTTTCCAGTTCTAGTTGATAATCTGGTGTTAGTTTAAGTCAAAATCTTAGTTTTGCAAGTATACTAAAGTCAGACACGACCTTGACGATGTTAGCATATTTCCGGCTGTCAAATGCAGCCTTAAAGTTGACAAAAAGGCGTTAAGTGACGAATTGATTTTCTTGGATTTCTCCAGGATTTGGCGAATGGTCTGATCGATAATTGATTTACCAGGTCTGAAACCGCATTGGTAAGATCCACTTTTTTCGCTTAATGACTTAACATTTTAATCGTTCGCATACTACACTCGGCAGAACCTTGTAAGAAATAAGAAGAGACTTATACCCATGTAAATGGCTCAAACGGTTTTGTTTACTTTCTTATACGCAGGGCATAACACACTGGTATTCCAATCATTGGGCATGCGTTTTCATAGCCAAAGGCAACTAACAAATTGGTGTATGCCCCTTAATTATTTGGCTGTACCAGCGGACCGTAAGTATCTGCAGTTTTATTATCTTCAATCAACACCATAATTAGTTGGATCTGCGGTATCCTCAACATTGCTTTTCCGTATTTTCAGTATGTCTTTAGCATCTGGAATCAGGTCTTCTTTATCTCTACAACAGAAGAAAGTACCAGAGGTTTATTAGGTGCTTGACTTTTCAGTAAAGCTAAGCCTTATTCTCCTCTGAAGTAGTATTGCAGCTTTCCTGTATATACCATTGCTTATGAAACACAAATGTGGACTTTGCAGCATTCTTTATGGAACTCACCTTCAGAAAATTTATGTTTTGTTGAGAAGAATCTGCTGCAAACTCAGAATTTTTGCCATCATATTTGCAGTAGTTTTTTAAACGTTCGCGTATAAAAAATGGCTACGAACAGACAGTGCAATTGTGGGGTTTCCAGAGCTCGCTCTCTGCTGCTGAACTTTATTTACCACAGACCGCTTTTCAAAAGTGTATATTAGGCACCCTCTATAATTAGAAGTGTGGAACTGGCAATAGGTTGCCATTCTGCGATTTGTTATCTTGTCACAACTGGGTTAGTCGAGTGGAGAAGACGGTAGCCTCTTGTTGTGTGCTTAGCTTTGTAATACCTATCATCCTTTCTGTGGTCATTTGAATCATTCTCGTCAGAAAAAGACGTGTGCGGACTTTAGCAGCAACAAGGTTGATTAAGTGATGATTAAATACCATAAAATTAATTTTTAAATAAAAAACGAATACAAAGCCCAGTAGATAAACTCTTAAATTAGTTTGATTTTCATGTAATTGTAAAAAATATTAAAAATTTTTTATTAACTGATAAGACGGGCAGTATATTTAAGTTTATGTTGCTTTATATATAAAAAAATTTTAATTTAAAATTTGACCGCTTTTGACCTTTTTATAAATGATGACGGAAGTGGGCGAACGAGGCTAATTATTTTAAAGAAAAGGTTTAATATTTTTATGATAACTAAAGCTTATTAATCGTACGAATACTTTTGGAGTTTTGCGTATTTAAGGGCGTTACTTGAAAAGATTTTCAAAGCCTACTTTAAGGCTGAAATTTTGACATATTGAATTGTTTTTTTTTTTGTTGATATCGATACATGGTCTTATTAAATTTACATATTTATAAATTAATTTTTTTAATTAAAGTTTTGTACAAATTTTTAATTTTCTCGGCATACCCTAACAACTCTGTGATGCCATTATTACATGGCTGTAGCTTTAGTTGCTGTTAAAGTCCATATCTCTTATTTTCATAATAATTTTAGTCTTTCAGTTTATTTTTTCATAATGATTTTAAATGTCATTTTAATTCATAAAGTTTTTCTCTCTTTTTTTTGTATTTTTTTGTATTCTCACATCATTGCTGCATATAATGAAATTTCTATCAAATTTCTCTACTCTGATATGCTATTATGACATTTTGCTTGATATTTTATATGGCCTGTACTCTTTTTTTTTAATATTTGCCAACAATATATAGAATTTTTTATGACAAAAAGATTAACTGTGGAAAAATAATTAAAGGTCGATTTAAATTTAAGATGCGTATAAAGTGATTAAAATGCGAATAATTTATTGAAACAATGGATGGTTTTTTGAAACATTAAATATGTAGTTTAAAAGCAAGAATTAAAAAAAATCACTTGAAATAACAAAATTAAGTATTAATTTCTTTCAAAGAAGTAAAAACAAACCATGTTCAGTATGTGAATAAAATAATGTGTAAATGTTGTTGTGCACGTATGAGTAATATGTAATATGTATATGAATGCATAATACTCATACGCATCGTAATGTAGCCAATTATATTGAAATGCATTTCGAATATTTTAAAAATGAAATTCTTAGACTGGTTTTAAATAATTGAAATAAAGTACAATTAAATATATAATTTTTACTTCCTTCTCTTTAATGTCTTGCTACTTAGGATAAGTCCATTAATAATTTCGAAATGTAATAAAAAAACTTCTCAAATTGTTAAGTGCATAAATATGCATTAAATAATTAAAAATCATATGATATTTTATTTTATTATTCTAAGAAATTAATTTAAAGTCTTACTATAAAAACAGCATGCAATTTTTGCATATTAATTACATTACTTTTATGCATTCTCTACTACCAAAGCCAGCACTTCGAAGAAGATCTGTGTAAATGGCATACTAAAAGAAGTTTTAATTAAATAAAACTGTGCGTAAATATATTTATTTTTGCCTTAATAGCTTGCAAGCGATTGTAGTTGTGTAATAAAAAAAATTTTAAAAAAAACACTTAAAAAATATTTCATATTCTTCACCATTAGATGACCTATAGTGCTCGTTATAGGACAAGTTTTATTTGATTTATTTATTTTTGAGTCCAATATGAATACGCATACTCGTATATATATTTAATTTTATTAATGTTTGTTAGTTGATTTGACTTTTCTATTTGCATAGTTAGCTCTAGACAATACAGCACAAACTCTTTGAACGGCCATAGTAAAAAGAAAAGATAAATTTTTTCGAATATTTTTTTTTTTTTTAACGTGAACGGTCAATTAAACATTTTTTTCAATTCTATGTCTACAGTATATTTAAAATATAACAAAAAATAAGAAAAATTTTCTCCAAATATAATTTTAGGTATGTATCAGTGTGAGAAATTTTTTTCAGTCAGTCTTCGTCAAATACTCACAGCTTTTTACCAATCTTATTTACTCTTTTGCAGAAGACAGCAACATTTGTCATTCATATTCTTTTGATCGTAGGCCGAACCTTTGGGAGATTGGGGCGAATATGAACGTCACATTGGCAAAAATCGCTGAGTGGAGTTGCGCGAACAGGGTCGACTTTAATGCGCGCAAGACCCAATGTTGTTTTTTGACACCCAGACGTGGTGGTGTGTTGTCATCTGTACCTGTGGGTAATGTAGATGTTGAGCAATCAGATGCTCTTGATGTTCTGGGCATGAGAATTCATTATGACGTTAATTGGAACGAGCACATATATCGAGTGCGGAAGAAGCATTCAAGTACCTCGGCTTTTTAAGATGGTGTAAGAATTACTTCACTCCGTCTGATCTCCTTAATATTTACAAGACCTATATCCAACCCAAATTGGAATACAACTCTCATGTATGGGTCGATGCTTCAAAGTCCATTTTGGAGCTTCTCAACCGCGAACAGGAAATGGCGAAGATTCTTATTAATGATGGTAGGGTAGCCAACTCTATCGATTCAGTAGAGCATCGTCGAAATGTGGCGTGTGTTTTATTGTTCTATCGGTACTATAACGGAATGTGTTCTAGCGAAATTAAGGAACTAATTCCTGGTCAATATATATTTTTACGTAGTACTCGTATTTCTCGTAGAGCTCATCCCTTTGTAGTTGATCGTTCAATGAATCGCACAACGCATTATAAGGAGAATTCGTTCCTTGGTCGCACTGTTCGTTTGTTGAACAATCTTCCTGCGAATGTGTTTCCTGTCACTTACGACATGAACAAATTTAAATCAAACGTCCATAGACACTACTCTATCCATCCTCCTTCCCACAATCTATTTTCCTAGTACCAGCACAATGCACTTCATGAGTAGGGGTTATCCCCTGAGTGCTGGTCTCAAGAAAAAAAAATTAATTCATCATCAAAGTTCAGGGAATTTTTATATTTCCTGTATATGTCTACGCTCCTGTTATCTATAATTGCACTAAGGCCTGGTTTTAGGAAATCCCTTCACCGTCATTGCTGAAAAAATCTTGTTGGTTTCAAGAAGTACACTATGTTTCCAAACCGATTTTTGTTTTTGCAAAATTTAAAAGAAAACAAATTTAAATTGTTAAAAATCAATTTCTTTTCTTAATGTAAACACTCCAAGCAATCAAGAAAATATATTTAAAAATGAAATTAGTGTGGCACCTGTTCTTAAATAAGTGTTAAAACAGTTATAAAATTGTAAGCCGAGCTAACTTTAAAAAATAAAGTTAAAAGGCATTTAAAAAATGTAAAATATAGTCCAAGGTGAGTAGTTTCATGATATAGTTTTGAATGTAATTTTTGTTGAGCCCTTGTCGTAATTCCTGATATTGTGATTGTGTAGTTTTTTACACCGAAATGCTTTTGGTTTGGAAAACAAACAGGCACAAAAATGATGTGTTAATAGAGTAGGTTTTTAAAAAAAATCAATATAAATCTGAACATGATCAAACAAATCAAATAAAACTAAATGTATATTGTTATGTTTTCCAATAATAAATGAATTCACAAGAAATTTAGGATACAATTTAAGACATTCAATTTATTAAGAACTACCATTTATTAATTATAATAAATTCAGCCATGCGATCAAAACTTTTTAGTTTTATTTACCAATAACTCGAACGCCAAATTAACAGCGTGCTCACCTACTCAGCTGTGCTGCGTTGCCATATGTCTCCGACTGAGCCTTGTGATGTTGACTATCTAACATATATAATTTTCATTCACATATAAAATAATATTTACCGAAGCAAAATTGTAAATTAGATCTGTTTCAACAAATTAAACAAGGTATGAATTGTGGAGGAGAATTAGCAATATTAGAAAATTGTTTATTTGGTGTGTGTCTTCGGTAAATTTAGTGAAAAATGTGAGCTTGAGATTGATGTGGAAGCTGATAATTTAGCAAAGATACATTGGAAAAGATAAAAAAAAACATTAATTTCTGATCAGGTACAGTGACAAAACTGGCTGAGAACCCCTGACAATGTGTTTATTTAGTCCAATACAAGGAAAAAATTTAGACAAAAATTTTTTTTCAACCATACATTTTTGATAAGGTACAGTGACAAAACTGGCTGAGAACCCCTGACAATGTGCTTATACAGCCAAATACACTGAAAAAATTCAAAAACTAAACATTTTACTCTATACATGGAAAAAATTCCAAATATAAGACATACACGAAATATACACAAAAAAAAAGTTTAAAAAATACCATTTCTTTACATTTATGAATAAGTAGTGCAAAAAAATGGCTGGGAATACCTAACATCGTAGTTTTTAAGCCAAATAAAAAATATGAAAAAAAAATTTTTTTCTCAACCATACATTTTGAACCAGGTACTGTAACAAAACTGGTTGAGAAACAAGAAATTAAAAAATTGTTAAACAAACTAAAATGTAGGTCAAGTTGGGTCAAGTTTACCCAAAGCTTAACCCTTCAAAACATGAGCAGTATCCGATAAGTTCGAGCAGCCATACATTTTTGACCAGGTACTGTGACAAAACTGGTTGAGAAACAAGAAATTAAAAAATTGTTAAACAAACATGAGCAGTATCCGATAAGTTCGAACGGGTTGATCTTATTTTGTTTTCTCTAATAATTTGGATACCTTCTTAATTTCTTAATTTGAATACTTTCTCTTTTAGTGGGCGTAGGGTGTGACTACTTTTTTAAATTGTTTTATATGTAATGGTCACTAAAACCTCTGACATGATTATTTTAATTTATGCCAAACAAAATAGATTTGACACCAGAGTGGAGCGATAAGGATTGAATTTTCTGAGCTGGTTTTACCACAGAAACACCACAGACATATGTACATATTATATTTACTATATTATAGGTCGTATGAGCACAAATAGTTCTACATATTAAAGCCTCTAAAAAAATCGTTTTTAAGCTAATATCGTGTGATTTGATAATAAAAGTATGTGATATGGCCAAAAATAAGTGAATGTCAACCTAGGGAGTATAAGTCATAATATTAAAGTGTTTGTCATCTGCATTAGTCATGAAAACTCAGCGCTTTTCTTACCAGATATTTACAGAATGCATCTATGAGTTCCACGAACTCAATCCACTAAGAGAGACACTCGGTCTGCAGTTTGGAGCCACTCCATCTGCCTATAAATTCTAATCTTTGCTCAAAGGTTGTAAGTTATCCAAGCAGCATTATTTTACAACTAGCCATTCATTGTTTCTTGTCATTCAAATTCAAATTACCATCACCGCGACTATTCTACGTAAGGCTATACTCTTGTCACTGGGTAGAAAACTAAGCATATAATGAGTTTACTGCTCACAAGGTATTACTGGACATGGACAAATTCATTTTTGCTCTGTTTGTTCAAATTTAATGCTTTTATCAGTCTTCAAGTGATGCTATTAGGATTAGCTTTTTGCTCTATTTATCTTCACCAAATATGAGCTGATCGATTTTTTCCTCTTTAAGCTTGTAGTACTTAAATTAAGTCACCAGTCAGATTTTGGAGTTCCTTTTTTGTGCACCAGATTATCTAGTAATAGGTAGCGTCAATATTCTCTGGTCACTTAAACCAGTTTAATTAAAGTTGTGCAGGAGCAATCTAAACAAGTTTCTAAGCCGCTAGATATCTGAAGATAATGCATAGTTGATTCCTTCGGTAAGTATTTCCCAATTTTAGGCCTAAAGTTTTATTGGCCGCAAGCAGTGTCATCTACGCAGATTACCTTTCAAACAGTAAAACGAATTGCGGCGTAGAAATAAACTGTTCTTCCTGTTATGTATGGGTGCACATGTATGTGGACACTGTGGCATAAACCCTTCACTATGAAATTCCTTAAGCCTATTTGTTCTTTTCATTTGGGTCGAATGAAGAGGTCATTGCTGAGAAAAATGCTTATTTTGGGGGACTCGGTTAAAATTTTCTTTAAATAATTGAAATATGTAATTAAACGCAGAAAACGGGGTAAGTAAGACGAGTTTAATGAAGAAAGAGTTCTTAAATGACAAAAAAGTATAGGAATTTTGCGAAAATATATACTTTTTTGTACCAAAAACTGTCATATATCTCATTGGAGCAAAATTGCGCCTAAACATTATATTATTTCATGTACTAGTCAAATAGTCAAAGAAATTTTTTGACGATTAAGTTTGAGAAATAATATTTCAGATATAAATTTCGGTGTAGTTAACTCCTCAAAATCTAGTCAAAAACAGAATGATTACTCCCTTTGCCATCGGTAGTTAATGTGTATTGACTAAAAATAAAAATAAAAAATAATAAATTAAATTTCCTTCCATCGAGACCCTACTGTAAATATTGTACAATAGATAGTTTACTTATCTTTTGTATACTTTTTTGTAGAAACGCTGTTGCTCTCTGTTGGTAACATCAACACTCTATGTGGCATTTGATGATAAAACCCATAGAAAAGTTAAACGTTGTTTGTTTTGTTTTTGAACATTTTTTATTTCATAACAAAATGAGAGAGAAACAAAGAAGAATTAAAAAAAAATAGAATAAAAATTAAAAACAATATTTAAAAACTTTACTATGTGTCACTTTACTAATTTAAATAGTTGCAAACAAAATAATATTAAAAAAAAAGAAGAAAAAAGGATGCAGAGTTTAACAAAACTCAACTAATGAAAATGAATGTCATATGCTTTAGAAAAAAAAATTGTTGTTAAAATTAAAAACTTTAGTTAAACTGCAAATAAAAAAACTGAAAATTGTAAAAAAAGATTTTTTTTATACTATTTAATAATATAATTTAATTATTATGGCAGTGATTTTTAGTTTAAAGCAATTTAAAAATATTTATTTATTTTTGCAAAATTTAAAGAGCAGATTTTTTTATCAGAATTACTTGAATTGAATTAAAAATTTTTGACAAAAGTAGAGAAGAGGGAAAGTTAATTCAATTACTAAACAAAATTAAACTAAATTGGCCTGTATTTTAAGTTATTGCCAAAGCTTTTTTCCAAAGAAAGAACAAACTTAGGAAATAAAATCTATTTTGTTGATAAGTTGTTTGAAAATTAAATTTTTGGTATAATATAAAGGGTCCGCCAAGTATAATTTTTTCTTTTTTTTAAAAATGCTATAAAAAAAACTACTGAATATTTTCCCAATTTCTTTTTTTATTTGAAAGTACAATCCTTCCGGTTAATAATGCAAAATAATTTCATTCAAATGGCTGCCTCAGCTGGCCATGCAGTAGCCTACACGATCGGTCTAATTTTTAAGCACATTATCGATTATGTGCAGCTGTATTTCAAGATATTATAACTGTGCTGGTTGGAATATGTAATACGCATTAACGAAGATGCTTCTGCCAGGAAATCTTTCAATTCTGATGCCTAATAAAGTGGCAGAAGGGGGAAACCGAGACTCCGGTCGAAAGACTAAATAAAAAAAAATATTTCCAAAGTTAGTGCTAGAAACTGTAGAAAAAGCACATTAGATCGATATGATTTCAACAATATTCTTAGCCAACCTACTGACCATAATGGTCAACATCGTACGTACACTTTTATAAGACTCTGTATATGTTTATTACGCCAATGATTGTGACGAAGTATTTATGAAAAAATATATATGCGCTGAATCAGAGACAAAAAAATTAAGTGAAAATTTATGTTGTTTTTTTTCGTACGAACGTAAGCATATTCTGCTACAAAGGCAATAATAGCAACAATGGCCATATTAACATTATCAGCTATATTAACAATGCCAATGATATGCATAGACAGAGCTATGGTGTACAGCTTTATAAAGGGTCCGCCAAATATTTCTTTTTTTGAAAATGCTTTAAAAAAACTACTGAATATTTTCGCAAACTTCTTTTTTTATTTGAAAGTACAATCCTTCAGGTTAATAATGGAAAATAATTTCATTCAAATGGCTGCCTCGGCTGGCCATGCAGTAGCCTACACGATCGGTCCAATTTTTAAGCACATTATCGATTGTGTGCAGCTGTATTTCACCAATGGCTTCACGAATATTGTCCTATAAGCGTCAATTGTCTCTGACTTGTTGGCGTAACACTTATCTCTGACAGCACCTCACAAATAATAGTCCAACGGTGTCAAACCGCAGCTCCGAGGTGTCCAAAAGACATCAGCTCTGCGGCTGATGATACGATCTTCAAAAACAGGGCTGATGCAGATGTTGCTAATATCCTCCTCTTCAATTTTTTTTAACAAAAATTCGTTCAACATGGCCCGATAACGATCGCCATTGACTGTAACGGCCACTACTTGCTGGCAAAATTATGCCTCTGGACCAAAATCCGCACCAAACAGTGACTCGTCTTGGGTGTATCGGCTTTTCAATGTATACGTGCGGGTTTTCTGTGTCCCAAATGCGACAATTTTGCTTGTTTACATAACCGCCAAGATCAAAATGAGCTTCATCTGAAAAGATGATTTTTTTTGGCAAAATCGGCATCTTCTGTAAGTCGATCGCAGGCCCACTTAGCGAAGCGAAAACGCATTGGACACAACCATATTCGTTCAGCGAAAGGATAAAACCAATTATCTGTCAAATCAGACATCAGCTAAGTGTTACCATTCTCGAAATAAGCACTAGTTGAAAAAAAAACGTTAGATGGCGGACCCTATATATAAAATTTTTTATTTGAATCAAATGTGACCTCAACGCTATTGTCGTCAGTAAACATAAACATTCTATGAAGGTTAAAATAAATGGCAAGGGAGGTAACTGACTATGGAGTGCAGCCCTATTTTCTCTTTCAGTAGAGGCCTCTTGACCGCTGATGGATTTTTTGTATCCACAATTTCTGGACTAAAACTCATAAAGATCATGTTTCTTCTTATTAATCATCAAAAGTAGTTAAAATAGTAAAGTTTTCAGATTTCTTTCTTATTTAAATAATCGTTTTTTGGTTATATTTCATTAAAAATGTGTCTAAATTAACAATTATTTCATTGAAGATTAAACAAATAATAATAATTTTTTTTTTTTGAAAACTCAAAGCAATATTAAATCTTCCAATTCTATAGCAGTTCCTTACTCTTAAAGCTTTTCTAAGTTATGTAAGTGTACTCATATATTTTACCGCCATACACATTATAAACACCAAAGCGAAATAAATGCTGAAAAAACACTCGTAAAAAATAAAAAAAAAATATAAAAAAAACTTAGAAATTGAGAAGAACAATCAAATGCAATCAAAGAATTTGATTGATTGGAATCAATTTCCTGCTAAAGCCAAATGAATGTGTTTTTGCGATAGAAAAATACTATAAAATGCTCAATTTATAAACACATAGACAAGGCACACACACACTCACACACAAAAATCAATGCATATAAAACAAATATTCGCATGTGTAAGGTTTAAAAGAAGCGACATGCACACATACTACTTGAACATTAAATAGAAAAAATATGCAAAAAAAAAGGAAAAAATGGGAGGAAAATACAAATCAAAACGGATATATAGAAAAGAAAATAAACGTCAAGAGAAATTGTGTAAATGAAATATATTAACATGCTTAACAAATACAATTACACACACACACACACACATACACAATCCGATTCATTCATTTATACATTTATTCATAAACCTACAAAAACATTTACATTTTTTTTATTTTGTTCTCACTCTCCTTATTTGTACGTGTACTTAATACACACACACATTGCAATAACAGAAAATATACTCAAGTGTTTGCTATGAATATAAACGCATAGATAGATACACACTCACATGCTCTTAGAAGATACGCTTGTATATGTACGCACTATTTTACATATTCATTTATAAGTATTTCTCTTATTTATTGCCATTCAATTGCTTCTTTTTATACTTAAAGATTCAATACCCCATTCATTTATAATATCGTTCGTTGCTCTCATGTATGTTTTTCCTTTTTCCAATTCATATCTTTAGTCCTCTTTCTGATTTAACCGGGCGTATAAGTAATTTTTGTTATTTAACCATCAGTGCAATAAATAATTTGCTGTGATAGTACTGGGAGTTGGCAAAGAGTATTTTATTGAGGACGGTTTATGATTTCTAATCATTTTTTTAATAAATTTTTTTTATTTATTTTTTTATATTTTTTTCTTTTTTTGTTACTACAAATCTCATTTATTTTTTCGTAAAGAACAGAACATTTTGTCATACATATTAATTTCAGCGTAAGCTTATTTTGCTTACTCCCAATTACTTGGTTCGATCAAGGCCATACAAAGTGCAACCTACTGGAATATCGTGTGCAGCCTTACACGCTCACCACTAAAGATTGAAGCTACGAGAAAAGCCAATTATCGTAGACAGTGAGAGAACGAATATTGCCTTTGAAGTCACCAGAGCGCGTGCCAGAAAACTTTCCCTATGAGGCGAAAATATACGATAATAGTATATAAAATCACGGTTAAGAGGTTCACTAGCATCCTAATTTTGTTCCTATTGAACAGGAGAGAAGGAGACAAGCCTTGGGGCACTCTTCCTTAAGCAAGTAAATTCCTTTTCAATCCCTGTTTTTATAAAAAAAAAAAAAAAAAAAATGATTTCGAACCAAAATTATTCTGATAAAAGGTGGTCCAACCATACAGCACAGTGTTAATTGTGAGTAACACCTTAACGTCAATTTCTTGCCCAACTTACTTTGACATATCTTTGTTCCAATGAGAGGTATACAATTGATAAGCACCTTAAGATTGTTGAAGTCTTTTACGAAAATAGGCGTTCGAATCAAATTGCATTTAATGCACTTCGTAAGAATTGTGCGCAAATTTCAGTAAACCGGGAAATGTGTGGTACGGTTTATGGGTTGGCGGTGTCGTTGGGCTGTACTTCTTCGAAACTGAGATCAACCCAGCAGTTACCGTATATGGTGTTCGCTATGGCAAGATGATAACGTACTTCTTGTGCTAAAAATTGAGGATATGGACCTGGACGCTATATGTTTCCAACAGAACGGTGCCATTTGCTACACAGCCAACAAAACAATGGCTCTTTTGTGTGAGAAATTCAATGGCTGTGTTAGCTCATGTCCTGGCGATGTTAATTTAACACCGTGGGACTTCTTTCTTTGGGGAAAAAGTGTACGACTATAAGCTAAGAAAAATTCAAGAGCTTAAAGATGTATGAATTCGTTACAATAACGAAACTCAGTTATGTCTCACAATCATTGCAAATATGGACAGATGGATAGAGGTATGCTACCGAAGCCGTGGCAACCATATATGATGATATTTTGTTTTACACATACTTGCCAGAGATCCTTCTATAATAATAAAAGATACTAAGATATCTCTGAAAATTTTTTTTTATTTACAGTTAACCTCGTGTGTTTTGGTTGGACCACCAAATATTTTCTCACTTCAATGTGAATTTAAAGCAAAACAGATTAATAGTTTGGCAAATATATCATATTTTCCATTAAGATAGCGAAATGAATGCAAAGCCATTTACACTGATTACCTTAAAAAGGTCAAATCGATTACCGGGGGACCTTAGTCAGAGCTTTGAGTTGCCAACAGCTACTTCATCCAGAAGATTCTTAATATTGAGCTCTCTGCCTGTTTTCATATTTGACAATATTACTTGATGGAACTAGAGACCATAATTGAAAAAAATTTCTTTTTTAATAACCTTGGAAAACTTATTATTCGTAGGGAATGCTAAGTGAATTGAACTGGAAGGAGTGTACGTTTTTTGTCGACAAAATCACAGAATAATCAAACATCTGAGGTATACTTTTTTATAATTTTATTTTGTTATTATTATTTTCTGCCTGAAATAATTATTCAAATTTGGGTGTGTACATGAATTGAGTCTCTTTTTTCTTTTTTCTTTTTTCTTTTTTTTTAAGTGAACAATAAGTACCTTTAGTTGAATAATACAATCTCCGTATAATTATATTATATTATTATACAAAAATAATTGTAAGTCTCAATGGGAGGCTTCATTTAATATACGAGAAAATTTCAAGGCAACACAAAAGATATGTTGTATGTCATCAATTGAAAAATAAATAGCATATTATTGATTTAATGTTAAACAATTAAGGTGGAGAGGAATGCTAATTTTTTGTTTCTTTGTTACACAAGTTTTAATGTGTAATTTAATCAAAAATATTATAATAAAATTTGATTTTTAATTTTTATTTATAAACAGTTCAAGCAAAATAATAATTTTTTAAATAATTTGTTAAATTATTATTTCGTTTGAAATATTTGCCAACTACGTCTTAGAATTGTAGTCATCAGTGTTATCCTGTGTAAAAATAAAAGACTTATTTAGGCCCTGCAGCTTAAGGAAGTTTTGCGAAAAGAAGCATAAAACGAAGAATAAAAAATGTGAGACAGGATCTATGTACATATGCATATGTATATGTACTCGTATGTATTGTGGTACTACAACCGTCTATGGGTTTTTGGCCGAGTTAAAATAATAATTTTTTTAACTCATTATTTTCTTTGAAATATTTATTTGCCAATTACGTCTCAGAATTGTAGTCATCATTGTTATCCTGTGTAAAAAATAAGACTTATTTAGGCCCTGGATCTTTAGAAAGTTTTGTGAAAAGAGGCATAAGACGAAGAATAAAAAAATGTGAGACAGGATCTATGTACATATGCATATGTATATGTATGTATTGTGGTACTACAACCGTCTGTAGGTTTTTGGCCGAGTTAAAACCGATACACCATTTAGATTTGTCTTGCGCTAACTGACATCAGTGTGAAGATTCCCAAGGCCTTAAGGTACTGCAATAATGGGACTCTCCAATGAAAATTTGGTGGTTCTCTTCTTCGCTTTCTTCCTTATTGTGTCATCTTCCGTAATGCATTTCACTATATTCACGTTCCTGTACAGCTCATATAGCTCTCTGTTTCAATGTATGCGGTACTCTCCTACTCTTAGAGGAAAGAAAATCCTATAAAGTGTTTTCCTCCCGAACGTAGGTAAAACATTTTCATCGTTTTTTGATAGTGTACCCACCCCTCCTCCATATGGGAAGGTATGATAAACATTTTAGAGCATGCGTATGAGCACCTGTTGCAAGAGTAATTCGCCATTTGATCTCCAGTCTCTGAAGTCGTTTATAGTACTAATGCTATACCATAATAGGCGCTTGCTATCATACAACCACTTCCAAGACGGGAGGGCTCATCATTTGGTGACAAAAATCCCTAGTCTTGCCCTCTTTCACCAAAAGACCCACTTTCGCCACTTCTCTCTCTAGACTGGAATATACAGAAGAAGACTGGGGCCTGGCAATGTTGAGGTGGGCGACATAAGCTAGTAGTATGATGCTCTTGTAGGAAATGTTGCCGGCGGCATGAATAATTTTCTCCAGTAAAAGACAGAAAAAGTTACTTGGAGGGCCTAGCCAAAAACCTTGTTTCTGACGGAGTTTTCAACCGTATAACTGGAGTACTAAATTTAGACATGGCAGCGTAGAGGTAAATCATATCTGTACTGTATAAGGAGGTTTTAAAGTGGACGAATGGTTGGCGTGTGCTCTTCTCATGAGCCTTCTGCAGGATTGGACATATTGGAAAAAATGTGGTCGATGTTAGATTTACCAGGCTTGAACCCGTATTTATAGGGACCGATCAGGTTGTTAACGATGAAATTCATTCTTTCAATTGGACCTTGTATGCAATATTAATCGAAGTAATTTCTCTGTAATTTCCGTAGATGGGGTGATAACCCTCCTTATGTGCTGGACATCGCAAAGCAGCTGATGTTAGTGACATTCCGACTTTTTACCACCGGCTTTGAATAGCTTAGCCGACAATCTACAGCGACCCTGTTGTTTCTCATTGAGATCAGGTGATGGTATGACAATTCCGTCATCACCTATTAGGACCGCAGAACCCTCGTTTGTGTCCACACCATTCAGTAATTGAGAGAAGTCCTTCCTCCATAACCAAAGTATGCCCTGAAAATCTTTCACTAAATTGCTGTCTTCATCCCTACAAAAACCGTCGCCAGAGTTGTAGCCTTCCATGTAGCGTTTCACATTCTGGCAGAATTTTCTTGTTGCAGTATATTATAATAAAGTGTTGGCCATTTAAAAGTTTAAACTTATAAATGTAATAATGCAAAAACGGTTTGAAAGTTTGCCAAATTTATATTTTGTTATGAAGTAAAATTGCTCCGGTTAGAAACAATTATTATTTCATTCATATGGCTCCAGCAGCTGGCTTCACAGTACCTCATTCACTCGGACCAATTTTCGGGAATTTTTCGAGTGTATGTATCGTATATTGGTCTTCAAATATCAAATGCCTCTGACTTGTCGGCATAACACTTGTCTGCCCCACAGAAAATTGTACAACGGGGTCAAATCGCAGCTTCTTGGCGGACAACTGACATCATCATTTTGGCTATTTATACGGCCATCAAACGTTTGACGGCATTAGGTGTGTGGCAAGTTGCATTATCCTGTTGAAGCCAAATATCGTTCACATTAATACCATGAAGAGCGGGCATAAAAAAATCGGTTATCAAGGTGTGATAGGTGTTCTTCTCCTTTGACCATTATGGTTGCTCCATCCTCATTTTCAAAGACATATTGGCCAGTCATACATCCGCTCCACAAGCTGCACCAAAGAGTCACTCGTAATGGATGCATCTGTAAGACCCACCAAATGGAAATGAGTTTTTTTTTGCATTTTCGGACTAATTGTTCTTTGCTTTTGAAATAAATTTCCAATAAATTTCAACGTTGCTCAGGTGTAAATTGAATTATTTCGTTCAGTGGAGAAAATATCCTGAATTTTGTGGCAGAATAGAATGACATGAGTAATACCAGATTCGAAATAACCAAAAATTTAAACCGATAGATACCCCATCCGATATCTATGCATATATTTAAATACATATATCGGGTACGCCATCTAACGTTTTTTTTTCAACTAGTGCTTATTTCGTGAATGGTAACACTTAGCTCATGTATGATTTGACAGATAATTAGTTGTATCATTCCGCTGAATGAATATGGTTGTGTATACGATTGAACAACGCTGGGAATTTTGGCCTGCGATCGACTTACAGAAGATGCCGATTTTGCCAAAAAAAATCATCTTTTCAGATGAAGCTCATTTTGATCCTGGCGGGTATGTAAACAAGCAAAATTGTCGCATTTGGGGCACAGAAAACCCGTACGAATACATTGAAAAGCCGATACACCCAAGACGAGTCAGAAGTATAATTGGGCCATTCTTCTTCGAAAATGAGCAAGGAGTGGCCGTTACAGTCAATGGAGATCGTTATCGGGCCATGTTGAACGAATTTTTGTTCACAAAAATTGAAGAGGAGGATATTAGCAACATTTTTTTTTCAAGAGGACGCCGCTACGTGCCACACAGCCGAAGCTACACTCGATGTTTGGCGCCCTTATTTTGAAGATCGCATTATCAGCCGCAGAGCTGATGTCGTTTGGCCACCTCGGAGCTGCGATTTGACCCCGTTGGACTATTATTTGTGGGGTGCCGTCAAAGATAAATGTTACGCCAACAAGCCAGAGACAATTGACGTTTTAAAGGACAATATTCGTGAAGCCATTGGTGAAATACAGCTGCACACAATCGATAGTGTACTTAAAAATTGGACCGATCGTGTAGGCTACTGCATGGCCAGCCGAGGAAATATTTGAGTGAAACTATTTTCCATTATTAACCGGAAGGATTGTACTTTCAAATAAAAAAAAAAATTGAGAAAATATTCAGTAGTTTTTTATAGTATTTAAAAAAAAATTTATTTGGCGGACCCTATATAAATATATGAACATATACAACGAAAGTCCTGTCTGAAATCAGACAAATCACTTTTAATTAGTTCCTGGTTTAGTATTAAATTATAGATGGTTTGAACATTACTTAAGTCAACGCTACCATTCGCTTTTTTCACAAGTTGCTCTACAGCATTAAACTATGAGCAGCATCTGTTTTAAGTTTGTACAAACATCTTAACTTAGTTTTCTCTTATAGTTTTAAATTCTGGTATATTATATATAAATATTTAAAAATTACTACGAAAAAATTCAAGATAAAAAAATTGTTTTGCAATTTCTTTTATTCGCCGTCTAAAAATTATTTTGCAATAAATTTCAGCTGTTGACTAAATTACATTTCAAATTCAGAGCCTCAAGAAAAAAAAAATAACAAACGAATTGTTTAAAATTATTTATAACCAAGCAGCGAGTAAAGAGGCCAAAAGAAAAGGGAAAACGTTGTTACAAATGTTGTTTTATCAGTTCATCAAATATTTATTTCATTTTTGTTTTTTTTCAAATTTTTCGACTTCTCTAAACATTATTTTAGAATTCAATGTTGCGTTCTAAAGGCATTTATAACATTTATACCCTTTAAATAATTTAACGTTTTAAAACTGACCAGACAGCAAATAAAAAATAAATACAAAAAAAGGTTGGTCTTTTAGTTGGTTTTAGAATTGAACAAAAAAACAAAACAAAGAAAGGATATAATAAACATACATATCGGCATCTGTAAGCTAAAGCAGACTGAAAGCATATGCCATGCGAGCAAAAAAACAAAACATGTTTTGTTAAATTGAAAAATTGTTAGAAATTATTAGAATAGTTTCCCTTTAAAGCCACGCCATGTACATTAATCAAGTGGCCATTTATATGGCTATAGTCAGTATTTGTATATCATTAAATAAGAAATTTATTGTGGATTCATTTGTAAGAGAACTTTTGTTTAACACATTTTGTATCTCGGCAAGTTAACCAAAAATATTGCAAGTTTTTTTAAGGTTTTGTTATCTGAATATGGGCAAAAGTAGTGAAAAGAAAGGCAAAGAAATTCTTTAGGTTACACTTGACCATATACAGAGTAAAGTTTTAAAGCGTACACTATACATTAAAACTATAGATAATAAAGGTACAAATATCATTTGCCAACATATGAAAGCATAGTAATCACAGTGGTTTTTAAAGAAAAATTATAACAAAAAAAAAAAAAAACTTTTTTTTAAAAATAATAAAAAATAGGTAAATTGATAAGATATTTAAAAAATGCTTAGTTTTGATCAAAGGAGCATATAAACATAGCTCAGCAACTGTCGTATGTAATAGCTAAAAAAGAAGGCCCTTTGATGAGCCTAGACCACAAAAAAAAAATCAAAATTGAGTCGGAGAGACCCAAATGGCTATCGTACTGCAACCTAAGAAGATCTATTGTGCCCAATATTCCAGGGTCATACCCTTCAGTTTTATGGCAGAGGGAACTAGAAAACCGATCTAGTCAATACTCTTGTGTGGATGACTGTTCGATAGGTCTCGAATAGGTCTCTCACCAATCGGAGCAGATTCTAAAATAATACCCTCTACCTTGTGTATCAAAACGGCAATGATCAGACTGAAAGCAGTAGAAGGCTCCATAAAAGCTCATCTTCGAATGTTTGTCAAAACAACACATGGCAGAGAATATCCTTAGTTGCCCCCTCCTACTCAGGCAACACTCCGAATCAGTCACCACACCCATGGCAAAGAGGTGTTATCTAAAACAGCAATGGCCTGAAAGGAAACCAATAAATGTCCTAATAGTTGTCTTGTGCATGTGACGCAATTCCTTATTATAGATAAAGTACCTCATCAGCCGTTTTGCCTACCTCACACCCGGACATTGTACCCAGTATGACGATTATAGCCTATGCTCCCGTTGTTCGATTTTCCGCCTGGCCGTGGGCCGGCCAATTCCACCGTACAGTTCTAATCCCAGTGGACAAATCCCACCTTGCTAATTCATCAGTGAACTTGTTTCTCAGAACACCAGTATTCCCAGGTTACCATCAAAGTGTTACACTCTTCCTCAGAGCCAATTTGTTGACATTCATAAAGCACTCGAATACCGAGGAGAGAGCCCATAGCGTCGCTTGTTTATAGGATTATATTAATAAAAGCGCCCCTGATTCCACGCTCTATGTTAAAACGTGTACAGATGGAGATTACATGGATTTCAGCCTATGAAACTGTCAATCATTATCCCATCGATTCTCAGACTTTTGTATTGGGACCGAATATCCCGGCATCCACACCACTATCCATTTTTGGTCCATTTGTGTAGCATTGTAACCAGCCAGTATTTTTCGTAGAGACCCCATGGTCCTACTCCCCATGATCATAAATAGCGACTTAGAAATTGCTACCAGTGCACACGTCACTCCTGTCCAACAGCAGTTCAAAGGACTACCCCAGCTGTGCGTTCTTTGACGCTGTATGTCCCCGAAGGAGGTGGTATTAAGCTGAGATCTAAGAAGGAGCTCGATTAACGCAACCAAGCCTTTATCTACACCGAGGTCACGTACAACATTAACTATTGAATTAAGGGCAAACATTATTTAAAGCCTCTCACATGTGTAGCAATCCCTCCACCATTCGATCAACGAGTGAAGAACTGTATCTAGTGAACTCTACCTTGTATCCAGTGTGCCATTTAAAAGAGTAAATTTAAAAATGTAATAAAGCAAAAACGGTTTGAGACTTTGTTTCGGTTAAAATGAAATATTATTTCATTCAAGACTCACAGTAATCCATTCGATTAGATTGATTTTCGAAAACTTTTTCGAGTGTATGGAGCCGTATCTCGTCCGTCAAATGCTGAATTGTCTCTAGTTTGTCGGCATAACACTTGTGTTTAACGGCTTCCCATAGAAAATAGTCCAACTGTGTCAAATCGCAACTACTTGGCGGCCAAGTGACATCAATATTTCGGCTAATCAAACCGCCATCAAGCGTTTGGCATAATAAAACGATTGTGACATGAGATGTGTGGCCAGTTACACCACCCTGTCGAAACCAAACATCGTTCACATCAATACCATGAAGAGTAGACACAGAAAAAACGGTTATCATTGGTGCGATTGGTATCTTCATTAAACGTAATGGTTGAAATATAAGCCAATTCTGCCTCCGCTACTTTAACCGCACGAAATAATTACTTATAATGGGTGCATTGGCTTCTATTATATTACGTTTGGGTAGGCTGAGCCCTAAATACGGCAATTTTTTCTCTTAAAGTACCCACTATGGTGAAAATAAGCTTCATCCGTAACGACTATTTATTTATTTTTTATTTTTTTGCAATTTCCGACCAATTGTTTTTGTTTTGGAAATAAATTTCCAACAAATTCCAACGCTGCTCAATCGCTCATTTTGTTCAGTGGACATAATGTACTAAGATTGTGACAGAATAGATTACATAAGTATTGCCAGTTTCGAAATAAGCGTTGGTTTAAATTTAAATCGATAGATGGCTCAGCCGATATATGCATGCTGAGAGGCAGACGGGGATTAGTATGAAAACATAAATCATTTCAGTGTGGACAGTACACATCTTTTGAGAATTTCACACCCCTTGCCACAAAAAAGTATATAGTATACTGCGAAGAAAATGTAATTTTTACTGAAATTCACGATTTCCCGTTAACTACAAAATTGCGGGAATAGAAAGACTGTTGATGTTTGATGATTTTCCTTAAGTGTGAAACATTTTTCATAAAGGAGTACAATAAATTCGTCACATAGCCAATTCTATAAGTTGGGAATAATAGGATAATCCCAGGGAGCTAAATCTGGTTAAAAGAGAGCGTATTAAAGCAGTTCGAATGGAAATAGTGAATGTGTGAATTGGCGCACTGTCTCATGTTTTTAATTTAAAGAAATCTTTTGATAATATTTTTCTTCTCCATAGCTACTGTAAAACACTTTACTTAAGTTTTAAAATTCCTTAGAGTAAAGCATAGTTTTTCATTTAAAGGTTGAATTTCCTTGATATTGTTTTCTTATTTATTTTATTTTTTAAGATTTTCTGTAAAACAAAGGAAGTATCAGAAGCACCAATAAAATCAGGAATTTTGTGTGAAATCAGTTTTCACTTAATGCCACTTTAAGAAAATAATACAAAATAATACTCTTACTTCACTTAATGCGAATACAACAACATTAAACATAACACTCAAACGCAGCTCCCAAATTCGCATGTTCGTTTAACATAGAAAAAAATGAAGAAAAGTGTTCTTCAGATAAAAATATTTGTTAGAAATCATGGCCAAAAATTCTTTACAACTATTTGCTAAAATAAGAGAAAAAACAAAAGAAAAACTTAATGTGTGAAAATGAAAGAAAATATAAAATATTTTCTCTGTGTCTTAAGAATTTTGAGATTTCAGCGTATGCGAGTGTATGTTTGCTGTAAAGGAATTTAAAGATTTTTCTTTTTTTTTATCAAGGAAATGACAACAAAACTTAAAGTGTTTGTCGAGGGGAGTAAAAGAAGAAATGAAAAAAAAGCTTTAAAACATTTTTGCGATGTTCATTTGCTTGTGCCACAGTAACTGCCACCAACTTCAACAGCAATTTTGCTTGGAAAAAAATTCCTTAAGTTTCTGTCAAAAGTCGAATGTAAGTAAGTAAGGAAAGGAATTGAAGAAAAAAATGTTTTTTTTTTTAATTTCTGGAAGGAAAGATTTAAGCTCAAATGAAATTTATATATTTACACCCACCCATCATATATATGTACATACGAGTGAGTATAAGTAGTTGGTTTTGGACTTCTTTAAAAAGAAAAGTGTAACTTGAGTGGAGTTAAGTAAAATCCTTAAGCTCAATGGTGTATCACTAAACAAGTACTACTACTACAACACTCTACAGCAACAAATCTTTTAAGCCAACAAAGTTTAGCAGTTAAAAGAATGTTTGCAAACATACTTCGTAGTCATTACTTTGGCAATGAAGTGGTAGTGGTAAATGAAAAAAAAAATTGTTTTCTTTTTGGCTAAGAAGTTGATGTTTTTAATGAGTTTTAGGACGAAAGCATACAAACAGGAATTTTTGAAAGCATTAAATACATGTTCTTATTTGTGGTCGCATAGATTGAACACAAAGCTGTTTTCTTCTCTTAAAACTGAAGTGAGGAGGCTTATTAAATTGGTGAAGTATACCTGCGGTGGAAAGTCCTACCTATTATATAGGTAGAGATCATTAATTTCATTTTCATTTTTCATTACATTTTTCTAGCTGGCTTTGAAAATAGCTAGAACAGCTAATACAATTATAAAACTGCTATCGTAATATCACTTTTTATTCTCGTTTATAGTTTATTTTAATCGGCTACGGATTCGGTCCTTGTCTTATATGTTAGATGACTTGATTGCCTTTACTGCAGCATAATCTGGGATGTTTACGTCATCAGTTGTCCGTCATAAGATGCATGTAAGCAAAATCTATCGAGTGAATTTTTAAGAGCTTTCGGATTTGATTTAAAAAAATACATAAAATTGAGAGAAATATATGAAATCTCTATTTGAGTCGGTAGAACGATCAATATAATTCAATGTTTAAAGATGATTTCATTATAAATGTTGACCGCGCTGGGTACAATTTTTGCACACTCTCTCAAACATATCGGCGATAGCGCAACAAAAAATAGTCTAATCAATCTAGGTGGCTAATTGACCGGCCCCAAACGTGATATAAGCAGATCACCGAACTCGCTTCTCAATTGGGCCATTGTTTCGCGTGCTGTGTAGCATGTGGCACCATCTTGATGAGACCACATTTGAGCCAAGTCCAGCTTCTCCATTTTTGGCAAAAGAAAAGAAAAAAGAAAAAATTTAATCATGGCATAGTAAAGATCGCCGCCATTCCCAGTAACGTTGCTGCCTTCATCGCCTTTGAAAAAGTTCGAATTAGTGATGCCACCGGCCCATAATCCACACCAAATAATGCATTTTTCGGGATATATTGGCAGTTCATGCAATGCTTCTGGCCGCTCTTCACATCAAATATGGCATTTTTGCTTGCTCAGTTATGCATTTAACAAGAAAAGAGCTTCGTCGTTGAACATAATTTTCCGATAAAAAGATGGATCTTCTTCCAACTTTACCAGCGCCCATTCAGCAGAAGTTAGCCGTTATGGTAGGTCATGTGGCTTCAATTCTTGCGCCAGCCGTATTTTGTTGTAATTGTATGTAATGGGTGTCATATAAGCGATATTTTTTCAAAAGTCATAAATATCACTCATACGCTCGGTGGAAAAACCTTTTTTTAAACCAAAAATCAAAAACCTTTTTTTAAACTATTTTTTTGCTATATTGAGAATAAAATATGTATTAACCAACCGATTTTCATAAGTCACGGTTTATTTTGTTTCTAAAGGGTCCGCCATCTAACGTTTTTTTTGAACTAGTGCTTATTTCGTGAATAGTAACACTTAGCTCATGTCTGATTTGACAGATAATTAGTTTTCTCCTTCCGCTGAACGAATATAGTTGTGTATACGCTTGAACAACGCTGGGAATCTGCGCCTGCGATCGACTTACAGAAGATGCCGATTTTGCCAAAAAATAATCATCTTTTCAGATGAAGCTCATTTTGATCTTGGCGGTTATGTAAACAAGCAAAATTGTCGCATTTGGGACACAGAAAACCCGCACGTATACATTGAAAAGCCGATACACCCAAGACGAGTCACTGTTTGGTGCAGATTTCGGTCCAGAGGCATAATTGGGACATTTTTCTTCGAAAATGAGCAAGGAGTGGCCGTTACAATCAATGGCGATCGTTATCGGGCCATGTTGAACGAATTTTTGTTCACAATAATTGAAGAGGATGATATTAGCAACATTTGGTTTCAACAGGACGGCGCTACGTGCCACACAGCCGAAGCTACACTCGATGTTTTGCGCCCTGTTTTTGAAGATCGCATTATCAGCCACAGAGCTGATGTCGTTTGGCCACCTCGGAGCTGCGATTTGACACCGTTGGACTATTATTTGTGGGATGTCGTGAAAGATAAGTGTTACGCCAACAAGCCAGAGACAATTGACTTTAAAGGACAATATTCGTGGAGCCATTGGTGAAATACAGCTGCACAGAATCGATAATGTGCTTAAAAATTTGACCGATCGTGTAGGCTACTGCATGGCCAGCCGAGGCAGCCATTTGAGTGAAATTATTTTCAATTATTAACCGGAAGGATTGTACTTTCAAATAAAAAAAGAAATTTGAGAAAATATTCAGAAGTTTTTTTTTAGCATTTTCCAAAAAAAAAAAAAATAAATAAATAAATAAAATAAAAAATGATAATAGAGTGGCTTAAAGCCGCTATAATTTGAGATTTTTTAAGATATGGCTTAGCGAAATCGAATAACTCATTTCAAAATTATCATAAGATATACGAAGCAGCTGCTTTAAAATTCTCACATTATAAAAAAAAAATTCTAAAAAACTTATCCATAAAATCTAAGGTGACCATAGTCCCATCAAAAATATGGTGGTTATCCATGGTCAGAAATTTTATCCATTTGTTGCATAGTATTATAGAACAATCTGAGCATGCTTGAGAGCAACCTGTTACATGAAAAAAGCTGAGCTGCTAAAAACAGTGTTGCTAAAAAGAAATTGTCAAAAAAAATCTCCCGATGGCTCAGGCTCCTAGTTCAATTTGCACCTTTCAGCTGTGTAAGTAGAACACAAATTTAACTTGAGTTCAACCACTTTGGCATACCACACAGTGGCCTAGGCACGGTTGAATAGAATGCAGCCATCAACCCCCAAATACAAAATTACAAAAACCACATATGAGTACCAAATTCAAAGTCATGCTATTGTGACATGATTTTTCCTTTAATAAAGTTTCGGAGACTATCTTAATTCGTGCTTATGTATGGGTCACGGCACCCAGCTGAGATTGTAACTCACGACTTAGTTAACGCTATAACTGCGATTTGGGTATAATTAACAGCCACCACGCTACTCCCATTAGGTGGCCTCATCAAAGTCATGCAAGGACCTAGATCCTTGGAGCTCTTGAATCCCATGGTGCCAGAATTAGAACTTCGGGGAGAGCTGATAGCCAGAATGTTACTAATACAATTAAAGTCAGACCAACAATGCAAAGCGAACAATTACACAATCATACAAACAGGACAACCAGACAGACATACCGCCGTCCAATAACCGACAGAGTGCGCTCACAAAATACCCACTGCAGATGATGCTGCAAAACCTAGCATTCCTTAACCCTAGAACCCCTCCTATTAAATACAATGCCAGCAAATTCTCCGAGCCTTCGTAAAGTCAGATCCGACCACAAACCCTGACTTAAATTCAATATATCCACCGTTACGATTGATACCTATTGCCAGCAAATCATTAATATCACTATAAAGCGGACAGGCGACTAGCACATGCCGTGAGTCCCCAATCCCCAACCCATATCTATAAATCGCAGTCTTAATAAGGAAAAATACGCTGAGAGACCCATGTCCCTTTCCAGTACGAACCTAACTCTTATCAGCTCCGTTCGCCGCAGCAGAAGCACAAATCCAATCACTAACCAGAAATGGTAGTCCCTTCTTGACCGTGAACGTAATAGTACGATGTATAATAAGCTTTTCCTACTTTAGCTAATACGCAAGTTCTAATCGAAGGTTTTTTTGGTGGCATTAGCTACTGATTTATAGTCGATCCATAACCATTTTTCTATTTTGAGTTAATTATGGACTGTTGGTTGTTGTATTTTTGCTTGTATTGTTCCGGTCCAAAACAACAGACTATACATTGGAGCTAAATAGTCCTTTTGGAGATAGAGTTCGATATCTAGGCAGGTAAAATGCTCATTTTGCCGATTGTGCATCCTAAGAAGCAACACTAGCACATGTCAGCTTTAATCTTGTTATTTACATGGAGTCATTCTGTATTTTCTGTAACATATGATGCAATTTTTCGATATAAACTAACGTCGATTTCATGTCCGCAAAAGTATGAGAAAAACCTCAAAAAGAAAATCTTCTAGTTGTTTATTCTGTTAGGCCACGTCTTATACCTCTTTTCTTTATAATTGATATTTGTATCACTTGACCCAGAACATAGTTGAACAGAAAGTGTGACTGCACATCCCCAACCTCAGTAATCACTTTGATTATTATGCTATACTTAGCAAGTTATAGTAGAGTTAGCCACACAGCATAAATAATAACGGTTAATATTTCAGTCATTTTTTAGTATAGTCATATGACATCAATTGTCCGAGGAATGAAAAGTGTGGGCAGTCTAGAGCTAAATTAACTACCGAACAAAATAATTAAACTTCAGCAAAAAAATTATTAGTTTTGGCTGTTTTTTTAATAAAAATTTTATATTTTAAAAGCCAGTTTTTAAATTTATTCCAACGATTTCAACAGTTTATAACTTAACTAGAACAAATCTGAGATTTACAAATTAATTTTGCTTTTGTTATATAAAAATGTGTTTTAATATTCCAAAGAAATTCAATTTCAATCTAAAATCGTTAAAATTTTTGCAATAATAGAACGTTTTCTACTTTGAAATGAAAAAAAAAAACATATTTAATACTATACTGTCCGTATATCTGATTTTCTTGCTGTCTATCTATCCATCTATTTTAAAACAAAACAATGGCATTCTCTATCAGTTTATGACTCAATATTCAACTTTGAGCTGTTTAAAAGCAAAAAAAAGTTGTACTAGAAAAAACCAAACTGAATAGAGAGTATTTGCATTTATATTGCAAATATCAAAAGTCAACGTCAGTATTGTAAGATTAACATTTACAATATTGTTCAAACTCTCGTGTATCTATTCTCGTATGTGCGTCAAAGACGAACGTAATACGATTGAAATTTAATGTAAAATGAAATAAATTGAATTGAATTGTATGGAAATTGGCATTATCATTAGCAACAGTAGCAGCTGATATCTCTTTACAGACAAAATAATGGTTAAAGGCCATAAATTTCATAAAGAAGACTCAGATTTTTTAAAGAGTTTTAACTTTTTATCGTATTTCCATCGTCTATTGTTCAGTTATATTAATTGAAATGTCAAGAGAATAGGTCTTTATTGACAAAATTGCTAAGGCTTGTTTAATACGCTTACTTTTTTCAACTAATTTTCAAAGTGGTTTCTGTTTAATTCAAAGAATCGAAATAAAAAAGGAGATTTGAGTATGAAGATATGTTTATATGTACATATATGTGTACATATATGTGGCTTGGTGCTAAATGTGCCAACGTCAAAATATTTACTTTTGAAAAAATTGTAATAAAATGTTTTTATTTTATATATGAGTTTTTGGTAATATAGGCTAGAAAACCCCTTAAAAAACTGTTCTGGGTTGAATAATACATTGGCTGCTTTATCAAAATAAATGAAAGTAAAAAAGGGACCTAATGCAACGACTAACTCAAAGCCAGAGATACATATATGCATATGACATATTTAAAATAAAATGTAGTGATTTATTTATTCATAAAGAAATAATAATAAATAAGGGTAAGATTTGGTAAAATGAGAGTAAATAATAATTTTACTCAATAAGAGGGAAAAATTTACAAAAGTACGGGAACACAAAAAAATCAAATATTTTACCCAATAAATTCTTCGCAAATCTTATAAAATTATAAAAATTAAAACTATTTTATAAGAAAAATAAAAAAATAAACCTGCGGATATGTATTTACATATGTATGTATACATATACACAATTTATCTTTTGTTAGTTACCAGCACACATTTTTATTGGCTAACTACTTAACGTCTTGTTCAAAATTTTTGGGACCATACTTAAGCACATGGTTTTTAGTCATAGTTTGTTAAATGATAATACTTTCGGTTCTCGACATGGTTTGAGTATTTCCTTAATGCTGTTATAACTGTTGGAGAATGTTTACAACAACAATATTGCAATATCAGAAGTAACAGTAACCATGGTGAATAAACCGCATATATACATAATCACTTTAACTGTTCATATACTTCATGAAAACCGATTTTATTTTTAGTAGGAAATAGCATATGGCAATAAAGGTTATGAAAACCTCAATTAATTGACTTAAGGTGGGTTGTATCAATTTGTTATATAGACGTGACAGAGAATTAATTAGTTAACACGGTGGTCAAGTAGTGTGCTCTTACATCGTTGTGAAATGTGCACAAACACTCGAAAAACCGCACAAGGTCGAGTATATCAAAAATCCACTCCATCAGAGGAGATCATCTGGTCACACTTGCGACAGTGCGGTAAGCACAGTTACCGGCCTTGAAACATCCCTTCTATTACGGCCAATGAGCGATCAAGTGCATCTCACATCATACTCAAACCAAGTAAGCTTCTTGATCATATAGTACCCTTGAGCATTCTACCTGCAGTCTGCCCGCTCGCATGGGATTTTGATTAACTGTGTTTGGAATTAACGGGCTTCTATATGAGGTAGAAATAATCGGATTAACTTTTACTCTAGTAAGACAAAAGCGTTAGTGTTTGGGTGATGGCTTAAGGTTAATTTGTAATACTGAAAGAACTATATACATATATATGTATATACATATATGTGTATGTATGTGCATGAAAAGCAAATATACTACTCTTTCAAAATACTTCTAATTTATCCATTTTTTGTGCACGGAAATTCTTTTCGATAAAATTGGGATCCCGAGGGTGCCCAAGTTAGAGTAAAGATGCCCACCTATAAACAGGCAAACTATAGACTGTCCAAGTACAGTGCAATGTAATTAATTCCTACATAACGAATTATTAAGTCTTTCAAAAAATATTACTTCCCAAGAACTTAAAAATGAGCATTTATTTCATTGCCGATCTTAAATGTGGAAATAGTCTCTTACTACATAGCTAATACGACAATTTTTAGAAAAGTAAATAATGCCAAAGAGCTCTATCTGTATATGACGCTTGACTAGTTTGGCAGCTCGTAGCGTGTTTCACAAAATACTTCATCATAAATTACACATGTGTGTAACCTTGATATATCTTGATGGAATGACACTTTCTTTCCCATTATATAAGCTAAAGTTTGCTTCAAATAAATATTGAACATGCATGACTGAATATAAAAAAAAATTGTTGCCATGACTTATTTGGTTACCCTATCTAAAGCCAAAATTTTTTTGATGGAGGTTTACCGGAAGACACTTGGTTCAATTGTTTGGGTGTGGTGCTACCTTCGTAACAGAATATGACCCTTTGATACCACATTAGGAATAGTTAAGTCAAGAAGTGCAACAGTAGTAGTCAATAAATGCTGGGGAATAAACCGCTTGCCGATAAAATCGAGTTCATAAACTGCACATTTTTAGTTAAGATCATGTCTGTAAAGTATAAAAGCCCAGTATTATTACTATCGATTCATAACGAGCATATTTTTTAAACACTGTGAGAGATCATGATATGAGATCAATTGTATCCCTTCAAGTCTACTGTTTGATAAGCAGAACCACTGTCTTCATAACGAATGCTAGAGGGTTGCAAACATTAGTGGTGAATAGGTTCGAAAAAAAAGGAACCTCAGTATTTTCAGTTCGAGCCTGCAATATTTGACATCAGGAGGGCAACCAAATTATCTACAATCTTTCCTCAGCGTGTCTAAAACCCACTTGATCGTTCAAGTGTTTTACGCATTTGGCAATTTCCCTAATTGTTCCAATTTCCCACAATTAGATTGGGAATAGTTGTAAGCAGTGCTACACAGTAGGTTCCGGACTAATAGCCTATGCATCCGCAACTTCATTGCCGCTTAGTCCACATTCCAGGTGCCCAAAACTACTGGATTGGTCCTTAAGCATGAGCCTTTTTAACGTCTCATAGCAACATTTGACAAGTATAAATGCCATACTATGACAGCCGACTATTTAAGAAAATATTATCTGTCTTACCCATGAGTCCACTATCGATGTTGATCGCCGCGCATATTAAGCTCGCAGTATCTTAAGCTTGCTGTTTCACAGAGCTGGGCATTAATACAAGAGATAAATCATCAATTCCCCACTGTCGTCATCGCAACAGATTCTACTGTTCTACTGACTTTTCCGAGAAAGCTGATAGGTTTACCTAATAGCCAATGCCTACTGCTGACTGCCACAACAGAGAATTTATTTATAAGTACTCTACAAGGACTCATCAGAGTGACGGACTTGCAATAAAATAGAGCGCATAGACATGCAGTGTCGTTAAATCAAGGAATGGTTGAGCACGCATAGCTGCCCGTTGTAATATTTTTATCTTATGTTTTTAAAATTTTTCAGTAACCTTTTGCAGCATTTTTTGGGTCTAAATTGATAATAATAATGGTGCAAAGTCCACATAGTACAGTGGTTTTCAACGAAAACTTTTTTTTAATAAAATAAAACAATAGGCTTAATCTCTTACAATTTACTTGCCATGTAATCGTTGTTTATAGCTTCAATTACTAAGACTATAAAAGAGGTAACCAATTATAATTTTCTTCAACCCACAGGTATATGGCTGCAAGAAAATTAAAATAAAACATTTAGAAGGCTAGGTCGTGTGGTAAGAATGGACGAGAACGCTCCGGCACAGAAAGTATTTGGTCACAAAATTTGACGAATGGCGCAAACGGGGATGATCTCAATTTCGTTGTAAGGACGTTGTGAAAGAAAATCTTTAGGTGTAACGAATTCAATATACAGAAGCCCAAGAAAATTTTTTTTACCACCCCTTTAGTCAAGACTGTGAGATGGTGAATTCCACAGAGCGACAAAAAAGAACGAAATTGAAAGACCTGTGAAATGACACTACGTTTCTGATAAGCACTATCGGGTAGAATAAGGATGTTTTTGGAATTTTCGAATCAACTCCAAAGTCTTGAGTTACAGGTAAAAACAAATTTTTTGGGACTTTAATGCACTTATAGCCGTATTATTATCCGATTTTAAGTTTCTTTTCGAATCTGAAAAGAAGAGAAACAGACCATTTAACGGATTTCTAAGCTCTAGGTAGTATTTTATCCATATATTAATACATTTTATTAATAATTTCATAAAAACTACGGTTCCTATATAAAATAGTGCGCAAAAGAGGAACCTAAACTTGAAAAATTTAAAAAAAATGGGTGAAAATATATTTGCTTGAAAAAGATACCCAGATTCTTTAAGACTACTTAAACGGCATAACTATCATTTAAAAGGTGTGTCGCTTCTTTCCAAATCCGAAAATAAAGTTAAGAACGGCTTATAAGTGCATGAAAGTACGAAAAACTAGTTTTTATTCGTTACTCGAGATTTTGCAGGTTTTTCGAAAATTCATAAAACACTCTATAGCGCTTACTAGAAAAATAACATCACTTGCGACTTATTTTTTTGCTGCACCGTGTTATTTATGCCTATTAAAGTAGGTATGCGAGTTATACAAATTGGTAAACTGCTTATAAATTTTTTATTTTATTTATTTTTTTTTTTTTTTTGAATGGAGATTGCCGCTAATGCACACTACTAGTATTCTTTCTAATAAATTTTTCTATTTAACTGTGTTTAAGAAGTTGAAGGTTCTTATATTCAAATACTATTTTCTGCAAATTTATTTTTTCTTAAATTTTTATATGAAAATTCTAGCAAATATATATATATTTTATCTACAGCTCTTTTCAAGACAGATCATCGTTAAATGTCATTCACTTGTTTGTTTTATTCTTTTATATTTATTTAAAATTTTCTTTAACATTTTTTAAGCACTTGCCAGCAAAGAACCTAAAAAGAGCTATAAAAAGGGTGTCCTATTTCTCACCCCCTTTGTGTAAGATATGTTCGTTATAATGTTATTAAAATCAAAACGTTATCAGACAAACTCATAGTTGAACAAACATATTTAAAAACACGCATAAAATGCGCATAAATAAAACGTGTGTGGTAACAAGAAATTATCAGACACGTGGAACCATTCACATACAGTGTAAATGGAAACAAATTCAGCAAAGAGGGTATAAATCTAACCATAGAAAAACATAAATACAAAACAAAAACAACAACAATAATAAGTTTGAAAATATAAGTAAGCAAACATTAAAGATAACACAAATACACGGTGAGATGTAAACTACGATAATAAGAGTGTGCGTTTGGGCGCATACAAATACATAAACACAAAACAGCATTTATAGAAAAAAGAGAGTGCATATATGTGTAATGTTAACATATACGAGTACATACATACCTATCACTTAAAAAAAGAAATGCATTATACCGAAAATATATTTAATTTCGTTTTTTATTTTTCTCCTACTATAAGTGGATAAGCAAATATTTATTTATGAAAAAGAAACAAAATATATTGCTGTTATTTATCTTTTGTACATTAAATATTAATGAGTGTAAGAGAAAAAAGTGTAACAGAATGATATCCATGCCAACAAATGTGTTTCTTTGAGACTGACTGGCGTGTGTGTTATACATACAGAGAGTAGATGCATGTTAAAGAGATTAACTAAGAATTTTTAAGTGCTTTTTTTGCCTTTGGCCTTTGTATACATTTTTTCTTTGTATAAATTTTTCGGTCTCCCATGTAACAAAATATAAATAATAAATTACAGTATAATTTAATTACATCAGAATTTGTTTAAGTGTTTTATCTCCTCTCTTTATACCCTACACGTTTGATGATAGGAAAGGTATCAAAATAAGAAGCTTATGCTGCAGTTTGTAACGTATAAAAAAAACAAAAAAAGCAGTTGTTTAACTGACAAAAAAAAAACACATTTTAACCAAAAAGGTACTCGGTTACTTTCTTGAAAATCTCATAGAAAATAATAATTTTTTGCAAAAAAAAAAAGAAAAGTTACAAAATTAGAAAAGTTATAATTACACATGAAATATCGTAGCCGGAAAAAACAATATTTACACAGACCTATATACATATGTGATCAATACGTTCCACGAAAGTCTGCATAAATCGGATTCGCTCAAAACTATACACTAACACCATATGAAAACTACTGATTTGCTTCAGAATTTGAAAAATGCATCAAAAAAAGGCAGCAATAACGTATTTTTATTTAAAAAAAAAAAAAAAAAAAACCAACAGTGCGACAAAAATGAAGTTTAAATACCCATGAATACCCATGAAATTACAATATTTCTCTGAAAAACGCTGTCGAATAGAACAGGGATCTGTTTTTGGAATTTTGAAAACACCTTTAAAATCTCGAGTTAAGGGTAAAAACCCGGTTTTTCAGACCTTCATGCACTTATAAGCTAATAACTTAGCAATCGATAGTTGGAAATTTTTCAACACTTCATATAATGTAAGAAGGTTCACTTAAAAAAAAACGCATAAATTTGATTTTGCATAAAACAAGGTTTGCGTGTATTTTAAACTTTCGAAGCTGATAACTAAATTCAATTTTTGGTATTTCGATATATGCTGGTGTTCATAAGTCATTCATAGAGCATTTATTTGAATTGTGAATAACAATTAATTTTTCGTTTATCACGTGGGTTGGTTAAATTCTAATTTACGTCAAAGTTACGATCCCGGGAGTGTAGATTATAGATGAACAATTATACGGGTATCTGCGTACTGCAAAACCAATAGAAAGCGAACGGCAGATAAATATACATCCTGCGAAATAAATATACGGTACAACACTTATTACGGTTTTTAAAAACCAGATGGAATTTCTTTTAACAAATCAAAACTTCTTTAGGGAAGAACTCAATGTTAGTGAGGGCCATCTGTCGGTTTAAATTTCAATAAGCATTCATTTCGAATCTGCCAGTACTTATGTCATTATATTCTGTCACAAAATTCAGCATATTAGCTCTACTGAAAGATGTGAATCGACTTACGTTTGAGTAACGTTGGGATTTATTGGAAGTTTCTTTCCAAAACAAGGACAATTGGTCGCAAATTAAAAAAAAAAAAAAAAACATTTTTTCTTATGAACTTCATTATCATCATTTTGGTGGGTAAGTTCATAAGCAAATTCGTATTTGGGGCTCAGAAAATCCAAACGTGATAATAAGATGGCGCAATCATTACGGTCAATGCAGACACCTATCGCACCACGATAACCGATTTTTTGTGCCCGCTCTTCCTGGTATTTTAGTGAACGATGTTTGCAGCTTATCTCATGCCACAATCGATTCATTGCCTTAAACGTTTGATGGCCGTTTAATTAGCCGAAGGAAGTCGCGATGTGACACCGTTAGACTATTTTCTTTGGGGCGCCGTTAAAGACAAGTGTTATGCCGACAAACCAGACACAATTGCGCATTTGAAGGCCAACATTTGTGATGCCATTGCAAAGATACGTCCCCATACAATCTAAAAATTTTACGAAAATTGGTCCGATTGGATAAGGTACTGTGAGGCTAGTCTCGGCATCCATATGAATGAAATAATATTTCATTTCTAACCGGAACAAATGTACTTCACGACAACAAAATTAATTTTGCAGAATTTCAAACCGTTTTTGTTTAAACCTTTAATGGCACACCCTATATTTAATTGCAACAAAATTTCATATAATGCCATTATTCAATCGCCTTGGCATAGATGACTAGATTTCCTAACGTCCAGAGCGGTATATTTAACATTTTTTAAGAAATCTCGTCCTCGAACCCTGTAAATTCATAAATTGGTGGCCGCTAGCATAAAAGCATTGTGACGAATGGCCCACATATTTTTTATACGCTTTAAATCCGAACTATTAGCCGACCATTCTATTAAATTGAAGATTTTATCTAAGAAACAATTTTTAATTGCCTTGGAATTGTAGACTATCGCGTTCTTTTTTTTTTCTCTATCACTCCTATTGGGAGCATATTGGCTTTCCACAAAGCTTTGTTTCAGTTTTACTCATCATGTTAATTTTTCAAGCTAAGTAGGTGATTAATCCACTGTAGCCCCTTCCATAACGATTGTGTAGTGGTGGTGAATATCCCTGCTAATTGCTAATTGTTGTTTACCTTAGCATTGTAATTTTTTCCCAGTAGGTGGCATTTTATCTTGAACATCTGATGTTTGTCATCATCGCCAGAGGAAAGCTGGAAGGTCAGGGAGGCTTCTTCTTTATTTTTTAGATGGAGTTGTCTGGAGGGAAAGTTGTAGCCTCTCTATGAAATACTCGAAACGAAATTAAATTTAAATTATTTCATCATGTCCTCTGCTTGGGCTCGAACCTGGCATTATTGTGTTCTTAGGCATGCGCAGGATAAACAGTAGTAGTGGTATAGTAGTTAGAAAAATAGGAAAATATTTCCTTTATTTTCTTGGATAAAGGTTTTTCCCATACTCGGCTTAAATATTGTAAACATGTTCAATGTATAGGGTCCGCCATCTAACGTTTTTTTTCAACTAGTGCTTATTTCGTGAATGATAACACTTAGCTCATGTCTAATTTGACAGATAATTAGTTTTATCTTTCCGCTGAACGAATATGGTTGTGATCGACTTAGAGAATATGCCGATTTTGCCAAAAAAAATTATCTTTTCAGATAAAGCACATTTCGATCTTGGCGGGTATGTAAACAAACAAAATTGTCGCATTTGGGGCACAGAAATCCCGCACGCATACATTGAAAAGCCGATACACCCAAGACGAGTCACTGTTGGGTGAGGATTTTGGTCCAGATGTTTAATTGGGCCATTTTTCTTCTTTCATTTTTCGAAAATGAGCAAGGAGTGGCCGTTACAGTCAATGGCGATCGTTATCGGGCCATGTTGAACGATTGTTTGTTCACAAAAATTGAAAAAGAGGATATTAGCAACATTTGGTTTCAACAGGACGGCGCTACGTGCAACACAGCCGAAGCTACACTCGATGTTTTGCGCCCTGTTTTTGAAGATCGAATTATCAGCCGCAGAGCTGATGTCGTTTGGTCACCTCGGAGCTGCGATTTGACACCGTTGGACTATTATTTGTGGGGTGCCGTCAAAGATAAGTGTTACACCAATAAGCCAGAGACAATTGACTTTTTAAAGGACAATATGCCTGAAGCCATTGGTGAAATACAGCTACACACAATCGATAATGTGCTTAAAAATTTTCAAAAAACATATTTATTTGGCGGTCCCTATATAAGCTTACGTTTATATTATGAATAATAAAGCATATACGCAGAGGCCAATTATTATCTAAATGCATCCTATATCTTAAGAGAAACTGCTTTGAAAAATAAGTTCGTAGCATTTAGCGCTCGTGACACAGTTTAAAAAAACCAACAGCCATAGCAGGCAATTATCTTCTACAAACTTCGAGCTTAACAAAGAACCCACTATATGGTCGTATGTGACAAAAAAAGCTGAAATAATAATGCATTCTACACCATCTGCATAAAACACTTGGATGGTTAATCATCTGTTATAAACCATCTAAAAAAATAAATGAGATGTTGCCAAATTTAAGAAGTAGTTGGGCGAACAAACAAGCAAGCACATGATAATTCGGTGACCGCTAATCTTATTTTTAACCGCTATAGGTGTAGTGGCAGTGGCATCGTATTGTTATTAGCGTTTCTTAAAAAAAGTAAAGTCGTGCTAGTTTTTTTTATATCTCCAAAGCCTTCGAAAATCATAAAAATTTGTAGTGTAGGGTAGAGAAGAGTCGCTCTTGATTGTTTATAATTTTTTGTTTGTATTTTCTTATATTTAATTCAAGCATGTTTTACATATATTCTTACAGACTACCAAATGTGAACAACAAGTATATAAAATATATTTATATGCAGATATAAGCTGGTATATGCAGTCATAAATCTGTCAACTCCGGGTAGCAAATTTCGTTGTTAAAATTTTGTCTTTTGTCTGGCCTGTTTTAAACAGAGCAAGTAAAAAATACTTTAATTACTTGGAAAAGAATATATATTTTTTTTATTTAAATTGAAAAAAAAAACACAAAAAACTTTTGTCTCAATTCTTCTGTTTATCAAGCAAACATGTTTATTTTCTTTCTTTATTTGTAGCTGTTGTTTGTGGTAGAACCGTAATTAACAAGTAACAAAGATTCAACACAAATGACAACTACCATAGACACCCTCATTCATGTTACTGCAGTTCCTGCTATAATTAAGTAACAAATTAAATATGCGAAGTGTTTTTTTTTTATTTTAAAGACATAACGAGCAACAAATATGATGGCAGCTAACACGAGTGTATTTAATTAAGGAACAAAAAATTTTATTTTTTATCTTTCCATTTGCAAACCGGAAACTTTAAAAATTTTCACCAATTTTTTAAAGAAAATTAAAATTTTATTTTTATCCATTAGAGACCAGACCAGAACTAAAGTACAAGGAAATTCTTAATTCAGTAAAAAGTAATTTTCAAGAAATAACACAAGCAAGTTAATAATTTAGCATGATTTGTTTGGGTAGTTTTTCGTAAGCATAAGGCACAAACTGGCCTTTAGACAGTTGCAATACACAACAGAGTTGGTGCCCGTATGTTTTGTTTTAGGTGTTGCTTATAAAACCTAAAAAACTTCCACTATTTCGGCTATTTCCAGTCAGAGATCTTATGACAAAACCAATTTGTATTCAAAAATAGAGAATTAGCAGCCGTTGTGCATATTTATTTCCTAGAACATCAACTATTTCACTCACGGTTCCGAAAAAGTGTATATTGTTGCATACACCTTCACGGTTATTGATTCTCTTGTATAAATCATTGGATAGAACAGTTTTTTATTCACTTAGAACAAAAACCATTTATGATCTCAAAAGCGAAATATTAAAAAAATAAAATTTCAACTGTAATGAGAATTTATTTTAGACTTCCTATCAAATGTAGTGCCTTATGATAAAGGTGGAGGTCTCGGCTATAAAGTTGGCAGTCGACTGGCTGATGTACTATCCAGATATCTAAGAACATTCAGGCCAGTGTTTATTTGACATCGTTGTTAGTATGTAAATGCCGGGCATTTCTTAACTAGACGACGAAGCACTAAAACCTAGAGATAGATCTGGAGGAGTGGTCACTCTGACATACGGGGAAATCGCGTGGCAGATAGACTGGCTAGGTATGGCCCTCTTCTTGCCGATGAAACAAACAGCCTGAGCCTGCGCCCATAAAGAGCCGGGCAGTGACAGGGAATGTGTTCCACAGTCTTCGGCTCCCCTGTGTCGTCGCAAACTGAGCAGAAAATAGGAGAGCCTGCTTCCTAAATCCCAGTCCTCGCCCTCAGAGCGCACTGCCCACTCACAAAGCCTATCAGAATCCTCAATCAGATTGAGGACCCATCCCGTCCTAGAGCGGTCAGGCCACAGCAGCCTGGAGACCCTACAGTCTCCTATGATCCTCCACGACTCCTCCACTCTACGATGGGCCCAGCAAATAAGCTCCCAAAGATACCAAGCGGTGGTTTCACCGACTCATCTGCCTCTTCAACACACCAAGCCGCTCCCGCTCTTGCCAGTTCATCTGCAATCTCGTTGCTCCTTACGCCAGCATGCCCCGGAACCCAGCACAGTTTAACGCTGCACACATCCAAGTGCGACGCAAGGGTACTCCTGCATAATGCAACCAGCCTTGAGCTGACATGGCGACCAGTCAGCGGCCTAATGCCTGCCTGACTGTCCAAGTAGAAGACCACACCATCCCCCACACCAGCCAAATCGCGAAAACGCTCAGCTGCTCTGAGAACAGCGAAGATCTCGGCCTGAAAAACACTGCACTCATCCGGGAGTCTAAAGGACAATTTAGTGTCACTGTCCACCATGTAGACTCCCGCGCCAGTGGCCTCCTCGGTCCTGGATCCATCTGTAAAGATGGCGTGGCCGTCGAAAAGTCCATCAACTCCACGCCAAGACTCTCCATCCGAACAAACTGCCTCAGGGCATATGCTGAAGTAGCATTCCCTGACCTTATAGACCGTAGTCCAGCACAGGTCACCGAATGCGCACCCCAGTCTAGTCCCTCCAAAATGGGAGAGTGTCCATAACCCAGAGCCTTGACCAGGCCCTCTTCAAAAATCCTCAAGAAACTCCTAGCAGCCCTTCCCTTCACAACAACCTCAGGGGAGGTCAGGCCCAGGGTAATGTCCAGCGCTGCCTGAGGAGTACTTTTAAAGGCACCAGATATGCCCAAAGCAACACACCTATGTACCTTATTTAGAAGTCTCCTCCGACTGGCATTTTCCAGGGCTGTCTATCATACGATACAGCCATAGGTGAGAACAGGTATGACTATGGAGTCATAGATCCACTTAACCATCGCCGGACGAAGACCAATGGCACTTCTAACTGTATATTAGGCGTTAAAGCCCTTATTCATTCTCAGAAGGGTATTCTCCCTCCAATTAAGTTTTCTATCCAAGAAAACTCCTAAGAACTTGGCCCCCTTAGACAGTCTTAGCACAATCCCATTCAACCTAGGTAGCTCAAACTTTTCCAACTTATATTTCCTGGAAAAGATATCTAACTTAGTCTACAAGGAAAAAAAACAAAGGCTGTACCTTTGTTAAAAAATCTCCATTGATACCAAGCCGTTGCTTGATTATTTACCTTTATATCGAGATATTAGGAAGCAAATATTCTCACCAAAAAAATTTCGGATTCAATCCAATGACAAGAACGTATTATTTCGCTAATTTTCATTTTCACTGAATTTTCACCAGCAGTTTTTTTCCTTCGTTGATTACATTTTAATTGGTATCATTATTTTGAGAATTTAGTATTGTTGATTTTAAGCTTAAGCTTTTGTTGAATATTAAGCTTAACAAGGTGCAAAGTATACTGATTTTAAACCTCTTTTTTCTGATGACCATCTGTAGATGGTCTTAGGTAATGAAAGGTTAAAATACAGCTTTTTATCAAAAAATTTTGAATGGCTTGGCTTTTGCATTGGAAATGCTGATTTAAATGTGTAATAATTTCTTACTTATGAATTTACTTAAAGGTCTGATATGGTTCCATGTAGAGAAAGAAAACTATTTTTAGTCCATCGGTATAATTAAAAGTGTAAGCCTATATTCTATTAATATTCTAAAACTATAATCAGATCTTTGACTAATAAATAAAATATAAAAAATTAAATGAACTTAGTAATTAAAAACACAACGAATAACCATGGCCATAATTTATAACAGACCATATTTAATTATAATATAAACGTTTTTACAATTAATTTTACCAAAAATAATTGCATTCATATTACAAGTAAATGCCAGAAAATAATTATTTCAAATTGAAATAAATTGTTACAAATTAAGATATAAAAATTGGTTATTTATGGTTATTTTGTCGTTAAATATATTGGTTTTTCAACGTAGAACATACTTCGCATTTTAGTTTACAGATATTTATTGGCATTTAATGATAAATGAGAATGTATATGAAAATCAAAATAGAAATATTTTACATTTGCTGATAACTTTTCAATCAACTTTTTAATCTAACAAAACTTTTTGCAGCATATGTGGCCATATTTCGTGAATGTTGTCTTTGATTAATCGATGTAGACAAGTGACTTTACTTAACTCCAACGAAGTTAATCCAATTGGCTTAAATCATACGATCTTGGTGGCCAATTAATTGGACCAATATGTTAAATTTCTCTTTCATCAAAAGTTTCTTTGAGTAAACCAACTGTAGCACGTTCTGTGTAGCATGTGGCAAAGTTTTTTTTTTGGATCCCCAATATCAGCAAGATTATTGCCACCTAATTGAGTTCAAAAAAAAAAAAATTCTAATCATATCGCTATATTGTTCACCGTTGACAGTAATGACTATCATCGTTTTTGAGAACATATGGACAACTGTATTCGCCAGTTCATAAGGATAAAAACAATAATTTTCTGTGGATGTCATGGAGATTCCACAAAAACTTAAGGACTATCTTCGCTCTAAATGTGACAATTTTGATTATTTAAGTACCCATTAAACTAAAAATAGGCTTCATCGGAGAGTAAAATAAAGCAAAGAGAAAAGAACCATTATTTGATTAAAAAAATCTCTACAATTTGCAAGCGTTACTCTGATTTAATTTCATCCATAATTAAATGTCAAATTAAAATAACCAAAAAGTGTTAAAATAACCAAGCAGTGTTGAGGAGTTCAATATCCTCCTTTAATGCATAGGTGGCTTGTTGAAATATGGTATATCCCTGATTTAATATAACCCCATAAAAAGAAATATAATGGTGTTAAATCACGCGATCTAGGTGTCAAATTCTTATCACCGAAACGAGAGCGTATTGGACCTGGAAATGTCTCATGCAGTAATTGAATTGTTTTACGAGCTGTATGACATGTGGGACCGTCTTGTGGAAACCACATATGAGCTTTATCAAACTTACACAATTTCAGCAGGAAGACCTGTATTATCATGACGCGATATCGAGCACCAGTAAGAATCATTGCTTGACCAGCCTCATTCTAATAAAAGAGTGATTCTATTGTGCCTCAAGCCCAAAATCCACACCAATCAGTGACAATTTGTAAATGAATTCGTTTTTTAACAATGTAACGTGACGATCCAAGGCATTAACATTAAATAATAAATACAACAACAACAACATACAGGATAATAACAAAATAGCACACTAACATATAACATAAGTGAACACACATAATAAACTATTAACAATAAATGCAACACATAGAACACAATGAAAATATTATATTTTGCTTATGAACGTTGGTTGACAGTAATTCTCATTGTGTTCATATTATTTTTCACATAAATGGTAACAATTTGGGAGTTATAATTTAGAGTTGGCCAGATGGATAACCGGGGCTACTCTCGGCGTTTTTATAAATTTGTTTTATATTCTTACTAACCTCCAATTGTAAGGTCTACCGAATTTATCCTAAAATTGGATTATAAGTAGTTAATGACAAGGTCTTCCGAATTCATCCTGTCATCATAGTTGTGTGTATATACTAAGACCCAATTTTAAGGGCTTCCGAATTTATTCTACAATTGGTTTATAAGTAGCTGATAACAAGGTTTTCCGCATTTATCCTGTTACTGTTATAGTATACTAACAAATACGGGTAACAAGGGCGTCTCTTTCCATCTCAATACAGTATTATTAACCCACAATTGTAAGGTCCTCCGAATTCATCCTACAATTGGATTATAAATAGTTGGTGACAAGGTCTTCTGAATGTATTTTGTCATCACAATTGAGTTATAAGCAGCAAATGGCAAGGTCTCTCGTCTTAAACCTGCCACCAGTTTGAAAATTATTACTCCTGCAAGACCCTACCAGATTTTATCACCAACAACATTTCCTGTAATTTTGCTAGGCTATAACTGCCGTTAATGGTTCCTGTACCTGTACGTTTGTAGACAACCGTTCCTGCCAGGCTAACTACCGATAACCGTTCCTGCACCTGTAGGCCTCTCGACTACTGTCCCTGTGCTCCTGCTACCGTGAACTTCGATGACCGTACCTGTAATTCCGCCAAACTACCACCGACAACCGTTCCTGAATCTGAGAGCTTGCCAGATAAATTTACGAAAAATATTTCTGTGAGCCTGCCTGAGATATTGCCGCCAACTACCCTGAGCTCCTGCTAGATTAACTTCCAGACGATCCGTATCCTGACCTCCTCAACAACGACGCCAAATACAACCCCCCACCCAGGTAATTAAGTTAGAGAGTAAGTGTAGTAAGAGTAAGCGTAGAAAATAAGGACTTGAGTAAATTTTTGCTTAAGTTTTAAATACGAAGAGCAATATTCGTATTTTATATACAAAAGACGCAGACATTTGTTTCAACCCTGTATAGACTAAATCATACCACAGCTGGAAAAGAAAACTGCGTTACAATAATCATGTGTGTAGTCTCAGAGTCTCAAAAGCGGCAATTTTGGCGAATAACAAAACCATCAACATTAAAATGTGCTTCATTGTTTAGGAAGATTTTGCTCGTTCTTGCTCTATTTGTTGATGTTCAATAATCTATTCAACGAACTCTATTCGCAGTGCATGGTCAAGAGGCTTTAGTTGTGGTGTTAATTGTATTTGGTAGGCATGGAGATACAGATCTTTAGTGAGTATACGCTGTAGAGAGCTTCGTGAAATATGCAATTGTTACGCACTGCCTCCATATAGACGTTGTCGGCTAGTGTGCGTTTGGTGTCTCCCTGAATTTCTCAATTTCAAATACTATTCTGACCATATTTTGTATGAAATTTTCAAACTGTGAACGCCAAGCTTTCATTATTTTTGAAACATTTTTTGATAATGAAGACAAATTGTTCTATCGTTAAATGCTCCATTTTTTGGGTTACCTACACTTTACTGCACAAATGGCAACAAATTCAAATCTTACTTGAATTTTGGGACACCTTTCATGTCCCTATAATTTTATTTACTATACAATGTTCAATAGTTGATAACTTAATTATAAAATTTTATTATATTCCAACGACCATAGTTTTTCGAAATAAATCACATTAAACGTCCATAAGACTTATTTTCCCCACCAATTAAGTTGCTTTACAAATCTATGCAATTAGTCAACAAATAACTCTATGACATATATCCTTAATCAATTTGTTGCTACCACCCCCTTTTATGTTCTTATGTTATAAGAAATTAATCTTTTATTTTAGTTATTAATTGCAAATATTGTCCTCCAATTTTAAGTTGTGCTGCAAGTGTTGGCCTATATCTATTAAATAGCCCAGCACTTAAACTCACACCTTATTTAACGCACAAAGTTAATGACAACAATCTGTCTGATAACCGACTGAGATAACCTTTAGAAATAAATAACCAAACATAGGCATTGTGTAGCAAAATGACAACATAGAGAGAAGAAAAAAATTTTATGTTGCCCAGGCACATATGGTCAGATGATGATGATGATGCTGATGATAGAAAAAAAGAAGCGAAACATGGTTGAAAAGAAGAGACTATTTATAGCAAAGACAAGCAACAACCAAATACAACTTTTTGTAAGTTATTTCGAAACATGATTTTTCTATCTAAAGGCAAAAAAGGCAAGAAAAGAAATATTTTTTTTTGCAATTTATCTTGAGGGCAGCCATTTAATGATACTGATTGATGAGCTAAAAGTGAAGGAAGACTTAAGATAAGTATAAGGAAAAAAATGTTACTGACGTCATATATTACGTTACCAGCAAAGAAGAGCAAAACTTAAGTTAAAATCAATTTCAATACATTTGATGGCATATAAAGCAAATCTAGTATGACTTTTAATAAGTCAGTAGTGAAAACTTTTTCTAGGTTCGTCTTTTGCTCTTGTTATGCTTTTCTGTTTTCACTGTTCTTGATTTCATTTATTGAATCTCCAGGATTGATTTTTACTCATAAAAATGATGTGCTAATTTAGCAATTTTTTTTTAATAATTTGACAAGCACAGATACCAAAAATAGCAGCCAATAAGGAGAAAAAACATAATAAAATAAAATAAAAGTAAAAAATATGTGATCAATAAAGACAAATGGCGGTTAAGAGTATGTCTTTAATATTGTAAGATTTCTATGGGTTTTCGATGTTGACAATATCTAATAAATAAAAAGAAGACACAAATTTTACCCAAAATTATCTTAATCAATATGGAACAGGGTATGAGAAATAGCTGCTGGTTGGATAAACCAATTGACTTACTAATGATGAGAATTGTCAGATTTTTATTTTTTTATTTATTTTTTTTTTTTGTAACAACGGTCTGCTGTTTATATCTTACATTAGTCTGATTAAAGTGTTGTTGCCAAAAATAAATTGTTTTGTATTTAAAGCAATACAAAGATATAATTTAAGTTGACATTTTTACTGTGTTTTGTTTTCGTAATCTAATAAAAGCACGTCAACAATGTTAGCAAACACATGAAACACAAAATAAAAAAATAAAATTAAAAAATTCTAAAAACACATGAAAAGGACATGTGAAGAATATTAAATGGTATGTACGTGTACTTATACAGCATGTCTTACAGTACCTGTGACAAGACAAAGACATTAAGGAGATTATTAGGATGCCATACTACTAAGAAATCTTAAATCAGAATTTTCCTTAAAAATTTCTTTTAAAAGATATTTTAGATTTTTACAAACTTTATTTTATACAAAAGAGGCAACACAAATTCCAACTGTTGTACAGCATAAAAAAGTTAAAAAAGTAGTTAATATCGCTTTTCGTACATTCTTGTATAGGTGAAGACCACGCCTACCTTAAATATTTAGAAAAGGAATAGTCTACAAGCATTTCTAAAAAGGCTTGCAAGCAGTGACTAAAAGACTTTGCTCTAGATGCCACAGCATATTAGGTAGATGGGTAGGTAGAAGTGGCTGCCCCAAAAGAAGGCCACACGAAGGCCCGTTGTGTTACCACAGTGGATCATCATACCCTATACCCGGGACGACCCGTAACTCATAATAAAATTGCTAAGCCTACAAATGCCCGTATTCGAGAGCTCCGTAAGCCCAGTCGCGTGGTAGAATCCAAGGTGCCTCTTTCACCTGCCACATAGCGCTGAGAATGTGCAGAATAGGTGAAGTATTAACTCCTCCTCTTTCTCATCTTTATATCTTCTGCTTAAATCATTGGCCAAGTGACTCAGTTCTAGCCTCCTGGCCCACTATACAATGCCCAGTAATGATCCCGACAACTACGCTGAGTGTGCTTCTTTGCAGATTAAGCAGATCTCTCGTGCGCATAATATCCAGCTTTGGCCACATTTGCTGCGCTATCTTACCCGTTTCCGAAGCCGTTCATGCGGCGTTGAAGGAGTCCATTACCTTATTGTAAATCATGAGTGATTTCAATAGTTGTTCCACGTCGGCCCAAATTCATCAGCCCCACTGTTCCCTGTAATATCACTGTGACTTGGAACCCATATAATAGCTACAGCAGGTTAAAAGCTTTGAAAAAATTGAAAGGAAGTTGATGTTTCTGCTATTACTGCTGCGCTGTCTCAAGTCAGGAAGACTTACTGTTAACTCAGAATAGGATTGTTGTCTTCTAATATAAATGATCCAAAAATAACCTTTAATTAACAAGAAATTGGTGAATCATTATCGTTCATCATTAAAGGCCAAGGCTGACTATCACATTTAATCGTTTGGCATGTGAAAACAGTGTTCAGAAAGTGTGATAATGCGGGTAAAAGTGCATATGTGTCCTAGATTTTTTGACGGGTGTGTCCGATTTGATAATTTTTTGAAAAAAAAAACAGTATTTTTTGTGAGATCAGAATTGCGTCTTGTGAAACATTCACAATCACAATTTTGTGTCGACTTTCTTATGTAGGATAGGAGTCTATTAGTTTTTGATTTGATATAATTGCACAAAAACACATCGATAAAAACTCAATCTACACAACGTAGTTTCTTGGGTTTTATCAATCAATATTATTGAGTAGGCTTATGTACGGCACCAGGTCGTTTGTGCTAATAATTCCGGCAATAGTAAGCCATGGTTTATATTAATTAGATTCAGTACAGCCAATTCTTTACAGCTGTGTCCATAATCCAGATTATACAGTAGAAATTAATACCAATCTTTTAATATTGGTCTGACTTGGCTTTAACTAGTTATTCCTTATAAGTTTCTAAAGGTTATGCCTACTGTCTCGTTTGAGTATAGAGCCACATGAGTTTTCCTAGTTCACTATTTGAATTATGTTCTTATTGTTCCGAACGGTTTCGTTTTGTCTAAATTCATCTTAATAAATTCCCTTCTCTTGACAAAGTCATTGGCTGGAGGTCATTATCTACTACCCGAGCGACCCAGCGCCCAGATAAAATACGATTTTTTACTGCAACCTTGGTGAATTACACATATTGACATATTGGCGGAAGTAAACACAACAGTCCAATCAAATGGTCCATAGAATGACATATAGATGGCGTTACCAGATTTTTGTCTATATGATTTTAATTTAGTAGTAACCTTCAAGCGAAACGTGTATAAATTTGACGGCAATCTGATTATTGATTCGTGAGTTATAGCACATTGTGTGAAGCAATACAAAAATTTATTTATTTTTTTCTTCATATGAATTTTATTTACAATCTATCAAATAAAAAGATAATAAGTAAATAAAAGAAAAAGAGTGAGTTTCGAGTTTTGATAAAGCATTGCTTTTTAATGAAAATCACAGTTGCAACCAAACAATGGCTTGATAAACATTATCCGAACTCTGCTCCACTGAGACAAATTCGTGGTCGAACCAGCACAAATGATGCAAAGCGCAGTGGACGCCCATATGATGCTGTTATTCTAGAAAACATCAACAGAATCCACAAAATGGTTATAAAATATTGCAACTTGAAAGTGCACAAGCTAGCTGACATTGTGAAGATATAAGATGGGAATATTTTTAACATTTTACACTAACATTTGGATATGCGAAAGCTCTGTTCAAAGTGTTTACTACGTCGTGCCACAAATCGTTGTAAACGATGGCAAATTTTAATGAATTTGGCTTCGAATTGCTAACCCGTCCAATATATTCACCAGATTTATTCCACAGCAACTTTTTCCTGTTTTAATATCTCTTAATAAGAGAATGCATGCTGGAAAGAAATTTAAGTCCCATGATGAAGTAATCGCTGAAACTAAGGCCTATCTATTTTGACGAGAAAGGTAAATTGTACTAAAAAAGTGATATCGAAAAGTTGGAAAATCGCTATATTCATTGTATCGCCCTCGAATGTCACTATATTGAATAATAAAAGCGAGTTTTGTCAAAAATTTGTTTTTTCTTACTTATCCTACGGACTTATTGACTAGCCTGTTAGTAGCTAGGATTTGTTGATAGCTATTATCCCTTTAAACCCATAAGATACATTATTTATGTCATTTGCAGTTGCTGAGCGATGTACATGTGACAGTTTTATTAAGAACTTTACTGACAGACAACTCAAGCAAAGGGAAAAGAATTCATAGCAAGTTCACTTAGAAAAGCGTATGAAAAATTTTATTTATGATGCAACGCGTTTGGTAGACCAAAAACAACATATAATCACTTAGGCTACAGATTTTTGACTTTTCACAGCACCGATTTCAAGGAAAAACAGTGATATACTGAGTTTCGTTTAAGTAGAATGGTACTAAAAATGAGTTCGATACGTCAGAAGTCGTCGAGAAACCATAAGTACAACCATATGACCACTAGAAAAAACTCTTTGGTGCTATGCAGGCGAAATTTAAAAATATAGTTTTTTTAAATCTCAAAACCATTAAACTGTCATTGTTCTCTAATACCTCTAAAGTGGTCGTAAAGGGTGGGCAAATTTGAGCTTAGGAAGTAGGTTATTGAAGTAATCGAAAATGGGCCTCATCACTAAACATGATTTTGATTTGTCCGACATAATATTCCATTATTAATCCGCAGATTTCTATTTTATATTGGTGTGAATAAAACTGAATTAGTCAAAAAAACTGAATTTTTAAGCCAATTTACTTCATAACCTCAAATTTGCCCACCCTTTAGTAAGCTAAAAAAGTATTTCATTTTTATTTTCAAAACCTGGCATTTATATTTTCTTTTCCTTCCCTTTGGCTATATCGTTATAACAAAAAAATAAATAAATAAAAAGTTAAAAAATTAAAAACCCACACACAACATACTCGTTCGTATACAACATCTTCCGCATGAAGTCTCGTATTTCATCAATTTTCTTTTCTCTAAAAAATTTAATTTTTGTTGTTCTGTTTTTTTGACGATATTTTTTTATGACGTACACCTTTATTGTTTTATAATTTTGTTGTTGCTGTTTTTTCTCTTTCTCTCTCTGTTGTGATTTAAATCATTAAACTGATCTCCAAATGTGGGTCAAATTTATATGGAAAAAAATGCTTCATTAAAGCTCACAATTTAAGTTTCAATTGAGAAAGAATTGCTTAAAACTATTTGCAGGATTAATAGAAACAGAAACAAAAGTTTAAGGAATAGCACAAGATACTAACATATCGTATGAATCACTTATTGTAAAAGCTTTTGTTATATTTTCTAAAGCACTTTTGATACGATTACGCTTTGTTTGAGGTAATATGTTGGAGTAAAGGAATATGTTTTGCTAAGATTTCCATCTTTTTTTTAAGGAAAACGTATTAAAAAATATCGATTTGCCTTTAAACATGAATTACACTTTAAAATATTGTTGCGAAAATCAAGTTTGGAAACAACTGCGCTTATAACATCGCTAAAATAAATAAACAAAAGCTGCAAAAACAACTCTACGTGCTGTTTACAAATAACCAAATCTACAACAACAAATATTAGCAACGATAAAGTAAATAAAAATAACATGGCAACAACAATAATTAAGCAGCAAAGAAAATAAGTAACAGACAATAAACAAGCAACAACAAATACTAAGAGCTGAAAGAAGTAGATGTTTACATACGCATGGCTACAAAAGAACTAAAAAGAAGGAAATGGAATCTGCCTGAAATATCGAGAGGTTCGAGAGCTTTCAGTGTGTTGGTTTCTCAGCCATATAAAAAGCACATCGATGCGAAGAGCAATCAGTTTATATGTCGTAAACTCAGCGAGTGCAGTTTTAAGTAAAGTAAACTCAGCGAATGTGTTATTGGTGTGAAGAGAGTTTATAAGGAGTAAGCTCGTGAAGTAGAAGAACCAGTTTAGTTGAGTCTAACTCAGTAAAAAGATTTAAGTGTGGATAACCTCTGGTTGAAAAGGTTGTGATCCAACCTAAGTTATAACTACGATCGGGTTGGAAGATCTTTAAGTAGCAAGATCTGTCGAGTAATTGTTCTTGTTTACAAGACTGTAAACAGACAAAGTAATTAAGAATAAAAATTTTTATTGCCTGTGAAAAGATTACAAGAAGTGGTGCACATAAGTGTGTTTAATTAAAGGATTTTTAATTAAAACCAAACACAAAATTTATTTTATTTTAACTACGATCTACGAACTAATAAAAACACGTTTTTAAATAGAAAAAACGTAACAAAATTAATGTACCTGTGTATGAGCCTAATACTCCTCAGAGTTTTAATGCAGTTTATATAAGGGAAAGATACCTTGTGGAACGCTCACTTCATCCGAGTCAGTTCGCGTATTTGAAGGAGGTGCCATTGTGTCTCTTCTTGGCAGTATTGAAAAGACATACTCTGATAGGAAAGCGGCTACGAAAATACAGGTTTTGACTACATTTCTAGATCGTTAGAACGAAATGAGGTGGAAAAGTCAGTTATAGTTCGTTTTATTACTCCCCTGCTTCGGAGCAGCATTACCAGCTTGTTCTTGATGGAGAGGAGTCCACAATGATTGCGGCAAAGGTGTCACAGTAGTAGTAGTTGATGGCTGGTTTACATTGTAGCCTCATAGGGGAGTCAGTGTGATTGGTTGCGCTGATGACCTCGTTATAACAGTCCATGAAAAAAATGAGAGTACGTTACGTGATTTCAAGAGTACAACTCCAGGCGAGGTGTCAAATTGGTACATTTATTTATTGATTTATTTATTGATTGTATTTCTTTAATGAGTACAACCATTATCCTTTTCACGGAAGTAAAGTAGCTATCTGTCATTCTAGATAGGAGGTACTCGCACAGTGTTGCCGCCCAGGCCAAAGCAATAAGTGCCTTCTGCGGTAAGACATGAGGTTTTCGCCGAGAATGATACTTTGGATTTATACCACTAACCGGCCTATTAAAACTTATGCGACGATAGCTTGGGGAGAAAAACAGAGGATGCCAACACCATGAATAAATCAGGCAGAGTACAGAGACTTGCCTACCTCGGTATAAATGGAACAAAAAACCTGACTAACAGCGGCCTTGGAGGTTTTGATTGGTTTTACACCGCTTCACATCTACGTGATGAGAGTGGCTGCATGTTCGGCGGGAAAGTTTTTCGCTAAGTGATTTCGAAATTTGTCGGAAAGCCTATCAATTCTACACAGGGTGATCAGAGAACCATCTTCGGTCCTGGATATTATGCCTTTGGATCTTTGCTTTGGCAGGAGATTCAAGTTTGAATTTGCAGATCAGGATTGTTGGTCTTATGGGGCCTTACTTCAAAGCAAGTTTGACTGTTATATTGATTGACCGGTCGATCCCACTGGTAAGATCGCTAAATGTCTTCCAGGCTGACATCATGGTCATTGCTATATTTGCGTGGATGTATCTGAAAATTGGGATCAAGGATAAGACCATTGCTATAGTCTGGGCCATTTAAAAGTTTAAATTTAAATATGCAATAAAACAAAAATGATTTGAAACTTTGCCACAATTTATTATTTTATTTTTATTTGTTTTGTTATGAAGTATAATCATTCCTGTTAGAAATTAAATATTATTTCATTCATATGGTTGCAACGACTAGCCTTACAGTACCCCATTCTATTGGATCAATTGTCTAGAACTTTAGTGTATGAGGTGGTAATTCGGCAATGGCATCACGAATGTAGGCTTTCAAATTCTCAGTTGTCTCCGGTTGGTCGGCATAATAATTGTCTTTAAAGGCTTCCCACAGAAAGGCCGGATTAGCTTTTGTAAGACCACTTTGGGGTTTTCTGAGCCCCAAATACAACAATTTTGCTTATTAACGTACCCACCATGATGATAATGAGTTTCATCCGACCAGTTGTCTTTGTTTCGGAAATAAATTTCCAATAAATCCCAACGTTGCTCAAGTGTAAGTCGATTCATTTCGTTCAGTGGAAATAATATATTGAATTTTTTGACCGAATAGAGTTTTTTGACTGCCAAGCTGCCTTAAAAGTACTTGGCTCTATTCGAATGTCACCTAGACTGGTCAAATAATGCTACAATACGTTGCAGAAACCTTCGTTTGGAAAGACAGTCTAGTTGCTTTGGGTACCTTGAAAATGTTGGATCGATGGTAATGAAATGCCGGATGCATTGGCCGGAAAAGGTTTCACGACACCCTATTATATCGGTACAGAAGGTTGCTGTGCAGCACTTCTTAGTACCATCCTAAATCTGGTCAAGGATTGGAAAATAGCCACATGCTGGGAACACCGAAATCTTCAAAGGGGACTTAATCACTCTAATGTGGCAGTCAGACCACAATTGTCGTACAAAGCTTCTCAAATATGACAGGCCGCACTTGAAACAGCTGAAGGAGTTTCTTACGGGCCGCTGTAGTCTAAGAATAAACAGATGTGGATATCACAGATGTGGATGGTCGACACAGATGTGGATATTTGTAGACGGTGCTCAAAGGCATTAGAGATAGCGGAAAACAGGTTTAGGTAAAGGTGTTTAGATGGACATATGGTCTTATATCCCGCATTACGGTTTCAGATCTGCTGAGCAAACTATAGAGCGAAAGGGGCACGATAAATCTGATGGACGGCAGTGTCCTACAATAATGCGTGGTCAGAATAATAATAATAATAATAATGGCTTCAATGCCATATAACACCGATTTTACATTAGCCTCTCACTGAATGCTAGCATAGGAGGGAATTTATGGTAATGAGGTTGCCATTGTCTTTAATACCACAATTAAGCCTTTATGCTTTTAATTCGCGCACGAAACTACCTAGAGAGAGGAAGATCAATATTTTTTGATGGGTTAAGCATAGCCTGTGAACTCTACTGTCATTTTTTTTTTTAATATGTTAGAGTGACTGCAGTGTGAGGTTTAATTACGTGGGTAACCTGCAAATTAGGTATTTCCCTCGAAGACTATAAGGCACATTTCGATGCCTTCAAAAATATTTTATTTCATTTCTTTTTTTTTAATGTATTTCACTGATTTTATTTACTTTTTAATAATTTATACGAATTTTTTCTACTTCTCCTTATTTAATGTACTTTTTTTCACTGCCGGCTGTTTAATGTTATTTTCATTTGCAGTAAGTGTTCTTAAGGGCTAAGAGAAGATGTTCTTCACACTAAGTGAACTTGTTAAAATAACAATGGAAAATGTAACATAAAACAGTTGTTACAACAATAATAACAATAAAAAAGTAAATCAGAATCAGTCTATAATTTCATTTAAACTAAAAGCCTAAATTTAAGTACACCATTTCGAGCAAATAAATCTAAAGGCAAATGTCTTAAAACAAGGTTTTAAAAGCGTTAATTTGAAAACATTTTATGTGCAATAATACTCTTTTATTATTTCAATTATTTTTTTGGAAATGGTGTATTAACAGTTCGTAATAGAAATGCATTACCATGTATTGTTCTTAAATTTCATTATATTCTCTCTTATATAACCATTTGCACTTCACTTTCATTCACTTAAAATATATGTATTTTTTTATTTAACAAACAAACATTGCAAACATTCATTCAAGGTTCTGTCCTTTAACTTCACTCTCTTTCTCTTCTTTTTAAAAGCAAACAAAACAAATAAACTCTTCTTATATATGTGGGAGTATATTCAACGTCGAAGGTTTAATGGTGTATTTAAATGTCACATTAGTGTTATACAAAAGGCCACGGTCTCTAATTGTAAGCGGATTTGTATGCAATGCGAGTGGGGATTAAAAGTGTTAAAGTGTAGGGATTCATTTTCATTTTTATTTTTTTCTATTTCTCTTTTCTTTCCTTTACATTTCATTGCTTTAATTTTTCTTATGTTTTATGTATTCATTTGGCCTTCAATAATGCTTTAAAGAAAGAGCTATTAATTGTTTAAGCTTTTCTTCTAGCGTTAAATAAAACAATCAATATAATATGGACTTCCAAGTGATAGAAATATAAAATTTGTTTAAGCAATTGCAGGAAAAAATGGGTTAAAGAAATTCAAATAATTTATTACCGTATACACTTACCTATTAGAAATAATATTAGATGTATAATATACCAAAAATTTTGCTGACATGGCATTGGCAGTGTAAAATACTGCTGGTAATGATGGTGATGATGAGCAGGATGATGGTGGTGTTGATGATGCTGGTGCTGGTGCTCAAAACTCATGTTGCTGGGATGAAAAAACAACTTATTTTTTACTTTTGTAAATACATTGGCAGTAGGCATTTAAATTATGTAGATTAATAATTAATACTATTTATTGTAATTGCAAAACGGTGTTGGTATTTCCATAGTTATTTCAATAATGCAAAAAAAGCTGCAAAGAAATTTGAAGAAAAATGGAAAACGAAGTCGTTAGTTTTATAAAATTTTTGATAAAAAAAACATTTAATAAAAATATTATATCAGTCTCGTTATATAACGTTCTTTAAAACTTTTACTTAAAATTTAAAATAAATTATTTTTAAATAAAAAAATTTTCTCTTTAAAATTGTATCTAAAAACTCTTGCTTCCATAATTAATCACTCTATTTTGGACAGTTTGATACGCGTTATTAGAGTTGAATGCTCATCATGACTATGGCGATGAAGATGTGCTCTTCCTTACTTGTTACACTTACGGAGGAAGCAGTGTTAAAATTGTTGAAGAGATTATGTGATCACTTTAAGTTTAATAAATATTTTAACAGATGAATTTTTCCACACCACAGTGGGGCAAAAGAAAAAAGAATTTATATTAAAAAAAAAAATTACAAAAATTTTCGGAATATAGTGACTTTTTACACACGTTTTAAATAATTTATATCCCATCGGCCGCATTATAATGAAAACCTAGCAAGTGTCTGACAAAAGTAGCATTTTTAATACACTTGCTGATATGTTTGCTAAGCTCAGATCTTTAGTCATTGACTAAGTTGCTTTCTGTCAAATTTGTGTCCGTGCTTGAAAATTTATTGCTTTGAGCTAAGTTAGCATAGCAGCTAGTGTAGTTTAGAGCTAGGTTTTCATTAAAAATACGGCCGTATATATTTTAGACTTGCAATTAACTTTTTATACAAAATAGACAATTTGAATAAAATAAGTACTTTACTAGACTTCTTTTTAATCCTGAGCGATAAATATTAAAAAAATGTGATATTTATAGAGTAATACATTGATCAAAAAGTTTCCGAAATAAACCCCGTGTGGCAGTCCCAGCGGTCCGTTTTGAGTTTTATTCTGTTAGGTTGGTACATGTATTGTTGATATTCAAGACGGTCCAGTTTTAACAGTTTATTGGTAGGCTTCATATCCAACCTAGGCCATGTGAGTCTGATAATAAAGCAAGAGACACCTTGCGCTCAGGCTTTTTCAACGTCCAACATTTAATTCCGCTTAATCGTCATATTAACGAAGGTTAGAAGTACACCAACTCTGGTGTGTGGGTAGTAGCACTGCAGTACCTGATCGGCTTAGAGTTGAAGGTCACACCTGAAAGAGACCTGATCGCTGCCTGTTTATCAGAACAGTAGGTAGGAGCCCCATTACTGCGAATCCACCCTAACGCATAAAAAATTGCTATCACTTCGGCCTGAAACACACTGCACACTGCACACCGGAAGGCGAAGAGAATCACCATGGTTGGAACGATCGCAAAAAGTTCTGCTGCCAACCCTGTTTTCTAGCCTAGAACCATTCGCATAGACATCCACTGAATCGATGACGATGATAGAGACAGAGGACCAATCTTCCCAACTAAGAACCATAACACGGAATCACCTATACATTGCCAGTCCAGATGAGGCATACTCGATATCACCCAGTATTGGAGGATTTTCAGATATAATAGAGGATTGTCAGCATGATAGAGTGTATACTGACCTTAGAATCATGTCAATTTTTATCTAAACTTTAGGAAAATTATTAATTAGTAAACTAAACAAAAGTGAATCAAGATAAGAAAGTGGTTAGGCGGTCAATGAAAAGCCATTTATAACCGGATAAAGCTATGACTTGAATCACCACACTGAAAAGTTTATTATGATAAGTTTTACGAAAATTTTAAGCCACGACTTTTAAAATTCCTCCATCGACTGAGTTAGTTACCTCAAAGCATGTAATGCTAATAAAGTGTAAATTGACTAAACCAGCTTGAACCAAATATCATTCTTTCAACAGAGCAAATAAAGAATTTATAACAATTTTTGGCAAAATAACAAACAATCTAAAACTGTTTCTCTTTCCTTGTTTATTTTGTCCCACTTTTCTCTATACAAACTGTTAAAATGTTTTTTTTTGTATTTTTTTAAAGCATTTTCGGTCTATAGCTTGATTTACGGGATGGTTCATAAATTTTACAACATTTACGGCCAAGATTAATTACCTCTACACCACAGCTTCCACTGTTGCTTTTACTGCTAAAACTGCAATGTTCACTTGTATTTTTCGGACTGCGAAGCGATAGCCGCCAACAGCCAAACCTATAACTATTATTTCACTACTATATTGCTACAGAAAATAACACAGCATTACAAAACACTCCCTTACATTTAAACATAAAAATGAAACGAAGTAGAGAAGACAAAGTATAAAAACGATTTTTACTATTTATTCCCGTTATTCCAGGCATTGCTCTATAAAAAGTCTTTTAATACTTTAAGTGTCTATGTTGACATCGTTGTTGTAGTTGTTGTTATTGTACTAATTGTAATACAAATAATGAAAACATGTCTTTATTGTTCGCCGATACAGGCATTTACTCTTACATTTTTCCCACTCACTCCCGTCTAATGCTCACATTATTTCTATTTGGACTGCCAGTAGATGTTTGTAGTAAAGAAACGAGAGGCAACAATCAATTCATCACGGCAAACATAACTCGAGGAACTTTTAACGCTCAGTCCAGCTGTGTTTAATTATAGCCGCTTGTTTAAATCACATTCTTTACTCTTTTATTCAAAGCTTCTAATAGCAAAGATATTTATTATCCTTAAACTCTCCTCTTCTATTTGTTTTCTTTGCTTTGTGAGTTTATTTTGTAAAGAGGAAGGCAATTATAGTATTTGATATGGGTTTCTACAAAATAATTTTAAAAGATGTGTTTTAAAATAGGGGCCTTACGAAAAAATTAATTAATTAATTAATTAAAATCAAGAAACAAAATATATGATATAAACAAAAATAAACTAAAAAATTGTTGGTCATATATTTTATATTTGTTTTAAAATCAGTTACATATTGTACATTTGCATAGTCTTCAAAACTTTTTTATGTAAATCTAATAAACTAATTAATTAACAAACAAACGCCCAAGTGTACGACGTAATACCTTAAAAAATAAATATTAATCATACGCACCGTATAACCACAGAACCAGTGTTTGCAAATTTTTATGATCGAAAAGCTATTTTTAATTAAAACGCGCTGTAATAAAGCGTTAATAATATTAAAAAAAAAATATACTGAATTTATAAAAAAGAATTTTAGTATTCAAATTTCCATTTTTAAAAAGATTTTAGAATAATTTGAGCGATTGATTAAAAAATGAGATAACAAACTATTTAGAACAAAGCAACAATTTAAAAACTTGTTCTTAAATTTTGGGTTCCGTTGTATCATAAAGAAAGTATCTATTAGATCTGGTGTTAAATAAGGCTGTGTTTTTCTCCACTGCTGTTTAACATTGTCCTCGATTGCATATTGAAAGGTGGTACTCGTATAACTCGGGGAGTTAACAGAAATGAAAGACCTGGATTACGTAAACGACATTTAACTACTGGCTCACAGACATTGCGAGGTGTAGGGAAAGCTAGATTCTATACAGGCGGAAACATACAGAGCGGGCTTGTGGATAAACATCTCCAAAACCAAAATTATGTGAATCAACGCTAATAATACAACGATCTTTCGAATTGAAAACAGAAATTTTGGAGATGTTCTGTCTTTTTGCTTTCTCGGCCGTATCGTCGCGACTTCCGATGGCTTCAGTGCTGCTATTCGAAACAGATTGAACCTAGGCAGTCAGTCTTTTGGACGACTGAATGCTAACGAAAATTAATGTCTTTAACTCGTGTATGAAGCCTATTTTTGTATGGTTGCAAGCTATGTAATGCGGCTGTGATTGATGTCAATTCCATTCAAGCATCGCTGTCGAGGGCGTACTTTGAAAATATTCTGACCAAAAACAACATCACACCAAGTGAAGAAAAATTGTGAGAAGGAAATGGATATGGATTGGGCACAATCTAACGAAATTTCGTTACGACTTAGCAAAACTGGCCATTCAATGGAACTTGCAAGAAAGCAGAAGACAGATTGAAAGAAAACCTGCTTATGTCAGATTAGCTCAGATTCCAAATATTATATGGAAAAACGTAATTTTCGCAGCATGAAGCGTTTTAAGTCCATAAATTAATGAGTTAATTGAAATAAATGACTTTCTATTCTAACAGAAAATTGTAAATAGAAGAGCGCTAACCTAGCGCGTTTTTTAAAAAAAGCGTTTAAGAGATAAAATGCAAATTTGGGTAGTTGAAACGCGCTAAATATAGCGCGAGAGACGCTAAATTGGCAACACTGCACAGAATAGTTTACAAAGTAGAGCTAATAGCCATATTTGGCAAAACGGTATAACTTTAAAATACGGAAACCACAACAGATGGTGTATATCTTTAAAAAATAGTTTGTGTCTTTAATAACTTACTACCCGTGTGGCGGTTCCATCGTTCCAATTTGAGTTTTTTTTTTGTTAAGTTGGTACTCCCGCTAAATCTTAGCGTCATAGCTTGACATTTGCAAAAGCTACTCGTACGTATCTCCATGTGTGTTGGCGATTTGTTCCAAATTTGACAGTGTTGGGATCGCAAAAGACATAATTTTCGAGGCTAAATCTGATCCCACATTCATCAAAAGGATTATTACTGGAGACGAGACGTGAGTTTATAGGTACGACTAGCAATTCAGATATCAGGCAATGGAATGGCGTTTACCAAATAAGCCGAGACCATTTTCAGTCAAAGAAGAAGGCAAAGTTCACGGTTTTCATGGATTACGATGGTGTATTGCGTTATGAGACGTCTACGTGAAACAATTCGCCAAGAAAGACTAGAATTGTGGGCAGAATATTCATGGATTTTGCACCATGATAAAGCATCATCGCACAGTGCCATTATTACTTGAAATTTTTGGACGAAAAATGCAACAAATACCATCCAACAGCCATCGAATTCACTTGAACTTATTCCCTGTGAATTACTTCTGTTCAATCGAGCTAAGAAACATTACGGGGAACGCGTTTCAGCAGCCGAGGGGATATACCGTAAACCGAATATAAAAATTGCAAGATTTAGTGGGAACACCAACAGCAGCAAATTTACAAAAATAAGTAACTCAAATCGCAATAATGGGACCGCCACACGGGGATTATTCCGGAGACTTTTGATCAAGATAGTACATGGCATTATTTAGACTACCTATCTATTATTTAGTTTAAATTAGTCATTAAACGAAAAAATTCAAAGGTTGAGTTTTTTTTCCTCAAAAGTGTCTAATTTTATGTCAAAAAACATTATCTGAGTAAAGTTTTTCGTTACTTATTCAAATTAAAAAAAGCAGCTGAATAACATAGATTTTGATTGAAAACTATATGAAATATGTTCCATTAATTTCGATATGCGAGATATTACTTCAGATCTTGTGATTTTTATAAGAATATTAGTAGACCAACTTATTTTAAAATATTTTTTTTATGATAAGACGTAGGCATTAATCCACGAAGAGTGCTGTGAAACCCAAGTAGAATATACCGAATCAAATATAGCTAATCAAATAGTGAAGTTTTCAAGGGGTAGGATCTATCCAACAGCAAATAAAATAAGTACAATACTACTTGAACTCGAGAGACGTTGAAAGACGATATTGCTTGTTCGAAGTGCTGCTTGAACGCCACAAAAAGAAGTCATTTATACACAAAATATTTACTGGCAATGAAAACTGAATCCATTCCTACAACCTCAAATACCAAAAATTGTATATATACCCCGTTAACCAAGACGAAATGTCACCAAATCCCATTGTGATATGAAAATAAATATTTAGGACTATGTACCAAGATCAATTGACTGATGTGAAACCAGTATTGTCTAAAAAATGTTCGTAACGACAATAAGTGAAGCTGTAGAATTTATTCATGATAACGCTCATCTGTTTTGTAGCTTAGACTTTGTTCCGTCTGACCACTATTTATTCTGATCCAATGTTCTGTAATTGGTGTGAATATATGGATCTCATCCTAAACTATATGAACTGAGCTGTACAAAATAAGTTTTTTGCACTTTAGTGGAATATACTATCATAAGTGGCGAGTTGTAGTGGTTAGAGCGCAGGCATACCACAAAAGCGGTATGGGCTCAAACCTCAGCGGGAGACAAAAACAAATTTAATTTGCAGTTTCAGTTCTTGAATAAACCTCCTTAAAGAAAAATTCGTTCAAAGAGGCTCACTGACCATCCGGCTTACCTCTGGCGATGATGAAAAACACAAGACAAATAATCAAGGAAAAGCGCTACCTACTGGGATAAAAATAAAATGCTAAGTAAGGATCACAATCACTATCACTTAGCAAGGATCTTCACCACTACACACTATTATATGGAGGCGATATACAGTAGAGTAATCATCTACTTAATTTGAAAATCAACTTTATTACTGAAACTGAAACAAATCAGTGAATGCTTTGTGGAAAGTCAATATGCTTCCTAGAGAAGTTCATCATACATGAACTTTCCATCAAGACAACCTTAAAAATTATTTAGAAGCAATACTATTTGCTTCGATCGATACAAAACACATTCACTGCAATAGCCTTCAGTTAAGAAGACATACATAATTGCCGCGACATTTCACTTGAAACTAGAGAAACTGCTATAAACCAAAGTACAGCTCTTTTATATTCTATTTTCTATTTTTAGAGTCAATGAGAGGTTAGCGAGAGTTAGAGAAGTTTGTCATAGCCTATGTACTCATAACCAGTCGCTAGCAATATTATGATGAAATACCGCTATTGAAAATTATCCGATGGACCCGGGATTGAAGCAAGCACTTTCTGGTTGTTAGGTGGGCGTCTTACCTACCACATCACAGCGGCACAGAGACTGTATAGTTGATACTGGATGACTTACAAGTTGGGCTACTCGTTATAAGAATTTTTGTAGGGAAATTATGAGCCGAATTATGTAATTCGAGTCCAATTATGTAATTCGGCTCATAATTGGGGGTTGAACTATGACTTAAGAACATGCTATTTATTCAAAATTGACAGTTATTTTGGGGCAGGATAATCAATATTTCAAAAATAATTTAAATAGTTTACTAGTATAGAAAATTTGTAGTGAAGGTTATGTGCTCTACAAATTAACAAAGAAAAAAAAAATAATCTTTTGGTATTTTTTAATATTATTTTCCCCCTTTAAAGTAATAATATATTTTCAAATGATTTCTAACCCTCTGCGGAACAATTTACCCTAATTTTTCTTCAATAATATTATAAAACTGTTAAATACCGACATTAATTTTAATGCAAATTAAATAATTTTAACTTCCTTTTATGCAATGAAAAATACAAAACTGCCCCTACAATAATACAACCCTTTGCAAAAGAATTATTTACGAAAAGTCCGTTCCCTGTATTACACTCTAACAACAAGATAAATAGCCGAATGCTGCCTTCATTGTATGCTGAAGTATCGGCTCAAACAAATCTAGAGTAATGCCAGGGTCTATACACAATATTTATAGCCTTAAAGTATGTTAGGGAAAATGTTAACAGACACAAAATACAAATCTCGCAACATAAGCAGGGAACGATAGTAAAGGCAACGACGATACTGCTTTATATGATTCCCTATTCTGTTTCTCTTTGTAGGGAAAAAATAGTACAAAAAATCAGCAGTTGAACACAAACAAACAAACAAATAAATGAAAAGTTAACATTGATGACTGGCGGGCTTTTGTTCACTGTCTTTTTTTTTAAGAGAGAAATAACTATCTGTAATGCTGCTTGTAAGTTGTTGTATATGAATGTGTAGGTAAATACTCCCATTACTCTTCAAATCAAATGTGGTAATTAGGCGTTGTATTGTATTTGCCCTTTTAGTGTAAATGGATGTATATATGCATCTGTGTTTGTATTTGTGTTTGTGCATTCAACAAATTTAACCGAATCTAATATATTATGGTCTTACTCTTTCTTTTCTCCTGCTATCAATTGTGTGTATCCCCTACTGACCCTCGCATATAATTATTACGATTTACGAGTGTGTATTCCTGCTTTATTTGTTTGTTCTAATTTGTTATTTTTCTTTCTCTCTCTTTCTCTCTCTCTCTCTCTCTCTCTCTCTCTTTAATTCAATTTATTATTGTTTTAGTTTCACTGTTTTAATGCGGTTAAAATAAAAATGTTTTGCACGAAAATTTTTTCTCAGTTTCCATGTATTGATTTGTTTATATAAGAGGGAGAGAGAGAGAGAGGAGAGAGTGTGTGTGTGTGTGTGTGTGTGTGTGTGATATGTACATAAATTTGAGGAATAGAGAGTTAGCGATATAAATAATTTATGTTCTTGTGTATAATTTTTGTCGATTTTTATAACTTTTAGCTGTTTAGTTCATCAAACATCATGAATTTCAGTCAGTTGCTCAAAAATAATTGTTTCTAAAAGTTGAGTTGTCATGAAAATGTTATGTGATTTTTTGATTTCATTATTGTTTTAATAACTCTCAAAAATTAAAAATTGTTGGACTTTTTCATTTGTTCTGAAATTATAAAGTTAGCGAAAGCAAATTTCTAAGATTCATTTAAACAGTTTTGGAAATTTTGGTTGTTTTTTTAATTTTTTTGTTTCTATTTAATATTCATAGACTTCAGTTATATCGTGAAAATTTGAAAAAAATTTTGAATTTCCTTCAAATAATAAGATTTCTTGGGATAATCGAAATTATTTTTAAAACTTTTGGTTGAACCAAATATTTTGCCATCAAATTAAAATTGAATTGAATTAAAGACAATAGGCCATATTCATAGTCAAAAATAAAATATAATCAAAGTGCAAAAAGTCGAATTTTTCTAATTTATTCATAGACAACCTAAAGTATACTTTTGGCGTTAGAGTCGACTCTAAATATAAAACCAGCTGAAAGTGATTACGATGGTAGGAAGCCTTAAATATTTTAACGTTTTTACCTTTTCAAAAACGTGTATTAATGAGTTCGTAGATTGTAGTTAAAATAAAAAAAATTTTGTGTTTGTTTTTAATTAAAAATTCTTTATTCAACACAGTTATGTCTACCACTGCTTATAATCTTTTTACAGGCAATAAACATTTGTATTCTTAATTACTCTGTCTGTTTACAACTTTGTAGACAACAAATTCTCGACAGATCTTTCTTCCTAAAGATCTTCCAGCCCGACCGTAGTTATAACTTAGGTTCGATCACAACCTTTTCAATCAGAGATTATCCACGCTTAACTTCCTTTACTGAGTTAGCTCTTACTAAACTGGTTTTTACTTCACTACTAGCTTTACGAGTTTACTCCTTATAAACTCTCTTCACACCAAATAATACATTCGCTGAGTTAACTTTGCTTAAACTGCACTCGCTGAGTTTACGACACATAAACTGATTGCTGTTCGCATCGCTGTGCTTTTTATATGGCTGAGTAAAAACAACACACCGAAAGCTCTCGAACCTCTCGATATTTCAGGTAGATTCCATTTCCTTCTTTAAATTTCTTTTCAGTTATTTTATAGCCATGTGTATGTGAACATCTACCTCTTTCAGCTCTTAGTATTTGTTGTTGCTTGTTTATTGTCTGTTACTTGTTTTCTTTGCTGGTTAATTATTGCTGTTGCCGCGTTGTTTTTATTTACTCTATCTCTGCTAATGGTTGTTGTTGTTGATTTGGTTATTTGTAAGCAGCACGTATAGTTGTTCTTGTAGCTGTTATTTATTTATTTTAGCGATGTAATAAACGCTGTGGTGCCCAACCTTATTTTCGTAAAGAAAGGGTTTAAGCTTTTTGTCGTAAAATATTATTATTTTTTTTTCTTTTTTGTTACTTTCATACCGAATGTATAGTTTCATGCATTGTATTCCACGATTTTTTGTTTTCTATTATAGAAATATAATTACCTCTACTCTCTACACTTCAACGGGGATGCATATTATCTCAGCTTCTATAGGATATGGATTTTGATGTTATGGTTTGTAATGACTAGAGAAATCGGAAGGTTACTATACGACTGCTTTTAAGCGGTTTTTTGAGTTTTGTCGAATACGATTTTTTCAAAATCTTCATTTTTCGAATACCGAATAAACCGATTAATTTAACACGAATAACCGGTTAATTTAAGTAAGTATAATTTTTATACGTTTGTATTTGTATAAATTTAGTTATTATTTTTGTATATATGACAACCTTGAACGTTTCACAAAAAACGTGAAAACCGATGTGGATCAAAAAAGGTATACACACTTGAGCAACAATAACTTTCTCTTATCTTCTGTAAATAAATATCGATTTTTATATATGGAGAATGATCAAATAGGCTCTTTGAAAGCCCGCAAACCCCCAGACGTCAGTTCCGAACGGCAGGTATGTTAGTTAGTGAAGTTTTTCACGGCGTAAATACACACAATCAGTCGCTAGCCATGTTGTGAGATGATATCGCTGTTGAAAATTGTTGAATAGCGTGGCTTGGGTTTGAACCAACGACTCTTGGTTGGAAGATTAGTTCTTGCCCAACATACCACAGTGATACACATTCTATTAAATACTTAGGGCATTAATTTACATACAGTGCTGCTCGAAATCTAAGCAAACTTTCTTGTCGAGGCAATTAAGGACTCTTATATTACTAATAAATTTATTCAAAGTAAAATATTTAATTCTTGTTATCTTAGGTACCTAAATTATAACTATACTAACAAACCTTTAATTCCCTTCTCTACCAAGTAATATAAAACAAAAACAAAATTAGCTCCTTGAGTAGCTGTTCGAAACTTAAGCATTTTTCAGTACTTTGTGAAATAAACCGTTTTGGCATAGATTTTATGAGATTTGTTAGAATTATTATTAGTATTGATTGTTAATTTAATTTTAAGCTCTCCACAGCCTTTTGCTTATTTTTAAAATAACGTGGTCCAGCTCTGCGCTTCAAGAATTAGGAACAATTGTATTTAAATAAAACAACCGGTTAACCGGTTATTTGAATAATTATTAAGCGAAAACCGTTTATTTAAGTGCTACTTTACGAATTATTCGAAAACCGGTTTATTAAAAATGTCGAATAATCAATCTCTCTAGAAACAATACAACCATTAGCAGTGACATAATATGGGAACATAACCAACACTTGGGACTATGGAATTTAGCGATAATATTTGCCGCTTAGCACTCAGCCGTAACGATATATATGCTTCAGTGAAGTGAAGTTGCACAGACGTGACAAAGGCTCACTATTAAAAATGTAAGATGCATTATCCTTAACAACACCAAATTCAGTATATGTGATACCAAGTTAGAAAAGTTTAGTTATTTCTTTTTCCTTGGCAGCATTCTGACTAAGACTGGTGGCTGTAGCAATGATATAATGTTTTGAATGTCAAAAGCCCGTCAATCACTTTGTATTTTATGACCTGTATGGACTATAGCAGACAATATAACGCAATTACCTGAAATAAAAGATATGATATACACACTCTTTAGTTATTTCTTCTACCTTGGCAACATTCTGACAATGACTGGTGGCTGTAGCAATGATATAATGTTTTGGATGTCAAAAGCCCGTCAATCACTTTGTATTTAATGACCTGTATGGACTATAGCAGTCAATATAACGCAATTACCTGAAATAAAAGATATGATTTACACACTCTTTCAAGCGCTGCTGCCACATATAACAGTTTATTATCAATTTGACAATATTGGCCACAAAAAAAATTCTTAAAAGTAACTAATGAAAGAAATATTGCCTTATCCGTTTAGTAGTTGTTATATTTATATGAGTTTGAAACACTTGGAGGAAATACGAGTAGTTATGCTCTTAAATACAATTTGATTTAATTTAAATAAAAACCACAAATTACCAATTCAGAAAAATCATTGACCAAAAAAGTATTTGCAGTCAAGTATACAAAGGGGTCAAAAGACCGCTGCTCGTCATCGTTGGTTTAAAAAATAAAAGCAACCTGTTCAAAACTTACACTTTTATAAAAAATTCTATATAAACATGAAGCATATTGTAGTTGGCACCTATTTAAAAGCAGTTCTACTTAAGGTATACTTTATTTTCATTTATAAAAATGAAAAAGATAGTAAAAGGTAGTCGACTTTAGTGTGGGACAATGAATATGGGCCAATGCTAGATGATGTAGCAGTTTGCAGTTCATATTATAATTTTTCTAAATGTCACACACTTTCTAAACCGGTCAATGCTTGAGCAGCAATGGATCTATCAAAACAGAATTGGGTAACCCAATTAAACCCACCGCTGAACCAATTTCCAAATTCAAAATCAGACAAACTTTTCGTCACCTAAGGCGCAGCACCTTTGAAGCCGATTTTACATTTCTTCAAAAAAAACCTCATACCTCTTTATACAGCCAGATAAGTTTTAAAAATGCCGTAAAATGAGATTAATATGCGTTGCATTTGCTTCTCTTACATTTTTTGTTAAAAAACAATAAATCCCCAGTTTTTTAGCCGCAAAAAGAGTAATAGGACGTTAAAGTGAAATACAGTATAAACGCCGAATAAAGATGTATGAATGTATCTATCGCAAAGGCTAATAGCCGGAGGGAACAATATTTGGTTAATATGGCAGATTTGGCATTTGACCGTTTCACATAATTGTTTTGAAACTTTTGTGACGTGGGGTCTGGCATTGTCGTGCTAAACAATAACTTAATCAAGTCCGTCTTTATTTCTGCTTCGATCAACGGGTTTTATCAGCTCATAGAACAAAAATGCCGCTTTGATCCCACCAAAAGTGCAAAATTGTATTTTAAATAATAAAACAACGTAATTGTACTAACAAACAGAAAATATTGTCGACTTGAACGAAATTTGGAAGCAGTTATAAAACCCAACAAACCTCTCGCCACCCCAAAAAAAACATTAAAAAACATTAGGGTTTTTTTCTAACCCTACACTACAGTCACTGGGCCTATAGTCTAGGGTGGTTTCCGAGGATTATCGTTATACTTTACCATTTATGTCAAACGAAGTGCAAGACACAGTGCCACCTTTTTGTTTCTTTCCTGCAAAACGAAACCAATTTTTGATTATGTTTTAATATTTTTTTGTAATGTAGGCGGTATTGCAGTACTGTGATATCAATTGATTAAAGCTGACATCTTTTCATGGGAAATTTAAAAAAAAAACAAGATCATCCGATTTGACGTATCTTGATGATCGTTATTAGAAATAACTTGAGGTCATGACTCATGAGAAAGTGGTCAAAAATTGAATTGAATTGAACAGCAAGGCAGTTAGTTTAGAAGATAAATTAACTAAATCTTTGTATTCAGCACTAGTATGTGTTATTTAATATTCAAAATATCGTGTGTATCGGGTCAGAAAATTAGTTTTATCCTTCCGCTGAACGAATATGCTTGTGTATACGCTTGAACAACGCTGGGAAATATTGCGACATTACTTTGATCTTGGCAGGTATGTAAAGGAGCAAAATTGTCGCACTTGGGGCACAGAAAACCCGCACGCATACATTGAAAAGCCGATACACCCAAGACGAGTGACTGTCTGGTGCGGATTTTGGTCCAGAGGTATTATTGGGCCATTTTTCTTCGAAAATGCGCATGGAGTGGCCGTTACAGTCAATGGCAATCATTATTGGGCCATGTTGAACGAATTTTTGTTTACAAAAACTGAAGAGGAGGATATTGGCAACATTTGGTTTCAACAGGACGGCGCTACGTGCCACACAGCCGAAGCTACACTCGCTGTTTTGCTCCCTGTTTTTAAAGATCGCATTATCAGCCGCAGAGCTGATGTCGTTTGGCCACCTTGGAGTTGCGATTTGACACCATTGGACTATTATTTGTGGGGTGCCGTCAAAGATAAGTGTTACGCCAACAAGCCAGATACAATTGACGCTTCAAAGGAGAATATTCGTGAAGCCATTGATGGAATACAATTGCACACAATCGATAATGTGCTTAAAAATTGGACCAATCGTGTAGGCTACTGCATGGCTAGCCATTTGAATGAAATTATTTTCCATTTTTAACCGGAAGGATTGTACTTTCAAATAAAAAAAGAAATTTGAGAAAATATTCAGTAGTTTTTTATTTATAACATTTTCAAAAAAAAAAAAAAAATTATTTGGCGGACCCTTTACTATGGCATAAAAAAGTTGAGGTTAATTGTATAATATCTTAAGTACATAAACCTTTCACATCACATTTATATTTTCTTACCCAAGATTTAACTTTTAAACCAATTTTACAATTTAATTTTGTACGAACAAGTATATTTTTCTTTAAAATGTTTCATGAATACCGCATCCAGCTGAAAGTATTTCAAAAATTCCTTTCTTCTTTCCATTCCAAATTCAAGAAAAATAATTTTATATAAAAATATTTTCTGGTCTACTAAAAAAATATTTAAATAACAAAATTAAATAATTTATACTTTAATGCCTTTTATTTCAGCCCGACATACAAAATTAAATTCCCCCACAGGACTTAAGGTATGGTGGGGATTAAATACGCTTTTCATCAATAGAAAATTTGTGACAAAAGAAATGTGAAAAATAGAGAGCAAAGAAGAAGCCAAACATTATGACCAGAGACAGAGTGAAACAGGCAGTGCTAATGAAATAAGGGTTATGAAACACAACCCTTGAAAGAAATTGTAGCAGATTAACAGCAAAAATAGCAAGAAACTTGTGTTCGTGAGAAAATAATATCCTGTTGCAAAGAAAGAGAAAATTTTACTGATAAAAAGATAAAACATGTTGGTTTGCCAAGTTGTAAGATAGACGCTGTTGATAGTGGCAAATGTCATAAGGATATTCATTTGTGCATAACCACTTCCTCAACCTTATACCCGTAAATGATATTTTAATGAATATTGATGATGAGAGTAGCCGGAAAAGTAAACAAACTGATGAGGGTTATTTATGCAAATATTCTTCTTTTAATAGTATAAAAGCAGAAGTTTTATGTGCAACTTTTACATTTGAGGGAAACTTTATGTTGATCTTTATAAATCAAAATTTATTTTTCCAATAATTAAATCGGAACTTGAAAAATTACTGTTTTACACTTCAGTGAAGTTTGTTCTTTTAGCACAGAAAATTTCAATGCAACAACACTCATGACTACTATCGAATTTATAGCAAGCTGCGCCACTTAATTTGCTTTTTCACAGCCTGTGAAACCAAACAATCGCGCTTAAATCTGGTGGGCCATTTAAAAGTTTAAATATAAAAATGCAATAAAACAAAAAATGTTTGAAATTTTGCCAAATTTATTTTTTTGTTGTGAAGTAAAATTGCTCCGGTTAGAAATGAAATATTATTTCATTCATTTGGCTGTCGCGGCTGGCCTCACAGTATCCCATTTGATCGGACAATTTTTCTAAAATTTTTTCAAGTATATGGGGTCTTATCTCGAAAGCAGCATCAAGAATGTTGACAAAATTATCTCTGTTTTGCCGGCAAAACACTTTTCTTTAACGGCGGTCCACAGAAAATAGTTCAACGGTGTCAAATCGCAGCTTCTTGGCGGCCAACTTACATTACCATTTTGGCTAATTAAATGGCCATCAAAAGTTTGGCGCAATAAATCGATTGTGGCATGAGATGTGTGACAAGTTGAACCATCCTGTTGAAACCAATCATCGTTCACATCAATACCATGAAGAGCGGGTATAAAAAAATCAGTTGCTTTGGTTGAATAGGTGTCTCAATTGACCCTAATGGTTGCTAAATATGAAATACAAAATAAGGTCTGAGGATGTCTCCTCTCCATAAGCCGTACCAAACAGTCACTCATAATGGCTGCATTGGCTTCTGTAAGAGCACATTTGGATTTTCTGAGCCCCAAGTACGGCAATTTTGCTTATTAACATATGCATCAAGATGAAAATGAACTTCATCCGGAAAAATCAATTGCCTTTGCTTTAGAAACAACTTTCAATAAATCGCAACGTTTCTCAAGTGTAAATCAAATCATTTCATTCAGTAGAGACAATATAATAATTTTTGTGACAGAAAAGAGTGATATAATTATAGCCAGATTCGAAATAACCGCTGGTTCAAATTAAAACCGATATATGGCACGCCCGATAGTAACAAAACTATAAAAAGTCAACCTCAGATGCTAATAAAGCATTACTGTAACCAAAGATAGACTTCGTTGTTTACGACAGTGCACCTTCAGCGTATAACGCGGTGTAGGTTAGAGCTGTAAAACTATCGACAGTCGGCCAAATCGATAGTTCGAAAAAAAACGCTGTCGATACTATCGGATTCTTTTAAGTACTACTAGTGGCAACAATATTAGTATTTAAGTGAAATAGAAAGAATAATAAATATACAGTGTTGAGACCAAAAATAGAGACACTTTATTTTTTATCCAGTATGTCATAAAATTGTATGTATTAAAGTTTTTTGATGGAAGATTCGTTATATATGGCGAAAATCGCTCAGTCCATGAAGTGCTCCAAAACTAAAGTAATTAATAAAATCCAGTGAAAGAAAACTGCAGAGACTATGGGAAGAAAGCTTAGAAAAACTGTAAACTTTTCACTCGTACTTCACAGATAAATCTCTTCAAGTCATCTTTTGCCTAAAAAATTAGCTTATTCTCCTGTTTCAAGTCGCGCAATAAAAAAAAAATCTATTGGAAGCTAGACTTATGGTAAGAGTCCTCGAAATATATCATTTCTCAGCAAACGGAAGCAACACTTTTACCGTTATAATTAGAACAACATTATATGGTCTGACGAAACGAAGATTAATTTATTTGGGTCAAATGCAAAATCATATGTACGAATATATTTTAGTTACAATTCATACTTTATTTGAATTTAATAAATAAAAATTTAAGAGACCGTTAAACTGTGTCCCTATATAACTATACGACTGACAACCTGCGTCTAACAAATTTTTGCAAATTTGACTTTGAATACATTCAGTGACCTCCGTATTTCCTTTTAGAATTTGACGATAGTATCGATAGTGAAAAAAAAACTATCGATTCTATCGATAGTACTATTGATTGTCTCGCAACTCTAGTGTAGGTAAAATTTATGGTAAAACATTATGAATTAGATTTCAGTTTACTTCAGAGTAAAGCATATTCTGCGGATTTTAGCTCTTATGGTCATTTTCTGTTTACAAAAGTGAAAGGCTGATATTAAAAGGAAAACACCAAAGTGTATGTTCAAAACGCTACTACTGAAAATCGGATGCAAATTTGTTTGCTCAAATCTCTTCCAGATATCTCAACGTCGAATATGGTCGATCACTAATTAAAAAAAAGGCGAAAATTGTTGTGTTTGGTGGAGAAAATGTGGAACACCAACTGCCAGTGTTGGAGTGTATTTATTAAACGTCAATCATATAATAAGCAAAAGTTTAATTGAAAAATTGCTAACAGTAAAATGCTGCTAGAAGGCTATGAAAATGAACCATATTTAAGGGGATTTTGACTTACGGTAAATATAGAAGAAGCGTAAATTATGAACTACAATTATGATCATACATCGACGATAAAATAAAGAGCCTGTGTTCTTAAAAGGTGGCAGCCTAGCCACATTCAATGAAGCCATCGTCGGATGGAACTGTATGAGTTGGGCATTATTATCAGTAAAAATTAAAGATTTTATGATTCTACCGTCAATCGGCAGGTTGCGTCCAATGGTGCATTTTCAAGTATGCCAAGAAATATAGATCAAAATTGATTAATAAGACATGTGTTACGCTAAATAGTAGAAATATCAAGTCACATAGGTGGCGTCATTAGAATTTTGTCCATATGACTTTTGTGTAGTAGTAACCTTCAAACAATACATGTCTAAATTTGGAGGAAATCTGACTACTGATTCGTGAGTTATAGTATTTTGTGTGAAGCAACTTTTGTTAATGAAAAAAAAAAAAATGAATTTCGAGTTTTGAGGAAGCAAAATAAAAAAAAATACAGTGAAAATCAAACAATGGCTTGATAAATATTGTCTGAACTCTGAAAAATGGCAAACAAGTGATTTGATGAATTTAAACGTGATTGCAGCAACACAAATGAAACAGAGCGCAATGGACGCCAAGTCCAAATGATCGCAAATTGAAGGTGCACAAGGTAGCTGACATTGTAAAGACATCAGATGGTAGTGTTTTTGTTTGAAAATGATGGCAAAATTGAATGATTTGGGCTTCGAATTACTAACCCAACCACCATAGTATCTAGATTTAGATCCCAGCGATTTTTTCCTGTTTTCAGATCTCAAGAGAATGTTTGCTGAAAAGCAATTTAAGTCCAATGACAAAGCTATTGCTGAAACTGAGGTCTATTTTGACGAGGCCTATTTCGATCGAAAAGTTTGAAAACCGCTTTCGAAGGCATCTGTGTTGAATTATAAGAACGAGTTTTGTCAAAATTTTGTTTTTTTCTTACTTATCCCAAGGACTTATGGAGTGACCTGTTACCAGGCTACACATATTTTTTATGATTAGCAAAATAATGATTACATACACTTAAATGTGAATTTTTAGCACAATCATTGTTCCAGGTCCTAGGTGGGTAATAAAAAAGCGAGTATATAAAGGGTCCGTCATCTAACGTTTTTTTTTAACTATTGCTTATTTTGTGAATGGTAACACTGAGCTCATGTCTGATTTGACAGATAATTAATTTTACTCTTCGGCTGAACGAATATGGTTGTGTATACGCTTGAACAACGCTGGGAATCTGGGCCTGCGATCGACTTAGAGCAGACGCCGATTTTGCCAAAAAAATCTTTTTTCAGATGAAGCTCATTTTGATCTTGGCGGGTTTGTAAACAAGCAAAATTGTCGCATTTGTGGCATAAAAAACCCGCACGCATACATTGAAAAGCCGATACACCCAAGACGAGTCACTGTTTGGTGCGGATTTTGGTCCAGAGGCATAATTGGGCCATTTTTCTTCGCAAATGAGCAAGGAGTGGCCGTTATAGTCAATGGCGATCGTTATTGGGCCATGTTGAACGAATTTCTGTTCACAAAAATTGAAGAAGAGGATATTAGCAACATTTAGTTTCAACAGGACGGCGCTACGTGTCACACAGCCGAAGCTACACTCGATGCTTTGCGACCTGTTTTTGAAGATCGCATTATCAGCCGCAGAGCTGATGTCGTTTGGTCACCTCGGAGCTGCGTTTTGACACCGTTGGACTATTATTTGTGGGGTGCCGTCAAACATAAGTGTTACGCCAACAAGCCAGAGAAATTGACGCTTTAAAGGACAATATTCGTGAAGCCATTGCTGAAATACAGCTGCACACAATCGATAATGTGCTTCAAAATTGGACCGATCGTGTAGGCTACTACATGGCCAGCCGAGGCAGCCATTTGAATGAAATTGTTTTCCATTGTTAACCGGAAGGATTGTACTTTCAAATAAAAAAAGAAATTTGAGAAAATATTCAGTATTTTTTTTACAGCATTTTCAAAAAAAAAAATTATTTGGCGGACCCTTTATATGATAGAAAGTGATATCCAATAGATAATAAATTTTAGTAAAACCTGCAAATGCTTTTCATATTTGATAATATCGAGCCCAAAAGGAGAAACTAAAAAACCATTTTTTCGAACGTAGTGTTGTGTCAAAAATAACTATGGAATTCTAAATCTACTCTCATAAATCACACACACGATTCTCTTTTTTTTGAAATTCGAGACCTTAAGAAATAATTTTGAAATTTAAATCCATCAATTTTATTTGCTGGTTTTTTAAATTAAAATTCTTTGGTAACAATTAATAGATTCTTCTTAATGATAAAAATTTTAATGACTACTTAAGGATATTATCCATAAACAAAATTATAATTTTTCACTGAATTCCATTTTTTTATTATTTAAAGAATAAATGCATTTTAATCTCAAACGTTTAATTTTGTAAATATTTTATCAGAAATTCCAAATAATAATTGATATTAATTAATTTAATACTGAAATTTATTGCTTATTATTCATTATTTTAAGAATTATTCATTATCACAATGACAATGACATTGTTTTGTAGCTGATGCTGGTAATTAAAATGTAATTTTTTTATTTTCAGTATTAATTTGTTAATGATGGGTTCTGGTGGTATACACAGTTTGAAAAACCGCCATGTGGTCAGCCATTTAGTGGTTCTGGTTTGAACACGTTTTTAAGGCAAAGTTGAGAATTGTGGTTTAAACGCGAATATAATGATGTTTTGATGGATTTCAGTAGAAAATTAAGAGTGAAATTTATAACAGGAATATAAAATTCTATAAAAAGCCAACGTTTACACACAAAATGTAACGACTGACTACTTAATAGAAAGTCTCTGAATGATGAATATGATGATCAAAAATATTATATATTTCCCGAGAAGTAACTTTTCAATATCCACCATTTTAATATTCTACTGTTTCTAACCATAGATAGACATAGAACTCAAAAATACGTAAAAATAGTAAAATTGAGAAGCTGGAAACTGGCTGTAATCTTCATAAAAAAAATCATTTTTAGCGAGAAGGCAATTTAAAGAAGAATGGTTACATCAACAAATGAAATTATCAAAATAGGGACGATATCAATCCAAATGAAATTCAACACCATCCAATTTATTTCGAAAAAGTCATTCTTTGGTGTAGATTATAGGCTAACGGCGTCATATGTCCATATCTTGACTTTAGCCAGGCTATAAACACCAAAAGCAAACGCTATAAGTCGATGATTAGTAACTTTTTTGTACTGCTTTGGATGCTGTGAGCAGGGCGGCACATTGGACATTCTGCACAAACGGTTTGAAGGCACGTAAAGGTAATGTAAAGTGGACACCAAAATCGTACGATACGACTTTTCTCATAGACTTTTTCTCATAGGGGCTTTCTTAAGCCATAGCGCCTTCAGTTTCGATATAACCCAAAAATGTTTTATTTGAATTGAAAAATTGTTTATTCAGCTTAACAAAAAAAAAAAAAAAACAAAAAAATAATGAAAAATAAATTGGAATGGAACGACACCTTCCAAATTTCAGTACTTACATACATTCACAGTTCCGCTGTGTTATGGTAGGTAAGACACCCGCCTACCAACCAGAAGGTTGTCGGTTCAATACCAGGCCAGATCATCTTAAAAAAAGAAAGAAGGTTTTTCAACAGCGGTATTACCTCATAACATTATCTAGTAACTGGTTATGAGTATCACTACTATTTAAAACTTCTCTAAATGCATTTGCCGTTCGGAGCCGGCATTAAACTGTAGGTCGCTTTCACGGAATGTTATGGGAATTAATATACATATATAATATACACATTCATACAAAATACCCTCCACATCTCAAGTGAAGCAAGGGGACAAGGGAAAAAACCTACAGTCTAGCGATGGCTCCGAGCGGCGGATGCATTAGATAGAAAAGCTTTTAATAGCGTAAATGCACATAACTAGTCGCTATCATTGTCCAGTGGTTTGGCCTATAATTGAAGCGAGGACCTCTTGGTTGGTAGTCGGGTGTCTCATCTACTATACCACAACGGCATAACATACCCACAATGCAAATAAATTAGATAAAATCGTGGACGAACATAATAAAATTGCTTACACTTTTACAAATAAATGCCGAGTCAGTCATGATAGTACACTGAGTAATTGCTGCTATGTTACAACTGCATTACGACAGCGTTGTATATTTTCCCCGCTCTTATTCTATATTGTTCTTAATATTTTCGTTTGCAATGCTATAACCATTTATACGGGCATAGTATGCAGACGTAAGTAAACTCTCCAAGTGTTGGTTTCTTCTGACTCATGTCTGCTAAGCTTAAGTCTCTGGAGAGTGATAATACAAAGGCAGGACTAATGATATAAACACATTCAAGGCTACCGACCATCGGTCACAGGACTACGATATTATTTAACGACTACTGCTACAAAAAAAAATGTAGACAAATGTACATATGATTGTTCTTTTTGAGTGGTGCCACATACATTTTTTTTGGCGTTTTTGTTATATATATTTTATATATTGCGTTTTTATGCAACTTATTATATTGACAGCACTAAACTGTTTGTTGTCGCCAAGAAAAATAGAAATTAGCCTAAGTTGGCTAGGGGTTACAACAGTAGTCGTGTAGTTGGTAGCCGCGTTGCCGCTAAAATAATTATTCTTATATACACACATGTATTCTATTTTTGACAGCTTGTAGTCGGTGTTCGGCCTTGAATATGTTTATAGCATAAGACATTTATAATTTATTACATTTATTACATTTATCAAGTTGAAAGAGATTTGTGATTTCTGCCACCTTGGCAGCATTTTAACAAAAGCCCTTGACTGTTGTGCTTATAAAAGGTAATCAATGTATCGTTATTTTTATTGTGTAAAAATCAACTGCTATCACGAAATAAACTAATATCGACTTATTTAATGCCATTTTAAAATCAGCCATCTTCTAGGATGTGAGTCCTTGATAAAAAATCAAGCAATGCCAACACTATCCGGCATTTGTCAATTATTGTCTTCGAAGAAGAATGAAAATATACATAAGAACAATCGCAATAAAGTCGAGTTCACATATGGATTATCGATTAGTCATAAGAACTGCTGTAGATCGAAATCCACAGGGAAGGCGACAAATTGAACTCAACATCAACCAAACCGGTCGAAGTTGACAAAAGATCAAGCAAACTAAATGCTCCAAATAGGAGCGCATGAATGAAGTTTGTTGCCATCCTCCTTTGTTCCTAATTGGTATCACAAGACATGATATATACTAACGAACGTGATATAAGAAAATTGTCATTTAATATGTTTAAAATGCATAATTGGAAAACAAAGTTCTTGTTAAAAATTCTGATATGCTGTGATGGATTTATGCTTAATAAAGCAAAAACTCAGCACGAAAATGTTATGATTTTTTTTTTCGATATCTAAAGTTCCGTTGTTACGTAGTAGCCTTTAAATATAATTCCATTACCTTTATCAGTCACTTTGAGCCGAACTGAAACTTTGATGTCATTTGCTCTGGTACGACCACAAAGCCTTTGTAGTTGATCTCATTATTTTAGGAACCAATTCGATTCTAACTTTTTGACGAAATAAATAATATTTTGTAAGCTAATAAAATGTATAAGAAAAATAAATCTTTTCTAAAAAAAATAATTACTTCTCAAAAACATAATTTTGTTCATAATTAATAAGAAAAATAATAATTTTGTTTGTACTTAAAGCCACATTAAATATTTCCTTTTTTGAAAATTTAATGCTTGTTTTTCATAATTTACCATAAAAATATTTATTTTTATTCCCTTTTCAACATTATTTTGCCATGAAAATGTTTAAAAACCAAAGCATTACTATTTGTTATCACAAATTTGCATAGTCTAGTGACTGGCTGGTTGGTTGGTTGGTCTGGGTGTTTTAAGAGTCATTAAAAATTATGCCTACACTAACGTTTTAGATAAGAAACAAACAACAGGAACAACGACAAAAGAAAATTATAAAAAGGAAGTAAAACAAGCAAAAGTTATGTTGAAAAAACAAACAAAAAATGAGAAACTTACTTTAAACGAACACATAAGCCACATACTTATGGTATGGAAGAGGACGTCAAAGGCGGAAGTCATATACACTTTTATAGTTTAAGACTAACACACGCACCTACACTATGTATGAGATCATACACACGCAATTAAAATTTACATAAACTTATGATGACTTTTCGACAAACAATTTAACACACGCACAAACTTACAAACATGCTTAAGCATGCAGAGAGACGTTTTCATAAACGGAAACCGGATCATAAAACACATGATATATTTCGTACACAACATACATATGCACACCCACTCATATATATGGAGAGATAAACACTCTAACACCTATTTTGATGGTATGCTTGCTCTGACATGCACTATCACAAACTTTTATTTTATTTTACTTAAATGTGTTACATTTAAATGAATTGTAATTAAATATTATGTTGGTATGCGTGTTTCTACTCTTTTCGATGTGTGTTTTGTGTGCGTAACTATTAATGGCAAAACCGCATAATTAAAACATGTTTTTTTTCTCTCATTCGTGTATAATGATTTAGTGAAACATTTGAATTCATAATTATATGTAAACGAAATTTTTTCTTTTTTTTTGTAACACCCGTTTATAATTAATTTTAATTAAAATTTTTATTTTAGTTTTTAGAAGAAAAAACTATATTTAAATTACATTTTTGAGGCCATTTACTTCATGTGGTTTTAAGCACCACTGAAAATGTAATTATTGATCATCTTTTTTCTTTCATTAAACACTTTAAGCACTTTTGTTTGATAATTTTTTTTCTATAATATTTTTTATCTTTTTTTTTCCTGATTTCTCTTGTTGTAAAATATAATTTTAGTAAACACTTTTATATAAAAAAATCCTTTAAAATTTTACCACCATTTTGTTAAAAAAAAAAAAATAAATAAGAAATGTAACAAATGTGAGCAATTAATTTCCAATTTCTTTTTATTGAAAAAAATATCGTTATAGCAATATCATTTATTATAATAGAGGTACGTGCGTATCATTAGAACCACAATATGCAACTAGCAAAAAAACATTAACTTCGTTTTTAACGCTAAAACATAGTATAGAAAATAAGAAGCTCTCTCTTTCTTCTTCTCTCTCTTCATCTTTTTACTCTTCGCTATTATTACTCTCTCCAAAAAAGTTCTTCATGTACGTCCTGAACGTTTCATGTTTCAAAAGCCATGAAAATAAAGTTTTCAAAGCTTGTTCTCTTCTCTGTCTCTCCATCGTCTTCTCTTAAACGTTAAAAGTAAAAGCTTGTTTTAGGAAAATATTTCTTTTATTGGGCGCTATTAAGAAACAGCTAACTTTCCCCTGTTTTTGGCTGTGTATAACAGTTTATTTCAGGGTTTATTTTTACAAGTATAACCTGTTATGTTTGAGTATAGTATAGGTCGTATTAAATGCAGTAATATTATCGTAGGTCATAGTAAATGAAATTAAGAAAAAAAACCCTTTTGAGGTATTTAAAGCATATTAGACTTATTTAAAAACAAATCATCAATTAAAAGATATTAAAAACTAAAATAAAATAAAATAAATAAAATAAAAAAAATAAAATAAAATAAAACACTTGGAACTGACCATGGAATATTGGTCAGAATAAAAGATTCACAAAAATTTTTTTGTATGAATGTTTATTTTCATGCTTTCTAGAATATATTTGTGACAATAATGTACATATTTACTCTATTATTGAGTAATATTTTGTACAAGGTGTGCCAGTTAGACGTGTCGTTACCAATAGCTCACCAGTTTAGTTGTTGTCATGAGTCGATCTAAAACAGCTTGACAGATGTCAAGTTAAAACTACGCCATCCACTCTAGAATTGCAAACATCGTCTCTGCGGCGAAACATTTTACTTTATTTAAGATATTTCTTTGGCAAAGCGTGCACACTGAGTAGCGCCCCTCAGTGCATTGTCTCATAGACAAAAATTAAGAAATCACTCATCACGGATATTAATAAAATATAAGTATATTGTTTGAAAGCTAATTATTGGCTGATCGATTTTTTTTTCGGTTACTTATCTATAACATCGCAGGAGGGGGCTAAACTTAGTAAATTTATATAAAAATTATATGTTAAAAATTTAGTTTTAGCTTAAAAAATCTATTTTTTAAGGAAATTCTTAAAAGTTTAGTTTTTTTAGTCATTTTATAATACTAAAAAAATAGGTAAACAATTTTAAATTATGTTTATTATTTATATTTCGTACTGCTTTGAAATAACACTTACTTTACCAAAATGTTAAACTTACCAAAATTTAAAGGAGTATTTAAAAAAATATTTAAAATAAAATATATAAAGGGTCAGCCATCTTACGTTATTTTTTCAATTGGTGCTTATTTCGTGAATGGTAACACTTAGGTCATGTCTGATTTGACAGATAATTAGTTTTATCCTTCCGCTGAACGAATATGGTTGTGTATACGCTAGAACAACGCTGGGAATCTGGGCCTGCGATCGACTTACAGATGATGCCAATTTTGCCAAAAAAAATCATCTTTTCAAATGAAGCTCATTTTGATCTTGGCGGGTATGTAAACAAGAAAAATTGTTGCATTTGGGGCACAGAAAACCCGCACGCATACATTGAAAAGCTGATACACACAAGATGAGTCACTGTTTGGTGCGGATTTTGGTCCAGAGGCATAATTGGGCCATTTTTCTTCGAAAATGAGCAAGGAATGGCCGTTAGTCAATGGCGATCGTTATCGGGCCATGCTGAACGAATTTTCGTTCACAAAAATGTAAGAGGAGGATATTAGCAACATTTGGTTTCAACAGGACGGCGTTACGTGCCACACAGCTGAAGCTACACTCGATGTTTTGCGCCCTGGTTTTGAAGATCGCATTATCAGCCGCAGAGCTGATGTCATTTGGACACCTCGGAGCTGCGATTTGACACCGTTTGACTATTATTTGTGGGATGCCGTCAAAGATAAGTGTTAAGCCAACAAGCCAGAGACAATTGACGCTTGAAAGGACAATATTCGTGAAGCCATTGGTGAAATACAACTGCACTCAATCGATAATGTACTTAAAAATTGGACCGATCGTGTAGGCTACTGCATGGCCATCCGAGGCAGCATTTTAAATGAAGTTATTTTCCATTATTAACCGGAAGGATTGTACTTTCAAATTAAAAAGGAAATTTGAGAATATATTCAATAGTTTTTTTTATAGCATTTTAAAAAAAATATTTGGAGGACCCTTTATTTTTTTTTTAATATTTTTGAAACTATGTAATATGTTCTATCAAATAAAAAAATATATAACAAACATTGTTCATCATCTTAAAAAATTTTGAAATTATAAAAATGCATAATTTAGGGAATTTTTCATATATTTTACTGAAAAAATATTTTAGATAATCAATTTATATATGATATTTTAGCCCAGAAATAATTAAAATTATTATTGAAGTTCAAAATTTGAAGTACAAAATCGAATTTTCGACTGATTACAGCACATTTTTGATTTTTTTATGACAAAATTCACAAAATTAAAAACTTGTTATTTGGAATTTATTTATTTGTATCAGTAATTAACACAACACCACTATGCCGAAAACAAAATTAAATTTATTAAAAAATTATGTATAAAGAATTATCTTACGACGAGCTATGTTTGATTTCAATATAAGTGGGCGGTGGGCGTTTTGTTAAAATTTTGCATATATTACGATAACTCCTATTTTCGTCTGTTCGCTCTGTAGGATCGATGCACTGTGCAACCTTGGGTGCTGACGCATTTGCCCTAGTCCGTTGTATTGCTGATATAGAGACATGTTCATAGCCTGTGAGCCAAAGTTTTCCAATAAAGTTAATTTTTTGTACATATTATACATAAGCGAATCAGTTATAAAAAAGAGCAAAAGGTCAAAATATGGCATAAGTGCTCAAAAATTAAGGCGTAACAACATACCTTTTTGCGTAAAATATAAAAAGAAGGTATTGCTTAAAGCACAAATCGCCAAACTATTATACAAATGCGATGTGATATAAAAATGTAGGTGGAAAAACTAAAAATTTTATATCCATCTGCATAGTTTTGCTTATGCTTTAAGACACATATTTTTGTTTTATATGCTAAGACCTACAATATATAGAGGATATAGAGGTATATTATCCCAGAAAATTTTTAATTATTCCTCTTTTTGTTTTGTTTTTGTACTCCATTCTTACTCCATTTGTACGTCTTGCTTAAGCTATTTAACAAATAAATTAATTTATTGTTTAGTTTTATCACTAAATATGAAGAAAATAATTGTTTGTTTCTGTTTTAATAGGATTTAGTTTTCTTTTAATCAAGAAATATGCGTCTTTTAAAACTAAAATCTGGGAAAATTTGAAGTTAACTTGTCTTAAAACAATATTTTTTTTAATTAAGCTTTTTCCATACCAACATAAAACAGAAATATGGTATTTAGTAATGGAATATGATGTCAGGCAAATGTCAACCTCTAGCACGTCGGCAGACGTCCGCTTTTTTCACAAAACTTTAAACCACATCTTGTCAATGCAGCGTCGAATTTTATCTTTCAGAGTATCAGTTGCTTGTGGTTTGTTCACGTAAGCCCGGTCTTTCAAATGGCTCCAGAGAAAATAAATCAGCGGCGTTAAATCATAAGAACGAGCCACCAACTAACATCGCCAGATGGCGAAACTATGCGATCGGGAAATTTCTAATGCAATAACTGAATTGTTTGGCTGGCTGTGTGGCTTGTGGCGCCGTTCTGCTGAAACCAAAATCACTGATGTCAACATTAGACAAATGTGGCCACAAAAAATTAGTTACCATAGTTTAGTAGCGCATAGAATTCACGATGATGGCGTTTTCTTGCTCATTTTCGAAAAAATACTGGCCGATGATGCCGCCTACGGCAACTTTCTTTGGATATAATGATTTTTAAGGACTATATGTTGATTTTGGGAGCACCATACGTGACAATTTTGTTTGTTTACATAACCGCCTAATTGAAAATGGGCCTCATCACAAAAGATGATTTTGTTGAAAAATGCGTTGTTTTCGTAAAGTTTTTTAACCAGCCAATACACAAACGTTCGACGTTAACAATGGTCGACTGTCTTGAGTTCTTGAACGAGTTGAACTTTATAAGCGTAAAGATGAAGATCTTTATGCAAAACGTTGCGTAAATATCCTCTGGTAATAGCATTTGTTGCGAATGTCGACGAGTTGACGTTCCAGGCTCATTCCCAGCACTTTTCTGTACAACAGTTATGTTTGCATCACCACGTCCACTACGAGCGTATTGTTTTGACCTATTGTCGGCAACAGTACGGTGAGTCTCGAGTTTAGCAATTAAATTACGCACAGCGGTCTTAGAAGGAGCCTGATTAGGGAGAAAAGCTGCTCGAATCTTATGGAGTGATACAGTAAAATGTTCACCATTTTGATAGTAAATTTTCACAATTAAAATTCTTTCCATAGAATTTCTCATTTCTTTACTAAATAAGTATCAAAGGTTGACAGCTCAATTCTTGACATTTCATCATTTGACAGCCAATTTACTTCCTAAACTCAAATTTGCCCACCCTGTGTATATTTGCCATTCTAGTGTTAAGAAAACTGGAAAGATATATGCTTCAACAATTCTTTGAATTTACTAAATTTCTACAAACTTGGTGAAAATTTCGGGGTCACAGTTTGAAAAACTAAAGCATTTTAGGTCGTGGTACAACACCTCTTCGTTATTGTAAAATGGTGGAATAACCTATTCATCGTGTAGAGTCTAATTCGTAAATATCACTCAATAATACCTGAGGATATTGCTGCTGTTATCCATAGTTTATCTTTGGCATTGGGCATTGAAAAATAAAAACAAGACATAACACTGTATTTTGGGTAAAAATTTAGGTCTTAATGGTTTTAAAGTTCAGTAAGACCTGTGCTTAATGAACATCAACAAAGACGTGTCTTTGCCAATTAAAAAGATCTAGAAAATTCATCAGAATACAGAATTGTCACATATGGGACACGGAAAACTTAAGAATTTTTATTAAAAATCTTCTTCGCTGTCAAGGTGTGACTGTTTTGTGATACTTTTGGACTGATAAGATCATTGAATCTTACTAGAAAATGAGTCTGAAAATGAATAAGTTTCGCTTCATTCCACACAAGTAGAAAACTTTGTAAGTTTGAGAAGCTGCCTGGCATATGATTAAACACCTCTGAATTTTTTTTCTTTGGGCCAATGTTCAACAATCGATTAAAGACTTAAATGATGGAACTCGTAAAGTTGGGGATTTTGGTGCAGCAAATGCAGCCGTGCCGCTAATTTGGCTGAAGTTGTTTTTCATTGGTAATGGCATGGCCTGCTTTTTACAACTGAATATATATTAATTCCCATAACACTCTCTCAGTCAATGAGCTGCATCCGATTCTATTTTTAGACGTATTGAAATGAACCTACAGTTTAACGCCGGCTCCGAACGGCAAATGTGTTAGAGAAGTTTTCAATAGTATGGTGTGTATTAATAGTATGGTGTGTATTACACAACCAGTTAATAGCTAATGTTATGAGGTGATATTGCTGTCGAAAAACTTTTTCTTTTTTTAGATGGTCTAGCCTGATATTAAACTGAAACTTCCTGGTTGGTAGGCGGGTATCGTACCTACCATACCACATCGGCACACTTTACAATTGAATAAGCATGCGATAATTTAGTTTACTTGTTTTTTTAAGTTTGAAAATGAAACCTCTATTTGGAGCACACTGTATATAACAATCGATGAAAGAACTAATTAAAAACACTCATTGAATCACCAAGCTTGTCTTTTATTTAAATTTAAATATTAACTAAGATTGAGAAATCGTAAAAACAGTTCAAAAACTAGATTTAAAATATTTAGCATTCATGTACTTCAACTAAAAACAATTTCCCCTTTTTCTGCATATTTTCCCCTTTCAAAAACTTCGGGCACAAGAACGCTTATTTGCAAATTCTAAGCAATGAATACTCCTGCCGAAAAACCCCTTATTTCTCCTAAAAACTTACAGAGAAAAAGCTTTTCTTAAAATTACAAATAAAAAGCTTTCACTTAATAAGGACAATAACCCCCTTTTGAAAAATAGAGGAAAAAAACGTATACAAGGATTTCATTACAAAATTACTCGATAATACTGTGTAAATATGTAATAACTGACAGGTTTCATAGAAAAAATTAAATTTTTTGTTGTTTTGTTTTAATTAATAAATTCTGTTTGCGAAGATTAAAATAAAAATGGAGTGAATTTATGTGGTTTTTATTAAAAACTTGTGTTCATTTTACGGGCATTTGATAAATTTTTTATTTCAATAATTTTGGTTTTTAATTTTTTTAATTTTTTTGTTTGTTTATTTTGTTGTTTCAATTTCGCAAACAGTTCTGTTGGGAAATTAAAACTCTATTAGAGAGACATAGAACGGTAAGTGTAAGAGATTTATTGTGTATTTTGACTGTTAAGTTGCTATAAGTAAATTAGTGTGTTGCCATTGAGAAAAAGAAAAATTTCTAGAGTACAAACAACAAAACCAAGTAAACAAGCAAAAGAGCAACAAGTTGATAGTTTTTCTTAGTGTTTATGAGATATTCCTTGCTGCTGCTCTTTTATGTCATTTTTTGTGCTAAAATGTATAAATTTTTTTATTCTCATTTTTTAAACAGTTAATATGCCTTTTTAATTAACTCTACAAAACTACACTCAGAGTAAACTGAATTTTATTTGTAACATTATATAATTCAGCTAATTTAAAATGATTTTTTACGAGCTTGAGAACTTTAAATGTCAATACAGGACAGAAATATTGTCAAAATAAATGAATGAATGGTTTTATTATAATCTGCTAAATAATTGCATGACATATGTTTTTTGAATATGATTTCAGGCACATATCCGCCACGGCTACGAGTTATGCTACGTTTGCACGAGACTTCGGATTACTTCGTTCTCTGTTTGTATTAATTAATTGGATTCTACCGTTCTCACGGTACCTTTTAACAGCTAGAATATGTAGTCAATGCAGCGAACGGCCATTGTTTTGTTCGTTGTCTTTAGTTCGTTTGTTTTATTTTTTGTTTATTTCTTGTACTTGACAGCAAACTTTAGGGAGATCAATTTAATAAATTTTCAATGCTAAATCATTAATGAAAGCATTTTGATTAAGAGCTAACAAGTATGTCCGACTCTTTATGATTTGTATGGAAATTTATGTAATTACGGCGTCAATGGTGACTTGAATATTGGCTTCCAATGCTTACAAAGCTGCTAGTTTATGCCAACATAACCAATTACATTTTTTTCCCGTCATTTTTTTAGGAAGCATATTGGCCTTCCACAAAGCATCCATTACTTTGTTTCAGTTTCAGTAATCAAGTTGATTTCCAAGCTAAGTAGATGATTAATCTACTGTAGCTCGCCTCCATATGATTGTGTGTAGTGAAGATCCTTACTAAGTGGAGGTGGTAATCCTTACTTAGAATTGTTATTTCTTCCCAGTAGGTGGCATTTCCTCCTGATCATTAGTCTGATGTTTGTCATCATCGCCAGAGTTAAGCTGGAAAGGTCAGGGGGGCTTCTTTAGACGGATTTGGAGGGAGGTTAAAGTCTCTTTACTATATTAAACACTCGAAACCACAATTAATTCTTTTTGTAATTTGTTCGTGTTCGCTGCTGGAATTCCAAACTTGCGCCGTTTATGTTGTATGTCCGCGCTCTAACCTTAACATAACTTAACATAACACCATAAAAAATAATTCTGAGGTGTTAAATCATTTGAACTAGGGGAGCAATAAAAAGGACCAATTTTGGTAGCAAGGGTTTAGTCAGTCAGACTCGATAGCGCTTGCCATTCACCGTAACGTCAGGTACTTGCTCATTTTGAAAGCAATTGGAAGCAGAGTGACATCACTCTACAAATTTGCTGCACCCGATTCTATCTTTATAGTCATCGAAATTGACTTGTGGTTTAACGCCGGCTCCGAAAGGCAGATGCATTAGTTAGATACGTTTTTTTATAGCGTAGATACTGAGAACCCCATCTTGTTGGAATCAAATGTCGTTAATGTTTAGCTGATTATTTTTTGAAAACTAAAGTTCAGTTAAGGTGACAGTAAACTGACGAAGTGATTTATTTTTTTAAAGTAAATTTCTAAAATTTGAGAGCATTGTACTGACGTTACACGATTCATGATAATCTGTCAAATTTTCTCGAACATAAATGTCAACACAGTTTAACATTCTCAGCTGTCCAACTACAGTTATCAATATCAATAGTTCTCATGAAGCTTAAAAACAGTTAATGAAATAGGTTAGTTCATCAATGTGTCAAACTCCTCCAGATATTCTCCAACAATTCACGATCTACTGTGCAAGCTCTCTTGAGATTCTATGAGTACATTGCTCTCTGTAAATCCAAAAATATTTTAGTTGAATTTTCCGCAATTATAGATATATTGCTTGACAATCTTCATCTGCTAGATTTCGACAGTTTTCGATGTTTCAAAGCAAACATGTCTTTTTCACACAGCAAAGCTTAAATCAGTAGTATTATTAATAAAAAGAAGAACATTTTCATAAAATATAATCTATAATCTGGATTACGACTACCAGATTGAAGTGGTGTTTCGGTATTGTGTAATAAGTGTCGGAGTGTCGGAAAATTTATCGTGTTCAATACAGAACCTCCATGCATTCAGTCGAATTAAAGCTTGTGTATCCAATTTTATTGCTCGAATATATGGATCTAAAAAGTTCTGAATTGCGAAAAGAACTTCTGATAAACTTAAAATATGGTTTGAAAAAAAAATTTATTCTCTTCCAGTGAGTAGAAATTTGCTAAATTGGAGCTCAATCTAGCTACATAATTAGTATTTTATAATATAAAGTAGGTTTGATCCACTTGTAAAGGGTCCATAATCTAACGTTTCTTTTTCAATTAGTGCATATTTTGTGAATGGTAACACTTAGATCATGTCTGATTTGACAGATAATTAGTTTTATCCTTCCGCTGAACGAATATGGTTGTATATACGCTTCGCTAAGTGGGTCTGCGATCGAATTACAGAAGATGCCGATTTTGCCAAAAAAAGTCATCTTTTCAGATGAAGCTCATTTTGATTTTGGCGGGTATGTAAACAAGCAAAATTGTCGCATTTGGGGCACAGAAAACCCGCACGCATACATTAAAAAGCCGATACACCCCAGACGAGTCACTGTTTAGTGCGGATTTTGGTCCAGAGGCATAATTGGGCTATTTTTCTTTGAAAATGAACAAGGAGTGGCCGTTACAGTCAATGGCGATCGTTATCTGGCCATATTGAACGAAGTTTTGTTCACAAAAATTGAAGAGGAAGATATTAGCAACATTTGGTTTCAACAGGACGGCGCTACGTGCCACACAGCCTAAGCTACACTCGATGTTTTGCGCTCTGTTTTTGAAGATCGCATTATCAGCCGCAGAGCTGATGTCGTTTGGTCACCTCGGAGCTGCGATTTGACACCGCTGGACTATTATTTGTGGCGTACCGTCAAAGATAAGTGCTATGCCAACAAGCCAGAGACAATTTACGCTTTAAAGGACAATATTCGTGAAGCCATTGGTGAAATACAGCTGCACACAACCGATAATGTGCTTAAAAATTGAACCGATCGTGTAGGCTACCGCATGGCAAGCCGAGGCAGCCATTTAAATGAAATAATTTTCCATTAATAACCGAAAGGATTGTACTTGGAAATGAAAAAAGAAATTTGAGAAAATATTCAGGAGTTTTTTTTATAGCATTTAAAAAAAAAGAATTTATTTGGCGGACCCTTTATATAGTAAAAAAAAAGTAAAATAGTTTCTCTTCAGCGCTTTTTTGAAGTAAAAAACGCGCTAGGTTAGCGCTTTCTAATTGCAATTTCTAATAATAAATATAATGTCACTAAGGCCAATTAACTTATTAATTCATATAAATTATGTTCCTAAAATGAAAAATTATTGCTGTGAAAATTATATCGGACATGAAGATATTTTGTGGTTTCAAAATCGCCGATCTGGCAAAGCTGCCAACTGTTAAATTTCTGTTATGGTCATGGTATGGTCATTTATTTAGTGAAAGGTCTACTATTTATGAACATGTATCGTTTAATATACGGAGAAGTTTTAGAAATAGTTAAAATTTGCTACGAAAGTGGTGATTCAAACGTGGCTAATGTTTCAAACAAATTTTTTCCAGAAACGAAGCTGAGCATATGGCGCTCGAAGAATCCAAGAGTGATTATGGAAAAACTATTGCATCTGGAAAATATCTGTATGCTATAGTGTGTTTTGATTACATATTGTTAAATTTTAAACTTTTTTTTAAACATTTGAGCTCTTTTTGTGTTAAAGCCATATAAATACCACATTGCTGTTGTTTTACAGTTTTTATTTCCACACTTTTATTTTATACACTTTATCTTTTTTTTTTATAAGACCAGCACCCAGGGGATGGCCCCTACTCATGCAGTGCATTGTGCTGGTACTAGGAAAACAGGTTATTGGAAGGAGGACAGAGGGAGTAGTGTTTATGGACGTTAGATTTAAATTTACTCATGTCGTAGGTGGCAGTAAATACTTTCGCTGGAAGATTATTCCACATCCGAACAGTGCGACCAAAGAACGAATCTCCCTATAATGCGTTGTGCGATTTACTGGACAATCAACTACAAAGGGATGCGCTCTACGATAAATACGAGTACTACGTAAAAATATATGATTTTTGGGAATTAATTCCCTAATTTCGTTAGAACACATTCCGTTATAGTACCGATAGAAAAATGAAACACACGTCACATTGCGACGGTGCTCCAATGAATCGATAGAGTTGGCTACCCTACCGTCATTGATGAGCATCTTCGCCCTCTCCTGTACGCGGTCGAGAAGCTCCAAAATAGACTTTGAAGCACCAGCCCATACATGAGAGTTGTACTCTATTTTGGGACGGATATAGGTCTTGTAAATATTAAGGAGATCAGATGGGGTGAAGTATTTCTTGCACCGTCTCAAAAAACCAAGGCACTTGAATGCTTCTTTCGACACTTGAAATATGTGATCATTCCAACGAACGTCACAGTGAATTCTCATGCCTAGAACATCAAGAGCATATGATTCCTCAATATCCACATTACCCATTGACACAAATGACAGCACACCACCACGCCTGTGTGTTAAAAAACAACATTGAGTCTTACGTGCATTAAAATCGACCCTGTTCGCACGATCCCACTCGGAGACCTTCACCAGGTCACTTGTGAGTGTGACGTTCATATTCATCCTTCTTACCCCAACCTCCAAAAGGCTCGGTCTACGATCAAAGGAATATGAGTGACAAATGTTGCTGTAATCCGCAAAACAGTAGATAGGAAGAAGCGAGAAGAAGAAAGTCGTTAAGAAATATTAGAAAAAGAGTAGGAGAAAGAACAGAGCCTTGCGGTACCCCTGAGTTTACCCTGAACTCGTCGGATGAGACCCCATCTATAACTACTCTTATAGAGCGATCTCTGAGAAAGCTCGATATAAATCGAGAGAAGTGATTACCGACACCAAAAGCATTAAGTTTCGAAATGAGAGCCTCGTGCCAAACTCTATCAAACTCCTTTGAGATATCCAGAGCCACAACCTTACTCTCGCCAAAACCATGAATGGACTTAATCCACTCCTCCGAGGGAAACGCCAGCAGGTCACCAGTAGAACGGCCTTTTCGGAAACCGTACTGACGATCGCTAAGTAAATCGTTCGACGCCAGATATCACACAAGGTGGTGATTAATCATACTCTCCATAACATTGGAGAGTGCGGAACAGACTGCTCTTGGACGGTAGTTCTCAGGGTTGCTAGCCTCGCCCTTCTTGGGGATTGGCGTTACATTAGCAACCTTCCAGCAAGATGGAAAATACAACAACATACAATATTTATCTTGCACTTAATATTCACTTATAGAACACTTTTGTTAACGCCAAAACCCGACTTTACTTTATGACTGCAAAACGATAACTATCTCATTGTAGGCAAAGCGGCCTATATATATACCTAACTGTCAACTGTTTGGAAACTTCCGGAAATGTCTCAAACGCTCTCAAATCGTCAATTTTATGGCCGTTAATTTTAAACATGTAAAACTGTGTTACCCAATGATTGTCGAATTGGCAATGCCATCATATACACAAAGCAGTAGGGCATTACCATGGTAATACATTAACAACCTTGACACAAATCAATAGACAAAAAACCCGTAATACAGACCCAAAGGTACTCATGTTTTGTATTTGCTTTTTGGGCATTTTTGTTTTCCTAACAATATTGGTATTTTTTGAATGGAGGACTGCATGTTTTTCTTATAAAAAGTTTGCAAACTGGTGTACTATGCGATTAGTGTCAAAGAATGTTACTATTACCATTACTAAAATTCAACAAAAGTACATATAGTAAAGAAGTTAAAGCAGTTTTCTGTCGTTAAATAAGTGGAGCCTGCAACTAAACAAAATTTCTTTACATTCAGTTGAAAAGTTGTCACAAAGAAATTTAAAAATCCTATCTTGTGCCGTATTAAGGTTAGGGAGAATCATCTGGTTTTAAGATGTGTTTAAAGTTTTAAGTAAAATATATAATTTTGTAATGTCTACTAGTCTACATTAAATCTAAAAAAGACTATAAAAAAACTTGTAGTATCCTATGGAAAAAGGTTTCTAAATATTATCGTAAACATTAATTTTTATGACTTTGTGTTAAAATATTAAAACTACATATCATAAGAATCATTCAAAAGTCTAAGAAGAGTTTGTTTTTTTCCATAATACATACATCCCTTTTTGATATACTACCTCCCCTATACAAATGATGAGTATAATAATTGCTGGAATGTAAAAGGCTTTATGTGTTGCTGTATGTATCTCCACTGTACCGTCTGCTGTCATTCAGATAAGATTTTGACGATAGGTTTAGTTAAAGGACATTTTGAAGATGTGTGTTGTATGGCCTTAAAAATATTAATGATTTTTATTATTCAATATTTTTATTACCATAATATTGTAATTCTGTAATAAAAACATTAAATAACTTTAGGCAGTTTTTGTGGGCAGAACGAATGAATAATAATGTAAGAAAATTAGGCAACAATAATAATGATTATAATCATGATAATGTTTGTGTTGAAATAAAATTATTTTTTATTTATTTTTGATTATTAAATACCTGTTGTTTTAATCGATGGCAATTAGGTTAATTAAAATAAAAAGTAAAAGTTACATTATCAACTGGTTTATAAACTATTTTCAATTGAAAATTTAGAAAGGATTTAAATACTTTTGAGAACTTGTCAGAATTTTAAAAAAGCAACAATTAACTTTAATTTGACTTAATTTTATAAATTTTAAACGATTTTATATATGGTGTAGTATAACCATAAGTTCCTTACATCTATTTTTCATTTTATTTTAATAAAAATTCTTCTAAATTTTAATTATATCTGAACATTCCATTAATTTATATTCTAAGTTTTAAAGATTTTTTTATCTTTTTTTCCAGCAGGCAAAATTTTGATTTATTTTTCTAAAAATTGTTTATTTTCCAAACGTCTTCTCTAATTTTAATTTTATTTTTATTTTTTAGTGTTCAAATGTTAGAACAAGTTGTTTGAAAATGTTTGCTCTCCAAAACCGAAAATGAATAATTAATGAGGGAAACAAAAGCATGAAAAAAACAATAGAACAACAATGAAAAACTTAAAAAATTTTAAATTAAAAACAATGAAATCTAAAAAATAAAATTAAAAAAAAAAACAATGTTAAAAAAATTAAATGAAGGTGAAATAGAATTAGCAAACTGGTAATCAAATAGGGGATACAAATTGATTGCTATAGACGGCAACGCATGAAGAATACTTGAGTAATAAATTGAAAAAATTTTTTTTAGCACAAATGCAAAAGTGGATATTTTAAGGTCAATATGATGGTAAGATACCAAATAATATTAGGATTTCCTCCAGGTCCAAGAACATGTAGAGCATCTATATTTTCTTATACCCTACACCATTGTTTTTACATTACCTGCAATACTACTTTTATCCAAAAATACGGTAACAAACTTCAAACTACTTTTAAAGTAAAAAATTTTTTATTTTAACGCTGGAAACGCATTGGAAATTTGGTTGGTTGATCTACTTATCCATCCGTAGCTTTTACGAATGTCAAGTAGTGTCCGTTGTGAGATATGCCACAAACACTCGAAAGACGCACAATATCGGGAAAAACTTTACGCCCATTACTTCGAGTTGAGGTATCTGAGGAGATCAAATACCGGATGTGGTGGAAATTTCTTGTAGAAATTACTCGATGAAGGCCTTACAGCAACAGTCCTTGAGAGCTAGAAGTTCACATAGGAAGTGCTCAACAGTTTCTTCGTCCTCCACTTCGCCACAGCTGTAAGTGTGGCTTGGCCAGTGCCCGCTAAGCAGAGCCACTAGTACTCTGAACAACCAATGATCGACTGAATGTACTCGCATCATATTCAGGCCAAGTCTGCTGGGTGATCCTGCAGGACCCCTTAGGTAGAAGTAAAAAATGGCTCTCTTAAGCGACCCTATCTGTGATGCCAATCAGCCAACTTTTCAGCTAGCGACTTCCCACAGAAGTCATGGTAACCCTACCAGAGATCAGCAGCGAATCATGATTCCTAAATTCTTATACTCATATATACATACTCATTGCAATGGCTACTCTTAGGCATTCGTATTCTAAATATTGAAGTACTCATCATACTCATACTTAAAAACATTTATGACTCTATTGATTCATACTCCCCTGTACTCATTGTGTGTCGACGCTGCAAAATGAGTATTGGTTCGAATATGAACATTTGAGTACTCATTATGATGTTGAGTGTTTTATTTTTATTTTGAATAGCCAATACCTATATTCCTAAATACTCGTGGATGCTAATGAATGATTCGAATCATTCATGAGTATTTTCTGAGATAAGTAGCTATGATTATGAGTATGAGTAGCTATAAGTAGAATGCAAATTGGACATTAAAAAGGTATATAATTTAATCAGTTTATAATAACGAGTGTTTTTACACCATTTCAATGACTATTTATCCGACTTTTTAAGAATATACTTATGTCAAGTTCTAAATAATGAAATCCACGTGAGTAATATTACGATCCAATAATGCCTTCAAATAATGAAAATTTATTTAAAACCCACATTTCAGTAAGATGAATCTTGAGAATGAAATCTTGTTCAGAAACGAAACAGATTTGTATGTTAATAATTTACTATTTAGTGTGAACTTTCAAAAGTGCATCAACGGGTCATGTTTCTTTCGAAATTAAAAGATGCAGCTGTTACAGTGAATGCAGCTGATAGTTTAGCAATGAGTTATTGTTTCCTAGAATCAATGAAGTAAAAATAAAATAAAGTGTGGTTTTAGAAGGATGAGCCTCATTAAATTTATTGAATTTATTCCTATCTTTCGGCATGGCTTTATTTACCACGTACGATCTGGAGGTTTTTTTCATTGGTTGCCCTATACGTGTCACATCCATAGCCTTTTATGGGATATGATTTTTAAAGTCTTAGATCTTCTGCATATTTTTGAGTGCAGTGTTTACATTAAGCAACCACAGGAAAGGGTGGATTTTACATATATAAATACCAGATGAGTTTGTCGAACTTTCTGTTAGTGATTGTCAACAACTTCGCATAAACTGCCGTTTTACAATATTATGTTTTTAGGGTAACAAAACTGGTGGATTTAATAAAAGATTTGGGAAACTGCACGCCAACGGACTTCTTCAGCATAATACAGTTCGTTTGCTTAACTTTGTACAACTTATTCTTAAGTTAAGCTCACTTAATGTGTAAACAAATAAAGAAAAATTTATGAAAAAATTGGAGTGAGCGACATGCTTCATAACGCACAATCATGGACCTTATACCTCATATATCATTTCTAAGACAGATCCTGTTAAGATCACCTAAATAGACTGCCTATTATAATCGAGCAATTCGGAGAATGGCATTCGTAACAATACATAACCTGTATCGATCTAAAAAAAGCCTTTGACATTCTTGAGGAACAAGCAAAACGGCCTACTATGGACTCCAGATAAGATCATTAATATTGTCGGGGGCACTCTACATTTAACAGCTACGCCACTTGTTGCATTCCGCACTACGCATTTATCAGAAAGTGTTGCTCTAGACCAAATAATGCATCGTGCTTTAACCACGGAAAGAGTAATTGCATGGATACTCAACAGACAACTAGAAGGACTACTCTGCCTAGATGACATTTGACCGTTTTCGCATAGCCAGGTCGCTTATACCTCTAGCACCTATGTACATCCAAAACTAAAAGATTTATGATGTACTATCCTTCTGTTAGTTCTCAATAGATTAATATCACCACGCTTTTAGGATACATATATAGAAGGTGGAATTGAACCTGGCAATCAGGCTTCAGAACTACTCAGTCCCATAGGGCTCTCCTCACACCTCTCAGCTAACTTTAAATTGAAAATCTTTAACTCATGTTTCAAATTCAATCTTTTATATGAATGTGAGTCATGAAAAGCTGCTACAAAGGACAGAAGCCCTGTCCAAGCCTTCTCTTACCGATATCTTCGTGGAATCTAGAGACATCTTGTCGATGATCAATTCCAATGAAAGGTTATGGCTTATCCCAATTAGAACTGATATCCTAGAAGGTAGTGGGTGTGTTGTCAATAGCACAATAATATCAACAAAACTGGTGAGTGAAACTCCTAGATAAGTGGCAGGTAAGGCAATCCGTCAAGTAGAGAGTGAAGTTGGCATATAGAACAAGAGCTGGAATTGACTTAAACTTATTAGCATTGGATAAAACCACATGTCAATTATTTTAAGTGGCCCTATGATATATTTATACGAGTATGTCTTGGAACTTCCTTCAAAATAAAATAAAAATTTCTCTTATAACGTCTGCCAAGGTAATATTGGATGACTAAATAAAACCAAGTACGTAGGGTAAAATATAGTCAATTTGACTTTTTTATTTTTATTTTATAAAAATAAATGCTAATGAATCATGCGGATTATTTTAATTTTTAAAGTCAAAGTTGATTTGCCAACAGGCAGCAATAGAGTGGCAACATATCGTGTGCGTGTATATTGTACTAAACAGGTGTTATAATTTTACGCCAAAATGAATTTTATCTACCGCCAACAGGGCAAAAAAAAAAAAAAAAATCAAACTTTAAATAACGTTCACGGAAACATTAAAAAAAAGAAAATAAAAATAAAAATAAAAATCAACATCACCAATAGCGTAGAAAAAATAAAATAAAATAAAAACTACGAGAATACTAATTAAAAAAACGTCTTACACGTACAGAAGCCAACCAATATAATAGGGGAGGGCCACAAAAACACCCCGTTTTAATATATAAATTATAGTCAGTCTTTGCCATAGAATGTATTTAAATTTAAATTTATTTTTATTTTTTTACTTTTAAAGACGAAAAATACATTTTTTTTATTTTAGTCATCGAAGAGAATACGATGAGGGCTAAGAAAGAAATTCACTGCTGAAAAAGGAAACACAAGAATGTTAAAAAAGGCGAAACGTAAAATTAATATTAAATTGTTATTTCAAACAATGATAGAGGGGTGGTGTATACAATATTCTTAATTTCGTTTCTAGTTTTTGTTTAAAGTACATGCAGTATATCAGGTTCTGTGGCAACATTTTTTTGAACATATTTTTGTAATATTGACAAAAAAGGAGACTTAAATGAGGAGTATAATTTAAAGCCCTCTTGGACTATTTTTCTTTCCCTATTTCATTAAAACCATATTTCTTTTTTGTTTTTGCATAAATTTAATTTCATTAAAGACAAATATTTCATCGTTTTTCGTGTATTTAGTGTAGCATGTGTGGTGTTCTTTTTTTGAAAATTAATTCAATTTTTGTTTATCTGCGTTTGTTTTTTCTTTTTCTCTGTTTATTTTAAAAAATTTTTGCCAAAAGTGAACATGCAATTGCATGAGTCAAATGCCTATTTTGGTACTACATTGCAAATTTGAGTCATTTCTGTATTTTGATATCATTTGGAAATATTTTTGTTGCATGCAACATATTTGTGCCAAAATTAAAAGACCCTTTTTTTCTGCCTATGATTCATTATCATGTTAAAGGTCATAAATAATTTTTTTTTATTATTTTTTTCAATTTAAAGTATTTTTCATAAAGAAATTTTTTTATCTTTACAGTTACTAAGATGATTAATAATAAAAATGAGTCACAAAATGATTATAGTTGTGTAAGTTTCTAAAGAAAGCACCATTAAAGAAGTTACATATGTGGTTATTAATGAGAAATGACTCATGGTTTTAACCTGTTTTTCATTCATAATGAACTCATTCATAATGAACTCACTGGACTTTGTAAAATAATAAGAGATATCTGAGAAAGGACACACATAAGTCAGAGTGGCCCGTTGTGACCCCACAATGTATTATCCTAAACCTGGAACCATAGCTCATGGGCCACAAAAAAGTGGCGACTTGAAGATTGCAGTAACTTCAGATGAATCACTCTGCCTATTACCGTATACATGATGATAGATACAGAGAAGGCTTCAAAGCAAAATAGACGACGAACAGGTAGGCTTGCGGCTCAATAGAAGTTTCTGAGATCAGGTCAACACTCTACGTTTCATATTAGAACAGTCTCTAGAAGGCATCCGTCTGTAAATACCGTTTCTTCAAAAAAGCCTTCGATACAATTAAACGGACTGCTATTTGGAAAAGAAAGAGTACCCCCGAAAATAATCCGAATAATACGAGCAATGTACTAGGATGTAGAACTGTCTGTCCTGCATAAAGGGAACATCAGTCAACCATTCCATAGCAACGCTGGAGTAAAGCAAGGAAGTTTATTTTCACTACTATTCACCATTGTACTTGATGGGACACTTAGCAAAGTCTTGTCGTTATTTTTTAATTGAATTGGCAATTGATGCGGTCTTTGTCTAAGACATTGACCCTTGATTATTGTGTGGATTAAATTGTCATTTTCAGCTGCTACGTAACACGACTTCTAACTGTACAAATTTTCAAACTTTACTTGAAGTTTCTTCATGTTGGAAGAAATATGCGTCATATACATATAGAGTTCATTTTTTCAAAAGAGTGGTTGCTGGTCAAAATTCAACCCCCAATTATGTGCCCAATTACATAATTAGCCATAAATTTTTTTTTACATTTTCTAACCTCTTTTTCTATTCCTAAAACACAATTTTTTGGCAAATAACAAAACAAAAAATAAAAGTAACAAGAAGAAGAAGAACAATCACCACGAATTACAAAGATGCTGTGTGAACGAACTAATTCCTATATGTAATTCAAATAACGAACAAAGTAATTTTATGTCTCATGTAAACATGCTACAACAGCTATACAATAATTTACTCAATAAACTCTAAAACTCTCCCTTCGGCTTGTAACAGCTTTAATAGCATGAATAAACCATAAAGGGGCACAAGACTTTTAGGCTTAATCTCTAACTAATAAATGCAATTAAGCCAATATTATTACTATTATTGCGATATGTGATATTTTACTTAAAATAGCTTAAAGAATTCCCAAATATATGTATTAAAATATATTTCTTTAGCCATGACGTTATGCGTAACGAACTGTAACTTGCTTGCCTTGATTTACTTGAACTAATCCAAATGCAATATTTTAAGGTACTTTTCTTAATTTTCTTTAAAATCCTTGCAAAAATTTTCTCAAAATATGTCACTCTAATGAAGTTCATTTTATCATTTTCCAAAATCGCAAAAGGCCAACGGGAAAGAAACAAAATATCTAAAAAATTTCTAATGCATAAACACGTCATATTAGAAAGACTAAATCATCTCATTTATTTAATTTTACGTTGAACATAAAAAAGTAGCAGTAAATGAAATATGATTGTTTTCCCCTCCTCTTAGGTGGGCCTATAAAAAATTACCTGAAATTTTACAAAAAAACGAAAATAGAAATGAAAACGAACATTTACTACATGATGAACAACCAGAAACATTTATTTTTTCTTATTTCTATAGAAGTAGACTTTTTGTTACATGACATGCTACGAGTACTCGTACATTGTATCTCGAAAAAATTAAATTTTTGTTTGTAACGCAGAAAACAAAAGAAAACCATTAAACATTTTGTTTGTTATTGTTGTCATTTGTTACAGAGCGACACAGAGAGAACCCGCATATCACTTTTATTTAATTCCATGTGTTTCGTTAATTTTTTTTTTTTTTTTGTTTATATTTTATGCCCTTAGTGTTTACAAAACATATGTTTTTTATTGTTGTTGCAACATTTTTTTTTACAACTTTGTGGCAAAACTGTTAATTCTACTCCCAATAAATTTATTGTATGTACGTAGGCATTTGACCCACCATTTAGCCATAAAAAATTATTTCATAGAAAAAAGTAACGGGCAAAATGTTGAGAAAAAAGTGAGAGATTTTTAGCCAAAAAAAAAAAAAAAAACAAAATATATGTGAGTATTTAGACAAAATTTTCTGTTTTCATATGTGTCAGGCAGGATCAACAGGATAAGACGACATACGCCGAAAATTTGCGTGCGTGTTATAAACATTTATGCGGGTATATTGTGTATGAACGGTTTCATCTGTTAACAGAGTGCATATATGTATGTATGTATACAGCTGAGCAATAGAATACAGTAGGAGGCAAACATTTACATTACTAAAGAGAGATGAGCAGGATTGGCGAAAACCCGAGTTTTTTTTAACCCAACCCACTGTGTTTTATTGGGTTTTTGATGTTTTTTTTTTTTGGTTTTATTGGGTTCTATAACGCTGTCGAATTTCAGTCATTTCGACAATTATTTGTAACTTTTAGGACAATAACATTGTTTTAACTTTTGGACTCTTGGTGGGAACAAGGCGGAATTGTGTACTATGAACTGCTAAAACCCGGTGATCAAGACAGACTGCAATTACTGCATTCGAACCTTGCATTAAGGAGAAAAACTGCCGAAATATAAAGGCAGACACGATTAATTTATTCTTATTCAGAAGAACGCTTGGCCGTAATCGCCGTTTTCTCCAAACATTGCTCCTTCTGAACATTGACTGTTTCGACGAATACAATATCTTTTGACACGTCATTGAATCACTTCTTTTGACGATATATAAAATCGACTTCAAAGCTGGATTGCCGCAATAACGAAAAGTTTTTCTGAGACATGATTCAGACATTGATTCAAAAAGATGTAGGTAAGCAATGATTTGTAAAATTTATTAATTTGTTCTCACAATACGTCAATTTTAACAATTTTTGTTGTAAATAAACTACGAAAACCTTTGAACTTGCCGGTCTTACTATTATTCAGAATCTTTATTTGGTCTAGTTTGCGTGATCTCAACGTAAACAAGTTATTTAGCCGGATGGCGTTCCAGCACTGTTACTGAAGGAGTGCTCTTCAACGTTTGGGCGTCCAGTGGCTCACCTTTTTAGTGGGCCACATCACGCCGGTTGCTAATGTAACCCCAATCCCTAAAAGGGGTGAGAACTACCGCCCAATTTCAGTTTGCTCCGCACTTTCTAAAGTTAGGGAGAGCATGATTACTTACCACCTTTCGAGGTATTTGGAATCCAAGGATTTGTAAAAAAGGATCGCCAGAACAGTTTGAATAAGGGCCGTTCTACTGGCAACCTGCTGGCGTTACTCTTGGGAAAGTGGAACAAATTCATTCATGGTTTTGGCGACAGGGGATTTGACAGAGTTTAGCATGAGGCTCTCATTTGTAAACATATTGCTTTTGGTGTCGGTAGTCACTTCTCTCGATCTTTATCGTGTTTCTTAGAGATCGCTATATAGAAGTGGTTATAGATTGGGTCTAGTTCGATGAGCTCAGAATAAACTCAAGGATTCTGCAAGGCTATTTTCTTTCTACTACTCTAAGCGTAATATTTCTTACAATTTTCTTTTTCTTACTTAAAAGCCTATCTACTATCTCGCAATATTTGTCGTTCATATTCTTTTGCTTGTAGGCCGCGCCTCTTGAAGATTGGTGCAAAACAGATAAATATGAACGACACACTCACAAGTGACCTGGTCAAAATATCCGAGTGGGGTCGTACTAACAAGATGGATATAATTTACGCAAGACCCAATGTTGTTTTTTAATACACAGACGTAGTGGTGTGGCGTTATCTGTGCCTATAGGTAATGGAGATATGGAAGAATCAGGAGCTCTTGATGGTCTGCACATGAGATTTCACTATGATATTCATTGGAACAATCATATATTTCGAGTGTCGAAAGAAGCATTCAAGTGAGTTGGCTTTTTAAGAGGGTGCAAGAAATACTTCACTTCTTCTGATCTCCTTAATATTTACAAGACCTACATCCAAACCAAAATGTAATACAGCTCTTATGCATGGGCCGGTTTTTCAAAATCTATTTTGGTGCTTCTCAATCGCATACAGAAGAGGGCGAATTAACTCATTAATGATGGTAGGGTAGCCAGCTCTGTTGGTTCATTAGAGCATCGTCACAATCTGACAGTTACGTTGTTCACTCGGTACAACAACGGAATGTGTTCTCACAAAATTATATTATTAATTCCTAATAATTATATAGTGCGGTTGTGGTATGGTAGGTAAGACACTCGCCTACCAACCAAAAGATCCTCGGTTTAATATCAGGCCAAGCCAACTTAAAAAGAAAAAGTTTTTCTCAACCGATTTTCGTAATAACAGTATACTGCGTGAATAGGGGTTATACCCTGGGTGCTGCTCTTAAAAGAAGAAATAGGTGGCTGCGCGCAAATAATAAAGCACACAGTCAAAAAGACTACCTCACTCACCAGTGTCCATGTGCCATTGGATCATTAAATCCAGATCCAGATAACTCACTAGGGTTGGACAGTATTCCCAGAAAAAAACTGAAGAGTGTTTCTTACTTTTATAACTATAACAAAACTGCATTGAGGCGTAGTCATTTTAAAAAATTTCTTTTATTATAGCGATACAAGAAATTACAAATTCAGTCTAATTTTTATTGACTCTTCTTCTCTTACGTTAAGGACATTTCTAATAAAAACATTTAATGTGAAAATTTTAGTCATTTTATCAAATACTTCAGTTCTAGAAACAACAGGAGTCAGTTAATGAAATATTGTGGTCTAGTTTTCATCAAACTAACTCAATACCCGCCATAAGAGACCAAGAGAACGTACACAACTCTTCGAAAATGATGATTTTCTACATGATTTTCTACGATTATCTTTGAATGGGTTCCTGCACTTGGAAACAAAAGTTTGCTATAAGACTTGTAGATGACCTTTGATTTGCAGGTTAGTTTATTCAAAGATTAATGATATAACATTTTGTTTTCTGCGGAAGCTGCAATGATAGAAAGTAAGAAAGAGCAACTAAGTATTTTTTCTGTTATTGCCCTACGTTTGAGAACTAAAGGTTGATCTTGCTTGATTAAGCAATATCGTGTAAAAAGAACAGTTGTGCAATGTGGATAAAGCTCATGCATCCTTATAAGCTTATAAACTACGCCCAATATCACTCTATGTTTTCTTTTGACCAAGAAAACTTTGGTTTGTAACTTAGCACAACGCTACAGTATTTAAGACAAAACTTACGTTGGGATGGATGAAAAACGTTTGTCTTAGTAAGACAGGTTTTATACAGCGCAACTATTTGGATTTTCGTGGATGCAAATGCGAGAACTGGTGGCAATTGTAACAGGGTACTGTACATTTACTACTCATGCTAAGGACGTGGTAGAGGCAAAGCCGATTTTCTACATCTTGTGTGAATGTGTAGAGCTGACAAAACACCATTTTAGATGCCATGAAGAGTGTAGCCTTGTTTGAATTTGTGCTTTGCTTGTGGGTGTATGACGATCATCTTTCGCGTTATATGATCTCTGCCTTTCTTGTTGAGTCCATAGTCCATATTTTTTCCTATACTTCCTTGTTCAGATCAAAAAAATGAAATCATCATTACTATACCCAAGTAAATTGATAGTTTTGTGTATTTTTTTTCAGGAATCTTTCATACTGTATTAGATCTAACCTCTTCGTGGCTGTCTCCTGTTGGTACGATTTGTTGTCATAAACATGTACCACTGATCTACCACTATCTACGATCCTTTTGTAAAAATGAAAATTACTAAGTAGATAAAAATTAAAGAGTAGATATTCCTTGAAATTTTAAATAGATTTAGGGGCTGGCGTGGTGTAGCGTACTAATAACAATACAAGCGACAGAGGTTAGAGCCACAGTAGAGTACATGACGTAAAACAATTCCCGACTATTCATTCTACAAAATAAAGCAGAAGCCACCTGACCTTCCAGCTTACCTCTGGCAATGATGACAAACATCAGACGAATGATCAAAAAAAACGCCACCTATTGGGAAAAAAGTACAATACTTAAGTAAAGATCACCACCCTCAATTAACAAGGATATTTACCACTACACAATCATATGGAAATGACTACAGTGGATTAATCAGCTATTTAGCTTGAAAAATCAACTTGATTAGTGAAACTGAAACAAAGCAACGGATGTTGTGTGGAAAGCCAATATGATCCTTTGAGTAGTGGTAGAAAAAAATCCCTCGAGACTTAAAATATTACCTTATTGTTTGCTTGACGAACCTCGTAACACGTTTTAATTTTTTGAATGACAGTTTTAAACAACAAATTGAATTAAGTGTGATGGCTTGAGTCAACTAAGAGTTATCTTATAGATGCAAATTTTATCTTTTTTGGCCTTCACTGCTTTCGCACGTATTTGTGTAATTGTATGCCTATATATCTTTTACATACTATTGACCAAATTCTACATTGTTCACATCTATTGTTACTGTTGTAACAAAAATATTATTTTTTTCCTGCTTTGATTCAGTATTTGCCTCTGCTCTACTGGTTTATAAAAATAAAAATAAAACATCCTGTCGACTTATGTGTACATGTGTAAGTACTTATATGTATGTATGTGGGTGTGTGTGCTGGTAGTAACACAACTGTAGCAGCAGTGTTAATACCCTCTGATTAATTAACACTGCGGAAGTAGTATGTGTAGGCTAAAATAAATGCGTGTGTTTTTTTATTTATTTATTTTTTGCTCTGGTCTGCAATTCTGTGGCATTAAAATAAAAATAATAAACGAAATACAACTAAAATAGAATGTGGTAAGGAATATATCACCTAAAGAGATAGAACAGCAGTATAAAATGATACCAGAAAATGTAACAAAGTAAGTTTGTAACACAGAAAAAAAATTTTTACTTTATCCTTAGCTCTTCTCTACGTGCATGCGTTGTTGGAGTAGATTTTGAAAAATAAAAAAAAAGTTTTTTCTTTATTGCCTCTTGGCTTAATGAGTCATCCTCATACTTTCACACTTTTTTTAATCCCTGACTGCTTTACTTTTATGCCCACACTCAGTAAGCTTTTATTTTATATTTTTGCCTTTACTTTTGTGTTAAATAACAAATTGTACTGCAAAAAGGGGGTGTGAGAAGAATTAAGGTTCTTTAATTCTTATTTATGCGTTCTTAACTGCAGCTGTTTTTCCTTTTTGCCATTACCAAGGCAACAACGGACCCCTGCAAGCGCTAAACAGTGGTCGGAATAAAACTAAAGTTTGTTAATAAAAATTGGCGCTGAATATATCGAAATCAAGGCAGAAAATAACCGATAACTTGTGCCTATTCCCAGGAGAGCACTTTCGTATTGTCAGAAGCTAACATGGTTTTGAGGAGACATGCGTCATAGTGAAGATCTGATAACCATTTAGATAACTAATAGATTAATGAAGTCAGGTCTTCAATTGTCAATTACTTAAATTAGAGCCGCTTGATTGTCATGTCTCTTTATACCGTCATCTGGCATATTAAGGAGTAAAGTTGATTATTATTGTTATCTGTCAATTAACCCTTTTACCGAAGTCTATTAAAAAATCTACGTTTTCATTAGCTCTAAAACGAATCTTATATATACAAAACCTATTACTAATAAAAAAACAACGAACAAACTTAAGAATAAGAATATATATGGGAATATTACATTTCGTTTTGTGAACGTTGGTTGACAGTAATTCTCATTGTGTTCATATTATTTTTTAACATATATGATAACAATTTGGAAGTGATAATTCAGAGTTGGTTTGAGTAAAATTGACTCTGTTTTTTTTTTTTTTTTGACAAGACGGGTAACTGTAGCTACTCTCAGGCCGTTTTTATAAATTTATTTTATATTTTTACTAATCGACAATTATAAGTTTTACCGAATTTATCCTATAATTGGATTATGAATAATTGATGACAAGGTCTTCCGAATTCATCCTGTCATCATAGTTGTGTGTATATACTAAGCCCCCAATTTTAAGGGCTTCCGAATTTATCCTACAATGGGATTATAAGTAGCTGGTAACGAGGTCTTCCGCATTTATCCTGTTACCATTGTAGCATTCTAATGGAGATGGGTAACAAGGGCGACTCTCTTGTCGTCACAATGAACTTATATTAATCCCCAATTGTAAAGTCCTCTGAATTCAACCTACATTTGGATTATAAGTAGATCTTCCAAATTTATCCTGTCATCATAGTTGTGTGTATACAGTAAACCCCCAATTGTAAAGGCTTCCGAATTTATCGTACAATTGGATTATAAGTAGCAAGTGGCAAAGTCTTCCGTATTAAATCTTCCATCAGTTTGGTAATTCTCACTCAAGAAACCTTCGCTACAGACGACAACTCCTAGCAAAACCCTAACAGATTTTACCGACGATAACAGTTCCTGTAATCTCGCCAGGCTATAACTACCGACAACCGTTCCTATACCTGTAAGCCTGTCGAAAACCGTTCCTGCCAGGCTAACTACCGATAACCATTCCTGCATCTGTAAGCCTGTAGAAAACTGTTCCTGCCAGGCTAACTACCGATAACCGCTCCTGTACCTATAGACCTGTCGACTACTCTTCCTGTGGTCCGGCTATTGTAACCTTAGATGATCGTTCCTGTAATTCCGTCAGACTACCATTGACAACCGTTCCTGTACCTGTGAGCTTGCCAGATAAATTTACGAAAAAAATTTCTGTCAGCCTGCCAGATAAATTTCCGCCAACTATTCCTGAGATCCTGCTAGATTTACCGCCAGATGGCCTATATCCTAACCTCCTCAACAACGACGCCAAATCCAACCCCCCTCGAACCAAGTCTGTGGTAATAAATTAGCGAGTAAGCGTAGAAAATACGGAATTAAATAAAGTTTTGCTTAAATTTTAAATACGAAAAGAAATAATCGTATTTTATTTACAAAGGACAGACTGAGTCCCACCTCAGCTGGGAAAGGAGACTGCATTACAGTACTGTGGTGACTGGAACGGTATAGCTTAGTCAGATAATAACCGACTATTTCTATCAGACGTCCAGAACAATCAGCATAAATTGTTATATTAGCATTCTCTTTGGATTTAATGCTATACTTTTAGCCAGCATCTCAGATTTAATTTTTTTTCTCCGTCACTCCTTGCGAAAGCATATTGGCTTTCCACAAACCATCAATTCCTTTGTTTCAGTTCCATTAATCAACTTAATTTGTTAAGCCAAGTAGATGTTTAATCCACTGTAGTCCCTTTCATATGATTGTGAAATGGCGAATATTGTTGCTAATTGGTGGTAAACTTCACTTTAGCATTGAAATTTTTTCCCAGTAGGTGGCGTTTTTATTCTGATCGTTCGCTTGATGTTTGCCAACATTGTTGGAGGCAAGACAGGAAGGTCAGGGGGACTTCTTGTTGTCCGGAGCCAAGTTGAAGAATTTTTATTAAACACTCAAAACCACAATTAAATTTTTTACGTCATGTGTTGTTATGCACGCGCTCTAACCACTACACCATGCCATTAAGCATCTCAAATTAGACTTTAGGATAATTTACAATTTTCTGGATTGTGATTAGCATCAGTAGCAATAACAAATTTTTGTATATTTTTCGTATTATCTGATGGTACCAAATAATATTTATAGTAATAGACCCATAGTGCTACAACATAAGTGTTAATCTTTCCGCTCTGTACACACATAGCATTGATTGATTTTTTCTTTATTTTATACCACTTTAAATCTCTTCCGCACCACTGTGCCAGGTCATATTTAACAATTCGTCTATGTAAATGAATATTTAAATATGCTTATGTGCATGTATGAATGTACGTATGTTTGCATGTATTTACAAATGTATGAGTACTTGTGTTCTTTTTAAGTTAAAATAGGGATTAAGTAATAAAAAATTATAACAATTTTTAGCTTTAAATTTTTGTTAAAAATGAGAGCATTTACGCTATTTTCAGTATTACTGGTCATGTTAATATGACCACTGCTACTTAGTGTAAATATTCAAAGGGACATACTGTCTCTCTTGCTTTTTTCCGCTGACCGCTTTAATATTGTTGCCTGGCTGGCTGGCTAGCTAGTTGGTATTTCATGACAATGCAAATTAAGTCAAGTTTATTACCAGGTTTTGTAATTCTCCCCAATGTCTTCTAAACATACATGCGTACATTGTTTTGAGAGCAAAAAAAAATTGCGTAAATTAATGCGAATAAGAGGATTGGGTAGGTGTGTGAGTTTTTGAAGATACACCATAAGTACTATTTTATTAAATAAATAATTTCATTTTAATTTTAAGAAAAACTATTTTAAATTAAACTTAAATAAGTAAATATATGAGCATTATGGGATAAATTTCAAACTATTACGAGTATGAATATGTTTTTTCATATATTTTTTATTGGCCAAGTATGATGCTTTAACTTCGTTTAATATTTAATTTCGATTCATTTAGATTTATGCAAATTATATTCATATAAACGCAGCAAAATTTTAACATTTTATTTTTACGAATTTTTGTTTTGTTTTTTTTTTTGAAAATTAAGCCGTTGTTGCTTTTCCATAATTTAATCATATATTTTTGTTTAGTTTTGGCTCTTTTGTTTTTAAAACACCGCTAGTTATATAAACACATGTTAATTATCAATAATAAACATTTAGAAAGGAAATTAAAATTGTTGGCGAAAAAATAAAATTATATTGCGACAATATATTTAACATATTGAAAAGGAAAATAATCTGTGTATGGTAAGGCATATGCAATAACAGAAATTATTATTTAAACACCTGAACCCAAAAATATATTTTTAAATAGTCGTGGAATTAGAATTTTAGTTTCATAAATCTAATCTATTGAAAACTGTAATTAAATTAACATTTTATTGCATTTATAATGAGTTATGCTTAATCAATTAATAAAAGCATTCTATCTTTAGAGCTTGTGATGTAAAACGGATTTTAACAGATTTTAAAACAAGAAAGCCTTTATTTAAGCTCTACCATGGGTAGACATGTATTAGTTTATAGCTTCAATTTTGGTTTCAATTATTTCAACAGATATTCGAAAAAATAAAACAATGAGAACGCTTTATATGAAACTCATCTAAATTTTCCAAGAAATAAAGGTCTTTTTCAATATTTCTAATAATTCGTTTCATTAAATATAATTTTGTTTTTACGGAAAATTATTCACTAGGGGAATATTGACTTTTCTCTTTACTAACCTCTGACACAGAATACTGCCTTCAGTCTTTTCTACTTATTTATGTTGAGCTTTTTCAATTTCAGGGTCTCGGTTTTGCTCTCGATGAACACTGATTGGCATGAATATTTACTATTAAAGTTTAATGCTGCTATTTGTGTAGTAAAGCTATTCAAAAAGTGCAGTAATAAGCCACAATCGGTTTTCTCATAAAAAAATAAACTTACCGCTTGTCCAAGGTATGAAGATCACTTTCACTTCGCCCTGGATTTCAAGCACATAGCGGGCCAATATAATAGATTCAAAGATATTAAATTCACAAATATTTCTAATGAGGAAGGCATGAAAAAATTAAATTAGTTCCGGCTGTCTTATAGGAGTTGAGCTTTGCATCTTACGCTTTTTTCATCTTTTACTCATTCAATAAAAGGTGTTACACGTTCGTTAGAAAATTAGTCTCCAAAAGAAGTTGACAAGTTTTCTATGGAGATTAAGTGTATGTCACGTTAGTACGTTTTAGCATACAGAGGACATTAGTGTAGTCTACGCTTATGTTTTCTGAGGCCGAACTGCTTAAGAATTGTCGATTTGATCTCAATAATTTTGCATTGTTAACTTTTTTAACAGTGTGCGCTGTGGTATCGTAGGTAAGACATCCGCCTAATCACCAGGAGGTCGTCGGTTCAATACCAGGCCAGACCATCTTAAAAAAGAATAAAGTTTTCCGACAGCGGTATCACCTCATAACATTAGCTAATAACTGGTTATGAGTATAAATACTATCGAAAACTTTTCAAAATGCATTTGCCGTTCGTAGCCGGCGTTAAATTGTAGGTCACTTTCAATGAGTTTAAATTAGAATGGGTGCAGCTCATTGACTGATAGAACCTTTGGAAAATTTCAATTTGTCAAGGGTAAGACCATTAATATACTCTTTGAAAGCCAAGCTTTCTTAAGAACACTTGGAAACATGTCATACAATTTCAAGACTGGACTAGACTGGTCAACTATTACAGTGATACGTTGCAAAGGTTTTCGCTTAGGTATAAAGTCTAGTTGTTTTGGTTAGCTCGACACTGTGGGAATGATGGTTACTTAATATCAGATGAGATACCGATAACGAGATTCCGTGACCTTACCGTGCACCAACATTTTCTTCCATATGCAATCTTATCAAGGAATGAAAATTGTTAGATGCTTGGAACTCTGGAGTGTTTAAAGCCTATCGGTCCGTAACTCGGGCATCGCTCTGAGGTTCTTAAACTCTTTACGGATTTTATTACGTGTATTTGTGGACTGAGAGGCCATCTAAAAAGAATGACGGTCACGTATGTAGATGTTTGTAGACTATGTTTCCAGTCATCAGATACGGCGGAACATATATTGCATTAGTGTGGAGTTCGTGATAGGTTTAGATGGGTATGTTTGGGAAAACAAAGGATCTTATTCGGAGATATATTCAGCGTTAGGATAACGGATCTGTTGGTTTTCATTAGAAAGGCAACAAATCTGATAAACAAACTGTAGACCGGAAGGGCCACAAAAATTCTAATGTCGCAATGTCCTGCAAAAGTTGCTGCTCAGACTTATATTGATGATGATAATCATATGATGGCGAAGTGTTAAACCCAATGCGAATTCACGGAATAACCACCGTGTATCGGTCCCATCGTTCCGATATTTTTTTTTTCGTTTGTTAAGTTAGTACATCCGTTGTTGATATTCCCGCTAAATCTTAGAGTTATAACTTGACATTTGCAAAAGCTATGTAGCCAAGTGTACAACCATCTCTATGTGTGTCGGCGTTTTTTTCAATTTTACAAATGGATTTAAGTTTGTAACAACGAACTTATATAAAATTTTGCGTAAAAAAATGGATTTTATGGTGTGTGAACCTTGAAAATGATGGAAAAGTGTTTCGGCAACGATTCTCCAAAGAAAACGGTCGTTTACCAGTGGCAGGAGCGGTTCAAAAATGGTAGATCATCAACATCGCAAACTGACGAAAACATTGGGAGAGTAAAAGAAATGTTGGTCAATAACCGCAAATTACCCATCAGGTAGATAACGGAGGACTTGAACATTGACTATGTATATGTCCAAGACATTTTGATTAATGATTTAGTTTTCCGTCGTGTAGCAGTAAAGTTGGTGCCAAAAGACCTAAATTTCATGCAAAAACGACACCTTTTTGAGGTCGCAAAAGACATGATTAGCGTGGCTGAATCCGATCCCACATTATCAAAAGGATTATCACTGGAGACTAGACGTGGTTTATGAGTACGACACGCAATCCAGACATCAAATAAGTAAATGGTGTTCACCAAATGAGCCGAAACCAAAAGTTCCACGTCGTTTTTAGTCAAAAAAGAAGGCAATGTTCACGGTTTTCATGGTCTACAACGGTGTAGTGCATCACGAATTTTTGCCAGGAAGCCAGACAGTAAACAAGGAGTATTATTTGGGCATTATGAGACGTTTGCATGAAGCAATTCGCCGAAAGAGACCAGAATTGTGGACAGAAAACTCGTGTATTTTGCACCATGATAACGAACCGTCGCACAGTGCCATCGTTATTTGAAATTTTTTGACGAAAAGTGCAACAAATACCAACCAACAGCCACCAAATTCACCTGATTTGACTCCCAGTGACTTTTTTCTATTAAATCGAGTTAAAAAACCATTACGTGGAACGCGTTTCGGCAGACGAGAGGAAATAATGAAAAAATCACAAGAAGCTCTGATGGACATACTGAAAACCAAATATAAAAATGCAGCGAGGATTGGATCAAGCGCTGGCATAAGTGGTAATTACTTTGAAGGGGACAATGTAGATTTAGATGAATAAAGTTCTATTTTTAAAATTTTTCTGAATAAATTCCGGGAATTTTTTATCAAAGTGGTATAACTCAGTACGTTTTGTTGACGCATAAGCATTAAAATAATCGTCAGTCTTGAAAGTCTTATTGTTAATGAATCAGCAGCTATAAGTTGTCTGAGCTTGAGAAACCAATAAAAGTACTTTTCAAGAGTTTAAGGCATAAACTTATTTAACCTCATTCGGACTTTACAGCGTGCGTATCAATTTATACTTCTATCCAAGGCAAGATATTAATGGCTGTAGTTGCAGTGCCATAGAAAACGATGAGAAGCTCTTTTACCTTCTATGTAAATTCGCGGATATAGCTGGCAAGAAAGATAGAGATCGTACTAGTCATTTCTGGGTCTTGATATACTGGAGTATATCGCAGCTAAAAGCGAGATCTAATAACACGTGGTTATAAATTAAGATGTAACTGAACATGAATTTGACGAGTGATGTGATCTTGTCTAATAAGATGATTTTCTACAGCACTTGGTACCAACTAAACAAATTATCTGACACCCAATAGAGAGTATAGCTCGTATGTTTAAACCTGTGTTTCTTGAATGCACAAAGACTGGATAGTATTTTACAATTATCTGTATATTATCATAGAGAATGATTACTATATTGAATTTTAGATTAAGTGTCAAATACACATCTTCTCATGTAACCTTTTTAAAAGTCTACCAAGCTCTTAAATTCCTAATTTGATTTAATAAATACAAAATAAATTCAAAATTATAATACCGTGAAATAACACTAACCTTAATGACGCGACAAAATTATACAATCCCAAGCAATTTTATTTTATTTTTATTGCATTTTGAGCATATTTTTAAATAATTTTTATTTTTATTAAATTGTCTGCTGAATTATATGGAAAAATAGAAGGGCTTAAAGGATAAATTGATTAAAAAAACGTTTTGATTTTATTGATTTGTTGCAATTAGATTGGAAATTTATTTATATTTGTTTTAAAAGATTATAAAATATTTTGCCAAAATAAAATAAAGGCCATATTTGTTTAAAGCTTAAAATAAATTTTAATAAAATTTTATGTACGTGAGTAGTAGAATATGTTGTATCTGAGCTTTGGCTAATATAACTTTAAATTTAATAAACTGAAGTTTTGGCAGATGACTCATGTACTAAATTAATATTAAGATAAAAATATTTAATATGGTTTGTTTAATTTCCGCTGCAATATTTTCAAAATTGCAATCACAAAATTCTCAAGACTAACGACGAGAATTGCTCGATGTAAGGAATGGTTCTAAGAAGGTGTTGTTGCCCTGTTTTTCTGCTTTACAAACACAACTAAAGCGTGTTTTTTATAGAGGTATAGAACTTTAAGTTGGCATTACTTTTCACAATGGCGAACAATTTAACAGCTGTCAAGTGATTTATTCTCAGTCTGGTGTGGCAATTCATGGTGAATAGACTCACGCCTGAACATCGCTCGCAAATAGTGCAATTTTATTTCGATTTGTTCCCGATTTTCATAAGCGAATTTTGTTTAGCGATGAAGCGCACTTCTGGTTGAATGGCTACGCCAATAAACAAAACTGCCGCATTTGGAGTGAAGGTAATCCTCAAGTGTATGTGGAAACACCGTTACATCCAGAAAAACTGACTGTTTCGTGCGCTTTATGGGCTGGTGGAATCATTGGTCCGTACTTTTCAAAAACGATGGTGGCCAGAACGTTACAGTCAATAGTGATCGGTATAAAGCCATGATTATTAACTTTTTCATTCCTCAATAGAATAACCATGATGTCCAAGAGATGTGGTTTCAACAAGACGGCGCAACATGTCACACAGCTCGTGTCACAATAGATTTATTGAAAGACACGTTTGGTGACCACCTAATTTCACTTTTTGGACCTGTGAATTGGCCTCCAAAATCTTGTGATTTAACACCGCTAGACTACTTTCTGTGGGGCTATGTAAAGTCATTGGTCTATGCGGTGAAGCCACAAACGCTTGACTATTATGACCATTATTGCCGATATACTGTCACAAATGTTGGAAAAATTCATCGAAAATTGGACGTCCGCGCCAGCCGTGGCGGTCATATGCCAGAAATCATATTTAAAATCTAATGCCACAAGATTATCTTTCGGATAAATAAAATTCATGTCAATCGAATAATCCATCATTGTTCTAGTGTAACTTAAAGTTCTATAACTCTATAAAAAACACCCCTTATAAGTCATTGTAAACAACTTGCTATTAAGAAAATACTTGTGTGCTAATCATACTAAGGCGTATGAGTACTGTTTACAAAAATTATAAATCAATCATATGCACTAGTGCAAACAATTTTTGTTTATTTAATTTTTTATGCTTTTTTTATTTAAATGAAACGATATAAATGATTTCTTTTCTACTACCTTATGAAAATTTAATATTTTTTAAAACATTTTTATATTTTTTATATTAAAATTACATATTGCCTATATAAAGTATTTATTGCAGAGACTTTACAAGTTTGCAAATCTCTTAAAGCCATTTAAATATTTTACAAATTTAATTTCTCTAAAAATCCCCAAAGAATTTAACATTTAAAAACTCATAAGAGTGCTATTTTATAAAATATTTTTATTTATCTAACTTTACCTGTAGATTTCTAACCAATTTTTAATTGAATTTTATATAAAAAAAAAATATATATAAAAAACCAGAGGAAAAATTTTTAAAATAAGTATACATTTTTTTCTTGTATTACATTTTATTAATAAGCATATCATTTCAATATCGTTTACAAAATATAAAAGTATGTAGAAAAAATAAATATATAACAAATGGACAGAACTATCAAAAATAAATATAAAATTACCATAATAAAGTACAATTCATAAGTAAAGTTCTGTAATATTGAAGAGTGTGAATGGGTGTTTGCATATATCTTCAGATAAAGGTATACATACGTCTGCTTTTCTGTGTAAATAGTAACTCCTTCAAACGAGGGAAGTTTCTTTATTTCAGAACTCTAATTTTCAATTCAACACAAATTTGTTTGGCTCATATACAATGTTGATCCCGGAATTTATTCAGAAAATTAAAAATTCGAGCTTATTCATCTAAATATATATTGTTCCCTTCAAAATAATGCCAATCGATGGCAACACACTTATGTCAGCGCTTGATAAAATCCTCTAAGCATTTTGTATATTCGGTTTTCGGTAGGTCCATTATTTCTTCTTCGCTGCTGAAACGCATTCCCCGTAATGGTTTTTTAACTCGATTGAACAGAAAGAAGTCACAGGGAGACAAGTCAGATGAATTTGGTGGCTGTTGGATAGTATTTGTTGCATATGTCGTCAATGTTGACGGTGGTACTCTGCGACCACAATTCGACGAATTGATTCACGGGAACTTCTCATAGCAGCCAAATAATACTGCTTGTTTACTTGCTGGCCGTGAGCATAGCCGGTTTTTTTGGTTTCGGTGCTTTTGGTGGACGCCATTCACTTACCTAATATCTCGATTTCGTATCGTACTCATAAGATCACGGCTCGTCTCCAGTAATGATCCTCTTGATGAATGTGGGACCGAATACAGCCTCGAAAATCACGTCTTTTTTGCATGAAATTTTGGTCTTTTGGCACCAACTTTGCCGCTACACGACGGAAACACAAATGATTATCCAAAATATCCTGGCTGGACTCACAGGCAAAGTTTAAGTCCTCGGCTATCTTTCTGATGGGTAATTTGCGGTTATTGACCAACATTTCTTTTACTTAATCAATGTTTTGGTCGGTTTTCTATGTCGGTTGTCTGCCACTGTGTTCATCATCTTCGATTGACTCACGATTACTTTTGAACCGCTCGTGCCACTGGTAAACGGCCGTTTTCTTTAGAGAATCGTTGCAGAAACACTTTGCGAATAATTCCAACATTCGCGCAACATTAAATCCATTTTTTAGGCAAAATTTAATACAAGTTGACTACGCAAGTATCACTAGGATGCTAAGACTAAGTGGGAATATCAACAACAGATGCTACAACTTGCCAGAAGAAAAAAGACCTCAAATCAATACGATGGAACCGCCACACGTGGGTTAATCTTTTTTAGATATTTCATTAAAAAACTATTTCCGTCATTAAGAAAAATAAAATAATAATACTATGAAAATTACTAAATATCAGTTTAAATGATACAGACAACTATACGGTTGTTACCCTAAAAGAAGACCAGATGTTGATTACAAAAGTGCGTGAGTTGGCTTTGACAGCATTGATTTTAACAAAGACTGCATAGATATTTAAAAACGAAAAATCTAACCGGCCTTAGGCGAGACGAAAAGAATGACCATGAGTCTTCAAAAAATTGCTCAACGATGATTTTCCAATCGTGGCCAAAAATTTAATCGTTCACAGACTTCAAAAAACAATCAGAAATAAGTGTTTCTCATATAAATATGTGCCAAAGGAGGCTAAAAATATTCTCTCAGTCAACCACGATATGACCAAAATTTTTCTGAAAAAATCATCTCATTTTATAAAGAAAAACTGCTGTTCTACATAGGCAAAGCAGATGTGAGTAGGCGTATACCCTTCTCACTAAACAATCCAGATCTTGTTTCTGACAACAATTTTATTTGTATTTAAATAGTTGGATGCTAAGAACTTAAAAAAAAATAATGAAAAGGCCGTCACTACGAGTAAAACGAACGTCTTTCTTAAGGGTGTGGTATTTAAAAAACGTAAGAAAAAAAGAAAATCGAAAGGAGAATCTATAGTAAGCTATGCTGAGAAATCAAAAATGTTTTTATTGTCCACAAAAATATCTATTATTAAAGTGTTACAAAATGGTTAAACTACCCTCGTATATCATCATATACGTATCATATACGTATTTTGTTTACTTTCCGATCAAGAAAATAATCCCTTAACAATTGACCTAATTTTTATCTCAGCTTCTTTTGTTTTTATATTATTGTTTTATTCATTTTTTTCTTACTTTTTATACTTGCAGTTGTTGTAATTTTTAATGTATATTCATATATATACATACATATGTTTGTATGTATTGTGCAATATAATACTTCGTACAATAAATTTAAGGTCATAAGAAATTTTCCATCACTTAAGTAACCCAGTGAGTTGAGTAATCCTTGCATTTTAAAAATAAAATAGAAATGGGTTTAGTAGTGGCTTCGATTTTCCTTCATATTTGACATTTTAAAAAGTACTTGATATGCTAAAATGATCTTAATTGTTGTGTTAACATCACGCTCCCTAGAAAACGTTTTTTTCGATATTAAATAGTAAAACGTGTGTATATGACAACAAGAGCAAAAAAAGTTAATCTATTTTTATACCTCATCATATATACTGTTCGCACGAGACTTCGAATTACTTTATTCGCTCTTTTAATTACTTATACGAATTACTCTATTCGCATGTCTTCTTTGTAATTCATTTTGACGGTTCCATTTTTCTTCATACTTTGATCTATTGTTTTGTTATTTGTGCGTAAATTGTGCTTTATTAAGAGAAGAAAATAGTGGAAAATCAAATAAACAAATTTAGCCTGAACAAACACCCAATAAAAAAACAACATTTATTCTTTACTAAACTACGAGGTAATTCGCTCTTGAAATATTCTATAGAGAAATAACTAAGAATTGAATTATTTAGAAGAGAACAAATGTCTTCTTTGTAATTCATTTTGATGGTTCCATTTTTCTTCATACTTTGATCTATTGCTTTGTTATTTGAGCGTAAATTGTACTTTATTAAGAGAAGAAAATAGTGGAAAATCAAACAAACAAATTTAGCCTGAACAACCACCCGATAAAAAAAAAACAACATTTATTCTTTACTAAACTACGAGGTAATTCGCTCTTGAAATATTCTATAGAGAAGTATGCAATACCGCTCATAACTAAGGATTGAATTATTTAGAAGAGAGCGAATTACGAATAAATTATGTCATGTTAACAGGCTCTAATGCACCACAAACTTTTGCTTTCAGTGCAAGTACATGATGTACATACTTAAAGAAAATATAATGTATGAGCACACACTGACTGCTTCATACACACACTTGCAAAAGAAATAAATTCTTTACATTTATACTTCTTGTATTACTTTATGAACATGTATGTGTAAGTGTAGAACACACATATGTATGTATGTGCATACATATATACTCATACAACAAATAAAAGCAATATATAAAATCTGTAAGTCTCTGTTGACTTGCAATATACAATTGAAACTAAAAACTATCTGTTGCCAACAATAACAACAACAACAACAACAACAGCAACAACAATAAAATTAAGTAATATTAAAAGAAAAGACAACGACAAGAATAAAAGCAATAAAAATATATGAAAAAAGAATGGAAAACAGACTACTATGTAAAGATGCACCAAAAAAACTAAAAAAATAACGGCTGTTTTTTTTAAGCTTTGAGTTGGCAACACCGTTTTATTCGACAACTGATTTAACAGTTGATAGTTGCTTCTTGTTTAAATTGATTTGACATTTCACTATATATAGACTTACACAAGGGCAACCCTTACAAATTGTTGCATTTTTTATCAAAATAATGGTTTTACTCATCAAACTAATTGTGCACATCTTCTGTTGAATGAGTTTGGGTTCCATTTTTTGTAGAATAGGTATGTAAATATGCAGAATTATCGCATTTTGAGTGAGGATAAGGCACAAGCTTTTGTCGAAACGCTATTACATCTGCATAAAATTACCGTTAGGTACGCTTGACGGGCTGGTGTAGTATTGACCTTTATGTCTTTAAAAACGGTACTTGTCAGAATGTTACTGTGAATGATGAACGGCATGGGGAAAAAATTTTTTATCGTACCTCGTTCCAACAGGTACATGTGGTTCCAACAGGAGAGATCCAAAAGCCAAACAGCGTGCAAAATATTTGCTTTACTCAAAGAAATTTTTGATGAAACGTAATAGACAAATTAACTGGCTACCAAGATCGTGTGATTTAGCAACATTGGATTATTATCTTTCGGGTTATGCAAAGTCACTTGTTTATGTCGATGAACAAGGGACAATAGAACACCAAGCAATTTTGTGAAAATAGGTGCTCCTCATTGCGCCTTGTCGTCGAAATTCAAGAGAAAATTTATAAGATCTTTTAATAAATATTTGAATTGCAGAGTTGGAATTTTAACTCTTTTGATACAAGTGTCCCTGTTCAACTCCACTTGATTATATATAAAAATAAGTTATCATATATTCACCACTAAACCGATTAACAAACCAATACATGCATTGGAAAAGTGTACTTTAACTAATGGTTTTCATTAAGCTGGGCGGTATATCTTTAAAACGTTAATAGTTAGTCTGTAAATTTGAAACAAATAACTTAGTAGTCAATACAAATCATCAGTCAAAAAGGGACCAAATTGGATAAGCGGGAGTGGTACCTCCGATACAAAATAAATATCGATTTTTGTATATTTTTGGAACGGTAATAGTGGAAGAATCTGAATTTGGTCTAAATAACTACATCAATACAAATCACCAGTCAAAAAGGGACCAAATTGGATAAGCGGGATTGGCACCTCCCATACAAAGTAAATATTTTTTTTGTATATTTTTGGAACAGTAACAGTGGAGGGTTTTGAATCGCCACATCATTAGTCAAAATATGAGCGAAATTGGATAAGTGGGTGTGGCAATTCTCATACAAACTAAACATTAATTTTTGTGTATCCAGGGAACGGAAACATTAATAGATTCTCAATATGGTTAAAATAACTATGTGTCCAATATAGATCATTACTCAAGATGTGGGCGTAATTGGATAAGTGGGAGTAGCTTCTCCCATACAAATCAAATGTTGATTTTTTATATCTTTATAACAGTAATAGTTTAAGGTTCTGAATTTGGTTTAAATAACTTCGTAATCAAAACACAACATTGGTCGAAATATGAGCGAAATTGAATAAGTGGATATCGCACCTCCAATACGAAGTAAATATTGACTTTTGTATAGGGTCCGCCACATAATTTATTTATTTTTTTTTTAAATGCTATAAAAAAAACTAGTGAATATTTTCTGAAATTTCTTTTTTTATTTGAAAGTACAATCCTTCCGGTTTATAATGGAAAATAATTTCATTAAAATGGCTGCCTCGGCTGGCCATGCAGTAGCCTACACGATCAGTCCAATTTTTAAGCACATTATCGATAGTGTGCTGTTGTATTTCACCAATGGCTTCACGAATATTGTCCTTTAAAGCATCAATTGTCTCTGGCTTGTTGGCGTAACATTTATCTTTGACGGCACCGCACAAATAATAGTCCAACGATGTCAAATCGCAACCCCGAGGTGGCCAAATCATATCATCATTGCGGCTGATAATGCGATCTTCAAAAACAGGGCGCAAAACATCGAGTGTAGCTTCGACTGTGTGGCACGTAGCGCCGTCCTGTTGAAACCAAGTGTTGCTAATATCCTCCTCTTCATTTTTTGTGAACAAAAATTCGTTCAACATGGCCCGATAACGATCGCCATTGACTGTAACGGCCACTCCTTGCTCATTTTCTAAGAAAAATGGCCCAATTGTGCCTCTGGACCAAAATCTGCACCAAACTGTGACTCGTCTTGGGTGTGTCAACTTTTCAATGTATGCGTGCGGGTTTTCTGTGCCCCAAATGCGACAATTTTGCTTGTTTACATACCCGACAAGTTCAAAATGAGTTTCATCTGAAAAGATGATTTTTTTTTGGCAAAATCCGCATTTTCTGTAAGTCGATCGATCAAAGTAATGTCGCAATATTTCCCAGCGTTGTTCAAGCGTACACACAACCATATTCATTCAGCGGAAGGATAAAACTAATTATCTGACATGAGCTAAGTGTTACCATTCACGAAATAAGCACTAATTCGTTCCTTTAAATTTTTCTTATGAGAAATACATTTTGTAAGTATACAAGGCTCCCAGAAACGACGGAGGGGTTAGTCTAGTTATGATTTACATTTCTGTAACTGTGAAAAAAATACCCGATGCGTATGCTATGTTGTAGAACACACACAGCTGACTATTGTACTTATAAGTTAGTATGAGGAGAGTAAGAGAGTAAGAATATTATATCGACATGGTTATTAAATTGTACATAATAAATGTATTTAATGCTTTTGCTTTATCCCTCTCTATCTCACTCTTTCTGCTTCTCACATATACATGTTAAGAACATCATTTCAATTTGAGTTCAATTGATGGCTGGGTGTCTGGTTGTTTGTTGATTTTGTTGTACGTGTTGCTGTCTTGCAGTGTGTGTATGTGGTATTTAATATTGCCAATAAAATGCCAAAAATTAAGCAACAAAATATAAGGAATTATTGATAGTGAGCATAATTATTTGCAGATGTTCAAATGCTTTTAATTTTAATAATTTATTTCTTGTATTATGTGTTGCAAAGATTTTTTTCTCTTATATTACGTTCAATTACCCCACATGCTTAATGTAAAATGACTCTGATTAATATATTTTCCTAAATATTGATGATAATTTTTGAATTAAAATCCCTTTTTAATAACAAAAATACAAAAATTTATTTTAAACAAATTTTAACTAACAAGGTCTTATCATATATCCGTTTAGAATTTAATATTTTCCATCAGTAATTTATAATAAATTTTTTCTTAATTGCAATTAAAATTTAGTTAAAATTGTATGCAAGCACACACTCGTGCTACGCTACTGCAACGTGTATGTTCTGTGGCAATTTGTGAATGCAAATATTGGACTTCGCAAAAGAAAAAAAGTGAAAGAAATTCTAGTCACGTCTAAATAAAATTAATTACATACAAACGTTATCATAACAGCTCGTATCAGTGACAAAGTGCATAAAATGCACGTATAAACTGCATGATAAGCCTCAAAACTAAAATTTAAACTAAAAAAAAGAAAATATATGACAACTCAAAAAAAAAAAAAAAAAAAATTTAAAAAGTTGATAACCATATAACACCCAAAAATAAAGAGAAACAAAAATTTGAAATGGTTAGACATGTTTTAGATAGACCGGCCAAAGAATAGATCTATTTTTTAGAGATTATTAGCGCTTGTGTAGTCTGTAGTAGTATTTTTTTGTAGGATCTTTTACAATATTTGGTGGTGCTGTTATCAGGTTTATTATAAAGGCTTATAAATAAAAACCATTCATAGTTGAGAACTTTTCTCTTCCTCTTATACTTCTACTAGTTTTTGTGTTACACACTGTCTATAAACTTGTGGCTGAAACAGTGATGTTGCTTTTTTTAATTCCTATGGCACTAAGTGAGCATGCAAAGTAAATTATATTTAAGATAATGTTTTTAATCCATTAATGTATTATTTGGGCCCACTTTTTATTTAAATAAAAAATTGAAGCATTGAAACTTTTGATCGAAGTAAAGGTCTATGAAATTTTACGCAAGCAACCAGTACAGTAGAGTGTTTGAAAAAAAATTGAGCCTGTCACCTCCTAGAATTAAAGATAACGTAAAGACAATTCCAAAAATAATTTTTTATTTGTTTACCACTACTACCGATATAACGATCATAACATTTTGTATACCGGTGTTCATGGCCCAGTAGGGGCTACATTACTGTCTTTAATCGTTTTTTCTTTTAGTCATGACTTTTAAAAACTACGTTGATTCAGGCGGTACTTTCGAAACATGTTCTCAATTTAGTCGACACTAATTCGCATCTACAAAAAGGAATATGGTTAACAGTGGGAGTCACCTTTAGCGTATAGGAGTAGGAAGAAAAACGTAACCTGCTTATCTATATTTAGCCAGCGACGTTCAGAAACTGCAAGATCTAATTGGATTTCAAACAATGTTTGAAACATCCAAGACCGTTCTTGCACGAAAATAGGCTTTCAGCAAACGATCCCTGTCATCTTCACCATAACTTCTACATAACACATGGGCTGAAAAGTCACCAGCAGAAAAAAGGCAACACTTTTCTTGGTTCGTAATTAACTTTATTCATCAACGTAATCTCTTTCATGGTGAAGTGTTTTGAGCGTACGCATAACAACACAAATGACCCAGGTTCGAGACCCAGCAGAGGACGTGACGGAGAAATATATAACTGTGGTCCCGAATGTTTAATAAAGAGGCTTCAACTTCCCTCAAGACATCTCCATCTAAAAATAAAGAGGAAGTCCCCCCTGACCTTCCCGTATACGTTTAGAATGATGACAAATATCAGACGAATGAATGATCTGGAAAACACGCCACCTACTGGGAAAAATTACAATGCTGAAGAAAGGATTATATGGAGGAAGCTACAGTGGATTAATCATCTATTTTGCTTGAAAGATCAAATTGGTTAAAGGAACTGAAATGAAGCAATGAATGCTTCGTGGAAAGCCAATTAGCTACCTAGAGGAGTGACGAAAAAAAATTCCATTAGGACCAATCCAATCATTTCAGCAACGCTCTTTCATTTCAGTACCACTGTTGTAGATCGATTTATCTTTTGTCTTGAACTAGGGCACAGTTTTAGTGATAAATTCTTCATCAGAGCGAAACTTCTTGTCACCGAGCATTTTTTTTTAAGGTCTGCAAACATCCAGAGTCACTGGGAGCCAAACCTGTGGAGTACGGTGGATGTGGGAGCAATTCGAAGCTGAATTCATGTAGTCTTGTCATTGTTTTGATTGACTTATTTTGGGTCAATAGTGAACAAACGCGGATCCCACTTTTAACAGTGCTTTCTTCATAGTCAAATGCTCATGTAATTTAAAGCCAACACGTATCTTTACGGTGTCAGCTAACTCACGTAACTTTATTTTCCAATCATTAAAAACGATTTTGTGAATTTTTATGATGTATTCTAGTGTTACCGCCCCATTTGGAAGTCCACTGTCTTGAGCATCATCGGAGTCTCACGACCACATTTGAAGTTACAAACTAAGGTTTTATTGTTGTTTCTAAAAGAGCGAGGACCCCATAACACTTCGCTTGAACGGTATTTTTTTGCCCATCAAGAAGCAGTGTAGAATTAAATCACGATATCGTTTTTGATATATTATTCCGAAAATAACAAACGTAGCGCCTCTCTTAACAAAATAATTCACGAACTAATTAATAAAATATCATGTAATCTTAACAGCAGTCTTTTGAACGTAGCATGTGTTATAATGACGCGCTCCCTTTGTAGTTGATTGTCAAGCGACTCACGCAACGCACAATACGGGGAATTCATACTTTGGTCGCACTGTTCGTTTGGGAAAAAGTCTTCCTACGAAAGTATTTCCTGCCACTAATGACATGAGTAAATTGAAATTCAATGTCCATAAGCAGTATTCTCTGTTTCTTCTCCCTCTAACAAACTATTTTTCTTGTTGCAGCGCAATGCACTGCATGAGTAGGAGTCCTCTCCTTAGTACTGATCTTAAGCAGAAAAAATTTCGAATATTTTATAGTGGAGATATAATTTCATGTACATTGCCGTCAAACTGAGTAAGACATTGGAAAATCACTTAAGCAGCATTATTATCATTATGAACATTCTGACTATTGCAGGACACTATGACCCATTAAATCTATTGTGCAGCAATCTCAAGACATTTTCAAGCAGCAGGATTCATCCAAAGGATATTAAAATCCGATTTTTCATATCTAAAATATTGTTTGAACGCCATCTTTTTCGACGAAAATGAAAAGGAGTTTCATTACAATCAACCGTAGTGCAAAAAAAACGTAGGTGAGGGGACGGCCAACCATCGGAAACAAAGAATCCAAGAAAACGTTGCAATACCCTGTTTTTGGTGAGGGTCTTGTCAATAAAAGAGCTGCTTAAAAAAGGTAATGACGATAACAGAAGACCTATACCAAGTATGTTTGATTTGTTTAAAGCGACAATTGGCCAAAAAGTTGTCTGGAATATGTCACCAAACAAAAATATTTAGTCCAGCAAGACAAGTTAAAAACTATGTACGTTCGACTACCATTTGTTCCGATACAGAACGCTTTCACTGGAATACGTTTCTCACTTAAGAATAGGATCCGAAATTAACTTGTTTTATTTTTGGACTTGCAACAGATCCATAACCATTTATTAAAAATATATTTTTTAGAGCACCGAATGAGTAATGACTGTGTTGCGATATAGCCGACTGATAAGACGTTGCCTCCTCTAGCTCTTTTGGACTACTCGCATAGTTTACGTCTAGATCTTGACTCCGCTGTTCATAAGGAGCTACTTGTCGTACGATAGTCTAGTGTTCGAATAGAAAGAGAGGAGTTCTAACCAGATACTAATTCTAGAACAGTGGTCATTGGCTGCGCTAGTTCTTTAGGTTCTTGGTCTATGACTAGGTGAGGCCTTCATATAATGTGTAGATCCTTAGGTAAGGTCTAAATCGAAGTAGTAAAAACTGGTTATTATAAACTCAACTTAAAGCTGCAATGTAACAAATGCTACCAAAGCTGTAGTAAATAGACCCTATTTCCAGAGCAAAGAGATAATTAAATTTTCAAGTCTTCCTACTCCCTTTTATTTCAACAATGGACCTCTGTTTGGTCTCCGGGTAAGATGCATAAGCACCACCTTTTTTAGCCTAATCCCTTGAATGCAGTGGTATTAACTTTTGATTTGAACCTCGTTATGACATAAGATATCAATATCTCCGAAGAACTTGACCGAAAATAACTTTCTGACTCTCTTTTTTTCTTTCGCACTGTAAATGTTATTTTGCTTGTTGTTGTAGGCCAGTTAGTGAGAAGTTAAAACAAACTGTGTAACTACTGTATGGTGACGGTATTAAACTCACAAAACTTTCAAAACATCCAAATGACACTGCAGTTTAAACGTCCCATTGCCATCCATTGACAACAAGAACTAGTGCTGGTTACAGAAAAGAAAAAAAAGTTAAAAAAAAAGTCCACAAAAAATATTGCGCAAAAACAAGAAACTACGGATAAATGAACGACTGAACGTTGAAACGTAACGAAAAATCCGTATGTAATTTATGACAACATTTTGTTAAGGTCGAACTAAATGCCATTATTTAACTGACACTCTGCCAAATAAAAAAAGAAAGTAAACGACTTAAAACCGACTAAAAACTGTGCAGAAAAAAAAATATTGGAAATAAACTTTTTGTTGTTGAATCATCGTGTGTCTGTATAAATGTTTGCATGTGATCTGCTTTTTCTTAATTGAGTTGGAAAATCTTCAAGAGTGCAGTGATATACTCTCCTTATGTTATGGTTTAATGCAGACACATTCAGAAACTCGCCCCCTTAGTTCGGGTTATAAAAAAGGATTAAATTAAAAAGCCAAATATATGCACTTTTGCGTTATGACAACATTGATTTTTGGATTTTTCTACGTGCCTTTACAAATTGCCTTAAATCATTCGGCAGTTTGTGACTTCAGCATGTTTTAAATTTTATAATCGAACCGAACTTAAGAAAAAAAAAAAAAAAATTCTGACACGTAATAGCTTATAACGTTAAAGTTTTTTATAGGATATCTAAAGAAAACTGTGGTGTGTCTAAGTAATCCCTACCGTCATAAAAATATACCATTTATTTATTGAAAATTTATTGCCAAAACACAAAGAATTGGTCAGTAATTGCAAAAAAAAGCTCACTGTTGTATTGGCGGGTACGCTAATAAGCAAAATTACCATATTACCAAACGTAGTCTTACAGAAGCCAATGCACTCATTACGTGTGACTGTTTGGTGAGGCCTGTTGAACGGACATCATTGGCCCATATTTCATATTTCACAATAATTACTGTTAATGGAGACACCTATCACACCATGAAAAACGCTCTTCATGGTATTGATGTGAACGATGTTTGGTTTCAACAGGATGGTGCAACTTGCCACACATCTGATGCCATTTATTGCGTCAAACGTTTGATGGCCGTTTAATTATCCGAAATTGTAATGTCAGTTGGCCGGCAAGAAGTTACGATTTGACACCGTTGGACCATTTTCTGTGGGGCGCCGTTAAAGAAAGGTGTTCTGCCGACAAAGCCAAGACCATTGAGCATATGAAGGCCAACATTCGTGATGCCATTGCCGAGATACGACCATATACACTTGAAAAAGTTCTCGAAAATTAGTCCCATTGGGTACTGTGAGGCCAGCCGCAGTAGCCATATAAATAAAATAATAATGGGTTCGCCATCTAACGTTTTTTTTTCAACTATTGCTAATTTCGTGAATGGTAACACTTAGTTCATGCCTGATTTGACAGATAACTAGTTTTATCCTTGCGCTGAACGAAGTGGGCCTGCAATCGACTTACAGAAGATGCCGATTTTGCCAAAAAAAACTATCTTTTAAGATGAGGCCCATTTTGATCTTGGCGGGTATGTAAACAAGCAAAATTGTCGCATTTGGGGCACAGACAACCCGCACACATACATTGAAATGCCGATACACCCAAGACGAGTCACTGTTTGGTGCGGATTTTGGTCCAGAAGCATAATTGGGCTATTTTTCCTCGAAAATGAGCAAGGAGTGGCCGTTACAGTCAATGGCGATAGTTATCGGGCCATGTTGAATGAATTTTTGTTCACAGAAATTGAAGAGGAGGATATTAACAACATTTGGTTTCAACAGGGCGGCGCTATGTGCCACACAGCCAAAGCTACACTCGATGTTTTGCGCCCTGTTTAAAAAAAAATTATTTGGCGGACTCTATATTTTATTTCTAACCAGAACAATTGACAAAATTTCAAACCGTTTTTGTTTTATTGCATTTTTAAATTTAAACTTTTAAATTGCCCACTAAAGCGTAGTCCAACCATAATGCAGGATATTAATTGTGAGCCACACCTTAACGTCAAGTTTTTTTACAAACTTCATTTAACATTTCATTGTTTCATTGTTTGACAAATTCAACCATGGACAGGTACAAAATTGAGCATTTTTGTTGAATCTTTTTTCAGCAAGCCGGGTGTATAGGAAATGTGTAAACACTTGTGCATGCTTGCACAGCATTGCTATTGTTCGCTTTAGTGTGGCAGAAAAGGCGTCAACCTCGACTCATTGCCGTGTCCAACAATTGGACATCTCCCGAATGTCACTGATATGAATTTTGAATAGAGATGTGAACTTACAAGGTTCAAATGACTGAAGAACTGAAGTCAAACGTCGTCAATACACCATTTGGTTAGTTGAACAGAAGTGAACCATATTCAGCGATGAAGCAAATTTTCGCCTCAGTGGACTAGTTAACAAGCAGAATTGCCGCACTTGAGCAAATGATAATTCACGAGTGATTGCTGAAAAGCGGCGTCATCAGACCGTAATTTTTCGATAATGAGGACGGCCAAGCAATTACCGTGAATGGTCTTCACTATCGCCGTTTGATAATGGACTTCTTGTGGCCAGAAATTTATGATATAAGCCTGGGCAATATATGGTTCCAACAGTATGGTGGCATTGCCACACAGGCCATTAAACAACGATGGCTCTTTTGAGCAAGAAATTCAATGGCCCTGCTATTTTATGTCGTGACTATGTTAATTGGCCTCCACGATCATGTAAATTGAAGCGTCAAGAAAAATTCAAGAGCTAAAAATGAGATAATGCGGCACATTAACGACATTGAACCTCATTTATGATTCAGAGTCATTGAAAATATGGACAGAAGAATAGAGCTATGCCACCGAAGCTGTGGCGAGCATTTGGCCGATGTTTTGTTTCACACATAATTGTCCTTCTAACATAACAAAAAATGTTAAGATAATTCTCTGACAATTTTTTGTTTTATTAAAGTTAACAGCGTGCCGAAACGGGCAACCCTTTATAAAAAAAATAAACAAAATTACAAATCACATAATTATACTGAAAATTACTTATCCTACAACAATTACAGTCAAAATAATAATTTTGTTTTTGTTTCATTGATAAAATGTGTTTTCTTATTTGAAGGAGAAGCTTAAAAAAAAACAAGAAAATCATGTCATGTTTATATATTAACTAATGTTTACTTGTATAAGGGATTAGAGATAAAATCACTGGTTTCTAATAATGATCATGATACACTCTCACCTAAAAAGATACAGAGACACACACACACACACACACACACATGCTTATGTAGCAACACATTAACATAATATCCATCTAAAGCAAATTGTACATGACCAAGCAATGCCGCAATTAAGTGAATGAGTAAATGGATGAACGAAATAGAATGAATAAATGAAAGAATGAATATAAAATACAATTAGACAACGCCTCAATGAATTTAAATCTTTTACTTTATTGGCAAAAATAATTAAAAGTACCCAACAACAATAATAACAAGTTGTTTTCTTTTTAATGGCAAGAAAAGCAACACAGCAACAAAGCAACACAGCAACAACAGTCAAATAAATAAACAAATAAGCAACGTACTCGAACATGAACTCATTACAATTACAAGCAAATGTTGTCTTCTTCTTTTGCCAAAAACAAATAAAATAAAAATTGAGAGTAAGAGAACTAAAAATTGAATAAAATTGTATAAAGGAAGACAAGAGCTGCAGCAGCAGCAACAACAACACCGTATATAACACTATTCTACCACTTTTACTTTACTACTAATACGAGTACACTACACTACACAGCTTAATACTCTCTTACACCCAATCAATTATTGTGTAAACGTACACACCTACACAATTACACCTTTTCGTTAATTGTGTCTATGTGCTCTCTATCCTACTTAGTTTCGCATTCATTCCTTAGAAAACAAATGAAATTCAATTGTTTGTAATTGAATTTTTTTCTTCTTTCTCTCCTTCTTTTGCTTTTCACCACTTCCGTTAATTTACCCATTTTTTCTTCTTCTTTTTTTTCTCTCTAAAATATTTTCCACTTTTCTGCTACAATAAATGGCAACTACTTAAAACTACTCTTTGTTTATACAGCAACACTCAATAAACACACACATACAATTAAGTCTTAACAGTGGGAGAGCTCACTTTGAATGAACATATAAAGGAGCATAGAGTCACAACATTTACCTTTCACACAGAAACACTTGCAAATATTTCAGGTTCATCATCATACAGCCACTGATACAAAAGCAATACGTACGCAGAGACAGTAAAGAGCGAAATATGAGTTCTATGGAATCTGGTTACGATGGCTTTATAAGTGGTGCGCTTTGATAGTCATACAACATCTTAAGTTTGTGGAACTCTAATGGCAGTCTCTTTTAATACTTCTCGTGTTGTTGGAGTAAATGAAAAATGAACTTGGTCTTAATGTTTTTTATTAAAACAATAACAATAATATCACTGAAACGGGATTTTTTTTACTTTAATGTTAAGATATGATATCGGCCATGTGGTAGCCACGGCTGTCGTGTAAAAAGGCATTCTGGAATACCAATTTCTACAAATTTTTGCAGAATATGCGGTCGTATTTCGCCACTAACTCTTTAAATGTTGATTTCCAGGTATTCAATTATCTCTGGTTTAACTACGTAGACAAGTTACTTTACATAACGTTTTTGAAGGTATGTAAGTCCGCTAGCCCATGAAATGCACTAAACAGTAATTTTCAGTCTATGTGATGGTATTTAGACAAAAGCTTGTGTATTGTTGTCACTCTAAATGCGATAATTCTGCTTACTTACCCGTTCAACCAAAACTGCAATCGGAATGCCTTCAACGGAAGCGCACTATAACTTTGACAAATATAACCATTTTTTTCGATAAAAAATTTTAAGAATTTGTCAGAGTTGCTCTGGTGTAAGTCTATCTATAAAGAAGAGTCAACTAAACAGAAGACAACTATCGGATGTTCATTCGGTTGTCAAATAAAGCAGTGTTTCAGCTCAAACTTAGGTACCCCCACAAAAAAATAAAACACCCGATATCCTTTGGCGGCTTTTTAAGATGTTTTGAGTCTGTACTTGAGAATAGCGCGGAAAAGTGCATCTAAAGCTCCCTTGAAAATATAATGTTGAAGATAATCATACAAAACTTAATTTTTGAAAACATGTGAATGCTTGGAATTCGATTACAATTTCAATAAAAGAGACCAAAATTGTTAAGTGTGTAGGTAAGTCTTCTTTAAGCTTAAAACATTAACCCATTAACCGCCAAAAGGAAACCAGCTGTGATATTAGTGAAAAACTTTTATTTTTCTATCCTTAGTGAAGCAAATGAAAATAAATAAGAAAAAAAATCTAACAAAAATTCATCAGGAAAGGTAAAAAGTATGTGTACCCAATAGGGCACGGAGGCATCTTACAAACGAACATTTTCAAGACACTGTTTTTCTACACTCTGCTTGATATACATACTACTTTTATTGGTTTTCAGAGTTTCTTGGGCTATGACCTGTGCCGTTTTGAGGTAATACTAGAACCGATGAAGATAAAGGATGAACTTTATCTTTTTTTTTGCGTAAGTAGTACTTGGTAACAGAGCGACGGAAAAAAACTTGATCCATGCTATCACTATGACTCATTACGTGCAAATGCCAAGCGTTTGTAATAGCATTATCTATTATGTATGTAAAAAGACCCAACACCTGGTAGTACTCATCACATTAGTCCTGGTAGTAGAAGCTTTGTCATTATTTACAAAGTGGATATATTTTCTCATATCTCTAAATGTCTGTTTGGTCACAGACTTTGATATCACTCCCATGCCTACACCTTCATCGTAGGAGTAGCACAAATCATCACTTTTTAGTTTGTGGCACCCGGACAATATCAATATACTAAAAACTTTTTCAAGTCGATAGAGTCTAGTTGAAAGTTGTACCAATTTGGTATGGTATGGTATGAATGGTAACACTTAGCTCATGTCTGATTTGACAGATAATTAGTTTTATCCTTCCGCTGAACAAATATGGTTGTGTATACGCTTGAACTTCGCTTCGCTAATTGAGCCTGCGATCGACTTACAGAAGATGCTGATATTGCCAAAAAAAAAAAATCATCTTTTTAGATGAAGCTCATTTTGATCTTGGCGGGTATGTAAACAAGCGAAATTGTCACATTTGGGGCACAGAAACCCCGCACGCATACATTGAAAAGCCGATATACCCAAGACGAGTCACTGTTTGGTGCGGATTTTGATCAAGAGGCATAATTGGGACGTTTCTCTTCGAAAATGAGCAAGGAGTGGCCGTTACAGTCAAAGGCGATCGTTATCGGGCCATGTTGAACGCATTTTTGTTCACAAAAATCGAAGAGGAGGATATTAGCAACATTTGGTTTCAACAGGACGGCGCTACTTGCCACACAGCCGAAGCTACACTCGATATTTTGCGCCCTGTTTTTGAAAATCGCATTATCAGCCGCAGAGCTAATGTCGTTTGGCCACCTCGGAGCTGCGATTTGACACCGTTGGACTATTATTTGTGGGGTGTCGTCAAAGATAAGTGTTACGCCAACAAGCCAGAGACATTTGACGCTTTAAAGGACAATATTCGTGAAGCTATTGGTGAAATACAGCTGCACACAATCGATAATGTGCTTAAAAATTAGGCCGATCGTGTAGGCTACTGCATGGCCGGCTGAGGCAGCTATTTGAATGAAATTGTTTTTCATTATTAACCGGAAGGATTGTACTTTCAAATAAAAAAAGAAATTTGGGAAAATATTTATTATTTTTTTTTTTTTATAGCATTTTCAAAGAAAAAAATTTATTTGGCGGACCTTTTATATAACTTCGACATCAAAGGTTTTCTTAATTTTTACTGAGGTAATATCTTGTATATGATTGTGTATTTCTGCATTTAGAACAATAAATAAAAATTGTTTAAAGTTTATACAATTTTTTTTATAAAAGGGTATGTACGAGTATATTGTAGAAAAATATATATAAAACTTAAAATGCTTTTACGAAAGAAGTAACAAATGAAAAAAAGACTTACATGCTTACATACTCGAATATACTGTAAGTTCAGAGATCATTTTACGACAGTTGTCATCCATAAGCCTGCACTTTTTTTTAATACTATATTTGTCACTTTTTAGCTACTAGGCAATAAAAACTGGCTTCCATGTTCTGTGTGTACTCAACTGGGTACAGGACGTGTCTATCTTCCCTTGACCTAAATGTTTTTACCACCAAAGTAAAAGTGCTTAATGCTACGATCACATGAAAATTTTTTATCGTAAGTCACGCCATACAAAATTTTAATAACGGATCACCCAAAAAGTAACTTACTTTTAACTATCTTATGGATTACTAGAAAATCAATGTGATCTCAAATTTGTATCAGGTGTTTGTTCAAAATTTGCAGACAAATAACACAAGACAATAAATATAAATATCAAGAAAATGAGGAAGAACTAACAAAACGGATTACATAGGTGCCATATGAACAAGGTAATTCGTATAAGTAATTCACCCAGCATTAGTAGAGCCTTTCCTTTTTCCTTTACTCCAATTGGGGCATATGGCTTCCACAAAGCATTTCCATTTAACCGGTTTACCGCTGTTGACTTTACCTCCTTCCATGTCAGGTAGTTCTGTCTCAGTTCTTTGATAATTGTGCGTCTCCAGGTGTTTTTAATCGATCACGATTTCTTGGGGATTTCACTCGAGTGACATTCTGGAGATACTATCTGGACTTTTTCGGATGGTATGACAGATCCATCCCCATTTTATTTTCCTTATCTCTTTTAGTATGGGTTCCTCATTAGACATGCACAACAATTCTGTGTTACTTATGGTGTTAGGCCAGATTATTCTGCATATTATTCTGAGGCACTTAATGAATACCTCTAGTAGTACTGATTCAACACATGAGTTGAATATTCCGAGCTTAGTCCGTCTGGATATATGAAGAAGTCCAAATGCCACTCTCGCTTTTTTGAGCATGTTATCTTCGTCCGTTTCTGCGCCGCCGTTTGTAGTCATTGTACTTCCTAGATAGCAGAAGCTATCTACAAACACGACTGGTTGACCACGTAGCATCATGTTTTCTGTACAATTATTTTCTTGACATTTATCTTAAGTCCAACATTGCGAGCCAATCTTTCTAGGTCCTCCAGTTTTGACTGCATATTGGAAATTTTATTCGACAGACAAATGTCATCTGCATAGTCCAAATCTTTGAATTGGCATGAGAGACTGCATTCTCTACTTTTTGAACAGACTTTGTTCATTATGTCATCCAACACGATGGTGAATAGCTGAGGAGATAGTAGGCATCCTTGCTTAACTTCAACATTGGTGTGGAATGATTGGCTGATATTACCGTTATGAAGAACTGAATGATCTGCATCCTCGTATATCGCTCTGATTATTAGAATTATTTTTTGTGGTACTCCTTTTGTTTTTAGCGCTTTCCATGTTACCGTTCGCCTGATGGTATCAAACGCTTTCTTGAACTTGACGAACAGTAGCTACAGGGGGGTACGCTATTCTATATTCTAATCAATGATTATTCGTTAAGTGTTGGCCTGATCTACGCAGCTTCTATTATAGTATGAAGTCTGCTTGTTCATCTCGTAATATGTTCTCTAATTTGCTACGAAGCCTCAACTGTATTATGACTTCAAGTATCTTATATATGGTATTTAAGCCTTAGTTCTTCAAAAATATTGTGCAACGTAGGATAGTATAGAATAAGATTTGACATTTTTGCCTGTTTAAAAACAATCTTAAAAACATTGCTATAATTTTACCCACCACTAAGCATACACTTGTAAGAAGACGAATGTAATAGGTGAAGTAGCATTTATAGTTCGCTAACTAAATGCTTAATTAGGGCACTTACAACGAATTAATTATAAGCTACAAATTAGAATTTGTTCAAAGGCAATTTCTAAAAAAAATATTTTAAGCAAAATTTTTATAAATAATGTAGAGTTCAGCCACCCATGAAAATATTTTTTTTTTTTATAAAATTTCTTTCAATAACTATAACACTATCGATTATAAGGCTCTTATTAATAAACAATGAACAAGAAAAAAATTGTATCCTTAACAAGGACTCGTTTTTCTCATTTTTCTTTATACTTGTATTTATTTGTTTTTCTGTTTCTGTTTTTTTTTTTTCTTCAATATTATAATGACTTTTTTACGTTCGCTGCTACCACCTTCATTATAACCAAGCGTTAGTCGGTATGACACTGGTTTAAGCCATTAAACGTTTGCCAAAACGAGGAAATAGTGTAACAGTGTTTGGATAATGAATGAAATTACAATAAAAACAATTTTTTTTATATTAAAATAGAAAAAGAAAAACGAAGCAGTAATCGTCGAGTGAATCTCAAGAAAGCCAAGATGGGTTGAAAGGAAAAATGTGAGAAAAAGAAAGTAAGACATTATTTTAAATTTCTTTTGTTGTTTGGTAAGGCTCAAGACACTGGAGAGAGACAGACATACTCTCTTGTAGAAGAGTTAATGAAATCTTTTTTTTGTCTTCATTTCTTTCTTACTCTACCAGGTAAATGGATTAAAATTGTATTTAAATCACATTAAAGTGCTATGGATTGTTCATAGAACGGCAGTTTTAAGTAGGATGGTTTTACTTTTTTGTGTATTTTTCTTATAATCATTTATACATAGTGATGATAATATAATATCCAAATGAAATTTAATTATTTTGTTTAAGAAGGAAAAAAAAAAACAAACGGGAAATAGTGATAAAGCCTATTACGACGTAAGTAGTTGGATACAATTTAATGAATTAACTTTTATAAATTTGAAAATATTTAAATAATACTTAGATTCAGAAGAAATTAAGGTGTAAAAAATATAGATGATAGGAAACAGTGGAAGAATTTTACAGGCAATTGAAGAGAAAGTGGTCAAACGTTGAAAAATTTGGGCTTTTACATTAAATATAAGTTATTTAGGTAGGAATCTATTATGAGTAGTTTTAGCGAGGCTCCGAACCACTACTACACTAAATATGCAGAGGGAGTTGATTCAATGAAACTACAGATGGTAGCGCCAATCAGACAACTTGCTATAGAACACCACTTACCTGCTTAGCTGGAAGGCACATGCTCCAAGAAGGAGTTATGGAAAAAAGTGCTTTTTGGATTTTTCAGAGTATGGGGGCACACACCAAGGTTATTGTGTTTTAGGTATAAATGTTCTTGGCTTAAGCGACTGTTCCCAACCTGCCTTATATTTTTATTAATATTACATCAGTTTATTATCATTATCCTTCTGACCAGGAAATGTTGCAGAGTACTGTGATTGAGGATCTATTTTTCCCCTTCCGGAAGGAAGGGGATATCTGTAATAAAAATCTACAAACCGTGATCACTATCATTATCAGGTGAGACCATCAGATAGCGACTGGTTATGAGTATTTACGCTATGAAAAACTTCTCTAACTAATGCATATGCTGTTCGGAGCCTACGTTAAATTGTAGGTCCCCTTCAATGAGTCTAAAAAACAGAATTGGGTTCAGCTCATTGAATGGGAAAAGTCCGCCTTGTCCCACTTGGGATGTTATGTATGTTGCTGTCTATCTTAAGTATAAAACAGATTTAAGATTCGATGCGGGTTTTGACTGGAACGGTTTATAGTCAGGCACTATGTTACTGAAATCATCTGGAATGGATACTGCTGACGGCGTCTGGAACGTGTGCTGTGGTAACAGATGTGCCATACTCGGCACAGCTTCTGGTAACGTTTATTATACTGGGCACTCTGCTGGAGATAGTTTCGGGTACCAGCTACTGTGCTGGGGACAGGTTACGGTAATGGATGCTGTGATGGAGACAGAATCGGGAACGGTTAATGTCCGGTTAATACCATCATAAGATTAATACGAGAGCTCTTATAACCCACGGTAAAAAGGGAATTGCGGTGGCTCTCGTTACAGCTTCTGATTAGTAACGAGTGTAAGAGGAATTTGGGAGCTCTTACACCTGATAAAACAAGAGATATTCTGGCGCTACTGTTGTCAAAATAACGCGCAAATGTAAGAGATATTCGGAAGCTCTAATAATCACGAGAACTTGGTAAGCCAGCTCTGCCTTAGCCAACCAAAACCTTTTCTTTTATTCAAATAATACCGTGAGCTAAATGAGAATTGTAAACAATATGTGATACTTTCAATTTAAATGTTCTTGCTGTGTTTTCGTTTCTCTCTTACGCTTTATTCGTTTAAAGTTAACATCTACTGCTTTGTTGGCAGTGCACTCAAGTATTTTTTCATTTATTTAAAGATATTGCTTTATGTTCATGTTATAATATAAAGGCTGTTAGTCGTTTATTCATGTAACGTCCAGTTACACAATGATCTGTAAGAAAATCCATCACGAGTTTTAAGTTCGGACTAACATAATATAGAACCTCAGAGCGACATCAAAATTGTGTGAAAGTCGCCGCCCTAGAGTGGCAAAGTCTTTCAGTTTCCTAAACTTTGGTTAGATTAGATTAGTAAATTTCCGGACAAATATAAAATGTCACGGAACCTTTTGTAGCCAATGCTTCCGTTCTTTCGTTATCATCTATCCTACAGTGTCAGGGTAGCCAAAACAACTTTTTTTTTAAGAGAAAGCCTTTGTAACATGTCGTAGTAATATTTGACCAGCCTAGATGTCATCCGATTCTAGCCAAGTGCCCTTAAGGTAAGGCAGTCTTATTCTTGAGCCCACTACCCAGGTTGATCTCTGCAATTATGGCAAAGGTTACGATTTCAGAGTGGAACATACCCAGCGATCTCTCCACTAGCACCGATGTTTTGATATACCAGTTCAGATCAAACTCAACCCGATATCTTATTAGACTAACAGTTACGGTCCGGCATTTGAACCCTGAATCACAGATTTATGGCATGTCATCCATTAGAAAAACTCTGCGACACAGTTTGGGACACCTTATCGAAAAACTTTGCCACCGAATATGCTGCCATCTTCATCACACAGATGTTAAGCGGTGTTAAGCCAATCAGATACGCTGTTAGATATGTTCTCATGGCCCCAGTTAAATCATTTAAGGCGAGTCACTGCACCCGGCCTAACTTAATCATGGTGGTAGCTTTCTTAGCTTTCCTCCACCAAGCTATCGCTACATAGGTTTTAATGAGATGAATAATGGCGGTATATGTCCAAAGCTTTATTCTCAGTGAAAAACCCCTTAGGACATATCTATACCTGTCCTTAATTAAAACTTTATTAAATTTTGGAAATACTACATCCACGCTCTTTTGAATTCACTTTTATTTTATTTTATTTTTTTCTTTTTTTTATTCAAATTTATGATAATTTTTATTATTATTTTTTCTATTTTTATTTAAGCTTTTAATCCAATTAAATAATATTTATGACTTTAACATTTTCCAAGTGACCACAAAGAAATATAGAAAATAAAAGAAAAATTACAAAACACTGAGGCAGACAACACCTAAACAATAGCTTTACCGGAGTGAAAGAGAATTAGTGTAAGACAGACAAGACAAAAGCTGGTGTTGGTCGAAAAACAACAATAACAAGATAAAACATAAGTAACTGACCAAAGCATATTGTTTCAGCCTTCACAAGTAATGTAAACCTTCATACACATTTATAATTTCTCTTCTCTCCCTTGGAAACAACTTTCCCTTAAAATATTTGGAATACAAAATTTTTATAGTTTATGTGGCACGTTCTAAACCACATACCATGTGACTCAAGTGTTTATATATCTTTTTGCCAACAAAACCAAAAAAAATAAAAATAAAACGAAAAAGTGAAATAAAACTCACTTCTCAATTGCTTTTAATTCCCATTAGAATGTGAGTGCAACACTTAGTAACTGAAATTGGGAAAAAAAAAAACAACAACAGCAGCAGGAGTAAAAAAAATATGAAATAAAATCACATGGATAAGCAAATATACATCCATACACCCGCCACATATTTATTCAATTCATTTAATTTGCAGAGTAACGCCTATTTGCAACGAATTGAAATTCAAACGTGGCCAACACTCATATACTTATGTATACATTTCTACATACTTTCATATTGATATCTATGAGAGATATTTTTAGGCCATGAAAATCTAAAAACGCTCAAATATTTAATTTAATATTTTATGTCCGAAGAAAAGAAAAAAATATTTAAATTTAGAAAATAATATATAAAAACGAAACCAAAGTTTTTATATAAAATTTACTAACGAGGGTGGATTGGTAATTACATAATTTATTTAAATTAAATCTGAGATTAAGAGGGTTTCTTTACGGAATAAATTTTAATTGTTTATATATAAATTCATGATTACATGAACGGACTGCAGCGCTATATTCGATTTAAAATTTTATTTTAAGTCCTCTTTACGAGGGCGGATTGACATTGAAGTTACCTAGCGCTAGATGGCAGCACAATCACGAAAACTTTTCTTTATTAGAAACTACGATCTGTCAAACGTCAGCTGTTAAAATTTTAGCCAAATTCATCGATTAATTTATTTGTTGTAGTCGTTTGAAGTAAGAGACTTTGTGTTTCTTGGAAAATGGAAAAAAGTGAATTTCGTGAAGTGAAATTTTCACTATTATTTGAAAGGCAAAACGGCGAAAGAGATAAAAGAAAAGCTTGATAAACATTACGGCGAATCTGCTCCCTCAGATTATATGGTAAAATATTGGATTGCTGAATTTAAACGGGGCCGAACAAGCACTGCAACAATACCATCCACAGGAAGGACAAAAGAGGTGGTTACTGAAGAAAATATCAAGAAAATCCTCGATATCGTTATGAATGATCGCCGGGTCAAAATCCATGAGATTGCTGATATGGTAAACACATCATATGAATGTGTGTTCAACATTTTGCATGAACATTTGCAGATGAAAAAGCTATCGGCAAGATGGGTGCCGCGTTTGCTCAGTGTTGAACAAAAACGAGTTCGACAGATTACTTCACAGCGGGGTTTGGACATGATTAAGCATAATTCTGCTGATTTTTGGCGAAGCAATGGGTGAAAGCTGGTGGAAGTGCTCCGAAGAAGGCGAAGACAGCGAAATCGGCTGGCAAGGTCATGGCCACTGTATTTTGGGATGCACACAGAATATTGCTCATCGATTATCTTAAAAAGGGATCCACAGTCACAGGAGAGTATTATCGTGCATTATTGGATCAATTGACATTAAACAAGAAAAAAGTGCTCTTTCTTCAAGACAACGCACCGGTTCATACAGCATTAGATACGATGCTAAAACTACGATAAATCCACTTCGAATTGGTTGATCATTCACCTTATAGTCCAGATTTAGCCCCTAGTGACTTTTTTCTGTTTCCAAATTTGAAAAAATGGCTCGCAGGAAAAAGATTCATCTCAAACGAAGAAGTGATTACCGAAACTCATGCGTGTTTTGAGGAGTTCCCAAAATCTTATTATTCAGATGGTATAAAAAAGTTGGAAAATCGTCTCACAAGGTGTATTGAGCTAAAAGGTGACTATGAATGGTTTTTGAAAAAAAAAAAAATAATTTTTTCCTACTTGGGTACCTTCAATATCAATCCGCCATTGTATGACACCTTCTGCATGCTGCAGCTACAACGATGACGATTTTCTGGAAATGTGCAGCTCACTTATTAAAATAAACTTTTTTCACCAGGATTGGCAAAAACTCGGGTTAAAAAAAACTCAACCCACCGGTTTTTATGGGGTTTTTTGATAGGATTTTTTTGGGTTTTATAACTGCTTCAACATTTCGTTCAAGTCGACAATATTTTTTGTTTGTTTATACAATCACGTTGTTTTAGTATTAATAATAAAATTTTGCACTCTTGGTGGGATCAGGGCGTCACTGAGTACTAGGAGCTGCTAGAACTGGGTATGCATGATTCAAAAGAAGCAGACTGCAACCGCTTCGTGCATTATGAGAAAAACGGTCCGAATGTAAATACAGACATGAATTAGTTATTCTTTTGCATGATAGCAAAAGTTTCAAAATAATTATTAGAAATGATCAAATGCCGCATCCGCCGTATTCTCCGATCATTGATCCGTTGGCTGTACAATATACTCACACCTCTTTATCCTGGCTTTCTTTACATGGTATTTCGCTATAACGAGTAGTCTGTTGGTATTACGGAACAGATTCGTTTTAAGCGCAATTTACGTCGTTCAACGGTTAAAAAAAGTGGATGCTCCGTTAAAAAAAAATTTAAGAGAAGCACGCAACACATATTCATCTCGCATTTCGATTTACGGCCTTCGTTTTCAGAAATTATCTAGGCCGTATAAATAGGTATGAGTTTATTTTTTAACATGTCACCGAATCATTTTCTTTGAAAAAATACAACATCGGCTTCAAAGTTGGAGCGCCTTAAAGTTTTTCTGAGACGGGATTTGGAAATTGGCTCAGAGGTGCAGGAAATATATAAGCAGTAATTTGATAAATTCGTTATTTCATTACATTTTTTGGGATCAAAAACGGCATAATTAAATTTGTAGTCCCAATACGTAAATTACACCTATTTTTGTTGTAATTAAAATAAGAAAAAATTTAAATAAAAAGCCCACTTGGGTTTTTTTAAATATAATACCCAATTAAACACACCCGGGTTTTTATTGGTTACCCTGTGGGTTGACAACCCTAATTTTAACAGAAATGAACGGACATGTTTCATGCGGTACCCAATTTGTCTGTAAGCCGAATAACATATATGGTCCCAATTTCCTCATTTTAAAACCATATTTCAGGCGATATTTTTTAATTGGCTCAATGCATATTGGGTACCGAGTCTTCCTCTAAAATGAGTGTGATTTTCTGTCTTCTCGTGTATAGGTTTAGAACCGCTTTCCAAAAGTATAGCTTAAAAGCTTTTCAGATTACGTATGGTGGTGACTGCCAAGGTATACGTATTTAAGAGCTGGAACAATGCCAAAGATTCATTTATTTTTTTCCTTTCTTTTTTATTCTCCACTCATATCACATTGACGACTGGCATTTTGATGAATGATGACTTTTGTGGCCTTAATTTCTTCGTATGCTGGGAAAATATCAATCAATGCTAATTTCTAAAAATTGGTCTAAGACTGGTAGGATAATGATCATTTCATTTGTTTTTTATTTTCTTTTCAGATACTCTCTTACTGGACCCACGTTCGCTGAACATTTTTTATTTGGCATCAAAAACTGTTAAATTGTATTTTAGGGTTCGAAATTAAAAATCTCTGTAGGTTGCCCAACGCCAGAAACCTCTAACCAAAAGATCGTCAACTGATACCATTCTGGCTGATACAGCTATACGGCTCCCATTTAAACCTCATTCCTTAGCATCCTCATTGGCCAGCACTGCAGACTTCCCAAACTAATGCACTTCGGATTTTAACCGGATGTACCAGAATGATCAATGTGGATCATCTACATACCGTCAGTCGGGAAACATAATAATAATAGACAGTGTCTCTTGGCATGTCATCAGCCGTCTCACTCTAATCATCTAATAGTTCTTGAGGATTCCCGCCAAACGCCCGACAAACCTTGCATCGGTTGGCGGTCACCGAGGCCATTAATTGCTATCGATGCAATAGGATTCTTAATAAGCACACTCCCTTGCTCGCTCCATTTTCCAGCGTTCTAACCTCTTACCGTGAAGGTATCATTCGCGATACCATTAACCGTTGCAAAGCCTGTCATTAAAGTCCACACGACGCTTTTCATTTGTCCTATTTCCCAGCCAGGCCCACTGACGACGACCGTTCGAGCTTTGTCTAAGACCTAATGAGATGTCCCGATTTCTACGCCTGCCCACCTGACATACTCCATTTCATTTCAACATTTCTATTTACACTCAAATACATCTACTAATTAGGGAGGGACTTCCAGCAACAGCGGAACTGTCACAACAACTGATACCGTTCTACACATGTATTCTCTATATAGAAAGGCGCAAACAGAATGTCATGTTGAACAGAAAATTTCCTTCTCCTCCGAATGAAATCAACTAAAACACTGATCTGTGATATCATCCTGACAGAGCCGGCACTCTGTCTCTTCCAGAAGACCTAACCTATTGAGATAATATCTTAGGTAGCATGTCCTAATAGAAAACCCACTATCCTACCAATCCCCGCTCTCTGTAAACTACACTCTATGGGAGAAAGGGTCCAATAAATGTTTGGCTTCGCAGTTCCTGAATGGTTGTTTACACCTGTCCACTCATGGCTTTTGCCCAAAACAGCTCTGGAATAATAAAAACTGTTGAGGTCCTTTCCCTCGCTAGTTTGTTAGCTATTTCATTGCCAGCGATTATAAAATGAGCCGCGAGTCTCCACAGCAATAAACTTTTCAGCGCGTCAAGTCGTTCAAGACAGTCAAAGTACTCTCCAACCAACTGCCATCTCACAGCGCTAGTTATTGAACATTATTTTTGTGTTACTTATTATAACTAACATTTTTCTATAGGTGTATTAATAATATATATCAGACTACCTCTATGTGTGTTTAATTTTTTGTATTCGCCACAAAAAATATGTCTTTCTCTCTGGCAGTCAGAGGCAGTCACCAAATATATGAAATTATTGTTCGAACTGTTCCCTTCAATTTGAATTCGTTCTGTTTGTTTGTTTTTCCGTCCTATCACTTGTCTGTTCGGCTTTATTTTATTTAACTTTTTTTTGCCTTTTGTGACTAGGTTGGTCCGTTGTACGTGCATATACTGGATAGCCATATCAACGGCTAAATACAGCTGTGAGTATGTGTGTGCTGGTTTTATTGGCTTAACATTTTTGTTGCCAGATTCTCTCTCTGTTGGTCTGTCTTTATCTTCTTGTTGCTGGTTTATGAATGTTTTATCGTTTTTTTTTTATTTTTATTTATTTTATTTCTTTTTTTCATTTTTGCTTACCATAGCAATTATAATAAATTATATTTGTATTTGTTTTACTACATCCCAATTTCAATATTGTAAGTTTTTATTGCTTTTTTTTTCGTTATACAACCTTCCCCCAGGCTCTTATGCGCTGCTTAAGCAATAAAGGTTGGTCTTATAGTTCTCATTTCGAAGTTTTTTTTTATTCCAATATTTCTTCTCGGTATGCTGGTGTTTTGATTGTAATTTCCTTAGACACGTTTATTTGAATGGATTTGAAAGACTTTTACTTTCACCAAATGCGTACTCTGGCTACTTTCACGTGTCTTTTAGTGGAATTAACGTCGAAAGCAGAAGCTGCACTTTCCCTTGCTATCCTCAGCTACTCGAAACAAGAAGAAACTTATATTCGCTGAGGGTGCTAATACAACTTTTCTTTGTTTTTTTTTTAAATTTTATTTAATTTTCTTTTGTTTATTTGTTAATTACTTAAATAATTAGAAATATTTTGTTATTCTGTTTGAGATTAATTTAATAAGAACAGAAAATATGGAAACAAACAAAGTTTTAGATAAAATTTAATGACAATAATAAAAATTATACAAATGGGGATGCTAACTCACCATAAATTTGGGGTGAATTTTTGTAGAATTTTTTTTTTCTTTATTTTGTATATTTTTAGGAAATTATTAATTTGTTTGTTAATTTGGTTGTCATTTCAAATATTTTACAACTTTGCCATAAAAGCTCATATCAGAGGAGCAAAAAAAGCAAAACACTTGCTAGCAAAGTTTTTCAAAATGTTGTTAGCGAAAGGCGAAGGTTGTAATACTACTTTTAAAGCCTTAATTTGAATTGAGATAATTTGCTATTTGGCATCATCATCAAAAGTATTGGTCAAACACTAATTTTGAGCACTATTAACAAATAGTAAGTCCATATTTGGAGAAACTATATCTAAACTGGATCGCTAAAATATTTAAAACCTCGGTTTTGAACTCATCTTTTGCCTATGAGATTGAGCAAATACACGCATTTATTATGATGCCTGAATGATACCCTATGGTTCGTGCAGGAAAACAGAAGTTATATGGGCCACTTTTGAGTTTGTTATCATTCTACGTCTATTAGTTTGTTTTCGAAAGTAATTGAAAACAGAAAACCTTATTAATTAAAAAAAAAAATAGTTTTTCCGGAAGCTAAGATGTGTTGGATCGACACTATACGAAATCGTTTATCTTCAATCGCAATGGTAAAACAACTTAAAATCATTTATGAGGCCCAAAGCTGATTATTAACTATGTGCGAAATAGTTTATCAATCTTGTGGAATTATATTGGACAATTAAAGGATGAGGAGGATCAATAGCACACAGCACATTTTACCCAGTAAACGCTAACGTGTCGCCAATGCAAAGCCCAATCACAATACGAATAAATGTTTACTCGTTTTTTAACTGTGGTGCCTGATTATAAGCAAGTGATCAAAAATTAAGCAAGACAACGGGTTTAACCGGAAAAATTTACAACTTACAACGAAAGTGAGGCGCTTGCCATGATAACCTTTACTCTTTTAAAACTGGCGACAAAAGCATTCAGCACCATGAGAGCGAAGAATAGTTGGAGGATTATTTCTTATTCCTTTGCGTCCCAAGGAGTTTATTTGTTCTAGAGCTTCGCTGGCCTATGACAAATATCAATAGATCGTATTTCTCCAACATGTTGTATAGTTTTAAATCTGTTTATGTAAGTCCAAGAGGACTCTGTATACTAATGAAAGGAATAACATGAGCTCATCAGTGCGATTTTAGCATGAAGAGTGACTTTAAAACCATTTTTTTAGGTAATTTTTGTTTATAGCAGTTAAGGCTTAAGCAAACCGATTTTTAGCAAATTTGTTGAAGGAATAAAAGAAGAATTAGAAGACGGATTAAGTAAACAATTTTAAACTTAAAAATCAAACAATGACATTCAGCATTAAATTAGAGACTATTTCCTTAAAATTCATACACCAAAATAAATTAAATATCAACAAAAGATCTACTCGTATACTGCTATCACAGCACCGTTTTTGGGTCGACCTAAATTCATTTTTTGTTATTATTCTTTGCATTACTAGTTATACCAGAATTATTGTTGTAATTATCTAATTTTTATTATTACCCTCTATAGTATTATGAGGAGTATTATCATTGTCACTGTTATATTTATGAATTAATTTATGTTGAATTGTATTTATAAATATAACTGACTGTACCTTTTTACGTAGACTACATACAGAGTGGAATAACGGTAATAACACGTGATCTTGCTGTGTTATGATAGATTGTGTGTTGATTGGATGTTCGTTCTCACGCTCACAGTAGCGCATATGATTGGTATGATGTTGCAAACAGCACTGTCGGTGCAAGCATGATGTATGATCTTATACCATTGTCAAGAGTATAAAAGGGCGAAGAAACCAAACAAAAGGACTGGGCTGAGGAATCAGGCCCCAATCATTGAATTTGGCCCGAATATTACAGCGGATGTTGTTCGAGATGAGGATTTCGCTGGAGGGGTTTCTCTTTGCTGACTTCCTCTGATATTGGCAGGGCATTGTCCAGTAGACCTAACAAGAGATCCAGCGCGCCAGATGACATACCCGACCTGATACTGAAGAAGACGAACGCCACCACATGGAAGTGCTTGGCCTTGGTGCATAACCACTGCTTCAACATTGGCTACTTCCAGAAAACGTGAAAGGGTGCGATCATTGTGCCTATACCCAAACCGGGGCCTGACCCTGGGGGTGCTGCTCACAACAGACCCATATCTCTGCTCTCTAGCCTGGGTAAGCTTATGTAGTGGTTTATTTTCGAGCATATGAGAAGGCTCATGGACGATAACGAAATATTGCTGGATTGCCAATTTGGATTAAGATGGGCGAGTCTACGTCACATGCACTGATGGCACTGGCGGACTATGTACCAAGAGTACTGAATGGGAGGTGTCCGACGATTGCTGTGAGCGTGGACTTCGCAAAAGCTTTTGGCAATGTTTGGCAGGAGGGCATAATTCATAAGATGATGTCGTTTGGTTTCGACAGGCATCTCTGCGGAATTGTTGCATAATTCCTGAGGGATCACTTCCTCAGAGTGAGAGTGGGTGGTACACTCTTTGATGAAAGAAGTGTTGTTGCTGGAGTGCCGTATGGGTCACTACTGGGACGTGTCCTATTAAACATATTCATGTCGGATATACCTCGGCCACCTGACGGAGATTTACTCCTTCTGTATGCGGATGATGTGCTGGTTGCGGCACCTGGCCCCAGAGTGGCAAGGGTGAATGTGAGACTCAACGGATACCTGGGTAGATTGCACGTATAATTCTAAAAATGGGGTCTCTGCCTGAATATGGAAAAGACGGATTGTGTAACATATGTGCTGTATCCCGACGCAAGGAAGTTCGTACCGGTGCTGAAGTTAAGCGGTGAGGCTGTAAGACTCTCCCACAGTATTAAGTATCTCGGAGTGATTTTCCACGAGATCTTCTAGTATCGACATGTGGATTCTGTTTTGGATAGCATGAAGGAGATATACCACTCCTACTGTCCGTTACTTCACCGAAGGGAAGGTTTGCGTAAGAAGGTAAAGCTGCTTATATACAGCCTTTGATGTCTTATGCCTTCCCTGTCTGGCTTGGGATTTCGTCCCATCGGATGGAGAGGCTTAGGGTCTGAGAGAGGCGTATTTTGTCGGCTCGCCAGTTCCCCGATGGTTCGTTTCGGAGACCATTTATTTGGATCATTTATGACCACGCGGGTTTCGAACGGATCGATGTTTTTCTTATGAGGACTGCGCTGGCATTTTTGGAACGACCGTCCGCCCTAGATAATGGGATGGTGACCGGCTGCTTCTAGATGAGTAGTGATATGGAGACCCTGAGGGTGCGCGGATACCTGTTGCCTGTCGATCTTCTAACGTTGAGGGACGAGGGGCTGCTATTTTATCACAGGAGGGTCAATACCCTGGATTTGGACAGCCTGGTGTATAACACTGCACAGTTAGGTGGTTGTCTGTGCCCCGTTGCTGTTAGTTAGTTGTAAGTAGTGTTTTAAGTTAGTTTTAAGTATATGAGTGTTTCCGTTTTTCCATTTTTTGCGGAATATAGTATAAGAGTTGATTTGTTTTGGTGATGGATTGCGTCTATTTTGCAGTATTTTAAGTTTTCGTTGATAAGTCTATGGTAAGTATCATTTACGCATAGAATAAGTATGTACATGATTAATTAGTTTAAGATAAACCATGTCAGAACGAAATATTTGGATAAATAAAGAAGCAAGAAGCAAAAGGACAATTGGTGTTTAGCTTCAAAAGGGTAGGTTTAGTTTTGCTTGTGGTATTCCGAGCCACACTAACTAATCAATTTTGAAGTAAATAATATTACTGACTCCAGTAATATTAGAGAGAGATGTCTTGACCACCACTAGGACATCCGTGGTGACCCAGACATCGAACCTTTCCACAACGACAGTACGAGTAGACGTAACCGAGGGAACAAGTGTAAAGCTCTGTTGCAGTGCGGCACCCACTACGACCGAGCCGTTACATGGCAGCCAAGTAATCCGATCAACAATGGGTATGCGTGATGATCTAGTTACTCAGCCTTCCCTAACGCGACTTACAACCACAGACTGTCTTAGTTTTCCTGGCTCTCTCCTAGGAAACAAACGTTTCTTTAGTGTTAAGCGTAGATTTCTAAGCAATATTTAAAAACTATTTATGATAAGATTATCAATAATTTATTTCTAATTATAAATAATTGTCTTTTAATACATTTTCTGTCCGACACTGGACCCCGCTGACCTACCCTAGCATCCGAGCTGAAAACGTGTCTGGGAATCGTAACTATTTATTACCAATATATGCATACATACATATATACCTTAAATAAAACGACAATTTATTTTTTTTTTTTAATGTAAATAATTTATAACAAAACATTTTATTTAACTTGAGTGGAAAAATAAAAATTAAAAAGAAGGAAACATTATATCGTGACAACAATACATAATTGTTTGGTGACAAAAGTTTTGTTTTTATAGTGTCTTTGACAGCAGTTACTAGAAACAAAATAGAACAGACACTTAAAAATTGAAAATATATATTAATAAAGAATTAATGAAAATCGAATGGTACGCTACAAAAAAATTCATACGCAATATGTTAAAGTTCTGCTTTAGTTGTGTAGTCTTGTATTCACCTCAAATACGAAATCAATTTTAAACGTATCTATTTGTCAGTGACCTCATGAAGTATTTCTCTTACCTTCTTAGGCATTTTAACTTTTAGCAAGTATTTCACACAATTCACATGATTTCTTAAGACATATTGTGCGGTATTAATCAAATCATTAATAGATTGACACTAATAAGTTTCGTGTAATTATTGAATTTTTTTTGTTTTCTCTTTGGCAAAGATTTTGATCATGGATAAGCGTGTTGTTCCCTTTTTAACTTCGTAATACCATCTGCATTTAATCTGCAGCAGATCTTTTGGCCTTTTATTCGAGTTTCTATTATTATCATCTTGACCAGGCACTTTTACAGGACACTGTTTCCCTTCCAGTCTATAGTTTGTTCAGCAGATCTGTTGCCTTCCTTATGAACACCAGCAGATCAGAAAGCATAATGGTGGATATGCACGCAATGAGACCCTATTTCGCCCTAAACATTTCTATCTAAACTTGTCAAGAACCACCCAATTACGCAATATGTGTTCCACTGTCTCTGATGCCTGTGACCACAATCTACAAACATCCAAATCTGTAACAATGGCTCGAAAGAAAATAGGTCAGGGGTTTCAAGTTCGTCCTGCCATGCCATAATTTAGAACCTCAGAGCAACGGCCAAAATGGCGGACTTATATCCGCGCTGAAGGTGCGAAGTCCTCTTTGGGCATTCTAATATTCGAAACTTATGGCAATTTCCCAATCCTTGATTATATTGAGGATGCGGACAAAGATAAAGTCTCACGGAACTTTTTCTAGCCAGCGCATTCGCACTTTCAAAAGCAAAACTGGACTTTATTTCCAAGCTAAAGCCTTTGCAACATAATATAGCAATATTTGACCATATTCAGATTGTTAGAGAATATATTATTGGTCTTACCCTTGAGCCCACTGTCCACGTTGATTTCTGCTCATATGGCAGTGGCCATATTATCAGCCCTGGAAAACACTCAGCGAGCTCCCCAGTGGGATCGACAAGCCTCAGTTGAGTTCTTGAACACCGAAACTGACACAGTCATTCATTTTCGTGACATCGGTGTACCAGTTTAGACCAGACTCACGTCTAACTAAGGCTCCATCAGATCAACAATCGCGATCCGAGAATTCAGCCCTGAATCTCTTGCTAAAGCACAGATCCAAAGGCATGACATCTGGGGTTGTAGATGCTTCTCCTACCACCCTACGTAGAATGGAGCGACAATCCCACCGATATATTCCGGGAACCCTTGTAGAAAAACTTCGCCGCCGAACATGCCGTCACTCTTATCACATTGATGTGAAGCTGTTTCAAACCAATCAAGAACTTCAAAGCCGCTGTTGGACATATTTACATTACCACAGTTATACCGAGGCAGGCTAGTCACTGTACGCTCCCTAATTTTTTCATGGTGGTAGCTTCCTTAGCCTTTCTCCACCAAGCTACCACCACATAATTGATAATGGGTCGGATAATAGCGTTATATGTATAGACATAGCGTCATTCTCGACGAACGACTTCATTTCTTACCCTACCGCCACGTTCTGGTCGGCACCAATGTGCAATTTCCAGCTGAGTACCCTATCCGGAATGATAGCTACATACTTAACCTCCTTAGAAAATTTGATGGTGGTACCCATAAAAGAAATACAGTCATAAAGTCCTGGTAAAGGGTAGAACAACCGTCCTTCTTGAGCGCACCAATTCGAGACATCGCACAGGGACGTTCTCGTGAGATCAGACAATGTACTCTCATATTTCCTACAGACCATTTGTTTTATTTGTTCGACTTATTTTGTATTAAGATAATCTGTGCGCTATCTGCCATCACGCCTAAGAATCAATGGAGCCAGGTCTGGCAGTCATTAGGTTAATCAATTAATTATATTCCATAAAGGAGATCCAAATAATTATCCTTAAGTTACACCTCCGGTGACCACATATACTTTCAACACCATTAACAATATCATAGAAAATGACCCGGTAGACATTTTCTATGAGCTCGTGCCACCAGAAATTATTTAAATGCGCGGAAAACTAAATGTTGTTTTTTGACACGTAGAGGTTAAAGTGGTGATGAAAGTGTCATGTCATCTGCGACTAAGGGTAAAGCAAATATTTTAGAAACAGATGCTCTTCATTGAACTTTTAAAATGATATTTTTCGGCTTTCAAATAATACTATGTTCCATTTGACCTTCTTTTATTTGATCTAAAATGGAATACAATTCCGACAGTCAGCAGTTGAGGGCAAAATTGATTTTAATAACTACTACTTTTCCATAATCAATTTTTATAGTACCAGCACAATGCACTGTATGCGTAGTGTACTGTCCCTGAGTACTGTCCTCAAATAAAAATTATTGATAATACCTGATTATAAAATATTTGGACTCTGTAAGGTCTGTATAATTTCCAACCAGTTCGCAGGTTGGCCTCCTATTAATGGTCTTTCTCGCTGCCGTTCTAACAAGAAGGTTTATTATTAGTCTTTCTGAATGCTAACCAATGATCAAAAGTTGTTTTAGCTATTTTACGCTCTTGTGCAGTCTTTCAAAAATTATGAGTATAAGAGATAGGTCCACAGAAAAGGAAATTATATTACTTTTGGGCCATAACTCTTTAGAATTGTGAACATAACTATGTATTAATTCAACTGTTGTACTTATTTTTTTATTTGTATTTATTTCAGTCAAATATAAAGGGTCCGCAAATAATTTTCTTTTTTTTGAAAATGCTATAAAAAAAACTACTGAATATTTTCTCAAATCTCTTTTTTTATTTGAAAGTACAATCCTTCTGGTTAATAACGGAAAATAACTTCATTCAAATGGCTGCCTCGGTTGGCCATGCAGTAGTCTACACAATCGGTCCAATTTTTAAGCGCATTATCAATTGTGTGCAGCTGTATTTCACCAATGGCTTGACGAATATTTTCCTATAAAACGTCAATAGTCTCTGGCTTGTTGGCGTAACACTTATCTTTAACGGCACCCCACAAATAATAGTCCAACGGTGTCAAATCGCAGCTCCGAGGTGGCCAAACGACATCAGCTCTGCGGCTGATAATGCGATATTCAAAAACAGGGCGTAAAACATCGAGTGTAGCTTCGGCTGTGTGGCACGTAGCGCCGTCCTGTTGAAACCAAATGTTACTAATATCCTCCTCTTCAATTTTTTTGTGAACAAAAATTCGTTCAACATGGCCCGATAACGATCGCCATTGACTGTAAAGGCCACTTCTTGCTCATTTTCGAAGAAAAATGGCCCAATTATACCTCTGGATCAAAATCCGCACCAAACAGTCAGTCGTCTTGGGTGTATTGACTTTTCAATGATTGCGTGCGGATTTTCTGTGCCCCAAATGCGACAATTTCGCTTGTTTACATACCCGCCAAGATCAAATGAGCTTCATCTGAAAAAATGATTTTTTTGGCAAAACCGGCAAAGTAATATCGCAATATTTCCCAGCGTTGTTCAAGCGTATACACAACCATATTCGTTCAGCGGAAAGATAAAACTAATTATCTGTCAAACCAGACATGAGCTAAGTGTTACCATTCACGAAATAAGCACTAGTTGAAAACAAAACGTTAGATGGCGGACCCGATATAATTAAAAATTTTAACAATTTAACACATAGATGAGAATTGTTTTAAAATTCTTTTACAAATATTTTAACACCACTTTATGGACGTAAATAATAAAACACTTTTAAACACTTGCCTCATTTGTGACCCAAAAAAAAAAAAACAAATTTAAATCAATAACCGCATTATTTGCTTCCATTCATTGTAAATCTTAAAGCGTGTTTCATATCTTTTTCACTATTTTTCTTAAATAAATTCAAGTTTAAGAAAATTTCCACTTCGTTGATTTCATGTTCCAAGTCGCGAGGTGAAAGTTTTGCTTTTTTAAATTTTAGGAAAATATGAAAAAATAAGTATTGTTGAAGAATAGCAATAAAAACAAAGGCAGAGGAGAAAAATAAATTATTTTATAACGCCGTAGTGCGAATATAAGCGTAAATTTTTCATATTTTTCGCATTTATTTTACAGCTTCAGATATGTCTTTTAGCGGGATGAAATTTATCATCTTTAAGTCATGCCGTATACCCTATAACACTAAAGATGATTTGCATACATATAATGATGCGAATTCTGGTATGAATAAAATCGATAAAATAAGTAACTCTTGTTAAGCAAAATGCCAGTACAAAAGTACTTTATGCAGGAATCCACCTTAACTCTTAGAAAACTATTGGGTGTACAAGTCAATAATGTCGATTTTTTGCTTGAGAAATGCATTTGTTATAATAACAAAATTGAAAGTGTTGTCCATGGTACGATACTACTTTTTCCCATCTTTCTGGCAGCATCTGGATTCCGCACCAAAAGAACTGCCAAGATTTTAAAGTAAAGATTGAATCAAGCCCATTTCTGAAGTGAAGCGTATTCCAGTATGGGCGTTCTGGATCGATCGAAACAAATGGTAGTCATGAGGGGCAAAGTATGGACTATAAGGTGGGTAAGCCAAAACTTCCCATTTACTGTTTTCCAAATAGTTTTTGACCGGTCTTGTAACATGTGGCCGAGCGTTGTCATGATGGAAGATTATGGCCTCGTATCTGGTCGAATGTACTGGTCGTTTTTCGTGGATGACTCTTTTCAAACGAATCAACTGTGTTCGGTACAGGTTACTTGTGATCATCTGACCCGATTTCAACAGCTCATAATACAAAACCGCCATATACAGAGTATTATCTTGGAGTCATGGATATTTGATTTCGGTATTGATTTGAATTGTTGGCCGGGCTTTACATATGACTTTTTGCGCTTGAGGTTATCGTAATGTATCCATTTTTCAACACCAGTAACAATACAATGTGTCCTGTTTGTAGCGTTAAAGCTAAATTTCCGACATGCAAATTGGCCTTTCAACGCCTCTCGGCTTCAATTTATATGAGACAGAATTTTTTTGCCTTTGAATGAAGCCCAATGCATTTAAACGTAGGGAAATAGCTTATTGTGTGCCTCCAGTTGATAATGCAGGTTTTTTTTTTGAGTTTGACAACAATCTTGGTCGAGTAATGCTGTCAATTCCTCATCTTCAACTTTTTTTCTGCTCACCAGGCCTCTCCTTAACATCTGTATCGCCACTTCTGAATCGCGCAAACCACCGTTCACAAGTTTTTTGAGTTGAAGCATATTCACTGTAAGCTTCTACCAACAATCGATAACTTTCAGCAGCCGTTGTCTTCAAATGAAAGAAGGTTATCAGACTTTTAGGCACCAAATTCGACATTATTATAACACGATTGAAAAAAATATGTGTTTCACTTCGGTGTCTATCGTATACTGATTTCTAATGACAGATGTTTATTCTCCAAAATACTATATTTGTTATTATTGACACAAACCATATGTGATAGTTATGCCATATGTTATCCAAATCGACATCATTAACTTGTATACCCAATAAGAACAAATTGCTATTGGCATAAGACATAGTGTGTCATATAGTCAGTCTAGATCGGTCGTAATAATTTTACTTGTTTTCAATTTAAACAGCTGTAGTTACGCTAGTACGGCAGCCAGGCAGCATTTAACATCCATTATAATCCTAAGGAAAAAACTGATGGCAGTTTACATTACATCACTATTATCTTCATTTATTTTCTGTCTTTCAAACTTTGATTTTATCACACATTTAGGTTTAAGATAATAAAAATATATGATTGTTTTATAAAATATTTTATCAAAATTTGTTAAAAGTTTATTAGAGTAATACGATAAATTCGTGTTGCATTAAAAGTTTACTGCGTTAGAAAAAAAAAAAAATATATAGTACAACGCAAAATTGCTGGTAGTTTTTATAAAAAAAAACAAAATTTAAAAATTAAAAATTATTTTAATAACCCTCTACTATCGGGTAAGCCATCTAACGTTTTTTTTTTCAACTAGTGCTTATTTAGTGAATAGTAACACTTAGCTAATGTCTGATTGGACAGATAATTAGTTTTATCCTTCCGGTGAACGAATATGGTTGTGTATACGCTTGAACAACGCTGGGAAATTTTGCGACATTACTTTGATCGATCGACTTACAGAAGATGCCGATTTTGCCAAAAAAAATCATCTTTTCAGGTGAAGCTCATTTTGATCTTGGCGGGTATGTAAACAAGCAAAATTGTTGCATTTGTGGCACAGAAAACCCGCACGCATACACTGAAAAGCCGATGCACCCAAGAAGAGTCACTGTTTGGTGCGGATTTTAGTCCAGAGGCATAATTGGGCCATTTGTCTTCGAAAATGAGCAAGGAGTGGCCGTTGAAGTCAATGGCGATTGTTATCGGGCCATGTTGAACGAATTTTTGTTCACAAAAATTGAAGAGGAGGATATTAGCAACATTTGGTTTCAACAGGATGGCGCTACGTGACACACAGCCGAAGCTACACTCGATGTTTTGCGCCCTGTTTTTGAAGATCGCATTATCAGCCGCAAAGCTGATGTCGTTTGGCCACCTCGGAGTTGCGATTTGACACCGTTGGACTATTATTTGTGGGGTGCCGTCAAAGATAAGTGTTACGCCAATAAGCCAGAGACAAATGACGCTTGAAAGGACAATATTCGTGAAGCAATTGGTGAAATACAGCTGCACACAATGGCTACTGCGTGGCCAGCCGAGGCAGCCATTTGAATGAAATTATTCTCCATTATTAACCGGAAGAATTGTACTTTTAAATAAATAAAGAAATTTGAGAAAATATTCAGTAGTTTTTTTATGGGATTTAAAAAAATTAAAAAATTTATTTGGCGGACCCTTTACAACGATTGTATACAAATTTATCTTCTGTTGTAAATACTCGTAATGCAATACAAATTCATGTATCAGATTATTATTTTTGAAAAAAAAATATTTTACAAATTGTTTTACAACCATAAGATGCCTTCAGTATTTAAAAATACTTCCACAATTATGTTAATATTTGCATATATGATTTGGAATATTAATAAAATAACTTTCAAAAGATTTGTCTTTAGATTCAATTGTTGTTGGTATTTATGTATGAAAATTCTTTCCATTTTATCTGTTTATTTTAATGTTTTGTTGCAATTGCATAAATAGCTTCGCAATATGATATCATTTCATTGTATTCCATATTTAGAAACTAAACTATTTTAATTGGGCTTTTAACGTTTCTTTCCAAGACAGAATCTAAAATGAGGATTTGTAATGTAAATGGAAACAGATTTTATTGTTAATTAACAAAAACAATAAAATTAATAAAATAAAATAAAATTTATTAATAAATTGCTATTATTTTAAGAATTTCTTTAAAAGATGTTTAGTTAATAATAAGACCTTTTTAAGGTGATTTGAGTGTATAGTAATTGAGTCATAATTATTATTTTTACACCCTACAAAATCACAGTTTGCAAGTGAAATTAATGTTTAAAATTTTTATGTAAAAAAAAAGATTAAATAAAAATGTCCAAGATTAGCAACAGGTTTGATATTAAGTGAAGAAATAGTTGAACTGACAAATTTTTTTTTTCTTATACTGGTCTCGTAATTAGTTATCTCTGCCATAAACAGTTAGGTTCAATTACAAAGTTTCATAGTTAGGTTGCATATAATCCCCCATCAAATATTCTACATTTCATTACCGACATACCGTCAGCCATCCTGCCTATTTAGTGAATGCATACAACTTGTTCTTATCAACCGTTTAGCGGTTGTACTTTTTAGGTAATATTTCCTCAAGCAATTTTAATAAACCTTCAGTGAACTGATTTATAATAATGATCTATAGGATACTTTGCAGTCTGCTTCTTTTTCTCATAATTGCTGACTTTGCGGAAATCATTTTTAGGGATAATAGGTCTTTGTGAGGGCCTGATAATGACCCTCTTCTATGAGTTAGTTAGTTACAATGGTCCAGCTTATTTGCGTCCAATACTGATCCCAATGTGACGCCCATAGAAGGTAGCATAAAAGTGGATTCCCAGCCCAAAACAAACAAACCAGATGCATACACAGAGCCAAAAAGCTGCTGGTATTTTACTTCGGCCAGGTCCGATATAGCATGCAGAAACTAATTGAGAAGAACAACAGTTCTAATAAATAAAAGGTCGGACAGTGACATAGGCAATGTTCGACAGTCTCCTTCTCTTTCTCATCCTGCCAAATCCTATAGTAGTCATTGAACCGTAGACCCAATCTTCTATCACGCCAGTATTCGCAGCCTATGTCACGGCATCCCTCTGATAGACTCCGAGGTAGCCCGATCGCAGTAGATACAGACGTTTCTGTGCCCTGCCCAACAACTATCGCAGAACCATAAGCCTTCAAAAGGAAAGTAGCCCACCAACTAGATGGTCAATCTTCTCGTTGCCAAAAGAGAAATTCTTCCCTCGCTAGTCCGTTTGCCAGAGTCACCTCTCACCCAGAAAATCTACAGGTTCGAATGTCTCGCCACCTCGTCTAGACAGGCCTGGCACTTGCGTACCAGCTGCACTGTCGATCAAATACTGGGGAGCACTCTGATCGCAGCCTGATTTTCTGTACAGATCGGGATATCAACATCGAATAGCATGTAGTACATCAACCGGTCCGCGGGGAAATAACCCTCTGTTGGGTATCCCTTTCAGCCACCCTCTAGGCAATGACCCTGCAGGTCCAGAGACTGCCTATGAATATAATCTCTGACCAATATATATCTATTCAGTCCTACCAGAGCCGACTTAATCGCCTCAGGATTCACATTGTTAAAGACCCCCTGTATATCCAAAAAGGCCACTAATATATAATCATGTGCAAAATAATAGGGACTCATTGCGGTTTTCTTTAAAAGCTTAAGAGAAAAATGCACTACAACGGAAAAACGGTAAAAAATTTGTTCGTTACGTTGTCGAAATTCAAGCAGACAATTGATAAGATCTTTTTGATAAATGTTTGAGTATAAGAGCAGAGTTAGAATTTTAACTCTTTTGCTATAAATGTCCCTATTAAATTTCACTTGATTATATGCTATATTTCCTGTACTTGAGAACGCACTCTCAACAGTTTTACCTCCCGTGCAGGCAATAGTTCAGGTTCTATTGTACTGCAACCAACCTTTTCAAATAGAGAGAAGACAGGCTGATGGGTCAGAAGTCTTTTAAAGCCCTGTGGGAGGTTTTACTATCCTTCAAAACAAAGACCCTCCTACATACGGTCCATGACTTAGGACTATACAATCATGCTAAGCATGCCTAAGCATGTCTTGTCCATACTATTAGGTTCATGGTCAATCTTAACGCTTTTATTCTTGTTATTTCTTAATGTCATTTCTGATTTATTTTCAGACTGTAGTGCTCTTATGTACGATGATGACGTTAAAGTATTTGATACCTCTGATGATATCCTTGGGCAGACAATCCAGCAACGAAGTATTGATGCTTTTGTTGATTAGAATTAAAATGATGGATATCAGCCTGCGAAAATGTAGACATGTGGTCATTTCCCGCAGGAGTGAAATTTCGTTCGGGTATACAATTGCTTCTTTCACGTTAGAGACCACTACAATCTTTCTTGATGTGGGTGTTGTGTTGCATGAAAAACTGTCATTTATTGTTCATAGATATTAGTATAGCGACTAGTTAGGCTCATGCTGTTCTTAGGTTCGCAAAAAAGTGATCTTTATATTACTGAACAGTTATGCATTTCACTTGTTAGGCCGATTTTGATGTATGCCTCAGTAGCTTAGAATCCTTATTATAGCTGTCATATTGACTCAATTGAGTCTTTACAGAGGCAGTTTTTATAATCTTGTTTACATAGGTTAGAGTTATATTATTTTGATAGATTTCCTTCGCTTGAGGCTGGGTTGTGCGTGATAAAACTTCCTACATTAGAGCGTTGAAGGGCAGTTATGGATATTTTTACTTGCAACCGTATTATAGGTGACATTGATATTTAGTTTTAGTTTCTAACTCTGAATTTTAGCATCCCTGACAGATTTTTTCGCTATTATTGTCCACTTGAATTGGCCTTTTACAGGACGAGTTATGCGAATTCATTTCCTTTCCGTAGATTAAACTTTGATTTCAACTTACGTTATGAGTTTATTGACTTCAATTGTGGCGTCTATAATGCTAAATGTAGTTTGCTTTCTGATATTCATTTGTAAATTTATAAGTATGTAGCATATTTTCATAATTAAATCAATTTTTTTTTTGTAGCTTTAAGTAACATAAGATTTGGAAAATTCTTCTTTTGTTTGTTCAAAGTTAGCTTTATTCATCAACGTAATCCCCATCTGGAGCAATGCCATAATTCCATCGCCGCTCTAATATTTCAATAATACTTTGTAGAACGATTTGTCCTTTGCTTCAAAATAGACCTCAGTTTCAGCGACTACCTCTTCATTCTTGATCAATTTTTTACAGGTAAGCATTCTTTTGAGATCTGCGAACAACCAGTAGCCGCCGAAAGCCAAATCTGACGAAGAGTCATCAACAGGTTCTTGGTGTTGGTCAACAGTGTGTAACGCGGCACCCACTTTGAACAGAACTTTTTCATAGTTAAGTGCTCATGCAATATAAAGCCAACACGCTCTTTTGATATCGTTACGATGTCAGCTAACACACGCAACTTCACTTCAAAAACTTTATTCAAAAGGATTTTTATGTTTCATTTCGATGACCACTGCGTTCTTCATTATCGGTGTATCTACGACCACGTTTTAAGTCAGCAAACAAACGGCTTCAGTTCGAACTATGCTATGTACCTATCACAACATGGAGACAATCCCTCCAAGGTCAGTTGAGGGTGGATAAGTGGGGGACCTTTCTAAAAAAAGGTAATTGTCAATCACAAAAGTAAGAGATGTAAGTTCTAGTCTGGAGAAGTGTAAAGTACCTGGATCAAATGAAATTCCAAACAAGTCCTTTTCTATTATTTTGAAATTCAGTTATAACTTTTTGTACTTGTTTTCAACCAATGCCTCTGGACAGTGAAGCAAAAGGTACTTCTATGTAAAAGTAAGAAGCCACTGGACAGCCTATAGACGACTTTATCCAGGTAATAATGAAGAAGAAAGCAACAAGCTAGCACCCTAATGGCATGGCAATTGTGGAATGAACAGGTGAGTAATATTAACAACGAAAGATACATAGACCAGTAAATAAACCCATCGATGTAATGAGATAGTGATCCCGGTGTTGTGGTTCTTGGTTATTTCCAGTCTGTATATTCCAGCAGCCTTTGATATAGTCTGATACCTAGCTTTTTCGAGAGATTTCCATAGCAAACATTACGACGTCTATCAACCATTAGTGAATATCTCAACAGCACTCTTAGAGAGAAGTAGGTTATATTCATCATATGATCCAACTAGCATATCAGCTGTGAATCGAATGGCACAACTTTATGTTTCGTTGTCACTTCCAATTACTTGAAAATTTTACTTAAATTAATTGGCTTTAAGATTTCTAATATTAACAAAACATTTTAATTATACTATAGGGTACCATAGTACCATGGCTGAAGTCTACTCTCGAAATACTATAGATAATAAGCAATAATAATCTGATTAAAAGTAATGCTTTTTAATTATATTTTAATACAAAATTACTTTTACATGTTTTGGTATTTTTTTCTTATTCTGAAATCCCTACATATTATATGGTTTAGTTAATTACAATGCACATTATTGTAAAGGAGTTTTAAAGCCTAGAAAATATAACATTAACACACAGTCCAAATAATAGACATAAATTTGTTGTAAAATTATGTATTTTTTATAATCGTATCGAATAATATTATGTCCCTATCTTTCTATATGTGATCATCTTTATAAATATGCAAGTAGTCTAAGAATATATGTTCCTTGTCTCCTTTTTAATACTTTATTTTGGCAAAGAATTTCTTTAGACATTCCCTTTGCCATAATTTTGACAATTGTAAATATGAAACATTATTATTATTGCCTGAAGCAGCCATGTAGTCATTTTAGACAATGTGGCCACAAAATGTTAATTATTAATGGTTTTTACTATTTATTACATTAAAAGCCAACATTTTAAAAGGAATTGGCTCAGTGAATACGTATGTGCAGCTATTCTTTACTTAGTAGGGACAATACTGTACAGTGTCTTTAGTGTATAGACTCGATAAAGTTCATTACATTGCATAACACTTTATGCTTCTTCTATTGTAAATTAATGACAGCCGGCAAACACTTACTTTTCTTTCACATAAGAGCGAGGAGTATGTAGGAAAGTTTGGTAAAGTTATACAAGAAATTGGGTATTATAATAGTGGTGTACTGATTGAAAACAATTTACATATTGGTTTTTAAGTAAAGGGTATACAAAAATGTGAATTTCTTTCATTCCCTATTTTAATGCAGAGACATTATTGTAAGAAACTACAAATAACATTAACTTTTAGCAACTCATTTGGTTATAACGAGCCTACTATGTATTCCTTTGGCTTTCTTAGCCTTCTGTTCAATGTTCATGCATTATTTAATATCGATTTGAGTTCTATTTCATGTCTGTAGAGAATTTATTGAAGAATAAACATATTCTCATATGTAAATACCTTGGTATCATTTGAAATCTAAGCTCATGTCATCATACATTTGTAGAAAGTTAAAATTTAATTTTTGGTTATAAAAGATTTGGTAAATGCATACATATTTCGTAGAATAATTGATAAGGGAATATTATTAATTGTAAAATAGACAAAAATAATTCTTAAATGGATACTATAATATTAGGCATTGCAATGCTCTGTTGTTCTGCGAATAATTTAGAAATTAAAATTGAAAATTATTTATAATTTACATTTCATTTTCATTATCTAAGCTTTTAGCCAACATCATACAGAAATACTGGCAATAGAAGAAGTAGTAAAAAGCAGGATTCCATCAAGACAAAGTATGTGAGGATCTTTGAATCCCTATCACTCTTAAAGTATTGTTCTCCACTTAATCTTGCCTTCATTTCCACACTCAGCTCTTTAAAGCACCTGACATAAATGCCAGCCAGACTCTATCAAGATCGTTGTTAGAACCCACTGCTGTTCAAAGTTGTCTCTCAAATTGTATATGGCAACCAAGTAAATGAGATTGTTTTCTTGTGCCAGTGTCACTCAACAATCTTTTTTCTCCGCATGCATTCATTAGGTGAAACTCATATTTGCTCGAAAAGATATTGTAGAAGTTAAGCCAGGTAAGTGGCTCAGAAGCGGTAGTATTTAGGTGCCGGATTAGATACTCGAAAATCCATGTGAAAACTCGCAGGTATTTTCCAAGCGGAATTTTATATCAAGAGAGATATGCACAATTTAACTTGGATGGATAGGATATAGTCATACGGGCAGGACATAGTCATACTATACATAGGCAGCATATCTATCACTTACCTCCTATGAAATTAATTCAAAGCTGATATTGGACTGTCTTAGTAAATTGAACTGACTTGGAAAGTAGAATAAGGTCAGCCTATGCTGGGTCCCGAATTATGTGAGAATTCTGGAGAACGAACAAGCGGTTAAATTGATCAGGATGGAAGGTTTTATGCCACAAATGGGATCAGAATATTTTGTGCTTAGCGAAAGGTCTATATAATCTTCTTATACAGAACAGGCTTGAGACAATCCAAACTTTTGCTACACAACTAAGAGAGGAGGATATTTGAGTTTTGTATCACGCTATCTAAAAATAACCTGAAAATGATGACTGGTCTTTAATTGGGCACTGCAGACCTATTGAACATTCGAATAGAAAAGGAGTAGTATCAGAGCTAGTGCACGGATTCTATGGGGAAGAAATTAAGTACACATTTGGTGGTTGTTTGGCCCTTAAGTATTTTACAAAGAAGCACCTGGGCAACTTGATCTAAGCTGGTATACCGATGGCTTCGAAATGTTTGACTGTGTCGGTGCTGGTGTTCAGGGACCCAACCGAAGCTTGTCGATCAAACTAGGAAGATCACTGAGTGTCTTCAGAGGCTTGATGTCAGTGAGCTGGACAGTGAACCTAAGTTTAATACCATTAGTATATGCTATGATAGCCAAACTGCCTTAAAAGCACTTGACTCGAATCGTAGGGCATCTAGATTGGTCAGATATTGTTATGACACGTTGCAGAAGCTTTCGCTTGGAAAAAATTCCAGTTGCTTAGGGTATCTGCACACTGTGGAATAAATGGTAATGGACGCATTGGCCAGTAATGGTTCTATGACACTCTATATCAGTATGGAACTTTTCTGTGCATCACCACTTACTACCATCCTAAATTCTATCAAGGATTGGGAAATTGCAAGCTGCTTGGAACACTAGAATACTCAAAGGTAACGTCGTCCTTCTAGGGCGACAATTAATCCGCAATCCAGGTATCGCTTTGAGGTTCCCCGGTATAGCAGGCCAGGCTTTAAACTCCTTATGGAATTCTTTACGGGCCTCTGTAGACTAAGTACTGCGGTGTCACAGATGTGGATGTTTATAGACTATGATCACAGGCATCAGAGCCAGCGGAAAACATATTGTATGAATGTGGCATATTTGATAGGTTTAGGTGGAGGTCTAAGGTAGAAATAGCCACCATTATGGTTTCAGACCTACTGGTGTTCAGTAGGAAGACAACAGATCTGATATTGTAGGCATGTTTCAGGTAGAAAGTGGAGAGCTATCACTACTGGCACCAGCCGATATCCACAAATTTGTCAAGTTATCGTGGCTAGAAAGGTTACTATACCAAACCACTTTTTTAAACTTGTCGGTACAATAGATGAAAGGGTCGCAGTACCTCAAGACCTCTTGACGATAATTATAAGCCAGCTAGTAAATACTGCTGAGGAGAGTTTTCGTACTTGTTACAATGGACTTAAAAGTTTAATCGATGCAACACTTTCGATATAAATATTGAAGTAATAGTTGAAGCCAATTCGTCAATATATAATGATAGCCTTGCACCAAGAAAATTTTATAGTTTCTAGACCGTCTCATAGACTCAGATTATATATAAGAGTATTGAGACTGTATTGGGTTATATCGCATTGCTTATTATGATATAGGTATTCTGGCTTAAAAATTTTATCGAAATTTTATGTAGTTACCGCATTACTAGTCAGTTGTCCCGATATTTATCAATCTAGATTGGCTTGGGAAGTGAAACTGACGTAGTAAGTAGTAATAGAATATCTGTGAAGGGTTGAATAATCTAAGGTTGATTATTACCATCTATAAAAGAAAACTTTAGTTGAATAAGTTTAAGTAATAAAGGATTCGCATAAAGCTTATGGCTTTTTTAATTAACAGATTGTTCAAGTATCTTAAAATTTATTTTTAAACAACTGTAAGGCAAAAAAGCGATTCTGTTAAAATCTAAAAAAGATTAAAATCTAAAAAATTTAAAAGTTTAAAAATCGTAATAATTACATATTATTAAGCAGCACGTTTGTACTTGAACTTTCTTTAACTTTTGTAATTTAAAATTTCACTTACTTTTATTGTAATTTAATTCTCTACGTAATTGTAATTTAAGTCGTACAATGAAAATGAAAGTAGAGCGCCATTCTTATGAAATGTGAATAAAAATAAATATCATAAGGAACAGAATTAAAATAAACCACAAAGTTAAGTTTAAAAAGCAAAGTTTCTCAACAAGACCAATACTTTTGTTGTTTAATTTCTTTTCATAATTTTTTTTTGTTTTTTTTTCTCTTTTTATTACTGTTTTAAACGTATTTTATTACCTGTACTTGCAAGAGAAAGAGAAAAAAGCCTATAAAAGTAACAAACTGGACTAAAGTGAAGACAGAAAGTAAGACAATAAGAAGAACAAAAAATGCTTAAGGACAATAAAATGTACCAACAAGAGAATTCATATACGAAGGAGATATTCCGGTATGAGTACTCCGCATACAAGTGTTTTTGTTTTTGTAAAAGTGTTTATTACATATTTGAATATACTGTATGCATGTATGTGTACGTACATAAATATGTGTGATTAAATTTAAGAAAATCTTGTTCTTTGTATTTGAAATATAGCATTTCACATGACTAACCGTAAAATTCTTAAATTTTAATTAGGAAACTTGATAATGAATTATTAGTTGTACCACTAGTACCGTTTTTTTATACAAGACAGTTATATAATAGGTTCTTTGTAGGGAGATCGATTATTCGACATTTTTCAAAAACCAGTTTTCGAATAATTCGAAAAGTATCAATAAAAAAATCGGTTTTTGTTTAACAACTATTCTAATAACCGATTAACCGGTTTTTTTATTTAAATAAACTTGTTCACAATTCTCGAAGCGCAGATCTCGAATCTAACGGAGAGCTTAAAATTAAAGTGACAGTCAATACTAACAATAATAAAACTATGCCCAAACGATGTGCGGAGGCCACCAAAAACAAAGCTTATTACACAAAGTACTGAAAGTTGCTTAAGTTTCGAACAGCTACTCAAGGAGCTAATTTGATTTTGTTGTTATATTACTTGGTAGAGAAGGGAATTAAAGGCTTGTTATTATAGTTATAATTTAGGTACCTAAGATAACAAGAATTAAATATATTACTTTGAATAAATCTATTAGTGACATACGAGTCCTTATTTGCCCCGACAAGAAAAGCTGCTTAGGTTTCGAACAGCACTGTATGTTAATTCATGCACTACGTATTTATTTGTGTGTGTCACTGTGGTATGTTAGGTAAGATACCCACGCTCCAACCCAGAAGTCGTCGGTTCAATCCCAGGCGCCTGGTTATGTGTATTTTCGATGTGAAAAATTTAACTATATAATATATCTGCCGTTTGGAGCTAGCGTTTCTGGGTCGCTTTAAATGAGTCTATTTGATTATTCTCCATGTATAACAACCAATATTTATTTACAGAAGATGAGAGAAAGTTATTGTTGCTCCAGTCAGCATATCTTTTTCGATCTACCTTGGTTCTTTGGGAGACCTTCAAGGTTGGCATATTTTTCAATAAAGAAATATACCCACGTATAGAAATTATACTCATTTAAATTAACCGGTTATTCGTTTCGATTTTGAAAAAACCATATTCGACAAAACCAAAAAAATAGATAAAACCGATCGAATAATAACCGTCCGATCTCCCTAGTTCTTAGTTGGGTCTTAAGCTTGCGCCTAAACTGATTGTTATTAGGAATCCTTTTAAAAGCATTAAATTAATTATATCGAAATTGTAGGTCGATTTCGACTAGATAACAGCTTTAATCACGATGTACTTGTAACCTCGACAAGTGATGTGGCTCAAATATATGGTTTCCGGAAGAATAATATTTGTTTTCTAAGTAAATGTTTAGAGCGTAAACAGAGCACTAATAAATTATAGACTAATCATCACCATAATTATCACAATGGTTGAAGAATAAAAGAAAACTTATTTGCGGCGATAAATTTCAGCATAAATTAATTGGGTATTTATGCATAAAAACTGTATAGACTAACCCTTAGTAAGTTTGTGAAACATTATTCCTTGAGCAATCGTCAATACGTTTCATAAAGGAAGCGTTTTTGCAGTCTGTTAATGTGAACTCAATTCAATTTAACACAAGAAAAGAAAATTTGGGATAATAATTATTTGGTCTTCGCAAGATAGCCAAATAGTACCTCTAAAAAAACTGAAGACATTCGTTAATATGCCTTAGTCTAAGCCTTCACAGTTCGCAACAAATCCAAATCGCACTGGAACAAGGCTTTTTTAAGTCTTTTACCCTGTTTCTAACGCTTTTAAACGACCTTCTGCTACTATCTACATATTTTCTTCGCAGGGAAAGCCTTTTTAAAAAAGAGACACAAATTACATTAACAATTTTACAAAGTCCTGGTAGCATTGTACAAACAGACTCGTGTGATCAGGTTAAAAATACAAAATAATATGAGCACTTCATATCTGAAGTATAGTGTGTTTTTTTAGAGATTCATAACTTTAAGTTAGCAACACTGCTTTATCTGACAATCGATTTAACAGTTAATAGTTGTTTTTTGTTAAGTTTGGAATGACATTTCATTATGCATAGGCTTAAACCAGAGCAACGCTTTCAAATTATTGAAATTTTTATTTTTTTATATAACCCGCTGTAGCTTCTTCCATATCATTTTTTTGTGTAGTGGTGAAGATCCTTGCTAATTAGTGGCGATCTTTACTTGAGCATTGTTAATTTTTCCCAGTGGGGGGCGTCTTTTTCCCGGTCATTCGTCTGATGTTTGTCATCATCGCCAGAGGTATGCGAGAAGGGTCGTCAGGAGGGCTTTTTTTATTTATTTATTTTTTTTCTATAGATGGAGTTGTCTGGAGGGAAGTTAAAGCCTTTTTAATTATTAAACATTCGAAGCCTCAATTAAACTCAAACCTGGGTCGTTTGTGTTGTTATGCGTGCGCTATAACCAATACACCACGCCACTGCCCATTTAAACATAAATGACATAAAATTTTCTGTTCAACAAAGCCCGTTTGATTGATATTAAAAATATATTTCTATGTTTTATTAAAATTTAAATTTGTGTAAGTGCAAAAAACACAGCTGATAAAAAAGAATATTATATAGGGTCCGCCAAATATTTTTTTTAAATGCTATAAAAAAACTACTGAATATTTTCTCAAATTTCTTTTTTTATTTGAAAGTACAATCCTTCCGGTTAATAACGGAAAATAATTTAATTCAAATGGCTGGCTCGGTCCTATTTTTAAGCACATTATCGATTGTGTGCATCTGTATTTCACCAATGGCTTTACGAATATTGTTCTTTCAGGCGTCAGTTGTCTCTGACTTGTTGGCGTAACACTTATCTTTGACGGCACCCCACAAATAATAATCGAACGATGTCAATCGCAGCGGCTGATAATGCGATCTTCAAAAACAGGGCGCAAAACATCGAGTGTAGCTTCGTGAACAAAATTAACAAAAATTCGTTCAACATGGCCCGATAACGATCGCCATTGACTGTAATGGCCACTCTTTGCTCATTTTCGAAGAAAAATGGCCCAATTACGCCTCTGGACCAAAATCCGCACCAAACAGTGACTACTCTTGGGTGTATCAGCTTTTCAACGTATGTGTGCGGCTTTCCTGCGCCCCAAATGCGACAATTTTGCTTGTTTACATACCCGCCAAGACCAAAATTAGCTTCATCTGAAAATATATTTTTTTTGACAAAATCGCCATCTTCTGTGAGTCGATCGCAGGCCCACTTGGCGAAGCGAAAAAAACGTATACACAACCATAACCGTTCAGCGGAAGGATAAAATTACTTATCTGTCAAATCAGACATGAGCTAAGTGTTACCATTCACGAAATAAGCACTAGTTGAAAAAAAAACGTTGGCGGACCCTTTACAATATTTTCTACAAGTTACTTCTCTTTCTTTTATCTGTCGCTATTGACCAGACTTTGCATCGAGAGGAAAACAAAGTTGCTAAAATAACCTACAAACAATGAAATACAGTAAAGCATGTTCATGCATGAATTTCATTTTGATATGGGCCAAAAAGAGAAACTTTTTGTAAAAGATATTGAAGAAAAATAACTGTGGGATAACCTGCCATTTGCTTTCAAGCTCCGGCCACCTTATATAAAGTAAAAAAAAAAAACAGAACCGACATAAAAAATTATTCCTGCTTTTATTACTTTTTATTTAAATTTCATATAGAATTTCCCTGTTTCTTAAATTTGTTTTGTGAGAAGTTATCATAAGCAAGGTAATGCTGTAGTGAGAAGTTATTAAGAAGCCAAAGAGGATGATATCATGTACCATATATGCGAACATGTCATATGCTAGGCATACGGAGAACAATTATATCCCCACCAACCCAACTAGAGTTGTGAAAATATGTGAAGCATTTAAATTATAAGCAAAATCTGCTGCACTGAATAAAATATTATCGGAAAAAGCCTCCTGTGTAGGCCTGAAAAAAACATCAAGAAGATAAAACCAAATGGACAAAGCTTTGATTAACAAATAAAATGACAAATACTACTTCCCTTACAAAGTTGGCACTTTTTATACTTAAGCCCATTTTTCTTATCTTATAAAGGAAAGCTTGTTTAAATATAATTCTAATTATTAAAGTTTTCTCTATTATAGAGGTTCTATGATTTAAAGCAGATTTCCTTAATCAGTTTAAAAAATATTTATTTTTGTGTAAAATTAAAAAAATATTTTTAATAAAAAATGTACAAGTAAGTTTGTCATATTTGAATTGTTCAATTTCATAAGCCGCATTGCTAATCAAAAAATATTTAGAACTTCCATCAAAACTTTTGAAATATAAAAGAAATGTCATAAAGAAAAGTGCTTTTATTAAATATCGATAAAGAAATTTATTGTTTTTTTTTTATTTCCATATATTTTTTTATTTTATTATACTCATATATAAACTATTATATACTTACCAAATACGGAGAGTATGTAAATTTATGAACAAAATAAAACTTATACCGAAGTAGCACAAATACCATATTGATGTATTGTGTTGAGAGAGTGACTGTTTGACATAAGTGTTTTGTATATGGATTTGTAAAAGAACATGTTTTATACATACATATATACATAACATGCAGATATGGGGACAGAATCCTAAGAATAATAGGTTTCTCGCTATATAAAACTCTAAGGCCAGAAAATACAGTATTCTAATCTCACATCTCTATTGTTACGTTTTTACCTTTTTAAAAACGTGTATTTTTTAGTTCGTAGATGGTAGTTAAACCAAATAAATTTTGTGTTCGGTTTTTAATTAAAATCCTTTGTTTACACAGTTTTGTGCACCACCGCTTGTAACCTTTTTACAAGCAATAACAATTGTTATTCTTAATTACTCTTTTCGTTTACAACTTTGTAAACAACAACAATTACTCGACAGATCTTTCTGCTTAAAGACCTTCCAACATGATCGTAGTTACAAGTTAGATTCGATCACAACCTCTTCAATCAGAGTTTAACCACACTAAACTCTCTTAACACTGAGTTCAAACCAATAACACGTTCTCTGAGTTTACACGAAATAAACTAGTGGTTGTTCCCATCGATATGCTTTCTATATGGCTGAGTAAACAACACTTCGAAAGCTTTCTTTTATGTTATTTTTAGTTCCTATGTAACCATGCGAATGTAAGCATCTACTTCAGTCATGAGTTTTTTATAGAACTTTTGTCCACGATCAACTCACACGTATTCTTACGTTCTTGACTTTAGTCATCACAGAAACAGCGACGAATGTACACGTGCGGAGAATGTACGCAAATTTTTTTAAGGACAGAAAAGTAATTTCAAAAACTTTCTTGCATTTATTTGTCACTGAAACAGCGACAAGTGCGCATGAGCAGCATATGTATTTTGAATTATTTTATTTTTATTTTTTTAAGATCAACTTTACTCTTTCTGAGAGAGCACTTTCAATATTCTCACTAACACAACTACGTTTTTAGTCTTGCACATCACTAATCTACTTCTTTCAGCTCTTGTTGTTTGTTATTCTCTGTTACTTGTTTTTTCTTTAGCGTGTTTTTGTTGTTGTCGTGTATTTTTGTTTGTGAACATCTCTATCTGTGTTATTGTCGATTTAATTAGCTGTACACAGTCACGTAGTTGTGTTACCTTTTGTTTATTTATTTTTAGCAATGTAATAAAAGACAGGGGTGCCCATCCAGATTTTTATAACACTATTTTAGACTACATAACAACCTGCATGTCATCGGCGAAATTTATTATAATTGACTTAGGAAAAGCTTTTGACAAGCTTTATAATATAATGTGAGTGTGCGCTTCAGCAAATTTTTTCACAAATTAAAACTCTCTAACACTAGAAAGATGGGAAAATTGTCGTAATTAGGAAGACGAAAAGATGTCATTTGATTCATACAATTTCAGTTAAATATAAAAATCGTATGCTCAGCTTAAAAATATCATAAAAATTAGTTAAAAATAAATTAAAATGAAAATACACGTTCTAGTCGGTATGTAGTTAAGTTACAAAGTCATATATATATTGTGTGAAACCGCTTTAGATCAGGAAAAGAAAACATAAATCATACATTTTTTTGGTAATGTTGAGTTATCACACAATTAAATTATGTATACGCACATAATCAAATTGTGGTTCAGTCATGATGGTACACTGAGTAATAACTACTGTGTGCTAGCTACAGTCCGACTGTGATGATCTACTGTTAAACAGCAAAGAAAAAATATAAACAGAAGTTCGGTATGGCTGTATGCTATCTCATTTTCTAGTTCTAGATTGCTTAGATCTAGAAATATCTTCTCAGTCATGGGGACGAATATTCGTAAGATATCCGAAGCAACTAAATCAGCTGTCTAAACAGTCGTATTGCCGATATAAAACATCTTTGCATAGCTTCAGCAATCCAAAATAGTATATGTAATACTGTTTATCGTCACCTGAAATGCAAAAAGGATATTCATTACTGCTTATTATTTTCATAAAATGAAATTAAAAAAACTTAATAAGATGAAAAGTATTGTTACTATAATCATGATGAACAATGATGTCACAGTTTAATAAAAAATCGAAAAAGTTCTCGAAAATTGGTCCGATCGAATGGGGTACTATAAGGCCAGCCGCGGGAGCCATATGAATAAAATGATACTTCGTTTCTAACCGGAATAATTTTACTTCACAACAAGAAAATAAATGTGGCAAAATTTTGAAACGTTTTTGTTTTACTGCATTTTTAAATTGAAACTTTTGAATGGCTCACCCTAATTAATTCAGTTTTCTCTTTGGCCACCCTTAGTATAAATAAATATTGCCAGATTTTACTTAGTTTTAGACGATCTGTTCTGTCTGGCGGCGCAAGAAAGTCACAGAACTGACTACACAGCCAGAGTGAACACTTGCAAGCACTTAGTTACTGTAAGTAACCTTGTAATTAAATTTAAGGTAACAAGCCTGTAATGAAAGTGAAGAAATGAAGAACGTGACTCCTTTCTGCATACCAAACTGTTAAAGAAGAAGTTGTTCATAGCTGCTAGATTAGTTACTTCTCGTCAATTTTATGCTGCCATATTTTACAAAAAGAGGAATACATTGCCATTTCTTAAACTGCATGGCCACTTATATACATATGTATGTACATATTATAAAATACATAATATTATTATAAAATACATATATATATATATATATATATATATATATATATATATATATATATATAAAAAATGTAATAAAGTATATGTAAAAGAATTTTTAAGTGACCATAAAAAGTACTACAACAGATGAAAATATTGACTATGGCGTTGGTGATGGTGTTGGTGATGGTGATGGTGATGGTTAGAGAGTGTGATGGTTGACAGTAAATTAAAATGCAAACGATTTTTGTTTGTTGGCAAAAAAAAAAAAAAAAATCTGTCGTAGAAAACAACATTTTTATGTTGTAACATAAAAAGATGGCCAAATAGAGGTTGACAATAGTCTCATTATGCCCTAAATGGCAAACAAAAAATTTATTTTTAAATTCTTTTAAGTAAATGTAGTGCATCTAGAAATCATTGAAAATGTTTTAAATATGAATTTAAAATTGTATTTTAAAAACTTTCCCTTAAGTAGGGTATTATCACTGTTTAAAAGATCACTGCCAATGAGAACAAAGGCAACTTCAATCTCGGATAATTTTTTTTATTTTCCTACAACTTAAACATTTCAGATGTGTCCTTGTATTACAGATACTCCATATAAGTTAAACATATCTGCATGTGTATGGCTGTGTTTTATTTTATTTTACTTTTTTTTTCTTTCTTACATGGTAGTGTAAATGTTATTTGCCAGGATTTTCATTTGTTTTACCTTTTATTTCTTTCTTCCGCTGCTTTATTTTTTTGGTAAAAGTTTGATAGAAGCATATCCATCTGTAGCAACAGTCATTATATACTCGTATGTATGATAGCTGTCGTAGAGGTTGGTTGACTCCATGATTGGTAGGTTGGTTGGTTTTTTGATGCTTTGCTGTGGCCTTTTTCTCTGCTCACATTCTTTTTTTGTGCATTTTTGTATATTTTAACCATAAAGTAATTACATTTTGAGTGAATTGTGATGACAAGAGTAGCGCATTTTTTTGTATATTTTTTTTTTTGTGAAATAAAAAAATAAAAACAAAACCAAAATGAATGAAAGAAAACCAAAAATCGAGAAAAACAACACAAAATGAATTGTTGAGGTTTTTCACTTTGAAGTGTTAAATAATGAACTGGTCTCTATAACAATGGCCTATATGGAGAGACATTAAAGCAAACACGGTTTGATTTAAGTTATAAAATGAAATATTAAAAATAAGAAATAATAATAAAAAATAAAACCAAAAAATTAAAACAAAAAAAAAACAAAATTAAGAATATAAGTATTGACAGTCAAAGTGTTATGGTTACCAAATTTGCATTGCGTCTACACTGGTGCATATTCCTATAAACGCAATTTTTTTCTATATTTTTGTTATATCTTTGTTGTTCTCATCAAAAAGCAAAATTTAACTATTTTAATGAGAGACAACTTAACGGTACTTTTTAAAGGTAAACAATTTTTTTTTCTTATTTTTGTTGTTTGCCTTAATTATGCGATCAAATGTTCTTGGTGCTATCTTAAGTGGAAGATTCGTATAAACGCACACTCGAAATTTGTTTTTAAAAAAGTGACCAAAAATAAAATATTATCAATTTTAGTTTTTTTTTCCACCAAAGGTACGTTTCTAATAGTAATATCTCAATTTACTGTAACTTTTCCTATTTTAATCAATAAATTTCATCACTTTTAAAGATGCCTAAGGGAACTTTTTTGTCCGATCAAGAAAAGATTCAAATTAAATTTTTTCACGACCAAGGATGCTCTAATAGAGAAATTGGACGTAAAATCGGTCGTTCGGAAAGTATGGTGCGAAATTTCTTTAAGAAAGGTCAAAATTATGGAGTTCGCAAATCAACAAAGGGTAATACAAAACTAACAAGAAGACAACTTAATCTAGTAAAACAAGACGCAACCCGCAACAAATTGAATTCAACACAAATAAGGAATAAATTAAATCTTCCTGTGACTTCCAAACACGTTGCACACATTTTACGAAACGATGAAAACATAAAATGGAAAAAGCCGAAATGTAAACCAATGCTAAAAAAACACCATAAAGAAAATCATCTAAAATTCGCAAGAAAATATATGAAATTGACAGATAAGTGGAAAAAAGTAATTTTCTCTGACGAAAAAAATTTAATTTAGACGGTCCAGACTCATACTCATGCTATTGGCACGATTTGAGATCTAAAGATGTTCGGATGTCAAAACGTAATTACGGTGGTGGCAGTGTTATGGTTTGGGCAACGTTTTCTGCAGTTGGCAAGTCGAAAATTTGTTTTGTTCCGACAAAAATGAATAGTTCGATTTATAACGAACTATTGGAAGATGCTCTTCTCTCTTTTATGGACGAAAAAGTGGATGAAGATTGCATTTTCAACAAGATAATGCTGCAACCCATGTTTCTAAGCAATCGAAATCTTGGTTCAATGAACATGGCATTACTTTGTTGGACTGGACGGCTTGTAGTCCGGACTTAAACCCAATGGAAAACTTGTGGGGATACATGGCCCGTAAAGTTTATGCAAATAATGCCCAGAATGCAGGCATAAAGACTGTGACAGAGCTGAAACTAAGAATTAAACAAGTCTGGGAGGAAATTGATTCCGATATGCTTAAAAAATTAGTGGATTCAATGCCAGACCGTATTTTTGAAACAATTCATAACAAAGGATCATCCACACATTATTAATAATGGTACAATGGCCCAAACATTAAAGTGCGTTTATAGGAAAATACCCTTAAAAATGGCTGTTAATATCGAAAATTAAGTAAAAAAAATAATTAAAGTAGAAATGAATTTTTTTTGTAAACAATATTTTAAGTGAAGTCTTAACTAATTTAATACACAAATCTATAGCCCCCTAAATATTTTCTTGTTTAATTTTTACCTTTTTTTAAAAAAAAGTAGTGTGCGTTTATAGGAATATGCTCCAGTGTATATGGTACCCTCAACTATATATGTTTATTAAGTTTTCAATAGTTATTAAAAAAATAAATAATAAAATAATTTTTTTTTTTTTAATAATTTTGATTTTGATTTTAAGCCGACCAATTTTAACGTTAACAGATAAAAATTATAATGGAAAAATAACGAGATATAAAGACCGCCTTTAAGTTTTATTGATAGCTACAGTCTGCTAGTAGCTTTTAGCTCAATTACTACCCGATGGCGAATTCAAACGATATTATAAATATTATCATTAAGGTATAAAACTACTCCGACCTCTCGATCTATTGTACAGCCCTCCATCTATATAGGTTTTTCCTATTACATCTCCCAGAACTTTGTATACCTTACGAAATTCAGGATGTCCGTTGGTATCAATCGCGATAACTGCCTACTTAGTATCTGATAGGCACCAAGATACTTCCTCCAACACAGCATCAGTACCTCACATATACTCAATATGTGCTCTGTTGTTCCGATTTCTTCATTATAGAATCTGCACATCTGGCTTGAGACAATCCCATTTTACTCAGATGTCCATTTGGTCTGCAATGGCGGGTCAAAAGCACGGAAAGTATCCTCAGGTTGTCTCTAGTCTAAGTCTTCATCTGTTATTGTTACGAAACAAAAGCTTAGATTTTCTCAGACCTGTACGGCCGGAGGAAAGTACTTACCTCTCATTATCCTCATTTTTGTTGAATATTCCCTTCCAGGCCTCCTTTCCAATCTACAAATAGTTCTGGCCACACCAGTGGATTGAAAGCTCTCTTTGTAGCCAGTTCATCGGCTCCTTCATTCGCCGGAATTCTCGCATGACTCGAGGTACAGCATAAGCTAACCCTATTGTCCATGCTCAGCTAGTTCAGTTCACCCAGGCATTCTCAAACTACGAGTAGCTTTAAGTCAACTTCAGAGGATCCAAGTGCTTGAATGGCAGCCTGACTATCAGATAGTATGGCTACATAAACATCCGCCTAGAATGTGCTAACGAGTTTTCTCTATAGGTTACAAATATTCCCTTCTAGCGCCAAATAATCCAGCGACTGTACCACTTTCCGTATTTGACCCATCAACTCACTCCAAATACTCAGTCTTGCCGTGAAGCATTTGCCAAAGTCATAAGAATTTCCTATGCTTATGACAGCCAACTAGGGAATAAGAGACCATTCAGCCAACCGGGTTAACATGACCTCCCCCATAGCCTCGTTCCCAACTCATCTCCCATTATCATTGTTATGGTCTCTATGGCTCTTTTTTTCACTGCTAAATGCAGGTTCAATAAAACCTCTAGTTCAGCTAATCTTTGTACCTTATTTAGCTCTACCCGGGATGTTCCCAAACTCGTTCTTACCGCCCATGCAATGGTCCCGTATGTTACGATTTGTATAACCATCATATACATCCAATATAACATTCATGGGTTACTGCCTCAAGATCTCAATACAAACCCTCTGCACAGCATATTTGCATGTATGGTTTTTCTTGAGACAGACTCCACTTGAGCTTTCCACGTCAGCTTACTATCAGTTATTATTCCTATATATTTAACCTCCTTCCTTGGTGGTATTTCCTCACCCAGGAGTTGAATATTCCTGCACTTGGAAAGTTTTCATTTACTTGTAAATCATACTATCATGGTTTTGCCCGTGTTAATGTTTAACCCCGTCGTATCATACCATCGAATCACTATTATAAGTTCCCTCTGTATGTTTTCACAGAAGGTATCCTCGAACTTACCTCTTGCAAAACGACATTATCACCATGATGTCTTCATCAATGAATCATCGTCACAATATCAGTATTAAGTGGAAATTGATATGAAATTATCATAAATGAATATCACAAAACTTTATTGACGAATTCTCGCCATAGTGCTGCAAATAAAGTGAGTTATATATGACAACGTCATTGAATATCACCATACTAGAAAAAGCTGAAATTTAGCGACATTGTCTATTATGAGTCGACTTCATGCTAAAACTTAGCGACATTGTCTATTATGAGTCGACGTAGTGCTGAAATTTAACAACATTGCCTGTTATGAGTCGACTTTATTCTGAAATTTTAGCGACATTGTTATGAATCGACTTAATGCTGAAATTTAGCAACATTGCCTGATATGAGTCCACTTCATGCCAAACGCTGCATGATTTTGTCTGTTACACTTCTCCGTTAACGAATAAATCACTATGATTTTAAATGATATTGTTTGTTGAGACCCACTGCATGACAAAATCAACTTCTGTAAATTATTTTATAAAGATGTGTATGACATGAAGGAAAATTAATTGTCAGTCATCGATGTTTTCCCACTGTCACCGTTTGTCACGATAATTTACTCCGACTTTAGTCACTACGTAAATTTAACTATAATCTCTTTATTAGTTTGATTGTTCTTTTAAAAAGCTTTCAAAACAAATATGATATTTAATAATAAACAAAGTTTTGTTGGCAAAGTTCAAATATAATTTCTTCACCTTTAAATGATTTAATTTTTGCTCAATTTACTTACCAAAATAAAAACATGAAATAGGAAATCAGATATAAAACTTTTGGTTACTTTTATTGATTGTTTATTTGCCCTATATATGTATGTAAAAACATATAAACACATAAACATATTTGTATATACATACTCGTATATGGTATATAACAAATAAATAAATTTTTTCTCAGGGCATTTACTTAAGACATTAGTAACACAGTTACACACAAAAACAAGATAATAATTCAATACAATTTTATTTGCAACATAATGCTGTAAATACTACTTGTCCATAAAGTAATTGAATCATATACTCAAATAATACTTCCCTACTTAACCTCCCACACTTTTTGAACAATAAACAGAGACATTGGCTTAATATCCTGTCTACAATTGAATTGTTTGTTGTGTGTCTGTCTCTCTGTCTCTCTGTCTCTTTGTGTTTTATAACCTACAAATGCCAAAAGTATATTGTATTGGGAAAAATATAAACCAAAAATTACATTTTCTATGTGGTGTAACACCAACACTTTTATCTTTGTTGTAGAGATGCTACTTTTCTGGTAATTTTTCTTTTCACTCCCTATTTTTGTTTGTTTTTTGGCAATAAATATTGCAAACTGAATGATTATACTCGTATATATACAAATACATTTGAGGCTAGTTACAGCTGTGTTGAAAAATATAGCTGAGTAATTGCTAACTTGAAATTAAAAAAATTAAAGTAAACATTTTTTTAAGGAATTATTTCTATTTTTACAAGCACAACTGTATTTGTGGAAGTATGTGTATATGTTAAATAAATTTATTTGGGGGTCGCTTTGTATAAATAACTTGTTTTTTTTTAAGGAAACAGGAAGTACGAGTTTTCTTTTATACGTTGCTCACAACAGACGTTAAAGTAGCACAGACTGTAAGATTAAGAGAAGGGTTCCTATGTATTTGTTTGTTTTGATGTTAAAATATTGAACGCACTTTGTACACACATACACACACGCTACTAATACGCACAATAAATATGGCTTTAAGTTATTATTCTACAGTTTTGTTTCTAATATTATTTTAGCGAATTTCAAAACTCTCTCTTCTCAGCAAACAAGTTAAAACATGTTACAGTATATCTATAAGCAGGCAGACTGTCTTTCTTAAAGTTATTTTTAATGGTATGTTTGTTTACGTGTACGTTTCAGTTTTAAATGGACACAATGTTTACTTAAAATATGAAATCTTCTTAAATAAACAATAAAAATAATTTACGTGGTTTGTTAAATAAACACTTGAAGTAAAAGGAAAACACTCATACTCATTGTCTTATATAAATAAACTTCAAGTTAATGAATTGAAATTAAGGACCAAAAATAAAAAAGAGGAAAAAACAAAAACAACTAAATAAACATAAAATGTCAATAAAAGTATATAAAAGTATAAAGTAACAATTATGTCAAGTATTCATTCTTAATTAGTATTAATTAAATTTTGAAAATAATTACGGAAGTTATTGTTTTTTTTTTTGCTTTTTTTTGCTTAAGAAAATATCAAATTTTATAGCAACAAAAATTAAAAATTATTCAATTTAAAAAAGAAACAGATAAATATGGCCGACCAAAGCTTGCCTTGAATATGTTTTATTAATTTCAACAAACCAAAAGTGATTGATGTGATTCAGAAATGTAAGTTTCGACATGGAAGAAACAAATACCACCAAGGAGAGCTAAAGCAGTTTAAATATAAAGAATTGTGTGCAATATTCAATAAATAGTAACAGGTCATACAACAAGTCCGTGGGATAAGTAAGAAAACAAGAAAATGTTGACAAAACACGATCTTATTACGCAACATAGTTGCCTTTGAGGGCGGCGATACAACATGTATGTATGTATGTAGTACGATTTGTCTTTCTCGTCAAAATAGGCCTCAGTTTCAGCGATTACTGCATCAGTAGACTTAAAATTCTTTTCAACTAACACTCTCTTGGGATCTGAATTCAGTAAAAATTCGCTGGGGGCTAAGTCTGGAGAATTCGAAGCCCAATTCATTAAATTTTTACATCGTTTTCATCGATTTGTGGCACAATTTGTAAGCTCACCCAGCACCTACTTTGAATAAAGCTGTCGCTGTTAGTGTAAAATGGTAAAAACACTACCATGTGATAGCTTTACAATGTTAGCTAGCTCGTGCACCTTCAATTGTCGATCTTTTATAATCAATTTGTGTTTTTTTAATGTTTTCTGGAATAGTAACCTCATTTGGACGTCCATTGTTTCAGTTGTACTGGTACGACCATGTTGAAATTCAGCAAACCACTTCTTTACCATTTGTCTCGATGGAACAGAGTTCGGATAATGTTTATCAAGCCATTGTCGCGTTACAACTGGACTTTTTTCATCAAAAAGCAATGCTTTATCAAAACTCGAAATTAACTTTTTCCCTTTTATTTCAATAACAAAAGCTACTTTACACAAAATGCTACAACTCAAAAATCAATAGTCAGATTGCTGTCAAATGTATACAGGTATCGCTTAAGGGTTAGTAATAAATAAAAATATGGATGAAATACTAGTAACGCCATTTATATATATGGGTCCGCAACCTTAGGATCCACAGCTACTTACTATCATTCTCATTCTAATCAAGGTTTGGAAAATTGCCAGGTGCTTGAAATACTGGAATGCTCAAAGGGCAACTAACCACTCTAGGGCAATGATCAGTCCGCAATTTGAACGAGTTTCTCAAGTATGGCAGGCCGGGCTTAAAACATCTAACAGAGTTTCTTATATTACACTTTGTTTAAGATACAAGTTGCCAATAAATATCAACGTTGCTCAAGCGTAAATTAATTCATTCCGTTTAGTAGTGATAATATACTGAATTTTGTGACAGAATAGAATGACATACACATTGCCAGATGCGCAATAACCGCTGGGTTAAATTTAAATCGATAGATGGCTCACACGATATTTATTACTCCATACTTTTTCAATTGATAGGGCCATGGATCGGCATAGTCTTCGCGGTCAGCAAATATAACTCACCCGATAAGGCTACCAGACCACTACACCGGCGTTTAAGAGGAAGATTCGACTATACAAAATTGCTCTGATGAAATTGAAAAGGACAGCATCTCCAAGCAGATATTAGTATACTTTCGTAAAGCCAAGCGGCTGTGAAAGCCCTGCGATCTCAGAAGGTAACGTCTAAATAGAATGAATTGCCGCATATTTCTCAACGAGATGGCTAAACAATACAATACACTCATTGGCCCTTGTCGTGAAAAATATTTCACGTGAAATCTTTTTTATTTTCTTCAAATTCCGATCGCGTGTTTTAAATTGTTTTTGCCTTTTTTTACTATTTTGTAGAATTTTGCACTCTGTTTTTGTACACGGTAAAAAATTACGTGAAAATTTTGTCGCCTTTTATTCCTGATAAGTTGCGTATATGTGTGCCAGCTCACAGCGGTATTACGGGGAACTGTTGGGAGGATGAACTGGTTAGTCATGGCCCAACCACCAAACTTACAGCCAAATTTTAGACATTGAGAATTTCATGGAAAATTTGTAGGCCTAGGCTGTTGAAAAGGACAAGATAACGCAGAAAATCTGACCATAGCTGGATTATAAGTGCTCGAGAAGTCTGCTGAACCTTCAAAGAAGCACTCTTAGCGTCGTTTTTGAAGTCATTACTGGGCATTGTATACTTGGCACTCTTGTCAGAAGTCTAGGATTGGTTAGGTTGCATAGATGAATAGCAAGAGGAAACGATTCTTCAACTATTGAGAACATGACCAGCGTTTTACGGCAGAAGAAAGAAGTACCTGGGCTCCTACCATGCGACAAAGTTCACTGAACTGTCAGAGATGGACATTAGGAAATTTCGTGATATTATTATGAGCTCCGGATAGTTCCAGAATTAGGGGGCATGTTTTTTTTTGTCACTCTAGCCTACGTGTGTTCATCCTTTTAAGGACACCGACCTCTACTACTTAAAGCATTGTCACATTGTCACATTATCGCATTGCAGCATTGTCGCATAGTCACATTGTCGCATTGTCACATTGTCGCATTGTCGCATTGTCGCATTGTCGCATTATCGCGTGCGCATTGTCGCATTGCCCCATTACCGCATTGTCACCTTGTTAACCTGCCTAGAGCATTGGCGTAGGTTTCATTGTTTTATTTATATTATAAATGTGTTATGGCGGAATGAAGGGATATATTTCGATTAATCACAGCCAGTACTCTTATTTCAAGTAGAGCACTTCCGTATGTATTTAATTTTACCGTGAAGTAGACTGTACGACGATTTTTTTTCTCCGTTATTCCTCTAGGGAGCATATTGACTTTCCAGAAAGCATCTATTGCCTCTTTTCATTAATCAGGCTGATTTTCGAGCTAAGGAGATAATTAGCCTACTGTAGCTCGCTTGCTAAGTGGTTGTGGTGATCCTTTCTTAGCATTGTACTTGTTTTTCTCTTAAAGTAGGTGGTGTTATCCCTGAGTATTCGTCTGTTATTTGACATTAACTCCAGAAGTAAGCTGGTAGGTTAGGGGGCTTGACATCTCTATTAAACAATCTAAGCGGCAATTAATATTTTTAGTGTCCTCTGATGTGGACTCTAACCACTAAACCACGCAAAATGTGTCTGAACCTATGTACTTCACTCGTCTTACAGTACAGATCGATACAGAATGCTCTTACTTGAAAATGCTTCACTTTGAAGCAATGTATTAGAAATTATTATGATACGTTTTTGCTCTAAAAAAATAGCAGCTTATGTTCCACAAACGTATAATGGCTAAAAGTTTGAATAAATTTATTATTAATCAATGGATCACGACAGATGCTTTATATAAATGTTTAGTTATATTTCTATAATTTACGGAAATTATTAAATTCAAATAAAGCATGGCATCAGTATATGATTTTTTCATGCCATTTTTAGAACGATAGTAGTACATTTTAAAATTATATACTCGCACAAAATCACTTTTCTTGGCACACCTTACAGTTCTCTTTATTGTCACATTAATAACTTTCATAAAAAAACCTGTCAACTTGAGTCTTAAACAGCATTGCTTTCATAAAAACTAACATCATAATCATCATCATTATTTGTTATCATCGGTAATATTATCACAATCACTATCACCATCATCACTATTACCACACGCTATTACCAGTTGAATTTCTTGAACATTTTCTTGTCTTTCTATTCCTCTAATGGTCTGCTTGAATGGTTTTTCATTTCATTTCAGCTCTTTTGTTTTGTTTATCCCTTTTTTTTGGTAGTTTTGTGTCTATTTTTCCTTAACAAATTGAGCGATACAACACAGCTCTATTCATACCATATAGTTTAACAATATCTTCTAAGTACTATTATTACTTTTAAGCTATTTTCGGTAATTTTGGTAACATATTGTTGTAACATTTTCTTTTACTTCTCGCATCTACTTTGTTATTCCATTTCGTTTATTTTGCTGTTGGTATTTTGGCTGTTTCTTTCAACAAATACCCTTTTTAGTTGTTGTAAAAAAGGACGAAATATTTCTATGAAGAAAGAAAGGTACAAATATCTTGAAATAAGCAAATATTCAAATATTTGTTAAAAATGTTGTTTTCATTTTGACAGCATACGACTACACAGAATAGGAGTAAACAGAATACAAATTGCGATATAAAATCAGTCTTTATTGACTATTTGTAGTCAGCAAAATAAAAATGTATTCTATCAGGGAGGGCAACAAAAAAAAGTTGTTTAAATCGAAAAGGTATTTTATTTCATAAAATTGTTTCTGTATCTGAAAGACAATATACTGATATTTCGATTATGGCTGAATATTTTAAAACTGTTAACACTAGAAAGATAGGAAGACGTCACTTGACCCATTTTTATATCTAAAAATGCTCAACTAAGCCAAAAAATGTTCTGTTTCCTGGGATTTATGTGTCTGTATCAAATTGACGCGCATTTTTTAAACATGGCTACAGGTTTTCTCTAACAGCTTTTATTTTTGAGCTATAGCTGACTACTCTCATTTACTAAGTTTGCTTAGATTTTCGTTTTTTAATGGTCATTCAATTAATTTTCATAATATATTTTATATGGCTTCGTTAAGTATAGGGTCCGCCAAATAATTATTTTTTAAAATGCTATAAAAAAAATACTGAATATTTTTTCGAATTTCTTTTTTTATTTGAAAGTACAACCCTTCCGGTTAATAATGGAAAATAATTTCATTCAGCTGCCTAGACTGGCTATGCAGTAGCCTACACGATCGGTCCAATTTTTATGCACATTATCAATTGTGTGCAGCTGTATTTCACCAATGGCTTCACGAATATTGTCCTTTAAAGCGTGAATTGTCTCTGGCTTGTTGGCGTAACACTTATCTTTGATGACACCCTACAAATAATAGCCCAAGGGTGTCAAATCGCAGCTCCGAGGTGGCCAAACCATATCAGCTCTGCGGCTGATAATGCGATCTTTAAAAACAGGGCGCAAAACATCGAGCGTAGGTTCGGCTGTGTGGCACGTAGCGGCGTCCTGTTGAAACCAAATGTTGCATATCCTCCTCTTCAACTTTTGTGAACAAGAGTTCGTTCAACATGGTCCGATAATGATCGCCATTGACTGCAACGGCCACTCCTTGCTCATTTTCGGAGATAAATGGCCCAATTATGCCCCTGGACCAAAATCCGCACCAAACAGTGACTCGTTTTGGGTGTATTCATAGATTCCCAGCGTTGTTCAAGCATATTCATACAGCGGAAAGATAAAACTAATTATCTGTCAAATCAGACATGAGCTAGTGTTACCATTCACGAAATAAGCACTAGTTGAAAAAAAACGTTAAATGGCGGACCCTTTATATGCTATACGCTTAATCCAAATGGTTTTTGCTATATTTGTGGTGAATATATATTTAATATCGAAAACCTTTAACAAGATTTATGAAAACTACGTTGCATCAATACTTTCAAATAAAATTACGCAATCAGGAAAACCTTGTGTATTTTTGATGGGCCACAGATTATTCAGCTCGTGAAAGATATAAATTTTGCCAAATCAATGGCTAAAGTTGAATCCAAAGCTTAAAATTTATTTGTTTTGGTTATTATGAGTAATTTTCTATGCAAAAACAAATTTACGACCATGTCGAGCTTGTTTAGTACATGCTATTGGACTTACATAAGCTACGGTGCAATATAAGAGTTAAACTCCACTTTCTGCACTCGCATTTAGACTGATTTCCACAAAACCTGCGCGATTTTAGCGAGGAGCAGGGTGAAAGATTTAATCAGTATCTATGGAAAATGGACGAGCTTGACCAGGGAAGGTGGAGTTCACATATGATGGCAGACTACTGCTGGAGCTTGCAAGGGGATCTACCTAAAGCCATTCATTCAAGCAAATTTTATATAAGATCAGTTGATAGCAGGGTTAGCAACACACTGGGTAACCCAATTAAATCCACCCGGGTTTTATTGGGTATTATATTGGAAAAAACCCCGTCGGGTTTTTTTATTTAAAGGTTTTCGTAGCTTATTTACAACAAAAATAAGTGTTATTTACGTATTAAGACTAAAAATTTATTTATTCCGTTTTTGAGCTCAAAAAAGATAATGACATAACAAATTTAACAAATCACTGCTTACATCTTTTCCCATCTTTAAGCGATTTCCAAACCGGTCTCAGAAAAACGTCTCGTCTTTTAAGGCGCTCCAATTTTGAAGCCAATTTTGTACTTCTTCAAAGGAACTGAATCGGTGACATGATAAAAGATAAACTCATACCTCTTTATACGGCCTAGGTAGTTCCTAAAAACGTAGGCCGTAGATCGAAATGCCTTCAAACGAGATGAATATGTGTTGCATTTGCTTCCTTACCTTTTTTTTTCAGCCGTATAATGAGGTAATTTGCGCTTAAAGTAAATATGTTCCATGATTCCAACAGACCGTTATGGCGAAATGATGTGTAAAGAAATCCCGTATAAAAAGGTGTGATCAATGTTCGGAGAATAGGACGAATGCGGCGCTTGATCGTTTATAATAATTACTTTGAAACTTTTGCGACATAAGGTCGGGTGTTGTCATTCAAAAGATTAACTTAATCTTGTCTGTCTTTATATTCCGGCCGCTGTTCTCACAATGCCTGGTTCAAACGAGGTAATTACAGTCTGTTCAGATCACCGAATTTTAGCAGTTCATGGTACACAATACCGCCTTGATCCCATTTAGAGTGCAAAATTGTACTATAAATACTAAAAACCGTAAAAAAAACTATCATCGACTTTAACGAAATTTGAAAGCAGTTATAAGACCCAGTAAAACCCAGTAAAACCCAGAAAAAGCCATAAGAAAACCAATAAAATACGGTGGATTGAGTTTTTGCCAACCCTGTCTGATAGTCTTGAATGGAAATTTTGTATTAATTTTTTTGTATTTTTTTTTTTTCAAACTATGCAGTTTGATGCATATTTCACAATAAAAAGCTGTTAGTAATCTTCAAGTATGTTTTTCAAAGTCAGAGCCATAGAAATACCAAAAAAAAAAAATTAATTAATTAATTAATTAATTAAAGGAAACAAAACTTGAGTTGATCAGTTTATTTTACAAAATATCAATGTGAAATTGTGAAATTGGATTAAATTTTATTTAAAACATTCCTATTTTAGTGAAGTGTTATAAACTTAAATAGCACAACTATCTAGAAATACGGATAAAGGTCATTTTGACCCATTTGCCTATTTGGCCGAAAATATTTCATTTATCAGTCATATTTCTGATTTTTTTCTTACAAAAATCGTTGAATAGACTGTAAATTATTATATACGGCAGCTGTGTTTGTGACCGTGTAAATATCACATCCTATGGTTTATAGGTGGAACCAAGGGCGCAACAAACTCCTTTTATTCAATCCTGTTTGGAGCATTATGGTTGTTTTTTTTCCATCTTCGACTGGTTTGGTTGATTTCGGTTTCAATTTGCAGCCGCCAGTTATGCAGTGTTCATTAACTTTCCGCGCTTTTCCCTGTGAACTCCGCATTATAGCAATTTTTGCTATGCCTTCATGTTGTCTTCAATTGTGTGACTAATCCAATCATTTAAGATTGCGAAATTACATGTAAAGTAAACGTTAGTGCGATAGTTCCCACAAGTCGGTGTTCGATATGGTGTTTCGAGAATATATTTCCAATTGCCTTCAAGGACGATTATTTCTGAATGCCTAGATGGTGATGGCATTGCGTGATGTTATATTCTAGGACTTTTATCCATAGATAGAGGCTGATTTTACATACGAGTTGAGTATGTTTGTTTTAGTTCCTTTCATGCCATAAGTCGATTTCAACACGTTTCCGTAATATAACAAAGTTTAATTGGCTTTGGATATTCGAAACATTATATCATTGCTACAATTACGAGTCTTTGTTAGAATGTTGTATCAGAAGTCGCTACCCTCTTCCACTCAATATAAGGTATTCCGAATTTTGTTTTGTTAGATGTGTTGCAGCCCATTACCATATAGCCATCAATGTTGAGCCTTAGTCCCGCCTTTTACTTTTCAGAGCTTAAGGTTTAGCAGGCATGCAACAATCACTTGTGCTAATAGGCAGATATCATCGGCGAATTTCAAATTCTCTAAGTGTTTAGTCCACACCATACATCCTTGTTAAAAAAGTTACCAGAATATGAGTTCCGATTTGAGTCTTATTTTCGTGTTAAGTTGGTACATCTGTTGTTGATATTCCCACTAAATCTTAGCGTCATAGATTCTCTAGAGAAAACTGGATCCGTCCCTTGATACTTTGGTTGCTGATTTGGGTTTCTGTCGTGTAACAGCAAGGTTGGTGCCAAAAGACCTCAATTTCATGCCAAAAAGAGACCGTATTGGGGTCGCAAAAGACACGATTTTCGAAGCTGAATCTGATCCCACATTCATCAAAAACATCATTACTGGAGACGAGACGCAATCCAGACAACAGGCAAGTGTTTTGCGTTCACCAAATGAGCCGAGACCAAAAAAAAGACGTAATTTTCAGTCAAAAGAGAGAGCAATGCTCACGGATTTCATGGATTAGAACGGTGTAGTGCATCATGATTTTTTTCCAGAAGGCTAGACAGTAAACAAAGAAAATTATTTGGACGTTATGAGAAGCATGCCTGAAGCAATTCGCCAAAAGAGAACAGAATTGTGGGCAGAAAACTCGTGGATTTTGCACTATGATAACGCAACGTCGCACAGTGCCATCATTATTCGAAATCTTTTGATAAAAAATGCTACAAATACCATCCAACAGCCACCGAATTCACCTGACTTGGCTCTCTGTTACTAATTTCTTTTTAATCGAGTTAAAACACCATCACGGAGAATGCGTTTCAGCAGCCGTTTCTAAAATCGTAAAATATTGCCAGCACACATAGAGATAGAAATACTCTTGACTACGTATCTTTTATGGATGTCAAGCTATGACATTAAGATTTAGCGGGAATACCAACAATAGATGTACGAACTTAACAAAAAATAAATAAAAAGTTAAATCAAGGTGGTAATCTAGATTGAGGACACACCTGTAATAAAAAATGGCTTGCTATTGTCGGAACTATTAGCAAAAACGACCTGGTGCCGTACATAAGCCTCCTCAATAATATTGATTGTAAAAATTCAAGAAACAACGTAGTGTAGATTGAGATTTTATTGTACTACTTCGTGGGATTATGTCAAATATAAAACTGATAGAATTCTGTCCTACATAAGAAAATCCAAACAAAATGTGTGATTGGTTGCCACACTGTCAAAAATGCTTTACAAAAAGCAACTCTTAACTCATACTCTTTTTTTAATATGAAGAAAATTTTCAAATCGCACTTTTTGTCCACACCATCACACTTTCTGAGTAAACGTAACATTTTTGACATATCGAACGACTAAAAGTGATAGTCAGTCATGACCTTTAATGATGAATAATAGTGGCTCCCTGTGACTTCTTTCTGTTCAATCGTGATAAAAAACCATTACGTGAAACGCGTTTCGGCAGCTGAGAGGAAATAATAGAAAAATCGCAGGAAGCACTAATGGATATAATGAAAATCGAATGTAAAAAATGTTTTGAGGATTGAATCAAGCACTGGCATAAGTGTATTGCAGTCGATGGGAATTACTTTGAAGGGGACAATATAGATTTAGATGAATAATTTTTTTATTTTATTTTTTTTTATTTATATTTTTTTCTGAATAAATTCCGGGAATTTTTTTATCAAGGTGCTATGCTCCTATTGATTGCAGCAGCATTGTGAACAATAACATCAAGAATTATATTCAAAGGAGTGGGAATAATATGCACCCTAGACGGACTGCAGTTATTTCACGGAAGCTAATACTCTGTGTGCCATTATGATCGGCTATGTTATGCACTTTAGTTATGTCATACCATGATTTATGTATCTCTTGGCCTGATTTAAAGCGGTTTCATACAACACATAACTTTTTTGTAACTTAACTAACGCATTTCAGGCGGTGTGTTTTCTGCTCTCATATATTGGGTCCGCCATTTAATTAGTGCTTATTTCGTGAATAGTAACGCTTAGCTCATGTCTGATTTGACAGATAATTAGTTTTATCCTTCCGCTTTCGGATATGGTTGTGTATACGGTTTTTTCGCTTCGCTAATTGAGCCTGCGATCGACTTACAGATGTTGCCGATTTTGCCAAAAAAAATCATCTTCATCATCATCAAGCTCATTTTGATCTTGGCGGATATGTAGACAAGCAAAATTGTCGCATTTGGGGCACAGAAAACCCGCACGCATACATTGAAAAGCCGATACACCCAAGACGAGTCACTGTTTGGTACGGATTTTGTGCCAGAACCATAATTGGGCCATTTTTCTTCGAAAATGAGCAAGGAGTGGCCGTTACAGTCAATGGCGATCGTTATCGTTCCTTGTTGAACGAATTTTTGTTAACAAAAATTGAAGTGGAGGATATTAGCAACATTTGGTTTCAACAGGACGGCGCTACGTGCCACACAGCCGAAGCTACACTCGATGTTTTATGCGATGTTTTTATTTGGCGGACCCTATATTTATCATCAATTTTTAAGATATTTTCACCAAATAATAATTTTATTGTTTTTAAAATTAAAACCCAAATTAGTTGGGTTTAAGTGACCCCTAGGTATGTTAATTTTCCAGTCTTTCTAGTGATAAAAATGTCAGTAAATAAATAATCTTAACAAAAGTTCATGCTGTCAGACTTAATTAGTTTTTAATAATTTAGAAATTTCCCATTTTTTTTTCAAAATGTAGCACATCACTCTCTCAGCATACCGTCAAAGAAATTTATAATTTTCTCAAGTTATTTTCTTTACTTAGATTCTATAAAATCAAAAATGTTTTTAGATCGCTTTAAAGTTTCTTTCAATATCACGTCTAAATATATAAACTCGTGCTATACTTTGGCCTAAACTTTTTGCTGATAATCAACAAAAATATTCCAATTCAAACTCATGTTTCTATGCAAAACGAAAATCTCAGTTCTTCGCATATGTAATTCAAAACTGTTTCAATTTAAGTTCCGCTAACTTTATTAAAAAAAAAAGAAATTAAAAAGAAAAAATTATATTTTATTGTGAGACAACCCCTTACGTTATACTTCACTATTTGTAAGCCAAAGAGCATAAATGGCTATGGATGTGTGATAGAATACAGCTACAAGGTAAAGGAAGAAATGAAAATTGGTAGTTGAAAAACGGGAAATGGTTTTCGTTAACTACACACACTATAAATAGTTACTCTCACTTTACTTGTCTCATTCTCTCTCTCTCTCTTTCTCTCTCTTTATTTTGCTTTATCTTTAAACGTAGATGGCAGTGTACTTTGTTTGTTGAACAATTTATATGGTAACTAAGCACTAATACTGTAACAACACATAGAGAGAAACAGAAACAATGTAATAAAAAGAACAAGAGTGTGAGAGAGAGTAAAAGTCAGTGTGTTGTTAAAACTTTGACTTCAATGTTCGTTCGTTCGTTCATTTCAACGTTATTCAAAAAAACATTGGCTTTTAATAAATGTTAATATAAATGCATGAATTTGTTTGTATAGATATAGTGTAGGTGTACTTGGATATGTATGTATTTATTGCATATGTAATTGTATGCTGCAAATTGTGAGAATTACTATTCTAATAAAAGCTAACCATGTATGAAATTACCCTTTTGTGAAAACTTTTTCAACTTGGCTTTAATAACAGCAACAATAAAGAAAAACTAGATTATTGTATATAGGTAAGTATGTGTATGTATATGAGTTTTGCATATTCATAGAGATTTGTTTCCACAAATACCAGTGCATGCATACAAATAAACAGTCATTGTTAGTTTAACTTGAAAGAAACAAAATTTTTTTTTTTTTTTAATTCTAAATCACAACTTTTGCTTTTAGAAACAAATTACAGCAACAGCAACAGCAACAACAACAAAAACAACAATTGCAATTATGAAAACAACAAAAAAATATAAAAATAAAGTCATGGATGCTCTAAAAACAAAAGGGTTGCATTAAATTTCAAAATAAAAAGAAATAAAAAATATTAAAATATAAAGCAAATATACAAAAAAGAAATTTGAGGGTGATATAGAAACAAAACAGGGTCAGAAATCGTTCGTTTTAAATTTCTAGAAAATATTGTTTTTTGTTTTTTCTGTATTCTTTTATTTACAATCTATAAAAAAAATATTAATTAAATGGTTTTAATAAATTTACAACACAACACTAATGCTTAACATGCTATAATATAGCTTAATAATGGTACATATATACAATACTGTTTACAATTTAATGTATAGTAATGTATGTATATATTAAAAAAATCTATTTACATATGTACATATTTATATTTGTTCTTTGTTCATTATTTTCTGTAAGGAAGATCAAGAATATGAAATCTTTTTAATCCTTTCAGTTTCAGTGATTACTCAATCAATCTATGATAACGAGAACTGAGTATTTTTATTTCATATAAAATAAACAGGGTCCGCAATCTAACGTTTTTTTTTCAACTAGTGCTTATTTCGTGTATGGTAACACTTAGCTCATGTCTGATTTGACAGATAATTAGCTTTATCCCTCCGCTGAACGAATATGGTTGTGTATACGCTTGAACAACTTTCGGAAATATTTCGACATTACTTTGATACATCGACTTAGAGAAGATGATGATTTTGCCAAAAAAAAATCATCTTTTCAGATGAAGCTCATTTTGCCGCACGCATACATTGAAAAGCCGATACACCCAAGACGAGTCACTGTTTGGTGCGGATTTTGGTCCAGAGGCATAATTGGGCCATTTTTCTTTGAAAATGATCAAGGAGTGGCCGTTACAGTCAATGGTGATCGTTATCGGGCCATGTTGAATGAATATTTGTTCACAAAAATTGAAGAGGAGGATATTAGCAACATTTGGTTTCGACAGGACGGCGCTACGTGCCACACAGCCGAAGCTACACTCGATGTCTTGCACCATGTTTTTGAAGATCGCTTTATCAGCCGCAGAGCTGGTGTCGTTTGGCCACCTCGGAGCTGCGATTTGACACCGTTGGATTATTATTTGTGGGGTGCCGTCAAAGATAAGTGTTACGCCAACAAGCCAGAGACAATTGACGCTTCAAAGGACAATATTCGTGAAGCCATTGGTGATATACAGCTGCACACAATCGAGCATGTGCTTAAAAATTGGACCGATCGTGTAGGCTACTGCATGGCCAGCCGAGGCAGCGTTTTGAATGAAATATTTTCCATTATTAACCGGAAGGATTGTACTTTCAAATAAAAAAAGAAATTTGAGAAAATATTCAGTAGTTTTTTTTATAGCATTTAAAAAAAAAATATTTGGCGGACCCTTTATATGAAGATGGAGCATTAACTCTAAGCCCTTTATATAAAGAGCATTAACTATAAGTGTTAAAGTTTTAGATTGACATCTTTGTAGTATTTCTATGTTAAAATTACTCGTTGTCCTCCACAACTGGATACAGTAGGTCCATGCAGGTTTTAAAATAACTTTGTAAATTAATAATTTATTTCTATGATTCAGTGTAGACCTAGCTCCTAATAACCTATATACTTTCTTAGTTAATACTTTTACTCGTAGGTGATCCCTTTTTGCTTTTATATGATACTTTTACTCGTAGGTGATCCCTTTTTGCTTTTATATGATACTTTTACTCGTAGGTGGTCCCTTTTTGCTTTTATATGATACTTCCAGGTAAATCTTTTGTCAACATGCATACCTAGATATTTGCCTTTCTTCGATTCAGGAATTTGTTTATTATAAAGAAAAACTGGTGGGCACTCGTTTCTTCTCAAGGTAAATGAAGTATTATTGGACTTATCAGTATTGATAGTAATTTTCCATTTTATAAGCTAATCTTGTAGTAGGTTAAGCTGATTCTGTAGGTATAATGATAAGCTATTATTGCTGTATCACCAGAGTACATTGCTATTGTTGCTTTCACATAAGTGAGCATGTCAGACGTATAGATTGTGTACAGTATTGGTTCCAGTACGCTTCCCTGTGGGACACCGGCGTATATAAATCTTATTTTAGATGTTTCATCACTCACTCTTACATAAAACGATTTTTTTTTTCAAGTATAATCTTAACGGTAAATAAATGGGAGCTGGTAAAAGTTTTTTGAGTTCGAAAAGTAATCCTTGGTGTCAGAACCTGTCAAAGGTTTGTTTGACATCAAGAAACACTGCTGAGCAATATAATTTCCTCTCAAAAGCATCAATAATTACATTTATTATTCGGTGGCATTGTTCAGGGGTGCCATGTTTGTGACGAAAACCAAACTGATAATCCGGCATTATGTCTTGTCTCTCAAGAAGAGGAACCAGGCGACTTGAAACAATTCTCTCAAATATTTTCGAAAATAACGACAGTAGCAAACTAATTGGCCTATATGAAGAAGGTTTGTCCTCCTGTTTCTTTGGTTAAAGGATCATTGTAATTTCTTCACATATCCCTTGCGTAGGATAATGAGACAGTCTTAGGATCGTATTGAATATTTGTGTCAAATGAAGTGCAGCTTTGGAAGATAAGTTTTTGCCAACTGTTGAATCTATTCTATTGTATCCTGGAGCATACCAAGTCAGTAGGGGGGTTACTTGGCCTACATAAATTTTGTCATAAACTGATAAAAAAATTTTTAAAATCTAAAAAAAACATTTTTTTATATTAAAATTCAAATGATACCTCAATTTTGGACACCCTTTATTAATATTTTGTTTTTACTTTTTTATTTTTAGTTTTGTTTATGGGTTAATACATTACAGTGATATAATTGACTAATACTCCCATTGTAAAGAACTGATTGCTCTGCAGACTCAAATCATTTTCTTCTCAATGCTTGCCATATGGTAATATTTTCTGATGGTATCAAAAGCTTTCTTGAAGTCTATGGACTGCAAATACAGGTGATTACGTTGCTCTAGGAATTATTCTATTATGATGCGATTACTTGTCGCTAAATTCCTTACTTTGTAGCTTATCATTTGAAATTGAGCATTATAGGGTTAGATATCATGCAGTCAGGTTTTATAAATTATACTTAGTTTTTTAAACAAATTGCGGATATTTTAAATTACAAATGAGATTCCAAACAAATTAAATATTTTTGATATAATCAAGTAATTTTGAAATCAGCTTATCCCCCGTACCAATATTTAGCCTGAGTATTCATTAAATGTCAAAATCTTTTCAATATATTTTTGAACAAAAATGTGTCTTGTCAGTTTTTTTTATATCAAATAACAGAAAAAAAGTCCCATCACTCATAATTCCAGTATTAAAAAGGCATCACGTAATTTATAGAAAAAATTTATAAAAAAAATGTATCAATTTTTGTTATAAATTTTTTAATTAAACTCTATATTTACTATGGCCAATATTAAAGAGACAAACATAAATATTAAAATAAAATGGTTAAAATGTGAATTTCTTTTTAAATAGATATTTATACATAAATATATGCAAGCATATAAATGTTTTTTATATAAAAAATAAAATTTTTGTCAGAAAAACAAAAAACTAAATAAAAAACAGAATTTATGTTAAAACAGAAATCAGTTATTGGCAACTCATATGTATTTTCCGCTAATAACTCGCTCATCAAATATTCCATGTACAGTGTGGCCATAAAAGAAAGTAAAACCATAAATAATCATAAAAAAGTAACAACAACAATATTAAATGTATTTTTTATTTCTAAAAAATTATATATCTTATATGCTTATACATACACATACGTATTTGTATGCATATACATATGAGTGTGTCAGTTTATTAGATTGTGTTTGTACCCAATATTTAAATGCTGTTTAACAGTATCAATATCTCTGCCAATGATGACGATATGTATGTGAGATATGATAAAAAATTGAAATTAAATATTTATAAAAATAAAACGAGGATGGGAGAAAAAAATGAACATGTTATAGAAAAAAATATTAAATTTGATATTATTACTTATATATAGGCATTATGCCAGTATGGATAATAAAAAAATAACTTAATCACTAACTTAATAACTTGTACCCGGTCGGTAAAATATATGTGTCCCAAAAATGTTCGAAAACATCTATTGGTAGTGCTTGCTAAACGAAATATATAGAAATAAGCTTCCCCGTTCTTTCTGAACTTTGCTCCAAAATATTGAGTTTTGTTTGTTATTTAAAAGCAGCAGTAGACTGTGAGAAGTGAACAAATGAGCACGTTTTGAGAAATTCCATCAAGAAGTATACCAATATCTTTAAAAAAAAGCGGTAAATATTATATTTTCTCTTGTTTGTCGCATGTCTGTCATGTGTTCGTGCTATACATCTACATTTCAAGTTAAAAAATCCACTAACTCGTAACATAACTAAAGCTTTCTGTTAATGGGGTCACAAAGTTTTCGGAATAACCCCTGTGTGGTGGTCCCATCGTTTCGATTAGAGTTTTTTTTTTGTTAAGTTCGTACATCTACAAAAGCTACATAGTCAATAGAACATCTATGTCTCAATTTGTTGACGATTTTTTTAAATTTTGACCGCGTTAAGGTCGCAAAATATATGATTTGCGGGGCTGAATCCGATACCACATTCATTAAAAGTATCATTACTGGAGAAAAGACGTGTGTTTATGAGTACGACACGCAGTTCAGAGCCGAGGCAAAAAAAAGCCATGTCGTTTTTAGTAAAAAAAGAAGGTAAAGATCATGATTTTCATGGATTACAACGGTGTAGTGCATCATGAATTTATGCCAGAATGCCAGACAGTAAACAAAGGGTATTATTTGGGCGTACCCTTCAACAGCCACCGAATTCACCCAATTTGGCTTCCTGTGACTTCTTTCTGTTCAATCAAGTTAAAAAACCATTACGGGGAACGCGTTTCAGCAGCCCTTTCTAAAATTGTGAAAAATTCCCCAACACGCATAGAGATAGATGTACTCTTGGCTACGTAGCTTTTAGAAATGTTAAGCTATGACGCTAAGATTTAGCGGGAATATCAATAACAGATGTAGCAACTTGACAAATAATGATGGGACCGCCACACGGGAGCTATTCCGAAAACATTTTTAATCAAGGTAGTATGTCCCAGCAATATTTTGGCTTCGAATTATATATCCCAAGAGTACATAAACTGTAATATATTTAATACAATCATATTAAAATTTCTCAATTAGTAGATACTATAATGGCGAACAAACAAGGTAATTTGACTGATGATGACATCAAAAATATGCTGTACGATTCTTCAGATGATTCGGCTCTGAATATTTAGTATCGCAAGATGATGTTTCTTCTATAGCACGTGATGGTGATAGCGATGTTGTGATAAAGAGATCTGTCCTCACTACCAAGAAGACTGCATCAGTACGGTAACAGCTACCACAGAGAATATATTGGCGGTTGATGGTAATTGTCGTCGTCGTTAAGATATACCACCAGAATATAAACCGTCTGTGCTATGTGACATAAATCGAAGCTCCACTGAACTAGGAATTTTATTGAAATGTTTCCTCGAAATCCGCTGATATGGATAAGTCATTACTATGTCGAACAAATCTCAAGCGTATTTCCATTCATCACAAAGGCCATCATGAGCTTTTGGTAATGATAGAAAATTTGCTTATGACTTCTCGAAGTAGACTAGCGAAAAGTATCACTTGCCCAATCTCCTACATACTGATTTTATTGCTGCATCGGATGATATGATTAAGTCTGGGCTGGAAAAAAGTAAAGTGGCCAAAAAGAAAAAATCTGGCAAATCTAAAAAGGTGGCAGAAACGACAAGCGTACTTTCTTTGTATGCCAGACATGCAAGGTTCCATTATGCTTCAAGTGTTTTACACCTTATCATACGTGAGTGCTTTGAAATATTGTAATAACAAGCCTTCAAGGCCAAAATAACAATATTATAAAACTGCCGGGACTTTATATATCAAATTTTCAACCGAAACCACCGATTGGGATTTAGTAACGCCTGCATCACCTCTGCTGGTAAAAAATTAAATTCTGCCTCAGTAAAAATTCTTTTATGCTGCTCTCTATGGTCTAATTAATCCCAACAGTTTTTTTTCGGTTCGAAAGGGTTAAAGTTCAAAGGCACAATGTTTGGCTGCAGCATACGGTCCTCCTTATCGAAATTAACAATATAAAATGTGATTAGACCACGATCTTATGCATGTTTCTGGGTGGCTCTACACCCTTATTCAACATAAGGTTTGGCTAGTTTTCTATATTTCCTTCTTAAATCTGTGTAGCACAACGGTCTCTAACCTGCTTTACCTCTTGGGTTTATTGCATTATTATAATTAGCAGCTTAGAGTAGAAGCAGCAAAATGTGAGAATTGGCAGAATCACTAGATGTGCTCGGAGTTTATGTTTCTTTAAAAATGGCATTGGCCAGTTTATATGGCCTGAATTGATGGATATAGATATATGATTTAAGCATAATGGCTCTATAGAGTTCATGTCTTGGGGCATAGTCACCTTACCGGGATCGTGGGATAAAGAACTTCGAGATTTATGGCAATAAGCCACAAACCATAGGGGAATTCGACAACATAGCCAATGGCATTGATTTAATTTAATTTGATTTATGTGGCAGAATTATGTAAGCGGCCAAGATAGACATTTGCACAATGTCCATGAATAGAGTGGACCATCTATCGGCTTAAATTTCAACCAGCTTTAAACTTGAATCTGGCAATATTTATGTCATTCTATTCTGTCAAAAAATTCAGTATATTATCTCCACTGAACGAAATATATCAATTTAATCTTGAGTCACGTTGGGATTTATTGGAAATTTTGTTCAAAAGCAAAGACAATTGGTTGGAAGTTACACGAAAATGTCGTACAAAATTTGGTCACAAAGAAGGACCAACAGTACACGATATATGCAAGTTTGATGCCAAAGTTCACGAAAATAGTTTCATTGTTAATGCGCCAAGACCTAAGCGTACTCTTGCAGTGCGTACACTCGAAAATATCAAAGCTGTGACTAAGAGTGTGCGTAAGATTCCAACAATTTGCGATCGAGTTTACGCACAATTTTGCGTAAATATCTTGGTTTAGAGCCTTAAAAAGCTTAATTAATTCAAGAGTTGAAGCCGCATAACCATTCGCTTCGCTAGATGGGCCAACGAAAATCTGCACGGTGATGTCGATTTTGCCAAAAAAAAAAAACAAAAAAATCTTTTCAGATGAAGCCCATTTTCACCTTGAGGGGTATGTCAATAAGTAAAATTTGGGGTTCAGAAAAACTAAACGGGGTCTTACAGAAGCCAATGTACCCAATTTGAGTGCCTGTTTGGTGCGGCTTGTGAAGCGGTGGCATCATTGGCCCTTATTTTTCGGAAAATTAGGACGGCGCAACAATTACCGATTTTTGTGCCCGCTCCTCATGATGTTGACGTGAACGATGTTTGGTATAAACAGGATGTGCAACTTACTACACATCTCATGCCACAATCGACTTATTTCATCAAACATTTGATGGTCGTTTAATTGGCCGAAATTGTGATGTCAGTTAACCGCCAAGCAGATACGATTTGACACCGTTGATCTATTTTTTTTTTTTGGAACGCCTTTAAAGGTAAGTGTTATGCCGAAACAACTCATATCTATCTATACCTTAATCTCATTCCAAGTTCTCGTTCTTGTAGCGTTTGCTGCATCTATTTGTCTTCTGCAAGTATGGGCGGATCTTCCCCTTCTACGACTACCGTGGCTTTCCGGGCTAGTGCTATTCGTGTCAGATCATTTTAAAGTTTTTGCAGCATATGAACAATCCAGTACCATTTGCGTTTAAGGAATTTCTGTTGCTAAAGGTGTTTACTTTATCACTGACCACAGATCGACGTTAGATAAGGTTCTAGGCCAAAAGATTTTTTCTATTCTTCGCGAGCATCTTGAATTGCATTGAACCCCATGTTTTGCATCCATTCAGCAAAGCTGATTTAACATTCGAGTTCAAGATTGCTATTTTAGTGTGCCTCGATATGTGTGCGAAGTTTCATACGGGATTCAGGAGCTCAAATGTGCGAGGAACCTTTCTAGATATAAAAAGCTACTGACATCCATGACTATTGAGCCATCGATTAATTAATGCGTGGCTATGATTTGATATTTAGCACATACTATATATATATACATTAAATGCTTACTGAAATAGGGTTTTTACATTTATTCATAGGCTTACTTAACAATCTCCAATTGAAATCAAGCAGATGAGATGCATCATCACAATTGCCAATATAATGGCTACTTGTGTTGTATATTCGTGGTTTTAATTTTATTTAAAAACTTAAATTTTGAAACAATGCTGCTCTTGCAATTTGCATTCCAGCTATTTTGAGCAATAAAAACTTTGTTTGTTTTTAATTTTTTTTTTTAGCGCTTTGATATATGCTATTTAATGTTTTTGTTGCAAAATCTACAAAAAAATAAATTTTTTAAATTTATTTGAAAACAAAAAATTTATCTATGGATGAAAATAAAAAAATAATGTAATTAATTTATTCACCTTGTTAACCTTAAGGTTATAACCACTGCCAGCTGTTATATTTTATAAAATAATCAAAACCATTTACGAAGTGGTCTTTTTTTTATTAAGATATACAAAATATGAACTACTTATATACGAGTACAATTAAAAAAATGATGTTAATAAATTAAGTTATTTTCTGATAGCCCACTCAGGCGTATGATTTATGCAAATATCACTCATACGTCAGCGTATATTCTTAATGAATTCTTTTACTCTCTCTCTCTCTCGTGGTTTTATGTTATTGGCAGGATTTTTCAATTAAAATGAAACAATAAATGATAGAAAATTTATATTTTTGGAGTATTTGTATAAAAACAATATAAATATTAAATATAATATTAAATAAACAAAATCTAAAATAATCAAATCCAAATAAATATTTACAAATTGAATTAAAAAATATTTTTTTTTAACATTTTCTTAATAACAAATCAAATAATAATATAAAATATTGACATACATATGTATATTTAAAAAAAGTCTTTTGACTTTATTAATATCTAAACAAATATTTATTTACATTCATCAATAAATAAAAATAATTTAATTTTTTTTTTTTTTTGGTTTTTATTGTGAGTGATACTTTTACAAAAAGTATTGCCAAATTGTTGAAATTTTATTTAAGTTGAAAAAATTATTTTTTAAGGTATTAAATCCTAAGCTACACTAACTCGCTTGTAATTAATTAATTGGGTCGAAGCGGCCCAACTGGCCAATACACTGCGACTAAGAAGGATCTATTGTAACAAACACGCCGAGTTCAGACCTTCCAGCATAATAGACGGCGTCTGTAAGAATCTCATTGAGTCAATACTCAATAATGGTAGAGTGAGTATTCGATAGGTCCAGAAGTACCAGTTGGAACAGTTTTTAAAGAATACCCTCTATGTATGAGACCACAATATCATCAGTGGGTAGCCAACGAACCAGTTGAGATCTAACAAGGGGCTTCAGAAAAGTTCTTCTCCGAATGTTTTTCAAAGCAACACATTAACAGAGTATATGCTCAGTCGTCTCCTCTTACTTCCTGTATAGGCGGCACTCCGATTCAGGTAGCGCATTGAGGTTGAAGACTTGACATTTAAGATAGTAGTGGCCCGTCAGCAAACCAATCAGTTTCCTTTTCCTGTGGCGCAGGTTCATATTATAGGAGAGGGATTTAGGTCACTAGCCACTTCGTCTGCCTCAGTGCTCCCATTCATCGATCTTTCACTTTGCCATAGACCAGCCAATACCATAGTACAAAAATAATAAATCTTAATAATTCGTTTGTAACTTGAGAGATTTGCTTTATAACTATCTAACAATATAAAGGGTGTTTTTTATAGAGGTATGTATAGAATTTTTGATATTGAATAAAACAAAGATGAAGTTTTTAAATTGACATAAAATTTACCTTATTCGGAAGATAATTTTCTGGAATTATAATTTAAACATGACTTCTGGCATATGACCGTCACGGCTGGCTCGGAGGTAGTCTAATCTGAAGTTCCGATTTTTTGTCCTTTTAATGGTCAATCGTTTCGGGCTTATCGGCGTAGATTAGCTACTTCATATATCCTCACAGAAAATAGTCGAGCGGCAATAAATCGCACGATTTTGCGGGTTTATTGACGGGTCCGAAATATGAAACTATGCGGATACCAAACGTTTCTTTCAATAAATCAATTGTGCCACGCTGTGTGACATGTGGCGCCGTCTTGTGAAAACCACAGCTCTTGCACATCACTGTTGTTCAATTGATTAACGAAGAACTCAGTAATCATGATTTTATAGCGGTCACAATGGACTGTAGCATTCTGACCAGCATCGTTTTTAAAGAAGTACGAATCAATGATTCCATCAGCCCATAAATCTTACCAAAAATGTAAGTTTTTCAGATGTAACGCTATCTCAACATACATATGGTAGTTTTGCTTATTGACGTATCTATTCAAACAAAATAGAGCTTTAACGCTAAACAAAAAGTTCGCAATACGTATTTCAAACAGGACCATGATTTTCAAAATAAACTTGCACAATTTGAAAGCATTGTTCAGGCGTCAGTCTTTTCATGTCGAAATGCCAAACCAAACTAAATGTAAATTACTTGACATCTGACAAAATGGCCGCCAGTTAAAACAACATATACACCCGGTATATAGGATTTGCGATAAATAAGATAAATTTCCCGCTTTGATGTAAGCTCAGTGTGACAAGTTTATTTGGTGTAAACTCAATGAAGGGTTTATTGGTTTCAAGAGAGTTAGAGTGGTTAAACACTGGTTTAAGAGGTTGTGATCAAACCTAAGTTGTAACTACGACTATCTGTTGAGTAATTGTTGTTGTTTGCAAAGTTCTAATCAGAAAGAGAGAGAAAGAGTAATTAAGAAAAGAAGTTGGTATTGTACGTAAAAAGTGCTACGATGGTGTCTCTTTTATTACCTAGAGATAATGAACTTTCCTTTACGTAAAGTTCAAATCAGTACTATGGCACTCAAAACCAAAGTAACGCGAGTTGCAAGTAAAAACAAACATAAATTGTTTAAACCACTTTGATTAACTTTTTTTTGAATTATAATTAAAAAAGAAACTATAGACATAGTAATGTAGACGAAGGATATTTTATTTCCATTTTTATCTTTGGCTATTTCACATACTCTTCACCTGGTGCTCATTTACTGCTTCGGCTTAAAGTTGATGGCTGCCTAATAATGGCTACTTTTTACTTTTTTTTAGCTTTTTTACTTTACCTGTCGTGTATTTTCAATATGAATAAAATAACATAAATACAATTAATCAGGGCTTGCCTCAGGAGCAGATTAAGAAAAGTATGCAGATTTTTGGACAGACCTCGTAACTTTTAACACAACTCTTAACTGTGCCATAAAAGTGAATCTACTTATGAAAACGAACGTTTTCATTTCAATAACAGTTGCATGTGAGAGAGTGTAACAAAAGTCAATGCATTTTTATGCACGCATACACATAGAGATACACTCACATACATATACATTAACATAAAAACTGTAACTATTTTTATAAAGTTATTTATGGGCACGTACATTAACGCATTTTTTTTTAGTTTTTTACTTTCTCTCAAATATTTGTTAATTTCAGTGTGTGTATGTGTTTCCTCAACCACATCTATTAAACAAAAGTAACAAAGAGAGTACGACGGAGGGCATGAGAAGCCCATAAAAAATGACGATAAGCAAAAAACCACAACAACAAAATATGAAACAAAAACATGCTTTACAATCATCTTCAGAAAAGTAACAATTTTATCTTAAAGTGTTATTTGTTTTCGCACCAGAAAACTACAAGTAGTATAACAATAGCAACAATAATAGTAACAAGTACAACAACCACAACAATAACTATAACAATAAGAAAGAAGTAAAAAGAAAATAGAGCACGTTACCTTGTTTCAAGCAACAAATAAATGTTATGATAGTATGTGTGTGAGCGCATTATCGTTTATTTTTCCACGAAAACTGTTTAAAAATATTTTCTTTAAGAAACTATTTCAAACGCACACATTCACACACACACACACGCTCACTGAGGCACGCATATGTGAAGAAGTACATGATAAGAGAGGTATGTTTAGCTTGAGGTTACATGTGCGTAAGATGGGTAAAGAAAAATTAACTAAAATATTTACTTAAATTACATTTTTTAACCTTATGTGCATACCGAGATACCCGGCTGCGTAGTGTTTTATACGGAAGCTGCCTTACAGACCTTTATAATCTTTATTGTTGAAACTTCTTGAGCACTTTAGCTTTCTATTAATCAGCAGATAGTATTTCAATCAACAAATTTTAGTGTGACACATGCAACATTACAGCGTCTAAAACAGGGAAAAGAATTTCATACAATATTGCATATTATTATACGGGACCAGCATACGATAATTAATCGCAAAGTTTTGCATGGAGTGGAATTTTCTGGACTTACCGGCACTCACTTATATCGGAAGTTTTTTTTTACAATTACACATATTCAAGTATATATATATATATATATATATATATATATATATATATATATATATATATATATATATATATATATATATATATATATATATATATTTTAATATCAATGAAATGGGCTTTTTTGGATTGAAAATTGTAGCAAATTAATGTTTAAATACGGCGTATTTCGCCAATAACCCTTATAATATTGATTTACAGGTATTCAATTGTTTCCAGTTTATCGTCGCAGGTGACTATACTTAACCCAAAAAAAAATAATAATAATAATTCAATGTGGTTAAACCAAACAATTTTGATGGCCAAATAATTGGACCATTACTATTTTTCTTTCAATTGTTTACTAATTTTCTTTCTAATCATGTCCCTAAACCGTTTATCATTGACAGTAACATTGTGACCATCTCCGTTTTTGGTGGCAAATGAATCAATGACTGCGCCAGCCCAAAAGCGTAGCAAACAATAATTTTCTGTGGTTATAATGGTGTTCCAGCAATTCTACTTTTTTATTTAGACCAAATTACGAACAAAACCCTTTTAACCGAAAGGCACGATAAAATTAACGAACACAACCATTATTTTGATAAAAAAATTTCAACAATTTGCGAGCGTTGATCTGCTGTAAGTCTATAAATAATAAAATGTCAAACCAAAACTAAACATAATGCAACTATCAGTTATTAAATCGTCGTCAATTAAAGCAGTGTTGTCAACTCAAAGTTATTAATCTCTAAAAAAAAACCCGAAGCACTTCTCATAAGTAAGGAATATTTGAACCACCTGATTTGTGAAGATGTTATTGCTTTAATATCCATTAAGCAGAGCCGCAGTGCATAGGCCAAACTAATGTAGCAATAAGGCCAGTGAAATAAGCTTAATATGCGCGAAAACTTTTACGTATATTGGTTGCCAAAAGTAGCACCAAATGCTGCTGCCAAGATTACTAACGAGGCTCGCCTTGACGCATCGAAAAAACATGTTTAATATCGAAGATATTTTTGCTTGTTGCATAGTGCTGTTGGTCATAGAAAGCAACAAAAAAACTTGTATTACAAAAAACTTTTATATTAATCAATACTGGGGGTGTCGTGGCCGAAGTTCGAATCCTCAGCAGAGGACACGAAAATAGCTTAACTTTTCTCCAGACATATCCACCTAAAAAAGGCCCTCCTGATGGTTCAGTTTACCACTAGCGATGATGCAAAACTTCACCTACTGGGAAAAAATTAACTTGTCCCTAAGTAAGGATCACAATCACTTAGCAAGTATTTTCACCACTACACACAATCATATGGATGGGAGCTACACTTGATTAATTATATATTTAGCTGAAATAAAACAATGGGGACGCTTTGTGGGAAGCCAATATGCTCCTTAGAGGAGTGACGGAGAAAAACAAATATTAACCGATACCACATCATAAAGAAGTTTTTAAAAAATTTTTTTGTATATCAATAGTATATGCGAGCAAACCTTTTTCCTCTAAAGTGATAATGCGGAATTTAAAATGCTTGTATACACATTGCGAAAAACGACTTACAATGTCACAAAATTAACCCTCGACTGGGACATGTATTGAAAACATGAATTCGTAGTAAGCCAAGAGTAATATCGTGAAGAGGATAGCTGTGTAAGTTAATGAAGTACACAGCGGCACACTGATCAGAAATTTAGCTAAAGAGGGATGCAGTTAGACGCAGATGAGAAGTGTTTTTAAATATCATCTTAAATTTATTAAATTTTTTACAACTCTATTCACAGTTCAAGCGGTGGCGGCTAGCGTAACCTTCAAACAGCTATATTGTCGCACTTTAGTTTACCATTTAACTAAACGTTGGAATATAGTTTAAATTATTATTTGTTAAATCCTGTATAGCTCGCTTTATTGAGTCGTTACTGCTGCTCCTTTTACTATAAATTTAGTATTTTTTATGCCAAATATTCATACTTTCATACATTATTTAAAATTATGTAAAACGTTTTGTTGTCTGCTACAAAAGACAAGAATTTAAGTGCTAGTGGCACAGTTTCATTTTATTTTATATTTTTTTTTAAATTAAAGTTTCTGTTGTTTCTTCAGTAAAGTCAAGTTAGTCATTGAGTAAAACATGTTTATGTTTAAAATTAAATACAAATTTAGTAAAAATATATAGAAAAATATATTATTATTTTTATTTCATGCATATATTTGAAATGTATGCAAATGTCTTATTTTATTTTATTTCATTTTTTTTTTTTTTAAATAATTTGTGTTTTTAATATTATTAACTTTTGTTGAGAAATGTATTTCAACTCATATGGGGACGTATGAGTAATATTTTTATGTGATGTAATAAATAAAAATATATTACTCATACGCTTCTTAACAACACTAATGAAGTAAGATACTTGTAAAGAAAATTACAATTTAATTCAATTAAATTTATTTAACACATGATCACTGCTTGCAGCGAACCCTTGCATTTCGGATGAAAACTGTTTGTTCGTCGTTCTACTAATGATAAGACAAGGCAGGGTGTTCTATAAGATATTCCTCTACTTTGGCTTGTAGCGCATATGGTTGGATAGTATGTAGTTGCCAAATGATATTTTTCTCATCATAGCTAGGGTTGGTCATTCGCCGAAGAACAGAAATACAGCTTAGATTTTAACCCAGAATAATTTAAAAACATTTTTTAGCATCCTATTACAAAAATGTGGCATCGCAAGGTCATGTTGTTGAACTTAGTAAATGAAATGATAAATTATTACTAAATGTTGTACAAAATAATTGCATATTTATCCTCATTTAACTAAAACTAAATTTATTCAATTAACTGACAAAGCATTCATTTTATACGCCAGCATTACTTTTAACATTTTCTTTGGTTTAATATTGAAATTGTAAATATTTTCAGATTGTAGCATATTTGACTTTTAATTACATTTTTCTACTTTACCATCATTTGCTGCCATACATTCTAATGAATATTTAGAGAGAAAAAAGAAAATTTCATAAATTTTCGTTAATCTTAATGTCGTTTAGTAGTTTTTACTTTTCATTTAAATGAAAAAACGTATACAATATATTTTCTTGAAAGAAAAAAAAATAGAAAATGCCAAGAATGCTTTTATTAAATAAATTACAAAAAGAAAAAGAACATATTCTACTTACATTTTAATATATGAACTTCTTTAGAAGGTAGACACATATATACACAAATACAAATGAACACATACCATATAGATACAAGTGCAATAATGTCTAGTTGCATACAGGGAGAGAGAGAGAGAGAAATAACAAACAAAAAAACCAAAAAAATTTAACTAATGATCCAAGAATTTAAAATACCTGAATAGGTAGAACAAAAATAATTACAAAAGAAATATTTCTTACTAAGCAATAAGTGCATATATTTACATCCAGAGAAAGGAAAGGAAATTGTCTTAGAAACTACACCATTGCCAATAGCATTATATGGATTTCTGTGAAAATCAGGCAATAGCATCGATTATGGAGAAGACGAAAATTTCAATTCCTAATGCATTTACTGCGTCTGATATTCTCTGATATCAAGAAAGCTTTTATTTGCCTAAAAAACAAGAAGAGTGATCCGGTAGAAATTAGTCTGATTCAAAACCATTATATTGCATTTCATAGCACAGCTTAGCATGGAGCGCAGCTTTCTGTTTATAAAGATATCATCACAAATATTCGACGTGAATGTACCTTTTCCTCATTTTCGTTGGTCTTTCCATTTAGTGGTTTTAAAAACGCCAGTCTACAAGGCTGTCAGCTGTTAAATATCTGTTATATAAAGTGTCATCTAATTGGCAAAAGGCTTGCCGAAGACCGTGTAAAATATCTTAAAACTTCCTACGAACTGGTGATCTAAAGGAGGACGACAATTTTTAACTTTTCGAACAAAAATTTTCTTCACTGATAAAGCTCATTTCTCTTTCGTTGGTTATGTCAACAAGCAAAATTTTCGCAATCGGAGCTCTGAGATGCCGAAAGAAATTGCCAAAAGGACATTGCATCCGGAAAATTTAATTTTTTGGTCATGTCATTGGACCGGATTTTTTGAAAATAACGCTTAAAGAACCCTTACCATCAATTCACAGCACTATATCGATTTTATAACTGACTTTGTCTGCAATCAAAGGTCATAATCTAGACGATAATAAGACTGTAACACGAACTACATAACTCGTCTGTTTTTAGCTTTATTGAATGAGATATTATCCTGTCGCTTAGTTTTTCGATGTGTAGACGTCAATTGGTCGCCAAAGTCATGCGATTTAATGCCGTTGGATTCTTTTTTGATGTGCTACGTCAAAGACTATGCCCAAGATGTTAATCTCATAAAGTTGGAGTAGTTGATCAACCAATATTCTTTAAGCTATCGCCGACATACCGCTTAAATGAGCGAAAAACTGAGCGTCTGCTGCTAGTAATCTAAAAGCTGTAATCTAAATAGCATTGCATTTATTACATAATGGCGGGGTCTAGTCATAATAATAAAAATCAAAAATGGATAACCAGGTAGATTAAACGACGTGCTTTGAACAAATAAAGATACCACATTCACTTACATACTAATCATTAGTACTTACGTATTAGTTTCTTTTTCTCGTTCCAATAAGCCTGTTAATTGAATGCCACCCTGTTAATTTGTGCTGAAATTAATATCAAAGCTTGTATTGAGAAATTCTCTATACGAATATTCCACGCATATATAAAGACTATTGATTTTATCTTGTGTTAGTGAAAGCAGACGCAGCCACCGAATCCACCTGATTTGACTCCATGTGACTTCTTTCTGTTCAATCGAGTTAAAAAAGCATTACGGGGAAAGCGTTTTAGCAGCCGATAGAAAATAATGGAAAAACCGCAGAAAGCTTTCATGGACACACCGCAAACCAAATATGCTTTGAGGATTGGATCAAGCGCTGGCAGAAGAGTTTTGCAGTAGATGGGGACTACTTTGAAAGCGACAATATAGATCTAAATGAATAATTTTGTTTTTTTATTTTCTGAAGAAATACCGGGAACCTTTTGATCAAGGTTTTATTTGAAACAAGCTTAATGTAACCAAATAAGTTCCATTTCCATCCATTATGATCGATAACTTTTCGACTTTTTTTTGGTAAATCCATTTGCCATCAGTATAAAACTTCTGGATTTTCTGTGCGGAAAGCTGATCCAATTGCATTTTGCAGGACTCTATTAAATTAAAGTTTACACCACTAAAAGAGTTCTGCAGAGAATTTGCAAGATATAGGCTTTATGGCAGATGCATCAAAACTTTCCAGCCGAGCTCTCTCAGTTTCTGTCGGGCTGTCAAGATATGTGCGACATTATCATTATGGAACACAATACATTTTCTGTTGATCAACTCCCTTCCAATCCACCATATACCAACATTAACTTCCTTAAGTTTTAATACTGGTTTTTTCCACCGCCTGAGAAGCTTTGATTGGCTTCGTTCATAATTTTTTTCGCACCTATCAAATAAGCTATGGTGTTGCCTGATGCACTTAATACTACAAGAAATATTACACCGACAATTTGTAACCGAAGTTTTATTTTTCAAATACCCGATATATCTGACTGCCAAAATTTTAATTTTATAAATCAAGATTTTTTTTGCAAATGTCAAGAATCTTGCGATATTGAATCTGGAAGCGCTAATCGAGAGGGATATGTTGAAAAATTCTTCTAAATAAAATAATATTGTTTATGAAGAACTCAGCTGGAAGTTGGTCAAAAGTTTTAATAAAAATCATAGTACATTTTAGAAATAATATCATGAGCCACTTAAGCGAGACGGGAGTAACATATTTATATACTGATATTTAGCCTGGTGCCTGGCAAAGTGTATTAATATCAAGTTCCTACACCTGGTTTACTTGCCAAGCTGAAAAATGTTAAAAAATATTTGAATTTCTTAGAAATTAATTCACTTTCCATAGTGTTTTGTCAAAAAAAATTAAAGATTTTTTTATTTTCTAATTCTTTTTACATACTTATTGTCTTGTAAAGGGTCCGCCAAATAATTTTTTTTTTTTTGAAAAGCTATAAAAAAAATACTGAATATTTCTCAAATTTTTTTTATATTTGAAAGTACAATCCTTCCGGTTAAAAATGGAAAATAATTGCATTCAATTGGTTGCCTCGGCTGGCCATGCAGTAAACTACACCATCGGTCCAATTTTTAAGCACATTATAGATTGTGTGCAGCTGTATTCCAACGATTTATTTAGCGATCGTCAGTACGGTTTCCGAAAGGGCCGTTCAACTGGTGACCTGCTGGCGTTGCTCTCGGAGAAGTGGAACAAGTCCATTCATGGTTGTGGCTCTGGATATATCAAAAGCGTTTGATAGAGTTTGGCACGAGGCTCTCATTTCGAAACTTAATGCTTTTGGTGTCGGTAGACACTTCTCTCGATTTATATCGAGTTTTCTCAGAGATCGCTCTATAAGAGTGGTTATAGATGGGGTCTCATCCGACGAGTTCAGGGTAAACTCAGGGGTACCGCAAGGCTCTGTTCTTTCTCCTACTCTTTTTCTAATATTTCTTAACGACTTTCTTCTTCTCACTTCTAATACTGTCTACTCTTTTGCGGATGACAGCTACATTTGTCACTCATATTCCTTTGATCGTAGACCCAGCCTTTTGGAGGTTGGGGTAAGAAGGATGAATATGAACGCCACACTCACAAGTGACCTGGTGAAGGTCTCCGAGTGGGGTCGTGCGAACAGGGTCGATTTTAATGCACGTAAGACTCAATGGTGTTTTTTAACACACAGGCGTGGTGTTGTGCTGTCATCTGTGTCAATGGGTAATGTGGATATTGAGGAATCAGTTGCTCTTGATGTTCTGGGCATGAGAATTTACTGTGACGTTCGTTGGAATGATCACATATTTCAAGTGTCGAAAGAAGCATTCAAGTGCCTTGGTTTTTTGAGACGGTGCAAGAAATACTTCACTCCATCTGATCTCCTTAATATTAACAAGACCCATATCCGTCCCAAAATGGAATACAACTCTCATGTATGGTTCGGTGCTTTAAAGTCTATTTTGGAGCTTCTCGACCGCGTACAGGAGAGGGCGAACATGCTCATCAATGGCGGTAGGGTAGCCAACTCTATCGATTCATTGGAGCACCGTAGAAATGTGGCGTGTGTTTCATTGTTCTATCGGTACTATAGCGGAATGTGTTCTAACGAAATTAAGGAATTAATTCCCAAAAATCATATATTTTTACGTAGTACTCGTATTTCTCGTAGAGCGCATCCCTTTGTAGTTGATTGTCCAGTAAATCGCACAACGCATTATAGGGAGAATTCGTTCTTTAGTCGCACTGTTCGGTTGTGGAATAATCTTCCAGCGAATGTATTTCCTGCCACCTACGACATGAGTAAATTTAAATCTAACGTCCATAAACACTACTCCCTCTGTCCTCCTTCCAATAACCTATTTTCCTAGTACCAGCACAATGCACTGCATGAGGGGATGGCCCCCTGGGTGCTGGTCTTATATAAAAAAAAAAATGGCTTCACGAATATTGTCCTTTAAAGCTTCAATTGTATCTGGCTTTTTCGCGTAACACTGATCTTTTATCGAAGCGTATGCACTACCATATTCGTTCAGCGGAGAGTTAATACTAATTATCTGTCAAATCAGACATGAGTCCAGTGTTACCATTCACGAAATAAGCACTAGTTGAAAACAAAACGTTAGATGGCGGATCCTTTATGTTACTGCTTATGTATACTTCCTTTTATATAATAAATGTATTTACTTGGTATATAAAATCGTTTTTAATAACCCAAAGAGAAAATGTGTCAACATGCCTGTAATAATTATTTTTTATTTTTTATTTTTTGTTTTCTTTTTCATAAACTCGTTTACACTTCAACAAGATTATTATTCAAGGATTTATTTCTTTTTCTTAAAGTTTTGTTCATGTGTTAGTAGAATAAAACTTTGGTATTTGAAATAATTAATATGAAAGTAAAATTTGGTTTTGTAATATTTTTAAAATAATTTTTTTAAATTTATTTTAAAGCCATCAGATAACTAGTGTTGTGAAATACATTGTAGTTAAAAAGGCTTTCAGAATTAAAAAAACAATCGCATCAAGTTTGCTCGATATATACTTTTATGCGGCCTGGTATACTTTTATATTAGAGATTTTAATTCCTTTAACGTTAAATATTTTATGGTGAATTATAATGCGGAAATTCTTGAAAATATAAATTATACTTTCAAATACATTTTTAAATCTAAAACACTTTAGAACTTACAGTCTTCTAACTTAACTTTCATTATATTCGCAAAATTAAATTTAACCAACTCTAGTCGTATCTTATTTTACTATTTATCAGATTTAAATTTAATTTACAGAGAATAGAATTCAATTTATGTACACATTTTAAATACACGTTTATGTATAATATTTACACATTTACACGAACATGCAAATAGATTTACACAGAGAATATCATAGTTAAAGTTGTTCCTTAAACAAATACAACAAATTTTGTATGCAGACACATCATACACATGCATTTCGTTGAAAAATTAAGAGAAATATAGAAAATAGTAAAGAATTAAAAGAGAGGGAGAGAGATGGAATCAGAAACAGAAAGTGTATCTTATATGTTGATGGCTGTATTCTACGATAACGATTTGTCTTCTAAAACTCCATTTGTTTGGCAGGGTCTCTGGTTTGTCTATGTTTTAGTTGTAAAGCTTTGCTTTATTTTACTCTTTTTTCTCTTATTTTATTTTTTAACCAAGTAATTGTATTTGTGTTTAAGTGTGTGTGTATGTATGCAAGTTTAAATTTTTGTGTAAATACAATGTATTTGAGAATTTTGTAATTAAAATCACTTTGAAATGCAATTATTTAATTTAATTGCTTTTGTATGTTGAAGTTTATGAAAATTTATGCTAAAAAATTGTTCGTTAAACAATGCATTAGACAATTTTATTTTATTTGAAAAATATGTAACAAAAAATTAAAAAAAAAAAAATTAAATGAAAACTAAGTGAACTAAATTTTTAGTAGATTTGTTATTTTTAAGCACAGTTGTCCTAAGGCCTTTAAATTGTTAGAATACTATGAGGAAGTACAAAAACAAAAGCAAAGTGTTTTATAAAAAAAAATTCTAGGAATTTTTGATTAAAAAAAAAAATTGAATATGAATAAAGATTCTCGAATTATTTTTTTAATTACAAGTGGCTCAATTTATTTAAATTGGAAACACTTTTTTAATCTGATGAAACATATATAAATGACCCCCATAGTCATGTTAATTCTTCAAAAAATTGTAGTTTGAAAGAAATTTTATTGGAACTTTTGTCTAAATTACATTACATTAGAGTTTCTTTGTTAGAAAATTGCATTGTGCCGATATGTAGCCACTATTAGCTTAGAGTGGCCCTTGAAGATCTATCACAACATAGATTTCAAGTAAGATGTTACCATAAACTTAGTTATATTACCACAGAAAAGGCCTGAGAACTAGGGATCGTGTCCCGTGACTGCTATTAATTATTACGAAAGTACACCTGCTTGATATGGATTTGACCTTAATTCTGACAAAATAGTCCGAAATTGTAAGTTGGGTGTTATTTGTAATAGAGGCCATGGAGGTGTACGCTATTAATACCCAGTGTCAAGAGTATGGAGCTATGAGTTCCACAAAGGTCTGCAATGGTGATTTAAAAATTGTCGATAAAATATATCTTGAATTATCAATGCCATCTTAAATAACACTTTGATATTTCATATAAAGGCTCCGCCAAATATATATTTTTTTTTAAATGCTAAAAAAAAACTACTGAATATTTTCTCAAATTTCTTTTTTTATTTGCAAGTACAATACTTCCGGTTAACAATGGGAAATAAATTCATGCAAATGGCTGCCTGGGCTGGCCATGCAGTAGCCTAAACGATCGGTCCAATTTTTAAGCACATTATCGATTGTGTGCAGCTGTATTTCACCAATTGCTTCACGAATATTGTCCTTTAAAGCGTCAATTGTCTCTGGCTTGTAGGCGTAACACTTATCTTTGACGGCAGCCCAAAAATAATAGTCCAACGGAGTCAAATCGCAGCTCCGAGGTGGCCAAACGACATCAACTCTGCTGCTGATAATGGGATCTTCAAAAACAGGGCGCAAAACATCGAGTGTAGCTTCGGCTTTGTGGCACGTGGCGCCGTCCTGTTAAAACCAGATGTTGCTAATATCCCCCTTTTCAATTTTTGTGAACAAAAATTCGTTCAACATGGCCCGATAACGATCGCCATTGGCTGTAACGGCCATTCCTTGCTCCCCAAATAGTGACTCGCCCTGGGTGTATCGGCTTTTCAATGTATGGGTGCGGGTTTTCTGTGCCCAAAATGCGACAATTTTGCTTGTTTACATACCCGCCAAGATCAATCTGAGAACATGATTTTTTTTTTTTTTGGCAAAATCGACATCTTCTGTAATCTTCTTCTTCAGGCCCACTTAGCGAAGCGTATACACAACCATATTCGTTTAGCGAAAGAATAAAACCAATTATCTGTCAAATCAGACATGAGCTTAGTGTTACCATTCATGAAATAAGTACTAGTTTAAAAAAAAACCTTAGATGGTGGACCCTATATATATATTATCAGAATTTTTAGAGATCAAAAATATCATAATTTTTCAAAAAAAAAAAATATATGTAGATATATATATATATATATATATATATATATATATATATATATATATATATATAAAATATATATATATATATATATATATATATATATATATAAAATAGATATATATGTTTATTTTTTTTTTCAAAAATTATGATATTTTCGATCTCTAAAAATTTTGATAAAGTAGAAAGCAACAACTATTTACCAGTTTCGCTATTTATTCATAAAGCTGTATATAATAGAAATAAAATAAACCATAATTCATGAAATTTGATTGGCAAATACATATTACTACACATTACACATTATTACCAATAAAGGGAAAATACCTACTAGTAGCTTTGAAAAAAAAATCTCACATTTTAGAAAAAAAAAAAAAAAAAAATTCTTAAAAAAAAACTTATCCATTAAAAATCTGAAATGCTGATGACTTTCGAAGTTAGGATACCATAGTGGAGTAAAAAAAATTTAGTGGGTATTCATGGTCAGAAAATTTTATTTCATTTGTTGCATTTAATTTAAAAAAAAACACCTAAAATTTTTGGCAATACATTGTCAGAAAGACAGAGTAAATAGGTGCTATTATCAACATTGCCAGTGGCATTTCGCAAAAATACTCTATGTATTATCCAATTGAGGTAAATAATGAAAAGTTTTTGCTGGAATCAAAAAATGTTGTAGGGTATAAAACAGTGTTCCAGCACGACGATATTTTCCTTTCTCATGTTGTGCAATTTCAATAAATCGGACTTATTTATCCATTATTATTTGTTCTTACGAAACCTTGAATAACTTTAATCGCTGTTTGAATTTCTTATACAAATTATCGCGTTCAGACGGAACCTTTGTATTTCGTTTTGATGAAACTTCTTCTTTTTTTGTTTTATTTTTTTTTTTATTTTTTATTGTTATTTATTAAAGGTAAGGAAATTAAATAAACTTTATTTGTGTTATTATACACCCGAGAAAAATTATAGATCACTTTAACTTTTTTAGTAATCCACAGGATAATTAAAACTGAATTACTTACAATTTCGGTGTTGTACACTCTGCAAATTTTATATGTGAAGATATGTAATTCGGCTCATAAGTGGAGATCAAATTATGTATGACAGCGCTAATTACGAAAAAACTTTGTCGTGAGAACAACGCACAACTCGGAGGCAAAGTACTTTTCTGATTCATTGTTACTTACCATACATTGGACAAAATTATGGAATAAAACCAGCAGCTGCTACGATTTGTAAGTGAAAAAATAGAAAGGTTACATGTCTATTATCCGAACTTAATTTTATATACGAATTTTGTTTAAGAACTAAAGTAAATATTTTTTTTTTTTTTCTTAAAACCATTACTTAAGTATTAACTTTAATACTCTTGATTATTATATCGGTAATTAAATAAAAAAGGTACAAACACAACTACGTGTTTGTTTACAAATGAAAATATACAACAAAAACAAAGCAAACACATAACCAAACAAATAACGACAACAAAATAAGCACAGAAACAAACAAGAAGTTTACGATCAGATGTCGTGGTGGCGTGGTGTAGTGGTTAGAGCGCACGCATAACAACACAATCGGCACAAGTTCAAGCCCCAGCAGAGGACATGACGAAGAAATAATTTAATTGTGGTTTCTCGAACTAAGAAAGAGGCTTCAACTTTCCTCCCGACAACACCATCTAAAAAATAAAGAAGAAGCCCCCCTAACCTTTCTCCATACCTCTAACGATGATGACGACTGATCAGGAAAACACGCCACCTACTGGGAACAATGCTAAAGTAAAGATCACCACCAATTAGCAAGGATCTTCACCACTATGCAAAAATCATATGGCGGAAGCTACAGCGGATTAATCATCCACTTAGCTTGAATAGATCAAACAAAGCAATGTATGCTTAGATCCCTAGAGGAGTAACGGAGAAAAAAAAACGATCGGATCGCAGCTTAAGAAATAAAGAAAAAGAGATGTAGAAAAATGGAATCTACCTGAAATATCGAGAGATTCGAGAGCTTTCGAACTATTGTTTACTCATTCATATAAAAAGCACATCGATGCAGATAGCAGTCAACTCAGTTTACGTGAAGTAAACACATCGAGTAGAGTTTATTGGTTTGAACTCAGTGTAACGAGAGTTAAGTGTGGATGAACCATTGGTTGAAAAGGTCGTGAACGAACTTAAAACTGTGTCAATTAAAAATAATTTAATTAAAACCCAACACTAATTTATGTTTTGTTTTTTTCTATGTTTTATGAACAACCAGTCGATTTTTTTTTATAATTCTGTCAGTTCTATAAATCACTATTTAACGTGTACAAAGTCGCACTGAATACGTACACTTTTTTTAACTAAATGCTATGTGTAAAGAAATTTCGATACAGAAATTGATTTGTTTTTCATGCGGACAATCACAGTCTAGATCTCGCTGTCATAAGAAAAATAATATGATTATTCAATAAATATGACCCTCTTTGACAAATCATGATCATTCTTTATGTTGTGTAATGATATTTTGATAAACATCAACAAGTTTTGAAACAACTTTTACTCTAATAAACCGAAAAAATTGGTTGACACGAAACAACAGCGATTTTTCGACATCAACATTTGATTTTTATATTATAAAAAAACGGCTTATAGTTCCATTCCCTTTACACTAAGGAGAATTCATTTGAAATTTAGCTTAATTCACCAACAATCCTCATTTCGTGAAAAATAAAACCTCAAAAATAAATATGGAAAACAAAAGTAAATATGAATACATTAAATAAGTGCCTCTTTATAATTATATATTTATATTTATATATATACGCACATGTAGTAACACACACATATAAAAATACACCATTAAATGGTAATTACAATGATGGTAATATAATGTAGGATAACGAATATTGTTTGAATGTAAACAAATAACAAAAACTAAATGCAAATCTCAACCACACACATAACGAGAGTAAAGTAATGCCCTGATAACAGTATAAAAAAAGAAAATCCTATTTTATATGCAATGCTGGTACTTAATGTAATATTATTGACAACAAATAATAATCTATACTAAAAACAACATCAAAAGATCTATATTTATGCATTATAATAATGGCAACAACAGCAGAAAAAAGTAATACAAAATAGCCAACAACAATAGTTGAAAAAAAACGGATATTGCAACAGACAGTTACATTAGCACCAGCAATAATTTTTCTGTTACTGCTTTGTTTTTGGACATTTATAAGCAATTACCACAGCATGCACGTTTAAACATGCAAAGGCACGCACAATGTATTATTAAACAGGTACTAACGCACACAGTGAACGCACCTACAACTAAAATTAACTCTAACTGTGTGTGCGTGTGTGTAAAGGTAAACAATAATAAAATAGCAACTAATAAAAACAAACAAAAGCTTTAGTCTGTGAAAAAAAAGGCAAAAAACCCAAATGAGAGAAGAAGGAAACAATCATACGCTCAATATTTTACAACAATAATAATGAGAATAAGCATCATCATCATCACCATCATCACACACAAGCTGGTTAGTGCTAATGATTATGAAAATTTTAACGACCACAAAAATGCTGATGTTAATAATGATGAGGATGGAAAGAGAATAAAAATCATAATCACCCAGCTAACTAACCGTAAAACTAACAACTACAACAACAACATTGAATATAAAAACAAGTTCTAAACAAAAGGTAAGCACATGCTGAGAACTAATGTTATGACAAGAGAAAGAAAGAATGCGAGTAACCCGTATTACGGGCTGTATTAACTAGTATGTGTGTGTATTTGACTTTTTCCATAAACGTGTTGGTAATGGTGTCAATAACGATGCTATGCTACCCACTATCTATATGGTGGTGACCTACTCATGTGTAGAAACTGTATATTGTTGAAAACAAAAGAGATGGAGAGTAGAAATAGAAAAAGTAGGTTGATTTCTATTTTACGTACTCCCCCTTATTGACTTTTATTATTTCGTGTTTTAAAACTGTTTTCATTTTTCACTGTAGGAGCTAGTATTGCTGATCTTGATTTTGTTAGGAAGTTCGGTTTTATTTTTTGTATGGAACACATACACATACGCCATGTGCGTGCGTGTCCCTCTTTTAACAGTTGCCATAAGAAGGAATAACAAATTTTCTTCTACGGGCATTGATTTTATTAGTAAATAAAGTTAAAAATATAAATAATGATGGCAACAGTATATGAAAAACCAACCAAAACGAACTTTTGGTCAACTAGAATTACTAAAAAGATTTAAAAAAAAAGGTTATAATTACGAATCCTTGGTGTGAAAGTACTCTGAAATCAGAAGTACTTTCTGAAATAGCTCTAGACCATATTGTTGCAAACAGACTCGTGAATGCTTATTAAGAATAAAATTTGAAGAATAACTTCCACAAACACAGTTTTAACCCTGCTATTTGGTTTGAATCAATTTGGAAATTTTATTTTACTTTAACTATGGAAAGTTTCAACACATCAACTTGAAAAATTAGCTCAGGTGATATTTTTTCATTTTATTGCTTCTACGAAAATTTAAGCGATCTATGATTGAAAGAAAGATAACAAAACAAAACGTTACAAATCTTGAGTAAACAACCGTTTTGGTCCGTTCATATTAATCGATTAATTTTTATGAATTAGGTTTACAGACAAGTGCAGGTCGTCTAAGTAAATGAAGCGGCAATAATTTTTCGTTGTATGCTACATATGTTGCACTTACTACCGCACTTAGACTTGTAGGAGCTACATGTTCCTCGTTTCCTTACGGATTATATTGGTGGTACACCTCTTGCTGCACAATAAAATACAAGTATTGAGGTGTATAAGGCAACTTTTTTGAAAATAACCATATTAAACAAATACATGTTTTATTTTTTCAAACTGTACCTGTGGAATATAAGTTTCACCTCACAATTCTAGCTCAAAGATGAAAAACGGTTTTTAGAAGTGAAAAAAAAAAATCCGGGATCAAAGAGCTGACGCCGTGTGGCGGTCCTTTCGTTCCGATTTGCATTTTTTGTTTTTTGTTGTTACGTTGGTACATCTGTTATTAATATTCCCGCTAAATCTTAGCGCCATAGCTTTACATTTGCAAAAGCGACATAGGTAAGGGTATATCTACCTCATATCTGTTGGCGATTTTTTACAATTTCAGAAATGGTTTTAAGTTTGCAACAAGGAATTTGTATTAAATTTTGCATAAAAAACTGATTTAATGGTGCACGAACGTTGGAAATGTTGAAAAAGTGTTTCGGCAGCGATTCTCCAGGTCGTTTACCAGTGGCAAGAGCGGCTCAAAAATGGTCGTGAGTCAATCAAAGATTATGAACTCATTGGCAGAACATCGACATTGAAAACCGACGAAAACATTGATAAAGTAAAAGAAATGTTGGTCAATAACCACAAATTAACCATCAGAAAGCCAAAAACTTGAACTCTGGATCCGACCAAGACATTTAATGAGTACGACACCCAATTCAGACATCAGGCAAGTGGCATTTGGCATTCACCAAATGAGCCGAGACGAAAAAAAAACCACGTCGTTTTTAGTAAAAAAAGAAGGCAATGCTCACGGCTTTCATGATTACAACGATGTAATGCATCATGAATTATTGCCAGAAGGACACACAATAAACAAAGAGTATTATTTGGGCGTCATGAGACGTTTGAGTGAAGCACTTCAACAACGAAGGCCAGAATTTTGGGCAGAAAACTCGTGATGGCATCTGGAAACTGAATATAGTGTTGACCCCGGATGTGTGGATATTACAGTTGAAGTTTTTACGACACAGTGTAAACAAGATAAACTCCATTGCATTAAATTTTTTCCCACATACATCACCAATCAGCGCATCATTTTATCCATTCTCTAACGAAATTAATTTCAAATTCACTGTTTTCGTCCAAAGACCTACAAATTCAAATATCGGGGTTACAGAGTATAAGTGATAAATTAGAAATTAGAGAAATGAAACTCAATATATATAATATATATAATAAAAATTTAACGGCACATTATAGTCCAATTATTTCTTTAAAAAACAATATGGACCAAAATTGTCCTTTACCTAAGATTAGAAATATATTTTACCTAACAGCAGCTGTAGGCTAAAAATCAACCCAATTTTCAATCAGTTAGGAGTTTGTCTTTCATGTTCTACCTTTTAGTTCTAACATTTAAGAAGCCCGAACTACTATCAAATAAATATGAAATAAGAGGTGGCGTGGCGTAGTGGTTAGTGCGTAAGCATAACAATACAAACGATCCAAGTTCGAGCCCCAGCAGAGGATTTGACGTAGAAAAATTTCCTTCAGACAACTCCACCTAAATAAAAAAATAAAAAAGAAGCCCACCTGACCTTTCCGCATACCTTTGGAGATAATGACAAACATCAGAAGAATGATTAGGAAAATACGCCATCTACTGAGAAAAAATAACAATGCTAAAGTAAATGTCAATATCAATTAACAAGGATCTTCACCACTACCCAAAATCATATGGAGGAAGCTACAGTGGACTGATGATCTATGTACTACTTAGCTTGAAAGATCATATTGATTAAAAAAACTGAAACAAAGCAATGGATGCTTTGTGGAAAGCCAATATGCTCTCAAGAGAATTGACAGAGAAGAAAGAAAAACTAAAAAAATCAAATTTAAAAAACAACAATTTAGCTTCTCTATCAATTATGGTACAAATAGTTGAAAAAATTAATTTTAATTGACCTAAAATTATAAAATTCAAATAAATATAAAAAAATAAATCAAAACTAGTAAATTTTCGTATATATAGGGTCCGCCATCTAACGTTTTTTTTTTCAATGGGTTTACACATGGTTGTGTATTCGCTTGAACAACGCTGGGAGTCTGGACCTGCGATCGACTTGCAGAAGATGCCAATTTTGCCAAAAAATCGTCTTTTCAGATGAAGCTCATTTTCATCTTGGCGGATATGTAAACAGGCAAAATTGTCGCATTTGTGGCACAGAAAACCCGCACGCATACATTGAAAAGCCGATACACCCAAGACGAGTCACTGTTTGGTGCGGATTTTGGTCTATAGGCATAATTGGGCCATTTTTCTTCGAAAATGAGCAAGGAATGGCCGTTACAGTCAATGGCGATCATTATCGGACCATGTTGAACGAATTTTTGTTCACAAAAATTGAAGAGGAGGATATTAGCAACATTTTGTTTCAACAGGCGCCACGTGCCACACAGCCGGAGTTACACTCGATGTTTTGCGCCCTGTTTTTTAAAATCGCATTATCAGTCGCAGAGCTGATGTCGTTTGGCCACCTCGGAGCTGCGATTTGACTCCGTTGGACTATTATTTGTGGGTTGCCGTCAAAGATAAGTGTTACGCCTACAAGCCAGAGACAATTGACGCTGTAAAGACAATATTCGTGAAGCCATTGGTGAAATACAGCTGCACACAGTCGATAATGTGCTTAAAAATTGGACCGATCGTTTAGGCTACTGCATGGCCAGCCCAGGCAGCCATTTGAATGAATTTATTTCCCATTATTAACCGGAAGGATTGTACTTTCAAATAATAAAAGAAATTTGAGAAAATATTCAGTAGATTTTTTATAGCATTTAAAAAAAAATATAAAAAATTATTTGGCGGACCCTTTACAACAGTGTAGATACAAAAGTATGGGTTTTTATTATTTGATAAATCTCGCCTTAAGAAACTTATTTTTATTAAAATTTTTAAAGGTTATTTAAATTGGTTGTTTTTAAAAATTTTATTATCTTTAAATTAAAGATTCATGTTCAGTCTCTCTATATCCTCTACTGCTTCTCGTTATTTATATTTTTTATTTTTCGAAATTTATTTCTCGTTTATTACACTTTATTGTTATTTTGTACCCGTACCAGAGGCAGTTGATGTGGCTGCCATTTTCTGGCTGTTGTGTTTGTCTGCTGCAAGCAAATATGGTTGAATGCGAATGTCGGTCTGCGAGAATTTGTACTGAATACTGGATATTGCTTGTATTCCATGTTAAATATGTTGTTGTTGCCGTTTTATGTATATATTTATTTTGGCCTTTACCCAAAAGATATTATTTTTCTCAGCTTCTTTTATAGTTGTAGTTGTTGCTGTTGCTGTTACATTTTATTAGCCACTTTTTCCGAGGAGTAAACGTAAAGATTTGTTGTGCATTTTTATTTCGTTTAGCATTTCACTCACAATTTTCTTTAACATTTTAAGTTTAAAAAAGAAGGCTTAAACTTAAAAAATAGTTTTATATTTGAATTTTTATGACATGGAACTGGTATGGTGGGTTCATTTTAAGACTTTCAGATGGAAGAAAACAAAATATATTGAAATCGATTTGTAGGCATAAATAAGTTTGTTAATTTATGTAGTTACTTAAATAAAATTGATTTAAATTAATAAAACAAAGATAAGCAAATCAGCTTTAACAGGTGCCAGGAACCACAATCGCTAAATTTGTCATATAAATTAAAATTTAAAATTTTGTGCATACACAACAAGTAATTCCCAGGCTTTATTATTATATATAAAACTGAGACACTGTTACTCCAGAGTTAGGCTTACAACAGCCCTCAAAAAGAAAAGCTTGCGGTACACTAGCTGACCCTTTATTTAAGGGTATGAATACTGAAATGTGTATTCAAAAAATACTATCGATCTTGAGTAAACTAGTGAAGTCATAGCTTCTCTGACAAACCAAATATGTAGTCTCAGAAGTAATCCAACCATATATGTAGTCCCAGAAATAAGGCTACCAGTTGTCTTAGAATTCTGCTACAAAAAGTTATTCAGCAAAAGTTATCAATAGCACAGGTCACTTGGATCCAAAGGCCCCGTTGTGCTATCATATCGTATTAAAGTTGTCACATCTTCTGGCCAGATTCTGTCAGCCACACAGTCGATTTTAGTCAGTTTTCGGCAGTCTCTTTAATGAAGGCTTGAGTTTTGTCCAAAGCACCTGCCTGAAGCATATTCCCGTCGAAGACATTTACCTGACCAATCAACAGTCTCAATTTATCAAATGTCGCGAATTGGGCAAGAACTTATTATAACATGGAACTTTTAGCCCTTAAGCAATTTTAATACCCGTCGAGTTCGTCAGATATTCAGATTTTTCTGGTCTCGTTTTAGGTCAATTTGATTTTTTTATCCTTCCTTTGTTTCTGCGAAACCAGTTCTCTATCTTTTTCAAGAGATTTCAAGTTCCCTATAGTTCCATAAAAATCCAAAGCGATACCCGTCGTGCATGTTTAACCGTCTATATCCACGTCCCAAGAAATACAATTAACGTAAACGTTCGATTGGCTCACTATTTTCATACAGAAACAATCGGTAGTTTTCCTATCCAAATTCAGGCAGATATTTCTGGTTTCGTTTCGGCTATAAATTTTAATTGCTCTTAGCTACAGTTCTTGTGCAACGGCTTGTTTGCTTGTCTCACTAGAAAATTCAATGTCCCTAATGATCCTAAGATTTACGAGCAGGCGTGTTTATAAGCCGAGCAGTTACCTTCTACTTCTTTACGCCCATTTAAGGGCAATAATAATTATGTCTCGCTCATTTTATCCAGACATACCCGGCATTCAAGTACAAACGTATATGTTCTATGCATAATCTGCAAGTAGATTATGGTCACTTTGCTTACAACATTTCCATGTCATCACACGTGCAACAAGAAGCACTTCTCTCTTTATTAATGAGCTGCCCGATTCTATGTTTAGACTCAATATAAGGAACCTACAGCTTAACATTAAGACATGTAGGCCAAAAATTAGCCTGTTTTGATATCACAATAGATCATTATTACCCAGTACCATCAAAAACTCATAACCAAACCGCTAAGCTTTCTTATGTCTGTACCATGAGTTCAGTCGCATGGTAGCAGCCAAGATGCCTTCTTCTCCTGCCATATGATGTCGACCATGTGCATAGCAGATGAAGAATTTTTTCTTCCTCCTCCTCACTTCTGTAGCTTCTGCAGAAATCATTGGCCAGGTGACTCAGTCTAAATTTTCTGGCACGAGTGCCCATTATACAAATCACAAACTACGCTGGATGAGCTGCTTTGGAGATTGAGCAGATCTTTTGTCCATTTAAAATCCAGCTTTGGCCAGGCGCTATATTGCCCCTCCCCGAAAATACCCATGCGACGTTGATGGAGTCTAATACGCCAAAGTGAATTACAAGCTTGAAAGTTGAAAATGGAATGCCCAAATTCACTCGTATCCCAGAATATCACTCCGACACGTTACCCATATAATATGATTATGCTGCTCAGTCATCTTTTTCAGAAATCTGAGGCAATCTCTAATCGGTCTTGAGGTCAACACATGAGCTTTCCTAGAGATTTCACAACTGCTGACTATCCGAAAGTATGCTAATGTCTCTCTTGGAGACCCTGCCCTTTCCAATGATCATTAAAGCAGCTCGTATGGACGATAATTCTGCCTGAAAAACGCTACACTGTTCCGGTAACCTTGTGGAATGAGTTATACTCCACCCACCGATACATTTAACTTGGAGTAAATAACGGTCCAGCGGAAAGAGATGAAGAAAAACCTCCATCATCGATGTGGATAATACTTAATGCCCCCATGATAATTATACAAGCGGATCTTTGTAAGCTAAGATTAGACAGACGTATTTCCACCATACGGAGGTGACGTAGTGGAGTGGTTAGAGCGTACGCATAACAACACAAGCGAGCTAGATTCGAGCTCCAACAGAGGATATGACGAAATAATTTAATTATAGTTTCGTTTTAATTGTTTAATAAAGGGCTTCAACTTTCCCTCCAAACAACTCTATCTAAAACATAAAGAAGAAGCCCCCCGGCCTTCCAGCTTTCCTCTGGCGATGATGACAAGTATTAGATGAATGATCAGGAAAGAACGTCATCTACTGGGGAAAATTATTACAATGATTAAGCAAAGATTACCACAAATTCTAAAGGATATTCACCGCCACTACACAATCGATATGGTGGGGGCTGCTTAGCTTAGAAAATCAACTTGATTTATGAAACTGAAACAAAGCAATTAATGCTTTGTGGAAAGCCAATATACTTCCCCAGAGAAGTGACGGAGAAAAAAATCCCACTATACAAGGCATCCATTGGTCAAAATTGGTCTGACCACAGCCGTGTATATCCAATGAGTCATCTTTGGTCTGCGGTCCTATTCTCTGTCCAGCATTTTGATACAAGTGTAGAGGCCAACGAAGGCCTTCTTTACCCTATTGTATATACATACTCGTATTAGGCTCCAGAATAGCTAACTATTAATATTAGCCCCTCGCTAAGTTCGAGGCTCACATTGTTCAAGGTTTGTACCTCCGGTGAAGAGTACCACCTAAGGAGATCAATTATTCGACTTTTTCAAAAACCGGTTTTCGAATAATTCGAAAAATTAGATCTTTAAAAAAACCGGTTTTCGGTTAAAAATTAAACAAATAACCGGTTAACCGGTTCTTTTCTTCAAATAATTTTTTTTAATTTTTGTTCCTTAATTCGGTATAATTGATATATTTCCCTCATATACATTGTTGATTCCGCCGACATATTGTAGTTTCTAGCAAGTAAGTATGCTAGAACGACGTATAGCGTTTTTAGGGTCATAAAGGACATTTCTTCCTCGACTTCACAATGTCTTCATACTTAAACCAGTGGTTCATTTTTAAAATTTTATAGACATATTTAAGGTGGTTAATAATTTCTGGTGTCGAAAAGCCTTTTCAGCTTAGTATTTAAGGACACTCAAAATATCTAGACTTACGAGGGCGGATTGATATGGAGGCTACCTTAGTAGGAAAAAAAAAATTTTTTTTCAAAAACCATTCATTTGTCAACATAGCCTCCTTTTAGCTCAATACACTTAGGAAGACGATTTTCCAACTTTTTTATATCATCTGAATAATACGATCTTGGGAACTCCTCAAAATACTATTAGTTTCGGTAATCACTTCTTCGTTTGAGATGAATCTTTTTCCTGCGAGCCATTTTTTCAAGTTTGGAAACAGGAAAAAGTCACTAGGGGCTAAATCTGGACTATAAGGTGGATTTCTCGTAGTTTTAGCATCGTATCTAGTGCTGTATGAACCGTACGTTCTCTTAAAGAAAGAGCACTTTTTTCTTGTTTAAATGTGGTCGTTTTTCCTAGATTGCCTCAACCAATTGATCCAATAATGCACGATAATACTCTCCTGTGATTGTGGATCCCTTTTTAAGATAATCGATGAGCAATATTCCGTGTGCATCCCAAAATACAGTGGTCATAACCTTGCCAGCCGATTTGCGCTGTCTTCGCCTTCTTCGGAGCACTTCCACCAGCTTCCAACCATTGCTTCGATTGACTTTTGGTTTCAGGTGTGTAGTAATGGACCCACGTTTCATCAACAGTTATTAATCTACGCCAAAAGTTAGCAGGATTATGCTTTATCATGTCCAAACACCGCTGTGAAATGATCTGCCGAACTCGTTTTTGTTCGACATTGAGCAAACGCGGCACCCATCTTGCCGATAGCTTTTTCATATGCAAATGATCATGCAAAATGTTGAACACATGTTCAAATGATATGTTTACCATTTTAGAAATCTCACGTATTTTGACCCGGCTTTTTTCGTAACGATATCGAGGATTATCTTGATATTTTCTTCAGTAACCACCTCTTTTGGCCTTCCTGTTGATGGTATTGTTGCAGTGCTTGTTCGCGCTCCGTTTAAATTCAGCAATACAATATTTTACCATATAATCTAACGGAGCAGATTCGCCGTAATTTTTATTAAGCTTTTCTTTTGTCTCTTTCACCGTTTTGCCTTTCAAATAATAGTGTTTAATCACTTCACGAAATTCATTTTTTTCCATTTTCCAAGAAACACAAAAGTTTGAAGTAAGCAATTCAAACCACTACAACAAATAAACTAATCGATGAATATGGCTAAAATTTTAACAGCTGACGTTTGACAGATCGTAATTTCTAAGAAAGAAAAAGTTTTTGTGTTTGTACTGCCATCTAGCGCTAGGTAGCTTCAATGTCAATCCGCCATCGATTTCAAAATACTTTCACACTTCAAAGGACATCTGTAGAAACATAAATCACGTATTTAATAACGTGTGGTATGTTAGGGAAGAACCCGCCTACCAGCAAAAAAGTTTTCGGTTGAATCCCAGGCCACACCATCTGACAATCTTTATCAGCGGTATCACCTCACAGCATTGCTAGTGACTGGTTATGAGTATTTCCGCTGTGAAAGACTTCACTAATTAACACATCTGCCGTCCGGAGCCAGCGTTTGTAGGTCTCTTTCAATGAGTCTTGATCTTGTTGATCTTCATTCACCATACAAATATAAATAAATTTTTTATTTACAGAAAAAGAGAAAAAGTTATTGTTGCTTAGGTGTGCATATCTTTTTCGATCTATCAGGATTTTCACGTTGTAAGACGTTGCAGGTTGTCATACATATATATAAAAGTAAGACTATATTATAAATTTAGAAAAATACCTAAACAATGAGTAAATTTGCCAAAAAAATAAAAATATAAACACGTTTAAAAATTATACATACTAAAATTAACCGGTTATTCGTGTTAAAATAACCGGTTTATTCGGTGTTCGAAAAATGGACATTTTAAAAAAACCGTACTCGACAAAAAAACGGTTATAACCGTTCGAACTCCCAAGTACCACCTTCGACTTTTTTTTTTGGGATTTACTGCCAAACTTCGGCCTGATGCCCATTCTCTGACTTTCCGAAGGTCAAGTTGCACTCTGTTACTAACAGGATCCACGAATCTACCTGAAATTGTGAGAACAATGTCTTCTGCATAGGCAACTGCCACGTATCTGAATTGTTTCAGAGTCAGATGCATTAGTTAAAGCAGTTTTTCATAGCAATGCTTTTCAGTGAAGCCACTGTTGAATATTGTCAGATAATCTGGTCTGGGATCTTACCAATGACCTCTTGGTTAGTAGGCGGGTCTTCTAGATATCTTCTTTCCTATATGCTTTGAGAAAACGCTACTAGTCTGTCTTGGTTCTTTAAACCAACAGTGTATACATCATTGGCGTCTCCCGGGAGGGCTATATGCAAGTCAATAAAGATAAGCAAAAAGCATCATCATTGGCGGTAGCGTATGTTGAAAATTGTTTTGGCAAAATGCCACTTTGAAATGTATGTGAGCAAGTATGTGTATGTGTATACATACATATTTATATATTTGCTTATGTATATCGTTGTACAAAAACATATAAAAATGCATCAACATTTTATATCATACATTAAAAAAACAATAAAAACAACAATATAGCATTCGCACAAGTTGCACAAATAGAGAGAGAAAATAACGAAAAAAAAGAAGCAACAACATTGACATTAAAAATGTACTGCGGCAACATTGTTGTTACTTTTACTTTTTAAATGAGTAGTATACCGTGCATATCTATGTATAGTAGATCTCTGCGGCTGTATTTTTAATAACACCATCTCAGTTTGGCTTGAAGGAACCAAAAAAAAAATTTTTCGCAAAAACAACAATTTTTTTTTTCTTTCAAAAAAACATTTAAACTAAATACTCATACGAATATATTATGTATATGGGGTATTTAAATATACATTTTGTGTATTTAGTACTTGAATCTACAGATTTAAATACATTTTTTAAACGAAATAAAATTAAAAATGAAATATATTTGAAAAACAACAAAAAATATGCAACTTTTTTGCTTGTCTCTGCCATTTGGATGCATTTAATTTTAAAGGCTTAAAAAAATTTTTATTTATTTAAATATGAGCAAGAACAACAGCAAAAACAGACAACATTACATGTGATAGTACCATGCGTTGTCGTCTGTGAATATGTGTTGGGTTTTTAAATCAAAATATGCCACTTAACAGCTGCTTGTCATTGAAATAATGAATTTCATTTAAAATTAAGCAGAAGTTAAAAATCACCAACTTTCAACAGACAGACAGATAGACAGACAGAGAAAAAAATATACAAAAAATAATAGATAAGAGATGAAAAACGAAATAAAATGTGCTATTTAACATGTGAAATGAAATCGAAACTGAATGTCATCCAAAAGGAAAAGTATTTAAAGAATAATTTTGACAAAAAAAATTCAAATATTTTAACGAAGTATTCGTTACATAAACGAAATTCTATATTTTCCATTACTATTTGAATTATTAAATTTAATTTAACAAATTAATTATATTATTTCCACTATTAATCGAAATATTATTATTAAGTTAAGAATAGAGTATCACTCCTGTTATATTATTTGAAATATAAATTTTATACCAATTATAAGAGCATTTGAACATTGTTACGACTTTAAGAGAAACCAGTATAAGAGAAGTAGATGTAAGAGAATAAAAGAACATGTTGAGGAGTGGCTGGTTACTACAGCCATAGTACCCAGGCTTACTAGTAGTGGGGGTAGAAGGTTACTACTGGTGACTACAGCCATAGTTCCCAAAACCTAGTAGTAGGACCACCAAATAATATTTTTTTTAATGCCAAAAAAAACGACTGAATATTTTCTCAAATTTCTTTTTTTTATTTGAAAGTACAATCCTTCCGGTTAATAATGGAAAATAATTTCATTCAAATGGCTGCCTTGGCTGGCCATGCAGTAGCCTGCACGATCGGTCCAATTTTTGAGCACATTATCGTTTGTGTGCAGCTGTATTTCACCAAAGGCTTCAAGAATATTGTCCTTTAAAGCGTCAATTGTCTCTGGCTTGTTGGCGTAACACTTATCTTTTACGGCACCCCACAAATAATAGTCCAACGATAACGGTCGCCATTGACTCTAATGGCGACTCCTTGCTCTGGACCAAAATCAGCACCAAACAGTGCCTTGTCTTGGGTGTATCGGCTTTTCAATTATGCGTGCGGGTTTTCTGTGCCCCAAATGCGACAATTTTGCTTGTTTACATACCCGCCAAGATCAAAATGAGGTTCATCTGAACACATCGCACACATTCTGCAACATTACCATGATTTTCAAAGTAATGTTGCAATATTTCCCAGCATTGTTCAAGCGTATACACAACCATATTCGTTCAGCGGAAGGAAAAAACTAATTATCTGTCAAATCAGATATGAGCTAAGTGTTACCATTCACGAAATAAGCACTATTTGAAAAAAAACGTTAGATGGCGGACCCTTTATTTATTCCTTCAAATCGCCTGATTTCCTCTGTAAGTTTCTCTATACGCATTAATATTTGCATTCAATGAAATTGCTACATTAGTTTCCCTGTGCGGTAGCTGTAAGCGGTGTACCAAAAATATAATCTGTTAGGAAACGGGGGTCATGCAGCTGCTACTTAGTGCGTTAGTAACTACATCATATGCAGCATACATTGAAAAATATTTTTCTCTTCATATACTTGTTCTGTAATTAAAAAAAAATATACACGAACTGACCAAAATGGTCCTTCACCTAAGATATGTGCATCTTAATTTTGATGTCTTCCTTTACATCATAGAACACTAAAAATGTGGAGAAAGTAATAAAGAAAAACCACCTGAGCTATCGTTTTAAATTGATATGTTGAACCGTTCCGTAGTTAAGGCAATAAATAAAAATTCACCAAAATGATCCAAACCTAACAGTTAAAATATAAAAACCCGCCTTAAGTTTAGCAGGGAGCTTATACTGTTTGTTGGCCATTATATTTGTTCTTCATTCCGTATAATCTTTAAGAATATATTTTACTTTAAAATAATAATATATTTTAATTATAATATGAGCTTATATGGAAATATGCACCATCTTTGACTGCTTTTAAGCCTTTAACTAGTGTACGAATTCTCTTTGGTTTATTCGAAATCCGCTTTATTTTCACAGTCAAGAATTTTTCAAATAATTTAAAAATTATTTCGTTTATTATCTAATTTTAACAAATATTTCTACAGACCATCTGGCATTAATAAAAAGTTTTTAATATTTAACTCATTGGCTATAAATATATGAAGTAAATGGGCAAAAAATTATTTCCCTCGCAGATTGTCTATTACAGGCGTACATCCGCACCAAGCGATCTCATAAAAATAAAACAGGAACTAATATATAAAATGAAATAAAACGGTATGAGCGGATAAAAGTTTTAACATTGCAAAGAAGAAAAAAAAGAAATGAAATAAGTGAGAAAATTTATGAGGTACTTGAAAACGTGATTTTACAATAAATTAAAGCAAATTTTGTGATTCAGTTAAGAACTTTTGAAATGGGATTTAAAATATTTTAATTTGGATTTTTAGATCATAGAGTGAATAGAACAAATGTTAGATGATGAATGATGAATATGACCTGGTGACCTTTTTAGACTTATAGACACGAAAACGGACATCTATAAGGCGATTAATCACAAAACTACGTAATGCTAGATGTGTGATGTATAACGTACATATAGGGTGTTTTTTATAGAGGTATAGAACTTTAAGTTGCTATCAAACAACGATGGATTATTTGATTGACATAAATTTTATTTATCCGAAGGCTAATCTTGTGGCATTACATTTTAAATATGATTTCTGGCATATGACCGTCATGGCTGGCGTGGATGTAGTCCAATCTGGACGTCTAATTTTCGATGACTTTTTCCAACATTTGTGGCCATATATTGGCAATAACACGGCGAATGTTGTCTTGCAAATGGTCAAGCGCTTGTGACTTTACCGCATAGACCAATGACTTTACATAGCCCCACAGAAAGTAGTCTAGCGGTGTTAAATCACAAGATCTTGGAGGCCAATTTACAGGTTCAAAATGTGAAAATAAGCGGTCACAAAACGTGTCTTTCAATAAATCTATTGTGGCACGAGCTGTGTGACATGTTGCGCCGTCTTGTTGAAACTACATCTCCTGGACATCATGGTTATTCAATTCAGGAATGAAAAAGTTAGTAATCATGGGTCTATACCGATCACCATTGACAGTAACGTTATGGCCACCATAGTTTGGCTTCAATACTTGCACGAGTTGGATTTCGTAAGCACGCAAACCAAGATCCTTCCGCAAAATCTTCCATAAAGTGGATGGTCACAGAACCAATTCCTGTGCTCGATGGCGGATTGGCTCATTCGTGTCTTCCTCAATGCTACGCTCTACAGCAGCAAGAGCTTCTTCTGTACGCACCGTACAGCGTCTCTGGGGATACGAGTTATCAATAAAAGTAAACGTGGTGCGAAAACGTTCCATGGTTAATCGAATTAACTGCTCTGATGGACGTTTTTGTCGACAATAAAATGGACGTAGTGCGCGATACGTTTACCGCACAGAACCATTATTTTCGAAATAAAATTACACTATTTGCAAGCGTTGTTCAGACGTGAGTCTATTTATGATGAATTGCCAAACAAAACAAAGAATAAATCACTTGACAGCTGTTAAATCAGTCGCCATCTTGAAAAGTAATGCCAACTTAAAATTCTATACCTCTATAAAAAACACGCTTTAGTACTCGATTATTACGTGAAAAAAATTAATTTTTTTGGCATTGGTTTTCCAGATGATTGGGAAAGTTTTACCTTTTATTTGCTATAACGGGTGACTTTTTAACCATTTAGATTTTGCATTTAAAAAAAAGCACAGAATTTTGGCAAAACTGAATAAATTATTTATTTGGTATGATAAGTCATTATGAATCGTCAACTTTTTAAAGATTTTTTTTCTCCATCACCCCTACAGAAATCATCCATTGCTTTGTTTCAGTTTCATAAATCAAGTTGATTTTTCAAGTTCGTTAGATGATCCACTGTAGCTAAGTTGTGGTGATGGTCTTTACTTAGCTTTGCCTTTTTTCCCAGAAGGTGGCGTTTCTTTTCAGATCATTCGACTAATGTTTGTCATCATCACCAGAGGTAAGCTGGAACATCAGAGGAACTTTTTTAAATATTTTTTTTTTAGATGGATTTGTGTGGAGAAATGTTTACGCCTCTTTATTAAACACTTGAACGCACATTTAAATTTTTCATTATGTTTTCTGCTGGGCTTCGAACCTGGACTGTTTGTGTTGTTATGCGTGCGCTGTAACTACTACACCACGCCATCCGCAATTTTAAATTTTATTTCACGTAAATGTTTTTTTCAACTACGCCCTAGGTGGTTCATCGGTGAGATCCAATTTTATCATACTTTTTCTAGCATTTTCGTAGATATCATACCAATGTCAGTTTAAATTTTGTTTTAGGGGGCTGGAATTGTGGCTTGCTTGTTCGTTTTTACGAGAGACTTCACAATTCTCCACAAGAAACAGTCTAGTGAAATCCAATTTTATGACTTTGGTGGCCAATGGAATGCTCCAAAACATGAGATTAGTTGCTCACCAAACTCAGCTCTCAATAGGCTCATGGCCTTGAATGTCCTGTGGCACCGCGTGACACCGTTCTGTTGAAACCACATGTCAACCTAGTTCAATTCTTCCATTTTGGGTAAAAAAAAGTCGCTCAGTACTTTGCCCCACTGAAAAAGTACGGAGCAATGATGTTTATGGCCTGCAAACAGCACCAAACGGTGGTGTATTGGCAGCTCCTGAACTGCTGCTCCTCACACTGCACGAATTTTGATAATTAAATTCAATGATTTGTTAATATTTACAACCAAACCTAAATTAGAGCGTTGAGCGTTATCTTTAAAAAACTCTCGTGTACATACGAACTATATGGAGCAAATCCAAATAGCGCGGCGCAACGGTTCGTAAATGGAAAATCCGATTTTTCAGCGCGTTAGAAAGTAAAGTTGGCTGCAAAACACTGCCATAGACACAAAACTAGCTCTGTTGCATTTTTTAAAATGGAGCGAATTTTGCTTTTATATTGACTGACACAATAAACTGAAGCTAAATTTTTTGCAAATGGATGTAATTCTTTTTTTTTTTTTGACACTGCAACAAACGGAAAAAAACCATTATATTTTTTGGCACTGGGTGGCTGGTGCACACGCTAGCAGATTGGGTCTGCCGTTCAATGACTACCGTAGGGGTTGTCAGGTTGAGGAAGAGGTGGAGACTATCGAGCATTTCCTCTGCCAGTGTCCAAGTCATTCGGATATTAGGACTGCTTTCCCTGGCAGTCCATTTCTGGATGACTTGTCGGATCTGGCTGATATGTATATCAGCAGGATCTCTTCTTTTGTACAAGCGTCTGGTTGGTTCGGTTCGAACCGGAATGCGAACATGTAAGTTTTTCTTTTCTGGATTACTGATATGTGTAGCGGGACCGTTGTCTGGCTACCCGTCGTAACTAACTTACTACACTAATTTTGTTTTACGCGGTTGTTATAGTCAATTAACTGTTTTCACATCACATTTTGCGATTTAATCAGTTTTAAATTTTTTATTTATGTTTTGTTGAAAATGTAAGTTAACATTACTGTTTACTACAAAACGTTAACGCTTTTATGTTGCTCAGGAAGTCACTTCAGCGTCTGCGCCAGCCGCCAGTCAACGCAACACTCTAGTTTAGGCTTGGCTTTTAGTCAATTTATGGTAAAATGTTATTGCCCCATCAACAAATTTTCCACTAAAAAAATTTATATTGAAAAATTAAATAGTAAAAAAATCACCCATTTGAAAGTAATCCAAATTAAATGCCCATAGACACTACTTCTTCTTTTCTCCTTAAAACAACCTCTTATACTGGTTTGAGTAGAAACCACAACATGAGTAGAGGTCATCCACTATTACTCGACTCTAGACAAAAAAGGAATGTGGAAGAATACTGCACACCATAACAGTACATTTGATCGTTATCATAAAATTGATGCAGTAGTTTGATGTAGTAGTTTGCCGAAGTATGAATTATGTCCAGAAGATTCCCATATTAGAGAACTTTTTGGTGGAATTCTGAGTCAACTCCGAATTCTGCCGTAGTTTTCGTGACAGAGAAGTAGTGAATGTAAAATATTTCAGTCTCTGATATTTTGGAGCGGGGTACTTTAATGGCATACTGGAACTTTCAGTCAAGGGGCTAGCTTTCGTCGTGTGACGGTCAAAATTGCTATGATTCGCTATATTTTATCTTCAAGTTGCTTCTCCAGACTGCCTGTTTTTCCTTCTATTGGCTCCTTTTATGGTAGAACTTAACCCTTTTCTTCCGATTTTCTTTTTTTTTTTTTGTTTATCATAAGGCTGTATATGTACTCCTACTGTGGTTACTTCAGATAACTCTCAATCTAACCTTACCGTAACTAAAAAATTAAATAATTAATATAAACCTCCATACCTGGGGTACGAATATAAAAAAATTTATTATGAAACCTATACCTTGCTTTGTCATCTTTTTAAATTTTAAATTAACTTCACCTTCAATTTGCAATTCCATTTAATTTTTATTTGCCTAAGAAATATTTCCTTCCCTTACCTGTGTACGTCCTTGAGTATAAAAACATAATCTGCTGTGTTATTTAATTGAATTATATTTTAATAAATTGATTTCCTTAATAATAACAACAATAATGGTATTATGTATTATATTTCTCTTTATCATTTCTCTATTAATATTGATTACAATTTCCATATCAAAAAAAGACGAAGTATCTTTTAATATATACAATTTTGCAGTGCGACCTTCTTCATTCTCCTTTTATGAGCCCGCCTTTCAGTTTCGCTTACATATTTACTTTGCAGTAAATGCTTTAAAAGTTAATACCGGAAATGGAAAATTATGCCATTTTGATATTTGGAATGGCTGTGATGTCTTAATGTTGTTAAAATAAGCAGCACATTTCCTGTAAACTCGTGTACGAAGATATCGTTGTATTTGATTCATCAAAATCGATAATATGAAAATGAAGCGAAAAAAAGAAAAATTATTAATATTAAAAGCAAATATCCATACAAATGGTTTTCTTATGTCATTTTATTTTATGAAATTTTTTTCTTTACATTTTTTTATGTTTCCATAATCAAAGAACGTGACTGTCATTTCTTTTCTTCATTTACATTTTTATTTTCATTTTCATTTCTTTACATTCGAAAATGTTATTCATTTTCATTTCGTTTTAATAAATATTTTTCTTTAGAATCATGTATAGCCAGCATTTTCAAGGTTCTTTATTCCTATTTTGTTTTCATTTCATAGTCACATTTGTTGCCTTTATTTTTATTTATTTATTTTTTGCCAATATAATATGTAAAATGGAAATTAAGAGTGAGTATTATGGAAATTTTTATATCCGTTTATACGTATTTTAATGATAATGCAAATAATTTTGATCAATTAATAGAATGTTTTATATTCCTTAACATTTAAAAAAGCATGGGTATACTGTAATGGTGCTTCAAAAAGGCAGTAACTACACCAATTGGCATAAAAACGTTCTTTGAATCAAATGAAGTATCCTTTTATGACAAACTTATATAGTTAAAGCAAAATTTGAAAACCTCACAAGTACATAAGAAGAATGAGTTCAGTTTTTAATGCCAGTGCAAAAATATAACTGAAAATCAATCAATTGATTACCCAAAATGTCATCAATTAATTTAATTTTTTGTGCTAAGCTGTTACTAACAAAACAGTTTTTAGACAAAAAGATGAATAGTAGACAATACCTGACAGTGACTTAATGATGGAATCAGCTAAACTAATTGATGGCTAGGCAATCTTTACAGACAATGGAGTTTATATTCCAAGTAGTAGTAGGATTTCGTATAGATTATCTGATAAGCTGATATCGTATAGATTATCAGCTTAAAATAAACCAGAGTATAGCTTGAAATATTGCAGTACGGAAGGATGTTGACAGCAGCACTAAATTTTCATCAGACACATGTCGTAAGACTTTGCGAATAAAGAAAATGACTATGCCAGATATCAGTTTGCAGAGAAATTAACAAGACATGCTTAGGGAAACGTGTTCTGTTGAACAATCGGTAAAATTACCAGTAAGCCATTTTTAAAACAGCAAAGGAACGGATTTTAAGTGCCACAACTCGTAAAGTAATAAGAGTAAATGCAGAGTATCGACAGCTCTATAGCCAAAACTGAAAATATCTCTTATTTAACAGTTGATCTTTTACGATCAAAACAGATGGAACAGCGCTACTTCGCATTTTTGTAGATATGTGAGCAAGAAAATTAAGAACTGAGAACAGTCAAGCATATTGTCTGCCACTGCTCAAGACAGCTTCAAAACTTATGACATAGATCATTGCATAGTCGACTTTACGGTAGACTTAAACACATAACGGATAAGGCTTAACATGGGCCCAGCAAATAGCCCAAAGGAGCTTTCTAGTAATGATTTCAGTAAATGTCTCAAAAAACAAGGCCTACACAATATACACAATGTGATCTATAAGTAAAATTGTGATTTAATATAATTATTCAATTGATTTTAGATTACATTTAGCTTCCTTATCTAACCTAACTTAACCTGAGATAAATTGTAGGAGAGTTTTTAGATATTTGATTTGAAATTACTTCGAAATAGACAAAGAAACAGAGTCTGTACGCTTAAGGTCAACTTATTTATTATAGATTATGTGCGCTCTGTTCGCACTAATCAATTATCAATCAGTTCGAAGTTTGTCTTTCATGTTCTACCTTTTAGCTCTTACATTTACGAAGCCAGACTTACGATCAAATAAATATGAAATATGGCTGGCGTTGTGTAGTGATTAGAGCGCACGCATAATAACGAAAGCGGCCCAGTTTCGAGCCATAACAGAGGGAGACATGACAGAAAGAAAATAATTGTGGTTTCAATTGTTTAATAAAGACAACTGCATCTAAAAAAATGAAAAGAAGCAATCCCGCAAAGTTAGCTTACTTCTGGCGGTGATGTCAAACATTAGACAAATGAGCAGGAAAAACGTCACCTACTGGCAAAAAATTACACAGCTAAGTAAAGACTTCCACTACCAATTAGCAACGATCTTCACCACTACACAAAAAAAAACAATGCTAAGTAGAGATCACCACCAATCAGCAAATATCGTTACCACTACGCAAATTCATATGGAGGAAGCTACAGTGGATTAATAGTCTACTTTGCTTTAAAAATGGACTTTTTTAATTTTTTATGTAAATCTAAAATATGAAATACAATTACTGTTTTCATCAAAAAAAAAAATCAATATAAAGTTTCATAAATGGAGAAGTGGTTGTACCAGAAGTCTGTTGTACATATGAATAAATAAATCGTGGTTAGGAGCGATCTATAAACATGCATACAATTGTGTCTCCGAAAAAGTTTTATAAAAATCTAGGGAGTCAAATATTGGTACTAAAAGCAATAAGTTTTCATATGTAACATTTCGGAAGTAACCATAGTCTCAGCCTTCTTTTTCTAATACCAGGAATGGAAATTTAAGAGAGTTCTTACAGATCACTAGATAAGCGAATATTCTGGTCAAAATGCCATAACGATACTTGTAATGAAGCAGGGCTTATCTCTGCTTGTGCGACCAGTTTACCGATATTTCTTTCCTTATGTAATGTAAATCCTTAAAAAGATCGGCACCCTTGACCTATCATCAACTTCTGTAATATTAGCAATCAATAATTTGGTGAGTGGTCGCTAGTAAGATTACCACCTTACAGGTGATCTGCTAAAATTAATAATATGTAACAGACCTTTTTTTTTATAACCTTTTACATTATACCATTCATTATTATACCATTCATACAATTATGTCTCCGAAAAAGTTTTGTATAAAACTAGGGATTCAAATATTGGTACTAAAAGCAATAAGTTTTTATATGTAACATTTCGGAATTAACCATAGTCTCAGCCTTCTTTTTCTAATACCAGGAATGGAAAATTAAAGAGTTCTTACAGATCATTACATAAGCGAATATTCTGGTCAAAATTATATAACGATACTTGTAATGAAGCAGGGCTTTTTTCCGTTTGTGCGTCCATCTTACCGATATTTCTCTCCTTATGTAATGTAAATCCTTAAAAAGATCTAAAAACTGTTTCATTTATGCAGCCTATTCGGCACCCTTGACTTATCACCAACTTCTGTAATATTAGCAATCAATAATTTGGTGAGTGGTCGCTAGTAAGATTACCACCTTACAGGTGATCTGCTAAAGTTAATAATATGTAACAGACCTTTGTTGTTATAACCTTTTATATCAAAAACGTATCATTCCATAAAGAATATATTACGACAACATAGTGCGCTGCTCGAATGCATGCAAATTTTTGTTTACACTAAAACTATCTAGTATGCAGACAAGATTTAAAGAAAACTATCTCTGGAAAAATAAACTGAATTGTAAACTGTAACAACAATGACAATCAGATAGTAAACCTTGTCATACGAGGCCGAGATTCGCCACTTTGAAAAAAATTTTGAAAGCTAAGCCCTTATAAAAAAAAATTGGAAATAAAATGAGAGAAACTTTATTAAACAAATATTACTTAAAATCTGTTTTAAATTTTCCTTCCCTTTTTTATTTATGTCTTCTATTTATTTATGTTTGAATCTCAGTTTTATTATTTGAATTGTTCATTTCAAGCATTATATTGTTCTTGACACCATCATCAGCAACTCCTTGCTTAAAAATAACAACATGAAACTTTGGTACCTTTTGTTTAGAACGCTTTGATATCATTTTAAATTTTCGTAAAATTTTCTCATAATTTTTAAAGAAAAGTTGACAAAAGACATTACAACTTAAACTAAACTCTTAAGAGCCAAAATGGGAAAAAATTCATCAAGAGTATTGAAATAAATATGCATACAAATTTATTAAATTGTCACTTAAAAGCATATACATATTTACACACATGCATACACACATAAAATTTTAAATTCCATGTAAACATTTACTGATTTGAGACATAGCACTGTGCTCGAATTTGGCAATTTTTTCCGACAAGCGACGCAGGTGGTTGGTAAGAATAACTCGAGTACGCTTAATCTAAATGTGTTAACATTTTTCTTAGGTCAGTTCTTCTTTTCAAGATAGAGCGTTATTTCCAAAGTGGAGGAGGTTGCACAAAATTTATTGGCGTAACTGAAAAACGATTTAGTTTATTCAATGAACTAATAAAACCGAAATGCTGCAATGAATTTATTTTTAAAAAAGGCTAAAACTCTTTTAATCTACGCAATATTTTAAGAAATATTTTTTTATTTTTTTTGGCAGAAGCACAGTGGAATCACATTATTACAAAAGTACGCACATACGTGTGAGTAATATTTACGCTTCGCTAATAAAACATCACTCACTTATCTAGTAATGCGATTCCAATCTTTTTTTGTAAAAAGACCTTCTATTTTTAAACGATTAGCATCGCTGGATTCAGCCCGCTTTTTCAACTAGCACAGTGTAGTTTAATATAGAACTTTTAGAAGCACAAGCATTTGGACGAGCAGGAACCTAACCTTTATAAAATTCACTTGCTATCGTACATTTTAATATTTTATAGGACCATCTAGAGACAAGATCATGGCTTGTGTTTTTGGAATTCATGTGTTATAATTCGATGGCTATCTTCAGAAGCTAGATAGGTCTTAATATATCGAAGTTATTAAATAGGAAAATATATTTCAAATTTATTGTATTTTATTAGTTTGGCTAACACCAAAGCTGCCCTCATAACAGAATTTTTTACAGTTTTGTATTAAATGGTTTACAATGCTCTCTACATATCCTATTGATGAGCAATTTTAAGCCCCCGCTATATTTTCATATACGAATTCTTTTATCGAAAATGTAAAGATTTCTTTCATATATTCCAATACTATTTGAAAAAGAAAAAAACTGAAACAATAACAAAAGTTTAAATAAGTTTTTCAAACTTGAAATGTAGCAGATGAAAAAAAAAATGAAACTTTTGTTAAAGAGAGATGAAGAAACAAATATAAAATCTAACAAGAATACAATTTTTTATATATTTTTTTTATTTCCTTTTTCTTTTTCTGTTGTTATATTCAAAGCATTAAGGCTTTAAACAATACCCAACTACAACAATAAAAATTGTATGGGAAAAAGAGAAAAACCAAAGAAAATAGAAAAAAGTGTAAGAGTGTTAAGTAAAGCCTTAAGGGCATAATTGCTATCATTGATGAAAAATCAATGTTGTTATTTAAACTACTCCTCGAGAGTCATACTAACACATACAACACCTTCTATAAGTGCTATATGACTCCCTCTACTCTACTATAGTTTTGGGAGATGACAGCTAAACGATACATAGACTTTTGTAACAGAATTTCGGTACTTCTTTCCTTCTTTCTCTCTCTTTTCATATAGAAAAATTCAACAACAAAAAATGAAACAATAGAAGTTATTCTTGTAAAAAAATAATAATTTTTTTTTCCAAAGTTCAATAGAAAAATTTGTCTGTTTTGATTTTGGTAAGATTTTTCTTTTTATTATAAAAAATATTCTTTTTATTTGTATACTTTCTTAAGACCAGAAGAAAATTGGATAATTTATGGTTACTTAAAATACAATAAGGAAATAATTTCTGTTTTATAGATACAAAAGAACAGAATGAAGAAGTTTTTTTCAAAACTAATTTATTTTGTTAAGAGAGTAGAACAAAAATTGGTTTTTTATTAGATTAGGTATTGAAAGATGTTAAAAAAAGTTGTAATAAAATTATGGATGTAAGTTGAAGCTAAAACTTGTAATATATGTTGATATAAAGCTCAAATGTTTTTAATTCAAATTTTTGATTAAGAGATTGTTTCTCAATAAAATTAATACAAAAAATATCAGTGCTGGTATTAGTTTGAAGCGATTTACAAAAACTGGCAAAAAAAGTTATTTAATCACTGACAATACAATACAGGTTTATTGCGCCGTAAGACAGTAACACAGTAACAGTAATCCTTAAAAAATCTTACGCATCTACAGCTGTTAAAAAGTTTGGTTGATGGATAATTTTAGTATCTCGTTTCCATATATGTAAGCCTGCTAATCAAAGTTCTCATCAAAATTTCAACAATAATTAACAACCATTTGTACAATGGCAACATTTTTTTTATATTTTATTATAAATCTTATTAACTGTCTGCCATTTAAGATAACAGTTTATAAACAATATATTTTTTACACCTTAATACCTGTAACAATCTTTGTAAAGATTTACAACAATATCCATACAAGTTTCAAACAAAACAGTCATAAGTCAATAAATTGTTAAACAGGTATTTATTTATTTTTTATTAAACCTGGTGTATCAGGTGAACCAGTATGAAATAAGTAAAAAAAAACTCAAATTTTTAAAGGAAAATTAAAAAACATTTTGTTGAAAGTGTTGGCCATTTCTGGCTATACATTTTTCCAATCTTTCAGACAATTTGTGGATTCCACGTCAAAGAAACTGTTCGTCACGCTATTGCGTTGAAATCGAAAAACTGCTCAGTTAATGCCTGTCCAATCGTTTAAATCAAATAGAAGTCAGAAGGTGAGGTGAAGTGTCAGCTAGTGAGGTCCCAGCCTAATGCTTTGACTGTATCCTCAACCGGTTTTGCTTTGTGTGCAGGTGCATTGTCATGTTGCAAAATTACCTTCCCGTATCTAATTACCTTCCCTATGATTCAAATTGATCAGATGTTGCCGGTAGCGAACTGTATTAGCGGTTCCACCTGGTCTCAGAAGCACCACAAGTTTCTGGTGCCACCAGAAACACATCATTGGTTTTGCAGACGAAATTGATGGTTGTCCCGGATTAACTCATGATTTTTTCCGTTTAAAGCATGATCACCATATTCCTCGGCAAGCTTTCGATGCAACTCTGCAACACTTTTCTTCCATTAAAAAAAATAATCAATGCTTTCCGCAAATCATCATTTTCTGATATAAAACTCGCCATCTTTAACACAAAAAAAAATAGGATGTTGTTTGTTTACTGATTTGATGTATACCGAATATGTTTGACAGTTGTCACTGCAAATACAAAAAATAAGGTCCTTTCACAGTAAATATTCCCTATGGGGGACATTTTTGTCTTGACGTTCACTTTATACTGGTGCACTTGATACTTCTCTACCCTCATCTTAGCATAACTGTTATCCTAGTTATTAGTTTTGCCATTTCACCCCATTTGTTATCTTTTGGTTAAAGTCTAAACTCTAATAGCCTATAGTTCCTGCCGGAAAGACACTGCAAAAATGTCTAAAAACAACAGTTCTGATTTTTCTCTGTTTACAGTCTTCAAACGAACATACATTCATTTCTACATATATAGATTGCTTTTACCGGACCATGTTGTTGAAGTTTTTTGAACTAAATTTAGAAACTTCTGCTATTACAGTTCTAAAGCAGTGTTGTGTTAGCAAGAACATGGAAGTTAGTCCTTTAGAAAGAGTAAAGTTGATATTTAAAAAAAATTGTAAAAAGTCAACATCCACCACACATGTGCACTTGTCGCTGTTTCAGTGATAACTAAAAGCAAAAGCGAAAGAAACTTTTTTATTATTTGTCTGTGCCCTAAAAAAATTTGTGTACACTTATCATAAGTGTACTCTCATCACTGTCTCTTTGACGACTTAGGCAAGAGCGTAAGAACACGTGTGAATTGATCGGGAACAAAAGTCCCATGACAAACTTATGACTGCTGTTCCAAAGTTTTACAAAAATTAATATTTACTATGTATGGCCGATGCTACGCCTACTTGTAAAATTTTGCAAAATTTTTGGCCGATGATTTGTATTGAATATGACGTGTAAAAAACGTATATTTATGAGTTCGTAGATTGTAGTTAAAATAAAATAAATTTTGTGTTTGGATTTAATTAAAAATCGTTTGTTCAACACAGTTTTGTAAACCACTGCTTGTAATCTTTATACAGGCAATAACAATTTCAATTTTTATTTACTCTGTCTGTTTACAACTTTGTTAACGATAACAAGTACTCGGCATATTTTTCTACCTAAAGATCTTCCAACCCGATCGTAGTTATAGCTTAGGTTCGATCACAACCTTTTCAACCAGTGGTTATCCACACTTAACTCTCATTACTGCGTTAGATGTGCTTTTTATATGGCTAAGTAAACAGCACATCGAAAGCTCTCGAACCTCTCGATATTTCAGTTAGATTCCATTTCTTTCTTTAAATTTCTTTTTATTTCTTTTGTAGCCATGCGTATGTAAATATCTACCTTTTTCAGCTCTTAGTATTTGTTGTTGCTTGTTTATTGGCTGTTACTTGTTGTCTTTGCTGTTTAATTATTATTGTTGCCGTGTAATTTCTATTTACTTTATATCTGCTAATAATGTTTGTTGTTGTCGATTCTGGCTATTTATAAACATCATGTATAGCTGTTCTTGCAGTTTTTGTTTGTTTATTTTAGCGATGTAATAAGCGCAGAGGTTCCCAATCTTATTTTCATAACAATAATAATAATGGAGTATGGAATACGCAAAGTAGAAGCATAGTCTTGTTTACTGATATAACCACGTACTCCTGACTACGTTATCATTTACAAATGGGCCTTTTTGAATATCCTTTGGTCTCTATTGTGTTGTACCTGCAACTTATTCAGTTTACGCTTGTAAATTTCAAAACATCTCTTTGGAAGTAAAACACACGGTTGTTTTTATGGTCGGTTATGAAAAATAGCAGCTTCTAACACGAAGATTGTTTTTCCGTAGCCAGATATTCGCACAAATCATATCTATTCGCTCGGTTGATATGCTTACAGATTCTGTCAACTCACTGTATCCATTATAAATACATTTAATATTATTGCATATATTTCTTTGATTGACTTGACAACTTCTTTTGAGCAAGCTTAAGTAAAGCACAGTAAACAGATCCTTAATAATAACAAAAAAAATTCTAAAAAACTTCAATCCAAATTTTCATGTTTTCTTAATTCGATTTAACAAAATTTCTTCGCTGCTTTAAAGGAGTTTTAGTTTTTTTCTATTCAAATTAAAAATTCATGATATTTTTTTGAACAACGTATGGGCCAGTTGAAAACAGAAAATAAAATTATAATCCTATGACATACTTCATTTTTATATATTATTTTAAAAGGATAAGACAACGACAAAAATGAATTTTGTAGAACATAAAACAAAATCATAAAAGAAAACAAAGAACATGAAAAACATGACTAATTATTTCCTCTTTGTCACTTTTATTAATATTTATGTAGATAATCTGTCGCTGTTGCTATCCACTGTTTCTAAAACAGTAAAATCAATATGAAATGGAACGTTAGGAGATATTTTGAAAACCTTAAAAAAATTTTTTTTCTCTGTAATATATTTATCGGGGTATGGTAGTGCGCATTCAGTATCAAATTTTGGCATGCATACTATTCGAATGGTTACTAGACTCTGTCCATTTTAAAGTGCCTCTACAGTTCTTTGTTCTATATGTGTCTAGTTATTTACATATCAAATCATTGCAACATGTAACACGTTGAATAACAATAGTAAAGCATTCCATGTTTTTCATTTCCTCGTTTTGTTGTTTTTTTTTTTCTGGCATATGTTCTACAGCTTGTCATACATTTTGTTAGAAATTATCATTGAAATATTATCACTAGTCAAGTCGTCCACATCATTCACATTCTATTGTTGAACTAAAACATACAAACAAACAACGTGAAATGTCTGCTTGCAACGTCAGGCATCTGTTATTTTTCATTTAATCTTTCTTGCAACCAGTTTTAGTTCTTAGATTTTCAACAGCTAGTCGCTTGATGATGCTAACACTACCATGGCTGGCTATTCCATTTGACCTACTCCTTTCAATTTAGTTGGCTGAGTCTCTTTCTCTTTTGTTCTCTCGTTGATTATCCTTTAACAGTTCTTTTCATTAAAGAACACAGCTGGATTTGTTGTGTTCTGCTGTATGTTGTATGTCTAATTCATCATTTGTCGTATTGTCCTTTTTTGCATTCATCTCCACTGGTTATAATGCTTTTAATTTCTTTCCTTTTTATATTTATGTATCTTTTCTCTTCTCCTCAAAATTATGTTTCTTGTGTAGTTTTCTTTTTTTTGTATCTCTCAGTTGTTGAATTGTGTTTGTGTGATTTTTTTTGTTCTATAGGATTTGTATTTCATTAGGATTAAAATGATTGTTCTTTTTTATAAGTATTTATGATTTCAAATGTTTATTATCTGTTTATAGCTGTCATTTTGGCAGCAGTTTTGTCGGTAGCAAAAGACACATGTTCTGATTTGTTGTCATTTAATTACAAGAAATTACATGCTGTGCAGCTGTAGAGATTAAACAGGGATTTCGAAAAGCCTTTTTAATAAGTTTTATAAAATATATTGTAATAAAACTATTTTCTGCTTTAATTTGTCTGATAATATTCTTATCACTGCAATCATTTAGATTTTCTTTCTGATACAGGGCGGCCGCTAAGCAATGTGAAAAATTAACTGCTTTAATAAAACGATTGTCAATCATCTTTCATATTTACTTGACGAAAAAAGAAGAAAATCGTCTTTACACTGCTTTTTAACATTTTTGGATGCGAAATTGTGCCAATATATGGATATAAGACAAAGAAAGAAGTGGATGGCAAAGTCTATAGTCAAGCTTGGCCACAATCAAGAGAAGACAATTATCTGCCTTTGGTGGAACTGAGAGAACATGGTGCACTAGGAAATACTCGAAAAGAGTGCTTCTATTAACAAAACTCTATAAATAGTCCAGCTGCACACAGTGAGAGATGCTATTTCACTGAAAAACATACATCAATAAAGTTTAAGTTTAGTCCTTCACGTTAAAGCCAGGCCATATGATACACAAATGTACAGTATTAGCCGACCTTGAACAGGCGAATTACCATTTTCCGCATCCTGTTGAACCAGATGAAAGCCTTCGATATTCTTTGATCAATTTTTTTCTGTTTCGCTCCTCTACGTAGTATATTGGCTTTCCACAAAGCATTTATTAATTTAATTGTTATTTTTAGCAAATTAGATGATTAATCCACTGTAGCTCGCCTCCATATGACTATATAGTGGTAAATATCCTTGCTTAGTGGTAACCCACTGGTTTGCGTGAGTTTTAGCCGGTGGCATACCCCACGGTGCCCGAGCCACATGTTAATATATTGCGTCGACCAACACCCCTATCTATGATGAAAATCACCAGTGAGTATCAAAAGTGTGTTATTTGGACACGAGTTTCAAACCTTGGAAAAGTATCGTAGACTATATAAAACTACCAATCTATTAATATGTAACACCACATCGAACTGACGCTCTCCTCGTGATTTGGATGTAAACTACAGCCACAACGTTGCTCCCGCTAAGGTCCCCAACATAATCAGGGACAGGGACCGAAATTCCTGTGACTCTCAACTTCCGAGGTACCATATTTAAGCCTCTGGTCGAGCTTCGTAACATAAATGCTACTACCAGTGTAGGTCTCAAGCAACCCCAAACTGGTGGACAATAAAGTACCCGAAAGATTCACTCCCGCAAAGAAAAACATCCGAAAAGTAAAACCGGCAATACCTTATACACCAAAAGATACCACAATCAAATAGTCAGACAAACAAAGCTACAAAGACCAATTGAACAGACGATATCGTCGGAGAAACCATCATTCCCTAAACCTATATTCCCTACCTTTGAAAACACTACGAGCAAACTCACACAGCCTCCGAATATTATCCCCCGTCACCAATACCCCGCTAACGTAACGACAACCACTATTGCCCACAAATCCCTTATCATTTCTCCTACAGGAAATGTCGCTAATCCTCCTGACCCACACCATACCTACAATCCGCCGTCAAGCTAAGACCACTCTTGTACAAAAACGCACCGAACGAGCCATGTCCGGTCAGTAAAAATCACAGACTCAAGCCAAAGCCAAAGTCAGGGCACTCTACTAAGCACCTAAAGTCAGTTATAAAACCATACTTCATCCTACCTTTGTCGCTGTTCATCAAGAATTGACGAAAGACTCCTAAAACCCCTATTTCCCAAATCAGAAGCAGAAATCCAATCAGGATCCAGAAGCAGTAGTCCTTTCTTAATATTAAAATTAATAGCGCGACGTCTGCAACGCATCAGTCGACACCGTTCTGCAAATCGGCACACACGCCAGCAAGCCGACTCTCTGACAGGCAAGTAACCTGCTCCGATCATAAACAAACCTGACTGTCTCGTACCACACTGATGCACTATATGCATCAAATAGTCTACCGTACCGTACCTACCAGTCACTCCTAAGGATACACTTGATCCCAACAATCACTCCAGTAACCTTATCCATTACCCGCTGAATGTGCACCAGATCATAGATCGCCCTAATGAGTGGCGATCTACCAACCGACAACGTGTCCTTGAACAACATTCTTACTATCTTGTCCATCGGCACCTCGACCACGATAATTCGACCACACTCACATGCGGCACACATGACCTGCTCACCCCTGCGTTCTAGTTTGGAACGAGCCCGACATTTGAATGAGCAAGTCATCCGCGTATGCATACATTTTGGGTGTGGTAACAAGCTGACGCAACAGGGTGTTAATCATAAGGTACAAAATTAATGGACCACAGATATAGCCCTGCGGACAACCACGTCTTCCTTCAGACCGTGTCACTGGCACTTACAACACAAGCTCGCCTATCTTGAAAATAACTAGACCATAGGCCCAATTCCCTGCAGCCGATCTGGGCCAGCCTCGCGAGGACTCTGCCACGAGAGGTAATCCAAGGTACACTTGAGGTCCAGGAATTTGCCCAAGACATACTTCGCGGAAAAAAAAATATATGTGACTGTGTAGTGGTGAAGATTCTTGCTGAGTGGTCATGGTAATCTTTCTTTGAATTGTAATTTTTTCCTAGTAGATGGCGTTTTCTTCTAATCATTCTACTGATGTTTGTCATCATCGTCAGAGGTAAGCTGGAAGGTTAGGGGGTTTCTTTTAGATAGATTTGTTTGGAGGCAAGTTGGAGTCTCTTTATTAAACTCTTAAAACCGCAATTACATTTTTTCATCATGCTGGGGATTCGAAGCTGGGCCGCTTGTGCTGTCTGCGCTTGTGCTCTAACCACTACATCAAGCCAACCCCACTGTTATCCATAAAGATACATAAAATATACTATCAAGGAATAACTAAACACACTTCAAAAAGAGTTTTTATAATAAAACTTCTAAGTAAATGTGACATGTTTTGGAAATTTTGCGAATTTTCCCAATGGAAAGTATACAGATCATTCCAAATGTATATTTATGTTTATGTTTATGTTTATTTTTATGTTTATTTTTATTTGTTTTACTTATATTTTCTTTGTAATTTACTTATTTCCCCTCTTAAAATCTATTTAATTACTTATTTATTTCACATGACTGTATAACCATAAAATACTATTCGTACTTCCAAATCCATTTACTGCCATATACGCATTCTCTAACAAGTTTCGTTTTCATACTTTAATGTCCTTTTTATTACAAATTAGAAAAACAGGCATTAATTTGGCAACATTTCCTTTTTTATATTTTTTTCAAAATCATATTTATTACTACGAAACATAAATTGCATGTAACATTGTTAAGTAACCCACTTAAACATTAGCATTAACCTTATACACACACACGCATTCACATACAAAATTAGCTTGCATGCAGACTGAATGTATACTTACTAAAATAATGTTTTTATTTTTATTTTATATCAAATGATTTCAAAAGCTAGTTTTTTGGTTTCGTTTCTTTGTTACTTTTAAAAACAAGACATTGGGTTGCATTGTATTGTGTTGTGTTGCGTTGTGTTTCAACAACTAAACACAATAGCCTCATATGAGATTATGTGTGAGCAGCATTAAAAAAAAAATTTTTTTATTTTTATGTGTCCATGTGAGAATTACTGTAAAATACAAAATTTATATTTAAATATGTGCATATGTGTGTATGATACTATATTACAATAAACATGCTTTACATATGTATGCTTACCATGATGCTTGTATGCGCGTGTGTGTATTTATACTAAAACTACAACTGCAATTGACTCTATTACAACAGCCACTCTTGCATTATTACATATGTAAATGCATATACCCACTTACATACATACCCAAATGTACATTTGTCCAACACATATAAAAAAGCATTTACCCATACACAAACATACTCATTTACATATATATGTATATGTATTTGTCATGCCACTACAACTACAATTCGGTTACATTACTTCTACTAAAATTTTGAGGTACAACACATGTTGTGTTGTTCATGTACATATGTATACACTTAACGCAAAAATTGGGTATGAATGGAAAAGTAATAATTTAAATGGAATATTATATTGTTACGAGAATAAAAACGCCTAAATTGTAAGATTTTAGTATATTTTGTGTTACCCTGTTAATACCGTACTTATTTGTGTATCTGGCAGCACTACCAATTAAATCATCCCTTGGTAACACAATTTTGCATGTTTAAAATTAACGGATAGAGGATATGATATCATTGAAGACATTTCCGGAACTTTCCCAACTGTAGACAATTAGTGTATAAGGAGACTGCTTTGCTTACATAGTTCAGTTATCGTTTGGCTGTCAATAAATAAAGTTGTGTTAACGCTGAAATAAAAGTGTTGTATAAACGAATATTAAGTGTTGTATTAAGACAGACAGTGTAAAAGTTATAGTGGAATAAATAAAAACTGTAAAACAATAAAATAAAGCGGTGTTTAATTTATTTAAAACGAACTTAAACGTCTTAAAAAGGTTAAAGCGTAACAATATTATAATTCATTGAAAATCGACGTGGGGTTTAATCGGCCCTGGGGTGTGTACTAAGTTTGGCATGGAGATACGTTTTTAGCTAAAACTAGATTTTAGTTTACCCTATATGTAGGAGAAATAAATAATTTTGAGCGCTTATTGCAATATTTGAAAACCATAACGGAATATGATACGTTAAATCAAATCAATTGGTAACATATTCTTACGTAGTTACAGACTTTTCTGATATGCCACACTATGTTAAGGTTAATTGCTCATTAATTTGCATAAGATATAAGAGGATGAATTCCAACTTTAGCCGGACCGTTCGTTTGTACTCCAACCGTACAGTGGCAGTTTTTCGTGTGACTTACGATACTCCTACTCTCCAAAGCTCATCTTCTGGCTAAATACAAGAAAATACAACAAATTTATACAATATAAGTTAAATCAAATTATTGATTAGCATGGAGGTGTATGAGGAAGCGTGGTGTAGTGGTTAGAGCGCAGGCATTCAACACAAACATTCCAGGTATGAATCCCAGCAGAAGACATGAGAAAAAAAGAAAAATTAATTACGGTTTCTAGTATTTAATAAAGAGACTTCAACCACCTTTCAGACAAATTCATATAAAGGAAGCCCCCAGCTTTCCTCTGGCGAAAATAATCAAGAGGAAATGCTACCTAACGGGAAAAATAACAATACTATACAAGGATCTTCACCGCTACACTATCATATTGAGGTTAGATACAGTAGATCATATACTTAACCTGAAAATCAACTTTATTGAAACAAAGTAATGGATGCTTTCCCAGAGGAGAGATGATAAAAACAAAACAATTTTTTAGCGTTAGTTATGACAATTAGTCATGTCTCAGGCAACATATTAATCTTGAACCAAAAGAATTTTTACTTTTTCGTGAATAAAATCAAGGTAATCTGGGTTGCTCTCTTCTAAAGTTAAGCCTATTCCAGAATTAAGATCAAGGTGTGGACTCTAAAGCGGACGAAACACTCTTTTCTACTTTGAGGAGCACTGTATCGCTCAGGAACTTATGTGTCATTTCCGGTCTACAGTTTTCTTAGCACTTCAGTTGCCTTCATAATGAACACTAGCAGATCTGAACCCCTCTTGGTGGATATGTCGGCCAATGAGACCCTATATCACCACAAACTCCTCCATCTAAACCTATCAAGAACTCCACACTTACACAATATGTGTTTCGTCGTCTGTGATGCCTGTGAACATAGTCAATATCAATATCACAGTCAATCAATATCCGTGACCACCATTCTCTTCAGATACACTATTAGTTCACAAAGGTCCTTAAAAGAACTCTTTTCTAATTAGTTTTTAACTGATCATGCATCACAGATTAGATCATAATTGAATATTACATATTCGCATATTTCAAAGTTTTTCATCCAGTGTTTTATTAAAAAAAAAACAATTTTATACGTCTGTAATCGCCTGGTTTAATTTCAATAACCTTCTTTCGCTAGTTGTCCTAATGAAAGCGTGGATTTTGCCCAAATCCCTCCTTTCAAGGCTATGCTCGTCACAGAATCTTTCACAAGCAACTAAACACAATCAAGGACAATGCAATAGCAGAAAGATGTTCCGTAAAATCTTGCTTATCTTCTGCTCATATTTTTTATATTTTTTTTCTCCATCACTGCTTTAGGGAGCATTATGGCTTTCCGCAAAGCATCCATTGGTATGTTTCAGTTTCTTTAATCAATGTGATCTTTCAAGCCAAGCAGATGATTAATCCACTGTAGCTTCCTACATAAGATTTTTGGTTAGTGGTGAAGATCCTTGCTAATTGGTAATAATCTTTACTTTAACATTGTAATTTTTCCCCAGTAGGTGGCGTGTTTGCCTGATGATTTATCTGATCTTCGCCAGAGGTATGCGGAAAGATCAGGTGGCTTCTTCATTATTTTTTAGATGGAATTATCTGGAGGGCAGGTGAAGTCTCTTTATTAAACATTCCACAATTAAACTTTTTTCTTGATCATATACTCTGCTGGGGCTCGAACCAAATTCGATTATATTCTTATGCGTGCGCTCTAACCACTAGACCACGCCTCCCCAATCTCCTATAAGGTTTCTTATATTCTTATTTCTGGGCAGTTTTAATGCCTTTCGCGTTCACTGGGCATCAAGCTGTGACTAAATATTCTACGTATCACAATACGTGCGTACATTTGTCCACCGTTTGTTCGACACGAAACTGTCCACTCTTCTCAAAAACAGCTGCAATTTCTCCAACCGATCTATTGAGATCCAAAGTTGTACTTGACTGCTTAAGTTCATCTATCATTCAATTGCCTATGGTATTCCTACGTCAGCAATGCCTCGCTATCTCATCGAATGATTTTTGGAGTCCATAAAAAATCTTAGACATTTTATGCACACTTTCTGGGAGTCTAATAGCCGCCTTGATACCAGCAAATATAAAGATATGCCAGTTGGCCATCCCAGCTTAACTGATACATCATGCAGCCATATTTATGGCCATAGTTTTAGACTGTAAGACTCCTTCGGCTATTCTTTATTAATTTTACGTTCAGTTATTTAGAGTTACTTGAGAAAATAAGCTTTGAAGGAAATCCATTAACATAGAAGTTTAAAATTGTGATAAAATTTTCTCCTGCAGATCTCACTAAAAATGAAGAGTTCGGTAATTAACGAATCTTACAGTTCTACTTTGGAACTGCATCCCTTGTTAGTAAAATCTTTAACGAAATTTCATTGTCATTTCCTATTTGCCTGAATGTAATACAAATACAAGCACGTGCAACCTCTATGTTTCATTCACCTACACTTGTACATGAATAAACATGAAGGTGAATACTTTTTGAATTTTTTAAGTATACAAGCAGTACAGGGTTGTTAAGTTCTAAATACTCTTTCTCTCTCTCTCTCTCTCTCTCTCTCTCTTTGTAGCTTTTATAGTGACACATGCACACCTAAATATGTGTGCTTATGTTTATTTATGTACATAAATTTCAAGCAGGTGTTTATTTGTACTGTAAAAGTTGAAGTGCGTGTATGTATGTGTGTATGATTATTCAGAAATAAGTATATATGTATTCATGAATATGTAAGGATTGAAGTTCATATTGACACTTTAAATAGTCATTAAAAAATTAAGCAACAACTACGAATTCTCAGCGTTCTTGTTTACTGTTTTCTTTTTGTTGGTCTGAATGCTCATTTAATTTATGGTTAAGCTATGAAATATAAAAAAAATACTCTTTTAAATTGTAAACCAACTATTAAATAATTTAAAAATATTTTTTATTTCATCCTTTAAGAGGACTTTGTTTTCAACTTTTACAAATTGTGCGCAATATATCTATTGAAAAAAAGGGGAAAGAGTAAGGAAAGGACTATCTAATGTGACCTACATATAGATGAATGAAAAAGGTCAAGAAACACTTAAAGGCCTTAAAACAAATATTTTAACATTTTACTACTATTATATCAATTGTATGGGTGGTGGCGTGGCGTAGTGGTTAGAGCGCACGCATAACAACACAAACGACCCAGGTTCAAAAACCAGCTGAGGACACGACGAAGAAAAAATTTAATTGTGTTTTCGAATGTTTAATAACAAAAAAGATTTTAACTTCCCTCCAGACAACTCCAACTAAAAAAAAATTAATAAATAAAAAAGCCCCCCGACCTTCCCTCAAACCACTGGCGAAGATGACAAACATCAGACGAATGATTAGAAAAAACACGCCACCTACTGGGAAAAAACTACAAGGCTAAAGTGAAGATCACCACCAATTAGCAAGGATCTTCACCACTACACAAAAAAAATCATATGGTGGAAGCTACAGCGGATTAATCATTTTCTTAACTTCAAAATATCAAATTGATTAAAGAATCTGAAACAAAGCAATAGATGCTTTAAAAAAAGCCAATATGCTCCCTGGAGGAGTGACGGAGAAAAAAAAATATATCAATTATGCACTATAATTTTTGGTATATTTGACACCTTTAACAAATATCATGCTACGCTTTTATCTTTTGAAACCCATAACCTATTTTATAGGTTTTTCAACAAGAACTTTATTTTTCAAACGAAAATAAAACAAGAGTCAGATGAGTGATTGGCAGTCTTCAACTCATATAATTTTAAGTATTTTAGCTGGAATCATTATATAAATTTCGTTATGATAGTTCTAGTTGTTAAGAACGTTGAGAAATTGACAAAACGGTATATTATGTAAGGCTGCAGCTCACCACTGCAATATTGTCGCTTGAAAGACCCGGCCAAACTTGCATCGATATGGACACCTTATTTACGAACCAGTAGAACCAGATTAGTCAACAAAATCCTAAATTCTATGAATGACATAAAGCACGGCAGCATACTATGCCTTTCCCAGTGCCATGTAGCTTTTACTTAAAGACATCATATGGTTTTATTCTGAGTATAGATAGTTCCCCCTCTGAACAACCAATAAAGTTAGAGCGGCATTTGAACAATTAAAATCAGTATGAAAAACCTTACAAATATTTAAGCAAATCATGCTTAGAATATTCAGCGTATGTGTAAAGTCAATTCTGTTGTAGTGAAACTTAGTAATGAACAGAAATAAGTGCCTCATAATCGTATGCACGATATTCTGGCATAATGGTATTAGTAACAAGGATCACTGGATTAATTGACGAAGAACACATACACAAACAAAATAAAGAAAATGTAAATGGATCAGCCGTAACATCAGAAAGAAATTGGACAACATTACAAGGTATTGTTTTCTGTCACACAGACGTGCTGGTATGGTATCGTCGTAACTATGGGTAATGTAGATATTGATATTCTGGGCAAGCGGTTTCATTGTGAAGTCCGTTGGAACGTTTACATTTTTCAAGTGTCGAAAAAAGCACTAAAATGCTTGGTTTTTTAAGGCAGTGCAAGAAACACTTCACTACGTCTGACCTTTTCAATATTTACAAGGCCTATATCCGGCTAAAAATGGAATACAACTCTGACCGGCTCCAAAGTCTATTTTAGGGCTTCTCGTTATATGCTTATTAATGACGGTAGGGTAGCCAATTCTATCGATTCTTTAGAGCATCGTCGCAATGTGGCTTGTTTTTCATTGTTCTATCCGTACTATAACCGAATGTGTTCTAAACAAATTAAGGAATTGATTCCGCATAATCAAATATTTTCTCGCAGAGCACAATCCTTTATAGATGATTGTCCAGTGAATCTCACAAAGTATTATAGAGAGAAATCGTTCTTAAACCGCATTTTTCGTTTGTGGAACGATCTTCCTGAGAATGTTATTCCTGTCACTTACGATATCAATAGGTTCAAATCAAACATCCATAAACACTACTCCCTTTTTTCTCCTTCCCACAACCTCTCATACCCTGAGTACTGGCCAAAAGTTATAAAAAGAGTGGAATACTCGGTAAAACTAACCAAACGAATTTTCTTGAGAAGACGCGAAGATAACAGTGGCAAACCGAATAAATTGGTGATGACTTGTGGAAGAGATATGCTTCCAAGAAAGGCGATGGAAAAAAATAACCCTTAATGCTTAGTACGATGTCTAAGTGCTGTTTCTGTTTCACTAATAGAATATGACTCCATAGTTACGTACTTAGTAAGATGACCGCATTGTTCTTTTGCGAACAAATTATGTTTTTTAAACGAATGCGCAGATTTAAAAAAGATTTAGCTTTACTTAAAGGTAGTTTTAGTTTATTTGATGAAAAAAAAAAACGTTTTTAAGTTACGCTAATAAATGTTGTGCAATCTCCTCCATTTTCGAAATTACGGTATATCTAGAAAACAAGAGCTAACCTTAAAAAACGGTTAGCACTACTAGATTTAGCGTACTTGAATTTGGTTAACCCGCTGGGTGCCCCGCTTGTCTACAATAGTGCCATATACAAGCATAGTGTAATTATCAAATGGCTCTGTTACGTCGTGGGTTGAATACACATAAATATCTATAATTTACTTCGGATATCCTACATATCTGTTTAACACTAACCTATCACTATAAGCAGTAAAAAAAAACAGCCCATTTAACTTGCAGGATATTCATTAGAATAATAAAATATTTCTTCCCATAAGCACTGCTTTTGTATTAATAATTACTCATACGCACCATGGTCATCTACACGTAAAACTTAAACGAGATGTATTAAGTTCCCATTACTCTGATTTTTCCCTCAACAACTTGTGGGTACTTTTGGCAATAAAAAAAGCAAACTTCTTAAACTGCTCAACAGCACAGTATGTACAAATATTTTAACAAATCTTGTTGCATTTCAACTTTTTATGAAGAAAAAATTATTTTTGGTATATACAACGATATACCATACACTACTACACCACACTACACTCTTTTCCAAGATTTACTGTATGGCAAGAAGTGGCTGTGGGAGTGGAGAATGAGTATGTAACTGCACATGTGTAAAGATATACAGCTGTATCAGAATGTTTACTTTGTTTGGGTATTAACATGACATGCATTACAAGTTACGAGACTTACATGAATAAATACCTTCACCAACAATATGGTAACCAACAAAGAGAAAAAGAGAGAGAAATGGTAACACACACTTCCCCATTGACGACACTCATTCATTCCCTCAATTACTTAAAAAGTATGAGTATTAAGTGTGGGTTTATTTGGGACCTTTTCATTCTTTACTTAAAGCAATATGTAGACTAAAAAAAACAAAAACCAAAAGTCAAAGAGTGTAAATTTAGCATATAAAGGAAGATGGCTTTTGATGTTTTTCTTTTTTCTCTGAGAAATTCCAAAAAAGGTTAAGAGTTCGTTTTAAAAACTTAAGAATCAGAATTATTTTTAGAGAAATATGTAAGCAAAGATTAAGCATTAATTATGGTCAAAATCGAAATGATTAAAAAAAATCAAAGTAGAGAAGTAATTTCAGGAGCTAAAAATATACGTCAGTTAAAATAAAACTCATATGTTCTGCATGTCATTCTGGAAAGGAGACTTAAACCCAGATCGCACATTCTTGTCGTCTAGAATAAAGCCATAAGGATCTCTTCTCCTACAGCACGACATGGGGTTTTTGCCAAGAATGCCTCTGTTATTCGGCTTATTATCACTTATAATGTGACAACTTGGTAAAAAAAAAGACTGAGTAAGCTACCAGCTGAGCTACCTGCCTCAGTATAACTGGGCTGCTGGAATGTCCAGCAGCGGCTTTGGAGACCTTGATTGCTTTGACACCGCTTCACATCTATGTGATGAAGATGGCGGCATGTTCGGCGACAAAGTATTCCGCTAAGAGATCCTGAAATGTATCGGAAGGCCTATCTTTTCTACGTAGGGTGGACGGAGAACCGTCATCGTTCCTGGATGTTATGCCTTTGAGTCTGTGCTTCGACAGGAAATTCGGGACTTAGTTCCCGGACTGGGATTGTTGGTGTAATGCGGATTTAGTTTGTAGCGAGTTTGACCTAAAGTGGTATACCGATGGCTCCAAAATGAATTACTGTGTCGTTGCTGGTGTTCATGGAGCCAACCGAGACTTTTCGATTCTACTAGGAAATTGGCTGAGTGTCTTCCGTCTGTCTGAGATCATGGCAATTATTATATGTTTGAAAATCAAGCTGGACAGTGGACTCAAGGATAAGACACTTATGTATTCTCTGACAACCAAACTACCTTAAGGGCACTTGGCTCAAATCGTATGACATCTAGACTTGTCAGGTATTGTTACGAGACATTGCAGAGGCTCTTACTTAGTAAGAAGGTGCAGTTGGTTTTGGTACTTGGACACTGTGGAATAGATGGTAATGAAAAAGCGGGTTCATTGGCTCGAGGAGATTCCACGACACCCTATATTGGTCCGAGACCGTACTGTGCAGCACCACTTACTAGTATCCTCAATCTGATCAAGCAGTGGAAAATTTGCCAGATGCTTGGAACACTAGAATGTTTAATGAAGTCATCCACCATGACATAATTCTAAAAGAAATGAGTTTCCTTTAATAAATAATATGTTAGAATTTGCACCGAGACATGGAATAATTGCCACATCAATATATAAATAGTCAGCAAATACTCCCAACTGTAAGAAACGCTTGCTGTATAAGTCTCTATCGAAAATGTGCTTTGGAACAATGTTGCTATTGTCAAGTAAATAATTCTACCGCTTAATCATTTCGGAATGATTTTCTGATTTCTTGTAAAAGTTTTAGAAGTGATAGTAACGGCAAAAATGTGTTCCTTGACTGGTATAGTTTGCATTCTGGTAAAATATGGTAGCCAGTAAAGAAGAAGAATCCAACAATGCGTTTTATATGATGCGGTAAACGTTACATTGCACTGAGAGACATATATCGAGTGGGCTATCTATGGTTTTAAATTTGAACCAGCAGACTAAACAAACGTTTGTTTCCTAAAAAACAACTAAGTCAGTCCGTGGTCGTAAGTCGCGTTAGGGAAGGCTGGGTAACTCGATCACCACTGGCACCCAATGATGATCAGGTTACTTGACCATCAGGTGTCGGCTCGATCGCAGTGGTTTCCTACACTCCGACAGATCTTTAACTTTGTTCCCGTAGTCACGTCAGGTTCTACTGTGGTTGGGGACAGCTAAATATCTGGGTCACCACGGATATCCCAGTGGTGATAGAGGTATCTAACCTCCTGTGTTGTCTTAGTCGATGCAGTTCACCCCCAGCGTTACCACAACTTCGATTATTTTATAACCAAATTTCAATAAAAAAGTAACCAAAAAAATAACCAAAAATTTAAAATCATAAGTTTAATACAAAAAACAATAAAATATAGTTTTCTATATACAAATTTATAGCAGTATTGACTGAATATAGACTGGTCAACAAAATTTGGTACAACAATTAATGAGGCATATTGTCCTATTTGTTCTAAACATTTAAATTATGTATTAACAAACTTCTCACCATTGAAAATATCGTTCTCTCATATGTTTCGTTATGATGAGGTTTTAAGAATTATTTGTGGATAATTTTTGCTCAAAAGCCTTTACTAATAGATATCTTAATGAGTCGCTAAATACCCGTACCGAACAATAGCGTTGAAGTGAAATGTATCTGATATTTATTCTCACTTATCCAATGAACGAAATAGTAATAAAACAAAGTTTTATTGCTTTGATTGCTTGCCAAAACTTATCCGAAATATGTTCCACAGATCTCAAAGTGCACACTGTCATTGATGCAGTTCAGATGTAATGATTTTGACATAAAAAACGAAGACCTCCCAGGTTGGGCAAAAATGTTCGCATATGACAAATTGAAGATTACTTTCAAACTTAAAAAGCTATTCAAGCTGGAACAAATTGTAGCGGCATCCAATCATTAATAGTAATGAAAAATAGATCTATTAGGACAACGCTCGACCATATGTTCCAAGATCAGGTAAAAGTATTTAGAAAATAGTGTCAGCCGCCTTATAATCCAGACATTGACCGTCAGACTACCATTTGTTGCGATTGGAGTACCTTTATTTATATATAAAATTCAATCCAACAACATAAATTACTTAAATATTACAATAACAATAACAATGCTATAAAGGGTAAAAATAATAATTAAATAATTACAATACTTATACCAATAAAAATAATAAAGCAAAGAATAATAGCAAAAGTTGTTTACCCAACAACGAAGCTGGAAAACAGTATATTATATCCACTGAATGAAAGGAATCGACTTACGCTTGAGCAACATTGGAATTTATTGGAAAAAAAACAAAAATAAAAAAATATCTTTTCGGTTGAATTTAATTTTAATTTTGGTGGGTCTTACAGAAGCCAATACACTCATTACGAGACTGCTTGGTGCGGCTTGTGGAGCGGAGACATCATTGGCCCATACTTCTTTGAAACTGAGGACGGCGCAACCATTACGGTCAATGGAGACACCTATCGCACTCTGATAAAAAATTTCTTTGTGCCAGCTCTTTATGGTATTGATGTAAACGATGTTTGGTTTGGTTACGCCGAAAAACCGGAGACAATTGGGCTTTTCGAGGCCAACTTTCGTGATGACATGGTTGAGATATGGCCCTATACACTCGCAAAAGTTCTCGAAAATTGTTCTGCTGGAATGGAGTACTGTGAGGCCAGCCGCAACACATATATAAATGAAATAATATTTTTTTCTAACCGAAACACTTGTACTTCACAAGAAAAAAATTAATATGCAAAGTTTCAAACCGTTTTTATTTTATTTCACTTTTAAATTTAAACTCTTAAATGACCCACCCTATATAGTGGTTTGGTCATTAATAATATGAAACAGTTATCCACCTTAAAAAATGGGGTCTTCTTTACAATATTTCAGTATTTACTTACGTTCTATTTAACGATAATAGTTTTATTAATTTCCGAAATCTTGCCGAATTTGCTACACATTTCCGCCTTTGCTCAATTGCGATGAGGGTTTTCCTTTCTTTCATATTTTATTAATTAAATTAAGTTTGTGGATAAAATTATAATTTTTTTCCAATGATATTTTGTGACATGAAAGGGAACAGATCATACAACCAAATACATAAATATTTAATATTTTTATAAGAATATGTGAATGCTTTTATCAAGATGATTATTTTTCTTTACTGACTTCTTTAGTAATTTTTTTCAATTTATTTTCTTTTCTCTGTTAAATGGATTTGTTTGATTTTTCGATTGTGTTCATTTATTTTTTTCAACTGAATTGTTATCCACACCTTGAGAACTTTTTATATGAAATCACTTTATTACAAGTGGGCATTACAGCTAACCGTGGTACTTGAGCTGTGTACAAAATAAAAAAATAAGAAAAAAAAGAATCACTATAGAGCCTCAAAAAAAAAAAAAAAAAAATGAAACCTGTGCAACAATACAGTGATAAAGAGAAAGAAAAATCTGCAACAAGCCAAGTCATCAACAAATCTTGTTCATCGACTATTTCTCATGTTGGTGAGAAGAAAAAAAGAAAAATCCAGCCACTCTAGACGAGTTTATTTGTTGAAAGAAAATAGAAAAAACCCAGAATTTGGCACGAAGAAAGCATCAACTAAGTTGATGCAATTTCAGGTTTTTCTTCGAATTTTTTTTCAAGTCACAGTTTCTAAACTTAAAGTATCTTTTGCTTGTGATGAAACAAGTAGTCAGGCGATTTTGGTTGCAACATGAAAAATAACAACCAGAATACGATGAAAAATGACAACATACGATTATTAGAGGCTCAAAAACCGGCCTAATAAAAATGATACGGCAGAATTAAAAATACGGTTAAACATTTGAAATTTTCATAACGATTTTAAAACTGGTTACCTTTAAAAGCAAAGGGCACTTATTCAAGTATCTGCTTATATTTTTTAGCTTTTAATCTCATTGCTTTAGGACTAAATAAAAAGCAGTTTTTTTATTGAAATAAAAAAGTGAATAGTTCTGTAATGACTATTTCTTTTTCTAACCCACCGAATAATTCCCAATCTGGGATTTCATTATGTGAACTCTCTATTGCTTGTGCCACTTCTCTAGTCTTAATACTTTAATCTCATAAGTGCATCAAATGTTAAAAATGTATGAAATAAAAGTACTCGTTTTAGAAAACAGAAGGAAAATTGCAAAAAACAAAACCAAAATATTGCACCATTTTTTTACGTATCAGTATGTGGTTAAGTATGTTTGAATTAGAAAAAGAAAAATAAAAAAGATTTCACGTACGTGCTAAATAGGTTTCAACAGAGTTTTTCTTTTCTAGCCTTTGCCTTCTCTACTCCTTAACCATTTCATTTTAAAGATTATTAAAATAGAAAATTAAATAAGAGCATGAACATTTTTACTTACTAAACCAGCTGACCATAATTTCTATCTAATAACCTTGATTAACGAGGTCAGCTAGGAACCATTCTACTTAGATTATTGGGTAGGGGAAAAATTTTTTTTATTTTTAAACTAAAAAACATAAATGATATGCAGAATCCTCATCAAAAACAATAACAAAGACAAATTTGTTAATGCAAGACACTGAACATGATTGTGTGAATCTGGTCGACTCACGACTACGCTCTAAAGTTCTTCTTAAAAAGTTGATATAATTGAGTAAAAAAATGAGCACTTGATATTGTAGTAGTGAGTAACAAGAAAGCGGTGTTTATGGCTGTTGTTTCTGAGAAAAGCCGAATGTGGATAGGAGAAAACGACTGCTTGTTATATTTCGAGAAAGATTTGGCGATCTTATAATAGACGAAGGAAACTCTAAAGGGGAAACATTTACCGAGTTGTGGCAGTCAGTGCTAAGCACTGACTATCGATATCTCGGAACAGACAGCGATTTGATATGTAGAAGCTCTTGCAACGACAAGAGTGAGGAATCGGTGATACATCTACTATATGAGTGCCCGGCTCTGTGCAGGAACAGGCTCATCATATCGGAAGCTTTTTAAAGTGCTGATCCAACCAAAAATCACTATATTAATTGTAAATAAAACAAAAAAGGTTTTCACAGAATTTCTTAATATTTTTTATTATTATAGAAGGATTTATGACAATTATGCTTGAAACAAAATATTGGCCAAATCTCATCACGTCTTCGGTGGCATTCTTCTAACCGTCTGTCCATATTTTCAATGGCTATGAGACATAATTGGCGTTCAATATCGTTGATGTGCCGAATTATGTCATCCTTTAGCTCTTAAATTGTTATTATTTCACGGCCACTGAATTTCTCGCATTCGTCCATTTCAATGTCCTCAATTTCTGGCCACAAAAAGTCTGTTATCATCTCGCGATAAGATACATTCCCAAAACCGTTAACCTCAGCTTCGACGTTGATCCATTATACCAAAGAGGGATCGTATGTATAAACCACTACACAATGGCCAGAGAGCATGCCTACTACAGCCAAAATTACCGTAACTACTTAGTCATTCACGGTAATTGCTTGGCCGACTTCATTTTCAAAGTAGTACGTCCCGATGATTCCGCCAGTCCATAAACCACACCAAACAGTCACTCTTTGTGGATGCATCGACTTTTCAGCAATCACTCGTGAATTATCAGTTATTCAAATGCAGCAATTCTACTTGTTAACAAAACCTCTTAGGTGAAAGTGAGCCTCATCGCTGACGATGATTTTTGTTGCAAAGTCACGATTCACTTCTGTCTGTTCAACTAACCATTCGGGGTATTGACGACGCTTGAAATGGTCAGTTGGCTTCAGCTCTTGAGTCAATTCAAACTTGTAAGCAAATCTTTATTTAAAATTTGCATCAGTGATATTTGTGTGATGTTCAGTTGTTGGACACGACGATAAGTTGAGGTTGACGGCTCTTCTGCCACACTATTGCTAGCAACAGCAATTTTCGCCGCACAACGAACTAGGTGAGCATGCACGAGTGTTTTCACATTTCCTCCAGACCCGGTTTTGAACACATTTGGTCGATTGATTATGCTGGATGGATTCTTTCGGCTTTGAGAACCGCTGTGTTTTGGGGCTTATTCGCATAAAACTACGATTTAAAAAACGCCTAAATAAATGTCCAAGGGGTTCAAATCACAGGCTATCGGCGTCCAGTTTATATCACTAATACATCAGATGATCTTGCAGGATGTCCACTGTGATGTGAGCTATGTGGCATGCGGCGTCGATCTTTTGAGAATGCACGTTGTTATGTGGGTAGCTCGCGATTTGTGAGTACACTGGAAAGCCCTATGGCTATCGTGATACCCTTTGCAGGACAGACCCATCAAATAGGCAAAAATTACGGACATGGAAAGTCAGCGTAAAATAAGTTAGTAATCATCGGTCTTTAGTTTTTACAGTTGACGGTGATGGCCTGGCGAACGTATTTCTCAAAAAAGGACAGTGTCATCTGGAAATCCACAACAACCAGTGGCTTTTTTAGAATGCATTGGATGCTCCGGAAACTAATGTCGTTTGCTACCCCTTTATTTAGAAATTGGTAATCTTCCACTAAAGGTGTTTTTTTGATAAAAATTTAAATCAGCTTACAACAGCTCCAGGTTTTATTTAGCGAACATATTTTGTTGTCTATGGTCGCTTGTATGTAGCTCCTTGGTCAGTTAAATTTTGTACTTGTACGAACGCGGTTTACTTTTCAAATTTGAAAGTGTGTTATTTGCGAATGATCGAGTTCTTGAAAGTTATGAGAAATCGACCACTTCTAACTCTGCCACAGACTCTTCAGAATAGCGGTTAAATTTCAAGTGGATTTTGCATTTTATCGTAGTTATCCGGCTGTTGGTTCATTGCTTACTACACCAGTGGACTTATGCATCACACTGTGAATAGTAGTCTCGGTAGGATGATTATGGTGACCGTAAAAGGTGCTAAGTGTGTGGATCGTTTATCATATTGATAAAATAATTTTATTATTGCCCATGGTTTTGTATGCTTAACTGCTGGGTCAGTTGGATTTTGTATGGACCCTTGTCACGACCAAAATTCGCCAAGTTGTGGTCTACGAAAGCCTAACCAAAACAGGTTTTCCTGCACACACTTATATGTGTGAGATTATGTGTTTCGTCGTAAAGTTGGTTTATTGTTTACTGAATTGGTGGACTAAATTTATACAGCACGATGAGAATAGTCCTCTCGATAAGACATTTCTTGTTCAAAGAGTACGCCTATTTTGATAAAACATTATTAATATTTGTGCTGGTTACTAAAGTCAGACAGATGTAGCATCAGAAATATGGTCTCTAATAATTTGCTTAAAATGTTCGACATTTTGTTTCAACTCTCTTACTACTCTGGGTAAAATTGATGTAATTTTCATTACGGTACGGAATTTAAGTTTTTCTCTCACCCTTTCTTTTAAATTACTTTACGTTTAAAAATTAATTCTTAATTTTTTCAAAAATATTTTTTCTCTTCTTCTCTATTACCAGCACTATTTTTCCTTATTTTTTATAAATATTTTCGGATCTTTTTTTTTTTCTATCTCCCTCTTTTCAAGTACTATTTCAAAGCTCTTGTTGCGTTTCTGTACAAGTATTTTATTTATCTTTTGGGAGTGAAATCTTAAAAATGGCTAAAATATTAAACAAAAATGAAACCAGTTCGCTATGATACAAAACAATATACGGCGAGTAGAAACGTGTGTTTATGAGAGTGCCATCACAAGTACGAGTATATTCAGAAGGTACTTAAAATTCATGAGCCATTGTTACAGCGTTGAATGCAGTCTTATGTACGAGTCTGTAATTGTAGATTTTTTCCTGGTTGCATTTGTTGCCACTTGTACCATTTTGCCGTTGCTTCTTGGCTGCCACAGCTGCTACTGTCTTCTCCCTTTTTTTGTTGCTGCTATTTAATGTTGCCATTAAAATTGCATTTTTTCATTTGTTGTTGTTTTCGTTAACATTTATTATATTAAAATGAAAAAATAGCAAAAAAGGCGAATAATTTCTAAGCAAAAATGTGGCATTTCTTTTTTAAAAATTCTCAACATGTTTCGTTAGACACTTTGCAGTTTATATATCATTTGTAGACGGCCGAGCAATTGTTATTCCTTGTGGTGTTCGTTCTTTATAATTCTGTTGCATAAGAAAAGGCATTTAATTTCATTTTAAGTTTCTTTTAGAGAAAATAATTAAAAAAGAGAAACAAGCATTTTTCTTCTTGGATTATATTTTATTTTTTTCGGATATTTTTAAGTCAATGTTTCAGTGAAAGTTTTGAAAATTTATTTGTAACTTTGAAAAACAATGTTTTTTTGTAAATAAATAAACAAAGTAATTACAGTCAGATAAGCCCTATTATAGGTCATCTCGGTCTAGTAAAGCCTGTGTAGTGATTAAGTACATAGCTAAGAGCATATTAGGGCAGAAACTTGTTCTAGGTTATCAAAATATCCGGTTTTTTTTTTTAATTTTCTATTAAGGTTAGAATTCGAAGCCATATTATTTTGGACAGGTTTAAACTAAATTTATATTCGCAAATTTCTGCTTAAGACTAATATGTGCCGTTTTGATCGATAACTTTTTTGTCAATTTTGGCTTTAAAGGAATTAATCCACCAGTATATAACTTCCGAGCGAAAAAAATAAATATTTTTTTTCCTTTAAACCAGCACCTAGGGGAGAACCCCTATTCATGCACTGTATCATGCTGATATTGGGAAAGAGGTTATGGGAAGGAGGATAGAGAGAGTAGTGCTTATGAATGTTCAATTTTAATTTACTGATGTCGTAAGTGGCAGGAAAGATCTTCGTAGGAAGATTATTCCACAAACGAACAGTTCGACTAAAGAACGATTTCTCACTATAATGCGTTGTGCATTTCATTGGAAAATCAACTACTACTACGTATTATTATGATTATTAGGAGTTAATTCCCTCAGAACATATTCAATTGTAGAACTAATAGAATAATGAAATACATCCATATAGTTGGTTACCCAACTGTCATTAATGAGTACCTTCTAAACTTTGAAGGACCGGCCCATACATGAGAGCTGTATTCCAATTTGGGTCGGATAAAGGTCTTGTAAATATTAAGAAGGTCAGATGGAGTGAAATATTTCTTGCACCGAGATACTTGAGTCTTTCATTCGACATTCGAAATATGTTGTCGTACAAAAAGAACATCACTGGGTCTTGCCTGCATTAAAATAAACATTGTTGGCATCGCCCCACTCGTACATAGATTTCCACCAGGTCGCTTGTTAGTGTGTCGTTCATGTTCATGCTCTACGCCCCACTCTCAAACAGGCTTGGCCTACGATCTATATAATATGAATGAAAAATATTGCTGTCATCTGCGAAAGAGTAGATAGGATTGGAAGTGCGGTACCAATGAGTTTATTCTAAAGTCGTCGAATGAGACACCATCTATAACCACTCTTATAGATCGATCTCTGAAAAAGTTCCATATAAATCGAGAGAAGTGATACCGACATTAAAAACAATAAGTTTAGAAGTGAGAGCCTCATGCCAAACTCAATCAAACACCTTGGATATATCCAGAGTCACAAACCTACTCTCGCCAAAAACATGAATGAGCCTGTTCCACTTCACACGGGAGCAACGTCAGCAGGTCAGCAGCAGAACGGCCATTATGGAAACCATACTGACAATCGCTTAGCAAATCGTTGGACTTAAAATACTTCCATAACTTTAGAAAGTGAGGAACAAACTGCTATACGGTAGTTCGGTAGTTCTCAGGGTTATGGGCAGGTGACGGATTAGCGTTGCATTAACAACCTTCCGCAAGATCGAAAAATGCCGGAGTAATCTGAACACTAATGGACGTACAAGCGCCGAGGAGCACTGCTTCAGGATGTGTGCTGAAATGCCATGCGCCCAGCTGACTTATAACCTTGAGACTTACACTATTTAAGAGAGTTGTGTAGAGATCGAGACGATAATCTGAAGGTGCAAGGTCCGGCCTATATGGTGGATGGATAAAAACTTTCCAGGCAAGCTCAGTCATTACCTTCCGAGCCATCAAAAGTGTGTGTGGTCTGGCGATAATGGAACGCAACACTTTTTTTGTTGATCAGTTCTGGCCGTTTTTATTTAATTGCTTGCTTCTGTCTCTTTAATTGTTGATAGAAGAGATGAGAGTTAATTGCTTGATCAGGTATTAGAACCACATAAGCAACAATTTCCACCAGGCACGCAGCATTAACTTTCTTTATCAATCCTGGATTTGCCGCTGTCTGTGAACTTTCACTTTGCTTCGCTGATGATCTCTTTTTTCATCGCCCGTAATCAGTTGGACCTATCAAACGAGCTTCAGTGTTGCTTGAAGCAATTAATATTATCTGAGGTAGTAAGAGCGTAGGCATGCAACACAAACGGCCCAGATTTGAATACCAGCAGAGGATATGACGAAAAATAAATGAAGTGCGGCTTCGAGAAGAGACTTCATCCGCACTTCTGGCAATTACATCTAAGGTAGTCCCTTGACCCTCTAGCTTACCTGTGGCGAAAACAACAAACATCAGGGGAATGCTCTGGAGAAAACACCTCCTACTGGTAACAAAATTTAGCATTGTAAACAAGGTTCATCAACAGCACGAAATTATGTAAAGGCGAGCTACAGTAGATTAATCATCTTTTCAGCTTGAAATCAACGTGAAACTGAAACTGAAACAAAGTAATGGATGCTTTGTGGAAAGCCAATATGCTCACTAAAGGAGTGACAGCGAAAAAAATATTACATTTTAGAGCCATCTAATGATGATCGAAGTTTTTTGAATACCCATTATTTTGACTGTTAAGATTTCTTTTTCAAAATTAAGATTTTTTACCATAAATTTCAAGATTTTGACTTTTGATTTTTAATTTGATTTTAGGCTGCCTTTGACAGCCATTGAACGTTAAAGAAGTTACGGGGTTTGAGAAGCTGGTATCTAAGAAATACTCACATCTGAGTATCTATTTGTGCTTAGAATTGTCAATAAGGCAACTTAGCTATGTTAGCTTGCATTGATCAACCTAAAAAGCTGTTATAAACAAATCTTTAAACGCCATAACAACCTATCACTTGCACTATACTGTAAAGCATTAAAATCCCTCTTCATAACTGTGTCTAAGTTTTATAAACAGCAATCCAAATACATAGTTTCTAAAACTATCAATGTTTTACATAAATTTTTAATTGATTTTATTTGCCACAGTCTTAATATCCGGAAAAACTAAAATTTATTTTGAATTTGTTAAAAAAATATTATTTTTTATTGAGAATTTTTTTAAAATAAATTATACGATCTAGTGTTTGGTTGTCAAAAAAGAAAAAAAAAATATTTTACTATCATTCCTTTTGTTGTTGTCGTTGTATAGCGGACGTTTTATATTTTTATTTATTTCCTAAATCATGTTACAAGCCACAATAACGATAAATCAATGTGCAACATGCCACAAAAATATAGCAACTCCATGTCTTTTTTTATACACATTCAAGCTCATATACATACGTATGTACATATACGGTTACAAACTGATACAAAATATTTTAACTTTGACTATTGGAAACCAACAGATTCTTTATTAAAATACAACAAAAATGAGAGAAAAAAAAATAAAAAAATTTGAAAAAAGCAAAATATTTTCGTAAAAAATTTAAAAAATAAAATCAATTCACTATTTACTCAACTGGCATTGATAAAACAATACATTTTCTATACTATGACTAGGATTGCTACAGCAACAACTAATGCTTCATACAAATGAAACCTTAAAAGTTCCAGCAGCTTTATTTTATTGTTCAACAATATCAGTTTTGAAATAAAAATTAAAAAAATATATAAAAACCAAAACTAGAATATTATTATATTTTTTTTTTAACCCCTTGAAGTATAAATAGCAGTAACAGTTAAAAATAATAAAAAATATAATAAAAATCAACTTTAAAATTGTAAAAGTTTGCATAAAAAAATTACATTTACGCCACGTTTGTGTTGTTAAGGGTTTAAGAGTTACAAACAAATTTATTTCATTTTTTATTATTTTTTAAAGTGAAATGATTGTTTTTGAAAAAGTTAGCCATTTTTTCTATAAATGCTTAAACAACAACAACAGCACGAAACGGAAAAAAAATAAAACTTTTAAATTCTCTTCTAAAATAACTATAAAAATTTATAAATTTATTAATACTTTGCGAGTATTTTACAGGAAGAGATTTTATTCAAAGCAATCATATCTAAAATAAATTCATTTGAATGATGGTTAAATTTGAATGGGACTTAGTGGATATCAGGGAGTATGAAATATGGTAACTTTTAAAATATTAACATTAATTAACAGATAATTTAATAATTTCGTAAGCTTTTGCTTATATGTTTCTTATTTTTAGAATAAAACTTTTGTATTTCTTAGCACTTATGTGCACAGCAAAATACATACATTTTCTAGCGCGAAAAAGTACCTGAAAACCATTAGAAAAATGCTATACAGACTTCACGTTTTCCTCGAATACTCGTATATTGGTTTTTTGAAAAGCCCTTTTTATCTTGTCAAGTTGTGCTGCGATATTAATTTTATCACTCAAAATTTTTGTTGTTTGATTGCCAAACAGAGATCAGCAATAAATAACTTTTTTGCTATTCATACTCCCTCATGAATCTATAAGTATAAGTGAGTACACATAATTAAAATTCAACTACTCATGCTCACTCATAAGCAAAATGACGTTGATTCATAAGTGTAAATAGCAATGAGTATAAATCATAGTCATACTCATATCATACTAATACTCATGGCATTCATTTATTCATCAAAAAATACTCACAATACTCATAAAAGACTCGAATCAATCAAGTAAAACTCATCAAGTAAGCAAGCATGTTATTTAGAAGAAAAAAAAAATAAAAGAACCACTGCAAACACTCAACCTCATATTCAAATCATACTTCTACTGCAACATCTGCACACAATGAGTTCAGAAGAGAAGAAAAAGAAAATGTTGTATAGACCTCACATTGCCTCCGATATTCGTATATTGGTTATTTGCAAAAGCCCTTTTTACCTTGTCAAGGTATGCTGCAATATTAGGTATGGCACTGAAAATTATTGTTGCTTGATTGCCAAACAGAGATCGGCAATATATAGCTTTTTCGCTACTCATAAGCCCTCATAAATTTATAAGTATAGGTGAGTAAACATCATTAAAATTTAACTACTCATGTTCACTTATAAGCACAATGAGGTTGTAAATAGCAACGAGTATAAATCATAGTCATACTCATACCATACTCATACTCATGGCATTCATTTATACTCAATACTCATAAGCGACTCGAATCATTCAAGTGGAACTCATCAAGTAAGCAAGCAATGTTATTTAAAAGAAAAAAATTAAAAGAACCACTGCAAACACTCAATCTCATACTCAAATCATTTTTTTTATATAAGACCAGCACACAGGGGATAGCCCCTACTTATGCAGTGCATTGTGCTGGTACTAGGAAAATAGGTTATTCGAAGGAGGACAGAGGGAGAAGTGTTTACGGACGTTAGATTTAAATTTGCTCATGTCGTAAGTGGCAGGAAATACTTTCGCTGAAAGATTATTCCATAACCGAACAGTGCGACCAAAGAACGAATTCTCCCTATAATGCGTTGTGCGATTTACTGGACAATCAACTACAAAGGGATGCGCTCTACGAGAAGTACGATTGCTACGTAAAAATCATACTTCTATTGCAACGTCTGCACACAATGAGTTTAGAAGGGTAATAAATGTTGATAAGTATGCGTATGATTAGTTCTTCAAACTTTAGAGCAGCTACGTGCAAAATTAAAAATATAGTTATGTTAGTGAGAACATGGAAATTGTTCTCTTAGAGAGAGTAAAGTTGATGTTTTAAAAAAATTAAACATGCATCAGCCACATATGTGCATACGTTGCTGTTTCAGTGACAACTAAAAGAAAGATCGTAAAAGAACTTTTTAAAATTAATTTTCTGTGCCTAAAAAAAGACGCGTATATTCTTTTCACATATGCTTTCGACGGTGTCTCATTGCCGACTAAAAGCAAGAGCGTAAGAATGCATGTAAAATGAGAAGGGACAATTGTCCCATGAAATGAACATCAATGCTTTAGAGTATGAGTGCCTATGGGTTGCCATTGCAATAAGTATGAATGCATATGAGTATAAGAATTTATTAATCATAATTCGAGTATACTCATTTTATTAATATTATTGCTGATCTCTGCTTTCAAAATAAGTTAATTTTGTACTTCATCAGCAAACATACAAAAAAGATCAGTATTTTAAGTTTCCACACGCATAGCTATTCTTTTACTGATATTTAAACAAAATTTGTATTTTTCGGCGCATGCTTTTAAGCTACCTAGTTTGCTCTATATATGGCTCTGCTTCATGATATTTTTTCCTTGGTCAGTCTTCTGGAGAGCATATTAGTTTTCTACAAAGCATCCACTATTTTGGTTTCATTAATCAAATTGGTTTTTTCAAGATAATTAATCTACTGTAGCTCGCCTCCATATGATTGTGTAATGGTGTCGATCCTTGCTAAGTGGTGGTGTCGCTCCTTACTTAGCATTGTATTTTTTTTTCAAGTATGGGGCGTTTTCTCCTAATCAAGCCCCTGATGTTTGCCGTCAATACCAGAGATAAACTGGAAGGTTACGGTTAGATGGATTTGTCTGGTGGGAGGTTGAAAACCCCGCAAATTTTTTTGTCATGTCCTCTGCTAGAAGTTCGAATCCGGCCTACTTATGCTGTATGCGAACACGGTAACCACTACACCCCACCAAAACCATCCCCGCTTCATTGATATTAACGCATAACAATAAGTCGTTCAAGTGTTCCATACTAATTTACTTAGCTTGGCTGTACAGCCTGTTGTAGATCCTGGCCTGAATTCCAAGCACTACGATCTTATGTATGCTGGCCTCTCCACTTGATTCTTCCAGAGTCGTCTCGCTTTTTTCTGTCTGCTCCCACTGTTTTAGTTGCCATCTAACGCCTGTTTGGTTGGAGCAATCTTCCCTATTTGACAAATGCCTCAGAAAGATCGTTATACTGTAATATGCTGCATGTCTGTGTATAGCCCATACAGTTTACTGTTTGTTCGATGTCTATATTTTCCGTTCACATAAATAGGAAGATCTTTCTCTCATATACACACAATACTGCCTTTTACATTTTTGCATGCACCCAATTCGCCGCACCATATAAGAGTACAGATAGAATAAGCCCATTGTAGAGTGTGATAATCGCTTTTCGAAAGAGGGCTTTGTTGCTAAGCTGCTTAGCGAGCCCAACATAGCTTTTATTTGCCAGCATAAATTATCATCTCATCTTCGAACTGACATCATCCCTCTGAAATATATAAATCCCTACACTACCACGACGTTCCAACTGCCAGCAATGTCCATTTCGCTCTTCCCCAGCAGTTGTCAGCATTATCTTTGTCCCGTCCCATTTACTACAATTCTATTCTGATTCTTGAAAAACCTTCAGATACATCCAGTCTTGTCCTCTCAACATTATCAATTTAATCCGCATAAGCGAGAAGAATGTGGTCTTTGGTATTAATAGCGACCGTTTTACTAGCGTTTTGCAGAATTTTTTACATCAAGATATTGAATAAATTACTCTAATCGTGTAATTTTCGCCCTGCCTCATAACTCTTGTACAAGCGAATGGATCGGAGAGGTTATTTCTTTTTTAAATGAGGACTTCCATACTTACTATATAGGTATAGTTCTTCACTTGTTCGATGCACCTTATTTTTCGCTATCATATGAAGGAGGTTCAGAATACTTCAAATAAAGGGTGGTCCAATGCGTAATGCACAATGTTATTTGTGAGTCAAACCTTAATGTTAAGTTTTTGCTCAACTTAGTTTGACATTTTTTTGTTTCAGTATTTGACTAATTAAACCATAGAGAGGTACACAATTGAGCAGCGCGTTAAGATTATTGAAGCTTTTTAAGGAAATTGTTGAACGCCCATCAAAATGCATTTCTTGCACTTCGTGAATATTTTATGAATTGGCGGCGTCATTGGGCCGTTCTTCTTCGAAAATAAGGTCGACCAGACAAGGACTTCTTTCTTTAAAGATATTTAAAAGAAAAAGTGTACTTCAATAACTACTTCAATAACTAACTACATACTAAGAACTATTCAAGAGCTAAAGGTTGAAATAATTAGGTACATTAACGATATTGAACCTCAATTAAGTCTCACAATTATTGAAAATATGGACAGACGGATAGAGATATGTCACCGAAGCCGTGGCGTGCATTTGACCGTTATTTTGTTTCACAAAAAATTTTCATTGATGCTTCTATCACAATGAAAATTTTTTGAAAATTTTTGTTTTGTTTACAATTAACATCGTGCATTTTTGTTGGACCACACTTTACTTGCTTTTTGATTATTCAAATTATAACATAGTTTCCTTAGTCAATGTGAACTACACAATGAAAGCCAGGCTATTGTTGGCTTAAATTAAGCTCAAATAATTTCATCTTTAATCAGATGATTTTAAATGGCTATTGCGTTACATTGTTCTTCAACACCACTTTCGATTAAAATAAAAATGTGGTTTATAAAACTAAGAGGATTTATTAATTTTCATTTGAAATTACACTTTCAATTTAATTAAAAATAACTTTTCAATTAAAATGTTTTATTTACTTATTAAAATACAAACTTTAAGTAGTTTTCCTTCTTTATTTTTAATCTCAATAATCTTTACGAACAAATTAATTATCGTTTACTTAAGTGTTTAATTGTTTTGCTTAATTGGCTTTAAAGGCAAACAGATAAACTTTGTTTTGGACTTTCTGTTCTAAAACATAATATTTTCATTTTAGGGGAGGGGACTTAAAAAAAAAAATCTATATTAAGAACCACTCTACACAAATGCAAGTAAGTAAGATTAATGTCGCTTATTATTACGCCTATAATAGCAGTCCGTCAATGAGACTTTATTCAATAAAAGACGAAGCTTATTTATTATTAACTCAATTACGAGGGCGGATTGACATCGAAGCTACCTAGCGCTAGATGGCAGCACAAACACAAAAACTTTTTCTTTCTTAGAAATTACGATCTGTCAGACGTCAGCTGCTAATATTTTAGCCAAATTCGTCGATTAGTTTATTTGTTGTAGTCGTTTGAATTAAGCAACTTTTGTGTTTCTTGGAAAATGGAAAAAAGTGAATTTCGTGTAGTGATTAAACACTATTATTTGAAAAGCAAAATGGCGAAAGAGACAAAAGAAGAGCTTGATAAACATTACGGCGAATCTGCTCCGTCAGATTATATGGTAAAATAGCTTATTTGTTGTAGTCTTTTGAAGAAGGCAACTTTTGTGTTTCTTGGAAAATGGAAAAAAGTGAATTTCGTGTAGTGATTAAACACTATTATTTGAAAGGCAAAACGGCGAAAGAGACAAAAGAAAAGCTTGATAAACATTACGGCGAATCTGCTCCGTCAGATTATATGGTAAAATATTGGATTGCTGAATTTAAACGGGGCCGAACAAGCACTGCAACAATACCATCAACAGGCAGGCCAAAAGAGGTGGTACTGAAGAAAATATCAAGAAAATCCTCGATATCGTTATAAATGATCGTCGGATCAAAATCCGTGAGATTGCTGAAATGGTAAACATATCATATGAACGTGTGTTCAACATTTTGCGTGAACATTTGCATATGAAAAAGCTATCGGCAAGATGGGTGCCGCGTTCGCTCAGTGTTGAACAAAAACGAGTTCGACAGATCACTTCACAGCGGTGTTTGGACATGATGATGATTTTTGGAGTAGATTAATAACTGTAGATGAAACGTGGGTCCTCCACTATACACCTGAAGCCAAAAATCAATCGAAGCTGGTGGACGTGCTCCGAAGAAGGCGAAGAGAGCGAAATCGGCTGGCAAGTTTATGGCCACTGTATTTTGGGATGCATACGGAATATTGCTCATCGATTATCTTGAAAAGGGATCCACAAACACAGGAGAGTATTATCGTGCATTATTGGATCAATTGGTTGATGCAATCAAGGAAAAATGACCACATTTAAACAAGAAAAAAGTGCTCTTTCTTCAAGACAAAGCACCAGTTCACACAGCATTAGATACGATGCTAAAACTACGAGAAATCCACTTCGAATTGGTTGATCATCCTCCTTATAGTCCAGATTTAGCCTATAGTGACTTTTTCCTGTTTCCAAACTTGAAAAAATGGCTCGCAGGAAAAAGATTCATCTCAAACGAAGAAATGATTACCGAAACTGATGCGTATTTTGAGGAGCTTCCAAAATCGTATTATTCAGATGGTATAAAAAAGTTGGAAAATCGTCTTACTAATTGTATTAAGCTAAAAGAAGGCTATGTTGAGAAATGAGTGGTTTTTGAAAAAAAAAAATGTTTTTTTCATACTCAGGTATCTTCAATATCAATCTGTCCTCGTAAATCTATTATTTAGGTACTACTCAGTCTGTAACGAAAAGTAACCTTTCATAATTTGTAGGTGTTAAATTCAAGTTTTCATTGAGTTTTAAATATACGTAGGGTGTCACATATTACATCTTAGCTAACTATGGTATTACTTTCGTAATTTCTTTAAATTTAAATCAAAAATTTTTTAAAATAAAATTTTAATGAAATTTAAATTTATAAAAACCACAGCAATCACAAACAAACGATATACAAGGAATTTAATTTAATTCATTTTCTATCAACACATAATCAAACAACCAAACAGACAAACGCTTGATGAATTTCAAAGTGGCATCATTACATTTTTAAAACGTCAAATGTCGAAAAAACGTAACGAAGAAGTTAAATGAAACTAGTAAAGCACTTGTTTCTTCTTCTGCCTGATATGATTTTAAATGAAAAAAAAAAAATTAAATAAAATTGATTTCAATATAATTGTGGTGTTGCTTCATGTTTTCTTTTAAAACAGCAGTAGCAGCACCAGCAGCAACAGCAACATCATCATCAATATCATCAGTGAAACACTCTCAATGAAAAAAATTTAATGAAACGAAACGAAGCGTGATGTTTTGCTATATGATGCTTAAATAGAAAAATCGTCATCATCATCATTCTTGTCAAAATCATTATCCTGGTCGTAATCATATGATTTTTTCTTTCTTTGTAATTTAAGTGCTGGTGTTTGTATTAAATTAAATTTATTTATTTATTTATTTATTTATTTATTTTTTTGGAATTTATTTCTGCCGGATTAATTTTTTCTCTCGTGCTTTTAGATGTCACTTCAATTTGCTTTCAATTTATGGTTGTCTATATGCATGTATGGTGATGATTTCTTTCTTAAATAATTTGTGTTTTAAAAATAAAGTTCGAGATAAAATACTCAATATATTTGACATGCAATAAAGATTTCTGAAATTTGTTTAAATGAAAGTGTCAGGATTTTTACAAATGAGCGAGAGCAATAATTTAATGAATTACTTCAGAAAATACAATAAATTTAGTAAATTCAATGGTTAAATATTAAGGCGGTTTTAATATATACAAAACATGTGAAAGTGCATAGTAAAGCATTGTATAATTTCAACTAAAAAGTGGTCTAACTTTCAACATGACTTTGGTTTTTCAAAAGAATATTTTTTTTTCTTCATTGCTCTTCTAGGCAGCATATTGGCTTTCCATAAAGCATCCACTACTATGTTTCAGTTTCATTAATCAAGTAGATTTTTCAAGCTCTATCTTCCTCCGTATGATTGTGTAGTGATAGATATCCTTACTAATTGGTGGTGATCTTTACTTTAGCATTGTAGTTTTTTCTCACTAGGTGGCGTGATATGCCTGATCATTCGTCTGATGTTTTTCACCATTGCCAGAGATATGTGGGAAGGTCTTTGAACGTTTTCTTTATTTTTTAGATTGAGTTGTTAGAAGAAAAGTTTATTAAACCCTTGAAACCACAATTCAAAATATTTTTCATCATGTCTTCTGCTGAGTCTTTAACCTGTTACGCTTGTCTTGTTATGCGTGCGATCTAACCACTGTCCACGATACCCCCTTCAAAAGAATATTTGCTCCTTTTTTATTACAAATTATACTACAATTTTTACGAACTGAGTCATTAATTTTTTTTTTATCCGTCACTCCTCCTAGGGTGCATATTGGCTTCTATAAAGCATTCATTAATTTTTTTCAGTTTCATTAATCCAGTCGATTTATCAAGCTAAGTAGATGATTAATCCACTGTAGCTCCCTCCATATGATTGTGTAGTGGTGAAGATCCTTGCTAATTAGTAGTGGTCTTTACCTTAGCATTGTAATTTTTTCCCAGTAGGTGGCGTGTTTGTCCTGATCATTCGTCTAATGTTTGTCATCATCGCTAGAGGCATGTGGGAAGCTCTGGGGGCTTCTTCTTTATTTTTTTAGATGGAGTTGTCTGGAGTGAAGTCAAGCCTCTTTGTTAAACATTCGAAACCACAATTAAACTTTTTTCATCATGTCCACTACTGTGGCTCGAACCTGTGACGCTTGTTTTGTCATGCGTGCGCTCTAACCATACATATATAGAGGGTCCGCCATCTAACGTTTTTCTTTTTCAACTAGTGTTTATTTCGTGAATGGTAACACTTAGCTCATGTCTGATTTGACAGATAATTAGTCTTATCCTTCCGCTGAACGAATATGTATATACGCTTGAACAACGCTAGGAATTTGGGCCTGCGATCGACTTACAGAAGATGCCGACTTTGCCAAAAAAATCATCTTTTCAGATGAAGCTCATTTTGATCTTGGCGGGTATGTAAACAAGCAAAATTGTCACATTTGGGACACAGAAAACCCGCAAAAATATTTTGAAAAGCCGATAGACCCAATACGAGTCACTGTTTGGTGCGGATTTTGGTCCAGAGGCATAATCGATAATGTGCTTAAAAATTGGACCGATCGTGTAGGCCACTGTGTGGCCAGCCGAGGCAGCCATTTGAATGAAATTGTTTTCCATTATTAACCGGAAGGATTGTACTTTTAGTTTTTTTTTATAGCATTTTCAAAAAAAAATATTTGGCGGACCCTTTATATCTCTTGGTGAGAATCGGATACGAAATCTGCAGCGCTGGCAGACTAACATGCTACTTACTAGCTTGCCGGGGTCAGTGCAAAGAAAATAAGTAAAGCAATTAGCATGTAAAGGGCGGAGGTTAGGATCTAAGCTGGCTTAAGAACATTTTTTTTACAAATTCAGTTTTATTCATACCAATATAAAATAGAAAAATGGGAATTAGTAATGGAATACGATGTCGGGCAAATGTTCACCCCTAGCACGTTGGGAGACGTGCGATGTTTTCACAAAAATTTTGAACCAAACAAAATCATTTTTAGTAATGAGGTCCATTTTCAATTAGTCGGTTATGAAAACAAACAAAATTGTAGCATAAGGGGCTCACAAAATTCAAAAACAGTTCTCGAAAAACCATGACATCAAATAAACCACCCTAGAGGTGGAAATTTTTCCAACATCATATTCCATTATTAATTCCCATATTTCTGTTTTATATTGGTATGAATAAAACTGAATTTGTCAAAGAAAAATGTGTTTTTAAGCCAATTTACTTCGTAATCTCAAATCTGCCCATCCTTTATTAAAGGAAGTAAGTCCAATTCATTATAACTGGTGCTGAAACTATCAATTTGCTCATGTGTGCAAAATCCTTCTGCATTTAAGTACCAACTAAATTTGTAAAAGTTCTTTAAAAATATAAACGCACATTTCAATTTATTTTTAATCCTTAAAAAACGACAATGAAAAAACTTTTCTAAGCCCTGTTTTTTACCAATTTAATTCATTATTTCACATTATTCTTTTTCCACCTTAACTTTTTTGCCAAAAACTTTTCAAACTCAAAACAGAAAACCTTTTTTAGAAAAAGCAAAGGCAAAATAAATAATCATTTGTGTACTTGACTGTTGAAGATTTTTTCCCACAATTAAACAACTTTTTCTTTTACGTTTTTTAACTGAATTTTTGCATTTTCTCTTATTTGTTTGCACAGATAAATTGCTATGAAAACTTTAAAGGTCAAGGTACTTAATATTTTTTTCCCGATTTTTTTTTTTTTTTAACTAACAAACTAAAAAATAAAATTGTAAAAGCCAAAAGCAAAATATTTATATTGGAAAGTTTACAAAAAATGCCAAAAAAAAAAAAAAAAACAAAAAAAATTAAAGAGAAAACTGAGAATAAAAAGTTACACTGACAGTTGTGGTTCTCACGCTGCACAGATTTTTTTTTATTATCATGCGAATACGAATTGAAAAAAAAGTCATTGAAAGTGAATTTTCCTTTTTTTCTATTTTAGTGTTGGAGAAATGATTTTCTTATTGTTTTTAATTTTTGTTGCATTGAGTTTGTGTATGGTTATGAAAGAAAGTTTTTTATCTTTGTTTCATTAAACAATATATAGAAAAAATTGAAAAGAATAGAAAAATACATAACTGCTTTCATATTTTGTTGGTTTGAAAAGTACATAGACTTTATACTAAGGCCTTTGCGTACTTGAATATTGTTTAGCTGTGAACAGCATGCTGCGAATGATATATTACCAAATTCTGTAAAATTCAGTTTTTAACGCAAGGTTACATATTTACTAAGAAAGCCTGATGTAGACCTCACGAGCGTTATGCGTGAAAAATTAAAAGTTAAAGCAAGACTTGAAAAATCACCTAACTATCAGTTATTAACCCTACTCCGGACTCTGTGAAAGGCACATGAAAAACGAGTTACATACATATTGGTGATTTTATAAACGCATTCGATAGTCTGACTTCTGTAAAGGTGTTAAAGATTATGTCTGAATTTTTTAACCCTGCAAAAAAAATTCGTCTTATTTTCCGTCCTTTTGATACCACTTTAAATCGATCGGCTCACAAACTTAAGTGAACTGGCTCACTACGAAGTGTGTCAGTGAGTGTTTGACTGGATTGCTTAAGTCTAAACATGTTAGCCGTAAGCTGCAGTGTTCAAAAAGATCAGAATTTGACAATTTCTCGGGTTAGTTGGTGTAATTGTTACCCTCGAAACAGAGTGTTAATAAGCGATATTCTGACGTGTTGATACTATGAACTCATTCCACGAATAAAAAGATTGAATTTATTAAGTGTTATTATTATCATCGATCTGGCGATAAAAGAGGAAAAACTCACTGATTGCCCCAACTTTTGAAATATTTCCCAGCGAAAGTTTTACTATAGTGTTGGTTTATGGTCTATCATATTATGATACAATTGCTGATTCAGGTGAGATGCTCACTGAGAACATTCTCGGCAAGAAGTGTTAACCCAGATGGGATCAGGCATCTGAGGAGTTCTACCCGTCATTTTTACACCTTAACTAATATAAATGTCGATACCGGTGAGATATTCACTAAAAGTATTCTATCCTGGAACGGTTTGGGGGTACCCTCGTCGGAGGAGTTCGGTTGTGGTGTCCTTATGAGGTGAGAATATCCTTTAAACATCTGAGCCACTGTAGTATCTTACAGGCGGCGATCTCGGCAATAAAGATGGCGGCGGACTGGTGGATGCACTATAGCGTATTTGATTTTGATATCTGGATCTGTCAGGCTGCTATCAGGGCGCTCGCTGGTGTCTACTCGATATCGCACCTGGTATGTGAATACCGGAAAATTTTAAACGAAATGGCGTGACATCCAAAGATTATGTGAGTAAGGAGACACTTTGATATCCAAGGGATTCTGGTCCTGCGATACATGTTGGGCAGGGCACATATGCGGTAAGAGAATGAACCCACCAACTTTGTATCACCACAGATCTGACCGCTGACGCCCTGTCATGGGCTGAGAATACTGGTGGCTATCATCACTGGGCACTGGGTGAGCATGCTACGAGACTGGGTCTACCGTTCAATGATTACTGTAGGATTTGTCAAGATGATGAAGACGATCAGTGATCGAATCTTTCGGATATTAAGACTGTTTTACTTGACAATCCGTATCTGCATGTCGTATCAGACCTACCTGAGTATCAGTGGGCTTTTATTTTGTGTATTGGTCTGGTTGGTTCGTTTCAGGCCATGGTGCAGACGTATAGGGCCATTTGGACGCTACTTTCTATGGGCATCACTGTGTTTTATCAATATTGGATCCAAGTGAGCTGGACCAGTGTTTGGCTATCCGTTGTAACTAACTAACTAACTTACTATCATGGTCGTGTCTTTCTCGAAATGGAACAAGTAGACGTTCACTACCAGCTATATTCTGCTTTTCTCAGCAATGAAAACTTTAAACAGCGCCTCACTTTTAGAATAAAGGATAAGCAATCCCATTTGATTTCATTTTCTTTTATATCACCAGGAACCCAAACTAGAGTAACAAGAATATTCCCATTTGCAGATCTTAAGATATTCTTTACAGCTCAACCAGAATAGAGGTTGTGGTTCTCCATATTATGGTCCTGGTTGACTGTAAAAAAGTGGATGTCTTTGGTGACGTTCAGCCTTTTCAAATCCTCAGCAGCCATTTGTGCTGCATGAACTTCATTTTGAAAGAGGCTCGCATGTTTCAGAAGCCTGTAGCGACGTTAAGTTGCCTGCAGTATACACGTGCACCAATCTTTCCGTTCAATTTAAAACCATCCACATTAAAATGGATTTTCGCACTGCTTTTTTTATTACAATTGATGGTATTCACCAAATGGCGTGTTTTGCAAAAGTATTTGGCTCTTAAGCTTTACAATTTGCTAGACTTGGTTCTTTCACTTTGTCAGAGATTAGTTGAATGCATTCAAGGGTAATTCAAACATAACTTTTCAGATGAAGACGGCTTGTCTGGGTTTTTAGGATTCTAAAGCCTTATTTACTGCCGAACGTATTACTGCGTTCCAGTGTATTCTGGAAGTATGTGTATGCTTGCGTACGAAACCGGGTATACCAAGTTCGAATCCCAAAATAAACGAGAAATGATTTTTATACTGTGAGCGACTTAAGTACAATGGCAGAATTCCTTAGCTCTTGTTTACTGCCTATATTTTAAGAACTTTAAAAAGCTTTCAATATAATTTACTACTGATACTGCTTTGTAGGGTATATTACAAGCCACCTTGAAAGACTTTGTTTTGCCTTTACCCACTTTTTCTTTATTTTCAAACATTTCCCAAATTCAATTGTATTTATCCGTTTCCGTATATTGTTAGCAGGCTGCAGCCGTTTCCTATTCATGCCACAGTTTTAATACTCTTTTTCCCAGCACAGTGGTGCTGCAGCAGCATTGTTGCAAGCAATGCAAATGGTTTGGCAGTGTGCGTGCATGCGTATGTTTATAAGAGCGACTTTTGTCTAGCTTTTGTGGATTTTGAATGCCGCACAATTCAAAGCAAAATTAAAACCCAGTAACGATTTCTTTTTTCTGTTCTTTTTTTCCCCCATTGCAGGTTTAACGTTTTTCTTTCTTCTGTCAAACTTTTTTGCATTACTGGGGTGTGTGTGGATGCTTTTATTTTAAAAGCGTTTTTGTTACGGTGTTTTTGTTATTTGCCTACACAAAGATGAAAGCAAAAGTTTAAGTATAAAAACATTTTTTATTGTATTTTCTTAGAAAAAAAAGTAATAAAAATACTTATAAAACTTAAAAGAAAGGTAAACAAATTCCAGAAAAATAGAAAATAAATATATTTTCTTTCAACTCTGTAGCCTTGTCTTAGCAACTCAGAGAGTTTTAATGTTAAAATTCGTATGCTGCTGTTCGCACCAGATAAATGCATTTAATACACCTGCTGCTCTTGCTGCTGCTTTTGCTGCCTTTGTTGCTGCTATTGCTCTTTTGCTCCTGCTGCTTTACGTAAATATATAAATTTTAAATTCCCATAAATTATCGTGATAAATGAGGTGCCCTTAATTTCTATTTACCTTCTCAATTGTTTGTCTATTTGTTCATTCATTTGCATCGTTTGTTTGCATTGACGATAATTGTTCACAATATGAAAATTCACTTTCTTTTATTGATTTATCATTTACATATTTGTGTCCTTTAATTTATTGTGTCACTCCCCGGTACAATTTGAGTGTAATAAACATTTACTTGAAATACTTTTGAAATAAATTTTATTTTGATAGCATTTTAATGTTTTAAATTATTGCAAAAACAAAGGCTTCTGTAAATGGATACACTTTTTTTAAAAAGATGAACACAATTTATTTGAAAATAATAAATTAATACATTTTCAATAATTTTTTATTATCAAAGTGTTACCAAGGTAATATCTCTTTTATGTCTTTTGTTTCCATTTCATTATAATTGTAATAAAATCCATATTTTTTTAAATATCTCAACCATACAAGGGTTTGGTTATCACATAAAGAAATATGAGCAACGTTAAAAGAGTTGTATTAAAAATATTTAAAATAAAAATGTTACATATTAAAAGCCATATCATAGAATAATAAACAAAGTGAAAAGCTATTACTAAGAGTAGGAGGTTGTTCAATAAATTTCTTATATCAATATATATATTTTTGCTTTGAAAATAAATGGGCTATATAATAAGTATAGGGTGGGCAATTTAAAAGTTTAAATTTTAAAATGCAATTAAACAAAAATAGTTTGAAATTTTGCCAAATTTATTCTTTTGTTCTTCTGTTAGAAATGATATATTACTTCATTCATATGCCTGCCGCGGCCTTAAGATGCCAAATTGTCTCTTGTTTGTCGATATAACACCTGTCTTTATTGGCGCTCCACAGAAAATAGTCCAACGGTGTCAAATAGCAGCTTGTAGGCGGCCAAATGGCATCACCATTTCGGCTAATTAAACGACCATCACACGTTTGACGCAATATATCGATTGTGGCATGATATGTGTGACAAGTAGCACCATTCTGTTGAATCCACACATCGTTCACCTCAATAACATGAAGAGCGGGCACAAAAAAAATTGTTTATCATAGTGCGATAGGTGTCTCCATTGACCGTTATGGTTGATATTAAAAGCTGCATCAAACAGTCACTCATAATGGGTGCATTGGATTCTGTAAGACCACGTTTGAGTTTTCTGAGCCCCAAATACAGCAATTTTGCTTATTAACCTACCCACCAAGATGCAAATGAGCTTCACTCGAAAAGTTGAGTACAGTTTCCCGTTGGCCTATCTAGTGAAGCGGATGGTCATGCGTCTTCAAATCTTGAGTTAATTGAACTTTTTAAGGCGTCATACCGATATCTTTTCACAAAATTCGACGTGAACTGCTGCGTGGAATGTTCAATTCATGAGAATAATGACAAGTTGATGTTGATGGATTCTCACGCACACTCTCAGCCACAGTTTCGATATTTCCGGGTGTACGTACTGTGCAAGCACGCTTACGTGTTGGCGCATCAATAATGAAACCAGTTCCACGAACATTAGCAATAGACTTGCCTTTACCTGGCACCTTTGGTCCTTCTCTGCGACCAAATTTTGTACGATATTTTCATGCAATTTCCGAGCAATTGTCTTTGTTTTGGAAATAAATTTGTTTCGGAGAAATTATAACATAAATATTGCCAGATTCGAGATAACCGCTGGTTCCAATTTGAACCCATAGATAGCCCATCCGATAAGTATTTGCGATTTTTTGTTCCTTAATGGTTTTGCTTCAAAGGCCGCAGTTAAGGACTCTTGGAGAGTTTGTAACTAAAAAAGAACTCAGACAGTAAGACTGGCATTTCACCATTGTAATGGAGAAAATATTAAGAGACTCAGCGGTGACTATTTAAAAAGAAAAGCCACATGCATATGCCAATGATATCGCCTTATGGGCAAAATTTACTAGAAGTCACATCAGCATTCTTCAAAGTTGTGAGAGGGTCAGCTTAAACGTGTTTGGTGGTGAATGAGTTTAAGATGAAGTTAATGGTCTTCACGAATAAACAGACTTCGCGTCTAGAGCCCTCATTAGGCTCAAATAGCTTTAACTTTTAAGACATGGATAACTTCGTTTATCTCGATTCCGCTATGCACAGAATCAATAATGTTAGTCTGGTTATAAAAAGGAGCATCTTAATTGCCAACAGATGTTATTTGGGCTTAGTTATCATAACAAAACTCCATATATGCAAGACGTAAATGCTATCAGTTTTGCCGTCTGGTGCCGAAGTGTGGTTCACAGACACAGACTGATGAGGCTATTCTAGGAGTCTTTACTAACGGGTATTCACACCTGATGAAATTTGAGTTGTATCCCGATATCCCGATATCGAAGTTATTGGACGCATTAAAGTGCACAATTACTTTGGTTGCGATATATCTGGCGCATGAGTGAAAATTTGCCAGCCCGGAAGGTGTTGGACGACGTAAGAGAGAGTGGCCGAGACTTCATTGGAAGATCCAGAACTTCTTTTTTTGAATCATCATACTCGTAGAGGTGTGAATGACTGGAGAAAAAGCGTACAAGATCATCGCTCTTGGGCTTCTATATCATTGGCTACGCACCAATTGTGGTTGTATATATTCATATAAGTAAGTAATTGTAGAGATGGCTATATATCGCACAACTGTAATTCGATTAAATCAAGCAAACATGTTTGTGAAAAGCGATGTTTTTAATTCGTAGCTAATAACTTTTACTAAAGTGTGTCCTAAAATGAACACAAGACTTAAATTGAATAGAAAACACAGTTTTTAGTCTTTTGATTGTTATTTTTTTAATGAATCATAAAGTACATAGGATAGGGTTAAATGACCTATACAGCTTTGCATGCACATTCGCACTCTTTTATAGGAATTTTCCATGACCACTTTGTATAAATGTGGCTGAATTTCGTTGATGCAGTATTGAATCTCCTGCTTTAATGCACGGGTAGTTGTGGGCTTGTTGACATAGACTTGTGACTTCAAATAACCACATAAAAATAAATCCAATGGTGGCCAGTTCTGATCAGTTTCATGGGTTGTATGCCACATGGCACTATCTTGTTCATCCAATTTCGGCAGAAAGACTGTGTCATCATGTCGCGATATCGAGCATCAGTAACTACTCGACCAGCCTTATTTTCAAAAGAGCATGGGCCAATAATACCACCAGCCCAAAATCTACAATCTAATCTCTTTTCGATAATTACATGTGGGTTCTCAGAACCTAAAAAGCGGTAGTTTTGGCAATTAACAAAGCTATGAAGGTGAAAATGCTTAGGATGATTTTGCACGAAAAGTCAGCATCCATCTGTTGATGTTCAGTAATCCATTCAACGAACTCTCTTCGCTGTGCATGGTCATTGGGTTTCAGTTGTGGTGTTAATTGAATTTTGTAAGCATGGAGACACAGCCCTTTAGTGAGTATACCCTGTAAAGAGCTTCTTGAAATTTTCAATACTTACCCATGACGCCGAATTGCGTTTCTTGGTTTATTACTGACATTCTCACGAACTGGATAGATATTCACATTTGGACGGATTGTTTTTGGCGTCTCCAACGGATCCAATCTCCACGAATTTTTCACTAAATCTCTTCAAAGTTGACGAAATTAAAACACTATTTCGACCATATTTTGTAAGAAATTTTCGAATTGCGGCCGCCAAACCTTATTTTTGAAATATTGCTCAATAATGAGGACACGTTGTTCTATCATAAAACGCTCCATTTTTACTTACTCTAAGCTATCAGCTATCGAATTGTTTTTATTAGAATTGCCAACACCTTACAGCATAAATGGCAACAAATTCATATCTTGCGTTGATTTGGGCGCGCCCTATACTTAGCGATGCAATCAATTCTAATTTCTATTACTTACAGCTCAACTGTTTAAATGAAGTAATCAAGAAACCGCAATCAGAATTAACAGATTTTTTATGCCGGTTTATCATTGACAGGTCGAACACACAACCTTAAATAAGGGTATTTTTTATAGAGGTAGAACTTTAAGTTGCAATAAAACAATGATGGATTATTCGATTGACATGAGTTTTATTTATCCGAAAGACAATCTTGTGGCATAGCATTTTAAATATTATCTCTGGCATATGACCGCCTCGGCTGGCGCGCATATAGTCCAATCTGGACGTCCAATTTTCGATGACTTTTTCCAACATTTGTGACCGTATATCGGCAGGAAAGTAGTCTAGCGGTGTTAAATCACAAGATCTTGGAGACAAATTCAAAGGTCCAAAACGTGAAATTAGGCGGTCACCAAACGTGTCTTTCAATAAATCTATTGTGGCACGAGCTGTGTGACATGTTTCGCCGTCTTGTTGAAACCACATCTCCTGGACATCATGGTTATACAATTCAAGAATGAAAAAGTTAATAATCATGGCTCTATACCGATCACCATTGACTGTAACATTCTGGCCACCATCGTTTTTGAAAAAGTAGGGACCAATGATTCCACAAGCCCATAAAGCACACCAAACAGTCAGATTTTCTGGATGTAACGGTGTTTCCACATACACTTGAGGATTACCTTCACTCCAAATGCGGCAGTTATGTTTGTTGACGTAGCCATTCAACCAGAAGTGCGCTTCATCGCTAAACAAAATTCACTTATGAAAATTGGGGGCCATGATAATCTCGTTTTGGGCCCATTCAACGAATCTACACCTTACTTGATGATCGTTTGGCTTCAATTGTTGCACGAGTTGGACTTCGTAAGCACGCAAACCAAGATCCTTCCGCAAAATCATCCATAAAGTGGATGGACACAGATCCAATACTTGTGCTCGATGGCGGATGGACACATTCGGGCTTTCCTCAATGCTACGCTCTACAGCAGCAATAGCTTCTTCTATACGCACCGTACAGCGTCTCTGGGGATGCGAGTTATCAATAAGAGTAAACGTGGTGCGAAAACGTTCAATGACGATAAAATGGACGTAGTGCGCTATACGTTTTCCGCACAGAACCATTCATTATGAAATAAGATTGCACTATTTGCAAGCGTTATTCAGGTGTGAGTCTATTCATGATGAACTGCTAAACCAAACCCCATCTTGAAAAGTAGTGCCAACTTAAAGTTCTATACCTCTATAAAAAACACGCTTTACTAATAAAAAAATATTCTTCACTTGGCTGAACAGTTTTGATAAAGATGTAAGTGTTACGTAACCCTGCTTCTCGAATAGGATAAAATGAACTTCGTGGTTTGTTCATAAACTTATTTCTTATTTATACCACAAGCACTAGGGTGCAAGCCTACAAGGAACTCATGATTCAGTTATCTCTATGGACTGATGATAGTGATATTTTCCACCCAAACCTTTCATGCTTTTTCTATATGAATCTTTGAAGGTAAATAAAGGGTCCGCAAAATAATTTTTTTCTTAAATCCTATAAAAAAAAATTACTGAATATTTTCTCAAATTTATTTTTTTATTTGAAAGTACAATCCTTCCGGTTAATAATGTAACATAATTTCATTCAAATGGCTGCCTCGGCTGGTCATGCTGTAGCCTACACGATCGGCCAAATTTTAAAGCACATTATCGATTGTGTGCAGCTGTATTTCACCAATGGCTTCACGAATATTGCCTCTGGCTTATTGGCGTCATACTTATCTTTGACGGCACCCCACAAATAATAGTCCAACGGTGTCAAATGGCAGCTCCGAGGTGCCCAAACGACATCAGTTCTGCGGCTGATAATACGATCTTCAAAAACAGGACGCAAAACATCGAGTGTAGCTTCGGCTGTGTGGCACGTAGCGCTGTCCTGTTGAAACCAATTGTTGCTAATATCCTCCTCTTCAATTTTTGTGAACAAAAATTCGTTTAACAGGGCCCAATTATGCCTCTGGACCAAAATCCGCACCAAACAGGGACTCGTCTTGGGTGTATCGGCTTTTCAATGTATGCGTGCGGGTTTTCTGTGCCCCAAATGCGACAATTGTGCTTGTTTACATACCCGCCAAGATCAAAATGAGCTTCATATGAAAAGATATATTTTTTTTTGGCAAAATCGGCATCTTCTAAAAGTGGATCGCAGGCCCAGATTCCTAGCGTTGTTCGTTCAGCGGAAGGGTAAAACTAATTATCTGTCAAATCAGACATGAGCTAAGTGTTACCATTCACGAAATAAGCACTAGTTGAAAAAAGACGTTAGATGGCGGACCCTTTACAAAGCTTATTTAATTAAAAAATAAATAAATAAAATAAAAACTTTTAAACTGAATTATTTCTCCTATTTTTAATCTTATGTCACCTTAAATTTTAACCACCTATTGATTACAAAACCTTATAACTAAAGAACTTAATCTTTCGAAAATCTATTTTGGGACCAAAACGAAAAGTTTCCGTTTCATCTTTAACACCTTTTTAAAATTACTTAATGGATAGCATTAATACAACAACAAAAAATGGTTGCACTTAAACAACTGCCAGTCACATTTCATTTATTTATTTATACTTTCATTTATTTCCTTGCCAAAATAAGTAAGAACGAAAGCAGAAAAAACTTTTAACACAGACAGAAATCTATCTATTGAGCTTTTTTAAGGAAGAACCAAAGAACTTTACTTATCTGTTAACTGTCAAATTATGGCTGGTGTACTAAACGATGCTAAAACTACGTATACCAAGTTATTAATGGCAAAAGTAATATTTCCTTGGTATTGAACAGTATAGAAGAAAAGTAAGGAAACTTTTTAGTTTCTTTAGATTCTTTTAGGTTGTGGTGAAAGCCTTTATATACGTAACAGAATTTGCAAGTTGTCCGTTCTTCCAACTTCAACAGTGATTTTCGATTTAAAGTTGTTTTTTTTTTGCACGTAAACCAATATCATAAATAAATTTGCTTAATATTTTCACGTAAATAAAGTGAAAATTAATAATTAAATATTACAAACTTCTCTCTTTTTTACTGTTTTATTTTCCATTTATTTTCTGGCTGTGCTGATATTCTTCCTGCATATTTTAAGAGTCTGTCTTATCTTAAGCGTCTACCTGACTTTCCATTGTTAAACTGACAAAACTATAAGACAACCTAAGACAAGTTAAACTTAAGCTATAGGTACAAAAAAATTAAAAAAAAACTTAAGCAAAATATAATATTTATGGCAAGGCTCTAGAACAAGAAGCAAAAGTAAAAAAAAGGTTGTATAATTTCACTATTTACCCCCCACAGCAATTTTTCTGGTTAAAGTTCACAAAAGACACAATGGGTATACTTTGCATACAAAGCTATTTAAAAAAAAAAAAAAGAATTCAGGGCTTTCAAAGGAAAATTCAACGTAAAAGTTTTTACGTTGAACAAAAAAATTTTCGTATTCTTTTAATTCTATTTTTACCCTCTGCCATCAATTTAATTTTAAAAAATTCATTGAATATTGAACAGAGCAACAGCATCAATGTTTTCTGAAAATTGTTTTCCTTCCCTTTTTTCGCCAATTTGTTTTAAGGTAGAAAGACGAAGATAAATTAATCCTGATAAAGCTTATGAATTTTATTTAAAATATTTTACTGCAGTATAGTTTGTCTCATGTCTTTTTTAGCAACAATTTTTGTAAATTAAATAGATTTTCTTTTTTTTCCCGTTTTTATTTTGGTTTTTTTCATTTTTATTTTTTGCAAAAAGTGTTACTTTTTTCTGGAAAAGAAAAGCCTCAGTGTTCGTGGCATTACAGGCAAGAAAAAAGCTTAAAATTTCCTTTTTTCTCTCTAAAATCCATTAAACATAATTAGAGTTCAGAATAGAATGCATAGTTAATTTAGCAATTATTAGTGCCATAATTTTATTTACATTTTCTCATCATTACACTCAAGAAAATATGTTGGAAAATCAGTTTGAGCAAACATTAGAAAAAGCAAATGAAATAAATAGGAAGGAAACTGAATGCCACCTAAGAACGACTTTATGAGACTTTGTTCCACAATATATGTAAAAACAATGATGTAGTGTAGTGGTTAAAGTGGTAGTTCCTCGTATCTTGAATTAATGAAAAAATTAAGAAACTCCAATTCTTCTCTTTATAAAGGGTCCGCCATCTAACGTTTTTTTCCAACTACTGCTTATTTCATGAATGGTAACATATAGCTTATGTCTGATTTACCAGATACTTCGTTTTTTCCTTCCGCTGAACGAATATGGTTCTGTATACGCTTAAACAACGCTCGGAAATATTGCGACATTACTTTGAAAATCATGTTAATGTTGCAGAATGAAAAAAAGAAAAAAATCAGCTTTTGCAGATGAAGCTCATTTTGATCTTGGCGAGTATGTAAACAAGTAAAATTGTCGAATTTGGGGCACAGAAAACCCGCACGCATACATTGAAAAGCCGATACACCCAAGACAAGTCACTGTTTGGTTCGGATTTTTGTCCAGAAGCATAGTTGGGTCATTTTTCTTCGAAAATGAGCAAGGAGTGGCCACTACAGTCAATGGCGATCGTTATCGGGCCATGTTGAACGATTTTTTGTTCACAAAAAATGGAAGAGGAGGATATTAGCAACATTTGATTTCAACAGGACGGCGCTACGTGCCACACAGCCCAAGCTACACTCGATGTTTTGCACCCTGTTTTTGAAGATCGCATTATCAGCCGCAGAGCTTATGTCGTTTGGCCACCTCGGAGCTGCGATTTGACACCGTTGGACTATTATTTGTGGGGTGCCGTCAAGGATAAGTGTTACGCCAACAAGCCAGAGAAAATTGAGGCTTTAAAGGACAATATTCGTGAAGCCATTGGTGAAATACAGCTGCACACAATCGATAATGTGCTTAAAAATTGTACCGATCGTGTAAGCTACTGCATTGCCAAGCCGAGGCAGCCATTTGAATGAAATTATTTTCCATTATTAACCGGAAGGTTTATATTTTCAAATAAAAAAAAAGTTTGAGAAAATATTAAGTAGTTTTTTTTTATAGCATTTTCAAAAAAAAATAAAAAATTATTTGGCGGACCCTTTACAAAAATCGATACTTACCTTATATGGTAGTTACCACGCTTACTTGTCCTGATGATTCGTATTGATTAATATGTCATTGAAACCAAATACTGAAACTTTAGCTTATATTGGAGGCTCAACGCCTACTTGTCCAATTTCGCCCACTTTTTGCCTAACGATTTGTATTGATTACGAAGTCATTTAGACCAAATTCAGAAGCTTTCTAGCTAGACCATTTAGACTTTAATGCAAATTTTTTTTTTTCTTTTAAAGTTTGAAAATAACGATGACTATGAAACCTACAATTGAAATTTTGTGAATCGAAAGAAATTGATTTGGAGTAGATCGGGGCACATTATTTATAAACACTGCGCTAAGTGCACCTTGGTGGGCTGACTGAACTTTATAAATACAACAAAAACCAAATATAACTGCAGAAGATGGCCCGGGTAGAGCAGTAAAAATAAATACTGCAAAAAAGCTTTACCTACTGAAATAAAACAGGAGCAGATACAATGGATCAAATGGTATCGTAATATAGCTGCATGCGTAGAACAAACCCCTGGCCTTTGTCTGTAGAAATGCAAAACTATCGATAGTCGGCCCATTCGCAAAAAAACTATCGATACTATCGAATGCTTTTAAAGACTGAGTTAGTGAAAACGTATCGCAACAATTAATGCCAAAGTTGACATTTGCAACGTAAAAATCAAAATTCTGTAGACTTCCTACGTGACAATGAAAACGTTACGTCTTCAGTAAGTAGCAACGTGCTTTGGTTATGTTAGAGAATTTGACAGCTGATTCCCACGTACACGATACGTTTTCACTAACTCAGCCTCAAGTGCTACTTGTGGCAACAATATGAGAATTTAAGTTAAAGGGAAAAAATAATAATAAATGCACAGTGTTGAAACAAATAATAGGGGCACTTTAATTTTTCCAATATGTCATAGAATGTGACGAATTTAAACTTTTCGATGAAAGAGTAATCCTTATATATAGCGAAAACCATTAATGACTATGGAAAAAAGCGTGGAGCAATTGGCAGTTTTGATAAACTTTTAATTCGTACTTTAACGATTATATCCTTCAAGTCACCAAAAAGCCTCAAAAATGAACTTATTCTCTTGTTTCAAGTCGCACAATAAAAAAAACTTATGGGGACTAGACTTATGGGTAAGAGTCCTCAAAATATATCATTACTCAGCAAACGGAAGCAACACCTGCACCGTAATAGAGCAACATGCCATGGGTTGACTAAATGAATATTAATTTGTTTGGGTTAAATGCAAAATCATATGTTTCAGTTTAATAAATAAAAATTTAAGAAACTGTTAAACTGTGTCCCCATATGTAACGGCTAACAACCTGCGTGGAATAAATTTTTGCAAATGTGATTTAAATTGCATTTAGTGACCTTCGTGTTTACTCATAGAATTTGACGATAGTATCTAAAGTGAAAAAAAAACTATCGATGGTCAACCAAAAACAGAACTATCGATACCATCGATAGTACAATCGATTGTTTTACAGCTCTCTCTGGCTGTGATTTTCGATATGCTGGACATAACAATATAGGCTGCATTTATTATGTATAAAAAGATGGTGAGATCAAAGCAAACGGGCCATCGACGCCGCTTTCTTATTGAATTATCAACAATCAGAAACTAATATCGTAACAGTCATCAAATTACCGACCTTTAAGCGACAAGTGTAAACTTACAATGAAACGAAAAATCGATTTTGCTGCGGTAAATGCGGCAAGCCCTTGTGCTAACAACATTACAAAGAGACGAAAACGTATGTTTGCAATGACTGTGATATAAAATAATTTAAATATTTAGGAAAATAGTTCTAGAATTTAGACTGATTAAAAACACTGGCTTAGTTTTACTTTAGTTGTATTTTTAAGCTATTCACAGTGGGGTCTGGCCATACCACAATGAGCCACTTAGTGGCAGAGTTGGCAACCCACTGGGTATCCCAATTGAACCCATCCGAGTTTTATTAGGTGTTATATTTAAAAAATTCTGGTGGGTTTTTTTTATTTAAAGGTTTTCGTAATCTACTTAAAACAAAATAACTACAATTTCTGTACTGTTTTTTGAGCTCAAATATATAATGACACCTCTAAGCCAGTTTCCAAATTCCGTTTAAAAAAAAAATTCTAGTGTTTTAAGGCACTTTAATTTTAAAGCCGATTTTGTATTTCTTCAAAGGAGGTGATTCGGTGACATGTTAAAAGATAAACTCATACCTCTTTATACGGCCTAGGTGGTTTCCGAAAATGTAAGCCATAAATGGAAATGGCTTTAAACGAGATGAATTTAAGTTGCGTTTGCTTCCCTTACACTTTTTGTTAAAAAAGTGAGAATACATGGTGTTTTAACCGTAGAACGAGGTAGTTTGCGCTTAAGACGAATTTGTTTCATACTTCAAAAAAAGCCAGTATAAAGAGGTGTAATTATATTGTAACTGCCACAACAGTCGATGAAGCAATGTTCGGAGAATACGGCGCATGCGGCATTTGATCATTTCGAATAATTGTTTTGAAACTTTTGTGACATGTGATCGGGTGTTATCATGCAAAGGAATAACTTAATCATGTCTGTCTTTATATTACAGCCGTTTTTCTCATAATGCAATATTCAAACCAGTAATTGCGGTCGGCTTCGCTCACCGAGCTTTCGCTGCCTTAATCCCACCAAGAGTGCAAAATTGCACTATAAATACTAAAAGAACGTGATTGTATAAACAAACAAAAAATATTGTCGACTTGAACGAAATTTGGAAGCAGTTATAAAATCCAATAAAACCCGGTGGACCGGGTTTTTGCCAACCCTGATTACTGGCGAAGTGTTTATTAGACATCCCAGTGCTTAGATATACAGAGATCAATATTTCTTTTGTATTGAAGGTAACACGCCAACTTTTTCAATTCCAAACACTTTTGTCCGTCGATTTGTATTGAAAACTTTAGCGGTATCCATTTTCAAGATATACTGAAATTAAGTATTTACTTTGTATGGGAGATACCACGCCCAATTTTTAACTGACAATATGCTTTGACTATGAATCTAGTCGTGCCAAGTTTAGAGATACTCTCTGTTACCATTTTTAATATATTGTTACGTTTAACATTTTAAAACTTTTGCATTCGTTTAAATTGCATGAAAATAGAATAAACACCGGTTTATTTTGTTGCTTTACAGTTTTTATTTTTTTCACTATAACTTTTATACTGCTTGTTCATACAACATATTTATATCCGCTTTCCGCACAACTTTATTTATTGACAGCCAAACGATAATTGAACAGCGTAGACAAAGCAGTCTCCTTATAGATCTAATTGCCTACAGTTTGGAAACTTTCGGAAATGCCTCAATTGTGTTAACCAGAGATGATTTATTAGGTAGTGCTGCCAGATACACAAATAAGTATGTCATTGACAGGGTGACACAAAATAAACCAAAATCCTATACAAGTAAAAATGTTTATACCCACAGATATACTGTAAAAATTTCAAGAAAATCGGTTCAATCATTTAGCTGTTCATAAAGCACAAACAAACAAGCATACAAACACACATTAATTTTTATATATAAGATTTGCTTTAATTTATTTTTTCCTTTAATATTTACAATTTCATATTTTTTTTTCATATTGTCAATAAAAATAAATTCAGTGAGATACTAAAAACGCTAATTACCCATTAAACTCAACTCAACTCAACATTTGTACTCTTGAATAGCACTGATCTATTGCTATGTGACTTAACATATTAAAAGACTTTAAGTTTTATTTAATCAAAAACATTGTTTTTGTTTTAAATTCTTTGCTTTTGAGATCATAAGCAAATTTTTATTCGAAGTGAATAAAACATTATTCTTTTCAATGATTTATACGAGAGAATCGACCACCATTAAAGAATAGGAAACATTAGCATCAGCAGAACTGATCATGTTTTCGATCCAAGCTACTGATGTCATCATCAGAGTTATTTGTGTTATGCGTATTCATTTTCTAGAACATCAACTACTTAACTCACACTGAATATTAAATTCATATTTTTTATTAATAACTCAACAACTCTTGAGCATTAGAGATCAACATAACTTATTGATTCGATAACATCAGGAGTTGCTTTAAGATTGGTTGAAAATTTGATTGGTATGATGTGCTATGCAGCAGCTTGTCGTGGTGGTGATTTATAAGACATCAGTTTGGAAATATAAATTTCATGGAGGTTTCTCTTAAATATAACGTAAATTTCGTTTAAATACTATTTTATTTGCTTTATTTTAAATAAATGATCAAAAACTCCTTTAGTAATAAGTTGAAAGTTAATATCTAAGTTTCGTCGCTCACCATTTATAAGCATAAATTTTTGAGTGTAACTCATATTTTATGCCATTTTTATGTATTTGCTATTTGAGCTAATAAAGTATTTGTAGTCACGTATTTGTGGAATAAAATCCTAACCATAATTATAATTTTATTTTCCATTTCCTTCCATTTGTATTAAATATTTGAAAATTGCTTTTAATGACTAAAAGGGTGACCAATCAATCAAAGCAAATATTAATAACAGATTACATTTCTTTTAGTTTTAGCTAAGATTGGTAGGATTTCTCTAAGGATTTTAACTAATAAAACTTGGACTTAAAAAACTATATTTTAAGGGCGACCCTAAACATAAATAAGCCCCAAGGCAATAGTATGGTATGTCACATTTTATTAGAGGAATCGCTACCAAGTGATAAAAGTAATAAAGTTTTTTATAATATAGGTTTGGAGAGAATTTTTTTGCTTTTGTGGTAAAGCTTATTAAATGAAAGGCTTTTCGATCTCATATTTGGCATGAAAAACTCATTTCCATTTTTGATATCAAGATCTTTTATGTATTCTATTGGTCGAGCCAACGATAAGATATCTTTGTTTTATAATTACACAGATTTATTGAAACTTCGAATTACTTTGTTTGCTATTTGAATTAGTTTTACGAATTAGCTAGTTCGCACTGCGGTGTAGAATATAAACCATAATTTTCTAGTTATTTTTATTTATACGGGTATGTGGTGTAAACCGAAATCGATTGAAATTGAAATCGAAATTAATTTCAAAACGCTATAATTTTCAAATCTGACAAGATTTTAATAATTTTTGTTGTTAATTCGCCCAATTACCTCTAAAATAACTTCTTTGATTATTAAAATTTTAAAATAATTGTCGCAATTCCGTATTTGAAAATTTACTCGATTCAATTTCACTCATTTTCTGTTTGCAGAACATACCCGATTGTTTTCTTATTCGTTATTTATTTCTTTTTTTTTAATTAAATAAACAAATTTATCGTAGACTAACATCCGATAAAAATTTTAGATCACATTTGTTTTTTTTTTAATCCACTGAGTAATTAAAATTGAATTTTTTACAATTTAGGTGATTCACTCTTAAAAATATATATGGCGAATTATGTAATTCGACTTATAATTAGGTAATTTGAATGAGATAGCGAATTAAGAGAAAAACGTTGTCATGTGAACATAGCACTATACACACACATATATACATTCATAATTCCCAAGTGTAATAAGGGGAAGCTGCACTCGATTCTATTTTTAGATCAACTGAAAGGCTCTGAATGGCATATGCATTACCCTATAGGTAATAATAATAATTAATAATAATTATTAATTATTTTTGTGACAAAACGTCATTTTTCGCAGTTTCAAGAATGCATTTTTTTGTTAGTATTTGATAAAAAACATATCAAAGCTATTAACGTCATGTTTTGTTTTTGTCCAAATTTAACGACAACTGCTTAGCAGGTAGTCAAACAAAGTCTTGAACGCAGTATATATTGTGCAAATTGGTCTAATTTGAAAGTTTCTTTAAATAGTTAAAAAACAAACATAAATTTGAATAAAATATGGAAAATAAATGTTATAGCAAGTGCTTATTAGTTTAAGGAAAACATTTTGTTAAAAAAAAAATAAATTGAAGAAAAACATCATACTTCTGACATAACTTTTGATTCAAGTTTTTTCTTTGAAAATTGAATTTTGGATAAGCTTTTAAAAATATGGTCGAATTTGGTCATGTTAAAGCAATCAAAAGCGTGTTAAATGAAGAATTTTAGTTTATGTTTGTCAATTTCATGTGGCGATTTTTTGAGATTGTTTTGCCTCTACTGGAAAAATAACTAACGTGAGAAAGAGGAGAAGAATGAAGAATTGTTGTGCGATTTTTTATAAAAATATTTCAAATAGATGGGAGAGTTATCGCACAGAGAGATTGATATATATCAGATACAAGACGAACTCTGGCTAAACGCTGAATTTATTTTGGTAATAAAAACTAAGCCAACTGAAACTTCAATAGGGCATACAAAGAAGGAGTATCTTGAGAAATCTGAAGGAACAAAGAGGAAAGATGCGGAGGTTCTCTCGAAAAGTCAATGCTATGAATCAGAGTAGCAAAGCAAGCAACATCAAGCAGATATGGTAGCAGTTCTCAAAGAAAAACTAGCTAGTCCAACAAGGTCATCGAAAATAAAACAACTTGCATTTATGGCAGTAAAAACTCCAGTTCGTTTAACTGTGGACGCAGTACTAACCCTTTTGTTAGAAAACAATTTCACAAACGAGCAATATCTGAGCATAAGATGTGAAAGCAAAATTAGAAATTGTGATATATACCGGCTTTATAACGACGTCGCAGAAATTTTCAAATTGGATATTGAATCCGGCAATTTTAACTTGAAAATGTACCTCAGATTCGAAATCAGCAACCTCGAATAACCCCGTATACCGATTTTCATATAAATCTGTGGAAAGTTTAAAATTTAGGCCGTCATATTGGACTTACCATTTTGAATTTGAATAATTTTAACTCAGTTTTGAAATCAGCAACCTCAAGAACATACGTATTCCGATTTTCATCGATATTTAGTGATGAGAGTCATTTTACCAATAGTGCATTAGTTAGATAAGTTTATCATAACGTAATACATAAATCCAGCCGCTAGCAATGTTGTAGGGTGATACGTCTGTCTAAAATTATCAGAGGGACCTCGTTTTTGGTAGGTCCTGCACAGCTGCAATTGAATTATTCATTTTATAAAGTATTTCTGAGCAGTGTTTCTTATATGACATTTCTACGAACCAGACTATCGTAGGGGTTGAATGCAATCTAAAGCATCACATTATTGTTCTTATTTAAATAATGCAATTAAAGGAATGAATTCCCTATTTTCTATTCACATGTGCATTCAATCTATGCAGGATTATATGGAATCTCAAACGAATAAATATCTGCACACAAACAATTATATTCTTTAGTTTATATTTAAACAACAATTTGTTTTATCTGTTAATAGCATTTAATTAATATTAATTATCCTTATTTTTGCTTTTTTTCTACTCTTTTAATTGCAATTTTTATTTGTATTTTGTTTAATTTCTGTAAACAATTTATTAAAATTAAGGCATAAAATATGGCTTAATATAATACATAAAAGGCAAAAACAAAGGTAAAAAAAGGAAATCATAAAGAGATAAGGCCGACTGTTGGCAACCTTAAGGCATAATCTAAATGCAATAGATCGTAATTTTTCTAAATAAAACAAGAAACCAAGAAGGTAAACTTGCTTAATTAGTTTACTAGTAACGTTAGAAAAAAAAAAAAAATTTGTCATTGTTAAATGGATCTCAGCTAGAAGGGTAGACAATAATAACAGGGATTATTGTACTCAATTTTAAACGCCAGTCGTAACGAGGTCTGAAGTTACATAATTTTTGGCCAAATGCCCTCAAAATTTCGAAATTCTGTTTAACTTTAAACTTAGCGAAAACTGCTCTATAATTGGACATATGAGAATTGACTGGCGGGTCCACCATCTAAAGTTTTTTTTTCAACTAGTGCCTATTTCGTGAATGGTAATACTTAGTTCATGTCTGATTTGACAGATAATTAGTTTTATCCTTCCGCTGAACGAATATGGTTGTGTACACGCTTGAACAACGTTGGGAAATATTGCGATATTACTTTGAAAATCATGGTAATGTTGCAGATGAAGCTCATTTTGATCTTGGCGGGTATGTAAACAAGCATACATTGAAAAAGCCGATACACCCAAGACGAGTCACTGCTTGGTGCGGATTTTGGTCCAGAGGCATAATTGGGCCATTTTTCTTCGAAATTGAGCAACGAGTGGCCGTTACAGTCAATGGCGATCGTTATCGGGCCAGGTTGAAGGAATTTTTGTTCACAAGAATTGAAGAGGAGGATATTAGCAACATTTGGTTTCAACAGGACGGTACTACGTCCAAACAGCCGAAGCTACACTTGATGTTTTGCACCCTGTTTTTGAAGATCGCATTATTAGCCGCAGAGTCGATGTCGTTTGGCCACCTCGGAGCTGCGATTTGACACCGTTGGACTATTATTTGTGGGGTGCCATCAAAGATAAGTGTTACGCCAACAAGCCGGAGACAATTGACGGTTCAAAAGACAATATTCGTGAAGCTATTGGTGAAATACAGTTGCACACAATCGATAAAGTGCTTAGAAATTGAACCGATCGTGTAGGCTACTGCATGGCCAGCCGAGGCAGCCATTTGAATTAAATTATTTTCCATTATTAACCAGAAGGATTTTACTATCAAATAAAAAAAGAAATTTGAGAAAATATTCAGTAGTTTTTTTTTTATAGGACCCTTTATTTTATGTGTTACAAACACCAAAATATAACGAATACACACGGTTGCATATGAAATAGTAAAAGTGCATTTAATTACATTTTTTTAATTACAATTTAAAATAACATTTGCTTGCATATAAACCTGAATTTTAAAAAAAAATTTTTTTAATTAAAATTGTCAACTTTATAAATAAATAAATAATTACGTTGTGCAAATGCACGTTGATCAAAAAGTATAATCCCCGTGTGGCGGTCCCATCGTTCCGATTTAATTATTATTTTTTTTTTTATTTTTTTGTTAAGTTGGTACATATGTTGTTGATAATTCCGCTAAATTTTAGCGTCGTAACTTGACATATGCAAAAGCTACGTAGCCAAGAGTTCATCTAACTCTATGTGTGTTGGCGATTTTTTACAATTTTAGAAACGGTTTTAAATTTGCAACAACGAACTTGTAAAAAATTTTGTGTAAACACCGATTTAATGGTGCGCAAACATTGGAGATGCTGGAAAAGTGTTTTGGCAACGATTCTCCAAAGGAAACGGTCGTTTACCAGTGGCACGAGCGGTTCAAAAGTGGTAGACCATCAACATGGCAAACCGACGAAAATATTGATAAAGTAAAAGAAATGTTGGTCACCATCAGAGAGATAGCGGAGGACTGGAACATTGCCTATGGATCCGTCCAAGACATTTTGGTTAATGATTTGAATTTCCGTCGTTTAGCAGCAAAGTTATTGCAAAAAAGAGATCATTTTTAAGTTGCAAAATCCGATGCGGATTCAGCCATATTCATCAAAATAATCATTGCTGTAGACGAGACCTGGGCTTATGAGTACGACACCCAATCCAAACATCAGGCAAGTAAAGGGCGTTCACCAAATCAGCCGAGACCAAAGAAACCACCTCGTTTTCAGTTAAAAAAGAAGGCAATTCTCACAGTTTTCATGGATTAAGTAGGTGTAGTGCATCATAATTTTTTGCTAGAAGGCCAGACAGTAAACAAAAAGTATTTTTTTTGACGTTAAGAGACGTTTGCGTGAAACAGTTCGCCAAGACTAGAATTGTGGGCAGAAAACTCGTGGATTTTGTTCCATGATAACGCACTGTCGCACAGTAAAATAATTGTTCGATTTTTTTTCCAAAAATTGCAACAAATACCATCCATAAGCCATCAAATTCACCTGATTTGGCTCCCCGTAACTTCTTGCAGTTTCGCAGCAAAGAGGAAATAATGGAAAAATCGCAGGATGGGCATACCAAAAACTGAATAAAAAAAAGTTCTTCTAAAACTGGATCAAGTACTGGCATAAGTGTGTTGCTGTCGATGGGGATTATTTTGAAGGGGACAATATAAATTTATATGAATAAACTTGTATTTTTAATTCTCTGAATAAATTCCGGGAACTTTTTGATCAAAGTGCTATAATTTTTTTTTAATTTTTTGTCATCACAATTGTTTGTGTACGCATTTCGTTCTTTTTTTACAATTAAAAAAAAATAATTATTTTCACTCTTCTGTTAATTGTACGATGCACTTCATTTGCTTTGGAAAACAAATGTAAGCCAGAAGTAAATGAACTGTACCATGACTGCAAAAAATTTAGCATAATAAAATATTTAAAAAGTTAAAAATTATGTTTTTTTTTAAATTTAAAAACATTTATGCTGATGTTTGAAACAATTAAAATTAGAAGTGTTATTTTCTACTTCATATTGTATTATGCCACATAATGAACAACTTGAGTCTGGAGTAAAATAAAAATTTCAAGAATTTTCACTTTCCTAAATATAAGGGTGTAATTGTATCTGTATTCTAGCGGTTATCTGGAATAGAACTAATGGTGGATGATTACAAAAAATATTGGAAATATTTTATATTTCCATACTTATTTCCATTAGATGTAGCATGAGATATGATCAGTGTTAACATGCTATAATGACTCTCTTTTTTAACCTTTTTTTTGTCACAATAATTAAAATTATATAAAATTGCATTTATTTACATTTAAATAAATATTTAAATATTTGTAATTTACACACACATTTTTTACGAATAATCATTGAACAGTCCATAGAATGGCGTACCCCCCTGTATCTACTATTCATCGATTTCAAGTTTGATATCATCAGGCGAACGGCTATATGGAGAGCACTAAGAACCAAAGGAGTACCACAGAAGATAATTCGAATAATTAGAGCGATGTTTGAGAATGCAGAACTTTCAGTTCTTCACAACGGAAACATCAGCTAACCATTCCACACCAATGCTGGAGTTAAACAAGGATGCCCACTATCACCTAAGCTATTCACCATCGTGCTGAATGACATAATGAGTAAGGTTTGTTCGACAAGAAGAGGGATCACATGGAGGCTCTCACAGTAACTCGAAGACTTGGATTATATGGATGACATTTGTCTACTTTCGCAAAAGATTTCCAATATACAGTCGAAACTGGAGGACCTAGAAAGATTGGCTCGTAGTGTTGAGCTTGAGATAAACATCAAGAAAACCAAGGCCATGAGAATAGACAGTAGGAGCATGGAAAATATCATGCTACAGGTTCAGACAATCGAGTATGTAGATAGCTTCTGCTATTTGGGAAGTACAATGACTACAAACGGTTGCGCAGAAACAGACGTAGATAACAGGCTCAACAAAGCGAGAACGGCATTTGGACAACTGCAGTCAGTATGGAGTAGCTCACATATATCCAGACGAACTAAGCTTAGAATACTCAACTCATGTGTTAAGTCGGTGCTGCTATATGGCAGTGAAACCTGGCTTGTATCGTATAACATAACACAGAACTCCAGGTATTCCTTAACAAGTGCCTCAGAACCATATGCATAATATTCTGGCCTAACACCATAAGTAACACAGTACTGTGGAGGATGACTAATGAGGAACCCATACTGAAATAGATAAGGAAAAGCAAGTGGGAATGGATCGGTCATACACTCCGAAAAATCCCAGAAAGTATCACTAGAATATCACTCGAGTGAAATCCTGAAGGCTTAAGAAATCTTGGTCGACCAAAAAACACCTGGAGATGCACAATAATCCAAGAACTCAGATATAACAGCCTAACATGTGAAGAGGCAAAGTCAACAGCTTTAAACCGTGTTAGATGCAGATGCTTTGGGGAAGCCATAAGCTCCCAAGGGCAGTAACGGAAAAAAACACACATACTTACAATTAAAATAAGTATGACTGCTTAAATCAATTTACCTCGAATATATCAAACTCTAAATTATATTGCAAGTGTCGCAAAGGCGAAGTTTTGCAAACGCAAGATTTGCATGTGTTTCAAGACAAAATTTCACTTCCTAATGGTTATATAAGGTTATCACGGACTCAATAATATTTCTTTTTGTAACATTTTGATAAGTATTTGTGTACTTCTGTGTGATAAGCTATATACCAAGTTTTATTGAATTCGAGATGTATGCCTGCTTATCTCAATTAACTAGTCGCTCGAAAGCTCTCACGATTGCATATACTGGATCATAAGCGCGAACATATGACTACATAGGAGCAGCATTTGGCGATTAGTATACAGTATACGTTGCAAAGATCCAGTATATTTATCGCCAAAAAAACTGTAAAAAAAATTGGGTTGCTTAGAATGAATGTGTTCAAAGGAAGGCTTAAGTGGTCATATAGGCTTACCACAGTTTTAAAAGTGATTTGAGGAGTCAATCAAAATGATAAAAAAATTATAGTCTTTTCAACAAGTTTTTGAACGAGAGCAACCAAATATCTTTCCCATAATTTGGTGGGCTGAAATGAAATCCGTTTTCACTTCGTTCCATCGATCGAAATTTTATTTTATGGGCGTGGCAAGTTATTCGCCAAAAATATATTAGTTATGTCAATATATTTCATCATAATTTAAAAACGACTTGACCGATTTAAATACCAGCAAATGCTTAGGAATAAAATTTCCTACAAACTGCCTCAACAACATTTTTTGTATTTTTTATAGTTTCGGAGTTATTCTAACTTAGTAGCGGAAAAAAATTTTTTTTTTTTTTGGTTTCAACAAAAATTTTTTTAGAATGAAAATTTTACATTTTAAGCATTTAAACTAAAGCTTAAAATGTTAAGAATGAGATAAGCTACGATTCATGAAAATTGGTTGGCATGCATAGGTGCACGGGTACATATAACCCCACTATGACGCAAATCTTTCAAATGTATTCTTACAATGTAGTTCTAAGATTCTTGGTTTTCAGGTCGAAATATAGGCACAAAATGACTTAACACAGTCGGATATTTATGTGTTGTTTGTCGGATATTTATGTGCATGTTAGTCCTAGGCTAGCAAATAGAGTCGAAAGTATACCGTTTTGTGGCCGTGTGATTTCTCAGTAGATCATTAAGTCTAGAAACAGATAATTCAGCAATGTTGGACAGTATGTTACTGACTGCCTTAAACGAATTATTGCTATCAGCGTACATCAAATGTTAATTAGTAAGATAGGCTGGCCATATTGCCGGCTACATCCGAATTCGATAACTAAGAAAATATGATCCAGTAGGATAGATGGGGTGATGTCTGACCTAAAAAGGCTAAACGTACACACAAAAGATTGGAAAAAAGAAGAATAGTATGTGGCTGCCAATGACTGATAGGATTCTAACAATTTCTGCATTAAAAAGAGAACTTGATCCATATATCGGTTTAAGGTTGAACCAGCGATTATTTCGAATCTGACAATCTTATGTCATTCTGTTCTGTCACAAAATTTAGTATATTATCTCTAAACGTTTGATGGCCGTTTAGTCGAAATAGTGATGTCAGTTGGCCGCCAAGAAGCTGCAATTGGACACCGTTGGACTATTTTATGTGGGGCACCGTTAAAGACAAGTGTTATGTCAACAAAAGAGAGACAATTGAGCAATATTCGTGATGCCATTGCCGAGATACGGCCCCATACAGTCGAAAAAGTTCGCGAAAATTGGTCCGATCAAATAGGGTACTGAGAGGCCAGCCGAGACAGTCATATGAATGAAATAATATTTCATTTCTGACCGGAAAAATTGTACTTCACAAAAAAAAGTAAATTTGCAAAAATTTCAAACCGTTTTTGTTTTATTGCATTTTGTAATTTAAACTTTTAAGTGGCCCACCCGATATTTTCTCAGCATAAAACTATGTAATCTATCAATTCACTTTTCTAAACGAAAGACTGTTTACAGACTATCAGGTGTGCCGGTATAAAATGAGCACCAAGAAACAAACGTCTTTATAGGTAACATTTATTGTGAACGAGCCTTAATTTTTTTTTTTGTGTGTTGGCAATAACATCTATGTATTCAGTATACATCAAATCAGTGAACAAACAACATCATATTATTTTCATCATAATAAAGATGGCGAATTTAGTACCAGAAAATTATGATTTGCGGAAAGCATTAATTTTTGGTTTTCGTTTAAAGAAAAGTCGCAACCAATTGTTACTGGCGTTGAAAAAATAGTTTATTTTCAAACGGAAAAAATCATGGGTCAATTCGGAACAACTATCAATTTTGGCTGCAAAACCAAATCGATTTGGCAGGAAGACCATGCTGTGTGTCTGTTGCGACCAGAAAGGTGTGGTGTACCACAAGCTCTTAAAACCTAGTGAAATCATTTATTAAAGCTAAACAGATTGCTACTGACAACAAATAGTCAATTCATTGATCGAAAAAAGACTAGAATGGGCCACAAGACACGTCAAAGTATTTTTGCTACATGATAATGAATTTACACATAAAGCAAAACCGGTTCATTATACAATCAAAGCATTAGGCTGGGAGCTGCTACCACGCCCGCTGTATTCGCCAGATTTGACTCCTTTCGTTTACTATTTGTTTTCATCGATGGGACACGCATTGGCTGAGCAGAACTTCGTTTCCTATGAAGAAGTCAATAATTGGTTAACTAATAAGTTTACTTCAAAAAAAGTACAGTTTTACTGGCGTGGAAAAAACAAATTGCCTCAAAAATGGGAAAAATGTGTAGCCAGCAATGGCCAATTTTTTGAATAAAATGGTTTTTTTTTCATACCGGCACACCTGATAAATGTAAAAAAAAAAAACAAATATAAGAAGTCTTTATAAAGGTCATAAGTATAGTTGAAGAGAAGAATAGGAAAGTAGAAAAAGATCGTATATGCAAAATAGAAGGAAGTTTATATCTTCCAGTCTTTTAGTTAAGAACTTCAGAAATCTATATCCTGATAAATACAGGAGTAAGTGTTAAGAGCTTACGACCGGTCAGTTATACTTTAGAACATTCGACTTGCGCTCTGCTGTATAATAAGTCTCCGGACGATTCTGTCAAGGATGTCATTATATTCGCAATTGTCTTGTCCAGGTTCCCAAAATAATTTAAATGTAATTTTTATCAAGCAACAGTCTTGGATGACTAAATATCTTACTATTAGATCTTTAAGGCAGTTTGGCTGTGAAGGAAAATGTTAATCATCTCAGCCTGGCCAACACTCAACTATATCTCTAACTTTCATTAGACCCAAGTACCTCAAAAGTCATAATTGAGCCCGAATACTGCCAACATTCCTTCTAAATGTTTACAAAATTACGTTTATGGTCGAGAGAATGCAAACTTTCACTTTAAGTCAAAGTATTGCTTTTGTTCTTTTGTCCCAGTACTTAAGAAAGTGCGAATTTGTAAAAAAGATTTGTGTTTTTGATTCTCACAGGAAACATGGTCATTTACGCTATACCGAGCAGACATTGTTTCTTATCTAAAACGGTTATTGAGCTAACATACTCGTACATGCGGTCTAAGTAGCCCGGACACATTTGCATGAGCATGCATAGTAAGGTGCTCGAATATATAAAAAATATTTCAGAACGATTCACCAAAGTTGTGTTCAGTTACAGTAGGCACTGAGTTACACCAAAATGTTGATTTTTCTTCAGTATTGGAATGCGACCATTGCTTGGAAGTGACATTGTAACGGTTTTGTAAATTTTTTCCAAAAACATTTGAAGTTACATTGCAATTAACACCTGAGCTATAAGTGGGTGAATCCTTTAATTACTACTCGGATGCATTATTAAGTATTAACTTCAATCTCAATCGTGTTGTTAAAAACTACTGATTTGTCTCGATTAGCGTGTACATGGTCTACAATTATATCGATACTTTTTTAAAAAAGAGTAAAAGCACAATAAGTAACCGATCGGAAACATTTCGATGCATAAAAGATGGCCTAATCTTTATCTGTGTAAACGAAAAACTAGAGTCGACCATACGAATACACCTAAGTTTCATTCCAACTGTTCTTGTGTTGACCACATAAACACATTGAGAATCATTGTCGAGCAGTCAGTTGAGTAGAAAACAGCATTACAACTCGTATTAATAAACTACAGTACAGCATTGATAGAGGCTGTATCTAAGATGCATTAGGAAGGAGCGGAATAGAGCCTAAGCTGATAAGGCTTATAAAGGCATTATACGACGGTTTTAACTGCAGGGCTCTCTACAATGGTAAACTATCAGACATAGCTACCACCTTCTCTTGAGTACGTAAAGGTTGTATTATGTCGCCCTTATTGTTACTGGTAGTTCTGGATGAGGTCCTAACGCGTGCAATTGATAATGGTGAAAACCGTGGAATCCGATGGAGCTTCCAGCATCACCTTGAGGATGTTGCATATGCCGAAGACATACATATGTCTATTACCATCAAGATGCAGCAATATGAAGAATAGACGATACCATTACCCAATCGGGAGAAGACTGAAGGTCTGGAGATATTTCGCTCATTTCATACCGGTGCATCTAATATATAATCATAGGCCAATAATACTTTATCTTTTTCGTGTGATAAAAGTTCTGATAGTGATCAAAGTTTATATTTTTTCGCTGCTTAATATTAAGCGTGTTATGGTTTTATTTTTCATTACCTATACATTAGACAAAATTATATGCTCAAAAACAGAAACATTTTATTGACAATAAAAATCACACTTGATTTGAGTAAATTAGTGTCTCATGCCAATTTTTTTTCCATTGATTTTTAGCTTAAATTTTAGAAAAAACCATTGTACTCTCTTTGTAGGAATACGATAAATATGTTCTTGCATGAATGTATGATTGTAGTTTTATTGTTATTGACATGTGTATAAGTGATGATTGTCATATGTTTTAACTTTTTTTTTTAACAAAAGATTTTTAGAAATTCAACAATAATTGTTCCCCTTTGCTAATGTTGATGTCTATACATTATTTAGCATAAAAACTATTGTCAGTTAAATGACAATTATTGCCTGTTAACATATATTTTTCTATTCGCATTTCTAACAATATATGCAATGGGTATGAGCTGTGGATAGAATTGCTAAGAATTAGTTTAAAATTGGTTAAAAAGTTATATGTGTTCAAGTTGGGCAAAGGTTAGGGGTAGTTAAGGATTTTATTTTTTTTACAGATTTCAATGAGTGTGAGTTAAGAACAAAGTCATTAGCGTGTATTAATTTAATTTTATTAAAAAACTTTTTTTTTCCAATTTAACCAGTAAAACAGCTGTACTCTGATAAAGAAGTTGGTCTACTGTTTGCTAATCTACTAGTGGATTTTTTTTTATATAAGACCAGCACCCAGGGGATGGCCCCTACGCATGCAGTGCATTGTGCTGGTACTAGGAAAATAGGTTATTGGAAGGAGGACAGAGGGAGTAGTGTTTATGGACGTTAGATTTATATTTACTCATGTCGTAAGTGGCAGAAAATGCATTCGATGGAAGATTATTCTACAACCGAACAGTGCGACTAAAGAACGAATTCTCCCTATAATGCGTTGTGCGATTTACTGGACAATCAACTACAAAGGGATGCGCTCTACGAGAAATACGAGTACTACGTAAAAATATATGACTTTTAGGAATTAATTAATTAATTTCGTTAGAACACATTCCGTTATAGTACCGATAGAACAATAAAACACACGCCATATTGCGACGGTGCTCCAATGAATCGAGAGAGTTGGCTACCCTACCGTCATTGATGAGCATTTTCGCCCTCTCCTATACGCGGTCGAGAAGCTCCAAAGTAGAATTTGGAGCACCGGCCCATACATGAGAGTTGTATTCCATTTTTGGTCTGATATAGCTCCTGTAAATATTAAGGACATCAGATGGAGTGAAGAATTTCTTGCACCGTCTTAAAAAACCAAGGCACTTGAATGCTTCTTTCGACACTTGAAATATGTGATCATTCTAACGAACGTCCCAGTGAATTCTCATGCCCAGAACATCAAGAGCATCTGATTCCTCAATATCCACATTACCCATTGACACAGATGACAGCACACCACCACGTCGATGTGTTAAAGAACAACATTAAGACTTACGTGCTTTAAAATCGACCCTCTTCGCACAACCCCGCTCGGTCACTTGTGAGTGTGTCGTTCATATTCATCCTTGTTGCCCCAACCTCCAAAAGCCTCGGTCTACGATCAAAAGTATATGAGTGACAAATGTTGCTTTCATCCGCAAAAGCGTAGATATGATTAGAAGTGAGAAGAAGAAAGTCGTTAAGAAATATTAGAAAAAGAGTAGGAGAAAGAACAGAGCCTTGCTGTACTCCTGAGTTTACCCTGAACTCTATCCATCTATAACCACTCTTATAGAGCGATCATAGAGAAAAGTGACTACCGACACCAAAAGCGTTAAGTTTCGAAATGAGGATTTTGCTTTCAAGTGCTTTAGATTAAGATGGTATTTTCGTAATAAGTTTATTATATTTGTCAAGTTTAGATATTTGAATTATTCGATGTTTTCAAAAATTAATTAAAATTATTCACTATAAGTAAAAAGCATGTATAAAAATAATGTATAAAATAAAAACTGTACAAAAATTTTTCTTTAATATGTACACAATTTCGATCAAAATATTTCATAACTCGTTCTTCTTCAAAATCCTTAAAAATATTAATTTAGTTAAAGGTGGGTGACAAATACAAGAAAAAAAATCTTTTGCTGACCATACACAAAGGCAATATGAACAAAAATCGTCTTTTAGTTGTGTGACATTTGGTATACCGATGTAGCCAATAATACTGTTGAAATCTATATTTTCCAAATCACTGAACAATTTAATTTGTTTTTATATAATTTTTCATTTTTTCATATCCTATACATATACTTATTATTTCTCATTGTCGTTGTTAGAGTAGTATTTTCTCATACATTTTTTTATTATTAGTCTGTATCACATAAATTTAATTTCTTTTTGTGCAAAGGTTTGTAACTCTTAAGTAAATTCCATAACAAGGTTACTCCTTATTTTTGTAAGTAAATGTGCATAAGGAATATAAAAAATGTCGATAAAACATTCCACAGAAGATAAAATAGCTTCTGTTACATATAAACAGCAATTGCAGAGACTTACAATATAATATAAGAAGTTTTCCTTTAATCATATAAAATCGATTTATTTAAAGATGTCCTTGAATATACGAATTTATATTGCTGTTAACAAATTAAAAAATAAACATAAATTTAATACGAATATATTGTTAGGTTTCTACCTTTTTAAAAACGTGTTTTTAAGAGTTCGTAGATTGTAGTTAAAATAAAACAAATATTGTATTTAGTTTCAATTAAAAATCCTTTATTCAACACAGTTTTGTGCACCACTGCTTGTAACCCTTTTACACGCAATAACAATTTTTATTCTTAATTACTCTTTCTGTTCACAACTTTGTAAATAACAAGAATTACTCGACAGATCTTTCTTTCTAAAGATCTTCCAACCCGGTCGTAGTTATAACTTAGGTTCGATCATAACCTTTTCAACCACAGGTTATCCACACTTAACTCTCTCTACTGAGTTAGCTCCAACTAAGCTGGTTTTTACTTCACTACTAGCTTCACGAGTTTACTCCTTATAAACTCTCTTCACACCAAAAACACATTCGCTGCGTTAACTTTACTTAAACTGTACTCGCTGAGCTTACGACACATAAACTGATTGCTGTTCGCATTGATGTGCTTTTTATATGGCTAACTAAACCATACATTGAAAGCTATTTCAGGTAAATTCCATTTCTTTCTTTTTAGTTCTTTTGTAGCCATGCGTATGTAAACATCTACCTCTTTCAGCTCTTAGTATTTGTTGTTGCCTGTTTATTGTCTGTTGCTTGTTTTTTCTGCTGTTAGTTTTTGTTGTTGCTGTGTTATTTTTATTTACTTTATCTCTGCTAATATTTATTGTTGTCGATTCTGGTTATTTATAAACAGAACGTATAGTTGTTCTTGCAGCTTTTGTTTGATTACATTAGCGATGTAATCAACGCAGAGGTGCCCAATCTTGTAACAATATGATTAAATATGTATAAATATTTCGTTTATATGTATACGTATGTGCCGCTGTGTTATGGAAGATAAGATACTCGCCTACCAACCAAGAGGTTCACTGCTCAATCTTATACCAAACCATCTGACAACATTTGCCGTTCGGAGTCGGCATTAAGCTGTAGGTCACTTTCAACGAGCTTCAAAATATAATCAAAAATGTTCCATTTATTAAGAAAAGTCCTTTCGTTGTATATGGATTGTCGCGGGAATTAATTATATATACATATAGTATATGTAAATGATAAAATGTATCCGCGAAAAGTATAAAAGATTAACATAAATTTAAACATCAAATTAAAAAATAATACGCAGTTAGGAACGTAGTAGTGAATCATAGTGACAAACGATGGTAATGGTAAATAAACGATAACTCACGATAAATTTTCCTTTGTATCATAAATGTGACTTTTTAAAGTAATTGTTCAAATTGTCATAGATGAGTGAGGCCTAACAAAGAATATTATCAAAAACCATTGCGCTTTTTCGTTAACGCGGAGATGTAGCGGACAGAATCCTAGCGAATAATGCCGCCGAATTTCAGCTTTCTTTAGTACAGTGACATTCAATGACATTGTCATACATAACTTCTGTTGTTATGACGAAAAAAAAAATTAAATGAGGCTTCCAGTGTTTAATAATAAAAAGATTTGAACAGCCCTCTAGATAAATTCGTCTAAAGAAGCCCCTCCGATTATCCAGCTTACCACTACCCATGATGACAAACATCAGACGAATAATCAAGAGAAAACGCCACCTATCTATTTAGGTTGAAAATTAATTTGATTACTGAAACTGAAACAAAGCAATGGAAGCTTTGTGAAAAGCCCATATGCTTCCTAGAGAAGTGAAGAAAAAAAAATTTATACGAATTTCCACTTGAAACTGATGTTTGACGATGATTCATTCATTCATGAAAATATCATTGTGTTAATGTCGTTCAAGTTCGCCGCTGGGTAAGCAATATATAATTTGAAATATTATAACTTAAAAAAAAAAATCGGCCGATACAATTGTATTTAACTTAGCACTAGAAAAACGTACGGAGGTCATTTGATCCACGTTCACATTTGGCTGCCAATATTTCATTTGTCGGATATATATTTCTTAATATTTTTCGTTACAAAAATCATCAAATTGAAGGTGAATCGTCTTATCTGGCAGCTGTGTTTTTGAAGGTATACATCACGTTTTGTGGTTCTAAATAGAAACATCATTCGGTTTTGTTTGAATTATTATGTTCTAATTTTTTGTTTAACTTCGAGCTGTTTGATTGATTTCGAGTTTAGTTTGCAGTGGGCTACCATTTTGCCAATTTTCTTCTTTAAAATTACGTCCGTGATGGTTCTTCCTTCGTCTTCATGTGGAATCGTGTGATCAATTCAGTGTCGTTTCTAATGTTTAATAATAAAAAAGGCGTAAACTTCCCTCCAGACAACTCCATCTAAAATTAAAAAGGAAAAAGCCCCCCTGTCCTTTCCCGCATACCTCTGGCGATGATGACAAACATCGGACAAATGATCAGGAAAATCGCGGCACCTACTGGGAAAATATTACAATGCTAAAGTAAAGATCACCACCAATTAGCAAGGATCTTCACCTCTACACAAAAAAAAAAATCATATGGAGAAAGCTACAGCGGATTAATCATCTTCTTAACTTGAAAATATCAAATTGATAAAAGAAACTGAAATAAAGCAATAGATACTTTGTGGAAAGCCAATCTGCTTCCTAGAGGAGTGACGGTGGAAAAAAATAAATCTGCATGTGAATTGAATGTTAGTTTGGCTTGATTGTACCAAAAAATGGGTACATAAAAATATTTCAAATATTCTTCAGGGACAACAACTGATTAAAACCTGTATAGCGTAGAAGTTTAAAATGTTGGTCTTAGTCCATTTGAATTCTACATAGATTGTAAAACACTGAAAATTTTATTGGCTTCGGAGATCGGAAAAATTACATAATTGCCACAGCCATCACTAACCTCTTCCAACTCGATGATACGTATGCTCAACATTCTATTTTACATTGGCTCTCCAGATATTTAAGTTTAGTTGAATTTAGCTGCGTGCTAAAGGACACATATCAACTGTCCAAGCTGTGGTTAGGTTCCCAATTTGTGCAATTATTTATTGCTGTAAAATTTCGGACGATAACATCAAGAACTCTATTGAAAGGAGCGGGTTAATGTGCATCTCAGTGGAACTGCAGTTACCATCATGACTAAATCAGCACTTATTTCTGATCGTATACACCGTTTCATAATGGTATACCTAGATTTTATCTAAAAGGTAAATAAAGGGTGATCCAACCATAATGCTTGATGCTAATTGTGAGTCACATCTTAATATCAAGTTTTTGCCAAACCTAATTTGATATTTCGTTGTTTCAATGTTTGATAAATTCACCACGGAGAGATACCCAATTGAGAAGCGTGTAACAATTGTTGAAGCCTTTTACGAAAATGGACTTTCAAAATGCATTAAGTGTACTTCATGATTTTTTTGGTCAGCATAATCGAACATAACAATCGGGGAATTGTGGGCAAATTTTAGCATACCGGGTCTATAGAAAATGTGGAAATACCTGTACTTGCTTGTTCGCAATAAAGTGACAAAAGAGCCGTCAACCTCGAATCATCGTCGTGTCTAACAATTTAATGATGGCCACAAATTAAGTATATGAGCCTGGATGATATGTGGCTCACACTGAATGGTGCTACTTGCGGCACAGCCAACGAAGGAATGGCTCTTATGCGCGAGATATTCTGTGGCCATGTTACTTAGTGCTGTGGCGATCATGTGATTTCAAACCGCTGGACTTTTTTTTGAGAATATTTAAAAGAAAAAGTTTACGTCAAAAAGCGAAGAACAATTCAAGAGCTAAAGAATGAGATAATTCGGCACATTAACGACATTGAAACTCAGTTATGTCCCAGAGTCATTGAAAACCGATGGATAGATGTATGCCAATGAAACCGTGGCAAGCATTGGGGCGTTATTTTATTTTACACATAATTTTCAGAGATCCTTCTATCAAAATTAAAATTATTAGGATAATTATCAGATGGTTTGTCTACAGATTTAACTGAACAAAGTTTAACTTTTTGTCTGATTGAAAGCGGTTTCAAACTTCTTTGGAACGTTGCTATCAAATAGTAGATAATAGTGTATTTCCACTCTTTTTTATTTTTTATTAATTTTTTTTATATTTTTTAACATGATTATATTGGAAATAATATTTAAAATATTATTAAATCAAAGAGTAAAACATAAATTATAGAATAAACCCTATTTTGGCTCACTGTATAGGTTTTTTTTCATATAAAACTTTTAACTTTTTCTTAGTCGAACTCTTAAAATAATTTTCTTTTTTCTGATTTCGCTTTTCTAAATTTTAATTTTTTTCACTCCCAAATGTTGTAAAAATTTATGAAGTTTTCCGTTATATATTTTTACTCCGTCTTGATTCTTCTCTAGCATACTTTTATTATCATTGCTGTCTTTCCTGTAACAGATTCTTTTATTGGCTATTAATACGCAATTGGCAATTGGTTGTTTGGCTTGTTTCGCTTTTCATTTTAGTCCGGTTTGGGTTTTGCTTTCATATACGAGTAGCAGTTTGCCTTGACATGATGCCAGGTTTAGCTGTTCCATTTATTATGCTTCCTTTCTTTCCTTTGGTTCAGGTCTAAATATTTTTCTTCCTTTTCCATTTCCTTGGAGTATTGCATGTTTTTTTAGATTTTCTTTAAGATTTTTTATTTTTTTTTTATTTTATTTTCATAAAATACATTCTAGTGGTCATATTGTGCTCGATTGCCAAGCTATTCTGTGCTGATGTTTGAATTGAATAGAATATTGCCCCAATCGAATATTAGTATTGAAAAAGCAGTTACATACGTAATGTGTTTTACATTAAAAGATACGTATGGATAGCATTATAGAAGTAGTTTGATTTTTGTTTTTATTCTTCTTTTTATTATTCTATGATTCTTTGATTCCATTACAAAAAAACAAAAAACAAAAATCCTCAATGGCTGGCCGGCTGGCTGGAGGTTTCTCTAAAGGTTGTGCAAAATTTTTTTTCTTAAATTTTTCTGAATCTTGTATATGGATGAGTATCATTATTTCTATTTAAAAAGAAATATTAAATTGAAATTGACTATTGATAAGAATTTAAAGGAATCAAAAAAAAAAAAAACATTAAAAAAGTAAAATCAAATAGATATCATTACCATAAACATATTAAAGTTAATGGAGTGAATTTAAAACGAAACAGGTCAGAGGATAAAAGTTTTAGAGGAAAATAACTTGGACTATTATGTTTAAGCATAGATCTTTTATGTTTTTAATGTATTATTTCATTGTTTTTTGGCATAGCCTTGAGGTGTTTCAGTGACGCAGCATAGTTTTAACTTAAAATTCTATAATTTATTTATGTGATAATAATAATAGGAGAAGTTCAAAGACTTTAAATTCAGTTAAAGTGACGGTTTTATCACATTTGTATATATATTCTCTTATTTTATATATATATATATGTATATAATATATATTATGTTATTTGATATACATCTATATACATACTGCTAGATAAGGAAAACACACCACATCATCGGCTTTAAGACCGTATTGTGGAATTTTGGCATATTTGTTATTAATGTGTCACCCTGTCAATACTGTATGCTGTATATAAAAGAAAAGTGGACAGAAAGTATCAGTATGATATTATAACAAAAATAAAAATGCCTTAAAAAAGAGACAAAATACATCAGTGCCTTTTAAAGTAGTATCATGGGATTTGGGTCTATTGGTTTATGTCAAGGTTGTTAATATGTCACCCTGTATTTAGCAGCATTGCCAATTCGACCATCTTTATGTGTTACATTTGAATTAACGGAAGTAATTCGAATAGAATAAGCGAATAGAATAAGAACATTCGGAAGTAATTCAAATTGTATATAAAATCTGGCGCCTTATGCATTGGTTTCATACTTATCATTTTGCTGTCATAAAATAAAGTCGTTCTTGGGCGTAAATAGAAGTGTTGTAAAAACGAATATTAAGTTGCTGTATGAAGATAAACTGTATTAAGATAAAGTGAGAAAATATAAACTGTAAAACAACAAAAAAGTGGTCTTTATTTTGTTTTAGCGCAATTTAAAAAAGCTCAAACGTTTTGAAAAAGCAAACGTAGAAGAGACCGATCAGCTCATACGTGGCGAAGGTGAATTTAAGTCGAGGCATTGGGTATTCAAACTAGCTGGAAATAAATAAAAAAACATTGCTAACACAAAATCCTTCCATTTGAATTTGTTCATAGTATTGTCTTTTTTGTTTAATACCAGCTAGTTTGCAGACATTTTGCATAACAATGTTTATATTGTTACGAAAATAAGATTGGGCACCTCTGCGTTTATTACATCGCTAAAATAAGTAAACAAAATCTGCAAGAACAACTCAACGTGCTGTTCACAAATAACAAAATCTACAACAAAAACCTTTAGCAGAGATAAAGTAAATAAAACTAACATGGCAACAACAATAATTAAGCAGCAAAGAAAACAAGTAACAAACAATAAACAAGCCACAACAGATACTATGAGCATGAAAAAGGCATGGCTACAAAAGAACTAAAGAGAAATTAAAAGAATGTAATGGAATCTACCTAAAATATCGCGAGGTTCGAGAGCTTTCGATATATTGTTTACTCAGCCATTAAAAAGCACATCGATGCGAATAATAAGCAGTTTAAGTTAAGTAAACTCAGCGAGTGCAGATTGTGTGAAGAGAGTTTATAAAGAGTAAACTCGTGAAGCTAATAGTGAAGAAAAAATCAGTTTAGTTGGCGCTAACTCAGTAAAGGGAGTTAAGTGTGAATAGCCTCTGGTTGAAAAGATTGTGATGGAACCTAAGTTATAACTACGATCGGGCTGGAAGAAATTTAGGAAAAAAGATCTGTCGAGTAATTGTTGTTTACAAAGTTGTATACAGACAGTGTAATTAAGAATAAAAATTGTTATTGCGTGTAAAAAGGTTACAAGTAGTGGTGCATAAAAATGTGTTGAATAATGGATTTTTAATTAAATCCAAACAAAAAATTTATTTTATTTTAACTACAATCTACGAACTAATAAAAACACGTTTTTAAAAAGGTGAAAACCTAACAATATATAATATCGGGTCTGCCATCTAAGGTTTTTTTTTTCAACTAGTGCTTATTTAGTGAATAGTAACATTTAGCTCATGTCTGATTTGACAGATAATTAGTTTTATCCTTCCGCTTAAAGAATATGGTTGTGTATACACTTGAACAACGCTGGGAAATATTGCGACATTACATTGATCCATCAGCTTATAGAAGATGCCGATTTTGCCAAAAAAATCATCTTTTCAGATGAAGCTCATTTTGATGTTGGCGGGTATGTAAACAAGCAAAATTGTCGCAAGTGAGGCATAGAAAACCCGCACGCATACATTGAAAAACCAATTCGAGTCACTGTTTGGTGCGAATTTTGGTCAAGAGGCATAATTGGGCCATTTTTCTTTGAAAATGAGCAAGGAGTGGCCGTTACAATCAATGGCGATCGTTAGCGGTCCATGTTGAACGAATTTTTGTTCACAAATATTGAAGAGGAGGATATTAGCATCATTTGGTTTCAACAGGACGGCGCTACGTGCCACACAGCTGAAGCTACACTCGATGTTTTGCGCCCTGTTTTTGAAGATCGCATTATCAGCCGCAGAGCTGATGTCGTTTGGGCACCTCGGAGCTGCGATTTGACACCGTTGGACTATTATTTGTGGGGTGCCGTCAAAGACAAGTATTACGCCAACAAGCCGGAGACAATTGACGCTTTAAAGGACAATATTCGTGAAACCATTGGTGAAATACAGCTGCACACAATCGATAATGTGCTCAAAAATTCGACCGATCGTGTAGGCTACTGCATGGCCAGCCGAGACAGCAGTTTGAATGAAGTTATTTTGCATTATTTACTGGAAGGATTGTACTTTCAAATAAAAAAATAAATTTTAGAATATATTCAGTTTTATTTGGTGGAATGTTTATAGTTTCCATAACATTCCATGAAGGAATACGGTGAATTCTCTCAGTCAATGAGCTGCACCCGATTCTCTTTTTGGACTCATTGAAGGGGACCTATGGTTTAACGCCGACTCCGAACGGCAAATGCATTCAGAGAATTATTCAATAAACCAGTTACTAGCTAATATTATGAGGTGATACTGCTGTTGAAAAACTTTTTTCTTTTTTCAGATGATCTGGCCTAGAATTGAACCGAGGACCTTCTCGTTGGTAGGCGGGTGTCCTACCTACCATACCACAGCGGCACACAAATGTTTATAGCATTGTTTTATTATTACGTTGCCGTCTCTTGCGGCCCATACTAGTGTTTTTCCCCTGAGTATATGGTTCAAATTGATCATTTCTTGTCGATAACAATCTGTACTAATGGTTTTACTAGGTTTTAGAAGTTTATGATACACCACACCTTTCTGCTCTTACTAAACACACAGCATTGCCTTCCTGCCGAATCCATCTGGTTTTGCAGCTGAAGTTGATGGCTATCCCGGATGAACTCATCTTTAACAAGATGAAATAATATGTTATTGCTTGTCCACTGTTGTTTTTATACTGAATGTATTTGATAAATGTCAGTGCCAACACCAAAAACAAAATAATAAATAAATAACTAAAAATAAAATTAAGGCTCGTTCACATTAAATGTTCCCTATGGAGACATCGAAATCTTGACGCTCACTTCATACTTGTACGCTTGGTAGAGGAGACCAAAATTCGACCAACTGTTCCACTTTTATTCTGTGTGTACTGACATGACCAATATATAATTTGTTTGGAAGGAAATCAATTTGGTGCCTTCTGAGTGTTATAGCATCAGGATAGTGGTGGCTATATTTTGTATACCTTCGTGGGTGATGTAGTTACATATGATGGCATGATTATGCCATCATCAAATCTGAGTGGTTTTCCAGATACCTCAAGCTTGTTTGTAAGCTTTTCCACGAGTTTCTAGAGATCTCCACTGCGATTTGTATCCGCTGGCGCTTTTGCTGCTGCGGCTATATTTTTTCTTCACATTCGATTTTCAGTAAAGTTTTGTATATTTTGGATTCTTGCATTGAGATAAGTATGTATGATTATGAATCAATCCCTGTTATTACCATTCTTAGTAAATTAAGATTTTTATTGATTTCTGCTGTACCTTCGAAAGCCTTGGACACGCCAAGTTAAGTCACCCATTCAGAAGAGGCACCAAAGAAAAATTTTTCAGTTCAGTAGGAAAGAACTGTTAGTCTTAGTACTGTAGTTACTTTATTTCTTTTATTGGAAGTGAACTTTTCAAGAACAAATAACTTATATTTTAATCAACCATAAAAATAACACAAAATTTAAATGCATTGAGTTTATTTACTGAAATAATTAAATTATCAAAAACAACTATTTATTTGATCCACGTACTTCAACACGAAAAAAGTTTGAAAAAATTCCTCGAAGTAATTTAATAAGTATAGAAAAAAAATGAAGAAATTCTGAGAAAAAGAGTTTTTCTAACCTTCACATATTCTCCTACAAGCATATGTATAAAAAAATTTCTGAGATACTCTTATATTCACATTCAATTATTTGGATATGCAAATACATGACAAAGGAAAACGACCCTTCAATAATAAGATGAAGACACCTGTAATCCCTTTAGTAGCATGACAATCAAATTTTCTTAAAATAACAGTTATTTTCTGGGGGAAAAAGAAGAAAAATTATAAAAAAGGGGAGAATGGCAAAACAAAATAGGGAAGAAAATAGGACACATTAACAGACACATGCTGACTTACTACTTCGCTTTATAATAGGAATCCTGTGTTTAATCTCATTAGCAGTCGTAAGGATACGAAGGAAATTATTGTAGAAGAAATCGACACCTTTGTAAAGGGTCCGCAAATAATTTTTTATTTTTTTGAAAATGTTATAAAAAAAAACCCTGAATATTTTCTCAAATTTCTTTTATATTTGAAAGTACAATCCTTCCGGTTAATAATAGAAAATAATTTCATTCAAATGGCTGCCTCGGTTGGCCTACACTATCGGTCCAATTTTTAAGCACATTATCGATTGTGTGCAGCTGTATTTCACCAATGGCTTCACGAATATTGTCCTTTAAAGCATCAATTGTCTCTGGCTTGTTGGCGTAATACTTATCTTTGACGGCATCCCACAAATAATTGTCCTACGGAGTCAAATCGCAGCTCCGACATCAGCTCTGCGGCTGATAATGCGATCTTCAGAAACAGGGCGCAAAACATCGAGTGTAGCTTCGGCTGTGTGGCACGTAGCGCCATCCTGTTGAAACCAAATGTTGCTTATATCCTCCTCTTCAATTTGTGTGAACAAATATTTCGTTCAACATGGCCCGATAACGATCGCCATTGACTGTAACGGCCAATCCTTGCTCATTTTCGAAGAAAAATGGCCCAATTATACTTCTGTATAAAAATCCGCACCAAACAGTGGCTTGTCTTGGATGTATCGGCTTTTCAATGTATGCGTGCGGGTTCTCTGTGCCCAAATGCGACAATTTTGCTTGTTTATATACCCGCGAATATCAAAATGAGCTTCATCTGAAAAGATGATTTTTTTGGCAAAGTCGGCATCTTCTGTAAGTCGATTGCAGACCCACTTAGCGAAGCAAAGAAAGCGTATACACAACCATATTCGTTCAGCGGAAGGATAAAACTAATTATCTGTCAAATCGGACATGAGCTAAGTGTTACCATTCACAAAATAAGCACTAGTTAAAAAAAAAAGTTAGATGGCGGACCCGTTACTTTATCTCTGCTAATGTTTGTTGTTTTCGATTTGGTTGTAAACAGCACATAGAGTTGTTCTTGCAGCTTTTGTTTATTTATTTTAGCGATGTAATAAATGCAGAGGTGCCCAATCTTATTTTCGTAACAATATGAAATTTCACATATTCTCTATGTGGTAACCAAGTACCTTTTCACCCTGTTAAATTTGATTTTTCTCTTTCTTGTTACACATATAAAGGTTACAATTATTGTAGTAAAGAAAAATTTATAGTTTGAATTTAAGAATGAATTATGGAGTTTTAAAATATCACAAAAATTATTACAAAAAAAAAAAAATAATAATAAGTGGAAATAGGCCTTCGCTAAAGCTGTAGTTATGTTTCAAAAAAAAATATTAGTGGTCTTCAACCGATTTATATCAAGCAAAATGAAAAATTATGTAGTTTTCTTTTAGATAAAATCTGAAAAATAAGTTTTATACCGCGAAAGAATTAAAAATAAACAAAAGCCGAACAATTCATTTCAAAGCATTCGTATGCATGTACGTGTGTATATTTTGTGTGCGGCGACCAATAAGTAACACACACATGCATGTTTTGTGTTACACAAACAACATTTACTAAAAGGTAATGCTCGTTTACAATTCGTTTTGATGCTTTTCGACTCGGTTTGTGTTCCGAGTTTTATTTGTAAGTTATTTTGTTTTTGATTTTTCTCACGAGTCGTATTTTAAATTCTTTTAAAATTCGGCTCTCAAAAAGAATCGTTCTTTACGAACAAATCTAATGTGAGCACTCTTCCTACTCCGTTTGTCAGACCAAGTGTTATGTGCGCGGTTGTCCTGTGGATCGCACAAAACTGTGCAGTTTGAATTTGTTCTTTAGTCGAATATTTTATGAAACAATTCCTAACCTAAAATTTTTCGCCTTAAGTTTCATATGAAGTAGTTCAAATTGAGAGTCAATGAACACAATTTCTTCTTTTCTCCATGGCGCAAACTATTTTCCAAACACCAGCTTAATGAATGCTGAACTAAGAAAAACAAAACATCACAATTTGATATTATTTAGAAAGGATTGGCTATAAAAAGAAGCTGATGGTGGTCGGAGAAAAATCGATAGTCTAGGCTGTCACTTTGCGACTATCATCCAAGTTGGCTAATCGAAAATTCTCTTAACCAAGCTCTTAACCAATAAACCACAAAAGTTCTATACCAAGCAAATTATGGAGTAACCTGAAAAATGGAAAAGGTCTTAAAGAATAATGGCAAACTTAATTATGGTTTCTAGTATTAAATAAAGAGGCTTCAACTTTCTTCCAGATAGCTCCCCTTTGACCACCCAGCTTATCTCTGGCGATGATGGCACACGTCAAACTGTAGAACCAGGAAAAAAATACGCCACCTACTGGGGAAAAAATACAATGCTAAAGTAAACATCATAACCAATAAGCAAGGATCTTCAACACTACACAATCATATGGAGCGGAGTTAAATTGGAAAAAGTTATTATCTTTGTAAAAAGTTATTATCTTTGTAAAAACTTTCTTTAAGAAACCACTTCATTGGCATATATGTTAGTTTTTTTGACGATAATTCAAGAGATTAATTCTATGACAGTGTGATTATTAGCATTAAATTTACAGGCTATTGAATTTTTCGTCTTTAAATTTACCTAAATTGTCTAACTAATACAAGTAAGAAACCATAATATCCCTTTCAATTTGTTTATACCGAGCCATTAATACCCTGCCAACAATAACAACAACTCATTTGATATCCTTTTGGGATAAAGTGTTAAATAAATGTTTCAAAATTACCGACGCATCAAATTTTCTATTTTATTTGGATGGCAGATAAATTTGTCTTATTGACACCCTTCAAATGTCATTATTTGTTATTATTGTAGTTGTTGCTTATCTAACAATTCTTCATTTTGTTGTTCTTTTTATGCTGGCTTTTTGGCATTTACTGGCTAAATCCTTTAAAATGTATGATAGGTTTTGTTGTTGAATAAATGGAAAATTCTTAACCAATTAGTATTCTTAGCAAATACTAATAACATGACCAAAATGGTAACAAAATATAGAGAATTGAAGATGTGGCCGTAGATTGAATGTAGTCTTTGATAGTTGTATCTCATGCAGAATATTTGTTTGACATATTAGTCCCAAAGCAATCAAAGTAATTGATGAAATGGCCCAAAAAAATATACTCACATACATACGCACATACATAGTAAAAAAAGGGTTTTTGCAACAATATCGGTGTAAGCTGTAGACACATTTTTAACACTTTACTTGTATAGGAAATGGTTTTTGTATATCAAAACAAATTGTTTGTATTAAGCAAAATGTTTAGAGTATTTTTATGATAGAGTTCTATATACAGAGTGGGAAAATTTGAGGTTAGAAAGTGCATTGGCTGTTAAATGACGAAATGGTAAGAATTAAGCTGTTAATCTTTGACAACTGCTTAGTAAAAAATTGGGAAATTTTGACTATGGAACGCTATACTCTTGAACAAATAATTTTGATTGTGAAAATTTACTATCAAAATGCTTAGAATTGTAGCTTTTCCTCGTAATCAGGCTCCTTCTGAGACCTCTGTGCATAACTTAATCTCTAAATTCGAGGTTAGCAGTACTGTTGCTGACAATATACCAAAACAATACGCTCGTAATGGCCGTAGTGATACAAACATAATCGCTGCACAGCAAAGTGTTGAGAGTGAGCTTGGAACATCAACTCGTCGAAGTTCGCAGCAAGTGGGCATTACCAGAGAAACGTTGCGAAACATTTTGCATAAAGATCTTCATCTTCACGCTAATAAAGTTCAACTCGAACGTTTGTGAATTGGCTGTTTGAAAAACTTAACGAAAACATCGCATTTTTCAACAAAATCATCTTTAGCGGTGAGAACCATTTTCAATTAAGCGATTATGTAAACAAACAAAATGGTCGCCTATGGGGCTCACAAGATCAACAAAAAATCATCGAAAAACCGTTACATCCAAAGAAAGTGACCGTATGGTGGGGTTTGTGATTAGGCGGCATCAGCGGCCCATAATTTTTCGAAAATGAGCAAGGAAACGCCGTCACCGTGAATTCTCTGCGCAAATAAACCATGATACCCAATTTTTTGTGGCCACAATTGGCTAATGTTGACATCAGTGATTATTTGACATCAGGGACGGCATCACAAGCCACACAGCCACCCAAATAATTAAGTTCTTGCATGAGAAATTTCCTGGTCGCATAATTTCTTGATTTATCGATGTCAATTGGCCGCCTCGTTCTTATGATTTAACGCCGCTGGATTATTTTCTCTGGAGCCATTTGAAAGACCGGGTTTACGTGGACAAACCACAAGCAACTGACACTCTGAAAGATTAAATTCGGCACTGTATTGACGATATAAATGAAGCTTTGGTGCAAATGTGATTCAATATTTTATGAAAAGAATGGACTTCTGCCGACGTGCTAGAAGTGGACATTTGCCCGACATCATATTCCATTATTAATTTCCATATTTCTATTTTATATTTGGTATAAATAAAACCAAATTTGTAAAAAAAAGAAAATACAAATAAAATGTGTTTTTAAGCGAATTTACTTCCTAACTTCAAATTTGCCCACCCTTTATACATTTCCATCAATACAAGTATGCCTATATAGATTCATAGATTGTCTATAGTCAAGCATTTAACAAATTCGATTGTAATACATTTGGGATTTTTTGTAAATACAACAATAACACACATAAATACACATCGAAACACATAGAAGCCATCATTTATTGAATCACACATGAATGATTTTTCAATCACCCTTTTTGATATGGCAACAATCGCATATACACATTAATTAATACATACTTAAAAACTTATTTGTATGTACATCCGTCTGTATGGATAATTTTTTATTGCATATTTTTAGGTAATTTTTGAAAGTAAACACATTCATTTAAAGAGATTATTGAGGTTCTGTGATACATATGCTCTTCATAAGCAACTCCCAGCCACTGGAGATATTAAAAGTAAAAAATTAGGCATTCAGGTCATCTAAGTGAAATCTGAACGTTAGATAAAATCGATAGTATGATATTTTATAATTTGGGAACGAAAATATGTTTAGTGGCGGAGGCTAAGGATTCTTAGTGAAGCAGGTACACCACAATTTGCATTAATATTTTGATATGGCGCTATAAGCTCAACCACTTGAAAGTAGTGGCTAAGTTCAATAAGTTATTTGACCGGGTTTTTGTGCATTTTGGTAACTATAAACGAAACACAAATCTAGCACAGCTAAAGACAAAAAATTATTAAAAATAATCAGTTTTTTAGGGCGAAAATGCAAGAAAGAAGACTAGACAAAAGAATGTATCTTTTGATCTTAAAAAGTGTAGCAAATTAAATTAATAAATTTAATATGGAAAAACGCCAAATAAAAACTAGAGATCACATAGATTTGGTGGGAATACATAGGATAATTGAAAGTGAATTACTTACAATTCGATGAGAGGTTCTTAAAACTTTGTATGGACAATTATATAATTCGGCGCAGAATTGGGGGTTGAATTATCAATGGGAAAGCAAAGTACGAGAAATCGTTGTCGTGTAGACATGGCATTAAGACGTATGCTAGATAGCGAAGATATATAAAAATCCATTCTTTCAAAGAATAGAAAAGAAGATTGCGAATTTTTGGAATCGGCCCTATTGTTATAGCTACATATCTTGAGAAAATTTGACCTTGAAGGAGTTAACGTTGACGATGGATAGAATGTGCTCTGTGTGAATATCAAAAGAGTCGGTGATTTCACCTGGTTCTGGGGAGGTATAAACGTACGGGTCGAAATCCAGGGAAGGGGTCAAGGGCGGTGTTTTTATTCCTGCATACAGGGTGAGGGTATAATTAAAACTTTATGACATTTGTTCCGGAAATTCGAAATCCATACATGCGCAGACAGTCAGACTGCGATAAGAGTGCTCTCCTCTATCTGCCCGACATAGTGACGGGCGTCTCTAAACGAGACGGCAAAACAATCAGACATAGAGACTTTCTGGGTAAGTGGTCACTCTGACACCTGAGACAATTGTGGGGCAGACGAACTGGCGGGAGAAGGCTTTCACCTCAGAAACGAGGAGATTGATCTTAAAGCTGGGATACTACTTTCCTCTTGCAGACTTCTGGTTCTACGATACATGCTAGGCAGGACACAGATACGATGCCATACAGAACCCACGCGCTCTGTATCAAGGCAAACCTGGACCCTATACGATCGAGCATGTTCAAAGTCTATCTTGAAGTTACCGCGACATATTTTGCTAAACCTGGTGGCTGTTATCACTGAACAGCGGGTAGCTGATGTGCATGCAAGGAACCTGGGTGTACCGTTCAATGGTTACAGGAAGGATGAGGTAGAGGAAGAGACTGTCGAGGATTTTCTATATCAGTCTCCGAATTTTTCAGATATTAGAACCGCCTTTTTGGTGGTCGCTTTCTGCATGCCATTGTGGACCTAGCTGATGTAAATTTCAGCGGGCTTTCTTCCTTTGTGCATGGATCTGGTTGGTTCGCTTTGTACTGGGACACGGACATCTAGGTCTGCTTGGACATTCTACGGACATCACAGTTGGATCATTATTGGTTCCAACTCAGCTGGACCAGTGTCTGGCTACCCTCTATAGCTAACTTACTAACTTGAAGGAGTTGGTCACTAACCCTAATTTTCATAAAAGAAATTGCGGCGAGGCTACTTTTTGCATGAGTGTGTATGTAAACAAGCAAAATTGTCTTATTCACATGAAATCCAAAAGCATCCAATTTTTGGTGTGAATTTTGTCTAGCGACGTCATCGCTACATATTTACTTGAGTAGGAAGTTTATCAGGCCACCACCGTCAGCCCACAAACGCTATAATTCTATGATTACTAATTTCATTTAACCACAATTTTATAATATGGACACTAACAGCCTGAGGTTTTAATAAGTCCGCACTAGGCTTTCTGCAATAGTGATATGAGGACAAGGTCATCTCAAGTGAAGGTGATTTAAACTGGTATATGCGAATTAGTTCCAAACATCAGTGGGCATCCAAATGAAACAGCAAAATCGAATCTTCAAAGGGTGCATATACCTAAATTCAATAAGCATAACCCACACCTTTGGTTTACTCAGGTTGAAAGGTCGTTTGCCTTGTGTGACATTACATCAGATACAGACAAATTTGATTTTGTTTCGGTTCATCTGGAAGACGATATCCTTTTATCTGTTGAGGATTTAATTACCAGTCCGCCCACAAACGACAATGTACTCAGGGAAAGATTAATTTTTAAATTGCGCCGTTTATTACAAGGTGGAGAAACCCAATTGTCTCTGATTTGTCTGCATAACACTGGTCTTCAACGGTACCCCACAGAAAAAAGTCCAACAGTGTCAAATCGCAGCTTCTTGAAGGCCAACTGACATCACTGTTTCGGCTAATTAAACGGCCATCACACAGTTGACGGAATAAAGCGATTGTGGCATCACATGTGTGGCAAGTTGCACCATCCTGTTGAAAATAAACATCGTTCACATCAATAGCATGAGGAGCAGGCACACAAAAATCGGCTATCATGGTGCGATAGGTGTCTCCATTGACCGTAATGGTTGTGCTGTCCTCATTTTCAAAGAAGTATGGGCCAATAAAGCCTTTGCTCCACAAGCCGCACCCAACAGTCGCTCTTAATGGGTGCATTGGCTGCTGTAAGACCAGGTTTGGGTTTTCTGAGCCCCAAATACGACAATCTTGCTTATTGGCACCAAGCAGTTACTCTTAATGAGTGCATTGGCTTCTGAAAGACCACATTTAGGTTTTCTGAGCCCCAAATACGGCAATTTTGCTTATTAACGCACCCACCATGATGAAAATGAGCTTCATTTGAAAAGATGATTTTAAATGATGATAAATTTCCAATGAATCCCAACGTTGCTAAAGCGTAAATCGATTCATTTCCTTCAGTGGAGATAATATACTAAATTTTGTGACCGAATACAATGACATAAGTATTGCCATATTCGAAATAACCGCTGGTTCAAATTTAAGCGTAGCGATGGCCCGCCCGATATTTAATTAAAATTATTTAATGCCCAATTGTGTTGATTTTTTAGTTTAAATTACAAGTTAAATACCTAAATAACACATTGACCCACAAATTGCTGACTATTCACCACCATATTTGTTCATAAAATTGCAACTTTTATTCAATAAAACAAGTATTTTCTATTGTTATAGGGGAATAATAATTTTTCTACACATACATGAAACACGACATACTTTACTATGCAATTCTCGTAGGACCTACCATGTAAATAGGCCTCTTTTGTTTTATGAATAGTATTGTTTTGTGTGTGTCTCACTAAAGTGATACTGATTGAAATAAACAAATCATTTACTCAGCAGAGAGCACCAGACAATTATCATTATTGTGGCAATTTTACCTTGTTTTCTTGATGTTGTCATCAAGCCATTTAGAAGGAAAGAAAGAGAGAGAGAGAGAGAGCGAGAATAACAGTGAAAAAGCTATAATCTATAAGTGATTTTAGTGTAAAGAATTTATTTAACATTGACAGCCAAACATAAACTTGTGTTCTGATATACTATAAAAACAAAATGAGTAATAAGTAAAAAGTAATTGATGTGGATGGAAGATATACTATAAATATTCATCTTTAAAATAAGTTTTTATATACAAAAAAATTAAAATTTATTGCAAATTTTTTTTGGATGAAAAAAATCATAAAACTTTTTGCCAAAAAGTGTGAAAAAAAAGCTATTTATTTAAATAAATCTCAATATTTCCTTTTCAGTTCAGTCAATTTTTTTCTGATTGTTTTAGTTTTTAACTCAAAAAAAATCTTTCGAAAAAGTGAGCTGTTTTAAGTAAAAAAAAATATTTTTTCGACAAAGTTTTTTCCCTTTTTAGCCATGATTTGCTACATTATTTTGCACTTTAAGTTTGGCATTCAATGAGAATAGCATCTTAACTACAACTGAACTGAACTGTAAGTAGATTCGTTTTTTCTCTTTTTAAATACTTCTTATAGTTTGTATATCAAAAACTTTTTACTCCCTTCTGTATTTTGGTAAATCAATAGTATTTTAAGGAATTTTTACTTAAAAAAATAAAGATTTTTTACTCAAAAAAATTTTTTTTAATAAGAAAAGTAAAATAAAGAGAGAATAACTTTTTTAATTAAAAAAAAAAAAAAAAAAAATCCCAAAAAAATTTTTTTTATTATTTTTTTTTAAATAAAATGCACACTTTTGTGCTAAACAAGAAAACATCATTAGTTTATATAAAAAAAATATAAAAAATAATAAAATTAAATTTTCAACTCTTTCTAGACCAAATTATTTTAATTTAAATACTTTTTAACTCGAGGCTTAGCAAACCAACTACAGTCGAACTTCTATAATTTGAACTTTTATTACTTGAATTTTCTATAAGTTGAAGCACATCTCGTGGCAACAGAAGCTGGGAGAGAAATTCTATCAGATTTTGCTTCTTTAACTTGATCTTTCATAATTTGAAGAAAAACGGTAGTACAACGATTCTATAATTTTAATTTTTTCAAAAAAATTTTCTTTTTTGCTGGCAGAAATTACCGAGTTAGCCGCTAATGGTGCATATAAGTTCTCTTCAACTTAATTTGCTATAAAAATCGTAACATTTTATGCAAAACTACATTAAATTGCCAACACTGACATTTATACATACATAAGGCAGCACTATTATGTTAATATATCGGTAGAGTCCCTAAATAAAATTCATGTGTTTACGTACGAATTTTTTTGAGCTAATTAAGAAGAAAGAACAAACAATATCAATACAGGGTCGATTTTAATGCACGTAAGACTCAATGTTGTTTTTTAACACACAGGCATGGTAGTGTGCTGTCATCTGTGTCAATCGGTAATGTGGATATTGAGGAATCAGATGCTCTTGATGTTCTGGGCATGAGAATTCACTATGACGTTCGTTGGAAAGATCACATATTTCAAGTGTCGAAAGAAGCATTCAAGTGCCTTGGTTTTTTGAGACGGTGCAGGAAATACTTCACCCCATCTGATCTCCTTAATATATACAAGACCTATATCCGTCCCAAAATGGAATACAACTCTCATGTATGGGCCGGTGCTTCAAAGTCTATTTTGGAGCTTCTCGACCGCGTACAGGAGAGGGCGAAGATGCTCATCAATGACGGTAGGGTAGCCAATTCTATCGATTCATTGGAGCACCGTCGCAATGTGGCGTGTGTTTCATTGTTCTATCGGTACAATAACGGAATGTGTTCTAACGAAATTAAGGAATTAATTCCCAAAAATCATATATTTTTACGTAGTACTCGTATTTCTCGTAGAGCGCATCCCTTTGTAGTTGATTGTCCAGTAAATCGCACAACGCATTATAGGGAGAATTCGTTCTTTGGTCGCACTGTTCGGTTGTGGAATAATCTTCCAGCGAAAGTATTTCCTGCCACCTACGACATGAGTAAATTTAAATCGAACGTACATAAACACTACTCCCTCTGTCCTCCTTCCAATAACCTATTTTCCTAGTACCAGCTAAATGCACTGCTTGAGTAGGGGCCATCCCCTGGGTGCTGGTCTTATATAAAAGAAAAAATAAAAAATATTATAATGAAGTAAAATGGCACCGAAACGTAATTTAACTGTTGACGAAAAGCTTAAATTAATAAAAGAAATAGGCAGTGGATCAAGGCAAAAAAAGACGTGGCAGAAAAATATGGCATTTAAGCGATTTTTATGATTTTAAGAAACAGGGAAAAAATATTAAATTTTTGGAATCTTGAACATGGAATAAAAAAAGTAAGAGATTTAAAAACCAAGATACGATATCATAGACAAAGCTTTATTTAAGTGGTTTACGGCAACAAGAGACCGCAATATGCCAATATCTGAAGTAATATTAAGGGCCAAAGTCATGGAGTATGCGAAGGAACTCAAAGTGGATGACTTTAAGGCAAGCAATGTTTGGCTGGATAAATGGAAGATAAGGTATGCAAAGATAATGTGAGGGAAAAAAGTAAATGTTTAGTAGTCATGTATGCTATTTGTTGTTTTTTAGACCTGGTTTTTGTTACAAAAAAAGCTTGTAGTGAAAGCAATTATGTTTTACCGTCTTTGTTGGAAAAATACAATGAAAGTGACATTTTCAATGCAGATGAGACTGGGTTGTTTTACAAATACCTTCCTGACAAAAGACTAACATTCAGAAATTAAAAATGTCATGGAGGAAAATATGGAAAGAAAAGCGTGACAGTAATGTTGACAGCAAATGTGAATGGAACAGAAAAGTTTAAAATTTTAGTGATAGGAAGAAGTAAGAAACCAGATTGCTTTCATGGTATCAAGTCGATAACCCTCAATTATAAAAATAACAAACAAACAAATTTTTGAAGAATGGATGGTGAAGTTAGATAAACAATTTTCCGCTGTTGGAAGAAAAGTGATATTCTTTGTAGATAATTGCCCGGCACAAACTAGAGATATACAAAATAAATTGAAATCTATTGAACTGGCATTTTTTCCACCAAATATGACATCAAAATTACAGCCTCTTTACCAGGGAATAATTCGAATTTTAAAAGAGCTATAGCTCGAATTCAAGGAAATATTAAACACGATATTAATATGCTAGAATACATTCACCATTTATCAAGAGCTTGGGATATTGATGTCACTAGCCAGACAATTTTAAACTGCTTTACAAAGTCTGGGTTTGGACAACATTCAGTGTGGGACGAAGAAGATGACATACCTTTGGTATTATTAAATGATTTTAACGACAACAAAAATGTCTTAAAAGATAATTATGAAGCCTGGCTACATTTGAATGAAATCAAATCTATAAGTTGCACTCTTAAAGACTTTTTGGACATCGGTAATAAATTGATTACTTCTGTATTTCCAACTGATAAAGATATTATTGATGAATATGTCGTCGAATCAGAACTGCACTCCGAAAAACAGTAGATAGCGATGTGAACGACGTTGAACAGTTAGTTACGAAAACGCAAAAGATAACCACTACAAAGCACTACACAAATTAGAATCACTTTTTGCTTAAAGCAATTGTGAACAAGTTCAATCAAAAATTACTCAGTATTTTAGTAAATAAACATATATAGCGTCCGCCAAATATTTCTTTTTTTTTTGAAAATGTTATAAAAAAAAGAAACTACTGAATATTTTCTCAAATTTCTTTTTTTTTTATTTGAAAGTACAATCTTTCCGGTTAATAATGTAAAATAACTTCATTCAAATGGCTGCCTCGGATGGCCATGCAGTAGTCTACACGATCGGTCCAATTTTTAAGCACATTATAGATATTGTGCAGCTGTATTTTACCAATGGCTTCACGAATATTGTCCTTTAAAGCGTCAATTGTCTCTGGCTTGTTGGCGTAATACTTATCTTTGACGGCACCTTACAAATAATAGTCCAACGGTGTCAAATCGCAGCTCCGAGGTGGCCAAACGACATCAGCTCTGCGGCTGATAATGCGATCTTTAAAAACAGGGCGCAAAACATCGAGTGTAGTTGCGGCTGTGTGGCACGTAGCGCCGTCCTGCTGAAACCAAATGTTGCTAATATCCTCCTCTTCAATTTTCGTGAACAAAAATTCGTTCAACCTGGCCCGATAACGATCGCCATTGACTGCAATGGCCACTCTTTGCTCATTTTCGAAGAAAAATGGCCCAATTATGCCTCTGGACCAAAATCCGCACCAAACAGTGACTCGTCTTGGGTGTATCGGCTTCCAATGCATGCGTGCGGATTTTCTGTGCCACAAATGTGACAATTTTGCTTTTTTACATACAAGCCAAGATTAAAATGAGCTTCATCTGAAAAGATGATTTTTGATTCTGCAACTTTATATGATTTTCAAAGTAATGTCGCAATATTTCCCAGCATTGTTCAAGCGTATATATAACCATATTCGTTCAACGGAAGGATAAAACTAATTATCTGTCAAATCAGACATGAGCTAAGTGTTACCATTCACGAAATAAGCACTAGTTGAAAAAAAAACGTTGGAAGGCGAACCCTTTAGAACCTTTTCAAAATTACAAATAGTTTAGAGTAATTTGGTGATAAATAAATATGAGTTGGTATTAAAAGTAGTTGTTGTTTATTTAATGAAGAACATTTTTAAATTTAATTCCCAAAGTTGAAATTTCTATAAGTTAAAGGTTTTTTGTGGATAATGGTAGTCAAATTTATAAAAGATTCACTGTATATACGAATACTTATATTTTGAAAACCTTTGAGTTCTTGTTAATTACGTTAAAATAAAATGAAACACCACTTTGTTGTTGTTTACTGTTTTTTTATTTTTCTCACTTTAACTTTATATAGTTTGTCTTAATACAGCAACTTAAGATTAGTTTATACAACTTTTTTTTATTTACGCCTAAATACGATTTTACTTTATGACAGCCAAACGTTAACTACTTGTCGTAGGTAAAGCAGTCACTTTATATACCTCATTACCTACAGTTTGGAAAGTTCCAGAAATGTTTTAAACGCTCTCATATTCTCTTTTTTATATCCGTTAATTTAAATGTAACACACAAATATGGTCGAATTGGCAGTGCTGCCAGATATGCAAGTAAGTACGGCAACGACAGGGTGACACATAAATACCACAATATAAAAATTTCACAATACAATTTTAAAGGCGCTGATGTGGTGTATTTTCTATTTTTTAGGCACTTTAATTTTCGTAACTATATGCTAACACTCTTAGTGATACTAGAAAATATTGTGCCTTACATCCAAGGCGAATTTAATAAGGTGGTCTTAAATAGAAAACGAATACAACACTGTAAAACAAAATTTCGGTGTGTCAATATAATGCAACACTGCAGTAAGCAAAAAGTTGTAGCGTCAAAAATAATTGTTGTCAACAAAATATAGAATGTTGGTGTTGTTTGACATACGCGAATGTGTCAGCTGTTGCTTACGTAGTAAATTAGGGCCACCTTATTGAATTCGCCTTGCTTACATCTTTAGATTTCAAATAATTTTCAAGAAATCTCGGCATGTCTTAAAATAAAAATAAAAACCATATAAAAAGTGAAAATAAATCTCACATATCATTTTAAAGAAAAAGTTTTAATTTTTTCTTAGTTTTATTTCTAGTTTCTATTTTAACATACGTACTTTCTATTTATTTTTTTTCTGTAACCTGTGTTCTACTCTAGTAATAACTTTTATTTAAAAGTTTTACCTTGAGAATATCTTAAAGGAATATTAAAATAAAGAAAACTTTTTGCAATTACTACAGTTAAAGGAAAAAAACAAAAATTTTTTTTTCAAACACTTTTCTCCGTTTTCATTTTATGAATGGATAAACGCACAAATTTTGTTGTAAAGTTTTTTTTTTCTTCTTCTATTTTTGCTTTTTGATCAAAATTTTGAAAAAAAAAACGTTGCCAAAGAAGTATGTTTTTATATACAATTCTTAGGCACAGATTCCCAACTTATATGGACTACTTAAAATTGTTTAATTGAAATGAAAAAAAAAAATAAAATTAAAATTTTGCTTTAACATTTTTGTAAATCCAGTCTTCCGATTACAGTTTTAACACAGTTGGATAACTACTAGCTAGGATAACTATTTAGGTATACAAGTTAATAATGTCGATTCTTTTGCTTGAAAAATGCATTAATTATTGCATAATTAGAAAATCAATTGATACAATATTCGAAATACTATAGTTAGTCATTATTTTTTACTATCTTTCTCGCGGCGTACGTATTCCGTGGCAAAAGTTCTGCTCCGGTTTTGAGGTAAAGAATGAATCAAGCCAATTTCTGACACCCTGTTCTGAAGTGAAGCGTATTTCAATAAGGGCATTCTATAAGTTGGGTGAGCCAAAACTTCCCACCCACTGTTTTCGGAATAGTTTTTGATCGGTCTTGCAACATGTGGCCGAGCGTTGTCATGATGGAAGATTATGGCCTTGTATCTGGTCGCATATTCTGGTCGTTTTTCATTGATTTCTCTCTTCAAACGAATTAATAATGTTTGTTATACGTCCCCTGTTATTTTCTGTCATGATTTCAACAGTACATAATACAAAACACACTACTGATCCCACCAAATACAGAGCATTACCTTGTCGTCATGGATATTCAGCTTCATCGTTGATTTCGCTGGTTGGCCGGGCTTTACATATGACTTTTTGCGCTTGGGGTTATCGTAGTGTATCAACTTTTCATCATCAGTAACAATACGAGGCAAAAATTACTTTATTTTGTAGCATTCAAGCATCATTTCTGTCATGCAGAGTCACCTTTTAACGTCTGTCGGCTTTAATTCATATGGGACCCAATTTCCTTGCTTTTGTATGAATCTTACTGCTAATGCAAGTTCTTCTTGCGTTTGACAACAATCTTCGTCGAGTAGTACTTTCAATTCCTCAACTTAAAACTTTTTCTGGGTAGAAATAACCACTTTTGAATAGCGCAAACCATCGTTCACCAGGTTTATGGGTTGATGCATGTTGACCGTAAGCTTCCACTAACAATCGATAACTTTTAGCAGCCGTTTTCTTTAAATGAAAGAAGGTTATCGCACTTTCTCGCAATACATCTCTTTTAGGCACAAAATTCGAAATTATTACAGCGATTGAAAAAATGTGTGTTTACACTTTGGCGTTTATCGAATACTGAATTATAACGATAGATGTTTACCCTCCAAAATACCATATATGTTATTATTGACACAAATCGTATGTGATAGCTATGCCATATGTTGTCCAAATCGATATTATTAACGTGTATACCCAATATAACTGCAGCTATTTCGATATTGTTGTTAGTTGTAATGCTTTTTTATTAGTAAAAACATGTTAAGAATTATATAGTTTGTTCTTATAATTAATCAATATTGTACTTGTTGTTTCAATACTTGTTATGTTTCATATCGAAAATATTGTTGGTATTGAATTAACTGAATATTGTATTTTGAGTTTAGTGAAAATAACATTTTCATTCTACTATCACAATCCATAAGCGAACGTTGTTAAATCTTATCTCTGCTAGCAAAACAATATTTTAAATATCAGTGTTCTGTACCAAAAACGGAGTCTAATCTTCTTTCTGCTGGTAATGTAGGTGCATTATGCATGGAGACATACGAGACAGCTTGAGAGGCATAATTTTACCCAGCATGGTCATTAACGTGATGGCTCACATACTGGATAAGATAATATTGGCCGTAATTTTACACGGACTTACAAAATAGCAGTATCCAACTCTATCCACAATTATTCGGCTTAGAGCACGATAACAACCTAAAAGTACAAGTGAAACTGTTGATAGAATGCTATTGTTGTTAGTTGAGTTTGTTTTCTGACAAATGTTCAATTACAAATGACAAATGTTACATATGGTAAAAATAAAATGAAAGTTTGAGAATCTCTTGCTAAACATTTTGTATGAAATTAAGTTTCAAACTAAATACATACGAGTATTTATAATAAATGCGTATGCTTATGAATGCATATGTAATATATTCATATATATATTTATACAATAAATAAATAAATAAATATGTATATACTATCCACAGAGATAAACCGAATATTTGTGCCGTGGCTTAGACATAATACCGTAAGTTGTGTATTTAAAGTTGTGAATAAGAAATAAGAACAGATACGCCAGCTAGTATGAACAAGATAATCTTCTGTTCAGTAGATTCAACAATATTTGATTATGAAAAGTTTTCTTACGTTCTGAGTAAACATAAGCTTCTTTTTACAAATGCTTATTTAAGTTTGCTAAAAGTAAAAACTTTTTTAGGTAAACTATTCGAAATAGAGACCTTTTTAAATCATAAAAATAATTTTTATAAAATCATTCGAAATTTAATTTGACAGCAGAAAAATTCTTGATTTAAATAAAATTTTTATCAATGTTAGGGTTCAACATACTCCAATTACTCCAGAGTTATTGGAAAGAAAGGTAATAAACGATAAGCTTTAAACCGTACAATCTTGGTATCTAATAAACACATCTGCTACCTAAAATAACATTTTAAATCATCAAAATGAGTTTGAATGCGGAAACACCGTTACATCCAGAAAAACTGACTGTTTGGTGCGCTTTATCGGCTGGTGGAATCATTGGTCAGTACTTTTTCAAAAACGATGGTGGCCAGAACGTTACAGTCAATGGTGATCGGTATAGAGCCATGATTACTAACTTTTTCATTCCTGAATTGAATAACCATGATGTCCAGGAGATGTGGTTTAAAAAAGACGGCGCAACATGTCACACAGCTCGTGCCACAATAGATTTTTTGAAAGACACGTTTGGTGACCGCCTAATTTCACGTTTTGGACCTGTGAATTGGCTCCAAGATTTTATGACTTAACACCGCTAGACTACCTTCTGTGGGGCTATGTAAAGTCATTGTTCTATGCGGTAAAGCCACAAACGCTTGACCATTTGGAAAATAACATTCGCCGTGTTATTGCCGATATACGGCCACAAATGTTGGAAAACGTCATCGAAAATTGGACGTCCAGTTTGGACTACATCCGCGCCAGCCGTGGCGGTCATATACCAGAAATCATACTTAAAATGTAATGCCACAAGATTATCTTTCGTATAAATAAAATTCATGTCAATCGAATAATCCATCGTTGTTTGCAACTTAAAGTTCTATACCTCTATAAAAAACACCCCTTATAAAGCTTTAACTACTCAGAACGAAGTCCTATTGTCAAATGAGTATCAATTGTGTAGAGGGTTGTTGGGTTGATAGCTTATAACAAGAGACATCAAAAGTGCGATCTTGTAGCCCGCGAACTAGCTCCCTTTAGTAAAATTACGTTATCACTAAAATAACTTATCAAAAAAGTTATCAATTACATGGTGCGACAATAAAGAACGAAATGGAAATACCTGGGAAATGACACTACTTTCTGAAAGGTGCTATCAAGTAGAAGAAGGATCTGTGTTTGGAATTTTCGAAACACTTCCAAAATCTCGATTTACAGGTAAAAACCGGTTTTTCGGATCTAAAATGAGACCCAGTAAACACAATTATTAATTTTCAATTGTTCATTAGAACAATATTAACGTAAGACAAAACCAAAGATCGTTTTTTTTTTTCATCAATATTATATCATTGTACTTACTTCGCTCTCATTAAATTCACTTTCCCATTAATAATTCAATCATTAGCTTCCAAATTTTGTTTTGTTTCCAAAACACAATTTACAGGCAAAAAAAGAAGAAGAATTATCAAAACGAATTACAAAAGCGCTGTATGAACGGGGTAATTCGTGTAAGTAATTCAGCAAGCGAACAAAGTAAGTCGAAGTATCGTGTGAACATGTCAAGAAGTTTCTACAAAAAATTTTCATTGTTTGTTTGTGTAAAGTGTCTTCCAAAATTAACGCAAGACTTGAAATTGTCGTTATTTTTGCAGTAAACTGTTGCAAATCTAAAGAAAGTAATTTGACAGCTAACAGTTTAGGGTTAATAAGAATGGAGCGTTACTCGATTGATCAATGTGTCTTCATTGTTGAAAAATATTTCAGAAATAATGAGAGCTTGTCGGCTGCAGTTCGTAAATTTCATGCAAAATATGGCCGGAATAGTGTTTGAACTTCGTCAACTGTAAAGAGATAAATTGAAACATTCAGGGAGACAGGATCCATTGGACATGCCACGCGCACTGCTCGTCCAAATGTCAATATCGAAGTAGTGCGTGAGTGTATCGCTGATAATCCAGTAACCTCAATTAAGCGTCGTGGACAATAATTTTCTTAGTTCGATGGCTTTGTTAATCGCCAAAATTACCGCTTTTCGGGTTCTGACAACGCACATATAATTCTCAAAAAACAAATACATCAACAACGTAACACTCTTTGATGTGGATTTTGAGCTGAAGGCATAATTGGATCATACTTTCTGAACATGAGGCTGGTGAAGCACTGCTTATTACTGGTGCTCGATATAGCGATATAATAACACAATTCTTTCTGCTGAAATTCAATATTATTGATGTGGCCAATATGTGGTTTCAAATTCTATACAGCGCATGAAACAATTCAATTAGTGCATGAGATATTTCCAGTTTCAATGATCAATATTAAAATCACAGGTCGATGTCAGCAAACCCACAATCATCCGTGCAATAAAGGAGGAGATTCAACGCTACATCAACAAAATTCAGCCATATTTATGCAAAATGGTCAGCCATATTATGTAAAGGAGTGTGTATTTACATGCTAGGTCCTGCAAGCTCTTATCCCGATGTGTTACTCCACAAATTGCTCTATCCTATGCACTTTATGGCTCAATAAAAAATTATTAAAAAAGAATTATCAAAAGACTACAAACGGTGTAGTAGGAGTTGAAGAACCTCAGCCTTCTGGCAGCAAGAGCCGGACATCGACAAATAAGGTGAAAACCAGTCTCCTCCTCCTCCTCTTCGAAACAACAACTCCTCATTTTATCGAGGTTGGTCCAGCAGAGCCTGGTGATATAGCACGTGCACTCATGCTGCCAACGATATTGAGCGTCGTCATAAACTGCCCGGAGAATATCCAGCTTAACCGGGGTAATCGGGACACCAATGTTAGGAACTTATTCGAAAGTATCGAGCTCAGTACCCATCCTGGCTAATTCGTCAGCAACGTAATTCCCGACGATATCCCTGTGTCCCAGAACCCATATAAGAGTTACTTTCGAATGAACCGAGATTTCCATAAGAGATCTGCGGCAATCGTAGACTAAGATAGACGTCGAGGTGACATTAGCTAGAGAACTTATCGCAACTCGACTGTCTGAAAAGATCAGAAGATTCTTAGAAAGAATCTCTACGTCCAACAAGCATTGCACGGCCTTCAGTATGGCCATGACCTCCGCATCAAATTCACTGCAATAATCCAGGCAACCTATAAGATTGGCTTGTGTTAGTATTCCTTACGAGTATACTACATCCCACTCTGCCCCGTATCCTTGAGCCGTCCGTATTAACTTCGGGGGCATTCTGAAGGAACTCCCCTCCGTCAGACCAGAAATCCCTCGTAGGTATTGAACATTTAAAAAAGATGGTTTTATCCAGCATAGCACTAGTGAATTTCTCTGTAATAAATTTGAAATATTTCACAATTTGGTACCATTCCTAAGGCGTTTAATTTCACTAAATGAAAAATGTAAGTAAAAATAAACTAAAGTTGAGAATTTGATAAGAAGATTGGACAAGCCCAAGAAAACCATTTGCGTGTTACTAATACTTGAGAAAAATGTATTATCGGTTTTTATCGGCTATACATTTTTAAACTCTTCTTTCTTAATTATATTAAATTTCTTTTTTTTGCTTTTTTTTGGTTAATCTGACCCACAATTCTTTTAATATTCGATCTCATTTCTTTTCCTTCTTTATAGTCGGTGTAACAGTTTCATGCTGCCTTTGTTTCCTGCCAAGATATTCCGATGCAATTTATTATCATGTCATTGATGGTTAATACATCGAGATCTTAGGGCAGAAGAAAAAGGGAAAAGAAACGAAAAACGAAATAAAAAAAACAATTGAAACATTTACTAACTGGCGGATATTTTAGCAAATGTTTCGGGAAATTGAGGAAATTTATGAAGATTCTTAATTTCAATTCAAATACACACTCAAACATGAACACATTTACACCCAAGAATATAAAAGAAAGACAAATACAGTTTCCTGCTGTTACTGACGAACCATTTGTAGTCAATTGGCTTAAAGGTTTCCTGCAAGACATTCTCTTCTTTTCTTAAGAAAAAAATTTAAAAAAATGTAAAAAAAGATATGATAACGGTGAAGAGGATTGTCAATGCTTTACTTACTTCACTTCAAATTATGTTTTGGCCACTAGTGTTTAGCTTAGCAGGAGATTTTTTGGAAACAGTATTTAAGAAGATTGGAAAAAGGAATTTCTTTATTTTTCTCATAAATATTTTTAAAATAATTTTGTTTCCCCTGTGTCATTTGGCAACTGCTTCGAAGCCAATATTTATAACTAAGCGAGGCGAATTCAATAAGGTGGCCCTAATTTACTACGTAAGCAACAGCTGATACAATCGCGTATGTCAAAAAACACAAACATTCTGCGTTTTGTTGATAACTTTTCCTTACTACAGTGTTGCATTATATTGACACACCGAAATTTTGTTTTACAGTGTTGTATTCGTTTTTAATTTAAGACCACCTTATTAAATTCGTCTTGTAACTACGCAAGAAAATATGACATAATAAGGTTTCATATCAAAAAGAAAAATTTATTGAAAATTTACAGTTTTGACAATTTTAACTTATAAATATTTAATTTATTTTTAATATGAATTGCAAAAATTTATTTTGAAATTAAACTTTTTTTCTTTTTTATGCTTTTTGAACTATTAACACACATGTGTAAGCAATTTTAGACAAATTTCAAAACACACATGTAACTCTCTTGTAAACATAAGTACATATACACCATACATAGACACATACATATGTACTCTACATAAACATATTCAACATGTACTCGTATGTAGAGTCGTGTTAGAAAACATTTTGCAACAATTTTAGCTTTAAATCGAAATAATCTAAAATTAAAAAAAAAAATAAAATTTTTAATAATAACCTGCACTGCAGTTTGTCTCATAAAAATATAGTCAATATGTGTTAGTCAAAGTTTTTGATACACCCAAAAAATAATGTTCATTTACAGTGGAAAATAAAAAAAGAAAATTTTAATATGAGAAAAATAGGATGGCGAGCTCTATCTTCATTACAAATCTACAAACTTTTTTATAATTTAGACTGCTATTTTCGGTAGACCCTATTTCTCGATCCTAAGCAATATTAATATGGTGGTCTTTTAAGCCAGAATTAAGCTGCTGACTAGTTCAAATAACTTGCTGGATGTGGAGCTACCTAATATCTAACTCAGAAACATGCATACAAATCAATACTGGCAGTCAAAAAGTTCGGCGAGCTTATGCTGATACTGCACTATCTGAAGTGGTTTTTATGGAACAAACTTAAATGTAACCATGTTTGGAAGGTTATGATGTCGTCTTAATTATTAGATACTATCGATTTATTTTCACCGGTACACTACCTATCATATATTTCGATCTTTGTGGCTTTCGATTTTTTTTAAAGGGTGGTCCAACCATAATGCACGATGTTATTTATGAGTCACATTTTAACTTCAAGTTTTTTGTCCAACTTAATTTAACATTTCTTTCTTTCAATGTTTAACAAATTCAACCATGGAGAGGTACACAATTGAGCAGCGCGTTAAGATTGTTGAAGCCTTTACGAAAATGGGAGTTCTAATCAAAATGAATTTCGTGCACTTCGTGATTTATTTGGTCAGCATTATCGACCAAATGTTTCCACAATCGGGAGAATTGTGCCCAAATTTCAGCAGACCGAGTCCGCAGGCAATGTGTAAACACAAAGAGCGACTGCTTGTTGCGGTTTAAGGGCTGGCGGCATCATCGGGCCGTACTACTTCAAAAAATTAGGTCGGCCACACAGTTACCATGAATGTTGTTCGCTATCACGAGATTAAAACAGACTTCTAGTGGCCATAAATTGAAGATATGAAACTGGGCGATATGTCATTCAGAGAGGATGGTACCACTTGCCACACAAACAACTAAACAATGGCTCTTTGAGCGAGAATTCAATGGCCGTGTTAGACTTCTTTCCTTGGAAATATTTAAAAGAAAAAGTGTATGGCAATAAGCCACGAAAATTTTAAGAGTTAAAGAATGAATTAATACGGCACATTAACGACATTGAACCTCAACTATGTCTCAGAGTCATTTGAAATATGAACCGACGTCTAGAAGTAAGCATTTGGGCGATATTGTAATTTTAACATAACTGCCATAAGTCCTTCTATCACAAAAAAAATAATATTAAGATAATACTCTGAAAACCTTTTGTTTTATTTACAATTAACTTCGTGCGTTTTGGTTGGACCAGCCTTTACATTTCTTAAAGCTAAAGTCGGCTTAGAAAGTTCAGCTCTGAGTTAAACACATAACGCAGCTTACTAGGTATCAGAATTTTTCGCTGAATGAAACCTGGTTTCTTTTTCCATTGCTCCTTTCGGGAGCACAAGGCTTTCATAAAGCGTTTCCATCGTACACGGTTTGCTACCGTTGTCGTTATTTCTTTCCATGTAAGATTGCTTGGACTTAATTCTTGGATAATTGTTCGTCACCAGATGTTTCTTAGGCGACCGCAATCGAATTCCTTGATTCTTCGAATTCCACCCAAGTGCCATCCTTGTAATACTATAAGGATTTTTCCTTAAGGTAAGATTGATCCATTCGCATTTCCTTTGTTTTATCTGCTTCAGTATAAGCTCTTCATTTGTCTAATTCCTGAATGAAAGCTGGCTTTTTTGACTTTATTATTATAATCTTTTACCCTTCTAGTCAATAAGGCTTCTAAAGTTTTATGCTGTTCTTTAGTCTGAAGTCTACTTAGAAAACTGAGTTGTAAAGTTTAACGAAGCACATGCTGTGAACTTGAGGGACTTTGTCGATATAGATTGCTAGCGGTAAAAGCAAGAAAATGAAGATGAAGATATGGTCTAAGAAACAACTATCCAGCCAATGTAATGTCAGTGTAATGCATCTTATCTTTAAAGATTATTTGCTTAGGAATGTGGAAATTATGTAAATTCCCATACTATCCATCATACTGTGTGAATGTCTCATGCCGCATATAAATAATATCATCGGTCTATACCAGTGTGGTTTTCGAAGAGTGATATGAAACGTTGACCAGCTATTTATATTCAGACAACTCCTAGAGAAAACGTGCGAGTATTCTCAATCGGTACACACCACCTATTTATTGACTTTAAGCAAGCGTTGGATAGTATAATTAAAATATGAGAGACTTTGGTCTCTCCGAAATGGTATGACAATAGTTTGAATTACCATCAGTGAAACTAGTTCCGCAGTTTAAGGTTACTTCTGATAACAACATGCCAGTAAAAATAAAACGACGCATATAGTTGGCCACTCGTTGTCTTTTTTGCATTTCAAAGCTGGTCACTCGCATATCAAAGCTGGTATTATATAACAGCTTAATACTGACGGTACTTATGTACAGTGCCAAAATGTGAACTTTGTCTGCAAATGACGAGAAAATGTTAAATACGTTTGAGAGAAAAGTCCTGAGAATGATATTTGGTCTACAGTGTCTTGAAGGCTGTTGGAAAATACAATAAAACCATGAGCTATATATCCTGTACAAAGATGCACAAGTTACTAAAAAAAATGAAGGTGCAAGGGCTGCTGCAGATTATGGACGTGGCGCCCTCTATGAACGCATGAAACCTGGAGGTCAGCGTTTATGGATAGAGAGATTTGAAGGAACATTTTTGTTGAGGCTGTAACAGTCTGTATCGCTAGTAAAAGTAAGTTTAATAACAGAAATAAATATCAGCTTTTTTGGATTGGATTGTAAAGATTGACATGTAATCCCTGAGGAGAGTAGGTTACGACAACGACTTATAATAGGCAAAAAAAAGTGAGAAATGTTTGCTGTCATAATTTATTTGAGTGTAAACACAACAAACAATAAATGCCCAACTGCTGTAGTACTTGAGGCATATATGCATACACATAGACATACTCATATTCATGTACACAAACAAATAATGGTAGAAATAGCAGTCACATCATAGCAAGTAAAACTAATGTCATGTCATTTGATATGAAAACATAAACGACATAAATATGAAGGAAGTGAACAACAGCACAACAGAAATGAATGAAATTCCTTTCACAAAAAAAAAAAAAAAAAAACAGAAAAAAAGACAAACTCAACTAGAAAAACGAACAAACCAAAAAGAAAAAAAATATTCAAAAAATTGCATACACACATATATATGTATGTAATAATACATACATAATGCTATTAAATCCCATACGATGATCATGAAAAACATACAGCTGATGACTATGATGATGATGATGATTAACATGATGACGACAATGACGGGGATGTAGAGAATGATGGTGACTCGACTTTGATTTTTGGAATGAAGATTATCAACGTGATGAGTATTGTAATGTTTATTGGTAGAACCACCAGCTGAGGTTTATAGCAATAGCTAAATGGGGTAAACATTTCACAACTAACACAACTATTGTATTACAACAAAATAGCAAAAAGTCCTAAACAGTCTCTCCCATACATACATAGAAATGCTAACGGTTTAGTGTAACAAAAACAACACATACCAAGAATGGAAACAAAACAAATATTAAAGGAGTATGTTGCTCATTGACACACATACACACAAAAAGAGAGTATGAAAAGTAACAACAAAAATAAAACAGTTTACAAAAACAGAAGAGAGAGAGGGAGCATAAGAAAAACATGTTTGTTTAGGTGTGAACGCGTTTTGTGAAAATGTGCAAATAATGGTGCATATGCAAGTGAAATATTTCAAACCTTAAAATTGAGTGACAACAATGGAAAAATCACAAAAAAGACAAACAGTACGTCACAAAAACTGTCTAACAAGTAATGGGGAAACAAAAAATAAATGAAGAAGATAGAGAAAAAGAAACATGAGACAATCCAAATCATTAACTGTTATTTGTTCTGTTTTTTTTCACCATTATTTTACTTTATTTTACGATATGAGTACATTGTCTATGAAAAAAAGCTTTAAGGTGTTAAATGATTATGACGTCCCATATGCATTAGATTAATGGCATGAGGTATAGACTATGATGGTACGACAGTTTTAAGTCTTGAATTTTGTATTTATTTATTTTTTTTATAAAGCGATCAAAAAGATTTTTTATAAAATTGTCTGAAGATTGATTTATAACAAATATCAAAATATGTAGTTTAAAAATCATGGGTAGGAAATATTTATTATACATTTGTAAAAATGTTTGTTTATATAATAAGATACTGACCAGATATTGCCTTACATTATCAAAAGTAATAACTTAAAAAAAAAATGTCAATAGATAGGCTTGGTTTAGGCTTTTTTTGTTTCAAAGAGTACTATACTTACTAAGAAGGTAGTAAACAGTAGTATAGTAGATGTTAAAATATTATTACCGAGAGCTAAATTGGCGAAATGAAGGTGTTTTACTAGCATAGACAACATATCTTATTGGGAAATTGAAAGCAACCGGCAGGTGATCTAAGACTTCACAATTTTTCGATATATCTATAGGGTGGCAAAATTTGAGGTTAGGAAGTAAATTGGCTGTCAAGTGATGAAATATCAAGAATTAAGCTGTCAACCTTTGATACCTATTAAGTAAAAAAATTGGGAAAAAACTGTGGAAAATTTACTGTATCACTTCATAAATTCTAGCAGTTTTCCTCATAATCATGCTCCTTCTGAGACCGTAATTTAGTCGCTAAATTCGAGGCTCTCAATACTTTTGCTGATAATAGATCAAGACAATACGTTTGTAATGGCCGTAGTGATGCAAATATATTCACTGTACAGCAAAGTGTTGAGAATGACTCTAGAACATCGACTTGTCGATGTTCGCAATAATTGGGCATAACCAGAAGAAGTTAGCGCAACATTTTGCATAAAGATCTTCATCTTCAGGCTTATAAGGTTCAACTCGTTTTAGAATTCAAGACAGACGACCATTGTTTGCGTCGAACGTTTGCGAATTGGCTGTTTGAAAAACTGTACGAAAACAAGCAGTTTTTAGTCGGTTGTGTAAACAAACAAAATCCATAAACAGTCCCCCAAAAACCAATATATTCAAAAAGGTGACCGTATGGTGTGGTTAGTGGTTATGCGTCATCATCGGCCCATATCTTTTTCCAAAATGAGCAAGAAAACGCTGTCACCGTGAATTCCCTGTGCTACTAAACCATGATACCCAATTTTCGAGGCCACAATTAGCTAATGTTGACATCAGAGAGCTTTGCTTTCAATAGTATGGCGCCACAAGCCACACAGCCAGCCAAACCATTTAGTTATTGCATGAAGAATTTCCCAATCGCGTAATTTCTCGATATGGCGATGTCAATTGGCCACCTCGTTCTTGTGATTTAACGCCGATAGATTATTTTCTCTGGGGCCATTTGAAAGACTGGGTTTACGTGAACAAACAACTAACACTCTGAAAGATGAAATTCGACGCTACATTGATGAGATCAGCGAAGCTGAAATGGGGTTCAACGTCTGCCGACATGCTACATCATATTCAATTATTAATTCCCATATTTCTATTTTAATTTGGTATGAATAAAACTGATTTTGTAAAAAAAGTGCTTTTTAAGTCAATTTACTTCCTAACCTGAAATTTGCCCACCCTTTATAAGCCTAAGGTTGTTGTACTTTTAAGAAGAAGTTGTATTTCTTTTATGGGTCCCACTATCAAGTTTGCTAAGGAGGCTAAGTATCTAGCTGTCATTCTAGATAGGAGACTTAGTTTTAACCGAATATTAGTGCTATCAAACAGAAGGTGGTAAGGGTCCTCTGGGTAAGTCGCCCCTCCCACGCAAAGATATGAGGTCTTTCGCCGAGAACAACGTTTTAAATATATACCACTTAGCTACGCGAAAGCTTGGTGGAAAAAGGCTGAAAAAGCTAGCAGGGTACATAGACTCGCATGACTCGGTATAACTGGCTCAATAAGAACGTGTGCAGCAACCGCCTTGGAGGCCTTGATTGTTTTGATATCGCTTAACATCTTTGCGATGAGGGTGACGGCATGTTCGACGGCAAAGTTTTTCTCCAAGAGATGCCAAAATGCATCGGGAAGATTGTCCATTCAACGCAAGGTGGTCAGCGAACCATCTTCGGTCCTTAATGTTATGTATGCCTTTGGATCTGTGCTTTGGTAGAAGATTCAGGTTTGAATTCCCGGAACTTAATTTTTGATTTGAGAAGGCCTCGGTTAGAAATAAGTTTTATCTAAAATGGTATACCGATGTCTCTAAAACTCATGACGGTATCAATGCTGTCGTACATGGATCCAAACGATATTTGCCGATCGCACTGAGAAAATCACTGAGTGTCTTCCAGGCAGAGATCATGGCCATTGCCATATGTGCAGAGATCAACCAGGACCTGTCTTGAGGGCACCTGGCTCGAATCGTATGACTTCTAGACTGGTAAAATACTGTTAGGATATGTTGCAAACGCTTTAGCTTAGTAATATGGTGTGGTTGTTTTAGGTATCTGGACACTGTGGGATAAATGATAATGAAACAGCAGATGCATTGGCCAGAAAAGGTTCCATTACACCCTACATCGGACCGGAACCTTACAATGCAGTACCACTTACTACCATCCTCATTCCAGTTAATGATAAGGAAGTTGTTAGATACCTGGAACTCAGGAATGTTCGCCACTCTAGGGTGGCTATAAGTTTGTAATTTTTGACTCGCTCAAGGTCATCAAATATGGTAGGCCGGACTTGAAAATCCTAACGGAATTTCTTACTTGTTATTGTAGAAGATATCTTATGAGGATGGCGGTTACAATTTTGAATGTTTTTAGACTGTGATCACCAGCATCAGAGATAGCGGAACACATATTTTGTGAATATGGAGTACTTGATAAGTTTATATGAAAGTGTTTAGGATGATATATGGGTATGTGATGTAAACCGAAAACGAATGGTTTTTAAATCGAGTAAATTTTCAGACACAAATAAAAATTAAAGACGACAATTAAATTAAGGTTTTGATAGTCAACTAAGTTAGTTAATCGAATTGATAAAGAAAAGGTATACAAATCTTGTTAGATTTGAAAAGCAATTTGAAATTATATTCGATTTCGTTTTACAGAACATACACGATAGGGTCTCATTGGCAAACATATCCACCATAATGGTTTCAGATCTGCTTGTCTTAATTAGAAAGACAGTGGATCCGCTGAGCAGACTATATACAAAAAGGGGCAGAGTAGATCCAATATCTTGCAGTTTCCAGTAATAGTGCCTGGCCAGAATTATAGCAATAATAATAAGGGCGCACTAGTAAAATCAAACAGATTTGTAGTTAATATTCATGGCTTAGGAATACCCTCATACTAAGACCTGATTTACTATAAATTTCTATTCTTTTTATGTTGTTCACATATACATATATAATATGTCAGATATAATTTCCACCATCTATTTTCTTTGGATTTATATAAGAACTGTGCTTCTTCTGTACTATTTTGTTGCTCCAGTTACTTAAGATTTCTGTCACAATATTTTTTATTTATTCGTTGTTTACAGAAAATATAAAAACAAAAAATTCACTGAAAAATATAAAAATGAATATCAGAATAAAGAAAAGCTAGAAAGAGAAAAAATTCAACGATAATACGAGTACATTAACGCCAACAATAAGTGAATGGGAGTAAATGTTGGGCTTAAAAACAATTCCAGAGTACAATGGCAGTGTAACATTTTAACAGATTTAGAACAATAATGGCAAAAAAAATCCAAGAACAAAAAAAAGATGTTTACATATAATATGCAAAAACAAGAAAACAATGGCTGTTTTTTATTTTTCTGTAATATACATAATTGTGTAATTGTCATTTATGTCAAATGATTTGTGGATTACAGTGTGATGAAAAATAAAGTGTAAGAATAACTTCGTAAATAATTTCAATATAAATTTTTAAAATTTGTGACACCGCAGTAAACCAGAGTAAAGACTGTCTGTTAAATAAATCTTAGTTTTATTTCTACTGAAGAATGTGGCATCGAGTCTAACACTGAACTCAATCTAATTGAAGGTATTCAAATGGCCTGTGCTTGCTGCAGAATTATCCAACACATATGATATATAATTTCACAAATCTTGGATATCAAGGTTCTGAATATAAATATTTTCTGAATTTAAAAAGCCGAGTAACAGATGCTGTATACCGTTTTCAAGCCATATTTTAAAAAGGACTCTATCCAATCTTGCAACATCTTACAATGGTTTTACTATCGTATGGAGATCCAAAGAATGCCTAACGAAGGCTATTTTTATATTTTCCCTTGTGTATTTTATACTAACTTTCTCATCATATGAACAGTTATTAATGCAGGATATTTAAGCAATTGTTTCATTAACGTTTGATATTTTTTTCTTTTGTGACCAGCACTCTTGTGACCCTACTCATGCAGTGCATTGTGGTGGTACTAGGAAAATAGGTTTTGGGAAGGAGGATAGAGAGAGTATAGTTTATGGACATTCGATTTAAATTGACTCTTGTATTTGGTGGCAGAGAAGACTTTAACAAGTTATCCCTATAATATATTGTGCGATTTACTGAACAATCAGTTATTGGGTGGGCCATCTATCGATTTAAATTTTAACCGGCGGTTATTTCGAATCTGGCAATATTTATGTCCCTCTATTCTGTCAAAAAATTCAGTATATCATCTCCACTGAACGGATTGAATCCATTTATTGGAAATTTATTTCCAAAACAAAGACAATTGGTCGGAAATTGCAAAAAATAAAAATAAAAATAAAAAATCATCTTTTCGGATGAAATTCATTTTCTTTTTGGTGGGTTAGTAAGTGCAATGCACCCATTACGAGTGACTGCTTGGAGCGGCTTGTAAAACGGAGGCATAATTGGCTCATATTTATATGAAAAAGAGGACAGCACAACCATTACGGAAAATGGAGACACCTATCGCACCATGATAACCGATTTTTTGTGCGCGCTCTTCATGGTATTGATGCTTGGATTCAACAGGATGGTACAACTTGCCACACATCTCATGCCACAGTCGATTTATTGCGTCAAACGTATGATGGCCGTTTAATTAACCGAAGTGGTCGACAAGAACCTGCGATTTGACACCATTGGACTATTTTTTGTGTGGCGCCGTTAAAGAAAAGTATTATGCCGAGAAACCAGTGACAATTGAGCATTTGAAGGCCAACATTCGTGATGTTATTGCCGAGATACGACCCCATACACTCGAAAAAGTTCTCGAAAATTAGTCCGATCGAATGAGGTACTGTGAGGCCAGCCGAGGCTGCCATATGAATGAAATTATATATCATTTCTAACCGGAACAACTGTACTTCGCAACAAAAAATAAATGTTTTTTTTTTTAAACTTAAATTTTAAATTGCCCATCATATACAAAAGGATGAGCAATACCAGAAATACGGGTTCTACGTAAGAATATATGATTATAAGGAATTAATATCTTAACTTCGTCAGAACACATTACGTTATAGGACCGATAGAACAATGAAACATACACCACATTGCGACGATGCTTTAATGAATCGATAGAATTGGCTACCCTATCGTTATCAATGAGTACCTTTGAGCACTGGTCCATACATGAGAATTGTATTCCAATTTGGGTCGGTTATAACTTACGTCTTGTAAATATTAAGAAGATCATATGGCGTGAAGCACTTGAATGTTTCTTTTGGCGCTCGAAGTATGCGATCTTTTCGACGAAGGTCAGAATGAATTCTCATGCCAGGAACATCAAAAGCATCTGATTACCCAATATCTGTATTACCCGTAGACACAGATGACACCACTTTACTAGGTCTGTGTGATAAAAAACAACATATAGCTTTTCTATAAACGAAAGTGTTTGGAAATTACTAAAAACCTACGCTTTCTTATAGGCAGTAAGTTTTTCTTTTAAGGTTTTAGGGAAGAGGAAGTAAGTTTCGTGGATCTTTGATTTGATTTTTTTCATGTTGTAAGTGATAAAATACGAACGGTGACCCCAAAGAATGGATTTTTTCTGTAATCTGCTGCAAGGTTCACTGGAGAATCAACCACTAACATACATATGTGTTCTATGGGAAAAACGAGTACTACATTAAAATATCTTTAATGTGAAATCTATACCTTTGCAACGAAGATATTGATCGTCTTGCAGTTTTTTGGTTCTGCGTTACTTGCTGAAGAGGGCATACCAAGGATGGAAGAATTAACTCTTCTGCTCTGCATCGAGACAAATTTGTTCCTTGTACGATCGGGCTCATTTGAAGTTCATCACTGAGATGCCGCTGCATAGGCTAAGAATCCTGACGGCTTTAATTACTGGACACTGGACGGCAGGTGTGCACGCTAAGAGACTAAGTCTATCATTCAATGATTACTGCAGAAGTAGACAGGATGATAAAAAAAAGGAGACTGCGGAACATTTCTTAAGTCAGTGTTGAATATTTCGGATATTAGAACTGTTGTCCTTGCCAGTCCATTTCTGCATGCCATATTAGACCTTGCTGATATAAATGTTAGCAGGGTATCATCATTTGTGCATGAGTCCACCTGAACACTACCTTCTATGGGCATCACTAAGCAAATATGCAGTAATCTTTTATTTCATTAGTTTTTCATGCATATTTTAAGAATTTTAATTTCATTATTCATGTAACGTTTTCATAAAATTTAATATGATTTAATACGATTATTTCTATATATTTGTTTTCACGATGACTGTTTATTTCCTAAAAATACAGAATTTTTTCCACTATTTTTCCAAATACATTGTTTGACATCAACAATAACAATAATAATACAGCACAGCAGCAAATAAAAGTTGTTAACAGGCATTTAACAACATGATGTTTAACGTCATTATCGCCTGCGTCACATTATTATCATCATGTTGTTTGGCTTGACGTTTAACAAAAAAACAACAACAACAAGAACAACAACAAAAACATTTGAATCAAATAAACACAATATAAATATTTTCAACTCATTCTCATATAATTTTGTACATTATTCTCAATGTTTGTAAGCGTGAACATCATTACCGTCATCACTTACGTGTATTTTTGTATACACTCACTTATGCTGATTTGTCACTGATGCTGGGTAAGAAAAAAAAATCTTACAAAACCACAAAAAATAACACGCTGAGTCGTCTCCACTAACTCTTTCATGGAGGAGTTTTAGTTGAATTAAAGGGGTAATATTCGTGGAGAAAATATACTGAAAACAATTAAACGAAATATTACTTTCGTAAATCGATAATTTTGCGATTTTTTTAAGATAAATTCTTATGAAAACAAATAATAGAGAAGTTTGATAATTTCAAGCATTTTTGTAGAGACATGAATTTCTTATAACACATCAGACTCAACACAATAATCAAAACAGAACGTTAGCACATGTAAAAGTGAATCAAATAAAGGTGCATCTGTGTAATGCATTAGTATGCGGTGTATTATATCTAGGCTTTACAAATGGCCTTGATTTCATTTTCAGGTTTTCAGAAATTAAGCAAAAATTTAGTCTTCCGAGATTTTTTTAAAACATCTATATAACACCCTGATCAAAAAGTACCCGGAATTTATAAAAAAAATATTAAAAAAAAAGTTTATCCCTCTAAATCTTGATTGTCCCCTTCAAAGTAATTCGCATGTACTGCAACAGACTTGTGCCAGCGCTTGATTCAATCCATCAGTGCTTACTGCGATTTTTCCATTATCTCCTCTCAGCTGCTGTAATCTATTGCCCGTAATGGTTTTATAACTCGATTAAACAGAAAGAATTCACAAGGAGCCAAATCAGGTGAAATCGGTGGCTGTTGGTTGGTATTTGTTGCATTTATCGTCAAAAAATTTTGAATAATGATGGCACTGGGCGACGGTTCGTTATCATGTTTCAAAAGCCACAAGGTTTTTGCCCACAATTCTGGTCTCTTTCTGTGAATTGCTGCACGCAAACGTCTCTTAGCGCCCGAATACTACTTTTTGCTTACTGGTAAAAATTCATGATGCACTACATCCACGTCTCGTCTCTAGTAAGGATCCTTTTGATGAATGTGGATTCGGATTCAGTCTCGCAAATCATGTCTCTTTTTTGCATGAAATTGAGTTCTTTTGGCACCAACTTTAGTGCTACACGACGGAAACCTAAATTATTAATCAAAATGTGTTGAACGGATCCATAGGCATTGTTCTAGTCCTTCGCTATCTCTCTGATGGTTAATTTGCCGTTATTGACCAACATTTCTTTTACTTTATTAATGATATCGTCGGTTTCCGATGTCGATGTTCTGCCACTGCGTTGATTGTCTTTGATTGACTCACGATCACTGGTAAACGACCGTTTTCTTTATAGAATTGTTGCTGAAACACTTTTGCAAACTTTCCAACGTTTAGGCATGATTAACTCTGTTTTTTTACGCAAAATTTAATTCGTTCGTTTTTGCAAAGTTCCAAATCCATTTCCAAAATTGTAAAAAATAGCCAACACACTTAGAGATAGATTGGCTACTTAGCTTTTGCAAATGCCAAGCTATAACGCTAAGATTTAGCGGAAATATCAACAACAGATGTACCAACTTAACAAAAAAAAAAAAAAAATTAAAAATTCAAAGCAGGACGAGGGAACCGCCACACTGTGGTTATTCCGGGGAATTTCTGATCAAGGTAGTATATAAAAATGCACCGAAACGGTGTATTCGGAAGCTTTAAAGATGAAAACAACCGAATAAGTTTTTGCACGTCAATTAAGCATACATATTCTAAGTCCTCCAGCTCCTCCGTTATTAGACAAGTGGGCATGGAACCCTCATACAAAGTAATTATTGATATTTTTATATCTCAAGAACGGTTAAAGTAAAAGTTTCTTAACTGAGTTCAAATTATTTGGCAGTCAAAAAAAATCATCAGCGAAAAAATTGGCGGAAGTGGCCAAGGGAGAATGGTATCGCCATTGCATACTAAATCTTAATTTCTATATATCTTGAGAACGGTAATAGTAGAAGATTCTATGTTTAGCGCGAAGAACTTCGTCGACAATACACATCATTAGCCAATAACTGGGCGAAATTGGTTAAGTGGGCGTGGCAACTGCCATTCACACTAAGTGAAAAATTTTGCATGTGTGTAGAACGTTGACAGTTTTGGTGTGGTGTGCATTGCTTTAAATTATTCTTATGATAAATGTATGTTATAGCAACGAGTGAAAGATTACTCTGCAATTTTATAAAGTTTTCCTTTTTCCAATCTATTCAATTTCCTTTTTCAGTCATCTATGGAATTTAGATTTACACCATTAAGAAAGTTCTGCAGAGATCGAAACAAATAATAATCTGTAGGTGAAATGATGGTGGATGAATCAAAACTTACAAACCAAGCTCTCTCACTCTCTCACGGGCCATCAAAAATGTGTCTAGTCAGGTTTTGAACAATAATAATATGGTATACTCTTCTTGCTGGAAGGTTCTAAAACTCTGCTGCATCACTGGAGTATGAAAACACATACGGTCAGCACAGCGACCAGAAGCACAATGTTGAAATCAAAGTTAATAGAGTTTCCAGTATATGTTTTAACTGAAAATATACTCCAATCAAAACTCGAAAATTATTTTCTTTCTATTTAGGCACCAGACTACCTAGTGGTAGGTAAACAAAATTTTGCCTCAAGTAGCTCACACCATGATCTCCATTTATAAGCCATCGAGGAGTTGTAACAGTAGTATAACATATCAAATATATTTTTGCTTTATATCGAGGCTACAGTTCGGTTAAAGTAATTGGAATCGATATTCTATAACTCAATTTCTAAAGACGCTGTTTTATATGTGGGGTAATTTATCAAAAACAGTTCAAACTAAGAGTAGGGGCTATTGACTTAACTTTTTGCTTCACAACTACAATCGCTAGGCTTGCGAGATGGCCTTGATTTTGCTAGTCAAGAATCAAGAAAAAATTTGTTTTTCAAGATTTTTTAAAACTTTTTGTGAATTTATAACGTGAAGCGTTTTAAGTGAATTTATTTCCTGGTTAAGTTAATCTAAAAAATTTGAAATGATATTTTTATGATACGAACTTTGAAAAAGTTCGTATACAAATTTGACTAAAACTGAAACACCTTTTTCATATATTTCATTTAACCAATTATGTGCCGTTTTAAATTTTTGCCCTTTTTGGGGTGAAGCTAAAAATCTAATTATAAGCGAAAAACTTTATCCAATTTTGTTTCGCAGGCATCTATGATATTTAAGTTTACACTACAAGGAGAGTTCTGCAGAGATCGAAACAATTCTAAAAGTGCAAGGTACGTGCTTTGTGGGGGATGTATTAAAACTTCCCAGTCAAGCTCGCTCAGTTTCTGCGGGGTCATAAAAAAATTTTTTTTTTTTTTTAATCAAGATTTTTTTCCATAAATGTCGAGAATTTTGCAAAGCTCAATCTGGCAACCCTATTTACAACTGTAGGTCGGATATATTGATGATTTTACTGTGATAAAGCAATTCTCCATAAGCATGGCTTTTTAAAAACAGTGTGATGAGTATAAACAGATTATCAACTTAAAACTTTTGTGTCTAAGTGAGCTTTGATAATTGTATTTAAACTCCGAGCCAAAGGCGGATTTGCTCTTACAAGATAAGTTAACTATAGTGCACATTGACATTTAAATAAAAATTTAAAATACATTTATACCTATAATTTCCTTATGTATAATAAAAATAAATCAAGATAGTAAACTGCTGAAATAAATTTAACGATAAAAAAATTAACTCATTGCTATCTGGTCGCCGTATATAATAAGCTGTGAGAGGGAGAGATAAAGAATATAATGGCATCATCATCTATTGGACCAACAAAAGGCTTATTTTTATATTTTTACTCTCTTGTCTTAATGAATCAAAAGTTGATGATGCGATGTTGTTGATCCTGCTGATGATGGTGTTGATGACAATGATAATACACTGAATATGTTTCTCTCTATACATGCTCATGTCATGATGTTGAATATATAAGTTTATTCTCTTTTTTTTCTCATTAAAAATAACAATTTATTTTTCTCTAGAGATGCATAACATCAATCTGAATTATGTGTGAGTGGCATCACAACATATACTCTTAGTGCAGCAACACTGCAACGATAAGGAATAAAACTACTTTTAAGAATTGAAAATTGTTTTTATATTTAAATGTTGCTTTATTCATTCTGGCTGTATAATTATGGAAAATCATTGGTTGATATTGTTGCAACATAAAATCCACACTTCTTGTATATCTGCCACACAGAATCACACACTGCTACTGCCAGACGACATATTGTATAAATGAACAGGCACTTAAATTCATTGCATTTTATTTTCATATATTAATTGTATTTTGGTGTTGCACAAGAACTCAATAACCAAATTTAATTGCAACAATAAGTGCAAAAAGTAGAAGTAAAGAACAAATGAGGCAGGACGCAAATGTTAAAAACTCTTTGTATTCATTTTGTTTTTGTATTAAACTACAGAAAGGATTTCTTTTAAATTTAAATTCTCTGTTGATATTTACTTATTGATGTTAATGTTACAACGTAAGTTTGCTAACATATATGTTGTTGTTTTTTATAACTTATAGCTCATCGTTGCAACACTTTATTTGAGCCATACTTCAACAATTCCATTCGGATACTTTAGCAAATAAATTGTAAATCGAAACGTTACAAAAGTTACATGCAGCTCTTGTGGTAACTGTTATATGTAGACCAAGACAAAGCGATAGGGATAGAGAGAAAGAGAGAGAGAGAGATAGAGATAAAGAAAAGGATATGTTGGTTTTATAGAATTCCGATATTAAAAATAAAACAGATAATCAATATAAATTGTATGCGAATAAATATTTTATTTTATTCATTTTTAATAGGGACTTTAACAAAGAAAAAAATAAAAAAGAAAAATGTCATAAATTTTGCAACACACAGAAGATTCCAGATCTAAAGAGAAGAGCAAAAAAGAAGATTTGTAATATGCTGTCAATTCGCTTGTCAATGTTGTAAATTCATTATTGCATGTTAGAGGATGATGAAGATGAAGTAATATTATTTTTTTAACTAAAACTTAAATTTTTTTAAATCTCCACTGTACTTAAATACTGATCGCAAATAAAAATATTTGTCATATGTAGCATATTTGAAACATTAGTTGAACATACGACTGTGGAACATACGACTCATTCAAGGCAATGATCTACATAACATAATCGAAACTGTAGGGCAATACCATCTCATGAGGAAGGAAGGTTAAAAGAAAAGGGTAGAAGTCTATGATAATTACCAGTATCAAGGCTTCGAACCATCACTAAGTCAAATCATGGCGGGCTCTATCGTCCTTATTATGGAGTCTAATTGTTGTTTACCTTTTAAAGACACTATCTACTGCAAGGTTGGTAAAAACCCGGATTTATAAAAAATCCCAACCCAACGGGTTCTGTAGGGTTTTTGATGGGTTTTTTGGGTTTTATAACTGTTTCTAAATTTCGTTCAAGTTGACAATATTTTTTCTTTATTAGTACAACTATGTTGTTTTTAGTAATTTTATTAGGCAATTTTTCACTCTTAGTGGTTATTTCGTTTCATCCGTGCATTATAAGAAAAGCGGCCGGAAGATTAAGACAGACAGACAAAGTTTTTCTTTTGCAAGATAGCGCTCGGTCTCACGTCGCAAAAGTAGCCAAGCAGTTGTTGAACCCGAACAAATGCCGCAACCGCCGTATTCTCAAATCATCGATCCTTCTGACTAATGGCTGTTTCGATGGATACAATATCTTTTGGCATGTCACCGATTCACTTCTTTCGAAGAAAAATAAAATCGGCTTCAAGTGGATTACCTCAAAAGTCGCAATGTTTTTCTGAGACAGAATTCGGACATTAGCTCAGAGATGGGAAAAGATGTAAGTAGTGATCTGGTAAATATTTCTTTTGATAAACTTTTTAATTCATTTTCTTATTTGAGCTTAAAAAAGCGGACAGAATTAATTTATACTCCCAATACATAAATTTGAATTATATGTGTTGTGAACAAACCACGAAAAACTTTGAAGAAAAAAACTCACCCACGTATTTTTTTTTAATATGAAACTCAATAAAACCAAAGTGTGTTTAATTACCAGTGGGTTTCCAACACTGATCTACTGCGGCCATTGACTGCCGGGACTATGCCAACGACATTGTTCTGATATCAATTGGCCCCGAAGATACCTTGTGTGAAATTATACAAATGAACTTGGAATTGTAAGTCGATGGTGTAGGATGAAAAGGAAATTTCCTAATTAGAGCAATATTCAACACCCAGGTGGGAAAATACCACCAAAGAATGAGGTTAGTTAACTGGGAATAATACTGCATAGTAAGCTGATGAAGAAAACTCAAGTGTAAACCGTTTCAAGAAAAGCCGCACATTCGCTAATAGTGTATAAAAGGCTTGCATGTAAATCTTGTGGCTGTAACTGAAGATACACCAGAATGGTCAGACGGGTTGTGATAAATGCGGCCGTTGTATGGATGAAAAGGACGAGTTTGCGAATAACGCAGGCAGAGCGGAATAAGGTGCAAAGATTAGTTTGCATAAGTAATAAGAAATTTTTTCATGTCTCGTGGTTCTATTAGATCTGAGTCCGCTGTACTTGGCAGTGAAAAATAGAGCAATAGAGACCATGGAGAGGACAACGAGAAATGAGCCGGAGGCTAGGTTGTGCAGTGGTTATGGCAACCCGGTTGGCCGAGTGGTCCATAACTCCCTCTGAACAGATTCATGATACTCTTTAACAACTGTTTTAAGGCGGGACTGGATAATAAGAGTAAGTAGAGTCGTTTGGAGACTACATATTTCTTTGAATTGTGGACAATTTTGTGATACACGGATGGCTCGAAAACCAAAAATTGACACATTACATGGGAGTGTATTGTTCTAGGAGCGAATATTCGAAAATGGGGAAATTTGCGATTCCAGTTGGAAGTTTATGCAATTGAGAGATGTGTTCAATTTGCTTTGGAAATGAAATAGAGAAGACGTGGCATAGCCATATTATCTGATAGTCATGCTAACATTCAAGCACTTGGCTATTATGAGGTTGACTCAAGGCTAAACTGAACAAGCTTGGCAGGGACAATAGGCTCAGTTTGTGCTAGGTTCCGGTTGATGTAGGCATTCCAGGAAATGAAAAGGCGAATGAACTAGCCAGAAGGGGGACTTCCATTTCAGTGCTGGGGCCAGAGCGCTTTTGCAAGTGGGGAATGGATGCATGGAAAGGCATTTGGTTATACGGGTTTGATACTATCTAAGCTTTTATTAGATAACAACAGGATGAAATTTGAATTCTTCATAGGAATGTCCAGACACAACCGTGCTTTTGACCGATCATTGCAGGCTAAATGGACACTTTAGTAATAAGAGGATTATCTCAGGTCAAATGTGCAGATTCTGTGACAAGGAGATCGAATCACCAGAGCACGTACTGAGTACATGTTAAGCATTGATGAATTGTATGAGGAAGTATCTTGGTATCAATTAGATATAAGGTGAGAAATTATCGCGGTTGGTATCAATTGACATTCAGAAATCCGTCAGATCAACATGCCTAGGGGAAATATTATAGGGAAACCCTGTATATGGTCGATGGATGGAAGGGTTGTGGTACTTTTATACATCGAAGATAATAATAATTGTCTGCCTAACTGGAAGACAAAATTTATTACAAAGAAACTAAAATAAAGCAAAATATCCTTTGTAAAAACCATATACACCATGGAGGAGATATAAAAAATACTTTTGAGAGATAATATATAGAGAGTTTCCCCTTAATTCGAAAAATTTACAACAAATGTGGGAGAACAACAAAGTCTTGCCTCCGTTCCATTATCTTTTTCATTGCAACAGATATTTAAAATATTCAGCAAAAAAAGATTAATTTTTTGAGATTCTCACAGTCACCTAGTCTTTGCAGACGATTCCGTAAAAAGTAATAGCCTTAGCTAGCACCATGTCAAGTTCGTCAGGACAGCCTGATCAACCGAGAAATGAAATAAATTACAAAAATATAAACAAAATACAGAAAATTATCAACTTTTTGCTAAATAAACTCACCTTTTTGGTTACTACAGTATTAATTTAATTCATAGAAGTCCTGAGGGTATTGTCTGGCATTAAAGTATAGAAACGTATACCACCTGTTTCATTAACGTTGCAAATATTAATTTTCTTTTCTTTTTGTTTATAACCAATAATTAAATATCAAATTAAAATAAAAAGAGACCAACGCAAGAGAATCAAAAGTTCATTGCCAGACATACAAAAGGTCTTGTCATTTATTTCACATGTCTTATAAACTCAAACGACCTTGTGTTTCTGTTCTTCTCTCAAAAAGGTGTTAATTTCATATCATTTCGATACGCAAGAAAGGTAGCAAAACCCAACAAAAACTGTTGGTGGCAATGCGTTCTTCTCGTCTACTTGTTTGTCTATCTGTCAGTTTATATTGAATTCCATTAATGTGACACCTAAGCTGTCTTGTGACTAATGAATTCTTAAAAGATCGAATGATTTTTGTATAAAAAAAAAAATATTAAGAAACAGAAAATAGTAAAATTAATGCAAATGAAAACCACACACAGTGTTTCTGTACATTTGTTTGTTTTCATTTCAATTAGGCAGTTGAACAGAAAATTGTTAAATAAATACCCACAATGCAGTCGCTCTAATTGTCCTTTGAAATTTTTTTATAGTGTAACAGTGAATAATAAAGTTAAAGGCTGGTATTGGTTGTGAATTTTAAAGATATGAGTTTAGACTCAGTTCCGTTAGTACAAAGTAAATCCCAATCACTTTTAGTTCGTGTAAGCCTTGTTATCAAAGCATAAGCCAAAAATTATTTTAAAAAATTTTATATCTAAAAAGTGTATCTAGTTTTCAGTAAAGAGACCTTTACCAATAACTTTTATTATATAAAAAATTATATAAACTTTTGTTGTATGTTATTAAAAGAACAGTGATTGGCAATTACAAATAAAAATTTATGTAGAAAAAATGTCCGCTACAACCACAAATGTCCACTACATAGAGACGTCTAATCTTTTATCAAAACTTTTGCTCATATTTTGAAAATATTGCAAATTTATATTATTAATCACTTCACGTATTTTGGTTCTCAAGACCGTAAATTTAGTTTTCAATATTTAATGGAGAAATAATGTTTTATTCACCGTAACCGCTTTTACAGCCAAACATTTTAAAAACTGGTCCAAAGCTCTCTGATTCTTAAAAATGCACTATTTAGGTTATGTTGGATTGTCAAAACCCAAAATGAAGCAATTTAAGCCGAGAGCTACTGTATATGGGCTTCTACAATGTGTGTTAAAACCAGTGCCATTTTCGTAAGCTCATCACCATGGCAATTAGTATTCGTTTGCATCTTCTGTAAAGTATTGCGATGATCATTCACATTTGGTATTACCATATACGCAGAATATTATTCAGACATCGATTGATGAAACTTGAAGTTTGTTCGGTGCTTCCACTAACACGAACATTGTTTTACTTTTGTACAGAAATACACACATCATATTCATATTTAGGCTGCAAGTGATAGTTGCTGGCATCGCCGTACGTTTTTAAGGCTTGCAAAAGGCCCTTTTACCCTTTCAAGTCAAGCTTTGATATATGTTTTGGCACCGCCGACTGGTGCGAGGTAAAATTTTGTATATTTTAATAAGAAAGTTTTATTTATAAGGAAGATGCGATTAATGCATTTTGTGTTATTGGCACAGATGCGCTTGGAAATAAAGTTCAGTTGTTTTGGGTACCCGATATGGCATAGCGGAGAGGGTTCCATGACAATCTATATCGGTCCGGACTCTTGCTGTGAAACACTACTCAATCCATCATCCACCATCCTCAAACTAATCAAGGATTAACAAATTGCCAAATGTTTACTCAAATGGGACTTTGCCACTCTAAGGCGGCGACCAGTCCGCAATTTTGGCGCAACTTTGAGGTTCTAAAATATGGCATGGCGGACTTAAAACTCCTTACTGAGATTCTTACGGGCCACTGTAGACTAAAAGCGCATCTGAAAAATATGGCGTTCACAGAGGTGGATGTTTGTAGAGTGTGCTAACAGGCATCAGAAACAGCGGAATATATATTGTTTGAATTTGAAGTGCTTGATAGGTTTTGGGTGAAAATGTTTAGGTGGCAATATGTATGGTTTCATTAGGCGAAATATTCACCATTATGGCTTAAGATCTGCTGGTGTTTATTAGGAAGGCAGACCGGAAGGGTCACGATAGATCCCATGAGTTGCAGAGTCTTGCCCTAGGGCTTGGTGGACATGATGACAGCATGTATTTGTAAGCTATTCAGTTTGTCCTGCATGAGATCTTACTTCGTGGATATCAACGCAATATCATTAATATAAGTTGGGCTTTTAAGTTGTTCAATATTATTTGGCTGCCAAAGAATGCATCTATAAGAAGTGGTATCTAAACTTGTTTGAAATACCTCGCCGATTACTACTAGAATAATAAGTCTTAATAGACTCAACCTCATGCATTCGTTGGTACTTGTAAGTAATATTTAAATATCCTCACCTACTGTGAACATCGAGTAATTGACAAATTCAAGTCCTTGTTAGCACTATGGCTGATAAATATCTTCTTTTCGATTAAATAATCTGGTTGAATACGTTATGTAGATAGCAAATGTTTAAAATAGTCTCAGTAAGACGATCTTGCTGCCCAAAAATAAAAATAATTTAATGATATGTACCGATTATACAGCTTCACCATTTTTATGGAAGACTTTTTGAGGTTTAAGGCGATAATCAACTTTATTATTTATTGAATTTATTGCAACAATTGCCAAAGCTTTTACAATTGCTATGTCGTGAACAAAGAAAATATCATATCTGTCGTGTAATTTCCATACCTTTTCCCATTACTCCTCTATGGAGCATATTTGCTTTCCACAAAGTATCCATTACTTTGTTTCAGTTTCTCGCCTCCATAATATTGTTTATAGTGGTGAAGATCCTTGCTAGATGTAGGTGGTGGTGATCCTTACTTAATATTGTGTTTTTATTCCTGTTTTCTCCTGATGGCTGATGTTTGTTTTTATAGCCAAAGGTAAGTTGGATTTGCCAATAGTAACGTTGTTGTTTCTTTAAACACTCGAAACCGTCATGTCCTCTGCTGGGATTCGAACCTGGACCGTTTTTGTTGTATGCGCTCTAGACACTACACCACGCCACGTTATACAGTTATGTATAGTTTTCTAAACCTTTTCACTTAAGCACACTCTCAAACCAATTCTGAAACCAATCATACTCAGAATATTATTGCAAATTCTCAACCAAAATAAGTTAAATTATTTACTCTTCGCTACAAATCATTTTTTTTTTCTTGTTATTTGTTTTAATTTATTCACTTAAATATCAACGTTTCTATAAGATTTATATTCGATATAATTTATTATATTTATTTGGTATGCAAACAGGTGTACCTGGCCAAAGTAAATATATATGTACAAATTTAGAGAGTATTCACACTTGAAAGCAAATTACAAACACACCCGTTTATACATACAGACATTCCAAATTTAATAAGAATATTGACATATGGTAGTATTAAGTGAAGACTTATCAAGTTATATTTAAAATTATTTGTGTATATTTTAGGATATCTTGGCATTCCTCTTTAAAGGAAAAGTGTTTAATAAAATTATTATTTCGTAGAAAAATCAATTGTAAATTAATTTTTTTTTATGTTGTTTTATGCTTGAATATATTCAATAGAAATTAACCACAAATTGCCAATTTCATGTTTTGCTTTTATCGGTCATGCGAACAATATAAATGAAATACAAATTATTTTAATAAAAAGGTTTACACGTGATTTCAATTTACTTTGTTAGCTGTTTGAATTATTTACACGAATTACCCTGTCCATATGGCATATTTTTAAGTGCATCTAATAATTGGATCAGTATAATGAAAAATAATATACCCCAAACATTTGTAGAGTTTCAGAGTCTCATATAGTCTAGTTGGATTGATTATATAAAATGTGTATATAATCCTAGGTCATTAGTTTCCTTTGTTATTAAGGTATATAATTCTTTCCAAATAATTTTGAAAATATTTAATAGTTTTTATTTTTTGTAAGAACCCACATATTGATGATATTGATGGTGTAAGTTAGGGAGATCGATTATTCGACTTTTTTAAAAAACCGGTTTTCGAATAATTCGAAAATTTACAATTTATAAAAACCGGTAAATCGGTTCTTTTATTAAAATAAAATCCTTTTTAATTCTTGTTGCATTCACAAATAAAGTTAATAAATTTTTATCCCATGTTGTATGGTAGTTTCTAGCAAGTAAGTACGGTAAAACAACGTTCGGCTTTTTAGCCTTAACGAACATGTCTTTCTCGACAACACAACTTCCTAATATTTCATGCATTGATTCATTTTTTACAGCGTATTTATAAGAGTGTAGTTTGCCAGCGCCTGGAGGCTACTTGATATAGAATAAAATTTTAGTTGCTGCACAATAATATCTATGTTATAGACAGACATAAGGTGGTTAATAACTCCTGGTGTCAAAAAGCCTTTTCACCTTAGTACTAAAGGACACTCAAGACTAGACTTATCCTTTCCATTGATTCCCAAATATTTTACACTTCAGAGGACATCTGTGGAAACATAAATGCATGCACCATGTGTTTAATAGTGTGTGTCACTGTGGTATATTACTCCATGTTGGACTATTAGTGACTGCTACCGTTGTATGCTAGGCAAGACACTCACCTACCAACCAAGAAGTCCTCTATTTAATACCAAGTCACACCATCCGATAATTTTCAACAGATAATTCACCGCACAACATTACTTGCGACTGGTTATGTGCATTTACGCTGTGAAAGCCTTCACTTGTTGTACGTTCCTTTAAAAGAGTCTAGTTGATCATCATTCTCCATATATATAAAAAATTGATATTTATTTACAGAAAATGATAAAAAGTTATTGGTGCCCAAGTGTGCAAATCTTTTCCGTTCTATCATGGTTTTCAAATTCATTGTGTTATATTTAAAAAAATGCTTCAACGATGAGCATATTTGCAACAAAATATATAAAAACGTATATAAATTATACATATTTAAATTAACCGGTACTCCAAAAATTCGACAAAACCTAAAAACCGGTTAAAGCCGATCGAATAATATCCGTTCGATCTCCCTAGTGTTAAAGGCGTGTTTAAAGTTCATTTCTGGTGTTTATGATTGAAGCACATTTTGTTATAAAAAAGCTATGATAGACATACATTTATACAGACATTAACATGAGTAAATGCAGTCTTAAGCAAACGTAGGTAGTAGGTAAGGTTGTTTGTCTTTTGGTGAAATAAAATTTTTATTTTTATTTACTGTTTGTAGAAAATGTAGTAGAACACTTTGTGAACAACGCTCGCATTATATATTTGATTTGATGCCATAAAAATCATCACGTATGGTATAAACTAAAAGTCTTTGCACCTATTTTACTCGATTTTGGTTTTCTGTCATCTTCAGCATGAACTACAATCACAACGGCAACCATTTTCTTCATCAACACAAAACAATTCCTATATAATTTGACTTGTATAGGAATACGTTTATCAAATCATACAATATGTATACCCATACTGCATATACGAAAGCACATAATTTTTCTTAAAACAATTCTAAATAAAACAAATATTGAACAGAAACGTTGGTTTTTATGTGTCGTTTTTCAAATTATCTTTCAAATAACAATAGCGTGGGAGTGCATGGTAGTAAGACGTCTTTCAATCTGTGTATGCATGTATATATTCCTTTTATTTCTAAATGCTGGTACAGGATTCATCAGCAAATACGTGACTGCATCAAACGTAATGTTATTGAAACAATTTTTTTTCAAAATTGCAATATTGAGTTCAGAACGAAGAGATTAACAAATTTGCTTGTTCAATGTCAATATTGTTTTCTTTTTTCGTCATTCACTACTATATTAAACATTCAGTTACAGATTTCAGTATTATAAAATTTTGATAAATAAAGGGTCCGCCAAATAATTTTTTTTTTTTTAAATGCTATAAAAAAAACTACTGAATATTTTCTCAAATTTTTTATTTGAAATAACAATCCTTCCGGTTAATAATGGAAATAAACTTTATTCAAAAGGCTGCCTCGGCTGGCCATGCAGTAGCCAACACGTTCGGTCCAATTTTTAAGCACATTATCGATTGAGTGCAGCTGTATTTCACCAATGGCTTTACGAATATTGTCCTTTAAAGCGTCAATTGTCTCTGGCTTGTTGGCGTAACAATTATCTTTGACAGCACCCAACAAATAATAGTCCAACGATGTCAAATCGCAGCTCCGAGGTGGCCAAACGACATCAACTCTGCGGCTGATAATGCGATCTTCAAAAACAGGGCGCAAAACATCGACTGTAGTTTCGGCTTTGTGGCACGTAGCGCCGTCCTAATGGAATCAAATGTTGCTAATATCCTCTTCTTCAATTTTTGTGAACAAAAATTCGTTCAACATGGCCCGATAACGATCGCCATTGACTGTAACGGACACTCCTTGCTCATTTTCGAAGAAAAATGGCACAATTATGCCTCTGGATAAAATCCGCACCAAACAGTGACTCGTCTTGGGTGTATCGCCTTTTCAATGTATGCGTGCTAGTTTTCTGTGCCCCAAATGCGACAATTTTGCTTGTTTACATACCCGCCAAGATCAAAATGAGCTTCATCTGAAAGATGATTTTTTTGGCAAAATTTTCGAAGTAACGTCGCAATATTTCCCAGCGTTGTTCAAGCGTATACACAACCATATTCGTTCAGCGGAAGGATAAAACTAATTATCTGTCAAATCAGACATGAGCTAAGTGTTACCTTTCACTAAATAGGCACTAGTTGAAAAAAAAAACATTAGATGGCGGACCCTTTACAACACAAAACTGCATTTGTTAAAAAAATGAGTTTAGTTGATAATCAAATATCGAAAATAATTCTCATTGCGAATTAAGAAGGTCAGTTTTTACAATACTCACCGTTGCCAACTTTTTATGATCAAAATACTCACACCTCTTACTCAAAAGGTACTAAAAAGCACTGAAGTATAATTTATGTCACCATTTGTAGTCAAAACGCACTGCAAAAGAACGTTAAAAAAAATATATAAAAAAAATATATATAAAAAAAAAAAATAAATAAAAATATAAAAAAAATATATAAAAATATAAAAATATTCTGAAACAAAAAAAAAAAAAAAAAAAAAAAATTAAAATTTTATTATTAAAATTTCCATTTTTACAAAGATAAAATTAAACGATTAAAAGTATAAACGATTTAGAGCAAGACAACAGCTTTAAAACTTTTTTCTTAATTTATTGGTTCAGGTGTAACGTAAAGAAAATATCTAGCAGACCTGGTGTTAGACTAGATTATGTTCCTTCTCCATTGTTGTTTGACGTTGTCACTGATGGTGTTTTGCAACATGATATAAGCTGGAGACAGCGACATTTATTCTGCAGGATAGAAGCATACAGAGCTAGCTTGCGGATAAATATCTCCAAAAGCAGAATTATGTGAATCAACGCTAATAACATAACTAACTTTTGAATTGAAAACAGAAATTTGTGAGATGTCCCATTTATTTGTTACCTCGACTGTATCCTTAATACTTTCGGTGGTTCCAGTGCTGATATTCGGAACAGATTAAACCAAGCCAGTCAATCATTTGGCCGACTAAATGCTATAGGGCGTTCCCCACATATCACTGCAAAAACTAGAATTAACATCTTTAACTCGTGTATGAAATCTTATTTTGTATGGTTGCGAGTTATGTAATGCGACTGTGATTGATGTCAATTTCATTCACTTATTTATAAGCCGCTGTATGCGGCGCATTTCGAAAATATTCTGGCCAGAAATAAGATCACACCAAGTTCCTGTAATGAAAGTAATTTTAAGAAAGATATGATAATTGATTTTCCACACTCTAGAAATGAATTCCGCATAGAAGCAGAAGGAACGGAAGATCAGCCCATTCCCAGAGAAGCCAGATTTGAAGTGCAGCTGTTTCACATATAATGACTTTAAAGGATCTAATAATAACAACTTACAAGTTTAGTATTGGAGTTAGATAATTATAATTTCTAGCATTTTTCTTTAAGAAATTTTATTTTTCCTATTTTATTTAAAATAACTTATAGGTCTTGAGAAACAAAACCTTTTACTAAAGGTATGTTTCAAAAACATTATCTTTATTAATTCCTTACAGATATTTTCTGGAATAACGTAATTTTAACAGCATGAAGCATTTTAAGTCCATTGTTTATGTGAATTAATGAGTTTATTGAATTTAGCGACACTATTTCTTACAAAAAATTGCATCTAGAATAGCGCTAAAGGCATTAAATTGACAACACTGACAATACTCATAATAGTAGTAAATCGTAGTACAGACTATAATTTTGTTATACATGGTGGGCATATTTGAGGGTATGAACGAGCAACCTTTGACATTTATATAGTAAAGAATTGGGAAATTTTAGTTATGGAACGCTACACACTTGAACAAAGAATTTTATTTGTGAAAATTTACTATCAAAATGGTGAAAATTTGATTGCATGCTTCGTAAAATTGGAGCAGCTGCTCCTCGTAATCAGGTTTCTTCTGGCACTGCTGTGTGTAATTAATTCGCCAAGTTCGAGTCTCACGGTACTGTTGCTGACAATAAATCAAAACAATACGCTAGTAATGGCTGTAGTGATACAAATATAACCGCTGTACAGCAAAGTTTAGAAAGACCCTGGAATATCAACTCATCGACTATGCATATGCAATATCTTCGTCTTCATCCTTATAAAGTTCAACTCATTCAAGAATTAAAGCCAGCCGATCATTGTTTGCGATGAACGTTGGTGAATTTGCTGTTTGAAAAACTGCACGAAAACAACGTGTTTTTCAAGAAAATCATCTTTAGTGATGAGGCCCATTTTCAAGTAGGCGGTTATGTAAACAAACAAAATTGTCTCATATATGGCTCACAAAATCCACAACGGTCCTCGAAAAACCATTACTTCCAAAGAAACAGACCGTATGGTGCGCGGTTTATGGTTAGGCGGCATCATCGGTCCGTATTTTTTCGAAAATGAGCAAGACATGTGAATTCTCTGCGCTACCAAACCATGATAGCCAATATTTTGTGGTCATAATTGACATCACTGACCTTTGGTTTCTGCAGGATGGCGCCAAAAGCCACACAGTCAGCCAAACAATTCATTTATTGCAAGAGAAATTTCCAGGCCGAGTACTTTCTCGATTTGGCGATGTCAATTGTCCGGCTCGTTCTTGTTATTTAACGCCGCTGGATTATTTTCTATGTGGCCAAAACCACAAACAATTGACACTCTGTAAGATAAAATTCGACGCTGCATTGACGAGATAAACGAAGCTCTGTTGCAAAGTGTGGTTCAAATTTTGTGAAAATCTACCAACGTGCTAGAGGTGGACATTGGCCCGACTTCATATTCCATTATTAAGTCCCGCATTTAAATGTTGTAATGGTATGAATAAAACTGAATTTGTCAAAAAAATATGTTTTCAAGCCAATTTACTTCCTTACCTCAAATTCGCCCTTTATTTGTTAAAACAACAGTTTGATGAGTATGAAACTTAGATAAAATGATTCATGTGCAATAAGGCTATAGATTCAATTATACGTGACTTAATATAACGACATGGTTGCGACGCATCCAACCGACCATATGAACACCAATTGGTTGGATTAAAAGATCAATTTGATTTTTTTGTATCGACTAATTGAACCTTAAGTTTTTTTTAACTCTATACTGGTCTACTTTGACAACACTTATGTTGTTTTTCTATTGTATACTGGCTATCAACCAAAAGGTCTTCGGTGCAATCCCAGGTCAGACCATCTGAAAATTTTCAACAGCGGTATCACCTCATAACATTGCTAGCGACTCGTTATGAGTTGCTAGGAAAAATTTTTCTAACTAATGCATCTGCAGTTCAGAGACGGCGCTAAAGGTCCTACTCAATGAGCTTAAAAATAAAATCAGGTGCAGATAAGTCTTCCTGTATCACTTCAATTGTTAAGGGAATTAAGTATGTATTTGCATGCTTTTACTTGTAGACAATGCAATAATACGGTACTCTGCTTCTAAAGAGCACGTTTTTGCTACTTCTTACTGAAGGTAGTTTCTACCGAGTTTTGTGGTCAATAGGTTCCTCAAAGTAATATTTGTGGTTGCTAACAAAAAGTATTTCTTTTTTTTGTATTTGCAATATTTCAATAAATTTCTAAAGAAAAGACCTGCGTTTTACATGAGCAAATTGCAAATTTTTTAAAGAATAATTTTCATTTAAAAAAATACAACATGTATTTGAATCTCACCTTGATTGTCCTTTTCTTAAAATTTTCTTTCCACAATTTCTAAAAAAATGTCTTTGTGTCATTGAAAATCGTGCATGCATGAGCTTGTTTTTTTTAAATGAATATTGTCAGTAATTTTTTTTTATATCATTTTTACTGTTTTTATTATTTGTTTATTTTATACAAAACAATATGAATGTAAGTCTTTCGCTGCAATAGAAAATGTTTTCTTTTTACCTCTTATATACGAGCATCTTTTTGATATACCCTACAATGATATTTATAGATAGAGATTAGTAATTTTCTTATAAGTCACCACAGCAGCATTCGTAAGAGTTTTTGGCTTTTAAGAAAAGAGCTTACTTACTAAAAAGTACGGAGTTTGAATTAATGGGCAAGAGAAAGTTTTATAGCTTTGAGTAAACTCAGATGAAAATGGAACGAAGGAACTATGCTCAAAAGAGTAAGTGCGAGATTAAACGAAGTTACGAGAGCGGATTGATATTGAAGCTACCTAAGTGGGAAAAAAATATTTTTTTTTTTTAAACGAGTCTCCTTTTAGCTCAATACACTTAGTAAGTCGATTTTCCAACTTTTTTATAACATCTGAATAATACGATTTTGGAAACTCCTCAAAATACGCATTCGTTTCGGTAATCACTTCTTCGAATATTTTTCCTGCGAGCCACATTTTCAAGTTTGGAAACAGGAAAAAGTCACTAGGGGCTAAATCTGGATTATAAGGTGGATCATCAAACAAAGGAAGTGGATTTCTCGTAGTTTTAGCATCGTATCTAATGCTGTGTAAACCGGTGCGTTGTCTTGAAGAAAGAGCATTTTTTTCTTGTTTAAATGTGGCCGTTTTTCCTTGGTTGCATCAACCAACTGATCCAATTATGCACGTAATACTCTCCTGTGATTGTGGATCGATGAGCAATATTCCGTGTGCATCGCAAAATACAGTGGCCATTACCTTGCCAGCCGATTTCGCCTTCGCCTTCTTCGGAGCACTTCCACCAGCTTTCACCCATTGCTTCGATTGGTTTTTGGTTTCAGGTGTGTAGTGGTGGACCCAAGTTTCATCAACAGTTATTAATCTATGCCAAAAATCAGCAGGATTATGCTTTATCATGTCCAAACACCGCTGTGAAGTGATCTGTCGAACTCGTTTTTGTTCAACACTGAGCAAACGCGGCAGCCATCTTGCGATAGCTTTTTCATATGCAAATGTTCATGCAAAATGTTGAACACACGGTCATATGATATGTTTACCATTTCAGCAATCTCACGGATTTTTAACCGGCGATCATTCATAACGTTATCGAGGATTTTCTCGATATTTTCTTCAGTAACCACCTCTTTTGGCCTTCCTGTTGATGGTATTGTTGCAGTGCTTGTTCGGCCCCATTCAAATTCAGCAATCCAATATTTTACCATATAATCTGACGGAGCAGATTTGCCGTAATATTTATCAAGCTTTTCTTTTGTCTCTTTCGCCGTTTTGCCTTTCGAATAATAGTGTTTAATCACTACACGAAATTCACTTTTTTCCATTTTCCAAGAAACACAAAAGTTGCTTACTTCAAACGACTACAACAAATAAACTAATCGATGAATTTGGCTAAAATATTAATAACTGACGTTTGACAGATCGTAATTTCTAAGAAAGAAAAAGTTTTTGTCTTTGTGCTGCCATCTAGCGCTAGGTAGCTTCAATGTCAAGCCGCCCTTGTACGTGTTTTGACGAGGCACTCTGGACAAAGAGCACAGCTATATAGAGTAAGTTTTATTAAACCTAATGTCTATCGGTCACTAGTGGGTAGCATTAAAACCTTCAAATATTTATATAGAAATTAGAGTAAGCGTGTATTCCACATAAAAAATTAAAGGCACATATTAAAATTAATGATTTGTATTGACTACCAAATATATATACAAAAATCATTATTTACCTTGTGTTGGAGGTGTACCATCCATTTATTCAATTTCTCATATTTTGACAAATGATATGTATTGTCTACCAAGTTATTTACACAAAATTCATAAGCTTTCACCATTATAGTTTTCTATATATACAAAAATCACTTTTTACTTTGTATGGGGTGTACCGCTGTGTTGTAGTAGGTAAGACACTCGCCCACCAACAGAAAATCGTCGGTTCAATATCAGGCCAGACCATCTTAAAAAAAAAAAAAAAATGTTTTTCAACAGCGGCATCACCTCATAACTCGTTATGAGTGTTACTACTATTGAAAAATTCTCTAAATGCATTTGCCGTTTGGAGCCCTTTCAGTGAGCTTAAAAATAGAATCGGGTTCAGCTCATTGACTGAGAGAAGTTCCCATGTTCCTTCATGGAATATTATGGGAATTGATAATAAACTTTGTATGAGAGGTACCACATCCACTTAGCCAATTCCGCCTACTTTTTGGCAGATGATTTTTATTGACCACAAAATTATTTGGGCTAAATTATCAAAATCTTACTGTTACCTTTTTAAACCATCAAAATAAAAATTTTGTATGGGCGTGGCACTATCTAGTTGAATAAAAAATACTAGAGTATACCTTTCCAATTTGTAAATTAATCTTTCCTTTTATTCAGAGCTACAATGGCTAAACTTTTAACAAAATATCGCTTCAAAAAAATTATTTTGATATTTTGGGGATTATTTTATTAGGGAATACCTAGAACTCCAACTAGGAATAAAAAAAGATTTTGTTTTAATTTCCAAATTTTCACGGTGATTGTTTTATTGGTTTTTGAATCTATACGGTACAGACAGACAGACGCACATTCATTTATATATATTATTATATTGTTTATATTTATATTGTTACGAAAATAAAAATACAACACTCCATCATGGGATTTTGGTATATTTTGATTCACCCCGTCAATTTGGCAGCACTGCCACATCTTTACTTTACATTTGAATTAAAGGATATGGAAATAGAAGATGGTCGATATTTCCGGAACCTTTCAAACTGTAAGCTATTAGGTATATAAGGGACTGCTTCACCCACACGTCAGTTAGTTATCGTTTGGCTGTCAATAAACAAAGTTGTGTAAAAGCGGGAAAAAAGTGTTGTATAAGCGAGTATTAAGTGTTGTATTAAAACAAACAGTATAAAGGTTATAGTGAAGTAAATAAAGAAACCTTAAAGTAATAAAAATAGCGGTGTTTATTTTATTTTAACGCAATTTAAACGAACTCAAACTTTTTAAAATGTTAAAAAGTAACAATCTCCATCTAAAAAAAAAATAAAGAAAAAAGCCCCCTGACCTCCTCTGGCCATGATGACAAACATCAGACGAATGGTCAGAAAAAACACGCCACCTACTTGGAAAAAATTACAATGCTTAAGTAAAGAAGCTACAGTGGAGTAATCATCTAAAGGGTCCGCCAAATAATTTTTTTTTTTTTAAAATGCTATAAAAAAAAACTACTGAATATTTTCTCAAATTTCTTTTTTTATTTGAAAGTACAATCCTTCCGGTTAATAATGGAAAATAATTTCATTCAAATGGCTGCCTCGGCTGGCCATGCAGTAGCCTACATTATCGGTCCAATTTTTAAGCACATTATCGATTGTGTGCAGCTGTATTTCACCAATGGCTTCACGAATATTGCGCTTTAAAGCGTCAATTGTCTCTGTCTTGTCGGCGTAACACTTATCTTTGACGGCCCCTCACAAGTAATAGTCCAACGTTGTCGAATCGCTGCTCCGAGGTGGCCAAACGACATCAACTCTGCGGCTGATAATGCGGTCTTCAAAAACATGGCGCAAAACATCGAGTGTAGCTTCGGCTGTGTGGCGCGTAGTGCCGTCCTGTTGAAACCAAATGTTGCTAATATCCTCCTCTTCAATTTTTGTGAACAAAAATTCGTTCAGCATAGCCTGATAACGATCGCCATTGACTGAAACGGCCACTCCTTGCTCATTTTCGAAGAAAAATGGCCCAATTATGCCTATGGACCAAAATCCGCAACAAACAGTGACTCGTCTTGGGTGTATCGGCTTTTCAATGTATGCGTGCGGGTTTTCTGTGCCCCAAATGCGACAATTATGCTTGTTTACATACCCGCCAAGATCGAAATGAGCTTCATCTGAAAACTTGATTTTTTTTTGGCAAAATCGGCATCTTCTGTAAGTCGATCGCACGCAATATTTTCCAGCGTTGTTCCAGCGTATACACAACCATATTCGTTCAGCGGAAGGTTAAAACTAATTATCTGTCAAATCAGACATGAGCTACGTGTTACCATTCACGAAATAAGCACTAGTTGAAAAAAAAAACGTTAGATCGCGGACCCTTTACTTACCTTGAAATATTAAATTGATTTAAAAACTGAAGCACAGCAATAGATGCTTTGTGGAAAGCCAATTTGCTCGCTAGAGGAGTGACGGAGGAAAAAAAATAATATACTATGAAATTAAACACATTTAAGAAAAAACTAAACAAAGTTGTTCGCACTATTAATTATCATGTTTTACTTTGACATTTTGTTTAATTCTTATTGACTGTTTCAAAACTAATTGAAATGTTATACATACATACTCGTATGTATGTAAATATAAAAATTGATAAGTTTTAAATTGTAAAAAAAATGTTATTCCAATATTTAATTATATTTAACGAGTTGCAAACATATGGATTCAAAGAGACTAAAGAAATATTGTGCGTTGGGGAAATAAGCATTTTTGTTCTAATTTAGTTGGAGTTTGCTTCACGTTCATATTCTGGAAGCTGGCACTTTATTTCCTCATATGTACATATGTATGAATATGGTAATATCTGCTAGCACCTTCAAGTTTTTTTTTTTCTTTACTACTTACGTATGGTTTTTTCCATTTCTGTTTGCTCACCGTTTGCCTTTTATTTGCTGCCTCCATCTTTGGTCTCAAATTTTCTTTGTACCCATGTGGATTAGGACAGAAAGAAATAGTAACCTCAAGCTTCCATACCGGCTCGATACCATGTGAGTCTATGTAATAGATCTGGTCACCAAGTCCATAATAAGTGGTTCTGAATTAAGTAGGAAACCATCCATACAGTATACTTACATACATACTCGTACATGCATGCAAAGGAATTATTTTTAAATAAAAAAAAATAATAATTTTTATAAAATTTTCGACGCATTCTCATTTATAAGCTTGTTCAGTGAAAGATTTCAATTAGAAACACGATTGAACTTACTTCAAACTGGTATCCGTACACTGACTTTCATGTCTTTTGGTAAAATTTAAATATTCAACATGTGTTGTATGTTATGTGTCTTCAAAACATATTGTTTTAGGGAAAAACATTTAAAAATTTAATTGTTTATTTGGAAAGTTGCTTAAACACGATAGTGTGAACACCATATTAGTATAGAAGAACTGCAAGGAAATAGGGAAGAATAATTTTGTCAAGCTTTGGCTAAAAAAAGTAAGCTTACAACTCTTTTTATCTCGAAATATCATAAACCAAATTAAACTGTTAATTTCGATTAAGTCTTTATAATATTCAGATAAAACTGAATCAGCCAGATTGCTTTTCTGCTAACCTATTACACCTTGGATTTGTGCTATAGAAGAAGAAATTTAGTTAAACTTTTGTGGGCTTGTCTGCTTTCGGAGTATTTAGAAAATTATAGTTGAGGTCTAACCCGATAGTGCTTTTCATTAGATTATATCCACAAAGCATTCATAGCTTTGTTTTAATTTCAGTAATCAAGTAGATTTTTCAAGCCCCTCCATATGATTATGTAGTGGTGAATATCTCTGCCAGTTGATGTTTTTCATCACCACCAGAGGTAAGCTAGAAGCTTCTATTTATTTTTTAGATGGAGTTGAGTAAAGGGAAGGTAAAGCCTCTTTATTAAACATTCGAAAACACAATTACACTTTTTCGTCATGTCCTCTCTGTTGGAGCTCAAACCTGGAACGCTTGTGTTGCTATGCGTGCGCTCTAACTACTACACCACGTTACTCATAAATCATTGGATTATAGGTTTATAATAAAGTCGGGCTCGACCTTAAACTTTTGTACTTATTGTTATTACTTTTCAATTTACCAGTTATAACAACTGTGTGGCACATAAAGACATACTCAGATTCATATACATACATATATGCATGCAATATACAGAACTGAAACCATTTGTTTTTATTTTAAAACAAGCGACACTTGGTGGCGTTTTGTTGAAAGTAATTTTCTGTGAAATTTGATTTTTAGTACTCTTACGTATATGCGGTACGAAATAACTTCTACTCGTGCTCATAGAAACTAAATAAAGAATCATTTGTTTTTTGCTACCTTTCTTATATTGCTTTTGTTTTTTTTTATAGTTTCTTTTAGTTTAGCAGGTGTGCAACTTTATGAATAAAGTATACGAGGAGTGTAACAAAGAAGAATATATAAAACAATACAATGTTTAGTTCAGATATCTAATTCATGTTATAATTTTAGACATATAACAGCACCCCTCGTTTGTGTTTCTTATATTTCCTGGAAACATTTCAAAATCTCTAACTTTTTTATAAAAAAAAATTTCTTACTGCCAAAGAAAATGGAAAAAAATACAAGCGTACAAGTGCTAAAGATTATTGGGGAGAAAATTGTAAAATAAGCAACTACTGTATGAAATACAATAACAATATGTGAGAGTATGAAAATGAGTTTATTTCTAAAGTGAGTATTTTTCTAAAATAACCGTTAAGTATCTGTTTCAATGATTGTAACAGTAGTTTTATGTCGCAGTTTTAGTATTTTAAAAACAAATCGCAATAATAATAATAATAAAATAAAATAGGAAATAAGAAATACATTTAGATTTGTGCCTTAACATAAATATGTTTTATTTCAAATAAAATTACAAGGATAAGATTCTTTTCTTTTTACTTTTGCGAATGGATTTTAAAGGAGTATTAAAAAGCATTTGAGCCAAAGTAAACTGTTTTATACCTTTGTTGTAGGAGTTGTTGAATATAGAGACGTATTTTAAAATTGGTGTATATAAAAAGTCTTTTTTACATTTTGGTTATTAAAACTGCAAGGTTATTCTTAACCCTCTCATCTACCAAACTTTGTTAGGGCAGCTATATTTAATTTTTTTTTCGACTACATTGGGGTCAAATAAGATAACAAACTGTTAAAATTTTAACTTAAATTCGAAACGTAGTTTTTAGAAACTGTTGTACACATCCAACATGTCACATAAACGGAATAAAATGATTAGGTTTTTTCTTTAGAAGAGAGTTATGGACTTATAAATTTTTTAATAATATTTTATGTATTCTGAAGTATTTCAAGGGTTTATATATCTACATCGCCTTCCATATGATTATTCCATTATTATTATCCTCCTGACCTGGCACTATAGCAGCACATTTCGAACCATGGGATCTGTTGTACGCCCTTTGTTCAACAGATCTACTGCTTCCCTAATGAACATTAACAGATCTGAAACCTTAATGATGGTTATGTCACCTAGTGACACGCTATGTCTACCTAAACACTTCTACAGGATTATTCCCTAGGTTTCTTCTTTTAAAAGTTTTAGGTCCATTTTTTCCCACATTAATTTTAGAATCCTCAAAAATCGTAATATCTATTTCCTCTAGCTCTAAGCACTGATTTCTATAAATATTTGAGCATCTCAACACTATTTGAAAACAGCAGAAATGCTCGCTTCGTTAGCAGGAATTTTTATCAATGGCATTTCAGTTTCAAACTCCTACATTTATTCCATTTCTCTTGTTAGTGTTAATATTGATTAGTGCCAAAATTCACCGCGTACCAAAGAATTTTTTGTGTAGCCACATAAGTTCACCACATTCAATCGACATTGCGAATAAAGCCAGTAATCATATCTGGTCAGTGACAGCATTCCACAGGAATCTAATTCTCTGAGCCGAGATAACTGGATATTCACACAGTACATGTTCAGATGTTTCAATTCAGGTCATGCAGAACCGATCATCCTCAACATTTCTCAAAAAAACTGATGGTATCTAAGGCCACAGCGCCCAGTTCATAAGCCCGTTAGAACCCTAAGATCTCTCTTATTGATAGCCTTCTGGATTTACTGAGAGAAAGCGTACATTTCACTCGCTTTTAAATACCCTTGTCGTTTCATAGTTGACTAAATGTAAAAAGGTAATTGAAGGAGTGAAGAGGAATACAAAAGTTTCAAAAATTGCAATACAAAATATTAAAGGAAATACACCGTTCATGCGCCATGTTGTATAAACACAACAGCTAAATTGTAGTCCCAAAATTTCCTCTGCTGGTATAATGAATCAGGTTGCAGGGTCTCTTGATCCATATGGCCGGTTATTTCCAGTCGTAGGACGTCAACTCTTCTCTCTATGAGTAAAGTGGAGCTAAGGTTTACCTTGGGGCGTTATTACGGCCATTGCGGTATCCGTTCGATGCCTTGTAGATGGGCGAATACTGATACTGATTACTGTAGGCAGTGCGAAGACGAGGAAGAGTTAGAGGCGATCGAACTCCTACTGTGTCAGTGTCCTAGTCTTTTGGGCAGGAGATGTCGAATTTTTGCTGAATTTATGATCCAAACTCTAAGTCTTCTGTAGTGTTGTCCTTCGGTTTGTCAAGGGCCTCCGCTGGTTGCGGCATGGGGATTTATTGATTGATTGTATTCTTCTAGCTTTTTATCGTTCTTAGCTTCTTTTGACTTTTTTGTGTTGTTAGTTAGTTAATAAGCTCTTGTTTTCCTTATTCCTTGTTAATATCATCGCCTTTTTTCTTCTCTTTAAAACTAATCACATTCTCTTTCTTCCCTTCCTTATACTATATTTTTTTCCCTTACGTAGGACGAACACAATCGACCATATAGTTCTTTAGGTATCTGCGTCCATCGGTGTCTTAATATGACCAGATGGTCCTCGTCTTTTAACTTAACCTAACCTATTAAAAACCCATAGGCGAAAGTCTTTCGAGGCCAAATCACATGGCCTTTGTTGGCCATCTTACATCACCCCCATGTGCGAATATCATAAATTCAAATTTTTCGTGCAGCGTGTACATTGTGACATGAACTGTATAGCACATAGCGCCGTCCTGTTGCAACTAGATGTCATTAATATCTACATAAGGCATTTAAAATGAAAAAAATTGGTCATCATCGACCTATACTGCTCACTACTGACGGTGAAGGCTTTACTAACGTCGTTGTTAAAGAAATATGGACCGCTGATCATTTCAAACTGTGAATTATTTGTGGAATCAACTTGAAATCTAAAGTCTTGTTGGTTGATTGGCCGAACCATCTAGAAATAAACCTGTTAGCTGAAGAGGATTTTTAGATGTAAATTAGGGTTAGTTCCCAACTGCTTTAGGGCCTTTTCCTCGAACACAAGTTGTTGTTTAACTTCACTACTGCATGAGTTAAATTTGTGTAGCTGCATGCTCAAGACATTGCGCAAAATTCGCTTAGTTTTTGTGAGCGATATAAGATCAAACGCCTCGGATAATCATCCAAAATCTCGTCGAGAGTACATCGGTACTGATCGGTATATATTTGCGTTTCGTGTTCTTATGGGTGCTAGTTCATTATTTACTGAACTGGTTGACTAAAATACATCCACCACAATGCGAATAGTCCTCTCGAGTTATCTGCCATTTTTCGTTTGGCTTAAAGTGCTCTATCCGGATAAGTTTTTACGTCAGAATAAATCAATATTAGGAAAATTGTTGGACAATCCATAAACAACGCTTAGAAGCTATTATAATACATAAATTACTATGTGCTTACAAGCTTATAACTACGAAGAGCCTAGATACTCTAAAACTGTTAAAATCATTCGATGCTTTAATGTAAAAATTTGATATTCTGTCTGATCTGGCCTTTGTGTAGCAACACCGTACGGTCTTTAAGGCGTACTGGCCATAGGCCGAGCACCGTTTGCTTGAAAATTTAAAGAAAAAAAAACGTCGTCATTTAGCGATTGAAGTTTTTGTCAAAAACTTTACCTCAAGCGAATGCTACATTTGTTGGATTTAGCCTCCTGTTTCAAAGACCAAAAACTCTAAGAGGGCTTAAGTTGTGCTTATTGCATGTACTTGGAAGAATTTGTTTTTTTTTTAAATCAAAGTTTTCAAACAGTCCATTATTTTAGTTTCCAGGTCTAAACAGTTTATGATTTCTTTTATGTAGAGCTTCTTTAATACTTTCTTATTATTATTATTGCCATCTTTAAAACTAAAGTACCCTTGTTGCCTTAATTTTTATCTAAAAGACTATTGCAATCTGATCTCTTTATATTTCAAATAAATTCCACTTTATAATCTACAATTTGTTTCTATGCAAATATGTGATAATAATCTGCAGATATGAGATTTTTATTTTGCATTTTTTGAATCCAATTTATGATTTTTGTCTGCTTAGAAAAAATGCAAAGCAAAAAACTAAATGTAAAAAAAAATCTGCAGAAAAACAGACTGAAGTGAGAAGCCATGTGTAAAAATGATGCTTAAAAGTGAAAATCTTTTTCAACCGTAAAGCAAGAGAAAAAAAAGGAACCGGTTATCTACCACTTTACAATATTGCTTACACTCAATATTGATTTTCGTTCTATTTTTTTGTCCTTTTTTATTCCTCTTTTAAGCAATTTTTTTTAGCCAAAAATTTAAGATTAATTTTATTATATTCTCATCCTCTTTAGACCTGTAAATGTGTTACATTTTAAATATGTGTGTCTGTATATACACTTTGTGTACTTACCTTTAACACTTTCATCGTTTGGTATTACACTTCACCAAATATTAAATAGAAAGAAAAGGTTAAAAACAGTGGGCAAAATGAAATGGAAAATTTTCGAAATCGAACAATTTTTTTTTAAGGTAAATCTTATCTCATATATTGTAAGCGAAAAAGGGAAGAGAAAATGTAAAAAAGTAAAGAAATTAAACGAATTCTATAACATATTTAATGGCAAGTGTCTGTTTAAGCAGAAAAGCTGTAAATTAGACTTAAACCTACTGGTGTGGCTGCAACACTTAACTCTACAATGATATGAAGTGGCGTCCAAGCCACACATAAGGCTGACTATATAGCAATCCAACCTTTCAAATACCACCACACAAGGCAAGAGGGGGAAAATGTATGAACGACAAGCATAAGAACATGCCACTTGTGAACATATTGTGTGGCACAAAGGGTCATTTGTTTTATACCAAAAAAAAAAATTGTTCAAAAAAGGACAAAACGAACAAAACAGGAAAAGAGAGACTGTTATCACTGGTTTGGTTTTTTTCTTTGTCTTTTTTTTTTTTTTTTGGTTTCCTATTTCACTGGAATATGAAATTGAAAGTAAAATTATGTGAAAATATAGAAGATCGTTAAGAAAATTAAGTTTCCAATAGGTGTGCTAAACTGTGAAAAAAAGACAAATTTAACAAGAGAAACAAATAAATAATTGATTAAATATTTGTTCCGGCTTTTGGACATGATTTATATCTTGTGAGTTATAACATAAAACAGTTAAAATGGTTAAATCGTTTTAAAAAAGTTTCAATAAAAAGTTTTTATATACATAAAAACGAGAAATTTAATGTTAATCTAACATGTCCTTAAACTAAAATAACAAAATATTTTCTAATTTTTTTATAATAATATAAGACCATAATAGAGTTACCCTCAATACACATCATTGTCAAGAAATGTGCTATGAGGTGTACCTTGAAGATGCTGATAGCCTTAGGGCTATAACTATTGGACTTTGATCTCAAAAGTGTACCAGAAAGCATACCGGATCGTGTGATCGTGTATTCGATCAGAGACAATGGTAGTCCTATACTGGTATTCGATCGAAGTTTAATAATCATGTTCCCAGGAACCTTTAGGGGCTTATGGATTGACACAGGTGTATTGGCGGGAATCTTTGGACTTAAGTGTCGTTCAAGCTTATAATTCATAAAATTTCAGTGTGTACTTGCATAAAGCTACACAAGGGTATCTGAGGTGCGCGTCTTAGATATCACATCTTCGGCATGGGTGTGGTGGCTGATTCGAAGTGTCGCCTGTGTAGAGAAGATGAGAAGACGACGGAGTATATTCTCTGAGAATGTGCTACTTCGGCAATCATTCGAAGACGGACTTTTATGGAGCCCTTTATTGGGACTAAACATTGGAGAAACTGCTGATTTCATACACATGGTATAGCATATTCCTCTGGAAACTGCCGACGGCCATTATGCTGGCGGGTATGACCCTGGAATGTTTGACACAATAGATCTTTTAAGCCTCTCTGACTCAATTTAAAAATGATATTAGAGTGACTTAAGGCTGATTTAATTTGGATTTTTTTAACATTTGGCTTAACTAAATCGAATGAGTCATTTCAAAGTTGTCATAAGATGTATGAAACAGCCTCTTCCAAAATCTCATATTTTAGAATAAATATTCTAAAAAAAAACTTATCCATACAATCTGAAATGCTGATGATTTTTGAAGTTAGACGACCAAAGCGCATCAAAAAAAAAAATAAAAAATAGTGGTTATCCAAGGTATAATTTTTTTTTCCATTTGTTGCATAGTGTAATGAGAGGTGCGCACATAACTATATTTTTGGATAGTCAGCAGTCAATAATAGCATTGGCTTCATGTCATCTCTGCATACCGTGGATTTACTCGACTTAATTAAGTGACTATTGAAGTTGCTGTAGTAGACGATTGTGTCTAACTAGGTATCATTTGCGGGCCCCTGATATTGCCCTCCCTTCGAAAGTAAAAACTGTCAAATAAAACCAGCTTTCGGGTAAAAAAGGAAGAAAGAAATACCATTGCCTCCATAGAAATTGATTATTTCATATGGATTATCATCCAACGCTTACGGTGGTCCATATTTTTTTCTAAAAAGAAGCATATTCTATTACATTGTGGTAAATGGTATATATTATTGACATTAAAATAGGTGCGAAAAATACTTATTGTCGTAAGAGGATAGACTGACGTACCATACAATCCACGAAAGTAATGAGTTATGGAAATTTTATGATAAAATTATGTTGGTCTATAAGATCCTGTGATTTCTTCGCTATTTTCTTTTGTTTGGCCGGAGAAGATTCTACGACACGGATAGTCTTGCGAAGGGTTATAGGGACAAAGTACACGCCTTCATTAATCGTCTAGATTACTGGCTGAAAGTAGCCGAGAGATGTAAAAACTGTAATGCAGTTCAATTTTCAGCAACTATACAACGATGGCAAAAAGAATGTAGACTCTTAAGGTATTGGTTGCAGTTAGTAGGGATGTAAGAAGAATGAGTGAGCTCTTACATTACAAAAGCTTCAATTCACTTTCTGCCACGTCTAATTCTAAGAAACTGATATCGGGTTCAGTGTTGGGAAATGTGATTTTCTTTCGCTATAAAAAAAAGAGAGAACAAGAACAAATTTTATAAGACAAAAAGATTTTTTCATGAATTGCTTTACTAACAAACTTAATAACTCTGTAAATTTTCAAAGGATTTTCAAAAGCGAAGCATTTTATTCTTAACTTAACATAGGCAAGGCACGATTATTTCACTTGAATCAACATTGTAGGTTCCGTTGTGTTACCATGAGTCCATTACCATGCTATGGCGCTCAGAACTCCTGTCTGGCAACAGTTAGCGATTCAGTCACCTTTATCGTCGCATCTCACCCAACAAGCACTCAAAGCCCCAAATCTTCGAAAGGCATTCTGCAGCCTGCCAATAGCCCAATAGCCAGTAATAACCCGTATAAAGTTCCTTGCATATGGTCTATTTATTTTTATGCAATTTCCGATTAATTTACTTTGTATTGGAAATAAATTTCCAATAAATCCCAACTGTGCTCTAGCGTAAATCGATTCATGTCATTCAGTGAAGATAATTAATTGAATTTTGTGACAGAATAGAATGACATATATATTGCCAGATTCGAAATAGCCGCTGGTTTAAATTTAAACTAATAGATGGCCCACCCGATACATTCGTCATGCTGTTACCCTCAATGTCCACATTAATTTCCTTGGACAAATCGCGTGGCTATATTTCTCGGGTAATATTCAGTTGAGTTATTAGCTTATAATGCGGTTTTTCAACGCATAACTCATAAAATAATGTTTTGAATATTTCAAAAATAGATACGTATTTTTCTCAGTATGGCCTATCAGAAAAATAATATAACTTCCTACGTATTTCAACATCATTCATGTTTATCGCAGTGTGTAATCGCGTTTTCACTAGTACTAAAAATAAATCAAAACCGAAAAATGTTGAAAGAAAGGAAAAAAGCAATCAGAAATAGTATCAAATGAGTACTACGGTATTTTTTGAAGTTAAATAGTGTTAAAAAAATACGACCGATTTTTATTTAGGAAGCTCCTCATTCCTTTATAGAAATAATAACATGAACTCGATGAGAATTAAAATACACTGTGTTACTTACAAAATTAGTCATCATAAAAAACTTTTTCTAAAAACAATAGAAAAATATAGACATTGATCTCTTCTGGTTTTAACAAAATGCCGCTGTCATGTAGCAGATCAGTAAATAGAAATTCAAGCAGCATTATTTCATTGAAATAGCACTTTTCATAACAAACCTATTTGCTTCCTATGAGTTGAAACAGATGTTTAAAAGAAACAGATGTTTTAAAGAATATTATTTAAACGAATTTCACTTTGATTAGTATTTTTTTTCAGCTGTTTTCTCGTATTAAGGTACTTCTGCTATTCTATTGGTATTGTTACATTTATACGTTGTATTTATGAGTTCGTAGATTGTAGTTGAAATAAAATAAATTTTGTGCTTTGTTTTCATTAAAAATCCTTTATTCAACACAGTTATGCACACCACTGCTTGTAATCTTCTTACAGGCAATAACAATTTTTATTCTTAATTACTCAGTCTGTTTACAACTTTGTAATCAACAACAATAACTCGACAGATCTTTCTTCCTAAAGATCTTCTAACCCGATCATAGCTATAACTTACGTTCAGTCACAACCTTTTCAACCACAGGTTATCCACACTTAACTCTGTTTACGGAGTTAGCTCCATATAAGCTGGTATTTTACTTCACGATACACTTCACTGGTTTACTCCTTATAAACTTTCTTTACATAAACTGCACTCGCTGAGTTTACTTTACTTAAACTGCTAATTGTTCGCATCGATGTGCTTTTTAAAGAGTCCGCCATCTAACGTTTTTTTTCAACTAGTGCTTATCTCGACAATGGTAACACTTATCTCATGTCTGATTTGACAGATAATTAGTTTTATCCTTCCGCTGAACGAATATGGTTGTGTATAGGCTTGAACAACGCTGGGAAATATTGCGACATTACTTTGAAAATCATGGTAATGTTGCAGAATGAAAAACCATCTTTTCAGAGGAAGCTCGCTTTGATCTTGGCGGGTATGTAAACAAGCAAAATTGTCGCATTTGGGGCACAGCAAATCCGCACGCGTACATTGAAAAGCCGATAAACCCAAGACGAGTCACTGCTTGGTGCGGATTTTGGTCCAGAGACATAATTGGGCCATTTTTCTTCGAAAGTGAGCAAGGAGTGGCCGTTACAGTCAATGGCGATTGTTATCGGGCCATGTTGAACAAATTTTTGTTCACAAAAATTGAAGAGAAGGATATTAGCAAGATTTGGTTTCAACAGGACGGCGCTACGGGCCACACAGCCGAAGCTACACTCGATGTTTGTCGCCCTGTTTTTGAAGATCGCAATTTAAGCCGCAGAGCTGATGTCGTTTGGCCACCTCAGAGCTGCGATTTGACACCGTTGGACTATTATTTGTGGGGTGCCGTCAAAGATAAGTATTACACCAATACGCCAGAGAAAATTGACGCTCTAAAGGACAATATTCGTGAAGCCATTGGTGAAATACAATTGCACACAATCGATAATGTGCTTAAAAATTGGAGCGATCGTGTAGGCTACTGCATGGCCAGCCGAAGCAGCCATTTGAATAAAATTATTTTCCATTATTAACCGGATGGATTGTACTTTCAAATAAAAAAAGAAGTTTCAGAAAATATTCAGTAGTTTTTTTTATAGCATTTGCAAAAATAAAAATTATTTGGCGGATCCTTTATATGGCTGAGTTAACAAAGGTTCGAGAGCTTTCGATATTTCAGGTGGATTCCATTTCTTTCTTTTAATTTATTTTTAGTTCTTTTGTAGCCATGCGTATGTAAAGATCTACCTCTTTCAGCTTTTAGTATTTGTTGTTGCTTGTTTATTCTCTTACTTGTTGTTGTTGCTGTTAGTTTGTTGTTGTTGTTGCTGTGTTAATGTTTGTTGTTGTCGATTCTGGCTATTTATAGATCAGCATGTAGAGTTGTTCTTGCCGCTTGTGTTTATTTATTTTAGTGAAGTAATAAGCGCAGAGGTTCCCAATCTTATTTTCCTAACACTATTGAATAAATTAAAGGAATTAAATTTAAAAATTATTTTTTTTTATTATTATTTTTTTTTTTTTTTTTGTAATTTAAATTCATTTATTTATCACATTTCATCTCCTTAAATATTACAATATAATTTAGTGATATGTCAACATTGTGTTATTGTGTTGTAATTAATTATTCTCTTTTTCCGATTTTATAAATACAATCAAAATACTTCTGTCATTATAAATTTTCCCGTTCATTCATTCATACATGCATGCGTTTGCCAGGGTTTTCATTTAGTAAAACGGAAATGGCTTTTTGTTTTATGTGTGAATTACAACGGAAATGCACTGATTAATAAACAAAAACAATATTTAGCGACAATCCAGTAAATAAATAAATTTTATCACTATAAAGCATAACATTATTACTAAGGTGTTGGAATAAATTTCTGAAAAATTAGTATATAATTCTAAGGTTTTAAAAACAAAATGCATTAATTTTATTTTGAATTCAAAAAAACAAATCAAAATTTTTTGTTGTTGCTTATGAATAGCAAATTAATTTTAAATTAATTTTATTTTTGTTCTTGGAGTTGTTGTTTTCGTGTACACTTCCATTGTACATATTATTTTGTTTGCTTTTCTTTTGTTTTAGTTTTTTGGTTCAATAGTAAGAGGTGCCTGGTATTTGCATATTAAAACCCTGAAGATATATAAAGTCAGCACGTTTCTTTTCCTTTATTGATTTTTTTTTGTATGTTTTGAAATTTTAAATCCTTTCGGTTTTTTTAATCTTAGGACACTTTTTATTGGTTTGCATATTGTTTTTATACTATATCTCAAGTTATACTTATGCAAATAAGACTATTGCTGCCTAATTGCTAAGTAAAAGCAAAATTGCGAAAGTCAGTTAAGTCTGCATATTTGATATATTTTACAAGAGAAATACGGATGTTAAACCGAATTTTCAATAGGAATAAAACAAAGAATACATTTGTTTGTATTTTTTATAAACACACCTCGCTTAATTTGTTAGGGACAAGATCCATATTGGGAATCGGTAGTTCAAACGGAATTGATATATATTGGCAATATAACCCAAAATAAATTCACAAAAGTCTTCTTGTTTCCTTGATTTCCATCAAGGTGTGTATGATTGAGTTCAATTCAAAGCTAATTCTATGCCTATTTTAGACAGATGATATTATTTTACAGAAATGTTGCTGCGATTTTAACGCATTAAATCGATTTACAGCAATCACTATCTACTTAGAATTTTTGACCCTTAAGTGAGTACCCGTGTACTCATAAGTTTTGATGATTCTCCGCAAATGAATAATAAATTCCTTTCAAATACCATTGATTTTTGTACTTATACTCCTAGGGCATAGAAGGGAGTGGCAGCCTTGCTAAATAAGGCATAGCGGCCCGTTGTAACACCACATACAGCGTTGTCGACGTTCTATCTCGAGAGTCCTGGTGATCAAATAAAAACATGGCACAGAATCACTTCCCTAGATTAGATCGAAAACAAGTCCGACTTTTGAACCTGGCTATGAATTTGATATCAGGAATCGATAGTTCCAATATGCCATCGAGAAATGGGGAGCACAGTGTGAGAAATCTCCGCCTCAACAATAGTCATTTGGAAGTATTCCCAGCCTTTGTTTGTGGCTTTGTACAGGGCCCGTGTGGACGGACACAACAGAGGAGATGCTTCAATGGTCCAGTTTAAACAGTTGATTGGTTCGCTTCATATCCAACCTGCTCCAAGTGAATCTGGCAATAAGTTATGAGTCACCTTCCGTCAAGGCTCCTTCAACGTCCACTTGATCGCCAGCTTAACGGAGATAAGAGGCATACGCACCCTTACATGAAGATAGATGTCCGGAAGAATCGTGGCCGCCCTAGCGAGCTCATCAGTAGCACAGTTACCTGGTATGTTCCTTTGATAGGAACCCAGATGAGGTATACACAAAACTGTAGTGATAATGACGCAATGGAATCACTACAGTCTTTTAATAGCTTAGAGTTTAAGGTCACATCCGAAAGAAATTTAATCGCTGCCTGGTTATCAGAACAGATATATATGTCTATCGTCGGCATTAGCACCATTACCACGGATCTACTCTGCATCATAAAAAATGGCCCGAAATACACTGTAGTACTTTAGAAGGCGAAGAAAAACTTCAAGTTTAAGCCACTCGCTAAAAATTCTACCGCCCACCCTCTTCTTTAATCTGGTAGCAGTCCGTATAGACATTCACTTATCTGACAGCGTTCACTGTGCTACAGCAATAGGTGGCACAGGCCTCCTTGTGAGTTGTTTTCATCAAGTTGGCTTTCCAACCTAACTTAGAGTCAAAAACAAAGCTAAGATATTTAACAGTAGGAGTCAAGCTAAACCTGGTCCCATTCACACTAAGTAACATAAAGTGAAATATATTATACCTACTAGTGAAGAGCATTGTATTGGTCTTACAAAGGCTAGCACCACCCGCATTCAATCCTCAGCGAAAAATTCCTTTCCGTGTCTGTGGGAAAATCTCAGACACTGCGGTTGCGATATTATCAGCCTAGTAAGAAGCATGTTAACCGCAAGGTTCTAGAGAAGCGGAGACAGGTTTCCCCTCTGTGGGGAATCCCTTCTGACCATTTGCTGAGGCTGTACGTCCCCGAAGGAGGAAGTAACAAGCCATGATCTAAGAAGGAGCTCGATTAACGCAACCAATCGACAACTAGGTCATGTAGAGCATTAACTATTGAATAATGGCAGACACTAGTAAAAGCCCCTTCAATTCCAAGGAAGACATCAAGCGTACACTCTCGTACATGTAAGGATTTCTCCACAAGCGAAATCCACTCATGATGTGCTGTTTCTACTGATCTGACCCTAGTATATGTATGCTGAGAGGCAAACAAAAGTCAAGGACTGATAGAATTCTTAATATGCGAATCAAGAACTCTTTCTAGAGTTTTAAAGAGAAAAGGACTGAGAAAAATGGGTCTAAAGTTCTTAGGATCAGAGTGTGATACACTTTCGGCCTTGGGAATGAACACCATCTGGGTTCTCTTCTTCAACACAAAGTAACATAAATGAGACCAAAACATGCATTATAAATAGCTAATAGCCTGGGAAAGACAAGATCCTTCTCTTATTGAATATTAGCTGGAATGATATCCAGGTGCTTTGAAAGCTTATATTTATCCGATAGCTCAGCTTAACTGATCGGAAGTTAGTTGAATCAGAGGATAATGGCTGTCTGTAGATGTAACAGCCGGATTATCACCACTGCCACTCATAAAGGGATTGCTACCCGAAAAGTGGGTATCCAGAAACAAATCGAGTGTTTTCTCGATCGAGGTAGTTGAAGTTCCGTCATACCTCTGAATACTATAGAGAGATTAACCAGAGCAATTCAAGACCTTTTTAAGCTGGCTTGTCTCAGTAAAGAAATCGACGCTTTCACAGAAGTTTCTTCATGGGGCTCTTCTAAAAAACAAACGTTTACTTAAAAAAAAAAACATTACTCGTAGTGAACATAAAGAGCTTAGTAGGACTTTCGTTTGTATATAAATTGCAGAAAAAAAATTTTTTTTTTTTTTTTTTTTTTGGGATCTCAGATAACCTGTCACTCCATAAAGTGTATAAAACAAAAATTACTTTATTGCGCCACGCCTAAAACGCTAAAGAGCTAAAATGGCTTTAATTATAGGAGTTCTCAAAAAGTTTTTCCTTCCTGGACCAATAACTGCTGTAACCTTTTCCTATATAAAAATGAATTTGGTACCCGGGTATCCCGTCATACACATAGGGGTTAAATACCATAACTAAAATCTAAGCTTAATTTTATTGCTTTACTTTTATTTTTTTATTTTTTTTAGAATTTACTTTATTTTCTTTAATTATTAAACTGAAATTAATAAACATTTGTTTTTTTGTCGCCAAAATATGTATTTATTAAACAATTTATTTAAATCTAAACAAATAATTGAGTTCGATAATAAAACAATAAAATTTACATGTAATTTTTTTGCTGTTTTTTTGTGTGTGGTGGACTTAATGATGTAAAAATTATTAAAAATAAATAAATAATTTTCGATTCATTTTTTTTTTTTTTGTAATAAATAATTCAAAACAGCGCAATGGGTTTTTGTAAGCAAATGAAAAAAAATTTTTATAAAATTTATTTTATAATCATATTTATTATAAACACAGATAATTATGTTACTCTAATTGCTTATTTTTATGCATAATTTCTCTGTATTGTAATGGGCAAATAAACATTAAAACAAATAGTCAATTTATATTTAATTAAGGCATAAAAATTAATATTGAAACTATTTGTGGAATTACAGATATCAATAAAGAAGGCTTAGCAGAGAAATTTTACAACTATGGGTGTTATAATCACCCCTATTATCATTAATACACGCTTCCATTCTATTGGTTTCAACTCAAGCATTTAACAGCTCTTTACAAAACTTTTAAGCTGTTCATTACACAATTATCTCTCCATTTGTTACTCTGCAAAATATATTTCACTTAATAAAAAAGGCAATTTTTCTCTGCAATAAAACAAAGACAAACAAAATATAAAAAAATCTACACCAGTATTAACGTTAAATATTCTGTCTCGAAAACGATAAGAGAAAGTGCAATTTAAAGTGAGGAAACAAGTAGGGTACTACACTATAGCAGTACGAGTGGTAGTGAATTTTATTCACATATATTTTTGTTTTGTCTCTGTTAAAAATGCATAAATGCACCATTGAATTCTTTTGAAAGCGTAACAAAAAATTCAAAATATAAAAAAAGTCTTCAACGGTGGAAAAAAGTGAGCTGCCACACATCGTTTAACTTGAAGTGTTTTGATTTTCTCTTTTTTTTTTTCTCACGGCGACAGTTTTTTTTTTTTTTGCAACAGTAGTTCAGTGCTTTGAGTGACAGTGAAACTCTATTGAGTTTAACGAAGAAAATGAAACATACTTTTAGGAGAGATAGAATAAGAAGCAAAGCCAAAAGTTTGTTAATGTTTTAAGTGTAATAAATACAAGGAAAATCTACAACCTGATGAAGCTAAGGCAACTACTAGCATGGCTTACCTACCAGTATCAGTTTCTTGATTTTTTTTTTAAACCAGTGATTCTCAATATGACCTAAATAGCTCATTTTTAGAAACGTTAAATATATGTTAAATCCCTCCAGTCATTGCCACGCTTCCACACATACTCACTCTGCAGCACTGACATCAGGTGTTACTTCGCGAGAGTATTAAGTCCACATTGCTCTTGCAGTTTTGCAAAGTTTATCTGATTCATTAAGCATCCACTTTTTATGGTCTATATACAGCTTTATATATAATCTTGGCGGTGGCGTGGTGTAGTGGTTAGAGCGCACGCATTACAACATTTACGACTCAGATTGGAACCCCAGTGTGGTTTCGAATGTTTAATAAAGTGGCTTCAACTTCCCTCCATACAATTTCATCTAACGAAAATAAAGAAGAAGCCCACCTGACCTTCACACATACCTCTGGCGAAGATGACAAACCTCAGACGAATGATCAGGAAAACATGCCATCTACTGGAAAATAATTACAATGGTAAAGTAAAGATCACCACCAATTAGCAAGAATCTTCACCACCATGCAAAATCATAAGGAGGAAACTACAGTGGATTAATATCATCCACTTAGCTTGAAATATCAAATTGATTAAAGAGAATGAAACAAAGCATTGGATGAGAAAAACAGTACGCTGCATAGAGGAGTGACGGCGAAAAAAAATAATAGCTTTATATCCGCACTTGTATCTCCGCCATTCCACTTGCTTGCGTATGGCGCTCCACAAAACATCTATTGCTTTGTTTCATTTTAATCATTTTAATCAGTTGATCTCAATCTAAGTAGATGATTAGCCTGTGATTGTTCATTAGTGAAGATCCTTGCTAAGTGGTAGAGTTAATTCTTATTTAGGGTCGTAATTTATGCTCAGTAGGTGGCGTTTTCCTCTGATCATTAGTGTGATACTTCTGTTTTAACGAAATGTTTATCAAGCAAATGGACTTTTTGCCTTATTACTTAGTGCTGACTCCAAAATTTGTGTCTCGTAAAGTAGAACTGCCTTTAAAATCCTAAAGTTTAGTAAACGGCAACTTTGATGTGTTCCATAGAATTTTCTTTATATTTGATGTAATAAAGCTTCACATTTACCTTGTGATCAGTACCTGAATAGAAAAGCCACGAAAATAGTATTTTAAATTTTTATATCCCCAATATTATTACCTGTCATACAAGCTGTATTTTTTTGTTTTTTATAAAACAGTTCGTAACTGATGACTAATAATTAAAAGGCTTTATACCGCCATCAAGTGAATCACCCAAAAAGCACTTTGATACCCGGAGTGAAAAAAGAATACAATTACAAACCATCATCGGAAGGGTCAAGCAACCCAATTTTTTGGGGAAAAAAGAAAAAAGGTAGGAGTCTATGATAAGCAGTAGCAGCAATCCTCCGAACTACCACTAAGCCAACAGATGGCAGTAAGATCTAAGAAACCTTCCGAAGGAGAGCGATCATCTGCTTAGTGTTGATACAAGATCCCAACAGGATGGTGCACCTGCGACACACTCAACGAAACAATGGCTATTTTGAGCGGCAATTCAATGGTCACGAACATGTGATTTGAAAAAAGTGTACGTTCATAAGCCAGGAATAATTAAAGAGCTAAAGGATGAAATAATTCGGTACATTTACTCCAATTCAATGGCCGCGAACATGTGATTTGAAAAAGTGTACGTTCATAAGCCAAGAATAATTTATAAGCTAAAGGATGAAATAATTCGTCATATTTACTCCGTTGAATCTCAGCTATGACTCAGAGTCATTGAAAGCATAAACCGACGTATAGAGATATGCCCCCAAAGCCGTAGCGAGCATTTGGCCGATATATTGTTTCACTCATAATTGCAGTAGAACTTTCTCTCATAATAAAAATTATTTTAATAAGTTTCTGAAGACATTTAGTTTTATTTACAATAAGCATCGTTCATATTGTTTGTACCACCCTTTATAACAAAATCTGTTGCAAATCATTCCCTCTATTATAGTCTCAACAGAATATAATGTATTAGTAAATGCACTAGATAAGGCTTTTTTGAAATTTTAAAATATCTTCGAAAAGAAGAATCAACAGAATTCATTAAAATTCGACATTCATCAGAAAAGATAATTTTGCTCAACTTCAAAAATATTGAAACAGATCTTTGAAACAAACCAAATTAAATTTTGCTTTTTCTCAATGAGCTGCAAACGATTCTACTTTAGGGATCGTTTAAAGGGACATACATTTTAACACCGACTTTGAATGGAAGATTATTATCGTAATAAGGTGCTAATAATATTATGAGCCGATACCGCTATTGAAAAGTATCAGATGGTTTAGCTTGGTACTGAACTGGTCATCTCTTGGTTGATAGGCTGGTATCTTACATACCATATCACAACGCTACACCAAATTATATTTGCTTTTTACTGGTAATGAAAAAGTACAATCTTTTGGACCTGAAAAGTGATTTTTTTATAAAAATCATCACTAAATACTCAACATACCTTTACTACAAGATGCAGTGATTAACAAAAAAAGAAAAATATTCCATAAACTCTTAAGTGATAACTACCCCCACTCGCAGAGACTATCTGAAGTAAAACCCATTTCTGTGTGGTCTCTATAGAGTCGCTGTAGTCTGCTTGATTACTTTTTACGTTTCATTCTACCAAGCCAAGACAAAATAACTCTGAGTGAATATTTAAGTGAGTGCATGAGAGTGGCAAACATTTCGAAATTTACACTTTCAATGCAAAATGCGTACTCCTCCATTTCATATGCATGAAGATGTTTACATAAAACGGCAATGCACACAATAATGCATACTTCTGAATAAATACATATTTACATACATATGTTTATGTGTGCTCATATGTGCATCAAGTATTGGTGCATGCATGTACGCAAGAATTCATCTTTTTCTTTGGATAGTGAACATTACCAATGAATGGTATTATCAATTCGTAACAACAATAGTGCTCTTAAAGATGTTGCCATAAGAACCGGAAGTTGCTATAGTTGTTGCAACAAAAATTGCAAAAAAAAAACATAATAACCGTACCAAACCATTTTCGAAAACAAAAATAAAAGCGAAAATTTATATTTGTTGTGTTGGTACACAAAAGTTGGTATTTATTTGTATGCAATATACGAGTACATGCAGTCAATAACCGGAATGTAGTTGGTATTCGAATAAAAAAAAAAGTTGTTATATTTAGTAAAGTTTCTCTTTTACATAAAAGTTTTTCAAGTAAAAATCTTCCTACAATCTGATTGACTCGGAGTCATTTGTGACACATAAATAATAGATTTTGACCCATGGAATTTTGGCGTAGGGTATTTAAACACATACATGCTTTCTTACTTCTGCCATTTTTTTATTTTGTTTTTAATTTTCTTTTGCTAAATACATTCATATATGGGTCAGTTGAAACATGTTGAAATGCTAATATTTTTAGAACGAATTCTATCACCGTGTGATTGATATTTAAATATTGCAACAGATGTCCTATATGGAAATAATATAAGAAAGTGAAGAGACTTTTAAGTGAAATAAAATTAAAGAATTCGATTTTTAAGATTTGTAAGAATAAAATTAGAAGCAGATTATTTAAACACGAATAGAAAACTGTATTAAATTTTAAGGAAATTTGTAACATAAGTAATACACTGGTGCATATTCCTACAAGCGCACTTAATTTTTTCTCTATTTTTGTTATATCTTTGTTGTTCTCATCAAAAAGCAAAATTTAACTATTTTAATGAGAGACAACTTAACGGTACTTTTTAAAAGTAAACAATTTTTTTTCTTATTTTTGTTGTTTGCCTTAATTATGCGATCAAATGTTCATGGTGCTATTTTAAGTGGAAGATTCGTATAAACGCGCACTCGAAATTTGTTTTTAAAAAAGTGACCAAAAATAAAATATTATCAATTTTAGTTTTTTTTCAACCAAAGGTACGTTTCTAATAGTAATATCTCAATTTACTGTAACTTTTTCTATTTTAATCAATAAATTTCATCACTTTTAAAGATGCCTAAGGGAACTTTTTTGTCCGATCAAGAAAAGATTCAAAATAAATTTTTTCACGACCAAGGATGCTCTAATAGAGAAATTGGACGTAAAATCGGTCGTTCGGAAAGTGTGGTGCGAAATTTCTTTAAGAAAGGTCAAAATTATGGAGTTCGCAAATCAACAAAGGGTAATACAAAACTAACAAGAAGACAACTTAATCTAGTAAAACAAGAAGCAACCCGCAACAAATTGACTTCAACACAAATAAGGAATAAATTAAATCTTCCTGTGACTTCCAAACACGTTGCACACATTTTACGAAACGATGAAAACATAAAATGGAAAAAGCCGAAATGTAAACCAATGCTAAAAAAACACCATAAAGAAAATCATCTAAAATTCGCAAGAAAATATATGAAATTGACAGATAAGTGGAAAAAAGTAATTTTCTCTGACGAAAAAAATTTAATTTAGACGGTCCAGACTCATACTCATGCTATTGGCACGATTTGAGATCTAAAGATGTTCGGATGTCAAAACGTAATTTCGGTGTGGCAGTGTTATGGTTTGGGCAACGTTTTCTGCAGTTGGCAAGTCGAAAATTTGTTTTGTTCCGACAAAGATGAATAAGTTCGATTTATAACGAACTGTTGGAAGATGCTCTTCTCTCTTTTATAGACTAAGAAATGGATGAAGATTGAATTTTCCAACAAGATAATGCTGCAATCCATGTTTCTAAGCAATCGAAATCTTGGTTCAATGAACATGGCATTCCTTTCTTGGACTGGCCGGCTTGTAGTCCGGACTTAAACCCAATGGAAAACTTGTGGGGATACATGGCCCGTAAAGTTTATGCCCAGAATGAAGGCATAAAGACTGTGACAGAGCTGAAACTAAGAATTAAACAAGTCTGGGAGGAAATTGATTCCGATCTGCTTAAAAAATTAGTGGAATCAATGCCAGACCGTATTTTTGAAACAATCCATAACAAAGGATCATCCACACATTATTAATAATGTTAATATCGAAAATTTAGTAAAAAAAAAATAATTAAAGTAGAAATGAACTTTTTTTGTAAACAGTCTTAACTAATTTATTACACAAATTTATAGCCCCCTAAATATTTTCTTGTTTAATTTTTACCGTTTTTTTTAAAAAAAGTAGTGTGAGTTTATAGGAATATGCTCCAGTGTATACCCACTCTAACAATATTACCCGGTGCGACAAAAATGAACGAAATTCAAATAACTGTGAAATGACACCACTTTTATGATAGGCACTGCCGAGTAGAACAAGAATCTGTTTTTGGAATTTTCAAAACACCTCCAAATTTTCGAGTTACGGCTGAAAAATCCGGGTTTTCGGACCTTCAAGCACTTATAAGCTAAGAACTTGGCTAAATATTTTACCCGTAACTCGAGATTTTGAAGGTGTTACGCAAATTTCAAACACATATCCTTGTTCTTCACGGCAGCAACAATTAGAAAAATAGTATTTCTTGCAGAGTGTGCCAATTCAATACCAGGCCAGACCATCTGAAAAAAGAAAAAGTTTTTCGACAGCGGTATCACCTCATAACATTAAATATTAACTGGTTATGAGTATTACTACTATTGAAGACTTCTCTAAATGCATGTGCAGTTCGGAGTCGGCGTTAAACTGTAGGTCACCTTTAATGAGGCTAAAAATATTTGGAATCGGGTGCAGCTCATTGACTGAGAGAAGTCCCCGTGTTTCTTCATAGAATGTGATGGGAATTATATTATATATCACTTGCCAGGGATATCTTTTTGTCGCACCGTGTTGTTGTTCACTTTATAATTTTAGAGAATTTTTTTTTAAATTATTTTCTATATAATTTTAAATAATTTTATGTAATGAGTTTTGTATATGGCTATGTAGGCTTGTCGTAATAAGTTTGTTTTTGTATCTCAAATTAAATATTTTTATGGTTAATTAAAATTTACTTAAGCCGTGTAATTAATAAGAATTATTGCGTTGATATCATTAATGAACTGAAATCTGTAAATTAATATTTGTTAATTTATGGAGAAAAAATAATAATCAAAATAATATTCTGATTGTAACACATAACCACTTGAGCGTATGATTAATATTTATTCACCAGAATGTAAAGTAATGTTAAACGATGCAGACTGATTATTATGTTAAAGAAAAAAAAGTTGTAATAAAATAATAAAATTTTAAGCATATCATTGAAAAATTTAATAAGCAGCAGTTTTATAAATATCTAATGGGCGTATAACTTACAAAAATGTACATATTGCACATACATTACTCTCGCGATATACCAAGTGAATCAAGGAGGACTTCTCTCAATCCATGAGGTGCACTCGACTCTATTTTTAGACCTAGACATTTAAAGGGACCTACAGTTTAATGCTGACTTAGAACGGCAGATTCAGTAGTTAGAGAAATGTTTAATAATGTAAACAATTTTAAACAGTAGCTAGCAATGCTATAAGATGATACCGCAGTTGCCACCAACAGCTTTATAGTTTGCACACAACCGGCATTAAAATTACACAAATAAAGAAAAATTGCATACAAAATTCCAATTTTTGTATAATTTTTCCAGCATTTTATACTTGCCAATATGCTAGAACTAATAGCAGTTGTAATGATGTCGTAGGACTGGAATTGTAGCTTGCCACTGTATAGGAGAGACTTCACGTTTATGTTATCGCGTGCAGAGTGGCAATTAGCCCACTTTGGTTGGAAGCACATGTAAACGATTTTTGCCATTTTGTGTAATAAAAATTTGGTAATTATCGCACGATATCTTACTCCATTAACTCCAACGTTGCCATTTGCATCAGCCGTTGACTGACAAACTGCACAAAACAGTTCATTTTTCAGGGTATAACACCTCTTGAACTGCCTCTGGCTGCTCTTCACACTAACTTCGGAAACTCTGTTCGTTGGCTTACACATTGAGCCAAAAATGGGCATCATCGCTAAAGATAACTTGTATACATTGATATTTCTTCAACACGAATTTTGACAACAAAATTCAATAATTTGCAAGTGTTGTTCGCTTATTAGTCTATTCATGTTGAAATGGCAAAGCTAACTGAACATTTTTGGTATTGGAAAGTTCATAAGAACACATCACACGTAGTGCCATTGCTTGGAACCCACTAATAAGTAAAAGAGTTATTTCTCTTATTGCTGGAGAAAACAGTTTGAAGCCAAAGTTTCAGGAAACGGAACAAGCAGAGGAGTGAATTCAAAACTACTGAATTAAGCAAAGATTGAAAAATGTTGAAAACCGACCCCATCTGACATAGTACATATCGATCAAAAAACAGCGACTGAAGAGAACGATAGAACAAAAAGTAAAATTACACAGGAATTTAATTACAAACAGGCAACATACACAATCAATAATTAGCACAGTATGTGTAATTACACACAAGGTGGCAACACTGGTCATTATGGAATATTATGACTTAATCTCTGATCATACTACCTTGATCAAAAAGTTCGCGAAATAATTTCCGTGTGGTAGGTGGAACATCTGTTGTTGATATTCCCGCTAAGCTCTAGCGTCGTAGCTTGGCATAGAGATAGATATACCCTTGGCTACGTTGCCTTTCTAAACGTCAAGCTATGGCGCTAAGATTTAACAGAAATATCAAGAAAAGATGTACCAACCAAAAGAAAAAAAAATAGATAATCGGAATCATGGGACCGCCACACGTGGGTTATTCCGCAAACTTTTTAATCGGTGATTTATTTCGGTGATTTTTCGGATCTTTGCTCTCTTCAGACGTATCAATTGTGTTCGTTACGGATTATCTGTAATAATCAGATTCAAGCTAAATAGCTCGTTATAGATAAGAGACTACAGGATCATCAACTTTTCGCCATGAATATACGGCTTTAGCATTGATTTAGCCGGTTGGCCGGACTTAATATACGATTTCTTGCAATCGGGGTTATCGCTATGGTTCTCTTTAGTGGTCTCAGTGAAGTCTCGTCCGCCAGTATCCTGTACCTGGAGGTATTCATTTCAGTCATCAGCTTTCTTGTAAGGTAACACCCGGTGTAGTGGTGTCATGCTTTTTTCTATGTTTAATGTCTGTCCTTCTTTGGTTAGTATCTGCTTTTTCTTCTGAGTGTGTTGAAAAACATCCTCTTTTCTTCTATCTATCTCACTTTCTTACTATTGCTCTCTAAAGGCAATACAGACTTCTGCTTGGTCTCTGGGTGAGGTGCGTATACACCGCCTCTTAAGCCTAATCTGACCTATGGTTCTCTTTTTCACTACGTTTAAGCAGCGACTTCAGATACTAAAAATTGTCTTTTAATTATCTCGCCTTTGGATGAAGCTAAGTGGTCTTGCTTTACGTTTTAGAATCACTTCTTTTGAGTTTACGAAACATCTTTCGCCCGTTAAAAAAAGATCAAATATATTCATGATAAATTAAGGCGAATATTAAGTGTCCCCTATAGAGCATATTGGCTTTCCACAAAGCACCCAATACTCTGTTTCAGTTTCAGTAATCAAGTTGATTTTCGCTGAGTAGATAATTAATCTACTGTAGCTTGCATCTATATGATATGTGTAGTGTTGAAAATCCTTGCTAAGTAATGGTTGTGGTGATCCTTACTTAGCATTGTAATTTTCTCCCTGTAGGTGACGTTTTAGCCTGCTCATTTGCCTGATATTTGCCATCACGACAGAGTTAAGGTTAAGGGGCTTCTTTAGATTGATTTGTCCTGAGGGAGGTTGAAGTTTTTATATTAACACTCGATACCGCAATTAAATTTTTTTTTTCATGTGCACTGCTGAGATTCGAAAATGAGTCATTTGTGTTGTATGCTTGCGCTCTAACTACTATACCACGTCGCCCCCAGCAGATCATACCAATGGGCAAATCTAACTCTTTAGGCACAAAACACGACAATTTTAAAGCAAAAACTTCGTTGTTTACATTACTTTGCTTGATAAGTAAATGGCAGATGTTTGCTCTTCAAAAACAAGCAATACAAAGTACATCATAGTCTGTTCCGAATTCCGCATTTTTAAGTTATACACCAAATTATAAACTACTTTCACTTAAATGCCTTTAGAACGGCTATGTAAACTATTAGTTATAATTCTTATTTTAAGCCTCATATTATTTAAATAAAATCTTCTTTACAAATATTTTAATCTCATAAATAATAAGTAGAATATCTCAATGCTGCCACAGTTTTCAAAAAAATATCTCAATTTTTAATTTATTTACCAAAAAAGACCATCACTATCACCACCAACATAAGTTATGCAAAAAAAAAAATAATTTCAAAAAGACACAGTAATGGACTTAATGAAAGGACTTTTTTATTATGCAAACAAGCCTTTGTCTGTTTCAAAACCAAGCACTTTATGCTGTAGAGTTGGGTTTATTAAATGACAAAAATAGGGAGAGAAAATATGCCCTGAAAAAATACTCCAAATTTAAATACAAATGCAAATAATAATAATAAAAAAAGAAAACATGAATGAAAACTTTATCCTTTACTGGTTTCTAATGCCACTGCAAATGAAGTTCTCAAAGAGAGACTAAAAGTGGTTGTTTGTCTGGTTCATTGGTTGCACTTTTAAGACGATCATTTGCCTTCATTCAGCCATTCAACAGTGTTGGTCGTCGAACAAGAGATAAACTTTTACTTGCCAGTTATTGTTTGCATCGACCACAATTAGAAAGTTTTATAAAAGTATTGATTTCAGCAGAGGAGAGTAGAAGCAAGAGTTTTTGCATAAAGAGGCAACAATGGGAAGTGTTGAAAAGGATATTTGTTTAAATAAGTAATTTTCAGAAATTATTGCATTTTTTTGCTTTGAAGAGCAATTATGTGGCAAGAAAAGTGGTTTTCAATGACACAATTAGTTCTATACTAATTGTGATTAAGTTGTTAGGCAATTTCATTTTGAAAACTTGTCATAATTTGTAAAAATAAATTTAATTTTGTAACATTTGCGAATATTGTATATAAATGCCTAAGTAACAGAGCGTATGATAATGTTTTGATAAAAAGGAATTAAATATTAAGTATACGCCCTGTATTCAATTAACCAACTTATTAAAGGCTTTTCAAAGTAACTTTTTAACGTAGAATTAATTTATTCTTAAATAAAATAGAGAAGTATTAGTTATCAACCAATCGTTGATAAATACCAAAAATTTTCTAAAATTCTACTAAAACAGTTCGCAGCCTACCAAAAATTTAAGCAAAAAATTTCAAAATTAATTTTTAAATTTAAATGGAAAACTTATTAAGTTACCTTTTAGCCAAATGAAGGTACTTTTCTGACAGTTGCAATATACTCATTTACTAATTTTAAATTTCTTTTTTTATTTGAAAGTACAATCCTTCCGGTTAATAATGGAAAATAATTTCATTCAAATGGCTGCCTCGGCTGGCCATGCAGTAGCCTATACGATCGGTCCAATTTTTAAGCACATTATCGATTGTGTGCAGCTGTATTTCACCAATGGCTTCACGAATATTGTCCTATAAAGAGTAATTGTCTCTGGCTTGTTGGCGTAACACTTATCTTTGACGGCACCCCACAAATAATAGTCCAATGGTGTCAAATCGGTGCTCCGAGGTGTCTAAATGACATCAGCTCTGCAGCTGATAATGCAATCTTCAAAAACAGGGCGCAAAACATCGAGTGTAGCTTCGGCTATGTGGCACGTAGCGCCGTCCTGTTGAAACCAAATGTTGCTAATATCCTCCTCTTCAATTTTTGTGAACAAAAATTCGTTCAACATGACCCGATAACGATCGCCATTGACTGTAACGGCCACTCCTTGCTCATTTTCGAAGAAAAATGGCCTAATTATGCCTCTGGACCAAATTCCGCACCAAACAGTGACTCGTCTTGGGTGTATCGGCTTTTCAATGTATGCGTGCGGATTTTCTGTGCCCCAAATGCGACAATTTTGCTTGTCTATATACCCGCCAAGATCAAAATGAGCTTCATCTGAACACATCGCAGATATTCTGCAACATTTCCATGATTTTCAAAGTAATGTCGCAATATATCCCAGCGTTGTTCAAGCGTATACAGAACCATATTCATTCAGCGGAAGGATAAAACTAATTATTTGTCAAATAAGACATGAGCTAAGTGTTACTATTCACGAAATAAGCATTAGTTGAAAAAAAAGCGTTAGATGGCGGACCTGATATATACTTTATCATAAAGTTATGTTGAGCAATGTATGTTAAGCTATGTTGGTTATAGCCAAAATGCACCACATTAGATTGAGGCTGCGAATAAGTCCAGTAATCTTATTTGGTGGGAGAAGAAATATGTACATCTTTCGAAATTAGTACAGCATCCTCCACGAACCTGATCCTCTTAACCGAGATGGATGAACATTCACATAGTACATGTCCAGATATTTCGGTATACAGTGATGATGTCTAAGTCTACAGTACCCCAAGTGTGGCGGAAGTAGGCTTATTATACAATATTTCTCTGTGTCGAAAAACAAAATGTTTTGTGACAAAACTAGGAATTGCGACATAAAAATTTGATGGCAAAGATAGAGCATGACTGTAAGCAGTTTCACTGTGGCTTAGCAATGCATATCGCCAGCTGAGGTTGACGTTAAGCTTTTATTGATACAACTAAGGATAGTTTCACATATTTGAACCCACTTAAAGATAATTCAAGACAATCTATGAATGGTTCCTTCGAAAGCAGATATATGTAAAGGCAGGGTAAGCAGTCTCTGAGCATAAGTGTGTAGATTTAGTAAATTAAATTATATATTTTTTTATAGTGAAAACTTTTATTTGTTCAAATCAAAGATAAGAAACTTATAAAAAATTTAAGAAAATTGCAACAAACCAACCAAACTATCAAATTGTTTTTGAACAACGAAAAACTACCAACTTTGGTCCGACCGAACCAAAACGGCAACGCTAGAAGTTGCCCAATTTGCGTTTCTTCTATATAAATCTTATAGTTGGACCAAAAAATGTAACGCTTATTTACGCGGGCGGTAAAAAATATGACACTTTGTTAGCATTTGTCTCGTAACATTATTTAATATTCCAAATATTTATTTATTGACTACTAGTATTTCTAAAGTGTGCATTTCAATATTTAAACTGAAGTCATATAAAACCTAATGTTTGCAAATGACAAATCCACATAAAACACACTTACCTCTCATACTGTACTATTTATTTGACTAAAATCTAAGATAAGACAAAAAAATAGAAACACTTGAGGTTTTGTATTTTTTTTTGTTTATATTTCTTTTTTTAAAACTTCCCTCCACAACTTAGAACACTTTTTTATGCATAAAAGCAAAAGTGTCAAAATGTCTGCTGTATTTAGATTCCCTCAGTAAAAATAACATTTATAAAAATCTTGATAAAAAAAAGAGACACAGAATTTGCATATGTTTTAGAAAAGAAAAGCCAACCATTTTTCTTGTCTTGCAAAGGACAAAAAAAATCGTATCGTTTTTTTAGAAATAAACAAATCTTATATAAAAAGCAACAATAATATATATTAAGAAAGTGAACTTGAGCCGAATTAGTTTCATATTTAGAGTTCGATGCAACACTACTACTGGAGTAGCAGACGAAATTGTAAGTTTTAAGAAAATAGAAGAACGTATGCGTATAAGATATTATTTTTGTACGTGAAGACTGGGTATTCTGGACTAGCAATATCAACTTAATAGACAAATAAGTAGTTTATTTTGTTCCTTTGCGGTTATATTATTCAGTATAGAAGTTAATAATATCGATTTGGACAACCTATGGCATAACTATTACATATGGTTTGTGTCCGTAATAATAAATATGGTAATTTGAAGGGTAAACATCTGCCATTATAATTCAGCATTCCATAGATGCAAAGTGTAAGCACACATTTTTTTCGATTGCTATAATAATGTCGCATTTTGTGACTAACGAATATCTTTTACGCGGAAGTCTGATAACCTTCTTTCATTTGAAGAAAACGACTGCTGAAAGTTATTGATTTTTGGTAGAAACTTAAGGTCAACATGCACCAACTCAAAAAACTTGTGAACAATGGTTTGCGCTATTCAAAAGTGGTGATTTCGACATACTAATCAAGGAGAGGCCTGATCAGCCGAAAAAGTTTGAAGATGAGGAACTGGAAGCATTACTCTACGAAGAATGTTGACAAACCCAAAAAGAACTTGCTCTAACATTGGTAGTCACACAACAACTTATTTTCCTACGTTTAAAATCATTGAGATTCATTCAAGAGCAGTGAAATTGGGTCCGATATGAATTGAAGCCGAGAGACGTTGAAGTACGATTTTGCATGTAGGAGTCATAAAAAAACTTCCAAGGAAAGGAAGAAGAGGCTTACATACATGGGTGCACGTAATATCAGATTATGGATTAACTTGGGGAAAACAAAAGTTTAAAGCTTGAACAAAACTAATACATCGAAGTTTACACTGGATGGCTCAGAGCTTGATGAAAAACAATTTTTTTTTATACTTGTGCAGTGTCATATCCACTACTGGAGGCTCGGAAGAGAATATATTTATTCCTATTAAAAAGCCAACCCAGACGTACGGAGCTCCAAAAGAGTGCGGATATCTCCACAGACTGACATAAGAACAAAGCTTCCCCTACAAGGGGAAGCTTCCCTGCTTCCCCTTATATTGCAATGTGCAGTCTGTGTTAGTAATCGGACGCGAGTGTTGGAATACCTCAGCCAAGAACATACGGTCTCTGCAGGTATTTATCAGCCGCTGTTTACGGAGGATATTAACAATATTCTGGCCAAACGTAACTTCAAATAGTTAGCAATGGGAACGTGCGGGAAATCGCCAATCAATATTGAAATAGCCAGAAGAAATTGGAGCTGGATTGGTCACGTCTTGAGAAAGCAAACTGATAAGGAAACGAATACATTTGGGACAAAACAGTCTAGAATAGAGGAACTTTGTTGTGATCCTTTGTTCCAGTTTGTAACGTATATAAGATTTCGTTAAGGAACAAGCACCAAACACCATGCTAAAAAACTGCATGTGGCTCTTTGACGAATGAAACAGCAGGAAGCAAATTCGAGCTTAGAATGGTGCCTACGTACTTTGTTAGGAAACTCTGGATTAAGAGCACATTTTTATGGAATTAGATATGTTGAATCTGATGCTTATAGAGCTTGCGGTGGGGACATTGTGCCTTTGGAACGTTTTCTTTGAGCATGCCCAGCTTTTTTTGATTTCAGGACAGAGAACCTCGCGCGCGACCGAGTAGACGACATAAACTTCGTCAACGACATTGAGAAGACCCTGAGATAGTACGTTGTAAAGACTAAGATTATTAAGGATGTACGATAATATTTTAAAATTCTTTCATTGAACTAAGGCAGAGCTCCCGGAGATAAAATGGACAGTGGACTGGTTTGTGTACTACAGGGGGTATTACATGTTGATATCCGGATCTGTACGAACAGTCAAGCTGCGCTTAAAATGCTCTCCGGTGTCTATTCATTTTGCCTGGTATATGGCATCTCTAAGCAAGATGGCAAGACATTTAGACCAGGAGATGATCTGGGTGAGGTGTCACTCTGACACTGGAGGAATTGTGTAGCGGACGGGCTATCTAGAGAAAACTCTCTTCCTGGAAATATGTGATCGACCACACTGTTGGAATGCCACTTCCTTCTTTCAGACTTCTGTGGAAAAATGAACCCTGCCGCTCTGTATCAAGAAAAATTTGGCCCCTGTATGATCGATCTCGTTCGGAGTATATCACGGAGATGTCGCGTCAAAGGTTACGAATCCTGGTACCTGTTATCACTTGGAACTGGGTGGCTGATGTGAACGCAGTATCAAGCGTACAATTTGAACAAGCCTTGATTTTTTTTTGGAGTTGCCAATGACATCTGTCTAACATATTTAGTATACATTAAATCACTGAACAATCAATATCATATTTTGCAATCATGTTAAAAATGCAAAATTTGTACGAGAAACCAAATCGATTCGGCAGGAAGACAATACTATGTGTCCGGTGGAACCAGAAAAGTTTGGAGTACCACAAGCTTTTAAAATCTTCTGAAACAGTTAATACAGATTGCTATCGGCAAAAAATGATCAATTTGAACCATGCCTTCATGGAAAAACGATCAGAATGGTCCACAAGACATGTCGAGGGAATTTTGCAACATGACAATGCACTTACATACAATGCAAAACCGGTTGATAATATAATCAAAGCATTAGACTGGGGGCTGTTACCCCGCTCGTCGTATTCATTAGACTTGGCTTCTTCTGACTACTATTTGTTTCCATCGATGGGACACTCACTGGCTGAGCAGCACTTCTTATTCCTAGGAGGAAGTCGAAAATAGGGTGACTAATTGCGATCTTTCAAAAGACGAACAATTTTGTTGGCTTGAATCCACAAATGGCTTGAAAGATGGGAAAAATGTATACCCAGTAGTGGCACGTTCTTTGGATAAAATGTTTTGACTTTCGCATTAAAAATTAGTGCTCATTTCGTACCGGTACTCCTGATAGGTGTCGTCAGGATGGGGAAGAGGAGGAGATTGTCGAACATTTTCTATGTGAATCTCATAATCTCTCGAATTTTAGGACTGGTTACCTTAGCAGTCATTTTTTGCACGCCATATCATACCTGGGTGATATAAACATCTTCTGGTTGTCACCTTTTTTACCTGCGTCTGATTGGTTTTCTGGATGGGACGCGTACATGCAGGTCCACCTGGACTCCATTGTATTGCACTCAAGTAAGCTGGACTCGTGTTTGGCTACCCGTTGTAACTAAAAAACTAAAGGTTCTTCGTTATATCACAATAAGTTTGTTTTTACATTCGATCAACATAAACTAATCCAGTCTAAAAATTTTTAAGAAATAATATAATTTTTTTCAAAATGTCAGGGAGCAATGTAATGTTTTTACTTCTTCAGAAAAGTCTTAGAAAAGATTTTTTTTGAATTATTACAAAAATATAAAATTAAAAGTAAAATTTTTTTAAATACCAAAGGTAAGACCATAATACCATTGATTTTTAAATAAAATTGGATTGAACACTTTTTTTTTCATTTTTTCTTGCCCTTTCACTTACCTGTGACTAATTTAAAACATATGTTTCACTAAAAACTCTTTACATCTACTTCACGTAAAATTTTATTAAAAACACATCGTTATTTTTAATTCTTTAATTCCTTTAACATTTCCCCTTAAATACTAAAAAAATCCCATGCCTTCTACATACTAAATATGTGTAGGCAGGCAGCCTTAATAATAATAATACTTTACTGTTAGCATTAAAGCACACATATACACCCACACACATATATTTATATACATGCACCAACTTATTTTCTATAAAAATAAAATGAAAGATATTTTCTTAGAAAACATGAGCTCATCTAATGGCTACAAATGATGTACTTACGAGTAAAATGTTGTCGTTATTAAAACCAAAACACACAAGCAGCAAACAACCATACTTACACACACACACATTGTGTATATGATTTGCCATATACATACTACACTTATAATGGCATTTAACAATAACCAACCACTAACTACAAGTCAAAGTCGGCTAACTAAAGGCTGCTTAGTTTCTTTGCCGTTTTATATAGGAAACATATTACACACACATACACGCACACACACACTGTAACAAGTTTGTAACAGTATTAGAAATTTTGTGTAACTTTCTTTGCCGCTTTATATGTTCTGGCAGTAGTAGTTAAAGTTTTGTGTTTTTTTTTTTGTTACTGGAGAACATCACTTGTTCTTTCTTAAATTTTTTTCTCTCATTTAGTTGCGCTCTCTTGTATCTCTCTGGCTCTTTTCTCTTTTACTTGCATGTTTTGGCTTTTTTATGAGCCTGAAGGTGTCCGTGTCATATTGTAGATTTTCAGTGTAGCCTTTATTATTTTTAATTTTGTACATATGTGTGTGTGTTTTCTTGTTCTTTTAACCAGCTTTTGTAAGTGTTCAACCTTTAAAAATTGTTAATAAGGATATGCAGCAAAGGGAAACTAAGGAGCTATAATTTTTAGTAACAAATTAAGGGATGTCTTGCATGTTCTGGTAATCTCAGGCAGCTGAATTCGTTTCTATAAAATTTAAATTCAGTTTTCAAATAAAGAAATTTTTAAGATTGTTTATTCGGTATGTATATATATCGGATGGGCTATATATTGATTTAAAATTGAACCAACGGTTATTTAGAATTTGGCAATATTTATGTCATTCTTTTCTGTCACAAGATTCAGTATATTATCTCCGCTGAACGAAATGTATTGATTTAGGATTAAGCAATAGCTTAATTTGTTGAAAATTTATTTCCACAACAAAGACAATTGGTCGGAACTTGCAACAACAACAAAAATTGCAAAAATCATATTTTCTGACGAAGCTCATTTTCACCTTGGTGGGTACGTTAATAAGCAAAATTACCGTCGTTAGGGCTCAGAAAACCAAATGCACACAATCTTCCAGAGGCTAATGCATCCATGCGGCTTGTGGACGGAGGCATCATTGGCCGATATTTATTCGAAAATAATGACGGTGGAATGAAGACCCCTATTGCGCCATGGTAACCGAATTTTTTGTGGTATTGATGTAAACCATGTTTGGCTTCTAAAGGATGGTGCAACTTGCCACACATCTCATACCACAATCGATTTATTGCGTTGAACGTTTTATGGTCGTTTAAGTTGGCCGCCAAGAAGTTGCGATTTGACACCGTTGGACTACATTCTGTGTGGCGCCGTTAAAGACAAGTGCTATGCCGACAAACCAGAGACAATTGAGCATTTGAAGGCCAAAATTCGTGATGCCATTGCCATACACTCGAAAATGTTTTCAAAAATGGGTCCGATCGAATGGGGTACGAAATAGTATTTCATTTTTTACCGCAATAATTGTACTTCACAAAAAATAAAAAAAATTCAAATTTCACTTTTTTGTTTTATTGCATTTTTAAATTAAAAGCTTTTAAATGGCCCACACGACATATTCGGTGGTAAGGTAGTTTTCATTCCCAAGGCTGGAAGCGCATTATACATTGATTCGAAGGAATTTAGATGTTTTTGTCTGACTTTATTTTCTGCTGAGAGCACTAGAGGGAGTTGTTGTCCTACATATTAGGAACTCAATTTCAGCTTCCTCGCAGCAAACATGTACGTGAACTTCTCTCAGGTGGAGAAGTTCTTACATCTGCGGAACTAATCGATTTGCTGATTTTTTTATACTGAGGAGGCTTTCAATAATGTTTGATTTAATGAAATTAGTTGATGCTTTGTGCGACTTTGGCTTAATACTAGCTTGGTTGCGTTGATCGAGCTTCTGCTAAGATCTTAGCTTATTACCTCCTCTTTCGGGGAAGTACAGCGCCAGAGTGCGTTCAGTGGGAGTACCTCGCAGCGGAGAGTCCTACCTGCGTTGAACTGGAATCTCGCGGCTAAGACGCTCCTTGTTTGGCTTGACTATTCAGATAACCACCGGTGAAATTAGTCCTTAATAGCTACCAGCGATTATGCATATGGGAAGAAACAGTTTTGCAATAAACAACTCCTGTGACCTAAACAATTCAGAATTACTTTTAAACTAATCATTCTGAATTCAAGTTGTCTGCTCTTTAAATATCATAATGAAAATATTACGATCCGACCATTATATGTCACAAGCATATGTATGTCTCATGTCCTTTCAAGCAGTTTAAATTGCAGATGCTCGGAAATCGATATTTGACTCTATGTTTTTTATATAACCGTTCTTTTACTTCTGTTGAAAGAGGTAGTCGGTACAATATTTTATCCTGGGGCTTGGGTGACTATATGATGAAGGGCATTTCATATATTCCTGCTTGTCCAGAAACACATATTCTATTAGAACGACTTAACCTCTTTGTTATAAAATATATTCTGTAGGAGGTAGGATGGAGTGACAGCCTCGTCAAACAAATCAAGGCACACTTGTGCATGTATAGCGGCAAGATGAGAAAACATATGAAGCGTAATCCCTATGCTAGTCACTAGGTACTGGTGGTACTGCTGAACAACCAGAGGCAACATAGAAAAGCACTTCCTAAATCAGATCGGAAATCAGCAAGACAGTCTAATGAAGCTGGCTGTCAATTTAATGTCAGCGATTGATAGCTCCGATGAGCCATCGAAAAGTGGAGAGCCCAGTGAGAGAAGTCTCCGCCGAGCTAGAGACGGAGACTCGCAAATAAAGTAGATCATGCTCTTCTCCTTTTCAACCGACCCACAACACCGTCCAAGACATTCGCAGTCAAGGCCAGCTTCTGTGCGCGTCTACCCACACAATGACGTATGAGATAGTTTAAATAATTGGTTGGTATGCTTCATGTCGAACCTGGGCCAAGAAGTCACGACAGTCACTGTACAGTATAGAGCTAGAGGTTACACCTGAAAGTGATCAATGCGCCGCGCGGCTGTTAGAGAAGATGAAAATGTCATTGGTAGGATACCACGAAAACGGAGAGATATCTTCAGGCTGAGCTTTTTGGAAACAATCTTGTATTCTGGTTTAGAACCTTCAATATAGACCTCCTCCGAGTCACTGAAGATGAATTAACCAAAATCTTTAGCAGTTCTACTAACAAACACGATATAGACTATACGAGAAATAGTCGATATCACCCAGTACCCGGGGTCTCTCAGATAAAATAAAGAAGTGCCAAGGGGAGATAATATTCTAGCAAGACAAAGTGTTCAATCTCACCCCCACATGTCCAGCATGTTGCCTGGCGAGTATCTCGGATGGAAACTAGCCAAACATAACAAAAAGAGTCCTTGTAGTTGTAATACGCAACACACCTATGATCTGGATTGCAGCAGACCTCCTGACTTCACCAAGTAGACTGACATCTTTACCGAGCACGATCTACCGGAACCCCACTCCATGCAAAAGATTCGGTTAAATAACTGCCGAATAAACCGAGCAAACAACGTTAGTACTGAGACCCACTGCAGCAGTGGGTGGCACAAACCGCCTAACGAGTTCTCTCAGTTGGCTATCCAACTAAACTTTGGGGTCTAGAGCTGGATTCATATATTTGATCGATCTGACAGTGTCTGTGGACAAATGCCGGAATTTGTAATGGTGATATCATCCGCGTAAGCGACGACTCTAATCGCCAGAGGAATTGTGCATTTTCTTTAGACATTTAACGACATAAAAAAACAACAAATTTCCTGTTTACTTTTAATAGTACTATTTAACTAATAACGACTGTTTATACAAAACTGTTGTTACATGACTATCTGTGTGTATACCATTATATGCGTTTTCTAAGGGGCTAATGCATCGTGTAACGTTTTAAGTTACTTTCATAAAAAAAATGTTTCGCTATTGTACAGGTTAATGAGAAAAGTTTTATGTTTCAATTTCTTTTGCTTATTTTCAGATTTTTTTGGTTTCTTCTTTGCGTTACGGAAGTATAAATGCCACAACAGTCTTAGTGTTTTTCTAACTTTTTTTTGTTTGTTTTTAATTTGTTGTCCTTGTTCCTGTTACTGCTTATAAACAGAGTCCATAAGCCTTTTTATCTTAAAGCATTATAGGTTAAAACCTTAATAACTTCTCCTAACACATAGTAGACTACTTATAACATTGAATATAGGGTCTACGTTTAGAAACTTCTTTTGAACATGCTTATCTCGCAGCCATTTCTCATTTATTGTAACATGAAGGTAAACGCAGTGTTCCTGTTAAAGAGTTTTTCTCTTTTTTTATCAGTATTACTTGAGTTACACATAAAACAGATGTAAAAAATATTTAGTGAATAAAACAATTCAGTTTAACATTTCTATTGTGTTACATGTGAAGTCATTAAAAGTTTAGTGTTTCGTTTTAATATACGAAAAATATGCATTTTAGTTGATAGAATACTATGTTATTGTTATGTTTTTCCAGCAAACAAAATATTATTAAATTACAAAGATAAATCGCTCTGAAAGTACTTAATTTTATAATATTCTACAGGGAATTTACAAGGCTTGCTATCAAGATAACTTAACACGCGACTTAAAAGCACCTTTTCATTCATTGTCAGTCCAATTGTTTATCGCTGTTGATACTGCGATACTGCGTAAGTAAAATAAACCTTTTTAATTTAGTCGACCTTAAAAAGCGTTTTTAGCAATTGCTTGATTCAGGATACATATTGCAATTGCAGAGATTTCTTAATTCAAGTAAGCCCTTTAGAACAACGAGGTATTAATACCCACTGATGGCTCGAAGCTGCTTATAAACTGGTGTCTTTGGTCTTTCTCAGAATGCCTGACAACAATCATCGCATTCGGTCTAGGCTGCGACTATAAATATTTACGTCTACGGTTTTGCATTGATTTATGCCCTTAATGCCACCATAATTATTCAGAAATTTCTTTTAAAATGTATTCATTACACTTGCACAACAGCATCTCCGAAATGTGTCTAGAAGTCTGTTCATTCTTCTCGGTGATAGGAGAGCAATGTTCTATCTTGGATTTCATGCCTTTGAAACTGATTCAGGTTTGAATTACTGGAACGGAATTGTTGGTTTAATGCAGCCTTAGTTCGGAGTGAGTTTGACTGGTATACCAATGGCTCCGAGATGAATTATTGTGTCGGTGCAGGTGTTCATGGACCACACTTCCCACTGGCAAAATCGTACAATGTCTTACAGGCTAAGGTCATGACCATTGCCAACTGTGCGTAGATCAATCTAGACAGTAGTCTTGATCCCACTGTAACACCCTTAATATATTCTCTGACAGCCTAGTTCTAATAGTATAACATCTAGATTGTTAACATATTGCTACGATATGTTGCAAAGGCTTTCACTTAGAAGTAAAGTCCAGCTTAGAAACAAGTACCTAGAACCTGTGGAATAAATGGTAATGAAACGGCGTGTACAATATTTCACTCTAGGGCAGATACCAATACGTATTTTGCGCGTCGCACTGAGATTCACACATTCACATTCATAACAGTTGCAGATGTGGATGTTTCTAGACTATGCTCACAGGCACCATAACCAGTGGAACATATATTGTGTGAATGTGGGGTTCTTGGTGGGTTTAGATAGGCATAGGGTATCATTGGATGACATACGGTGACCGTTATGGTTTCAAATCTGCTGGTATGCATTAGGAAGACAGCAGATCTGCTGTACAAACTATAGACCGGAAAGGACACAATAGATCGCATTGGTAGCAGTGTTTTCCAATAGTGCCTTGTCTAACGTTACAAAAACTGGATAAATGTCGCAGAGTATGGTTTACTCAAACTAAAACAGTTTTTAGAAGTTTTATAAATGAGAATATAGAAGAACAGCCTTCTACATACTTAGGTGTGCGGTCAATAGCAGAAACAACGGAACCATCTCGATAAAGGTCTCTTTCATTATCTGGATTCTATACCGATTGGTTCCTATGGGGACCAGGACTAGAAAGCGAACACTCCGCCGCAATAAGTGGTTAGAAGCTATTAAATAATATCAAAAATTCGAACATTAAGTGCGTAAGGTATCTGAGAACCTAATTGTCTTTACTGACCTCGTAAATCACATATTGCATGAATATGCCTTTACTAAGCGGAAATATTACATTTTGCTTGAACTTATCGAGACAAATACCGCTGATGCTTACTATCAGGCAACAGCGTGACAACTCTGGACGTACTTGGCGATATGCACTGGCACAAGAACAAGATTTAGCACTGTTTTATAAATGTGGTCGGGACATGAATGTATTACAATGCTCCTGATTCGAAAGAGTAATCCAACTAGTGAGTTTCTTTAGGTGGACATGTGCCAAAGTAGGCTAAAGTAGATTTACGAGCTAACAGATTTGTGTGTCTTTATTTAGCTTGAAAAGGATAAAGCGATCACTGGATAATATTTTCAAAATTATGAATAGATTTAAAGCGAATAAACCTCATTTTGACAATGCAAATATGATTGGTGTCAAGAGTTTTGGCTTAAACGGAGTAGTCGTCACAGAAACAAAATCGTAATTAATTTTGATCATTTTGAAAACTCATGTTATTTGATCAAAATACACAATAAAACATCAAAAAAAAAATTGATAATGTATAGAAACCTAAATGCTGCTTCTGCCGAAAAAATAAAATAAATATTTTTTAAACCAAAAATCCTGTAGTTTGTACAAATTGTTTTAAAACGCAGAACCACCCTTTGAAATTAAACGCTTGAAGCTTTTAATTTACTTTTCTCAAACCTAATTACTTGCTTTCGTCACTATCATAACCAATACCATCTAAATACTGCTCTTTATTTCAACACACATATAAATCATTGTCCATCAACTGTTCTGTTCGTTCATATGAAATAAGAACAAAAATAATAATTAAATTCCGGGTTGAAAATGTCTAAATTTTTAAAAACTTTATTAAAACTAAAAATGTTGTTGTTTTTTTTTATTCGGTTGATACTGTTATTACTGTTGAAGCCGTTGTTAGTATTGTTATTGCTATTGTTGTTTCTAGTTGACGTTGTTGTTGTGGGTACAAAAATGTAATAACAAAAATGCTCAAAACAGAACAATTTTACATAAAAAAGAAACTCACTTGGATAGAAATACATGCTCAATAATAGTAAAAAATAAGAATGAATTTGAAATACTTTTAACATTTTTTTCTTTCTGTGCATATGTATATGTAAATTGTAGATGAAATAACTTAATACATCAACACCTTAAATAAAACACTAACAACAGCAACAACAACAACTATTACAAAACTTAAATATTTGTTGTAAAAATTTGTACTTCATATGAAAAAATAGGGGTTCCTAAGGAAAGGAAAAAAATGAAAAAAATAGCTACTGAAACAATGGCATTAGAAACAACAAAAAGTGTAACAACCGAAGCTACTGTGGAACAATAACAGAGAGAATAAAAGGATTATGGAGAATTTACACCGACTATTTATTAGCCGTTACTATATATGGTTCGTTCTATCATAACATCAACATGCAATCAAATCAATGTCAAGTAAAATTTCGATTGAATAGAAATGAAAATAAATAAATAAGCCCGAACAAAAAGTAACTAAACTATAATTATAAATTAACTTACAAGCAGAGAAGCCAAAAATAATAACAATATCCAATGAAATCGAATGTAAGATGTTCATCCGTTTCATGAATTTTTATGAATTTTAGCACAGATATTTTAGTGCATATTTTTGCATATTTTTGCATATTTTGCTCATAATAGCATTTTTTTTTTTACATATTTCGGTTTTAAGAGTGTGTTTTCATAATTTTTTCATATACAAAGATTATTCTAAACCTTTTTTTCACATATTTGAATTTCTTGAGCATTAAAATATTTTTAAATCACAAACAAATTTTTGTTTTAAGTTCGAGTCATGGCTTTCTGAATTATCTGTCAATTCAATTTTAGTACTCAGTCTTGATCTCAATTAAGTTTATTATCGCTTACAGCCAAGTATGCTCTGTAAACCGAATACGATTGAAAATGAAAAAATTTTAATTTCGATAATTATTTTAAAGTTTTAATAATCAATGAAGTTCTCTCAAAAATATAAAAGAAAAATATGTATTGTTACATTGTAACTTTTTTTTTAAACGCTTAAAGTCGTTTAAATTGCATTAAAATAAAATAAACACCGCAATTTTTATTGTTTTGCAGTTAAACTTTTATTTACTACACAATAACTTTTATGCAGTTTACAACAACTTTATATTCGTTTATACAACACTCTAATTTCCGCTTGAACACGTCACTATCTTATGACAGCCAAACGATAACTAACTCACGTGTAGGTAAAACAGCCCTTTTATATACCTAATTGACTACATCTTGGAAGGTTCAGGAAATATCGATCATCTACTATTCCCATATCCGTCAATTTAAGTGCAACGTAAAGATGTTCAATGTGACAGTGCTGCCAAATTGACGGGGTGACACAAAATATACCAAAATTCCACAATGCAGTGTTGTTTTTTATTGTCGTAAGAATATGTTCTTTTAGAGCATATTTTTAAATGTTTTGATCATATTTTGGAATTTTTTCTGTATACTTTATGCGCATAAAACACCTTTTTATGTTCATATTTATGGTATCCCCACTTATAAGCAATTACTCTATGTCGTCGCCTTGATGCGGTAGGTAAGATTACAAACCATAAGGTCCCGAGTTCGTATCCCGAGTCAGACAACCTAAGAAAAAAACATTTTTCAATAGCGGTATCTCCTCATAATATTAGCTAGTAACTAGTTTTGAGTATAACTACTATCGAAATCTTCTCAAATGCATTTGCCCTTCGAAGCCCTCGTGCATCAGTAGGACCCTTTTAATGAGTCTAAAAATAAAATCAACTTGTTATTCTTCCTTCAATATATGTTATCAAAATTCTGATACGCTGGAGCAGATCATCGATTAAGTACATCTAACTCCTCCTTAAAAAAAATAAAGGAACTTGTTAAGTAGGAACTGCAAAAATTTGACAAGTAATGAAACCGCCCAGACTGCATATAAGAACTCTTGTAGGGTATATAACTGACAACTGAGCTCTTGATGAACACTCTCAAATACAAAAAATTTCATATAAATTTTTTTTTTTGAAATTGCCTTTGCCTTTAACGACTTAAGGCTTTCTAAGCTTAGTTGTAGATGATTTTCCCCAATCTCTAATATTGTCAACAATTGCGTGAGTAAGTTCATCACTTTATTATTCGAGAAGTATCCGAAATAATCGATCAGTTTACCTCAAAATGAAGAGGTCCTGACTTCAGGAGAAATATTTTTTCCTTATTTAAAAATTTAAGTTATTTTTGAATTTTAGTTTCAAAATCTTATAACGTTTTTCGCAAAATTCCAAAATTGATATTGATTTTATTTCAGACAAACACTATCGCATCCCCATTATGCTTGTGTAGAGTACCATAAAAAAATGCAAATTTTTATTTTTAACATAAAACTACAACTACAGCAACAACTGTATACCAAAATATAAAGAATTAAAATGAAACCTGTCTGCATATGAAACAAGTCTATCAGTCAAAACTATCATACAAGAATAGAATTTTTTTTTTTTTGGGCTACTGTTGTTGTTATTTAGTTTTTTGTTGTTTGTTGCTATTTTGTTTTTATTATGATTTAATTTTTTTCCATTTTGTTTTAGTAATTATTCTTTTCTTTTTTAAAAAAGAATATTTATTAAACACTATGGGTTAGTTTACAGTAAAATTTTATAAAATTTTAGATTTATTAACAGACAATTTTATTTCTTTTTTCCTCCATCACTCTTCTAGGGAGCATATTGGCTTTCCACAAAGCATATATTGCTTTGTTTCAGTTTCTTTAATCAATTTGCTATTTCAAGCTAAGTAGATGATTAATCCGCTGTAGCTTCCTTCATATGATTTTTTTTTGTAGTGGTAAAGATCCTTGCTAATTGGTGGTGATCTTTACATTAGCATTGTAAAATTTTCCCAGTAGGTGCCGTTTTTTTCATGATCCTTCGTCTGATGTTTGTCATTATGGCCAGTGGTATGCGAGAAGGGTCAGGGGACTTCTTCTTTGGTTTTTGTATGAAGTTGTCTGTAGGGAAGTTTAAGCCCTTTTATTAAAAAACTCAAAACCACAATTAATTTTTTTTCTTGTGTCCTCTGTTGGGGTTCGAACCTGAGTCGCTTGTGCTGCTATGCGTACGTTCTAACCACTACACTACGCCACGCCACGTCTTCTGATTCTCGTAATAATAACGTAAGAGTAACACGTAGCGAGTGTCAGAAACTTTGGTCAGAACCAAATTACAGCTTCCAATCGAACTCGATGGAGAGATCTAGTAGATGATATACTAGCAATATAAAAAATTATGAAAAGCCATTAACAGGATTTTAGCCAAGTTGATTAATTTTAAACAACCCTCACTATAGAATAAAGATTTTGTTTTAAGTTTATACCTGCACTTACTGCACCAACTCATAAGATTCGAGCAACTCAGTAATAAATATCAAGAAAATTTTTCCGTTCATTTCATAACTAATTTTCTTCAAGTCCATTGTGCATGTTATGCAGTTGTTTCGAACATGTGTGAGTGTCTTCTAATGTCGTTCCCCTTCTTTTTTTGAACTTAAATAATAAATGCACTTGTTTTTACTTGACTATACATATTCTCAGTATTTTTTTTTCAAAAAGCATTTGGTTTTTCTTCTATTTCTTATTATTAAAGTTTATGCAAAACTCATATTTTTTTATTTTATTTTTTTACTTCAACACTGCATATGCACGCAAAAATTACTTTTTTTTCTCAAAATGGTTTGTCTCTTCCTGTTGTGTCTTTCGTTTAGCACATATAGTAAGAAAAAAAGAGGACTGAAAAGTTTTGTAATGAAATATGGCTTAAATGTTCATGTCTTACATTCATGTACTGCATTTACAAGCGTATACTTATGTACGTACATACGTACAATGTACAGCTGATGTACAAAAATATGAATGAATATGTTAAAAACATATTTTTTGTTTAATTCTAAACTAGATGTCCTTTACAAAATAGACAAGTCAAACTCATAATTCTAGTGAAAATTAAAGGCAAAAAAAATTAAAATTAAAAACAACTTTTTTTTTTTGTTTCTTTAGATTTTTAAAGTTAAAACAAAATCTATGTGTACCTGTGTGTGTGTGTGTTTGTGTTGGCTTTTGAATTCTTAAATGGAACTCTATAAACATAAATTTTAATACGTTCGTGCTCTTTTTTTAGGTTTTGAAATAAGTTCATCAAGCTGTTGTGTACTCAATATGTGGTAACCTACTGATATATATTTTGAACTATGATTGATGATTGACAGCTAAACAGTGCAAGTTTATCGATCTCCTATAGTGAGGGTGTGTGTCTTAAAGGAAAGAGGTTAAAAATAAAATATTTTCTTTGGTATATCGATTGCTCCAATATGAACGACTTTGTCGGCGCTGGTTTTCATAGACCTAAGAGAGAGTTGTTAATTCCACTGGGGAGATGCCAATAGTTTTCCAGACTGAGTTCATGGCTATTACCACAAGGACGTATATCAACCTGGACAGTGGGCTCAAGGGTAGAACCATTAATAAAGCATTTAGCAATTTTCCAATCTTGGATTAGAATGCGGATGATAGTAAGTTTGCCGCGCAGTAAGTTTGCGGACCAATATAGGGTGTCAAGGATTCTCTTGAATCTCTCACAGCCCAGTTGCCTTAAGGGCACTTGGCTTAAGTAGGATAACATATAGACTAATCAAATATTGCTACAGTCTATATGCAAAGACTGGCGCTTAGGAATAACGTCCAGTATGTTTAGGTACTTGGACACTGTGGGTAACGAAACAGCAGACGCATTGGCTAGGAAAAGATTCCATGACACCCTATATTGGTCCGCAAACTTACTGCGCGGCACAATTTACTATCATCCTCATTCTAATCAAGGATTGGGAAATTTGCCAAATGCTTTAAACACTCAAGTGCTCAAGCGCGACTTCGCCACCCTTGAGCGGCGATCAGTCCGCAAATTTGACGTCGCTCCAGTGCTATCAGTCAACAATGGTCAGATTTTCTGACGACCATTATAGACTGAGAGCACATCTATAAGAAATGGTAGTCACGTTTATGGATGTTTGTAGACTGTATTCACAGACATAAGAGACGGCGAAACCACATATGAATGTGGTTGATAAGTTTAGATGGAGATGTTTAGGGGAGATAGAATCTCACTGGCAGACACATTAACCATTAGGGCTTTAGATCTACTGGTGTTCATAAAGAAGGCAACATATCTGCTAAACCAACTGTAGACCGAAAAGAGCATAATATAGGGTGCCTGGACAGAATTATTAAGATGAAATATTTTTTTCTGTGTTTTTTACTGTTGCCAAGTTTTTTAACATGAAAATAGTTTTGCAAATGAAGGCAGTCAATCTAAGTGCAGTCCATTTTTGAAGACAACATGGTCATTCTAATCCTACCTTAAAATAAACATAACCTTGTATTCAGTTAGTCTACGCTTTAAAATCGTTTTTAAAAGATTACATCGTTTTACAGTCAAACGATTTTTTTCGTTGAATATATTAAGTCATTCATTTAAATTCTTTTACATTGATTCTTGAAACACCGAATCCACGAGCCGACTTTAGTAGCCAGGCTTTGTTAAATGATTTTAAGTTCCGTATATGATTGATGCTTAGTATCTCTGATTTTTTTGATGGCTTTCATGGTCTTGCTCTACCGTTAGCAAAATGTCATTTACTTTTTAAGTCACGTGCCATTGAAAGCGGAATTCATCTTTGCCATCAAAGTTTCCTTAATGATTTCTAGCTCAACACAACACCTGGGTTCGACATTTACTCATATCAGTGCCTCTGTCTACTGTATAGATTTTTTAGTACATAGATATCGTTTGAAACAATCGAATTACTGTTCTCCAAACTCTGCACATGAACAACACCACTGTAGTCCCCTTTTTCTCCGAATCAGGTACCACATTTAGACTGAAGAGGTGCTATCTAACATAGTGAAGCTAATAAATTTTCTCATAGTCGGGTTGCCCATGTGGCGCAATTCTCTATTGTAGATGAAGGGTCTCATTAGCTACTTCGCTTGCCTACGAGCGTAGTTCATGCATCCATTCTACGAACCAACTAAAACCACAGTATAGCTCTGGTCCAACTAAACCAGTGTCCAAGCCCCGCTTTACCAGTTCGTCAGCGAACTCGTTAACCATAGTATTCCTCATTACAAGTGTGTCGCCATTCTTGTAGCACTCGAGTACCGATGAAAGGGCCTTTAGTGCTCCTTGACTATCGGAATATATAGGGTCCGCCATCTAACGTTTTTTTTCAACTAGTGCTTATTTCGTGAATGGTAACACTTAGCTCATGTCTGATTTGACAGGTAATTAGTTTTATCCTTCTGCTGAACGAATATGGTTGTGTATACGCTTTTTTCGCTTCGCTAAGTGGGCCTGCGATCGACTTACAGAAGATGCCGATTTTGCCAAAAAAATAAAAATCATCTTTTCAGATGATTGATCTTGGCGGGTATGTAGACAAGCAAAATTGTCGCATTTGGGGCACAGAAAACCCGCACGCATTCATTGAAAAGCCGATACTCCCAAGACGAGTCACTGTTTGGTGCGAATTTCGGTCCAGACTCATAATTAGCCATTTTTCTTCGAAAATAAGCAAGGAGTGGCCGTTACAGTCAATGGCGATCGTTATCGGGCCATGTTGAACGAATTTTTGTTCACAAAAATTGAAGAGGAGGATATTAGCAACATTTGGTTTCAACAGGACGGTGCTACGTGCCACACAGCAAAAAGCTGCACTCGATGTTTTGCGCCCTGTTTAAAAAAAAAAAAAAAATTTATTTGGCGAACCCCTGATCATATGCTCAGCGTACAGATGGCTGTAGCCTGGATCTCTGCCAGGAAAACACTGCACCACTTAACCATAGGTTGCCAGACTTAAGAATTATACCATAATAAATATAAAAATGGAACATTTTAGGTTAGGTAGCTGCCTTAGTACAAATGCTAGGAGCAGCTTTGAATTTAATAGCAGATATTGGCTATTTTTGAAAAGGATACGGCGAAGTTTTGTATTGTACTTCACCATAAAACAATAAGCAGTTATTACTCTTTTATCTCTTGTCATAGAAGTCGTTGATAGGCACATTGTTTGCTGCCCAGTATTAAAAAAAAGCGTTATATAACTCTCCACAACAGGTACATATTTAAAACTGTATAAAACTTTGCAGGAAAACATCTTTGAAACCTGCAGCTTGTACGCATGATTTATTTGTAGCCGATTAGTATTTTTAATAGCGCTGGTTCTAGTTTTTGTTTTTTAATATGAAGGACCTAAAAAAAATTCAAGCCGAGTTTTTCTTCTCAAAAACTGCTTCTAGAGTTTATATTAATTTTTATTTTCATCTTTTTGCAATATTGCTGTTTAATAGAGTGCATGTTGTCTATTGCTTATGTTTTATTACTGGATCTACTTCACAGTAAATATAAAAAAATTAATAAAAAGATACAAAGAGAAAAAAGAGCTTTAATGATTTGAGTTCGAATGGAAATGGTTTGGTGAACATATTTTCAAACATACAGATTTCTTTTTCATAAATTTTTAACACATACACATGTCATATATACGAGGTTAGTTTAGAAAAACTACAGCGTTTAGTTTGACTATTCAAATGAAATTTTTAGACTTCAGTTTTTTTAGATTTTTAAAGTAAAGCAATGATTTGATATTGCTGCTGAATTGGATAAAATATATAACGTATAATATAGTGCCCACCCTCGTATTTACAACTATATTTGCATATTAAAATATAATTGTTTTCTACTTTTATTTGGTGCGTACTTTTGCGAGACTCTATTATGTTCAAAACGTGAGAAAAGTTTCTTTGCAAAACATTTTTTGAAAATTCCAATTTTCTAGTTTCTCCCTCTCTCTCTCTCTCCCTCTCTCTCTCTGTAACTCGTTTAAAAATATTGCTATTTTTGCCTTTTTTTTTTTGTTGGTGTTGCTTGTATTACCATTATGTTGGAAATAAATTTATGCTGGCACTTATATGTTTATGCTCACGTAAGTTTTAACTAAAAAAGGGAAAAACCCAAAAAGTAATAATTTAAGAAATGCTTTTTATGTAAACTTCGCCAAGAAACTAAGAAACTAAGCAATGAAACCACCTTTAAAAAAACTCTTTCCATCAACTCTTCCGGAGTACTAAACTGCATTAGGGTAAGGTGCCATAGGAAACTGCAAGTAAAGGTAAGAAAATGCAAAAAATTAACAAAACAAGAAACAGGATTTTTGTTTTTGTTCTTTTTTTCTTGAATATACCACCCGTAACTAAAAGTACCAAGTTGGCAAATTATAGTTAGTTAGGGGTGACTGTTGAGCATCCTACACTGTTGAGTACAGCACAATTGGAATAAACTTTCAAATGGTTGGTTTGATGCTGAGCATAAATAAAAACGAATATTAAAACAAATTAGACAAGAAAGTTATTTTGACTTATTGATGCCAATTTTTGGATGGATCGTAACAATCTTCGGCTTACCCTTAGTATTTGGGCAAAACTTTATTAAGCATTTATATGTATGTATTAAGCAGGGTTATATAAAAAGTTGCTATTGCTTATTGCTTTTAATGTGGGGTTCTTGATAGGCTTAGGTTGAAATATTTAGGTCCACTATTGTAGATGGATCATAACAATCTTCGACTTACCATTAGTACTGAGCAAAACTTTTATTATACCACTATACTATATACTATGTGATAAACAGGGTTCTATAAAAAGTTGCTATTGCTTATTTCTTTTAGTGTTCTTGATAGGTTTAGAAAGGCAGTATTTGTCGCATTGTCCTTTGTCTTAGTCCTTCAGCTCCCAGTGAAACAAAGGGTCTCAACAAAATTTCGCCATATATTTCAGACCATAGCTATGGTCTTCACCTCGTTGAAAGAAAATTCTAGTTGTTCTCGTATATGTCCTTCTGTATTGTGCCCATCTATATGCGTTTCGATGTACCTCATGCTCTGGTACCTTATGAAGTGCTTGTCTGCAAATATCGGTTGGTTGTTTCCGTAGACTGTGCCAAATTCAATTCCACCTTCACTTTTTGATCTCGAGATGTATCGGTATTTACTTACATTTGGACCACATTTCAGAGGTTGATTTGTAATTGGCCACCAGATCTTGAGGATCTTTCTCTTCCTGTTCCTGTTGATAAAAGTTTAGAGTGCCTTTACATTTGCCACGTTTCCCATCCATACAGTAAAACCTGTTTTATATTCGAATTAAACAACCGAACTTTTGTACCAGTTAAAATAGAGGAAGATCTCCAAATTTTCCTTAGCTGTGAAAAGGCACCATGATATTTTGCTCAGGATATCACTGGCCTTTGAAGCGATTACACTATCAAAGTAGCTGAAAGACGCTACATTATCTGTTATATAATCATCAGTTAGAGCGAATTTATCTTCAGATATTTCGTCTTCGTGAGTTAATCGTTACGCCAATAGTTAGCGATTTGATAAAGATGTCGTCTATTTTCCAGATACTCCAGAAATGGTATGAAATTTTAGAGAAACCTGTAGCTAAGGTCGTCGTTTTGTACCTTTATAAGCTTTGTTAGCTTAGGCGATATTTCCCTACGCCGCCATTCATCCCAAATACAGCCTACATCTATACTATCAAATGATGGAGTGTAATCCATATATACCAGCTGTTATGCTGTTTTACACTCGACTGACTGCACGAAGATGATTTTTCATGTGTTTATGTGGTCCACACAAGAGCGATTGGGATTACATCTAGCTTTTTGTCTTCGTATGGCCGACTCCAGCTTATCATTCATACGGTTAAGTATAATCCTAGAGATTTGATGTGCATTTCTGTTTTCGTTTAAGGAAATATAATCGATAATCAACTACCTATAGCACTGTAGGGCATATAAAAAGCGAAGATAATATTCTTCAACCAAGTTAAAAGTTAGAAATTGCTCGTACTTCGCTGCTAACCACAGGCAAAACTAAAAACTATAGAATAATTTCATGTATAAAACTGTAGAGAGTTTACTTTTCTTTGAATAAACTTAAGAATGCAATAGAATTTTATGAAAATAATTTTTGGTTTTTTTTCTTGTTGGTGTTATTTTGGAGTTCTTCCTATTCTTTGAAATGTTTATTATACAGAAATGGTTAAAAGCCATAATATTTATTATAAATTAAAAGGAAACTAAACATTTTTGTTTTTCTTCTATTTTTGTTTGTTTTTGTTTTATAAATTGTTACAATTGTAGTTTTTGGTTATGGCTTTAAACATAAAAGCTTCTGTTTAAGCTCTTACCTGTGCCTTGATTTTAGTGAATTTTAAAGAGAAAAAGAGAGAAAAGAATTTTTTAAAAACTGAAATGACGACATTTTTAAAATTTATAAGAAAAATAACCACTCCCTTGGGCAGCTTATAAGTTGGTTTGATTTGAAAAATCGATTAAAAATGAATTTTGAAGCCAATCACAAAACAAGGTTTAATTTTTCATTAATTGTTTTTCTATTGAAAAATAAATTATTTTTTTGTACAAAGATATCCCCAAAAAGTGAATTAGAAAAAATACTACAAATTTTGTGTATTACTTATGTATGCAGTATTGAACCCCCTTCATAAGTTTAGTACGTTCTCTATGCAAATCTCTCTATGCTTATCTACTTATGTTCTTTTGTTCTCTTTACTACATATTCTCTAATATTTTTTTTCCTTTTTGTTACTAAATTTTAACGGAAACAGAAATTCACATTAGAACCCAATTGTTTGTGAATATTTTATATGAATGGCAGTGCTTTTGCCATTGTTGTTGCTACAGATTTAGGATAACATTTGTTACAAATGTTAAGAGAGAAATTACTCGTATAATGTAGATTTACGTTTAAAATTTAAATTTATAAAAAATAGTAATAATTAAGGGTATTCATATCAGATTTTCTTTGGTTGAAGAAATGGAAAAGTGTAAAATCACACTCGATTGGCGTGAACGGTTTAATTTGTTTTCTTCTTGTTTTTTTTTAAGTATAAAGCTTTCTATTGAAAAAAATCACTGAAAATACGTTTTTTACCTATAATTTTATTAGCTTCAGTGTGCGACCATTTTCTCGATCTCATTTATATTTTCTTAAATATGTACAATGCACATAGGGCGAGTCGATTTAAAAATCGCCCAAGTGACAAGGAAAATCGTATTTAAGGGATCAAAGTAAGAAACTTTACCGAAGGAACCATAGCTCTAGAATGAAGTCTGAGGTTCCTTATTTTGAACCAAAAGTCAAATTTTGAAAAATCCCACTTTGACCCATTTAAAGTGCCCCAATTGAGTCTAAATGTATGACCAACCCCGACTAACTTCGGAGGGCCGACTCCCTCATAATCCAAGATGATTCATCGTTTAATGATCTAAACATTCCGTCACATATACAAAAAACAGAACGACATGTTCAAGTGCTAGCTAACGTTTCCAAACGAGTTATACCAGAATATGTTGAAGCTGTTATCTCGACGACGTCAGAGCGCTGTGCGAAATAGCCCAGACTTGAAAGCAAAATGATTTCAAACAATAATTTTTTTTAGTTTCTTTTCTATTATTGCATTAAAACAAAAACCCAAAACAAAACAAACATAGCTATTTCGCTGATTGTTTCATGTAAAGTGACAAAAAGAGTTATTTTTTGGGTGGATCGGCCCTCCAAAGTTAGTGGTGGTCGGTCATACATTTAGATTCGATTGGGCCATTTTAAATGGGTCAAAGTGAGATTTTTCAAAATTCGACATTTGGGTCAAAATAAGGAACATCAGAATTCATTTTGGTGGTATGGTTCCTTGGATAAAGTTTCTTACTTTGATCCATAGAATATGATTTTCCTTGTCACTTGCTGTCGTACTATCATCCGATATGGATAGCTTTTTGGTGTATTTCATTGTTATTGCCTGCTATTTTACAATTTGCTTTTTTAGGTCCAAATTAAAATGATTAAGAGAAAAGGGTTTTTGAAAGTGCAAGTGGACTATCATCCGACATGGATAGCTTTTTGGTGTATTTCATTATTATTGCCTGCTATTTTACAATTTGCTTTTTTAGGTCCAAATTAAAATGTTTAATAGAAAAGGGTTTTTGAAAGTGCAAGTAGACTAATCCTAGGTACACTGTACATATTGTTCTGAAAATAAGGTTGGGCACCACAGCCTTTATTACATCGCTATTACAAATAACCAACTATACAACAAAAACTATCAGCAGAGATAAAGCAAATAAAAATAACACGACAACAACAATAACTAAGAAGCAAAGAAAACAAGTAACAGACAATAAACAAGCAACAACAAATTCTAAGAAATGAAAGATGTAGATGTTCACATACGCATGGCTACAAAAGAAATAAAAAAAATTTAAAGAAAGAAATGGAATCTACCTGAAATAAAGAGAGCTTTCAATGTGTTGTTTACTCAGCCATATAAAATGCACATCGATGCGAACAGCAAACAGTTTATGTGTTGTAAACTCAGCGAGTGCAGTTTAAGTAAACTCAGCGAGTGCAGTTTGTGTGAAGAGAGTTTATAAGGAGTAAGCTTGTGAAATGAATAGTGAAGTAAAAAACTAGTTTAGCTGGAGCTAACTCAGTAAAGAGAGTTAAGTGTGGATAGCCTCTGGTTGAAAAGTTTGTGATCGAACCTAATTTATAGCTACGATCGGGTTGGAAGATCTTTAGGAAGCAAGATCTGTCGAGTAAGTGTTGTTGTTTACAAAGTTGTAAACAGACAGAGTAATTAAGAATAAAAATTGTTATTGCCTGTAAAGGATTACAAGCAGTGGTACACAAAACTGTGTTGAATAAAAGATTTTTAATTAAAGCCAAACACAAAATTTATTTTGTTTTAACTACAATCTTCGAACTCATAAAAATACGTTTTTACAAAAGGTAAAAACGTAACCGTATATATTGTTACATTTACTTATTGTTCATCTTTTTATTTTTGATTTAAAAATGGCTGCTAAACTAAAATCATGCATGAATATCATAAGATTATAGTTGCACAATTCAACGTAGTATGAAAAGAGATGTAGTTTTTCATACTTTGTAGTAAAAATGATCTATTTTTTATGGCTGGCAACAGCATTGCGTTTGACGTTTGTTGTAGAAAATTCAAAATTTTTACCCAGATTTTTTTAAACTTGGTATGGGTATGATAAAAATGCAACTTTTTATGAAAATTTTTTTCCTTATGCTTGTTGTAATAAAAAATTTACACTTTTTCACTTTTAAATTTTTTTTCCACACAAAATAAAAAAGAAAAAAAATCGGAAGTGAATACCCTTATTATTTGTATGTACATATGACAGTAATATGTATTATACACATATACATATAATAAAGTGTATGTATGTGTTGGTCTATTATTATAATTTCCGTGTGTTAATTTATTATCACACTGAAATATTATTGCGATAATCCTTTAAATAGCAGATACGCTTATAATTATTAAAGAAAGGATGCTGTAGAATAGTAAACAAATACAAAGGAAGTTATGAGCGGGGATTTTAATAAAAGGATAACAAATTTAAAAGAAGTAATAGAGTTGTAAATTTCATAAAGATATTTGGATAATTAATCTATAGTTCTTCATAAATGGTAACCGTATAAAGGCTTTGTATTTCAGTATTAAATAAAATCTTTTAATTTAATGCTATTACCATCGATTTATTGTTGTACACTAGACGGCAAATGAAAATATAAATTAGAGACCAATATTGTTATACGGCTGTTAGTAAAAACCTTTTTGAAATATTTTCAAAATATAGAATCGCTTAAATGTTTTTAAAGGGGTTATAATATGCTCACTGAGATGATAGATAATATCAATTTTCTTTTCTTCGCAATGTGCGATAACATTGCTGATTATATTTTCTCTGCAGATTTTTAGGTTACCATGGATTCTTAGAAAACAATAGCTTGCTTTCATTGTCGTTAATGCCTAGCATTGAAATCTAGATCGAAAACAGAGTCCATCATATGTGCACGATATCTTTCTGGCATTTTTTGATGAAAACTAGTCAAATATTCGTATTTTTGTTTCAAATTACAGATGGCTGAAGTGATTTATTTGAGTACTTAGAGTTTTAAGAGCTCTGTTTACTGAACATTAGAAACCATGAGCATATTTTATGTTGACGATAATCAATGGACGTTATTCTCGATGTATGTCGAGATAAACCTGAGCACGTACTTTGTGAGTTCCCTCATATTCTGGCCTAGAAGTTGAGATTTCTGGGGGATGCACTGCTGACTTCAAAAAGATCATATTTTCTTCCACCATATAAAAAAAGTGGCTTCATTCACATCTTCATTTTATGTGGTATGCATATGTGTCTACACAAAAGATCATTTAGCCCTGATCAAAATAACCTAAACTATTCAATTTGTTTTGCATGTTTCTGTTGTTGTAGATATTAATGATATATCATCAGCATAAGTATAGTCGTTCAAATATTCTTTACTTATTGGGTGTGGTATCGTCACACTATAGAACACCACAAGAAATATAAGTGAGCGAGGACATCAATAGGTAGGTAGGTAGGTACGAAAGGCGGTACCGAAATAACCCACCCAGAGACCACAGTGGCCTATTGAGGAAAGACCTTTCTCTGAAAAGAAAAAAAGAAAAAGAGTTGAAGGGCAGAGAAAGAAGAAAGAAATAGAAAAAGAAAAAGGGTCACAAAGAGTGTACAGAAAGAACACGGATGCTGAAAAAGAACCGGGCTTCACCTAAGGAGCCAGCTAAGGCCTGTCAAAAAGCCCTCCATTGAATATTCAGGCCCAGCAACCTGAGCCTGCGCCCATAAAAAGCCGGGCAGTGACAGAGAATAGGTTCTACAGTCACCGCCTCCCCTGTATCGCTGCAAACTTGGCAGAAAATAGGAGAGCCTGCTTCACAAATCCCAGTACTCGCCCTCAAAGTGCAGTGCCCAGTCACAAAGCCTATCAGAATCCTAAAAGATTTCTTCCTCAGTTTGAGGACCATTCCGTCCTAGAGCGCTCAGTTCGCGGTCACAACAGCCTGGAAACCCCACAGTCTCCTCTGCTCCCCCGTGACACCTTCACACTACGACGGGCCCGGCTATCGATCAAGCCTGTAAAGAAACAAAGCGGCGGTTTCACAGACGGATTCACCTGTTCTACAGCCCCAGCCGCGCCCGCTCTTCCCAGTTCATCTGCAATTTCAATTCCCCATACGCCAGCGTGCCCCGCACAGCACAATTTAACACTGGAAAAATCCAGGAGCGACGTGAAAGTACTCTCGCACAAGGCAACGAGCCATGGTTACCATTCAGCCGCCTGACTGTCCAAGATCCACACCATCCCCCTCAGCAGCCAAGTCGAGAAAACACTCAGCTGCTCTGAGGACAGCGAAGATCTCGGCCTGAAAAATGCTACCTCATCCGGGAGTCTAAAGGACAGTTAAATGTCACTGTCCGCAAAGTAGACCCCCGCACCAGTGCCCTCCTCGGTCTTAGACTCATTTGTAAAGACGGCGTGGTCATTCAAAAGTCTATCACATCCTGCCAAGTCTCTCCATCTGGAAAAACTGCTACAGGGCACATGCTATAGTCCATAGAACCAGCACAGGTCAACAAACGCACACTCCAGACAAGTCCCTATAAAATGGCAAAGTGTCCATAACCCAGGCCTCCTTCAGAAATCTTCAAGAAGCTCCTAGCAGCTTTTCTCTTCACTGTAACCTTAAGATGGTCAAGCTCAGAATAATATCCAGCGCTGCCTGAGGATTTCTTGTAGAGACACCAGATACGCACCTTATTTAGAAGCCTCCTTCGGCTGACATTTTCCAAAACTCTCCAACATACGATACAGCCATAGGTGAGGACAAGTATGACTATGGAGTCATAGATGTACTTGAGTACATTAATAAAATATTTTCCTTGCGAAACTCTGCCTTGAAATATGTAACGCTTAAAATCATTTATTCGAGATATAAGCACTCGGAAATGATGGAACAATTCTTACCAGAGTTCGAACAATTTCTATAATGCAAACTAGAGCTGCAAAACTATCGATAGTCGGCCCATTCGATAGTTTCGATAGCTTTCGATACTATCGGATTCTTGTGGCAACAACATTAGAATGTGAAAGGGAAAGTATAATAATAAATAAACAGTGTTGAAACAAATAAAAGAGACACTATATTTCTTTCCAGTATGTCATAAAATTCGATGTACTGAAGTTTATGGATGGATGGACAGGCAATCTATATAAATAGCGAAAATTGTTCAGACCATGAAGTGCTTCAAAACTAAATTAATTAATGCAACAACTGTCAGTTTTGATAAACTTTAAATTCGTACTTTAAAGATTAATCCCTTCAAATCATCAAAAAGCCTCAACAATTAGACTAATGGGTAAGAGTCCATTTCTCAGCAAACAGGAGCAACACCTGCACCGTAATAGTCAGTACAACATGCTATGATGAGACGAAATGAAGATTAATTTGTTTGGTCCAAATGTTAAGTCGAATGTACGAACATATTTTAGTAACAATTCATACTTTATTTGACTTTAATAAATAAAAATTTAAGAAACGATTAAACTGTGTTCCTATATGTAAATAAAAAAGTTTTGCAAATGTGATTTTGACTGCATATAGTGGCCTCCGTATTTACTTTTCGAATTTGACGATAGTATCGATAGTGCAAAAAAGCAATCTATGATCAGCCAAAAGCAAAACTATCGATACTATCGATAGTACTATCGATTGTTTTGCAGCTTTAATGCAAACAGCACTTGAAATTTACATTGACATTTCGATACTCACTTGCAGGCTAACTAACTGCTAACTGCTTTTAATTCTGGGACTATTTTCTTTTTAATGAGTAGAGAACACAGTCAATTAATTTAATCAAGCTTAGCTGGCATTACTGCTTAGCAGTTTTAATAGTTTTTAGATTCTTTTGGAGCATCTCAGCAACATTTTTCCTTCCTCTTTATGTTATAGCGGCTAATCTAAACCGTTTTGTTTACAAACCATTTTATTGTACTTAATGTATAAAGAAATTAATTTTATAAAAAAAAGGGGTCAGCCTTTAAGACTAAGAACATTTGCTAAAATCTTTCTTCTTTACAACTGATTCCACAATAAATCACAGTAGATTTGGAGAAATAAAACTAACAACAGAGTTTATTTATTATTGCAAAATTTCTCATGCCGTTGTCAAACTCAAGCTACTTCCTAAAATTAAGAGAAAATACCCCAAAAAATTATATTTGTTAGATTTCTCTTAATTCCAAACATTCGATCCCCTAAAATGACCTCCCGGTCTTTAATAATAAATAATCTACCTTCTGTGCACTGTTCGTCTTTCCAGCAACGTGTATGAAACTTTTTATTTGGTTTAATCCTTTGTTAAGTATTATAAAGGGTCAGCCAAATAAATTTTTTTTTTTTTTGAAAATGATATAAAAAAAAAACTAATGAATATTTTCTCAAATTTCTTTTATATTTGAATAATGGAAATAATGGAAAATAATAATGGTTAATAATGGAAAATATTTTCATTCAAATGGCTGCCTCGGCTGGCCATGCAGTAGCCTACACGATCGGCCCAATGTTTAAGCATATTATCGATTGTGTGCAGCTGTATTTTACCAATGGCTTCACGAATATTGTCCTTTAAAGCGTCAATTGTCTCTGGCTTGTTGGAGTAACACTTATCTTTGACGGCACCCCACAAATAATAGTCCAACGGTGTCAAATTGCAGCTCCGAGGTTGCCAAACGACATCAGCTCTGCGGCTGATAATGCGATCTTCAAAAACAGAGCGCAAAACATCGAGCGTAGCTTCGGCTATGTGGCACGTAGCGCCGACCTGTTGAAACCAAATGTTGCTAATATCCTCCTATTCAATTTTTGTGAACAAAAATTCGTTCAACATGGCACGATAACGATCGTCATTGACTATAACGGCCACTCCTTGCTCATTTTCGAAGAAAAATGGCCCAATTATGCCTCTGTACCAAAATCCGCACCAAACACGTGACTCGTCTTGGGTGTATCGGCTTTTCAATGTAGGCGTTCGGGTTTTCTGTGCCCCAAATCCAACAATTTTGCTTGTTTACATACCCGACAAGTTCAAAATGAGCTTCATCTGAAAAGATGATTTTTTTGGCAAAATCGGCATCTTCTGTAAGTCGATCGATCAAAGTAATATCGCAGTATTTACCAGCGTTGTTCAAGCGTATAGACAACCATATTCGTTCAGCGGAAGGCTAAAATTAATTATCTTTCAAATGAGCTAAGTGTTACCATTCGCGAAATAAGCACTAGTTAAAAAAAAAAACGTTAGATGGCGGACCCGATATAACAATACTTTTCCTAATGACATTAACAAACATCCGTTTGCTCCTACTACTCTCATGGCCAATAATATTTCTCATCTTCCATAAAAATAGCACAACAATCGAAATAACAACTAACCAACTAACAATGGCTTCATAAATCACATTATTTATTTTTTTCTTAAGATTTTTTATTTCAATATTATTGACTGTCTAGTCAGGACACTTATGAGTTTGTATGTAAGATATGCTAGATATTTACAGAACAAAGCTGGACAGGATAAAGTAAAGGAAATATAAAATTAAATAAAACTCCTGCCGATGTTATTGTCAATACGAAACTTCTAAAAATGAAATATAAACTAAAAAAGAATTTTTTTTTTTTGTTATTTTCTTCCTGTTATAATGTCACATATTTATTTCTTATATATTTTTTTCTTTTGATTTTGGCTTTAATCCTGCTCCACAAGTCACTCATAATGGCAGTTGAGAAAAGTAATGGCAGGAGAAAAATAACAACAAAAACGAACACAAAATGAGTCTACACATATTGGTTTTAGTATTTAGGACTTTCAATGGTGGTTTCCTTTTTTCTCTTTTTTCCCCAATTTGGAGTAGGACATATAAAATTTCAGCCATCCTCTTATATTGTCGAAAATGTTATGCTTGGCAAAGGCAATACCTGTTCTATATCCAGTTACAGGGTCATTAGGTCAAATTTTGTGCAGATGTTAAAGATTTTAACCACCTTTACTGAGTTAATCGTTTTATTAATTTTTTTCAAGCGCTTGTAGGCAAAGTAAAACACATAAACCACTGCACCAACACTTATCTTGATAATACTGTGATGCCGATAATAAATCTTAATAAGATCTTAACATATTTAGGCAATATAGTAGCATTTTGGAACTCAAGATCATTCAATAAAAATTCCAACTTATTTTAAAACCAAAATGGATGATTAAGTATAAACTCATTTGTTATTGGGTATACAAGTTAATAATGCCGATTTTTGCTTGAAAAATGCTTGTAGCGTATTCCATAGTTAGCCATTCCTTTCTCCCATCTCTCTGGTAGCATATGAATTCCACGCCAAAAGAACTGCTCCGGTTTTGAGGTAATGAATGAATCAAGACAATTTCTGTTACCCTGTGCTGTAAGGGCATTCTGCTTTGATCAAAACAAATGGTAGTAAGAAGTAGAAGGTCTGGGCTATAAGCGGGGTGGGCTAAATTTTTCCATCCACAGTTTTCCAAATAGTTTTTGCCCAGTCGTGCAAAATGTGGCCGAACGTTGTCATAATGGAAGATTATGGCTTCGTGCCTGCTCGAATATTCTGGTCGTTTTTCGTTGATTGCTCTCTTCAAACGAATTATTTGTGTTTGGCACAGGCCACCTGTGATTGTTTGACCCGATTTCAACAGCTCATAATACAAAAACTCTTCTGATCCCCTCAAATGCTGAGCATTACCCTGCCGTCATGGATGTACGGCTTCAACGTTGATTTGGCTGGCTGGCCGGGTTTAACATGACTTATGGCGCTTGGGGTTATCGTAATGTATACATTTTCCATCACCATATGATGTAAAAATGACTCCTTTCTGTTGCGTTCAGGCATCATTTCCGAAATGCAAAATCGCCTTTCAAAGTCTCTCGGCTTCAATTCCTATGTGACCAAATTTTCTTGCTTTTTAGGGAAATGGCTTGTTATGTCATTCCCAATGATAATGTAAGTTCTTGACAATAATCTTCGTCGAGTTTGACAATAATCTTCGTCGAGTAATGCTTCCAAATCCTTATCTTCAAAATTTTTCGGCTGGCCAGGTCCCTCCTTGTCTTCTGTGTCGAAATCCACACTTTTGAATCAAGCAAACCATTGGTCACATGTTTTTTGAGTTGATGCATGTTGAATGTAAGCTTCTTCCAACAATCGATAACTTCTAGCAGCCGTTTTCATCAAATTAATGAAGGTTATCTTTTTTAGGCACAAAATTCGGTATTATTAGAGCGATTGAAAAAATTTGTGTTATTAGTGTTATTTGTGTTTAGCGTCTATCGACTACTGAATTATAATGACAGATTTTTACCCTTCAAAATACCATATTTGTTATTAATGACACAAAACATGTGTAATAGTTATGCTATATGTTGTCCAAATCGACATTATTAACTTGTATACCCAATGGTTATTACCGCTTATACACTTCAATTTTCCGCGCTATATTCTTAATTTAAAAGGCAATTGATGTGCGCATTACCTTTTAATCGAGGAGGTCTGCCACTACCAGGACATGTAACGTCTCGATCGTTACCGAGCACCAAACCAGTAAAAAAATCAAAACAGCGAACTTAATACATGGAAGGTTATTACGCTGCATAAATAGCAAATAGTTTCTCGCAAATAAAAAAAAGCGAAAGCATTAAGCAATTCTGATAAAAGGCCATAATTTGCAAAGGCACATATGAGCATTACATACATACATCATACTTACCGCGACATCCCAACTGTATCAAGGTGGACTTCTCTCTTAATGAGCTGCACCCGATTTTATTTTTAGACTCACTGAAGGAACCTACAATTCAGCGCCCACTCCAAACGGCATATGCAACGGCAAATACTCATAATCAGTCGCTAGCAGTGCTATTAGGTGATACCGCTATTGAAAATTATCCAATGGCTTGGTCTGGTATTGAACCAACGATTGGTAGACGGATGTCTTACCTACCATACCACAGCGGCATACGTGTGTTTAATAATAGAGATACATCACGTTTGACATATGTATACCTGTTATTAAAAACTCTTACCGGTATGAAATGAACGTTTTATGTGTCTGTTCGTCTTTTGAAGAAAACCAATTAGATACCCTATTTTCGACTTCCTCGTAGGAATAGAAGTGCTGTTCAGCCAAAGCGTGTCCCAAGGATGAAAACAAATAGTAAATGAAAAGAGTCAAGTCTGGTGAATATGGCGGTTGAGGTAGCAGCTCCCAGCCTAATGCTTTGATTGTACCTCGAAAGGGTTTTGCTTTGTGTGTAGGTGCATGGTCATGTTGCAAAATTAACTTGTCGTGCCTTGTGGCCCATTCTGGTTATTTGTCGATCAATAGATGATTCAAATTGGTCATTTGTTGTCGGTAGCGATCTGTATTAACGGTTCGCCAGGCTTTAGGAATTCGTGGTGTACCACACTTTTTTGGTTCCACCAGACACTCAGCATTGTCTTCCTGCCGAATCGATCTCGTTTTGCAGCCGAAGTTGATGGTTGTTTTAATTGCATATGACTCGAAAAATCAAAGCCAAAATTTAATGCCTTCCGCAAAACATTATTTTCTGGTTCAAAATTCGCCATCTTTAACACGATAAAAAATATTATGTTGTTCGTTCCCTGGACTTGATGTATACTGACAACGTTTGAAAGATGTCATTGCCAACAACACAAAAAAAAATTAATTCTCGTTAACAATAAATGTTTCTTATGGAGACATTTGTGCATATCTTGACGCTCACATTATACCGGTATACCTGATATTTTCGTTATTTTTTCTATCGGAATGTCAACGCCCAGCATGATTGGCACCTTATATTCGTGCTTGGCTGAACATCGAACAGATAAAGAAAGTCAGATGATAAGTTTTAATCAAATTTTGTCAGCTCTTTTGTAAGATAATTTCAGTTGAGTCACCCATTAAAGTTTTCCCACTCACAGAAAATCCTTTTTTTTAAATATCCTTACTTACGGTTCGGCATATCGTAGAAGGTTTAGAAGTAAACATCAATTATTTGGAAACAAAAATTTCCTGCATTTTTTCTTCTCCTTTTTTGTAATCTCCTTGCTATGATTGTTATTTGATATTTTATTGAAGTTTTGATTTATGCACTGCTATCGTTACTCATATGGTTAATAAAGGTATTTTTATGCAATTCGTAGGTATATAAAAAAATACTGTTTTTTTTTTGTAAGATTATGATGCCAGATATATGCAGCAGTATAAATAATGAATAAATAAACTTGAGAGTGATTTTTCTAATGGAATGAATCTAACTGGTGTATAAGTACATATATAGTTCGAATATTTCATAAGTAGACAATGTTATGGGAATATTTGCCCGATTCATTTCAAAAAATTTTCTTTAAAAGTAATTTTGTTTTAATAAAGTTCTTGTTGAATAAATTTTGTGTATAATAGGTGTTTGAATAAGTTTGGTTACAAGTCTACATACGAGTATATGTAAATGAATGGGTGTCTGTCTGTCTGTCTGTCTGTTCTCGATAGATCCAAAAACATACATCTAATCGCCGTGCAAATTCGGGAAAGTATGGGGTATATACTCGGGAAGGTTTTTGCTCTTTTTTTAATCAGAGTTGGGATTTTAGGTGCCCCAGAATGAACAACGGATACCTTATTAAACGCGTAACCATGATAATCGTGAAAAATTGAAAAATTAATTTAAAAACCAATACATGCGTTGGAAAGATGTGCCACGCCCATATAAATTTTTATTTATATGTCTTCATCTTTAAAACAGTTTTCTAAATTTGGCCCAAATAACTTTGTGGTTAATAAAAATCATCATTCAAATAGTGGGCGAAATTGGCTACGTTGGAGTAGTAGGTACCTCCCACACAAAGTAAACAGTGATTTTTATATATCTAAAGAAAAGTTAGAATGACAGTTTCTGAACTTGGTCTATATAGTAGTCAATACATTAATAATACACTAGTTTGTCTATAAATGAAGCACCTTCTTTTAATATTCATTCTAAATGACCCTTATTTCACCAAATATGTGTAGTTTTGATCGACAACCCTTTTCCTTTTTTGGCGTAAAGCCATTATTCCACCAGAGTAAAATTTTAGTACTTTCTGGGCGAGTGTGCCGCTGTTGTATGGTAGATAAGACACCCGCTTACCAACCAGAAGGTCCTCGGTTCAATACCAAGCCAAAAAAAGAAAAAGTTTTTCGACAACGGTATCACTTCATAACATTATCTAGTAACTGGTTATGAGTATTACATTCTATTGAAAACTTATCTAATGCATTTGCCGTTCGGAACTGGCATTAAACTGTAGGTCCCTTTTCAATGAGTCTAAAAATAGAAAAATAGATTTGGGTGCAGCTCATTGACTGAGAGAAATCCCCATGTTCCTTCATGCAATGTTATGAAAATTATATTAATAATATACTTTCTGAGCGAAAACCTGTTCCAATTGCGTTTATCAAGCCTACACAAGTTTTAAATTTACATCATTGAAACGGTTCTGCGGGGATCAATCATAATCTGAAGGTACAAAGTCCGAATTAAATGGTGGCTGCATTTAATTTTTCCAGCCAAATTCAGTTTCTGCCGGAACATTAAGGATGTCTGTGGTCTGGCGTTGTCATTATATTGACAAACAGCACCTTCGCTGTTGATCAATAATGGCTATTTTAATTGAATTTCTACCATCAATCTCGTTAATTGTTGACATTATAGATCAAAATCAATCGTTTCACAAGGTTTCAGAAGCTCATAATGAATAATTCTCTTCTGATCCATCCAGACACACTTCATTACTTTTCTTCCTGTCAATTCTGTCATTGCCACCGTCTGCATCGTACGTGCGTCGTACGTGATCCATTTTTAATTGTCCGTAATCATTCGATTGGGTCGATTTCTTTACGTTTTCGAATATGAAAACTCATTCCATTAAAATTTTACTGTAAATTAATTCATATGGCATCCAAAATACCAGCTTTTTTGTTTATCCAGCTTTCTGTAAATGGTTAATAACTGGTGGATGATGGATATGTAGTTTTCTAGTAACATCTACACTGCTTATGTGCCAGTCTTTTTCAATTTTTTCTATAGGGTCAATCGATGGAAGTGTTACTTATTTAAACGACTTCATTTTTTGTGTGAAAAAATTTTTTATTGATTCAAATTATAAAACGTGTTGAAATAATCGAAATTTCAGACTCAATTGACTTTAGCTCGATATGGCCATTATTTGCCTTGAAACGGTCTGGCCTTCAAACGGTTAAAAGTATGATTGCATGTTGCATGAATGTGAGCTTGCGCTATATTGACATATTTCTGTACAATGGTTTTCTTCAGCGCATCCATACCGGCAATTTTTGGAAGCTGCTTTACAGCCATAAAAACACAAATATTTCGGTCGTAGACCATTAACGTTTAACAAGACTCGCCACTGTTTTAAAAAGCTTAAAAGCACCATAAATATTCCATTTCGTCCACACAATGGTCTTTTAGTTTGGCAAATGCATATCATATGGACTTTCCATCTGAACCATTTTGAGGAGTAATATGAAAAGAAACAAATAAACGCCACCCATTAGCAAGGATCTTCACCATTACACAAAAAAAATCATATGGAGGAAGCTACAGCGGATTAATCATCTACTTAGTTTGAAATATCAAATTGATTAAAGAAACTGAAACAAAGCGATAGATGCTTTGTGGAAGGCCAATATGCTCCCTAGAGAAGCGACTTTTCAAACAAGCTATAGTGTATAAATTCTTGAAAATTCGTAGTTGCAATAATTGTTCGAACAGCTGTTTTGTGTTTATGTTTGTAAATAAAATTTCCCAAAAAAAATTGCGGTAAAAAAATTTTGTGAAATTTAAGAAATTGTACGTAAAAATTGAGAAAAAGAAAAATTTTACTCTCTCATTGCAAGTTTCTGCAAGTAGAGCTATTGAACAACCTCATAAATATTACATTTTAGAGGTAATTTGTTACCGAACTTTTTCGAACACCCACTATAAAGCTTTTAAAATTATCGATTAATTTTACTTTAAAAGAATTTTATTCAAGTTTTTTTCATGTTTTCTCATTCATTTGTGTCACTTCATTTGTAAATTGGTATCAATTTTTTATTTTTATTTTTTGTTACTTTTTTGTATTTTTACCTCATATGCATGGTTATGTATTATTAGCAATACACAAGTCAATGTATACTCACTCATACCATAGCAAAGACTCACTTTTAACACTACATTATGTGTAATTGGAGTCTAGTGGTTGTTATAGAAGAAAAATGTTTTCTTCTGCGTAAATGCGAAAGTATGTGGTATTAAGTGTAACAAAGCTACGCACTTCTTTTTTGTTACTAAATTGTCTAGATATGAGAACTAAATTGCTGCCATTATTTTTCTATAGATTATATATGTATGTACATATACGCATAGACAAGTATATGTACATAAATGTTTTTATGTATATATTTTCATGTACTATTTAGTATGATGTAATTGGTGATAACAGTCTTGAAATGATATTAAATGCTGGCAATGATTATTATTATTGGTAACAATCAATTTAATGTCATGTAACGTACATGCGTGAGGTTACATATGTAGATTTCAACCCCTATAGATTCTCTCAGATATCGTGAATTGAGGACTGCGGGAGCCATTACGTTGCTAGCAACAGTTGGTGGGGAGGTTCGGTTCTTCTTCAGCAAATAATTTTCTTATTCTAGACTCCCTATTTAATCAGAATATAAAAGATGTAAGGGCCTAAATGGCTAGCAGATGAAAAAAAATTAACCCTGCCCCTAACTAGCCATTGTAAAGGGTCCGCCAAATAATTTTTTTTTTTTTTAAATGTTATAAAAGAAAACTGCTGAATATTTTCTCAAATTTATTTTTTTATTTGAAAGTACAATCCTTCCGGTTAATAATGGAAAATAATTTCATTCAAATGGCTGCCTCGGCTGGCCATGCAGTAGCCTACACGATCGGTCCAATTTTTAAGCACATTATCGATTGTGTGCAGCTGTATTTCACCAATGGCTTTACGAATATTGTCCTTTAAAGCGTCAATTGTCTCTGGCTTGTTGGCGTAACACTTATCTTTGACGACACCCCACCAAATAATAGTCCAACGGTGTCAAATCGCAGCTCCGAGGTGGCCAAACGACATCAGCTCTGCGGCTGATAATGCGATCGTCAAAAACAGGGCGCAAAACATCAAGTGTAGCTTTGGCTGTGTGACACGTAGCGCCGTCCTGTTGAAACCAAATGTTGCTAATATCCTCATCGTCAATTTTTGTGAACAAAAATTCGCTCAACATGGCCCGATAACGATCGCCATTGACTGTAACAGCCACTCCTTGCTCATTTTCAAAGAGAAATGGCCCAATTATGCCTCTGGACCAAAATCCGCACCAAACAGTGACTCGTTTTGGGTGTATCGGCTTTTCAATGTATGCGTGCGGGTTTTCTGTGCCCCAAATGCGACAATTTTACTTGTTTACATACCCGCCAAGATCAAAGTGAGCTTCATCTGAAAAGATGATTTTTTTGGCAAAATCGGCATCTTCTGTAAGTCGATCGATCAAAATAATGTCGCAATATTTCCCAGCGTTGTTCAAGCGTATATACAACCATATTCGTTCAGCGGAAGGATAAAACTAATTATCTGTTAAATCACACATGAGCTAAGTGTTACCATTCACGAAATAAGCACTAGTTGAAGAAGAAAAAAACGTTAGATGGCGGATGGCATATAAATTTCCATTGTGAATAGATCCATAACTTAATTCCTCAAGGCATCTCTAAGGTGTCGTCCAGACATGTAGCCATCTGGCCAGTAGTTCCATGAAACCCCTAAAAAAAATCTAACCTTAATATCGACTTTTATCCTTACATCCCTTTAATGAAAACACCTTTAAATTTCATTTTACCAATTCATTATAAAGTAATTTTTATTATAATTATATATAATAAATATTATACGGAACATTAGCAAAAAATAGTAATTAAATTTAATATTCTAAGAGTATTTAACTATAAAAAAAGTTATCTGCCATTTAATGCCATTATTATTAATTTCCATAACATTCCATGAAGGAACATGGGGGACTTCCCTCAGTCAATGAGCTGTACCCGATTCTATTTTTAAACTCATTGAAAGAGACCTACACAGTTTAACGCCAGCTCCGAACCACAAATGCATTTAGAGAAGTTTTCAATAGTATATATACTTATAACCATGTTAATGTTATGAGGTGATACCGCTGTTGAAAAACTTTTCTTTTTTAAGATGGTTTGGCCTGGTATTGAACCACCGACTTTCTGTTTGGTAGGCGGCTGTCTTACCTACTATACCACAACGGCACATCATTTAATACCATATTTAAGTTTAATTATATAATTGATACAAAAAAAGAATATATTACGAAATTTAATTTATTTACAAAAAATATTTTCAAGGTTTAATACAAAAAAGAGTTATTTGGTTAAAAAAAAATAATATTAAAACAAATATTATATGACTTACCCCAACATTTTGCTCGTATGAAGGCCCCCACAGGAGCAGGATACAATGATGCTAGATAAGGAAAGTTAAAATATTTCCTGCGCTATTTTTTAAATTGTTTTATAAAAAATAAATAAACTAAATTTTTATTTAATAATTTTATATCATTTTATATAAAAGGAGGTTATAAATTTAAATTTAAATCATATATGTATAAAAAAACAATTTTGCTCCTTAACAAATTTTATTGACAGTTTCTATGGGTGTAAGCCTTTCATAATTCTTATATAGGATATAGTTTTAGCTTCATTGTAAAAATTCCATTGCAAAATATATCCTTCAACGAACTTGCATCTTAACTTTTTTTATTTAAACAACGTTAAGTTAATTCAGGGTGTATGGTTATCCCTCCGGATGATTCTCATTTAAATTTTCTCTCAAATCTTTTCATATCCTTTATACTTTTTGTTGGATTAGAATTTGTGGCCTTTTGCAATGGAGAGTATTTCGAATCAAATTTTAAACGAATTTTCATAAATTTATATATTCTTATGAATGTATTTTCTGTAATTTTCTAGAATGGTCTTCTCATTCGTAGATTTATTATTGCGTTCTAAGCTGATTTGTCATAAAGTCTTTATCTGTTATTATATTCCATAATTGGAAATATAATAATTTCACGAAACAAATTAGATTTCAGATTTTCTTTTAGTTAATTTTTTAAATACACAAACACAACTTAAAAAACAAAACTTTTTCTTCTTTTATTTTTTTATCTTTATCTACCCCATGCAAATTTTAAACACCAACTAACTCCTCACCAAAAAAAAAAAAAAACTTTTCTAACACCAATAAATTCCAGAAAATTTTTCATATATTTTTTAATGAAACATATTCATATAAAAAAAAAATATTTTAATATTTTTCATACAATCTCTTAAGTAATTTTTTGAAAATTCATCCAACCACCCAGGGTGAATTCAATAAGGTGGCCCTAATTCACTACGTAAGCAACAGCTGATACATTCGCGTATGTCAAAAAACACAAACATTCTGTATTTTGTTGAAAAAAAATATTTTGGACGCTAAAGCTTTTTGCTTGCTACAGTGTTGTATTATATTGACACATCGAAATTTTGCTTTAAAGTGTTGTATTCCTTTTTTAATTTAAGACAACCTTATTAAAATCACCTTGAAGCCACCCAAACATTTTTTTTCACGTGCTTACTACGATCTATATATTTCCCTTATAAAATACTATTAATTTTCTAAATATTACTACTATGATCTAATTTTCTTCTTTTTTATATGCAGGTTGTTTTATAGGTATACAAATATTTTTTGTCCTGATAAATTTGTCTAAATTTTATAAAAAATTAACAAAAAAATTATATTTCATGTTAGCTTTCTTCTCAAGACCTGCAAATTAGGGAACCACCATTACAGTCATTAGAAATAGGAAAACACATTTTCTATATTGTCACCTATAGCCGTAAGCTACAAAAAATTTAAAAAATAAGTTTTTAATTTATTATGACATATTTGGGCTTATCACATCATAATCAATCATAATAGACACATACATGTCGTCACCTAAAATCCAAAGTGCCATATATGACAAAAAAATTCAAAAATTATTTTTTGATTTGTTATGATGTATTTTGGCTTATTATCATCATAATCAATCAAAATATAATTTTTGAATTTTTTGTCGTTTTTGGCTCTTTGGATTTTAAGTGACGATATATACATGGCTGTAGTTGAACATCAAACATACACACATATACACTTTCCTTGTTATAAATTAAAAATAAGAATTGTGGCCTAGACTACAGAACGAGGCTATTTTAAGACTTGATACAGTACAGTGCGGTAGTATATTTACAGAATTAAGCTTTAAATTGCATATAAGATATCTCGAACTTAGAGTGAATAGCTTCTTTATATAAGTGACGATAAGCAATTTAAGAGTTTGACTCAAGGTAACATTTTATAGAAATAAGGCCGTTTTTAGTTGCCGTTAAATATAATATAGGAACGGTGTCTGATTGCTGGAATTTTTTAAAAATTCCTTTGTATGCAGTGGTTAGAGAGCAGGCATACATACAACACAAACGGCTTCGACTCTAACCCATCAGAGGACATGACGAAAAAAATTTAGCTGCTGTTTCGAGTATTTAAGAAAGAAACTACAACCTCCCTCCAGACAATTCCATCTAAGGAACCCTTCTAACCTTCCAGCTTACCTCTGCCGATGACGACAAACATGAGACGCACGATCAGACGACAGCGCCATCTACTGGAAAAAAATTACAATGCTAAGTAAGGATCACCACCACCACTTCGCAAGGCTTTCACCAGCGACCAGTCCGGGACCGTTGTGTGGCCGAAACTGGCAACGGCACGTGTTTTTATTTACACCTACATGTCACTAAGCCTGATCAGAGGTATTCTGGTGCCGCGGGAATCGGAGCCCCAGGTATTCCGACCTCTGCGCGATTGTTGGGTAGGCCCCCTTGTGGGAGCTTCGTGGTGGTTGTGGCTAAGACCTAAAGTACAGGCAGAGCGCGAGCTTGGTATGGTGTTGCAACTCCTCAACCGGGTGCTGTGACCCATATCACGGAAGGAATTTAGTTAGTCTTCAACTCCTCACCAAGGTGTGCAGGTTATGAGTGCCAACGCTTTCGAATTGGTACTCACTTGTGCTCATCATGGATGGGGGCGTTGATGGGCGCATAGTATTCACCCGTGCCATTGGGGATATCATCACTTAACAAGGATCTTCATCACTACATACATATGGAGGCGAACTACAGTAGATTAAATTGAAAAACTTAGCTTGAAAAATCAATTCGATTACTGAGATAAAACAAAGTAATAAATGCCTTGTAAAAGGCCAATATGCTTCCTGGTGTAAAAAAGGTACTATATTGTAATTTCCTTATATTAATTTATAAAACCCTTACGGACCTTTTCAAAATTTAGCGACTATCTAACACTTGTTGCTATATTTGATAGAGTAAATAGTGACTAAGCTTATTTGTGTCAAATTAGTGTCAGTGCTTAAGATATTGTTGTTCAGATTTTAACACACATAACAGTATAAATAATACTTATGCTAGATACTTGCTAGTCTCTTTAAAAACATCCGATAGTTTTTTCATTTAATAGTTGCATTGTGTTGGCAAAGACATCTGTCACACATATTTAGTGGACATAAAATCAGTGAACAAACAACAACATTTTTTTTTTCATTGTGTTAAAGATGGCTAATTTTGTACCAGAAAATTATGATTTGCGAAAAGTATTAATTTTATGTTTCTATTTGAAGAAAGTGCTGCTGAGTCGCGTCGAATGTTCTTCAAGGCATATGGTGATCATGGTTTATCAGAAGTAACACGCAAATAACGTTCAGAGATAACGTCTTTAAAGACTCCGAAGTACAAACAGTATTGCATGAAGATGACACTTTGAGTCAGAAGCAAATGGCAAAAATGTTAAATGTTGCACACCAAACAACTTTTGGGAAAAATCCAAAAGTCTGAAAGATGGGTGCCGCATGAATTAAATGATAGACAAATAGAGAACCGAAAAACCACTTGCGAAATTTTGCTTAAAAAACACGATAGAAAATCAACATCGAATTGTATCGAATTGTTACTGGTGATGAAAAATTGAATTATTTTTAGAAACCTAAGTCATCATTGGTTAATCCAGGACAACCATCATCATCGGCTACAAAACCAGATCGATTCGGCAGAAAGACAATGCTGTTTGTCTAGTGGGACACCACGAGTTCCTAAAACATGGTGAAGTCGTTAAAAGAGTTCACTGTCGACAACAAATGGACAATTTGGACCATGAATTGAACGAAAAATGACCAGAATTGACCACAAGACATGGCAAGGCAATTTTGCAACATGAAAACGTACCTGCACACAATGTGAAACCGGTACAGGATACAATTAAAGCATTAAGCTGGGAGCTGCAACCTCACCCGCTGTATTCACCAGACTTGGCTCCTTTAGACTACTATTTGTTTTCATCGATGGGACACGCAGTGACTGAGCAGCATTTCGTTTTCGACAAGGAAGTCGAAAATTGGGTGACTAATTGGCTTGCTTCAAAAGACGATCAGTTTTGTTGGTGTGGAATCCACACAGATGGGAATAATGTATAGTCAGCAATGCCCTATAATTTGAATAAAATATTTTTTACTTTCCCTTTAAAAATTAGTTTTTCATTTTCACAAAAAACGCTCATTTCATACTGGTATTCCTTTAAATTTACAAGAAAAAAAGTCACAGTTTTAATAAATCATTGCTTTAAGTAATGAAATAAAAAATAATAATATTTTTGTTAAAAATTCCTAGTCTTGCTCCCTAAACCACACAAGGAAAAAAGTAGAGAGTCAGCAGATTTAATGTATTAAGAGTAGACATTTACAACTTTTTTAAATTCTATTCTTAACTTCAGTTTTTTCTACTCATTCTAAAGGATTTTATAAAAAAAGATACAATTTTTTTTCAAGTTACAACCACTAGCACTACTAGGCTTGTAACCTATTGGCTTTGAATGTATTTTTAACAGATGGCATTATAAATCAATTTGTCTCTTTATTGAATGGGCATATAGAAAACCAGCAAAAAAAAAGAAAAAAAAAAAATAAAAAAATTCCTTAAAAATGTTGACTTGTATGTATTTTTTATTTTTTTGGTCCTCTTGGTTTTATTAATATGTCTCCGGCAAAAAAAAGAACATATTTTTGTGTGTCAATTTAATAATAAAGACTTTTTTTTAAAGAAACGTATACATACGAAAATATAAACGTAGTTGTAGTTGTAAATAGATACTGCTATATATGTATGCTCATATGTATAAAAATGCATATGTACGAGTGATTTAATAGAAAGGCATATGGAATATATTTTGTCAAAAAAAGAAGGAATGAAATACTACAAAATATGCTTAATCATCATAAATTGTAGGGGAAAAATGAATTAAAAAATTTGTGTATGAAAACAACGAATTAGTTTTACTCTTCATAGTCGCTCATTTTTTAACTCGTTACTTTACAAAAATATTTCTTTCAACGCTGAATCGAAACCTGGAATTAAAAAGAGTTTCAAAATTAGATGTAAAACTATTGCCTTCAAATAATAAGGAAATAATGTTTGCTTTATACGAAGCCACTGTCCACCTAAATTGTTTAAACAGACGAAAATACTTCATGCGCACAACTGAGGCATAAAATTAAAAATGATTTACAAGCTCCAATGGCAGTGTAGGGTATAATATATTGTGTATCTACACTACTCATAAGTCTGCAAAAATTATTCTACTTTATCCTGTATAGCAGAGGGATATTGCAAATACGATGTATCAATATTTCTTAATGATATAAAAATTTGTTCCTTTTTTTTGTTTTGCTGCCTATTTTATTGATGGCTTAAAAATTTGTCTATTGAAGAAAATTTTTTGGAAAATTTTTCTATGAACAGTGCAAAATATAAAGAAGGATAAACGCAATATTGGTTTTTAGGTTTTTACACCATATCACGTATAATGTATACAAAATATTTTAAGAGTTTATGTAAAATGTAGAGTATGTACATATTTTAAGGGTTTATTTGCCAAAAAGCTTAAGCGTATTAAATGATAAAATAAATGATAATATTTCTGATGACTTTAGAAATTTAATGTATTCAAATGCAAGACTTTAGGATTGCTTTAGGATTTATGTAAGTCCCTAAATGAGCACAAAAATCTATATAATGATTTATAAAAAAAATTTGTTTGGGAATCTCTGTTTATCTCTTATTACTTCGCTAAAATAAATAAACAAAAGCTGCAAGAACAACTATACATGATGTTTCTAAATAGCAAGAATCGACTACAACAAACATTATTAGCAGAGATAAAGTAAATAAAAATAACACAGCAACAACAACAATAAACTAACAGCAAAGAAAACAAGTAAGAGAATCAACAAGCAACAACAAGTACTAAAAGCTGAAAGAGGTAGATGTTTACATACGCATGGCTACAAAAAAAACTGAAAAGAAATTAAAAGAAAGAAGTGGAATCTACCTGATGTTTTAAGAGTTTCGAGAGCTTTCGGTGTATTGTTTACTCAGCCATATCAAAAGCACATCGATGCGAATAATAAGCAGTTTAAGTAAAATAAACTCAGCGAATGCAGTTTGTGTGAAGAGAGTTTATAAGGAGTAAACTCGTGAAGTGAATCGTGAAGTAAAAAACCAGTTTAGCTGGAGCTAACTCAGTAAAGAGAGTTAAGTGTGGAGAACCTCTGGTTGAAAAGGTTGTGATCCAACATAAGTTATAGCTACGATCGGGTTGGAAGATTTTTAGGAAGAAAGGTCTTTCGAGTTATTGTTGTTGTCTACAAAGTTGTCAACAGACAGAGTAGATTACAAGCAGTGGTACACATAACTGTGTTGAATAAAATATTTTAATAAAAATCAAACACAAAATTTATTTTATTTCATCTACAATCTACGAACTCATAAAAACGCGATTTTAAGAAGGTAAAAACGTAACAATGTTTTAAGAAGTATAGGGTCAGCCATATAAAATTTTTTTTTAACAGGTCGCAAAACATCGAGTTTTGCCTCGGCTGTGTGCACGTAGCGCCGTCCTGTTGAAACCAAATGTTGCTAATATCCTCCTTTTCAATTTTTGTAAACAAAAATTCATTCAACATGGCCCGATAACGATCGCCATTGACTGTAACGGCCACTCCTTGCTCATTTTCGAAGAAAAATGCCCAATTATGGACCAAAATCCGCACCAAACAGTGACTCGTCTTGGGTGTATCGGCTTTTCAATGTATGCGTGCGGGTTTTCTGTGCCCTAAATGCGACAATTTTGCTTGTTTACATACCCGCCAAGATCAAAATGAGCTTCATCTGAATAGATGTTTTTTTTTTTGGCAAAATTTTCGAAGTAATGTCCCAATATATCCCAGCGTTCTTCAAGCGTATACACAACCATATTCGTTCAGCGGAAGGATAAAACTAATTATCTGTCAAATCAGATATGAGCTAAGTGTTACCACTCACGAAGTAAGGACTAGTTGAAGAAAAACGTTAGATGGCGGACCCGTTATTATTTAATTTTTCTTTTTAATATGTATCCACCTTATAACTGTTTTACTTCCAAACTGCTTAACAAAATTCTTTGTAACAGTCATCAAGCATTTGAAGTGTTATTTGCTATGGACCAACTGAGAGCTTTCGTTGTCTTACCTACCTAAGTTCTATTAGGAGGTGGATTATGATTTATTTATATATGCAACCAGTTTGCCCCTACTAAAAATATGGTGATGAGCTTGACAGTAATATCCTGAAGAGCATCAGCGCTAACTATATATTAGGGAGATCGAACGGTTATTAACCGGTTTTTTGGTTTTGTCGAATACGGTTTTTTTAAAATGTAAATTTTTCGAATATATAATAAACCGGTTATTTTAACACGAATAACCGGCTAATATAAACATGTATTAATTGTATATGTTTTTATATTTTTTAACGAAAATATACTCTTCGTTAAAGTAATTTTCTAAATTTAATACTATTTTTATACTGTATGTGACAACCTTGAACGTCGCTCAAATACCGTGAAAACCATGGTAGATCATAAAAGGTATGCATACTTGAGCAACAATAACTTTTTCTCATTTCCTGAAAATAAATATTATTATTTTATATATATATGGATAATGATTATCAACTATACTCATTGAAAGGGACCTACAAATGTCAGCTTCGAACGGCAGATGTTATAGTTAGTAAAGTTTTTCAAACGTAAATAGTCAAAGCCAGCCGCAAGCAATGTTGTGAGGTGATACCGCTGTTGGAAATTGTCAGATGGTGTGGCCTGTAATTGAACTAAAAACTTCCTAGTTGGTAGGCGGGTGTCTTAACATACATAGTGGTACACACTAATAAACACATGATACATGTATTTATGTTTCTACACATATCCTCTGAAGTGTGAAAATATTTGGAAATTGATGGAAAGAAGAAGTCTAAATATATTTACTGCTCTTCGACACCATAAATTTTTAACCACCTTAAATATGTTTATGAGATTGACGCTATTGTGCAGCAAGGAAAACTTGACTATATACCAAGTAGTCTGTAGGCGCTGACAAGTAGAACTCTTACAAAAAACGCTGTAAAAAATAAATCACTGGATGAAATATTAGAACGTTGCGATATCGAGGAAGATATGTCCGAACGTTGTTCTAGCCTTCGTACTTGCTAGAAACTACCACATGAGACAAAAATTTATCAATTTTATTTGCCAATGCAACTTGAATTGAGAAGATTTGTATTTTAAAACAGAACCGTTTAACCGGTTATTTGACAAATTTATAAGCGAAAACCGATTTTTATAAATTGCAATTTTTCGAATTATTCGAAAACCGGTTTTTGAAAAAATTCGAATAATCGATCTCCCTACTATATATCCACCGAATATCCTTCTTCTCGCTATACTGAGAATGCATGCTTCCAAGTGAAGTCTCCTAACTCTCCTCAATGTAACTACTACATAAAATGGAGTTCCTGGCTAATCTAAGGGCATGTCTCCCAACCAGACGATGTTGCTTCAGCGCTCCTATGACTGCAGATATCTTCCCCTCGACAAGTTAAGCAGCTGCCCAGACTTTTCCTGTCTACAAATCGGAATTAGTGCCAATTTCCCATTAAAGACTTGCCAACACGCTTCCTCAACGAAAGGGTACTATTTTACCCATTTCATTCGCTATGCAATTGCTCCGAATATCATTGTGCCTAATTACCCAAATGAGTCTGTTAATGAAATACTCTGCTATCACCCTTTTACCGTTAGGGACTTAGCGAACATAACATCCAATCATGAAACAGTGGTGTTGAAAAATTCAGCAGCAGCAATAAAAAACACAACGGCTTTTAACATCAAATTTCCTTTTTATTGCGCTTAATTTTCGAAATAAAAAAATCAATTAATTACAAACTATTAAAATTAAAATTAATGCCTTACTCCTCAACCAAATCAAAAACTTCTGCTCTGTATCGTAGCTGCAACCATTATGAAATACAATTTCAGTATTGAACTGAAAATACTGTTCCGTTTTTGCTTCGTTGACGAATCAGAAAATTGCCCTTTATACTCGTATATGTCCTCTCAGTCTTAGGTAAATATCCAAGTATTTATTGATGCTCTTTTGTTTAATTGTCCCCTGTTATTCGTTGGTTGTCAGAAGATGGAAGATGGGAAGATGGGAAGACTCGAATGCTTATTACTTAACAGAGTGGCGTGAATGCAAATTATAACCAATTGGACTTACTACCCCCATATATGCAAACTTTCCAAGGGGGATTGTGACACTACTTCGCGACAGATTGGGAACCTCATACAAAAATGCAAAATTTTTTGCACAATAATTTTCGGTGTTAATACTCAGATCCAAAATGTAGTATATTATCGAAAGTACATGTGAATTTTCGCATATGTTTCCTTCTCTTAAAAGCATGTGCTCTGAAATTTCAATCTGCGATATTCAACCATTTCATTTCTATTAATATTTGATTAAACCGGCAGTATCCGTACTGTGTCCGCGGCAACCGTTGCTGACATCCGGAACAGATTGTATTTAAGCAGCAAAATTGTTGGCCAAAAAGGTGTCTACAACACATCTCTCCAAATGAAAAAGATTAACGCCTTTAACTCGTTTGTACGGATGAGAGTTGTGAAAGGCTATGTATAGATATGGAGATAGATTTTCTATCCCGTTGCTGTCGAACTGCGGCCAAGTTAGTCGTAAGAAAGTGTGCCATAAATTCTGCCTCATGTCAATCATTGGGATAAGAAGTTCTGAGTGATTCTAGAGGAATAAGACTTTCCCATTAAGAGCGGCAGGAATTTTTCGGGCAACCCGGTGATTTTAGTACTCTAGTCAGAACTTTTCAAAAGTTTTGGGCAACCGTAACTTTTGTAGTAGTATCCCAAACTTAAAATGTGACATGCTATCGGAAGGGGAACGTTCCAGTGTTCCAATATCTTAACTTCAAACATTTTATTCCCGTGAATATTTAAATAACTCGATATCACGCTGTTATCCATCTCGTTAGTATCCGTACGTCGATTTTCATATATTCCTTTAAATGTAAAGTCACTTTTGTATGAAAGCGAATCGTTGTAGTATGTTAATTCCATGCAGGCATTTATCAAATGCTGACTATGGACAATTTGAAAATATTCAGATAAGAAACAATATCCACAAGTGGCCATAGAATTAAAGCCATAATGGAAACTACGAACCAGAGACCAAATTTGAACTGCTGTGCTTAAGCAAAAATGGATTACACTAAGTCTTAACAACTCAATTTCAGAATTTTTCTAAATTATTTATTGACTTAGCACTAAACCCAATTTAGACTTTCGGAGTCTTTTTAATCCGTCCATTCATCCCCTAATTTATCATCTAGGTAAGCACTTGGTTTTCGAATAATAAAATACAACTACTTATACATTCATATCCTAGTACTGTAGTTCGAAGTTAGAGAGCGTTAGAAACAGTGTTGGCAAAAAACCAGGTTTTTTTAAGCCCAACCCTCGGGGTATTATCGGGTTTTTTCGATGGGTTTTTTGGGTTTTATAACTGCTTCCAAATTTCGTTTATGTCGACAATATTTTTTATTTGGTAGTACAATTGCGTTGTTTTGTATTTACAATGCAATTTTGCACTCTTGGTCGGATCAAGGCGGCATGGTGTAAATCGCAGCAGACTGCTATTACTTCGTTTGAACTGTGCATTATGAGAAAGAAGGACGGAATATAAAGACAGACAGATAAACTTTTCTGTTTGCATGACAACGCTCGTTCTCACGCTGCAAAAGTTACCAAACAATTGTTTGAAATAATCAGATGCCACACCGGTCGTATTCCGCAAATATTGATCCTTCTGACGATTGGCTGTTTCGACGGATACAGTATATTTTGGCATGTCTTTTTAAGAATTATAAAAAGATATTGCCTCAGATATGCGGAAAAGATGTAAGCAGTGATTTGATGAATAATTCATTATTTTCTTTGAGCTAAACAAGCAAACCGAATTAGTGTGTACTCCCAATACTTGAATTTTGGATAAATTACGAAAACCTTTGGCACAAAAAACCCACCCGGGTTTTTTAAAATATGAAACTCTATAAAGCCCGGGTAGGTTTAATTGGGTAACCCATTTTCTTTTTCTTACTAGCAATTTTACAATTTTGCTTGAATTCTTAGCAAGTACTTAAGTTCTGCAGGCTTTTAAAGATTCACTTGCTTAAGATATTGATCCAACATTTAAAAATATTTATTTATTTTTTCTATTTTTCTCTTTTGTATTTATTTTGTTTTTTTACAATGTTTATTTCACTTGTTGTATTGATTGGTTAACATTTTTTATTTTAGCTTCCATATGTGTTACAAATTTATTTCTTACCTCTTTAAAAGAGAGCAGCAATGAAAAACCAAATGTCATAGAAAAAAAATAAAAACAGAATTTCGTTTATTTATCATCAATAACACGATATGCAGATATTCGCCTCGTATCTGTACTCAAATATTACCATATGTGACACAAATTTGGCACGAAAAACAAATAAATTACAATTTCACCTTTTTGTTTGTATATTGACATTCCCCGCTCTGAACTGCATACATTTTATAGAAGTAAGAATATATATGTATACATATGCATGTGTAGGTATATGTGGTCTGTATTATGTAAATATGTATACGTCGAGTAAAATTTGTTTGTTTTTTTTTTTTTTTTACTTTATTTGCTTGTTGCTTTTCTATTTAAATGTTCACATTGTTTTCATACAAATTTTCGTATCGTATTGGAATGCAATTTTCAATGTTTTTTGTTTTATTTTATTTTGCAATGCAACAACAAATACATTTTCATTTTATAGAAACACTTGTCTAAAAATGTCCTCAACATAAACATACGAGTATATAGTTGGAATTGGCAAAAAGGAATTTTAGTTTAAAGGCATGAAACTTGAAAAAAAAGGAAAAACAAATTAAAAATAAATAAAATTGAACAAAATAAGTTCTTTATAGCTGGAGTCAATATGCATATGTATGTATTGTACTTACATACATATATACAATAAAGCATGGCCCTTAGTGGAACATATAGATACAATACGTAAATGTTTTACTGAACATTTCCAATCATTACAAAACGCAGTAATAACATTGGCTGCCATTATTAAAACAAATTTAAGTTAAATGTGGTCAAATTAATTTTTCTCATTCTGTGGCATTTTTTTAAACGTTTACCATAAAATCAAGAATTAAAAGGTTATCTCCATAATCGCACGTTAAAATGTTAAAAATGACCTACAAAAGCAGTTTTATTGCCTTATTTATCGTTTAATTATATCCTACACCAGTGTAATCAGGTTTGTAACGCAAGAAAGTAAAAGTTTACTACCTACCTACTACTACTGATGATGCAAACAGAAATTGAACAAAAAAGAGTTCGATTTGACTCTTGAGTGGAATGTGGCTATGTTGCATTGGGTACATACATACATAATTCTCTCACTATTCCAACTGAAACAAGTGTGTATAACTCAAAAATACCAAGAGCGTGACTAGTACTCGTTTACCAAGTGAAACTTTAAAGTCATCGATTTTAATATTCCAAAGATGGTTTGTTCGAATCGGAAATGGTAATTTTGATACTGAACACTTAGACTGCCTAATGTCAACCACACAAATTCGTATTTGGCGAAGTAAAGGCATTATTTCATGAGGGTAGGATTGTCAAACTTTAAAAGACCTTAAAAGCTTAAAAATAGCCGCCCATGTAGCAACTACAGAAACGTTACCAGCAGCAGATTTAATAGAAAAGTAGGACATTTAGTAACCACACGAGCTGAAGACGACAGATGTTAAAAAACGTTCTACATGTTTGAAACACTGCTTGAACTGCATAAGTAACAGCCATCTAAGTCAAGGCACACTTGAGCACATATAGCGGCCTGTTGTGATACCACACATGAAGCGATGACAAAATCCAGATTAAACGGTTTTGACAATCAACCAGAGGCTTTGCAGAGAATCACAATTCACAAGTTTAGTCGAAAGCTAGCCTGACAGGCTAAAGAACCTGGCTCGGAAAAAGGCGAAATAAATATGAGAAGTCTACGACGAGCCAGAGACGAAAACTGAAAAATGAGGCGGTGTGGTACAACAACAACATAAATTGCTACACTATTCACAAACAGAAACGGCTAGCGTTATAACAAAGTATCAAAAGATCGTCGCTTGTGTATATGCATATGGTATGCATCGCAGAGATGGCAAATTGCATTGTGTCAAGTGTTCACCGTTAATAAACTGTGTTATATGATATTTGTATGTTGGCAGCGTCAATAAAGCCATGCTATGTTGTGTCGGTATTGATGGACTACAAAGTCATGTTAGATATCTTCCTCAATCGATCCACAACCTCAGTAGAAAATATTCGCAGGTAAGTGTAGCCTTATCCCGTACTTATCTATTACCAAATGATCTGCGAGTTTAGATGCATAGAGGAACCAATCCTACGGTCTAATTGAACTTGAAGTTTTTACCGTATCGAAAACAAAAGGATTTGAAACATGTCTAGCAAATATATATTTATGCGGTTAAAACGTTTTTTATTGCAAAGGCGTCAGGCTTTATTAACTCTATGCCCCTCTAGTTTACACATCCATTGGTATTGTTTTTTTATGTGTGGCAGTTTAGGAGAGAGAGACAGCCACGATTAAAGCAAGTCAAACTTGAGCATACATGGCGACCCATTATGATACCACACACGAAGCGAAAGCCCTGTGCTGTTCACCAGGTTCTGATTAACCGGTCTTGACAATCATCCGGAGGTCTGCATGGAACCGCATTCCAGAAAATTACGTCGTAAGCCAGCATGACAGTCTAATGAGTCTGGCTATTAGCCTGACATCGATGGTCAATAATTGCGACAGGCTATCGAGAAACAGCGAGTAAAGTATAATTACACTGTACGGACACTGCAAAATAAGGTGGGCTACACTCTCCTCTTCCTCGTTGATCTACAACCTCGGTAAAGTAAAGTGTAATTACTCATTTTGCAGTAGGCACAGCCTTTGTACGTACCAACCCATAATATAATGTCATGTGAGGGTAGGCGCAGTAGAGGAGATACTCCCACAATCTAATTTAGACAACTGATTGGTGCACCTACCAACCAATCTAGGTCAGGTTAGTATAGCAATGGAACAAGATTCCTCCTCTGCCAAGAATCTATCAGCGTCCAATAAATACCTCTGCCTAATAGAAAGGTTAACGGAGGACAATGGTACACTAACCCTTACAGTTAGGTGACTGTCCGGTGTATGCCTGCCTTAGCATTAGATCATTAGCTACACAATTACCCCGAATATCCATGTGACTAGGGACCCAAATGAGATGGACTCCAAAACGCCGTGAGAGTATTCCAAAGTAACTCCGACGGTCCCTAACGAGCTTGGAGCTTAAGAAAGAGATCTAATAGCCGCTTGGCTATAAGGAAGGATGCATTTGTCAGCCGTGTGAGCACATGGAACGAAGTCTCCCATCCAGCACTGATCCGGATGGGAAATAGTCAATATCATCCTGAATTCAGGGTTCCTCAAATAGAATATAGGTGTGACCAGAGAATACGCCAACGTGACAAGACAATGCAAGTTTAGCTTGTTTTCTGGAAAATTTCCCAGATGGGAACTAACCAAACGTGAAAATAAGGGCCTTGGTAGGCGTAGTACGCAACAGCCATGTAATCTGGATTGCATCAGATCTCCTCACTGCTCCGTGTAGAAGATTAGGTTCAATAACCGTTGAATAGATCCAACGAATGACGCTAGATCTAAAATCCCATCTAGCACCCACTGCTCCCCTATAGCAGTAGGTGGCACAAGCAGCTTTACAAGCTCTTGCAGCCAAGTTGGCCTTCCAATTTAGCTTGGAGTCAAGAACAAGGCCCAAGTATTTGACCGTTGGACTCAGACTAAGCTTGGTACCATCCACATTTGGCAACGTAAGGCGAGATACCTTTTACCTCCTAATGAAGATCATTATACCTATTTTACAAGGGTTCACACTAAGCCCATACTCTATACAGCAAGCACATACAATGCTCAGGACAAAATAGGCTTGTTCGCAGTTTCTGTGTATAAATGCCAGATAGTGCAATGGCGATGTCATACGCATAAGTGACGATTCTATCACCAGAAAGGATAGATAGAAGCCAAGTGAGGAGCGTTTTAAGTGCAAGATTCCATAGAACGGAGAAAGGAGGAGGAGTGCCCTTTGCACCATTCTCTGTCGAGATTCAAGGAGAAGATCTATAAGCCCAACTAGGCCATAATCGACACCAAGGCCACATAGAGCTTTAACGATTGAGTTGGCATAGACGTTGTTGAAAGCCCCTCATTATCAAGAAAGACAGTGAGAATGTACTCCCTGATATGTAGCGAGTGGAGCTCTACCCCTCGTACAAGCGTCTTGAGAGGTGGACAAGCGCAAAGAAATGATAGAGTTCCTAGTATGTAGATCAAGAACTCTCTCCAGTGTATTCAACTGAAAAGAACTGATACTAATGGGTCTGAAGCTTTGAAGATTTGTGTGTGATGATCTTCCAGCTTTGCATTCCTCCAGCACAGGGTAGAACAAGATCCTTCCCATGATGAATGTCAGCCGGGATAATGCCATCCGGTCCATGGGATGCTAAATATTTGAAGGTACCAAACACCCAATGAAGTTGATCAGAAGTTATCTGAAGTGAAGAGTGATGACCATCATCAGCTTTGTTAGCAACTAGGTCCGCAAAGGGAACACTGCTCGATTTAGATATCTTAATCAAAATTCTTCAGGACTACGAAGAGTCTCCAGATTCTATGCAATGAGAGATTGTGTAATTATACGTGCAATTTCAGGGTCTGTTAAGAAGAGTTCTGCGACGGAAGAACTGAATTATTGCGTTCGGTTATGCTGCGAGATGTAAGTAACGGGTCTATTGATAATACAATGCAATACAGTTGCCTGCTGTTGTTTGATTCTGATAATTTTTCTGCTTTATTTGTCAATGACTCTGTATAAAATCGCTTATCACCTCTCGTTTAATATTTTATGCTTAAGAATTCCAAAATTTATATGAAATACACCCAGTAATGAGCTGGTAGGGTATTTTAATTCTTATATTTTTTTATTTATTTATTAAACATTAACCAAAAAAGAGTTAACTTCCATTTTTAAATAGTCTTAATTGAAAATTGCTTAAATAAACGTAATTTTTCACAATCTCTTTAAATTTAAATCCCATTTGCCAACTCAAAGATAAAAATGTCGAGTAAAACAAAACATAAAAAGCTTTTTGATATGATTAATGAATATAACGTTTATATTTATGTTAAGCCTTTTTTGTTATTCACATATTTTCTTTTATTTTTATTGTCTCTCTCTTTCTCTCTCTCTTTTTCTTTCTTCTACTGTACCGAGTAAGTAAATTTAAATAAAAATCACACACACATTGAGAGAGAAACAAAAAGTTGCATAAATTTTACAATACGCGAATACGAATATAATACTTTATGCAGTAATACTTGCTAGTAAAAAAAAACAACAACAGCAATAGTAGTATGTAGTCCCATACAAGCTGCAGAGTAAGAGTACAAAGAGTAAGAGTACAGAGTACAAAGAAAAAGTTATTGAATACACACACTAGAGTTATACGTTTTTAATGCTCGTTTGCTCTCTCTTTTTATTTTAATGTCATTGGAAGTATGTTTATGACTGTGTTTGAGAGCGAATTTAAGTTTTTTTGTGCTTTTTTGCAACTGAGTGACATACTAGAGCTGTGCTAGTACAGTGATACCACTTACTTGGTTATAGCTATGATTATAGTAATAATAATCATGAAAAATATATACAAAGCAAAAACAACAGCATTAACAACAATTGTAAACTAAAGCTAGTGCGGATATCCGCAATGGCGTTTATTTGTATATGAACATGTATGAGCACAAAGACTATGGTAACCAAACAGTCACATATCATATTCATTTCATTTAAGTTGATACCGAGCAAGACTACTACTACTAACTACGACTGCTGCAATCATAACTACATGCTCTCATATTACTTTTAATATGTTTATGCACTCGCTTTCACGTGTACTCACTCATTCTTTCTCTTTCTCTCTTGCTTTTGTCCTTCCTTAACTTGAAATACATGCATTATAGCAACAATGGTGGTTATTACTTAAACTACAAATACAAATATTGTTTAAAACTACTCATGTATGTGTGTGTATAAAAGCGAACATATTTCTTTGTATATATGTATGTATGAGTGAGTATGTGTTTATAGTTTCGGTTTTTTTAAGGTTAATTCATTGCGACAGTAAACAGTTCTTTTTTAACTAAATGCTTAAGTAAGTGTGTGTTGAGTTTATTTTACTTTCTTTTTGTGAACTTGTACATTACACGTAGTATTTGTTTGGAATGGTATATAAACTATAACTGCAGAGAGCAAGTACAATACAGGATATTAAAGTGTGTTAAACAGAACTAAAAATTCAGTTTTTTTCTACCCTTTAAACTAGACAATATTTGTTCGTTGTGTTTGTTATGAAAAGAATTGTAAATGACTTGAATTGAAGTTTCATTGCCAAAGTGTATAAGACTTTGAGGCTCTTGGGAAATGAGAGTTTAGGCTTTTTTCTTGTTGTATTAAAACAAAAGTAATCATTATATACGAGTATATACATATTATTAATATATATAAAAATGACGTGTATTTCGTGATCGCTAAACTCAAAAACTACTCCACCGATTTCGACCAAATTGTATATACATGCTCTATGGGGCGAGAGGAGTGTTTCGGTGTAGTTTGAAGTTCGTCCGACAGATGGCGCAATATTTAGTTTTTTATGTTTTCGCACCCTAAGTTAAGAACTACTGCACTATGCTGTGTTAAGTTGAAGGCGTTGGTTCGTTAATCAGCGTGCAGTGGAGCTAATTAGGCTAATACCGACTGAAACCTAACATCTTTTTGTGAAAAAAATATATTAAAAAAAACTTTTTTAAACTCTATTTGCGCAATAAGCCTATTATATGTTTTGCTGAAGGCGTTAGGTGCTTGATCGGCGTGTGGCGGCGTGTGGCGGCGTGTGGTGGCGTGTAGCGGTGTTAAGTATACCAACACCGACTCATATATAACCTCTTTTCGTGAAAAGTTCGTGGGTGTCAAACGAAAAAAAGAACTTATTAAATTGAAGATAATTTATTTAAATTAAATATTACATACATTTTAACCTAAGGTGTTAGTGAAAGTAAATTAATTGTATTATTGAAAGCTATTGAAAAAAGTAAATAAGCAACAGGGCAGCCTTTCTATCCGAACAATAACAAAAAAATATATATCATAAGAAACGTATATTGCAGTACAAGATGCCACGCTCACGTGCAAATATTGGTCGCCGTACACGACACACAAATTATATTAGTGTGCTGCACTCACAGCAGACACAAGAGGAGCGCGCAGAAGACAACGAACTAGCCAGGAATCGAATGTTAGCTTTATTCCAAAATTAGTCACAAGAAACAGTTCAACATAAAAGGAAGATTTGGGGCCAGCAACGCGGATTGGTCCCAGCTATCAAAAATATATAATTCCATTTGAACAATAATTGATATGTCGATTAGTGCAACTTTCATTCTTCTTTTAAATATCAATCAGACATGACTTTGCATGTAAACCAGTCTTACAGTGAAAATAAAATTCGAAGGCAAAACAACGTTTGCCCGGGTCTGCTAGTATATTATAAATTTGATTTTTAGCTTTAGTTTGCTTATAAGCTTTTAATAATGCGTTTCATAGGTCTAACGAAAAAATTGAAAAATGCATGACTCACTCAATAGCTTCCTGGTGGAAATATTCTCGTAGTGTCACATGCAACTGTTAAAAACAGCGCATGCGAGGACGTTCTAGTTAATTGATAGAGTTGGATGTCAATTTTAGTCTTTCCTAAACCTTCTTGAAATGGCTAAATATATATTTTGAAGAAGCGGCCTATACGTGGCAGTCGTACTCATTTTAAATCGAATATAGGCCATGCAAATATTAAAAAATTCAGTTCGAGTAAAATATTGGGTGGGTTATCTATCGATTTAAATTTGAACCAGCGGTTATTTCGAATCTGGCAATACTTATGTTATTCTATTTTGTCACAAAATTAAGTATATTATCTCCACTGAACTAAATGTATCGCCTTACGCTTGAGTATCGTTGGGATTTATTGGGAATTTATTTCCAAAACGAAGACAATTGGTCGGAAATTGCAAAAAAATCCAAAAATTGCAAAAGTCATCTTTTCGGATGAAGCTCATTTTCATCTTGGTGGGTACGTTAATAAGCCTCAGAAAACCCAAACGTGGTCTTACAGAAGCCAATACACCGATTAAAAGTGTCTGTTTTGAGCGGTTTGTGCAGCGGAGGCATCCTTGGCCCGTATTTTTTTGAAAATGAAGTCGGTGCAACCATTTTGGTTAACAGAAACATCTATCGCACCGGCCGATTCTTTTGTGCCCGCTCTTCAAGGTATTGATGTGAATGATGTTTTGTTTCAAGAGGATAGTGCAAGTCGCCACACATTAAATGTCACTATTTATTTATTTAATCAAGCATTTGATGGCAGTATAATTATTCGAAATGGTGATGTCAATTGGCCGCCAATAAGCTGCGATTTGACACTTGGCATGCCGACAAAACAGAGATATTTGAGCATTTGAAGGCCAACACTCGTGATGCCATTGCCCTATACACTCGAAAAAGTTCTCGAAAATAGATTTGATCGAATGGTGTACTGTGAGGCCATCCGCGTTTGCTATAAGAATGAAATAACATTTCATTTCTAACTGGAACAGTTGTACTTTACAACAAAAAGAAATAAATTTGGCAAAATTTCTAACCGTTTTTGTTTTATTGCATTTAAAAGTTTAAACTTTTAAATTGCCTACCCTATATTTCCTGTGCTGTTTAGAAAATCCGAGGCTGTTTGATTACTGTGGTATGACTCCGTTTTGGCAAGAACATACCATCCGCCACCGTACTGTGAGATATCTGAGAACATCGTTGAGTCTAAATCAATTTAACTCCACAAGAATGGTCATTATATAGCTGCAAAGAAACCTGCTTTTTTCATAACTAGTGACAGGCGACAATATCGTTGAAGGGCAGTCCGAGTCGAGCCGCATGGTCACCTTGCATCCAATGCCCAGTTATCATTACCTTAAATATCTTTGTGTCTTATCTCTTTTGAGCCAAATTAACTTAGCCACTCAGTGTTCAGATTATGTAGATCGGGATTGGAAAACTCACTAAAAAAAGCGCACTTGAGCACACTTAGCGCCCCGTTCTAATACAACATAACGCGTTGCCCCAATTATATTAACCAGAGTCTTGGTGATCAAGAAGAGGCCCCGCATATAAGCACTTTCCTAGGTTAGATCAAAAACTAACCCGACATTTTAATGAACCTATTAACCTGATGTCAAGGATCTTTACTTCCGATAAGCCATCGATTACTCCGCCAATCGAGATACGGACACTGGCCTATAAAGTGCGCCACAGTCTCCTTCCCCTCAGCACATCCACAGCCACGATAAAAGTTATTTGCAGGTAAGCGCAGCCTTTGTGCCCGCCTACCTATGACGCAGTTGTCCGTGAGGATTGATACAACAGAGGAGATGACTCGACTGTACAGCTTGAACAGTTGCTTTAACCATATCAATGCTAGTGATTCTGCTAATTAAGCACGAGTCACCTTCCATCCAGGCTCTTTCAGTGTCTACCATCACATATTTCCCCTTGATCACCAGTTTAACCGAGGAAAAAGGCACATCCATCCTCACGTGAAGATAATCGTCCGGAAGAAGTGTCCTCGCTCTAGCTAACTAATCAGCAGCGTAGTTACCTGGGATGTCCCTGTGACCAGGAACACAGATGAAGTGTACAAAAAACACTCGTTATAATGCTACAAGGGAATCAAGGCAGTCCCTGACTAGCTTAAAGCTAAAGGTCACATCCGAAAGAGAACTGATCGCCGCCTGGCTAACAGAACAGATATATAATATATCGCTCCATTACTACGGATCCATTCTGTAGCATGAAAAACGGCCATCACAGAGACCAAATCTTCCCTACGAGGAATTAAAATGAAATCTCCTATACAGTTCAGGTACAGGTGAGGCATAGTCGATATCGGCAAGTATCAGAAGTTCCTCGGATATTATGTAGGAGTGCTTTAAGGGGATAATATGCCAGCGTGATAGGCCTCACCGCTACAAGTTTGGCCCGCTAATTTAATACGTAATATTGTTAAAACTTTTCTAAACAAAGAGTCTAAAGACTATGCATCGCTTCAAGAAAGGAACTTTCTTTATTTTTTAATGCTTCATATATCCTTTGCACAGGGGTATTTAAGTACTTCTTTCGAACATCTAGAAATGTAATCCATCTAAAGGACATCAAAATTAATTATCATGAACATACACAATTCCCGAGACATTCCTAGTGGAACAAAAGGGATTATATTTTAAAACTTATTGAAAATGATCTAAATATTAACGCCGGCTCCGAACTGTAGATGCATTAGATAGAGAAGTTGTTCATAGCGGATATCCTCATAACCGGTCGATAGCAGTGTTATGAGGTGATATACTTTCTGTAAACTGTTAGTTGGTCTGATCTGGGATTGAACCGAGGATCTCTTGGTTGGTAGACGGATGTGGTATGGTAGACAAATACCACAAACTCACACAAATATTTAGATTACTTTTTAATAAAATTCAAAAAGTGGTAGTAATCGATTTTGGAAAAAAAGCGTTCATACAAAGAATTCACAGAATTTCTTACCTTCTAAAGGGTCCGCCAAATAAATTTTCTTTTTTTGAAAATGCGATAAAAAAAACTACTGAATATCTTCTCAAATTTCTTTTTTTTTGTTTGAAAGTACAATCCTTCCGGTTAAAAATGGAAAATAATTTCTTTCAAATGGCTGCCTCGGCTGGCCATACAGTAACGTACACGATTGCTCCAATTTTTAAGCACATTATCGATTGTGTGCAGCTGTATTTCACCAATGGCTTCACGAATATTGTCCTTTAGAGCGTCAATTGTCTCCGGCTTGTTGGCGTAACACACTCCTTTGATGGCACCCCACAAATAATACCAACGGTGTCAAATCGCAGCTACGAGGTGGCCAAACGACATCAGCTCTGCGGCTGATAATGCGATGTTCAAAAACAGGGCGCAAAACATCGAGTGTAGCTTCGGCTATATGACACGTAGCGCCGTCCTGTTAAAACCAAATGTTGCTTATATCCTCCTCTTCAATTTTTGTGAACTAAAATTCGTTCAACATGGCCCGATAGCAATCGCCATTGACTGTAACGGTCACTCCTTGCTCATTTTCGAAGAAAAATGGCAAAATTATGCCTCTGAACCAAAATCCGCACCAAACAGTGACTCGTCTTGGGTGTATCGGCTTTTCAATGTATGCGTGGGAGTTTTCAGTGCCCCAAATGCAACAATTTTTCTTGTTTACATACCCGCCAAGATCAAAACGAGCTTCATCTGCAGCATCACCCTGATTTTCAAAGTAATACAAAACCATATCCGTTCATCAGAAGGATAAAACTAATTATCTGTCAAATCAGACATGAGCTAAGTGTTACCATTCACGAAATAAGCACTAGTTGAAAAAAAACGTTAGACGGTGGACCCTTTATAAGGGCATTTTAATTACCTAATTACTTATTTATTTTCCTAACAGTTCAGTTTATTTATTTATTAAACAATAATAGTCTTTTAATGCAATATATTTCGTTTGATTTACACCCAAGATTCTATTCTCTCTCTTTTCTTCTTTTTTTGTTTCAGGTTACTAAAGTATATTAATTGAGTTTCACGAATGCAGAATATCTATTATTTTAATGTAATTTTATTAAAAGGAATAAAGCAAAAAATAAAACAAAAAAAAGCGAAAAACGAAATAAAATAAGAGAATTGCAAAAGACATAAATTTTATTTTATTTGCTTGTATACAACCAAAGAAAAATTTATTACATTTTTCGCGTATTTTCTTTCACGATTTACCTTTTGCGTTTTCCTATATCAAGGTGTATGAATATGTGTTTTGTGTATTCACATTTGTATGTGTATTACAACAAGTACTACTTCAATCACAGTTGATTAGTTTTGCCACTGGTATGTGGCAAAAGCTCTATTTCTGAATAGAAACGAATTCCGCCATACGAATATTAAATTCATATACAAAAAAGTACGAAAATTGAAAACAACTGTTGCATAAGTTATGCGCAAATAACAAATTTTTAGTCTATGAAAATGCGTTAATGCCATAATAAATATTCCCGAAAATACACACTCACAGTACAATACAACTTAACAAAATTCATATTAGGATTACATTTAGCAAACACACACATACCCTCCATATTTAAGACGCAGACCCAGAAATAACAACAAACAATTTAAGAAGAATGATAGAAAGAATGTATAGTGAAATAGATAAAAATAGGAAGAGGAATAGGAATAGAAATAAATGGCTTAAATATTTACAAATTCTGTGGTAATAATTCATCAGAGCTTCTATACTCTCGCTCTCTTGCTCAAGCCAACAAGGAAGAGCTCACACACGCACACAACTTCATAAGCAAATATATGTTGTTTTAAGAAATTTTTGTTGATTTAAGAGACTTGTGTGTGTTTATTAAAGTTTAAGTGTAAGTAGTATGTAGTGATGCAGGTTGGTGTTGGTAGCTGAAATGAAGTCTTTCCCATTTGGTAGCATATTAATAAATCTGGTATGTCAGCAATGTATTTTGACAGGATACAACAGAGAAACAAACAAAAAAAAAATAAATATTTTTGCAGAAAAAGAGAGAAAAGACAGAAGAAACAATGAACATATGTAAAGCATAGATGAGATTGAGAACAGGGTGTTGTGAAAATAGTTTGACTCCAAATGGTCCTATGGGAATCATACGTTTTCGCAGCTCTCTGCAGCTAATAAAAGCGCTTCTTCTAAAGAGTTCATTTATAATGCGAAATATATTCTCATAATGTTTCGTGCCTAAGCAGCCTCTTTCCCATTATTAACCTCTCTTATTATCTCACGTTCTAAATCTTGCCTTAACTGCAATTCTTCTAGCCTTATTGAAAAGCTATTTAAGATCCTTTCTACGCTTCTTAGATCGCATGTTTTTGAAATTTTATTTTGTGCGCAAGATGCTCATTGTTGGCCTTTACAAATCAGTTTGTTATCATCTCCAAAGTCTGCATACTTGGTTTATCCTACATTAACTATATAGAACTGCACGTGTTTGATTTGTTTTACTGTTTATATCTGATAATTTTTTAGCAACTTTCTTTTTGCCCGCACTGTTTTTAGCAGTTTTTTCAGTTTAATCTATAATTTACCCATGAATCGATTTACAAACGAACAACGCTTGCAGATTTTTAATTTTATTATCAAAATTTATGCTCGAAATTCATGAATTTTTATCGAAAAATTATGTTCAAGGATCAAGCTCATTGCTGGTTGAATGAATACGTGAATAATCAGAATTTCTGTACTTAGTTCGAATAATAGCCAGAAGCATTGCAGGAAATGTCAATGCATCCCGAAAAATACACAGTGTGTTGTGGATTATGGACCGGCGTCGTCATTGAATCGTATATTTTCAAAGACGACGAAGGCAGGAACGTAACTCTTAATTGCGAGCAGTACCGTGCGATAATTACAAATCTTTTTTTGCCCAAAACGGAAGATCTGGACTTGGCTGAAATGCGATAGCTACGTAGCAGCTAAACACCAAATTATATAGATGGTTATATGGACGCAAATAAATATTTCATAAATTTCTCTGAATTATGTGTTTTTGTTGGCCCGAAAGATTCTCAGGATTCCAGTTACTTAAGTAGCCAAAGTGCGAAGTTTCATGTCTCACAGAAAAACAGTTTTATTGACTTAGCGTTTGATCGGCGAGGCTGATCATCAATTGGCCAAGTACTCGCTTTTCAGACTTTTAGGGGTTTCTATTATTGTTTCAAGTCACTTGAATCACTTGCATAAGAAGTAAAATTTTTCCACTTCTAAGTTTTTTTTCTCCGTCACTCCTCAAGGGAGTAGATTAGTTTTCCATAAAGCATCCATTACTTGTTTCAGTTTCAATTTCAATTTTATCTTTCAAGCTAAATAGATGATTAATCTACTGCAGCTCGCCTCCATAAGAGTGTGTGTAGTGATGAAGATCTCTGCTAAGTGGTGGTGGTGGCTTTGATGATCCTTATTTAGTATTTTTTTTTTAACCAGTAAGTGGCGTTTTTTCCTGAATAAAATAAATAAAATAAAAAATAAATAAATTCGTCTGTCATCATCGCCAGGGGTAAACTGAAAGATCCTTATTTTTTAGATGCAGCTGTCTGGGAGAATTCGAAGCCTCCTTATTAAACACTCGAAACAACAATTAAATTTTTTTCCTCATGTCCTCTCTGGGGTCGAACCTGGATCACTTTTGTTGTTATGCGACCGCTCTAAACACTACACCAGACCGCCCCCTTCTAAGTTATTATCGTCGATTTATGTTCTATGTCTTATGATCCTGAGGCCAACTTAGCTCCAAAGGCTTTCGACAGTAAAATTTCAAGAAAGAAAGGTAAGATTCATAAGTAAATTTCACAGTCACATAATAGTACGAGGGCATTTTTTAACATAACAATTTGTCATATTTTTACCTCTTGGTCATTAACTTTTAGTTTAATGTTGAAAAAACTACGTTTATTAGCTCAATTGCTGCCAACATTAAGAACAGATAAGCTATCACGACACTATAAGAAGCACAATGTTCAAGTGATGAACCGTTTACCATTGTGCTCTAATTTAGATTGATTTGATTTGATACTAAAAAATTCACTGAAGCATGGGTGTGCCTATTTTCGGCCTCTACCATTGAATATAAAGCAAGGCTGTTCCATCAAGTCAATGCACGTTTGGACATTTGAGTAGTTACTGTGGTAAAAATAACTGCTACGCCATTCAGCATATTCTCCAGATTTTGCAATTTTCTTTTCTTTTTTTAATTCCAGAAGAATACGATGGTTATTTGAATAGCTTTGAAGAATCTGCTCTCTCATTATAACAAAAAACTACTCCGGTTAGCAGAACCTTTATTCAAGTGCTTGCTACACGTACGTTTGTATACGTTTGTCAAGAGCTACGTGTGTTGTATTTCTGTCTATTATTTTGAAGATATAAGAGACATGGTAAAGTATCTCTGCATTAAATCTATGCCCAGTCTGCCTATTTTTTTATTTTTTATTTTGATTTTCTGCAATGAATAAAAAATATGAGAAACACAGGGCAACATGCGTATCATGAAACGTTGTCTACATGTCATGAAGAGTATCTACTGAGAATAGAAAAAATATTGGTAAATTAAAGCTACAGTTACAGATTCACTTAAACTGATTTAAGCATTTATTAGGGAAATTATAAATAATAAATGATTTGGTTTTGTTTTAATAAAGTTACACTTGTCATTCTATAAAGAACTGAAACCTGAGTAATAATTTACAATAATTTTTTTATAATCTCTATTATATTACGAGCATAAAATAATAAAATATATGACATTGGAATTAAAAAAAATACAAATCTAAAAAACAATATTTATTATAAGATCATGAATGTAATTAAATTATAAAATTATAAAGTTAAAAAAAAAATTAAAATCAAATGTATGTGCTTCTTTCATAATGTCATTTTTTAAAATTTATTTCAGAAAATTTTTAAAGTAAAATGAAGACCAAATATTCAATTAAAATTTTCTCATAATATCTCTTTTCAAAGTTCCAGATTTTTATTTGCTGCAAATAAAGCATCTCTCTTGACAAGGAAAATGAAAGTGTTAATCTCTTATAGAGATAAAAAGAGAACAAAAACATTTACTGAATGAATAATGAGTAATGTTGTTACTTGTTGGAAGAGTAGAAAAAGTGATATGCTACTTTGATCAAAGGGTTTCCGGTTTTTCTTTTTTTTTTGGTTAAGTTAGTACATCTGTTGTTGATATTCCCGCTAAATCTTAGCGTCATAGCTTGATATTTGCAAACGTTCGTTGTAAAGAGTACATCTATCTCTATGTGTGTTGGCGACTTTTTACAATTTTGACCGTGTTGAGGTCGCAAAAGACATGATTTGCAAGGCTGAATCCGATCCAACATTCATCAAAAGAATCATTACTGAAGACGAGAGGTGAGTTTATGAGTACGAAATGCAATCCAGTCATCAGGCAAATGAATGGCGCTCACCAAATGAGCCGAGACCATTATCGGTCAAAAAAGAAGGTAATGCTCACAGTTTTAATGGACTAACACTCTATAGTGCATCATGAATTTTTGCCAGAAGGCCAGATAGTAAAAAAAGAGTATTATTTGGGCATTAAACATTAAACAGGTATTTAATTTGTAACACATATTTTGTTTAAAATTAATATATAAATACTTTATACCGCTCATCACCTCAGGTGGCGAGGCTATCAATAAACAGGGCGCTTGAAGATGATTTAACAAAATTTATGAATTTTAATTTTTATGGGCAAAGCTACTTCAGTCAAACTCCATGATAGATTAGTTTACACAGCCTCTCTCCGAGTATTTGATCCGAGCCAAATCCACTCAGTATACTTCACAAAAGCGCAATAACTTAGCAAATCTAAGGTGCCGGTTGTACCATAATCAACAATCTGTTTTGTCCTTTAAAAGTCTTTCTATTACTATTCAAATAGACTGCCAACCATGTTTCTATAATAAGTTGGCTATTGCTTACATAATTAAGAATTTTGCATTTAAAATGCATACACTACGTTGATCAAAAATTTCCGTTCCGATTTGATTTTTTTTTATGTTAGTACATCTGCTGTTGATATTCCCGCTAAATCTTAGCGTCATAACTTGACATTTGCGAAAGCCACGTAGCTAAGAGTACATCTGTATCCATGTGTGTTGGTCGAAAAAGACATGATTTGGGGGGCTGAATCCGACCCCACAATCATCGGAAAGATCATTATTGAAGGCAAGACACGGGCTTATGAGTACGATACGCAATCCAGACATCCGGCAAGTGAATGGCGTTTACCAAATGAGCCGAGACCATTTTCAGTCAATAAAGAAGGCTATGCTTACGGTTTTCAGGGATTAAAACGGTGTAGTTTTTGCCAGAAGGCTAGACAGTAAACAAAGCGTATTATTTTGGTATTATGAGACGTTTGCATGAAGCAATTTGCCGAAAGAGACATGAATTGTTGGCAGAAACTCGTAGATTTTGAACCATGATAATGCACCGTCCCACAGTGCCATCATTATTCGAAATTTGTTGACGAAAAATGAAACAAATGCCATTCAACAGCTATCAAATTCACCTGATTTGGCTCCCTGTGACTTTAACTTTTAAACCTTTACGGGAACAATCGTAGGAAGCACTGATGGACATACTGAAAACAGAATATACGAGTAAAAATGCAAATGTTAAGCTAAAACACTAAGATTTAGCGGGAATATCAACAGATGTAATAAAAAAAAAATTTAATCGGAACAATGGGACCGCCACACGCATGTTATTCCGGAAACTTTTTGATCAAGGTAGTATTACTTTAAAGCTGCCAGAAAAAAAATTATTGGAAAATAATGAATTGAAACTAAAATTTTATTTGAAAAATCTTTATAGAAAATCTTAAGGTAGAAGGAATATTAATCAGTTTTGTTACAAGTTATCCAATTGGCACAAAACCTGATTGTAGAGCAAAAAATATTAATTTTTTTGCTATGCTGATTACAGTTCTTATATCAGAATATATCGAGTACAAAAAGATCCTAAGTCAAGAGAATAAGGTGCGTGGTCAAGATATTCATACTTTAATTCATTGAAGTTTGCTATTGTTAAAGCACTCTTGCGGGATAGTGCGTTGTCTTGATGAAAAGTTATTTTCTTGTGCTGTAAGCGAGGTCGTTTATCTCAAACTTTCAAAATTCACTGATCCAAAGGGATCAATGAAAATAGTCAATCAATAGAATACCTTTGTAGTGCCAGAAAACCGTTACCATGACCTTACCATCCAATTTAACTCTTTTTGCCTCCTTAGATGCCCTTCCGCCAGATTCAGTTTATTGTTTGGCTTGTTCTTTTGCCACTGATGTACAGTGATTGATCCATGTTTCATCAACAGTTATTTATTTCCCTTAAACCGATTCAAACAAGCTTGAGAAAGTTTTATTTGAATACGTTTTTGGTCAACTGTTAACAAATACGACACCCATTTGGCAGAAAGCTTTTTCATCTGTAATTCTTAATGCAAAATAAAATGCACTGGCATTACCTATTTCACACACTTCCACTAGTCGATTGTCTAATACCACATCACTTTCACATGAGAATAAACGAGTCTTCGCCAATTCTTATCACTCAATTTGTTATTTTATTTATTTTTTTTGCATTCTATGTCATATGACATAAAGCCTTTTGTTTAGTTTTCGTAGTTGTACCTACACCTGCTAAATGCTTCATTTTAGCGATCAAGTGAATTGAATTTGGAGAAATTCACCTAATTTTTTTGTTTGTTCTGTACCGTTAAAGCTGCGTAGGTACTTATTTGCAATTTTTTTTTCTTTGTAGTTTTCACGATTTTTTATATGATTTATTACCACATTAGGGCTCTATCCGATTTTTTAATGCGATTTTCCAATAAATACATTTCTCAAAGTGGTATTAATAAATTGGTACTATTTCCGGGAATTTTATGTCCTTTTTCTCACCCATTTCAGTTTAGTAGGCTATACTCCCTAGCTTTAGTTTTAATTTTATTTAATTTGTATAAAGGTTTAGCGCAACGGACCAACAATCTCAACGAATACTGAAAGTGATTCTATCCTTTTGAACCAAAAAATTAACTATAATTTGCCTTCCTTACTAGAAAGATGAAAAAAGGGTAGCAATACAATAAGTTTTGGTTTTAATTAACCAGATCCAAAGTCTCACCAATATCCGAAAGGTCATAATAGTTGATATTGGAGCTGGGCATTGGTATATTGGCAAATTCAAAATTTAATCGATCAACATCTAAATCATAATCAACTCTCATGCCCTTGTTTAAAACACCCACGTTACGAATTTCCCTCCATTTACGCCTATATAATAAAGCAGTGGAAAATTTGTCCTGATAGAATTTACGTTTAGCAGCTTTATTTTATAGTTAACCTCACTTCTCCGATTTCTAAAAATGTACCTAATTTCCGGTGTTCTAAGCCTTTTCCATCATTCCTGCGCTTTATTCCCTAATTTAGACCTTAATCTCATTGGTATACCATGGCTGCATATTAGCACTCAGCGTTTTTGTCCTTAACAAATCATACTTCTCATATAGACGTTTATTGTTCTCATGCAAGAAGGATACCTGTTCATCAACGTGTGGCATTGTGAAGACCATGCTTCAAGGAATGCTCCCAGGTTCAACCTCCAAAGAGAAAAGATATATATTCTTAAAGTTACGAAAAGTTATTTTCCTGTCTCCTGAAGATGTTTTGTAGTCGTACAACAGAAAATTTAGATCATAACCTGAGAAAAGTGATGCAGACAATTGATCATATAATTGTACACGTGAAATATTATCAGTAAAGAATCAAGATCAAGCAGCGTTGCAGAGGTAGGTGTGTAATGTGCTGGCAGCAAACCTGTTCAGTTCTATCGCACTCATGTCTAGCATAAATCTACTATCGACCATGATATTCAATTAAAGTCCCCAGTTAAAACGACATCAGAAAATCCAAGCATTAGAGAAGATCAATTGTCAATAAGAGGCCCTTTTTCCACATTCCTGTTTGGTCTGTATATAGTACCTAATAATAATTTTCTTTCGTAGTTAAATATCTCAAGAAACAAATATTCCATTAATAAGTCACACTCACCATTATCAACATTTCTATATATAAGTTTACACTGTATAGGCTATTTAACATATATAAAGTGATCGAAATAAACGCAACTCGTAGTTGAAAACAGTTCATGACTTCGGACAAAATAAAACGACAGGTTGGAATTGTTTTGGAACAAGACGAATGAATTGAGGACCATGAAATAAGTTTTACATAGCTTTCGTTAGTGCAACACGTTTACCAGAAGAAACGTTATTACTTTGATTCTGTTTTTATCTCAAATTTATTGTAAGGCCTCTGATTTGCTTAATGTTACCAAATATTATAAAATATATTGCTTGGACTGCACCCAAAAGACTTTTTGTCAGACTTTTCTTTTTTTCGCTTATGACAGTCATCGCTCAGATAACTTTTTCACATCATATGATTGGTTATACTTATGGTTTGTTACGGGAAAAGTAATGCTTAGTCAGCACACAAATATTAAACAGATTTGGCTTTCAAAATCGAATAAATATACGCAACTGGTTCAAAATTGGATATTAAGCTTATAGTAGACAGGAGTATGTGTGAGTCAGTATTCGATTATGAGTTACTGAGCGAGTAACAGACCAACCTAAATTAGCGTGTAAAGCGCAACGTAATTTAGCGTCCACCTTTTACACTGTAATGAGTAACTTATTTATCTTACTTACCTTGTTTGATAGAAATCGCTAAATAAAAATAATAAATAAAGATAAAATCGCAAAATTGCCAGCTAACATGTCATTACTTAAAAATATGAAAACAATATAAAAGCAGTCGTTCTGCAACTAACTTCACTTCGTTACGCGCTGTCAAAATTTTATTTTCCAACTGCAAAGCATTAGCGCCGCGCTATTTGGGTTGGTCTCATACATTTTGTATGAGCATGAGAATTTTTGGCAGATAGTTTGCGCTTTACGCTCTAATTTAGGTTTTTCTCTAATACAAAAAGTCATTAAAGTTTTTTATTCATATAATACCTACCATTCATATTACCTCACTTGATTAAATATATACTTACTTTTTAAAAAAGAAAATATAAAATTTTCTTCATCTCTATAAAAAAATCACTTAAACTTCTTCTATATTTTCTTAATTTTATTTTATTTATTCTTCTTTTAATATATTTTTTATTTTTTATTCTCTTTTTTCCAGAATTTAACATGATTTCTTCTTTTTGTTGCTTATTTACCAGTTTAAAACTTTATCGATTTTAATTTAGTTGGTTTCTACCAACTTTTAATTATAACTAATTCTCTTAAGTATTAACAGGAAAATAAAAACTTAACATTTGCCTTTTTTTAATTATCTTAAGGACTAAAGAGCAGTTTTTCTAAAAATTTAAAAATTAAAGAAAAAAATCAAAGAAAATATTTACAGAAATTTATCCTAAAGCTTAAGGTTAATAAAATATATGTAAATTCTATAAAGACTAGTCATCGTATATGTAGTTACAGATAATGAATGTTGAAATATATTTATATTATGACTAGAAAATGTTAGTCTTTAATATTTATGCATAAAATTAATAAATATTTTTTATGATTTTTTTAAATTTATTATTAAAGATATGGTTATTGAAATTTTCTTCTAAGAGATATGTGTTTAAATTTAAAGGATATGTACAATATTTGATTTTTATATTAAAGAGTTTTATTTTAAAAAGTTTTTTTTTTATAACTTTTACTAAATATTGAAGCTTTTCTTTGTTATCTTAAAATTAGTTTTGATATTTCTTTTTTTAAATTTATTCTAAAGTAAGTTACGCTCAAGTGGAAACAAAATTGTTATGAAATATTTTTAAAATTGATCAAAAACAAATGAAATGTAAAAATCCCGGTAGTGAATTTAAACGACATTATCACTATGATGTTTTCATGGATGAGTCATCACAATATCAGTATCAAATTGAAATTTATATAAAATTATCATAAATGAAAAATTTTTTTAATAAATCCTGAAAATGACCATGTCATTGAAAGTCACCTTTCTAAAGGAAAGATAGAATTAGCGACATTGTCTCATATGAATCGACTTTTTACTGAAATGTAGCGACAATGTTTATATGAGTCGACTAAATGCTGAAATTTTGTCTTATTGTCTTAATGCTGAAATTTAGTAACATTGTCCGCTAGGAGTCGACTTCGTGCTCAAATTTAGAGACATTGTCTGTTTTGAAACGACTTCATGCTGAAATGTAGAGACATTGTCTGTTATGAGTCGACTTCATACTGAAATTTAGAGACATTGCCTGTTATAAGTCGACTACATGATTAAATTTAGCGCCATTGTCTGTTATAAAACGACTTCATGTAGAAATTTAGCGGCACTGTCCGCTGTGAAACGACTTCATGCTGAAATGTAGCGACATTGTCTGTTATGAGTCGACTTCATGCTGAAATTTAGAGACATTGCCTGTTATAAGTCGACTACATGATGCAATTTAGCGCCATTGTGTGTTATAAAAAGACTTCATGTAGAAATTTAGCGACATTGTCCGCTATGAAACGACTTCATGATGAAATGTAGCGACAATGTATATTATGAGTCGACTAAATGCTGAAATTTTGTGCCATTGTCCGTTATGAAACGACTTCATGCTGAAATTTTCAGGCATTGTGTCTTATGAGTCGACTCCATGCTGAAATTTTGCGACATTGTCTGTAATGAGTCGATTTCATGCTGAAATTTTGCGACATTGTCCATTATAAGTCGGCTACATAATGAAATTTATTGTCGTTGTCTTTTATGAAACGACTACATGCTGAAATTTTCAGACATTGTGTATTATGAGTCGACTTCATGCTGAAATTTAACGACAATATTTTTTATGAGTCAATTTCATGGCAAAATTTTGCGATATTTTCTGTTATGAGTCAGCTTCTTGCTGAAATTTAGCGACATTGTCTGTTATAATTCGACTGAAATTTATAGACATTGTTTGTTATAAGTAAATTTAATGCTAAAATTTAGCGACATTGTCTGTTATGAGTCGACTCTATGCTGAAGGTTATGCGGAACGCTGTAGGAGTTTGTCTGCTACACCTCCCAATTAACGAATAGAGCACTATTGATTCTCGATGGTATTGTCTGTAAGGACTCGTTTATAAACGAACGCCTGCAAGACAAAATCAAATTCTATCATCTATAACAATTTGGATAATTACCTTAAAAAGTCATGTATGGCACGAAAGAAAATACATCGAAGTTTTACCATTGTCAGCGTTTGTTCCTATTATTCACTATGACGTTTGCCACTGGGATTGTGTTTTGAGTGATTTGAATTTTAATTAAGTACAGTTGATGCTATTATTTTGCCCTTATGTGTACAAGAATATTAGGATATACTTAGACTTTTTATGTAATATATTGGGTAAATGCATGAATTTCCTCAAAATACCAAAACAAAGCAATTCAAACTAGTTTTAAGGTAAGTAGTAGCCGAAAGGGACAATGTCTAATGAAATTTTAAAATGAAAATACATATTTCAAGGGCGATTAGCACGAAATAAATAACTTTATTCTTAACTAGAGTGGTGTATGTTACGCTTGATAGAAAAGTTAGCCCAAGAAAATTATCGCGTTCTGAATTACAAGTTTAATAAGTTTTTATTTATTTACTTATTTATTTTTTTAATAACTTATGGCGTTTCTTTTCTCACAAAAAAGGTTGCAATTCGTTTGTCGTCAAAAATTAAGGATATTAAATATTTTTAATAACAACATTTTTAGAGGTAAACTCAGCACTCTTTTTTTGTATAAATTTTGCTTAAAAACTAACACGAAAAAAGAAGGGGCAACAAAGTGCAACATCTTTTGTCAGAAAAGAAAACGCAATTAACTTTTATAATTTACAGCTTGAAAGATATTATATAATGGTATAAAAAAACTACTTACCCTTGGTTATTGAACTTATCGCTAATTTATTGTCTCACATTAAACAACAACACGTGACAAGTGTACACAAATGCAACAAATTTCATCTATTTATTGCGAGAATATTTTATTCTTACCCTTATAAATGTTTTGACACATTATTTCTGACAAGACAATAGATGCCATTGTATCAACAATTGTCAAAATTATGAATGCTGTTTTGTCCAGGCGGCTTGTTCTAGATGATACACTGTGCGACGGGTTGGCAAGAACTCCAGTGTTTTTTAAGGTACGCTACAATTAGCAACTTGAATTATTATAAAAGATTTCGCCAACATTTCAGTTATTTAAAACTAATTTTGATTGATCATAACCACTAATTCGCTTTACCATTTATGTTGTCATTCAACTGTGAAACAATAATAGGATAGGGAAAAGCAGAAATTAATGCATAAACCCAATATTTTTCCCTTTTTTCAAAAATAATAATAAAAAATTTGCTTATGAACTAGGAACATTTTCTTTTGCAATATTTTTCTTTAAAATTTTTCGAATCAATGAAAAATGCAAGAATTTAATTTATAATATAGGGTCCGCCAAATAATTTTTTTTTTTGAAAATGCTAAAAAAAAAACTACTGAATATTTTCTCAAATTTCTATTTTTATTTTAAAATACAATCCTTCCGGTTAATAATGGAAAATAATTTCATTCAAATGGCTGCCTCGGCTGGCCATGCAGTAGCCTACACGATCGGTCCAATTTTTAAGCACATTATCGATTGTGTGCAGCTGTATTTCACCAATGGCTTCACGAATATTGTCCTTTAAAGCGTCAATTGTCTCTGGCTTGTTGGCGTAACACTTATCTTTGACGGCACCCCACAAATAATAGTCCAACGGTGTCAAACCGCAGCTCCGAGGTGGCCAAACGACATCAGCTCTGCGGCTGATAATGCGATCTTCAAAAGCAGGACGCAAAACATCGATTGTAGCTTCGGCTGTGTGGCACGTAGCGCCGTCCAGTTGAAACCAGATGTTGCTAATATCCTCCTCTTCAATTTTTATGAACAAAAATGCGTTCAGTATGGCCCGATAACGGCCACTCTTTGCTCATTTTCGAATTATGCCTCTGGACCAAAATCCGCACCAAACAGTGACCCGTTTTGGGTGTATCGGCTTTTCAATGTATGCGTGCGGGTTTTCTGTGCCCCAAATGCGACAATTTTGCTTGTTTACATATCCGCCAAGATCAAAATGAGCTTCATCTGAAAAGATGATTTTTTTCTTTTTTTCATTCTGCAATGATTTTTAAAGTAATGTCGCAATATTTCCCAACGTTGTTCAACCATATTCGTTCAGCGGAAGGATAAAACTAATTATCTGTCAAATCAGACATAAGCTAAGTGTTACCATTCTTCGTGAATGAAGCAGTAGTTGAAAAACAACTTAGATGGCGGACCCTTTAGAATGTTAGAAAAGAATTTAAATTATTTTTTCTTTAATTTATTTTAAAAACTAATTAAAAATAAATTTGAATATATTTATTAACTGTGTATGGCCTATTCCCTAAAAAGTATACTTTTTTAACAAATATTTCTGATTTATTTACAAAAATTTAAATTTTATAATCGATTTGTAAAGATAAAACTGATTGTATAATGACAAATGAACGAAACTTTTCAACATTTTATTTTAGTCTTCATTTTATACAAGTTTTTTTATAATTTAAAGCAGCAAAGACTTCTAAATATTATGTAACTTTCAATGAGAGACCATTACATATTACCTCGTATTGTATTTTTCTGAAATATTAATTTATACACTTCGGATTGACACACATAATAATGGTTTTTAGTTTTACAAGTTATACTCTAATCTGAAGTCTTTGTTGTGTTTTGCTGAATTTTAATTTGATTTTTTTTTTCCTTTAATGTATCTCGTATATACTTTTTTAGAAATGATTCTATATACACTTATAGAGTCTTATTTTAAATATACGTTTTTAAATATTTTTTCCCAACTCAATTGCATTTGGTTGTTAACTGCAGCTTAAAGTGCACAAGGCAATAAATAATACTGACAGCATACCCGTACACCAGGAAAATCTATTTATATTTGAGGCTGAATTATAGGATGTGGAAGATTTTGTGGCAACTTTTTGGTTCTCTGAAAAAAGATAATTTTTTTTTAAATTTAATTTTGTTAGAGTTCAACAAAGTACTTAAAATATAGCATTTAATTGAATAAACTTATGCTTTGTTATAAAAATTGAAATCAAAGTGAAATAAGTAAAACTCACACGAATTTAGTTTTCAAAACGAAGGGTCTGCAACAGAGGTCAGCAATGTATACTGAAAACATGAGTATACTCGAATCATGATTTATAATTTCTTGATACTCATTGCAATAACTATTCATAGATATTCATACTCTAAAGCAGTGGTGTGCAGAAGTAAAAATGTAGCTGTGTTAGTGAGAACGTGGAAATTACGCTCCCAGAGAGAGTAAAGTTGATGTTTTAAAAAAATTCAACTTGCATGTATATAAGACGCTGTTACAGAGACAACTAAAAGCAAGATCATAAGAAACTTTTTAAACTGTTTTTCTGTGCCTTAAAAAAATATGTGTACATTCTCCGAACATGTGCATTGACGATTAAAAACAAGAGCGTAATAGTACGTGTGAATTGAATGAGAACAATTGTTCTATAAAGAGCTCATGGCTACGCTAAAGCTTTAAGTACTCATCATACTCTTACTTATCAACATTAATGACGGTATTGATCCATACTCATCGGCAATCATTGGGCGTAGGCGATGCGAAATGAGTATGATTCGAATGTTAATATTTGTTTTATTTTTCTTTTAATAGCCGATACTTATATTCATGAAGACTTATAATATGCAAAAATGATTCGCATCATTCATGAGTACTCATGAGGAATGAATGAATGCCATGAGTAAAAGTACGATGTTTGAGTTAAACTCTTTGTTACTTATACTTAGGAATCAACGTTTTTATGAGTGTGTATGAGTGAGTATTAGTAGTTAAAGTTAAATGATGTGTACACACTTATACTTATATGTAAATTAATAAGTGAGAAAAAAAAAGGATTCATTCCTGATCTCTAGTCTGAAACATAAAATATATAAAATAAAAAAATAAGCAGTAAAATTAGGAAAACATCCTATTTGGAAATATTATTTGTTGGTATGGACTAGCCAGCTGCTTATTCAAAACCAAATGTTGAACTTATGAAAAGCCAGTTCGACGATTTCAAGACAGACTTGACGTATCACGGATCATAACAAACTAAAGTCATGACATTAGATTAAATCCATAGGTCACTAAATATCCCTCCTATATTTGGTCTTCATTGATTTCGAGAAACAAACTCTTTCATGCCATTTTATGAATAGAACTCGCCTATAAAGGAGTACCAAAGAAGTTAATAAATATTAAACAGGAGTTATGCAGGTAAGCAAATTATCGCATAGGAACTCTGTAAGCAACAAGGTCTCCATATAAACTGGAGTACGACAGGGCTGAATTTTATCACCGTTATTCTTTAACATGAAATTGGACATCGTTATGAGAAATGCAACGAGGGGTCTAGGTGTACGTCTTGTTGATCTTAGCTAACACACTTTTAGCCCGATATGTTTGCTGGACAGCCTTATAATGTTCTAAAATGAGGCTACAAAGGCATAGCTCAGAGTAAATATTTACAGGACGAAGGTAATAAGAGTGAACGTATCGTGCAACAGACTACAAGAAGAAAAGCTCTTTTGCTATTTGGAAAGCATAATTACAGCTTCGGAACAGTATGGAAATCTCTATCGCACACCCTCAGGAGATGAAGCCTGAAAATTTTCTGGCCCGATAGATTATCAAACGAACAACTATGGGCATGTATTTAATAAAATGAAATCCGCTGGAATATACGAAAGATGAAATGGCGATGATTTTGACATGCGTTATGAAAACAAGCTGATACTGTCACCGCAATACTATTGACTAAAATCCGCAAAGTAGCGGAAGGAGATACCATCCTGCCCACAACTGGAGCAGACAAATAAATATAGAGGCTTAGGAGAAAATAGCAAAGTTACGAGATTACAAATCAAGACGAAATTGTGATAAAAATTCAAAGGCTACTAACGAATGAAATGAGCTAATTGACATTTTCACCATAAAATCGAAGATTTAACTTGCCGAAAACACCTAGTGAACTAGTTTTAACTTAGCGGGCTATAAAAATCAGCTACTGGTTCTTATAAAGGTGCGAAACATTCACACAGAAACTGGAAAATAGTCTCCTCCTGCACATCATGACAGCTATGACAATAATCGTCAAAATGGAAATTAATTTTCTTAGTATGAATTCCAAATCTATAGTTATCATTGATAATTCTTACCGGCTCATGCAGGCTAGTTAGTCTAGTTGTAGAAATACCAAAAACTTAAGCAGTTCTGAGCCTATGCAAAAGAAGTTAAACGTTGCTCTTCAATTGGTAACTACGGTTGATCCTTCAATCAATTATTATCAATACAGCCCCAGAAAGCAAAAAGCTGAAGGCAGCAAAGTCAATACACTAATCTTTCAGTCTTATTCCATTGACCACAATCCTGTTTCCTACCAAAATAACACTTAAATCTTAACTTTGTTAGATAACTAATCTAGTCAGTGTATGCTTACTTGAAGTAACCCACTGTCGTACTTATTCTTTGATCCCTAGTGTGCTAAAAAAAATATCCATGCTTTGTTAAAAACTACAAAACTTTTCTAAAACATGGTTTTATGTTGCCTGTAGCATGATGTACTTTGAAGTCATCCTAATGTTGTGCTCATGGTCGAGTATGAGAAATGACTACACCACTCACTCTGGCATTTTTTGCATATTCTAATTTTCGTAGAAAATGAGATGACTGTCGTCTCAGTTGGTTATAAAATATGCTTAAAATAGGGTCCAAAGGATCATTATAGAAATAATTGTAAATAAATTGATTGTAGTGTGATATTACTTACCTTCTAGAGATTTATCTAGAAATCTAGATTTCGGCACTACAGTTTCTCTTGACTCTAAAACTGGTATTCTTTGATGTTTGTCACTTTCAACACTCTCCTCATTACTTTGCCAATAAACGGAGGATATTTTGGCGACACACTAAAATTAAAATAAAATTAAAAAATATATATTTTATAGTTATGTATTATATTAAAAAAGTACTTTCATAATTTTAAAATTATTTCCAGCATCACATGCAATTTTCGCAAATTTAAAATGTCATTAAGATCTTTAATAATATAAAAATAGGTGGTTTTCTGGGAATTTTGAAAATTTCATTAAATTTTTAATAATTCTTAAATTAAGTTTATTGGAATCAACCGAAAACTTAACTTCTGTGAAATACAAACATGAATACTTTTATAAAGAGTGCCTTCCCTTGTGTGGTTAATTAACATTAAAATCTTTCAACTGTGTATTCGTAATTTAATTGCAAGTCTTACACACGCACAAGCAAACATTCACATGTAAAAGCACTAACTGTTAAAAATAAACATATTCTCACATAGACAAATGGCCTTTGATAAAAAAGGGAATAACCCACGCATATGTATACACACACACACACATGTGAAACAAATAACCACAGGGCACGCACGTATGAATGAATAAACGATCAAATGAAAAAATAATCGGAAAACATACGAGTACACACACACACTGGTAGACTATTAAAAACAGTGGCTATTTTGATATGTGCGAATGTACATACATGTGTCAGTGGATATGCATGTTGCGGCCATTTGTTAATGTGTGAATAGACAACAAAACCAACAATGGATACAAGTTGTAAACACGTTTACAACACCACCAATAGAAGAATATCACACAATGTGTTGCTGGTTTGCTGAGAGAAAGAAAGAGAGAGAAGGAGGGAGAGAGAGGGAGTATTGTTTTTAAAACACATTTTAAAAAGTTGTAGGCAATTTTTTGTCTTTTATTTTTAATTCTCTTCACTTATATTTCCGTTTCTCTCTCTTTATTATCTCTCATTCTATTTACAATGAACTACTAACATACATATGAATACCTACATGGTTAATAGTATGTGTGTTTAGGTCTAATTTTATCTATTTTAAGGCGTTTATGTTGCTGTGATTCAAATTGTAGTCTTGTTTAAGCCATTAAGACATTAAATATAACAAAAAAGAGAAAATATTTATTTAACTGATCTTTAAGCTGATAATGAGATAATAAAATATATCTTTCTTGTATAGTAGCCGACAAGACTTACTGCATATGATGCCTATGTTCTGCGGCTGCTTACTTAAAAAACTATTGAATTATTTTTGTTAAGGTTTTACTTAAAGTTTAATATCCAGCTAAAGTCCACTACACATCAATTTTCAATATGTTAGCTCGACAATCAGAACTACGTTCCGGTGCTACTCGACATTCAGTTGGCTAAGGATTGTCAACTCAACAATAGCTGTACTTAAAGGAAGCTTATTCGCATGGATGAACATCCAGCAGCAGCATAGCTATTACAACAATAGCAACAAAAGCAGACATATTTGTTTGAAAAATGCTTACTCATCATTTACTGATAAAACTTCATTTTCACTTGTTCTGTAAGCCTTACTTATAAAAATAAATAGATAAACATGAACGGACACAGGTGGTTTTTGCCTAAGACTTTAAACTTTTTGTTTTGTGGTATTTCTTTACGTCGTAGAACACTAAAAATTTCGTAGAAAGTAATAAATAGTAATAGTATAGAAATAGTAATAGTTTAATAATAAGTTTTAAGTTTAAAAGTTAAACCGTTCCGCAGTTAAAGCAAAAAGAAAAACAAAATTTACCAAAACGGTTAAAGAGTCTTTAAAAAAAAGTAAACTGCAAAACAAAACAAACATAGGCATTTCGCTGATTGTTTCATATAAATTGCCAAAAATGGTGATTTTTTTAAATTTTTGTATGGAGATACCCCAGGGAGGTTCCAGGTGGTCTGTCACTAGCATGAGTGGGTCGGCCTTCCAAATTTAGTGGGGGTTGGCTTTTGTATCTAAATAAGAAACATCAGAATTCATTTTAGCGGTATAGTTCCTTGGGCAAAGTTTCTAGTTTTGATCCCTCGAATACGATTTTCCTTGTCACTTCGATTTTTAAATTGACCCACCTTACGAAACACATAACTAGCAGGAAGACACTAGATGTAGGGTTTCATTAAAACAGATGCTGCCAATGATGCAGTGGAGTTTAGTTTAGTTTTTATAATCTGCCTTCAAATTAGCAAGTTCACTCGGAGGTCTTCACTATGAAACACCTAAGAGCATTTCCCACATTTTTGGCAATTTTAAGAATTTGATTAGTGATGCACCTCATAGCCAGTCTGTATTTTGATTCGTGTGGCTCTGCCGTAAGCATAGATTTCTGCCTAAATACGGTACAGTGTTGAGGTAGTCTGAAGTGCTTTTTCAGTTTTCGAGTTGTCGATGTAATTCTAGATCGACTCGACTCAGAGGAAATAGTTCACGAGCTTATATTTTTCTCTTGAGACCAGCATTAAGGGGATAACACCCACACAAGCAGTGCATTGTGCTGGTACTAGGAAAATAGATTGTGGGAAGGAGGATGGATAGAGTAGTGTTTATGGACTTTCGATTTATATTTGCTCATGTCGTAGGTGGCAAGAATTTTATTCGCAGGATGATGGTTCCACAATCGAATAGTGCGACCGAAGAAGGAATTCTCCCTAGAATGCGTTGTGCGATTCACTGGATAATCAACTACAAAGGGCTGCGCTCTACGAGAAGTACGAGCACTACGTAAGAATATATGATTACTAGGAATTAGACCCTTAATTTCATCAGAACACATTCCATTATAGTACCCAGAAAACAATGAAAAACACGCCACATTGCGACGATGCTCTAATGAATCGAGAGAGTTGGCTACCATACCGTCATTAATAAGAAGTTTCGCCCTCTCTTGTACGCGGTTGAGAAGCTCCGAAATAGACCTTGAAGCACCGGCAAATACATCAGAGTTGTATTCTAATTGGGGTCATATATAAGTCTTGTAAATATTAAAGAGATCAGATGGAGTGAAGTAATTCCTGCATCGTCATAAAAAACCAAGGCATAAGAAGCATGCAATCTTTTGACACTCGAAATATGTGCTCGTTCCAACAAAAGTCACAGTGAATTCTCATGTCCAGAACATCAAGAGCATCTGATTTCTCAAAGTCTACATTACCCATGGATACAGATGACAACACAACACCACGTCTGTGTAACAGAAAACAACATTGGGTCTTGCGCGCATTAAAGTCGAACTTGTTCCTTCGACTCTACTCAGAGATTTTCGCCAGGTTGCTTTTAAGCATGTCGTTCATATTTCGCCGTTTCGTTCCAACCTTCGAAAGGCTCGGCCTACGATCAAAAGACTATGAATGACAAATGTTGTTGTCGTCTGCAAAAGAGTAGATAAGATTAGAAGTAAGAAAAAGAAAGTCGTTAAGAAATATTAGAATTAGAGTTGAAGAAAGAACAGGGCCCTGCGATACCCCTGAATTATTCCTGAGCTCGTCGGATGAAATCCCATCTATAAGCACTCTTATAATGCGATTTCTGAGAAAGCTCGATATAAATCGAGAGAAGTGACTACCGATACCAAAAGCAATAAGTTTGAATATGAAATCTTCGTGCCAAGCTCTATCAAACGCCTTAGAAATATCAAAGACCACAACCTTACTCTCATCAAATTTATGAATGGACCTATTCCACCTTTCCGAGCGTAACGCCAGCAGGTCACCAGTAGAGCGACTTTTACGGAAACCATACTGACGATCGTTTAGCAAATTGTTGGACTCTAAATACTTCACAAGGTGGTGAATAATCGTACTTTCTATATAAGAAAGTGCCGAACAAACTGCTATTTGGCGGTATTTTTCTGGGTTATTTGCCTCACCCTTTTTAGGGATTGGCGTTACATTGACAACCTTCTAGCAAGATGGAAAAACACCCGCACGATAAGACGCACTGCAAAGATTAGCCAATGGACGCGCAGCGTCGAAGAGCACTGCTTCAGGATCAGCGCTGGAATGCCATCCGACCCTGAAGACTTATTAACGCCGAGATTTGAAAAAACCCTTGCAATTTGAAGGGATTCTATTTTCTTAAGTTGAGTCAAAGTTTGTTGTAGTGGTTTGGTCTACTACTTAATGATAGAGGCCATAAGAGATTAAAGACGAATTTTATTACATAACTTTTTAATTAAGTGCTTCACTGGATAGGTGAACAATTCAAACATTTAAGTAAATTGGTGTGGTGGCATTCATTACAAGAAAAGGCCTGGAGAAGAGCATTACAACTGCTAAGAAATTTCAGATAGGATATGGGAATATAGAGGAGTGTATGACAATTTGTTAGTTTCGTGAGTGAGATTTATCAGTTTATGGGATCATACAAATTGTAATTTAATCATAAAAGCCCTTTGTCTTGATGAGAATAATTGAATGATTCAGGTTTGTTGATCAATCTGTGTTACTACTGGTTTCAATTAGGACAAAGGCAACATTCTAATCGAGTCTGTAGTAGGTTTTACGACAATACTTCAGAGCACTGTCTAGATTTATTGAGGGGTTACGTTCCTTGAGTGTCCTCATGTATTCTGTAATAACAGAGTTAATCTTCTAATGACTACTTACTTTACCTAAAGCTTTGGCACTTATCATTCAAACTTGTATACTTTCAATTGAATGACCAAAGAGATTCTTTATAATTAACTTTTATAAAATCCTTCAAAACTAGTTGATCTCTTTGGAAACATTTCCAAAGAATTTTCATTTGAATTTTCATTTTATTTCATTTCCTGAAATAGTGAATAACAACATATTAATATGATATGATTTTTAACACAACTAAACTATTAGAACTAAAAAATTATGAATTAAATTTAATCTTTAATATTTACTATCCTTTAAAATTCACTTCTCTGCCATTTAGTTTGCTTTGCATACCTTCAACGGGCTGTGCGTATGTATATTATTGAACCATTTTAACCTTCCATTACTTTTTATGCCCACCCTCTGTGTTATTTTCAAAAACATTTAATCTTTTTACCTTTAACTTCATGTCGCCATGCTTGAAATGTCACCCACGTACACGAAACTCCAAACCGAGTGTAGCCACTTCTAAACCTTCACGTCCAACGATTTTCGGTTCATAATAACGCAGATACGAACGATTTGCATGGACACCGTTAATCAACCAACTTAGATGACAGATGGGCTTTGATGGCGCTGATGTACAGTTAACTGATACCTTCTCACCAATGGAATAACGTGGTTGACCACCAGTAATTTGTGGTCCTTTTGTTGGTGTGACTGTAAATATATAAAATGGAAGAAAAAATTTAAAAAATAGAAAGTAAATATACAATAACAACAACAACAACAACAACAACTAAATTGATTGTTTATTTTTTTATTTTAATTTTTGTGTGCATGTGCATGGAAATTGATGTGTCAATGCTGGCTTAGAAAACTACTATAGACTGACTCTCTCTTCCTCTCTCCCTCTCTTTCAGTGAAATACGGTTGTGCTGTTGTGTTCAGATAATGAATTCAAGTTAATAATGTAGGCATTCTGTTGTCGCATATTCTAATACTGTCAACGTGTGCGTGTCTGATCTATATAAGAGAGTGAGTTTGTTCTATTCATAGTGGACAGAACAGTTGAATTATGTCGTGTGTATTTGTACACGTTTTGTGGCATTGGTGTGGTTTATTTTAAGTAGACTTTTACTGTTTCATTAACCCCACTCAAATGTATAAATTTGTACAGTTAATTTTAATTTATTAGAAGTGACCAATACGAGGTTTGTGCAACTTTATCAGTTCACATAGTACTTTTTCTGATTACTACTTAAGCCATAATTTTAAACTCACCATCGAATGGATCACTAGCACTTGGTAAGACTTGTAGAAAGTATTGATGAAAATGAATGTAAGAAATAAAAGACCAAGATTTCGGTAAAAGAGTCCAGCTGAAGGTTTCTTGTAGCTTTGTGTTAAATAGTGAAGAATTAGTGTAATAGGAGCATTAAAAGCAAAGCAGTTTTTTATAGACATTTAAGTAAGTCAGTAAGTAAGAATCTCTTAACTTTTGAACCTAATTGAGATTTGTTTTCGCAGTGAAAGCCATATGCTCATAATTGATCACCTATTATAATCCACATGACCCTACCAGACACTTAATAAATATCATTAACAGTTGAGCAGATGCCTTAGGTTAGCTTAGATTAAGCGTATTGCTTACGATTTTAGAGTTCACTCGGAGGCCATATGGCCGATTCTGATACCCTATATAGGACATACTCATTAAAAAGGCCGGACATGTGAAAGTCCCAAACCAGATCCCTACCTAAAATTTTAATTCCCTTATTTGAGCCAACTGATACACTTGACGAAGTCAATCAACTTCGACAGTGGCACATCGCTAACAGAGTCTCGATTACGTGATAAGTGTGACCTGTACCCAAGTGCCTTAGTCTTAGCTCCTATAGTGCGGCACAGTCCTTCTCCTCCTCATCTTGACAGCTCCTACAGTAGTTATGACTAGGCATACCACGTGCTCTGATATGCGGCTCATCATATAGTGCCCCCTAATTATGCCCGAAAGAAGTCCTATCGACCTCCTTTCAACCTTTAGAAGAAGCTTAGTCCTTTACATAGAAAGAGAAGGCCAATACATTCTGGATATTCTATAAGTGGTGATATTAATCCACCTCTGTTCCATCTTGTTCAGTGCCCATCTCTCACTCCGGCTCGACAACGCACTCAGAGTGGCTTGTAAGTTCCCATGCACGTGAGTCAGGTAAGACCGCCTAGAAGCGCACTCATCAGCAGTTCACCTCGTAAGCGCGCCGAGCCAGTGAATGAATGCAGCTGAGAATTTATTTCGATTTAATCAAGTACTAGTTGAGAGCACTGATTGCGATGAGACTGTCTACATAGACTCTAATAAGCCTTGAGATCTAGAAATTTAATTTCCGGATACGCCTAGTGACCCTGTCTATAGTGTAAAGTTGCGCCTGAAAAACAGTGCAATTAGCGGATAGTTTAAGAGGAACCATCAGAGTATAAGCTCGACCCTATACTCGTTTCCGTCTTCGAGCGATCGGTATAGACCGCGACTGTAACATCATGGAAGACAGATCTAGCAGCCTCCTCATCCCAAGAAGGTATCATCCTACTGGCGTAAGCTCTACTGAAATTCAAGGTAGGTACGGCCCAGTCGGTCTGCCCGCTTTCTGTAGGATGGTACCTTCTCCAATGTGAACGTACCTTAGTCAACCGGACTTCCTGAGCCTATGTGCAGACATTACAGGGATATATTTGACAAAAATATCCAGAGGTGTTATGCTCAGCTTTGTCTCCACACCGACATGAGGAGACTATTCACTGTTTCTTCTACTCTGCTGATTATTTGAGGGCTGATCTTACTTGATCGGTAAATACTGTGCGATAAAAATAGTCGTACAACTAACGATATGAAGGAGAAATACCAGAAGATTTAACTTTCATGAAATCAACTTGGATTGTACTGAAAATTGTGTAACACTAGTCTACAAGAACCAAAAAATTTTCTGGCCTTTAAATAAAACTTTATGGAATAGAATGATTTTGATGCGCTGAATTCAAATTCGTTTTCATGGGGCTCAATTTTTTTTTTTTTTTTTTCGATACTCCGAAGTTATACAAGTTAAGTATAAAAAATAATATTAAATATTCATAATTTCACTTTTATTTATTCGATACTCTGGGTATATTGTCCCTAGAAATTGTTATTAATTTGTTCCCTTTGTTCTAATTATTTAACCATAACTGTCTGCTAAACACTATAAGTACATGTATGCATGCCAATAAGCTCTTGATATGAGTGGATGTATTCACAGGCGCTAATGCGTTCCTATTAATGTGCCTGCGCCCTATTTTCTAAAAATAGTGTTCATGTGCATCGGCAGTATGTGGATGTACAATCTGTATTGTTGTAATATAAAAGTACATCATCTGTTTATAATATCATATACGTGCTAAACTGTCCTTTTTCATCAATTTAGTAAAAACAAAAACAAAAACAAAAATATCGTGTATTTTGTTTTCATTTTTTTTTTGGGTCATTTTTAATGGATAATTTTATAATACATTTGTGCGGTTACACAAAATGTATATTTAATTAAAATTAATTTTGTTTAACCCCCCCAGAGAGTAGACCGAAATACGTACATAAATGCATCATCATGTCAATATGAATAAATAACAACACATTGTAATATTAAGCATGTTTGTGTGTTGTGAGATAGTATTTTACAATAAAAAAGGATCATTTTAGAAAATTAGCAAAAAAAATTTTCCATATTATGTGCATAGATTTTGGAAAATAAATTTAATTAATTATTAGTGAACATGAGAAATATTTTTCACCGAATATTATAAATCAATATGAATATAACTAATTAGAGGTGAAATATGAATGAGAATGATAAAGGCAACTGCGTATGATTTTAATCAATAACAATCTAATTATATTTGGAAGTAAGCTTTTGGGGAATAAATAAAACTCTATTGAGCATTTTCAAACAGGTATTTAATTTGTAAAACATATTTAGTTTAAAATTAATATATAAAAATTAATATATAAAAACTTTATACCGCTACAGAAACTCAGATGGTGAGGTTATCAATAAACATAGCGCTTGAAGATGATTTGATACAATTTATGAATTTTAATTTTTATAGGCAAAGCTACTTCTGTCAAACTCCATGATTGATTAGTATACACAGCCTCTTTCCGAGTATTTGATCTGAGCCAAATCCATCCAATATACTTCCCAAAAGCTCAATAACTTAGCAAATCTAAGGTGCCGGTTGTTTCTTAATTAAGAATTTTGAATTTAAAATACATATAGAGCGTATATACAGAGGTATATAACTTTAAGTTGGCATTACTTTTCAAGATGGAGACAGATTTAACAGCTGTCAAGTGATTTATTCTCAGTTTGGTTTCATGAATAGACTCACGCTCTGCTTAGATTCGTCGAATGGGCCCAAAACGAGACTACCGTTGTTTCCGATTTCATAAGTGAATTTTGTTCAGCGATGAAGCGCACTTCTGGTTGAATGGCTAGGTCAACAAACAAAACTGCCGCATTTTGAGTAAAGGTAATCCTCAAATGTATGTGGAAACACCGTTACATCCAGAAAAACTGAAAGTTTGGTGCGCTTTATGGGCTGGTGAAATCATTTGTCAGTACTTTTTCAAAAACGATGGTGGCCAGAACGCTACAGTCAATGGTGATCGGTATAGAGCCATGGTTACTAACTTTTTCATTCCTGAATTGAATAACCATGATGTCCAGGAGATGTGCTTTCAACAAGACGGCGCAACATGTCACACAGCTCGTGCCACAATAAATTTATTGAAAGACACGTTTGGTGACCGCCTAATTTCTGGTTTTGGGCCTGTGAATTGGCCCCCAAGATCTTGTGATTTAACACCGCTAGACTACTTTCTGTGGGGCTATGTAAAGTCATTGGTCTATGCGCTAAAGCCACAAACGCTTGACCATTTGGAAGACAACATTCGCTGTGTTATTGCCGATATACGGCATCAAATGTTGGAAAAAGTCATCGAAAATTGGACGTCCAGATTGAACTACCTCCGCGCCAGCTGTGGCGGTCATATGCCAGAAATCATATTTAAAATGTAATGCCACAAGATTATCCTTCGGATAAATAAAATTCATGTCAGTCGAATAATTCATCGTTGTTTTATTGCAACTTAAAGTGCTATACCACTATAAAAAACATACCTTACTACTTTGATCAAAATTTCTGGAATAACCCCATTGTGACGGTCCCATCGTTCCAATTTGATTCTGGCGATCATAGTTTTCGAAGACATATAAACCAAAGCGCTCCAAATAATAACCTTCTTTAGACGCAATGGAGTCTGAGGGATTTTCTTCACTCCAAATGCGCCAATTCTGCGGACTTCCGTATCTATTCAACAAAAATGGGTCTTCACCGAAGAATAAAACAAAACAAAAAATGTTTAATGAACGGAATCATTACTTTGTTAATAAATTTAACAATTTTAAGCGTTGCTCTGGTCTTAGTCCATCCATATTGAAATGTCAAGCCAAACTAAACAAGCAGCAATACAGGGTGTTCGCCGGGAAAGTGTACTAATTTCTTTGCCGCCATTTTGGTAAACGTTAGCCTTGATAGTTCATATTTGGCAGTCGTGAAGTATAGACGTGGCAAATTTATTATGGAAAAATATTCAGTAAACCAACGTGTTTTAGTTTTTAAAATAGCTCGCCCATGACAACCCCGAATTTCATTAAAAAATCATAATGAGCGACGAGACAAATTTTCATTTGAATAATTATGTGATTAAACAGAATAGTCGGTTCTAAGCAATGGAAAACCCTCAAATTATTCACTAGTTACCTTTGCATCCATTAAAAGTGACAGTCTGATGTGCAATTTGGTCAGAAGGAATCATTGGACTTACTTCTTTGAAACTGAAAACGGCGTAACGGTAACTGTCAATAGGGAGCGATATCGTGATATGATTGAAAAATTTTTAACGCCACAACAGCATGCTTTGGGTTTGACTAACATGTGGTTTCAACAAGACGATGCCACATCGCATACAGCCAGGATTACAATGGTATTGCTGCGAGATCTCTTTCCATAACAAATTATTTCAAGGAATGGTGATGTTGGTTAGCCGCCACAGTCACCTGATTTAACTGCTCTAGATGTCTTTTTGTGGGGATATCTAAAAAGCAAGAGGTATGCAAACAAACCAGAAACGCTGGAGCATCTCAAATAAAATATTCGTGATGATATTAATGAAATACCGCGTGAAATGTGTGAGAATATAATGAAAAATATGCTCAAAAGGGCTCGCATTTGTAATAGAGGCGGGCATTTATCTGATATTGTATTTCATACATAATATTCGACATTAAATAAAACATTTATCAATATAAGATCCATTCTCTTTCATATAATCAAAAATTATAAACAAACATAGTAGTGTACCTTCCCGGCGGACACCCTGTATTAGCTGTTGAATTTGTTTTAAAATAAAGCAAAAAAAACACTCGATAATAATATATTAAGATTGAGTTGTATTGTAAAGTAATTTCCCTCCATATTTTATTTATTATTTACTCATAAATTTATAAAAATATTTACTCGTAAGTAATGTCTCTGACTTCTCTTTAACTTATAAAAACTCTATTGATTTTTCTCGATGTTCATGTAATACCTGACTAACAAATACACTCATCATGCTGGTATGTCACACGCAAAAATTTTTTATTTTCTCTAATGATGGCGTTTCTTTACAAGTTTTCTACTGAACATAAATTAAATAATTTATTAATGTTTCTTTATATTTAAAGTACAATAACAATTAACATCAAGCCCTATAGAATGAACTATTTAATGTAGAAACATGTAATGCCGGTTAAAGTTAAACAGTTGAACACTAACGTCTACAGGTTAAACAAACCATTTTTATATTTAATATTTGCCTTTTGCTACTCGCTGCTTGCCTTAGTTATGCTAATCTGTAAGCAAAATGATAGCAGCCTTTCATTAATGGAACACGTTCCTGTACTTAATGGAGTATGTGAGCAATAAGAGGAATGTATTGAATATTTAATTAATTATCCTCGTTATGGTATATTTTTATATTTTCTTTTTTTTAGAAATTTATGACCTTTGAACATGTCCAGTGCTAAGTGAAGAAAAAAAAATTTTTTTTTAGATTTTTTATTTTAAGGCCGCAGCTGACATAACTTAACATGCGCTACAATGTGGGTAGTGTATCGTGTATAGCAATTTATAGGTTTCAAATGTTAATGGCCTCTTTATATAGTTTTTTTTTCATATACTTGCTTGAAGGTCTGAAATTACAACAATTTTTTGCTCTAACTGCAACACTTTTATTAAAAGGCCACATGCATGCATGTGAGGCTATTTTAGAAATTTTTTCATTTTCTATTCCATTTTCTCTTATTTCTAGAGCACAATTTAAAATCGTGTGTATATGTTCCAGGGTATATGGGTGATATAATGTGGTGTTATACTATCTGTGTGTGTTAAATGTTGTTGCATTTTATTTTATTGTTGTTTTACTTGGTCAGCTGAATGGCTAACTTTTACTTGTATGCTCTCATACTTACCAACTACAATCATATCCTCATGACCTGAAACTGTTTGAAATGATGGTGCCTCACCGGATACTTCACAGCGGTAACGACCTGTTGACTGCAATGTGACATGATTCAATACCACCACATTGTCCGTTGAATTTTGTAACTAAAAGTAAAAAATGTTGTTCCCATTTTATATATAATTTTTAATTTAAAATTTAACGGAAATTTTTATTCTAGAGAATAAAATCTTTGAAATATAGATAAAGAGTTGTCACAGGTGTTGAAAAAATCTAAAAAGAAAGCGCGGCCACATATGGATTTATCTAATTAAAAAAAAGCAAGATGGTAATGACTATATTAACAACAGTATCAGTCACCAGTGTGGTAGAATAGAAAAAGTGATACAATTTTAATTCATACTAGCAGTAGTAATTGTAAAAGTAGAAGTAGCAGCAGTGTTAGTATTGTAAGTGGCTGTAGTAATAATAATAATTTGTATTACTTATATAAATTATGCTTATAGTGTAAAAATTCTAGAAGTAGTTGTAGCAATTGTAGTAATAGAAGTAGTGCAGTGTAAGTTTTAGTAGTAATAGCAGTAGTGGTAACAAAAGTAGTTGCAGTAGTAGCAGCAGTAAATTAAGAATAATTTGTGTTGGTAGCAGTAGTATTGGTATTAGCTGTTGAAGTAATACCAGTAGTAGTACAGTAGTACTATAAATTACTAAGATAAAAGAGGTAGTAGTGCCAGTAGTACTATCAGAAGTGTTAGTAAAATTTCAAGTAATGGTAATAATAGCAGTAATGATAGTAGTAGTAGGAGTAGTAGTAGTAAAAAAAGTAGCAATAGTATTTCTAGTAGTAGTAGTAATAGTAGTAGTAGCAGTAGTAGCAGTAGTAGTAGTAGTAGTAGTAAAACAAGTAGCTATAGCATTAGTAGGAGTAGTGGTATGGTAGTGGAAGTTGTATTGGTAGTGTTAGTAGTTATATAGCTATAGTATTAGTAGTAGTAGTAGAGTAGTAGCATTAGTAGTACTAGTAGTAGTACTAGTAGTAGTACTAGTAGTAGTAGTAGTAGTATTAGTAGTAAAAGCAGCAATAGCAGTAGAATTAGCATTAGTATTATAAATTTAAGTACTAATAGTAGTATAAGGTTCAGCAGAAATAGCAGTAGTAGTATAAGTTTCGGTAGAAATAGCAGTAGTAGTATAAGTTTCAGTAGAAATAGCAGTAGTACTATAAGTTTAAGGACTAGTAATATTATAAGTTTCAGTAGAAATAGTAGTAGTACTATAAGTTTAAGGACTAGTAATAGTATAAGTTTCAGTAGAAATAGCAAAAGTAGTATAAGTTTAAAGGCTAGTAGTAGTATAAGTTTCAGTAGAAATAGCAGTAATAGTGGATTAAGCCGTGGTAGCTTAATATGTAGTATTAGTAGCAGTATTCTTAATAGTAATAAAAGTATTGTTAGTGTTTCTAATAATAAAAGTAACAAAAATTTTACTGTTGTATTAGTATCAGTTGTAGTACAAGTGGTGGTAGTAATATGTATTACTTCGAAGTAGTAGAGTATAGGTGTTTGTGGTATTAGCATAAGTAGTAATACTAGTTGGAGTATTAGTAAGAGTAATAGTAGTATAAGTTAAGGTAGTAATAGTATAGGTTTTAGTAGAAATAATAGTAGTAGTATAAGTTGCACTTTTAGTAGTAGTAGTAGTAGTAGTAGTAGTAGTAGTAGTAGTGGTGTGGTAGTGGTAGTTGTAGTTGTATTGGTAGTAGTAGTAGTAGCATTAGTATTATAAATTTAAGTACTAATAGTAGTATAAGTTTCAGTAGAAATAGAGGTAGTAGTATAAGTTTCGGCGGAAATAGCAGTAGTAGTATAAGTTTCAGTAGAAATAGCAGTAGTAGTATAAGTTTCGGTAGAAATAGCAGTAGTAGTATAAGTTTCAGTAGAAATAGCAGTAGTACTATAAGTTTAAGGACTAGTAATAGTATAAGTTTCAGTAGAAATAGCAGTAGTAGTATAAGTTTAAAGACTAGTAGTAGTATAAGTTTCAGTAGAAATAGCAGTAGTAGTAGAATAAGCCGTGGTATTTTAATATGTAGTATTAGTAGCAGTATTCTTAATAGTAATAAAAGTTTTGTTAGTGTTTTTAATAATAAAAGTAACAAAAATTTTACTGTTGTGTTAGTATCAGTTGTAGTACAAGTGGTGGTAGTAATATGTATTACTTCGAAGTAGTAGAGTATAGGTGTTTGTGGTTTTAGCATAAGAAGTAATACTAGTTGGAGTATTGGTAAGAGTAATAGTAGTATAAGTTAAAGTAGTAATAGTATAAGTTTTAAAAGAAATAATAGTAGTAGTATAAGTTGTACTTTTAGTAGTAGTAGTAGTAGTAAAAGTTAACATTAACAGAATCATGCAAACTTTGGATGTGTATACGAGCGAAACAATACACAGTCTGACGGTGCAAGGCATGAACCTTAACCACTATTTTTTAATAGTTTTTGGCTGTTTTAGAATTATCTAATTTGTCATGATAATATATTACGACTTTATGCCTGGGCGCCTATTTCGAAATTTTTCATAGTCAATTCTTACTTCAAACGGGGTAAAATTGACATCATCTTATCGTATTTTGGCATATATTCAGACATGCAAAATTGTCTTTCAGAGTCGTGCGGTTTCAACTTGTATCGTACCCAATATCACTGCTTTTGAAAGAACACTTGCTAATGTTTTAAAATTGCTACTTGAGTACCTCACAAGCGGGCAGATATTTACCGTCTAAAAATATATGTATGTTTTTAAAAACACAAATCATATGCCAAAGATTCCGCATCCATTGTGAATGTAGAATTTTAAACGCTTCGTGTTTCATGTCTGATGTCGTTGCATAATATTTCCTTCTTAAATATTTCTTAAAATTTGATAACTAATATATTATATTATGGAAGGCCAAAACACCCCCGCGACTTACTGAGATGTATGCTACACAAATTAGATATCTTAGAGTATCATAATACTAAATATTACTTACATCAACATCCACTCCAGGCAATGGAAATACTTGTCCAGGTGGCTTATCTCTAGGTACATAACGATAAAATTCAAAACCATCTTTATACCATTTCACCGAATACAATGATTCACCATCCAAATCATATTTGCAGCCTAACGATGCTGTTTCATAACGCATTATATGTTTTGGTATGCGTACTTCTGTCATTGATAGGGAAGTGCAAGGAGCTGAAAAAAAAAAAAAAAAAAATTTAAAAAAAAAATTAAAAAAATGTATATAAAACTTAAGCCAACAGCAGATGCTTTTTAACTGTTTTTTATTGAAACTTTAAAATAAGATTTAAGTTTAAATTATTTTAGTGCACCAAGCAGCTTATTAGCCTTTAATTAAATTTGTGAAACCAGTGAAAAAATATCTAAACAAAAAATAAATAAAAGGAAACTTTTTACTTCATTTGATTGTGTGTTTAGTGTTAAGCACCAGAATTTTTTATGATCTCTCTTAAGTTGCTTTGTAATTTCGTTAAAAGTTTCACTAAAGCAATTTACTTTGCTTCTTACCAAGGGGTATTATAGGTTGAAAGCAACAGAAAAGTATTAAAACGGCCACCCGTTTAAAATAACACAACAACTTACTGAGCAAATAAACGTTGCAGAAGCACGTTAATTTGCTTGGCACATCAAGTGTTAATAACTAATTTAAGGCTTCGTGACTTAGTCCTTTATCACTTCAAATTTATGTATTTATGTGTGTGTATGTGTATGTAATTTTCTCTTTTATTTATTCCTTTTTTACCTTTTTCACTCATCCTATCTAACTCAGCCCATCAAGGAACATATACTCGTACAATAAAGTTTAAAAGAAACACTAAGGGATGATGGCTACTACTAAAAGTTAAACAACCAAATAGAGGGAAAATTTTGTGCAAAATAAAGGTTTACAATGTTTAACAGCAAATTAAGCTAAGCATCCCTTAAGTATTATAAAAAAGAAGTTTCTTTTTATTTGCAATTACTGATGATGTTTAAGTAATTGGTATCAACGCACATGCGAAGCCCTTCAATAATTGTTTAAACATTTCTTTTCAATTGCAAATTCAAGGGTTTACTTGTCATATAAAATAATCTGTCAAAATTATATAAGGATTTAGTATATGTTTTAGACTAATTAAGAATAATTACCGCAAAAAATTACAATAATTTACTAAGCATTCATCCTTATATGAATGCACATGTTAAATAACTATCGTGTACTTTTTTAACCCACTGTAACTAAGAAAAACACATTGTTTCACGTTTTTAATAAAACTTTGTTCAAAGACTTTAGAGTTATTTTCCTAAGAAATATAGGCATTCCTAGAATTATATATAAGGAATTTTAATTAAAAAGTAAACAATTAGACACGTGCTATGTATACCGTAAACAATAACTCACTCAGTTTTGTGGAAATATGTGAAGTTATAGGATCATTAAAAACAAAAGATTTCCAGCATTAGACATCATAATTTCAGTGTTGTTAAACGCAGAATCTGAATAGAGTTCTAAACTCCTACTACCATCAATATATTTTGGTAAATGAATTCCTTTCTGCAAAATTAATCGAATATCTTATGCACCTAAGAAGAGAAACGAAACAGTGCGAAGTAACTGGTTTATAACATTACTCAGCATAACAGCAGAAGAGTAACAGTCGATTAAGTGAAGATCACTAGAGTATTTATAAATTAAAGAATACGGCACACCATCATATAAAGCACTCTGTGTCTATACACATGCTAACGCAACACATCAGGTACTGAACGAAAACTTACTTAGCGATAAGATAATTGTCAGAGCAAATATTAGTCATATAACTCTACCATAGATCAAGTGATGCAAATAGCAACTATGCACAGAAGATTATTGGTCCAACCATAATGTACGCCGTTAGTTGTGAGTCAGACCTTGACGTCAATATTTTTACCCAACTTTATTTGACATTTCCCTGTCTCAGTGTGTGACAAATTCTACCATAAAAAGATACACAATTGAGCAGCGCGTTAGGACTGTTGAAAACCTTTAGCCAAGTGGGCGTTCAAATCCAAATTCATTTCATGTACTTCATGAATTTGTTGGTCAGCATAATCGACCAAATGTGTCCACAATCAGGAAAATTGTGCGCAAATTTCAGCATACCGTACCTGTAGGAAATGTGTTAATATCCGTGCATGCTCGCCCAGTTCTTTCTGTGGAAAACTTTGCTGTAGTTCGCGATAGTGTGGCAGAAGGGCCATCAACCTTGACTCGTGCTAGTGCCCAACAATTAAACAACTCATATACATCACTGATGCCATTTTGAATAAAGATTTGAATGTACTCGCTTACAAGGTTAAATTGACTCAAGAGCTGAAGCCTACTGACCATTTCAAGCTTCGTCAATACACCGAATATTTTGTTGAACAGACAGAAGTGAATGGTGACTACATTGAAAGTAATCTTCAGCGACGAGGCACACTTTCATCTCAATGAATTTGAAAATAAGCAGAATTGCCGCATTTGGGCAAATGAGAATCCACGAGTGATTGTTGAAAAGTCGATGCTTCAACAAAGAGTTTCTGCTTGGTGCGTTTTATGGACTGACAACTTTATCGTGGCGTATATAATTCCCTTAACATTCAATGAAGGAACATGGGGACTTCCTCTCAGTCAATGAGCTGCACCCAATTCTATTTTTAGACTCATTGAAAGGCACCTTCAGTTTAACGCCGGCTCCGAACGGCAAATGCATTAGAGAAGTTTTCAATAGTAAGTAATATCCATAACTAGTTACTAGCTACTGTTTTGAGGTGATACCGCTGTAGAAAAAGCTTTTTTTTTCAAATGGCTTGGTCTAGTATTGAACCGAGGACCTTCTGGTTGTTAGGCGGATGTCTTACCTACCATACCACAGCGGCACACACATCGTGGCGTACTTTTTCGAAAATAGGGTCGGGCAAGCAGTTACTGTGAATGGTGTTTGCTATTGCGGGATGATAATGAACTTCTTGTAACCATAAATTAAGGATATGTACCTGGACTACCACTTACAACACAGTCAAAGAAACAATGGCTCTTTTGAGCGAGAAATACAATGACCGTCCAGGCGATCTTTCTTTGCGGATATTTAAAAGGAAAAGTGTACGTCAATAAACCAAGAATAATTCAAGAGCTAAATGCTGAGATAATTCGTCACATTAACGATATTGAAACTCAATTATATCTTAAAGTCATTGAAAATATTGACCGATGAATAAAGTTATGCCACCGAAGCCGTGGCGAGCATTTGGCCAATATTATGTTTCACACATAGTTGTCATAGATCCTTCTCTCAAAATAAAAAATATTAAGATAATTCTCTGAAAACGTTTTGTTTCATTTGCAGTTACTATCGTGAGTTGTGGTTGGACCACGTGCTTATAACACACGGGTCTCAAGACAGACTAGAAGATCTTAACAACCATGGCAATATGTCAACCCTTTGCGTCACATCTACCAATATAAGGGGTGATTTTTTTTTCTGCTATTTGATTTCTCAGCGGAAATTTTTTCAGTGTATCAAAAAATACGTTACATGTGGCAATGCCAAAAATGCTTAGTAAGGTTTGTCATTTCATCATGAATGAACCAACAAACGAACAACGCTTGCAAATTATAAATTTTTTTTTTCTAAATTCATGCTGTGTGAGAAATGTGTAGATACCACACATATGGTTTCAACAAGAGAATGCAACATGCAACAACAACACGATATCATAAACCTGTTGAAAGCTACATTGGTGAGTTAATCTTACAGTTTGGTGCAGTCAATTGGTAGCCATGCTTATACGATTTGGCACTACTAAATTTTAGTGGTGATACGTGAAGCCCCTCGTGTAAAGCCAGCCACAATTACAGGCCTGGAAGACATTGCAGCTGCTATTAGTGAGGTACCAGCCAGAATGCTGCAAGAGGTATAAAAAAACTGAAGCTCACAGATGAAGCATCTACAACATAGCCGAGGGCAACATTTATTTAAAATAATCTTTTAAAAGTAAATGGTTGTCCTTCATATATCTTCCCAAATATTTATTTCAACCACTTTCCCAAAGAGTTCAAAATCACCCGAAAAATAAAGGTTTTACTTCTAAGAAAGCATCATCATGAAAACTGGTAGATTTACAAATCATACAGCAGATATCGTAGAGCTAACAAAAGAATGTGTTGGCTTTATTTTGCATGAGCATATGAATATGAGAAATCTCTGTTCGCAGTGAGTGCGACAATGAGTAATGTTTGTCAAAAACAAGAACATGTTGATGATTCTGAAACAATAGCAAAACCACATGAATTGAACCTCGAATTGCTCCCGAGTCTACCGTGTTCTCCAGATTTTGCCTCCACTGCGACTACTGGCTTTTCGCAGACCTGAAAGAAATGCTGAAACTGAGGCCGATTTTGAGTCAAAAAATAAATTGTTCTACAAAAGTGGTATTGAAATGATGTAGATTAGATTGATGAATAAATGTAATTTTGAACAAAACAAAGTGTTTGTTTTGTTAAGACCGAGACCTCTCAGCCCATGTGTTAGTTTGGCTATATTTTTCTGATCTTTAACATGCCGTTGAATAATAAAGTAAAAATTGCAGTTGAACATCCCTATAATGAATAGGCATAGGGACTGATAATATATTCGCCAAAATTATATAAAATCTAAGAAAAATTAATTATAATACAAAAAAAAGAAAAAAAACTAAGATTTAGGCGGTGGAGACATGGTGTGGTGGTTAGAACGCATAACAACACAATCGACCCAGGTTCGAGCTCCAGCAGAGGACATGACGAACAAAAAAAATTAATTTTGGTTTCGAAAGTTTAATATAAAAAGCCTACAACTTTTCTTCAGACAACTCCATCTAAACATTTAAGAATAAGCCTCCTGACTTTCTCGCATACCTCTGGCGATGACGATAAACCTCAGACGAATGATCAGGAAAACACGCCACCTACTGGAAAAACAATTATAATGCTATAGTAAAAATCACCACCAATTAGCAAGGATCTTCACCACTATGCAAAGCTACAGCGGATTAATCATCTACTTAGCTTGAAGGATTAAATTAATTAAAGAAACTGAAACAAAGCAATGGATGCTTCGTGGAAAGCAAATATGCTCCCTAGAGGAGTGACAGAGGAAAAAACAAGTTTTGAGCAGGAAAACTTTTTTTATTTTTATTTTTTTTTCAAGAGACAAAGAAGTTAATGTAGAAGAGATGTTCTGGTGATTTTACTAAATCATAAACTAATGCAGAATTTATGACGAATTCAAGATAAAAATGTGTTATTTTCCATCCTGTTTTTTTATATTTTACTTTTGAAATATCAGCCTTTTTAAATCTATTCATTCATAATTATTTCATTTCAATAGTTTCCTGCGCAATTTTTTCCTCATTTAACAATAAAAGGGAAAGATTCAAAAGAAAATTTATAAACAAACGGAGTCTCTTTTAATTTCTTTTTAAACGAGTGATTGTTTTTTTATATTTTACTTTTTTATGTTTTTTAAATGAACTTTAAAAGAATGGCAAAAGAATTGAATAACAAATTTTTAAAAAAGAAACCAAAAGTGAGCAACGGCAACCAACCAACCAACAACTTGCTGTTTTACTGTTGTTTTGCTATTTAAATACTCATTTGCTGACTTTTTGTCCTTCTTTCTTTCTGTAGCTTAAAGCACAATAGCAACTGTTGTTGGTTGTGTATTCAAAAGAAATTGAAACACAATGAAAACTACAAGAAGTAGACGATAGTATAAAAGCAGGAGGGAACAGAATATAAGTGAGCTAACAAAATAAGGTCAAAAGTGGCAAATGAACAACAAAAACAACAATAAGGCATTAATTCATTTTTCTTTGAGTTAAAAAGAAAATATTTAACAGTTTTCCTTATTTTCTTCTTTCAGCCTCTATCTCTCTCTCTTTTACTCTGCACAAGGAGAAAAGAGAAAAAAGCATTATTTTTTTGTTTCTTATGCTTTTATTTCGTAATATAATAATTTTCCACTTAAACTTAATTTTAAAAAAAAAGTAGGCGTTAGGTGTTTAAAAGAATTATTATTTTATGCCCTACAAATATCATATATGGGTGGCGGTAGCATATTGTGTTTGTCTAAATATTTATTTATTTTTTTAGTAGACTTGCTAAATTGCTTGCTTTTTCAAAAAGAGTCAGTCCAGTCTTTCTATTTAAGTTCAATAATCTATGAACCACAATTATTATTTTTTTTGTTTTCAATATGAAAATTCTTGTATTTATTTTTGTCTTAATTACGTATTTTATTTAAACAAAAAGTCAATCGATATATACATATAGGCATATATTCATAATATATAATAATAAAATAAATTTGCAAACACATTAATGAATAAATATTAAAGCATCATCAGCATCAGCAGCGTCATTATCATCAACACCATCATCGAGAGTGAATTAAACCACAATCAAATAAATGTTAATTAACAATTTAATTCAATTAAAAAAATATTTAAAAAAATGTTAATATTAAATACTCACACTCTAACACCCACCACCTTTGTAGCAAATGCGTTACGGCTTGTATGCTTATACAAACTTATTAAAAACATAATGCATTAAATGCATTCTGTATTAATTCATGAATAAACTGTCACATTAAGCACTTTCTCACTTTGCTCTGGCAAATATCCGATACAACACAATTGAAAGTTAAACTGGAAAGTGTTTGCTTACCAGACAGGCAATGGGCGATTACAAAAGAATTTAAATTTTTTGTTCTTAAGACCTAATGAATTGTTATGAATTTATTGATTTTTATTTTATGAAAAATCGAATTATTTTAAGTACTTTTCCGTTTTCAATGGTAATTGAGTCAACAAAACAAAAAATTCTTTTCGGTTGAAGGCTAAAACAATATAAATTAATATAAATACGAGTACAATAATTGCTTTTAAATAATTTTATTTCGATTGTAAACATATTTCTGTTCTGTAATAACAATACGTGTATCCAAATAATTCAGTTAAAGGAGCGCAATATTTAACCCTTTATAGCTCAGGGTCTTGAAAAGCTGTAATATTTCAATATAACACAGATTTATGCACACAAAGAAACATTTGTTCTACGAATTTAAAAAAAAAAGTTAACTTATTGGCTCTTATTATTGGTTCCGCACGGAACGGAAATTTCAATGAAAAGAAATATCGAATTATTCATTCGTGCCGTATAGTTTTCCTTAAAATCCATTAAAAGCTATTCGTCAACGTCTTAACAAAAAAACCGTTTACGTTCTTGGTTTATTAAGTCTTATCATAGTTTCATGTAAAATATTGATTCAAGAATTGTGGAAGCAAAAATTAGATTGAACATCTGCAACACAAATTGAACAAAGTTTTCCATACATTTCAGAAATGGAAGTACCAAGATTCGTTGGAATATTTCCACAAGCCAAATTTGACATACACGGCTTTTGAGATGCTAGTATATGGTTGTTGTATTTATATACGAATGGAAGGCAAGGACGAAATTAAATCAAATTTGCTCATAGAAAAATCTCCAGTAGTACACCAATCTTCAGCTCGTTTAGAATTATGCGCCGCATTACTACTTAGTCGCACATGGCACAAAATTATGCATAAATTCGTTTCATTATCGATCTGGTCAGTTTAATAGATTGTCTTAAAATGGATTAGTAATCACCCATCGTCTTATGTTTGTTTCGTTCGCGTATAGGAAACACTAAATTTAACCCACCACATTGTCTGATTGACCACTACTAGTGATTGCTTAGACATTTGATTAGAAAGAAGAGTTTTGCGCTATAAATCTTAAAATATGTTGCAGATAAATAATAGAAAGTTGGAATAAAGACATTTAAATACACGTTTAAGGTGTACAATTTTTATGTATAATTTTACAGTTTTTATTTTTTATTTTAATTTCGTATAAATAAGGCAGCATTTAAATATATTTTGTCTGAGCTCGAGTCTGCAAGTTCAGGTATATCTTCTGCAAAATATACACTTCCGTTAACGTTACGTTATAAAATTTTAACGTAAGCAAAATGAAGAAAATTATCTATTTTGTGGAATCAATAATACGGAAATACCGCAATGGCAAAGATTATTCCGCAACAACGGAACCAACAATTTCAAATTTTGCTTCCGTACACAAAATGCTTTCCGCAATCGCAAAACGGAATCAATAATGAGACCCATTAACTTTTTATTTGCGTTTTAAGGGTGTAAGAGGCTGTCTGTCGGTTACATGAAGTTAAAAGATACAAAATAACATGGAGGATGAAAATTTGTGTATTTAGTTATTTTGTTTGTTTATCGCAAAAAAGTTAACAAATTATTTCACTTTTATTATAAGTTAACAAATTTTGCCCTTAATCGTTTTCCAAATTTTAAAGTTATATGACTTTTTAATGACGCCGTCTGTAGTGCTCAATGTAGTTAACATTATTAAACAATATGTTCCCAAATTTTATTTTACATATGTTTTAAGGTGACTTTTACGGTTTGTTACAGGTATGTCACAATGTGCTATAAAGGGTTAAGCGATATAATAAAGTTGATAATTTGGGTAAAGTAGGATTTATCATAATTCCCATACTTTCTTGTTAAATGGTAATCTTTTTCGTCAAAATCTTTTTATTTTTCAGCATAGTCTGCTCTATGATTGACATATTTAATCAAATATTAATTTTTTTTTTTTTTTTTGGTTTCTCAAAACCACAAATTTGTTGATTGTTCTGATGAGGCTTGACTCAAATCTCTTAGCAAGGGGCCATTGTAATGGATTCAAGCTGGGGAGTATGCTGCATAAATTCCAGCAATTTATGGACTAATGATGTAGTAACTATATAATTTTTTACCTTTAATTAGTCTCGAGAGTATACAGAGAGCATGTAGTTTTTCTGAACATTTCTTAAGTTTTCTGCACCCTGAATGGTTGTAGTAGAAAATTAAATAAAACGTTCAGATTTGAGTGAAGCGTACGTTCAGTATCCAACTATATAATAATTTTTTTTTTGAAAAAGTTATAAAAAAATAACTAGTGAATATTTTCTCAAATTTATTTTTTATTTGAAAGTACAATCCTTCCGGGTAATAATGGAAAATAACTTCATTCAAATGGCTGCCTCGGCCGGCCATGCAGCAGCCTACACGATCGGTCCAATTTTGAAGCACATTATCGATTGTGTGCAGCTGTATTTCACCAATGACTTCACGAATATTGTCCTTTAAAACGTCAATTGTCTTTGGCTTGTTCGCGTAACACTTATCTTTGACGGCACCCCACAAAATATAGTCCAACAGTGTCAAATCGCAGCTCCGAGGTGGTCAAACGACATCAGTTCTGCGGCTTATAATGAGATCTTCAAAAACAAGGCGCAAATCATCGAGTGTAGCTTCGGCTGTGTGGCACGTAGCGCCGTCCTGTTAAAACCAAATGTTGCTAATATCCTCCTCTTCAATTTTTGTAAACAAAAATTCGTTCAACATGGCCCGATAACGATCGCCCACTTAGTGAAGCGTATACACAACCATATTCGTTCAGCTGAAGGATAAAACTAATTACCTGTCAAGTCAGACATGAGCTAAGTGTTACCATTCACGAAATAAGCACTAGTTGAAAAAAAAAAAACGTTAGATGGCGGACCCTATATAATAATAATTGAATTACTTACATCCAGTTTTCATGCTTCACGTTTAAAAACTTATATTTTATTTTATTTTTAAATAACCTCAAAAAAATTTGTACTAAAAATAAATTCTAAATATAAATTGTGTAGTAAAACAAAAATGAACCATTTGTTTAAAATAAAGTGAAGGATAAAATAGTTTATTTTATACGAAAATAGAGGGAGAATTTTTTCCATTGTTTAGTTTATCACACGAGTATATGAAGAAGACTTTATAATAGACTTTCATGTTGCAGAAAAAAAAATAAATAAAATAAAAAAATATAAAAAAATACAAATTGTTACAGTTGAGTGTGAGGAAAAAGAAACTATAGTTCATGTAGATTTTTATTCATGCAGATTTTTATTTTTTATTCCCACTTTTATATGTTGTCACAGAGAAGAGTAATTTTTTTTTGTTTTATTTAGAAAAAAAAACGTTAAGAGATGACATGCCTTATTTGCTACAAATTGTAAAGGAAATTACATATCTAGACAAAATACGATTTAAGTTGCTACTTGTCTTATCTCCTGAGACAAATGTGTCTGGTAAATAAAAAAGCAAATTTAAAATAAATTTTTTTCTTTCTCAAATTGTAAGAAAATTTAATTCTGAAAAAATAAAGTTTAGACAGACACAAACAAATCAAATTCCTTTTCTTTTTAAGGTCGTCGGATAATAAAAAGAAGAAAGAATATCGTAATCTTATAAATGTTTCTCCTGAATCTTGGATTTATAACTTTTGTTTTTTTTTTTCATATAAAGTAATAAAATTGACTAAAATTTACAAAGCTCAGACAATTCATTCCATTGACCATTGCTTATGTGTTATATTCTAAATGTTTACTTACAGTAAATTTGTTGTATATAAAAAGAACGTGCTACTATCCGTCCTTGATTATTGTGATATAATTGACGTTTGTGTCTGTCAGTGTACTTCTTTAACTTTTATCAAAACTAACTCTCAGATATGGTGTACTTTACAATTTTCTATATCTATGTCGATGATATAGAAGTGTAGCTTAAGTCGACTTAAGCTTTTCTTACTTACCGAGGCAGATTTACCATTTTTGGAGACAATATCGGAAGTAATATAACAAAATATTTCTAATGAAAAAATTCTAGTCGTTTTCAATGTTCCGGTCTTCAATAGTGTCTTTTTTCATATAAATCCGAGCTATATCGACACAGTTGTACTTCTGGTATAGCTTAAGGCTCTTTTTGTGATTTATATTTTGTATATTCAAAAGTCGAAGTTTATTTATAGGTCTCCTATGTTAATTTCAGCAGAGCACCTGATCATTGCTTTGAATTTGAGGACTTAGACAGATTTTACTTGGTCGGAGCAGGTGTTATGAAAAGAACAGACTTTCAGCAGGTGGTTTTGTTATGATCCACTCTCTCGTACATTAACTGGCCAAGCAATATTATATTTTGACACGCTATTGGTTACATGGAAATACACTGACTTCTACTCATAAAATCCAAGTAAGCAGTGTTGGTAGATACAGTCAAATAAACTTAACTTATAGCTCTCTTCTATGCAGATATCTCTAATGCAGATGTACAGGATGTCGAGGGCTTTACATAACTTGTAAGTGTTCTTTTCGTGGACGAAGATGCAAAACAGGATATTAGCAGCAGAATTCTAAAATTCAGAGGAACCCTTGTAAAACTAGGGAGTATATGGAGTGCACACATAGACGCATATGTGAAACCTGTGCTGCAATATGGTTCGGGAATTTAGTTTGTAACAGTGCAAAAGTAAAACGAAATTCCAATCCTATTGAAACACCGCTTGGTAAATTTCGGGTGATTTTTTTAAAACTTTTGGATTTGATTTAAAAAAAACATCGATAGAACGGTGTATATAATTCAATTTTTAGTAATGATTTCATGTAAATATTGACCACGGTTACGCCTCAAATGGCTCATACGCTGGGTCTAATTTTTGCATACTCCCTCTAACATATAGGCCAGTATCTCATGAATAAAATTCAATATTGGCTTCAATATTGGCTTCCAGTAAACCAACCGTGTAGAGTTTATCCCTGTGGACATAAGCTTGTTAAATCGCACGATTTCACCGGCCAATTGACCGCCCCCAAATGTGAAATAAGCTATTCAGCGAACTCGCCTCTCAGTTGTGTCAACGTTTCGAGTGCTGTATCAGCCAAATTCTTTCATTTTGAGTAAAAAAAAATGTAATCATTGTACGGTAGCGTGTGCCATTCACAGTAACGTTCTTGCCTTCGTCGTCTTTGAAACAGTACGATCCAATGATGCCACTGGCCCGTAATCCACACCAAAAAGTGTATTTTTTGGATGCATGGGTAGTTCTTGCAATGCTTCTGGCTGCTCTTACACCAAATACATCAATTTTGCTTGTTCAACTATCCATCCATTCTCTCATTTCTGGAGCCTCGTTGCTGGAAACAATTTTCCGGTAAAAAAAATAGATTTTGATAATAAACGTCAATAATTTACAAGCGTTATTCGTTTGTAAGTCGATTCATGGTTAAATTATAGACAAAACTAAACATGTTTCTGACACTAATACAGCTGAGCTGTTAACAACAGTGTAGCCAAAAAGAAAGCTGATGATATGATGGCCTAATACCATAACAATAGCAGATCAGCCAAACTGGACAAATTTTGATAAAGTCTGAAATCTAGAAGCGAAAGTATAGTGAGACTACATTCTACAAGGAATCCGTAGCAAGGGCAGACCAATAACTACACCCTGAGAAAAAACAGCAGGCAACCAACTAAAACAACGTTAAATCAATAAAAAAACAACTATGAAAACTAGCCAAGGTGGCAACTTGTAAATTGAACAATGTATTTGAAAAAACAAATTTAATCCAAAATCAATGTGATCTAAAGCTGTTTCATTTGTGTTAACATTGGCGAAACTCAAATCAAATTTTGTGCATTTTTAAGCTAAACATGTTGTACGTTATTTAAAAATAGAAAATATTTTCACCGATGGACATTACAATTTCAAAAGTGCACACACACACATTGAATCGAAAATGTAATTTTTTAATTTAGAAATGTACGTCTTTAAATTTATGTTTTGATATTTTTAAATCAACAGTGAAACATTTTGAACCTGCGGTTGCTGTCTTTGATATTAAACTAAATCAAATATCAAATATTTTTATTTTTAACTGAATCTTGAATATTTTAAAGACTAAAACGTTAATTTAATGTACTTTCAAAGTTGATTTATCGGTAGAAAAATTCAAGTTGTAAAACTTCAAATTCAACAACGATCCACTACGAATTTAAAACGTGATATTTCTCTCTGTGTACATAATGAAGAACAGTCTTTGCTGAAACTGACAAATCCTATAACGAACTAAGACAGATTGGACATATGTATATAATAAGTTGGAAGTCATTTGTTGTATCCTTAAGCTTCAAATCGAGTATGGAATAAATATTAACAATAGATCCCCTAAGTGTAGGAATAAGAAAAATTCACAGGAAAAAGGCGAAGAAAATCAATTAGATTTAGTTTTGAATGCACAAACAGAATATCGTGATTCTGAAAGATGTCTAAAGATCGCCGTATGGGGTTTAGTTGGCGAAAAGAATAGCTATCTAAGTATATTCTCTTTATAATGGATTGGATCCACCTTAAGTATGCTATCGAGATAGAAAAACGGTATTGGATTCTAATTTAAGATCTCCGTATGGGGTTTAGTTGGCGAAAAGAATAGCTATCTAAGTCAATTCTCTTTATAACGGCAGGATTGGATCCACCTTAAGTATGTTTTCGAAATAGAAAAACGGTATTGGATTCTAATTTAAAGAACTGCTGTATTATTATCATTGACAGCCACATATTTCCTAAGTTATACTGAATTCAGCTTGGTCTGCAGGTTCCAATTCATGTGAGCAAGGATAAAGATGTCGTCGGCAGTGTAGAAGTTTTCCGGCCTTGTTTAAAATCATCGTGCTATACTCCTTGGTATGGATAAGGCGCCTTTTAGCAAATAGTCTAATAGTCCTCAGCTTGTTTGACACTAGTTTTAGTAAGAATTGGTCGATTGAAACTGTCATCATTCAGGAAACAACAGCTCGCATAAATTAAAGCAAAAATTTCAAAAAATTCTTTTCAAAAACCAATCGAATAATACTGTAGAGTACTTAATAATCTTTAGACAAAAATTATTTACAATTTGATTATCATTTAGATTTTACACTGCATTTGAAATTTTTTTACTCTCTTTTCTGTATATGAAACAACAAATGAATTTTAAATGAACTCAGACATTACCAGCCATTAATCTAATGCATGATAAAAGTGTTTTTTTTTTTTAATTTTTAATAAACCTCAAGCGTCTAGACATGACTTCAATATTGAACATTCGCCTTGAATAAGTAATTCACCGTTAAAATAAGACAACAGAAGGCTTTCAAGAAATTATGCTTTAAAAATCAAATTTAATAAAATAAAGAAAAGAAAAATAAAAAAATTAAATCTAATAATCGCCATTATGGGGTCACGTATCAAACGAGGAGTGTTAAAAATAAATGCCAGTTTTTCTTGTCTACACACTTTATTTCACCATATAAATGTCAAGAAAATAAAGAGAATAGTTTTAAAGCAACAACCATTGGTCAACAACCACAACACACTCACACAGAGTACATGAATGTGTGAAAAATGTCCTTAAAAAGGGTTCACAGAAAAGGGGGATATAACAGTTGCCAGTAGCATTCAGTTGTATAGCAGAACACAACACGCATTTGATATCAAACACAACATCAACAACAACAATCGCTTATTGAACGTGTTCATAGAGTTAACTTCCGTTACTCATACTCATACTCTTCAGTGTGTATAAGGCATAAGGTAAAGTGTAGAGAACTTTTTTTATATTTTAGGAAATTGAAATATATTGAAAATATACGCTTAAAGGAAATGTCAAATGTGAACATGTCGGAAAGGTTACTTCAGTTAAAGTGAAATGTTTCTTAAGATCTCCATTAAGGCAAATAATTTATGAGAATCCCTATTTATAATATATATGATGGTTCAAGTAAGGCTATATATCAAATGGCCTTTAACAATAGTTTTGCTGTACTTTTTGAAGGTTTTGCTGCAAAAAAGAAATTGATGTTTTGAAACTCCCGGGGGAAGAAGAGGTCCAGTAGGCTTAAACCGTTTTTATTATTTATTTATATATTTTTGTTTTTTTCGAAGCTTTTAAGTTTGAAATTTTTATAAATTTTTGTATTTCTTGCACAGTAATTATCAATGCAATAATTTCGCTGAAAAATTTTGTGTGAACCATGCTTGTTAGTATGAAAAGCAAAAAAAAAAAAAAATTTTATACAAAAATAAATAAATTTTATTATTTTATATGAATGTGAATTGTGTGCCGCTGTGGTATGGTAGGTAAGGCACCCGCCTATCAACCGGAAAGTCTTCGGTTCAATACCAGGCCAGACAATCTTAAAAAAAAGCGGTATCTCACCTCATAACATTAGCTAGTAACTGGTTAAGAGTATAAATACTATTGAAAACTTCTCTAAATGCATTTGCCGTTCAGAGCTGGCGTTAAACTGTAGGTCCCTTTCAATGAGTTTAAAAATAGAATCGGGTGCAGCTCATTGAATGTTACGGTAATCAACAATATGAATGTAGGCAAATGCGAGACAGGGTCTTTGATAAGGTCAGGAGACTTACAGCAATACAGGTTACAGTTTGGTTCCGTACCACCACCATGGTACCACCACCATGGTATTCCCTTCGGGAATACTTGTCAGGCAACGAGCCAAACTTGTAGTGGTGAGATTGAATGCCCTATCACGTTGGCGTATTATCCTTTCCGGGCACTCCTCTATATTATCTGAGATACCCTTGATACTAGGTGATGTCGACTATTCCTTATGCGGACCTGAGCTACATAGGGGATTCCTTGTTATCTCTATCATTCCCAGCGATTAAATGAACGTCTATACGGACAGTTCCAGACTAGAGAACTGGGTTGGCAGTGAAATTTTTCCGAGGGGCTTAACCTTGGTGTTTTTCTTCGCCTACCGGGTTACTGCAATGTATCTTAGGTCAGAGTGATGGCCATTTTCGTGGTAATAGCGCTTTTACCGACGATATATACTAAGGTGTGCTTCATAAAAGTAAAACCGGCTTATTCACTTATTTGGACGTAGATTTTTTTTTTTAATAAAGTGACCATATGTAACATTTTATAGTTTGGATGAGTTGAGCAAATATTAAGGTGACCTTGTCATTGTGAAGCACACCTTACATTTGTTCTGATGGCAAGGCGCCGATAAGATCTCGTTCGGGTATGACCTTCAACTCTAAGCTGGACAATGACTGCCGTGATTCCCTTGTGGGTGATAATGCCACACTACTTTGTGTACATCTCATCTGGGTTCCTGGTTACAGGGACATCCTGGGTAACTGTGCTGCTGATGGACTGGCTAAGAGTGTGAGGGTGTGCCTTCTACTTCTGTTAAGCTGGCGATAAAGCGGAAAAATATATTGGACGTAGAAAGAGCCTGTACAAAAGATGACTCTTACTTTGTTGCCAGACTCACCTGGCTCAGGTTGGATATGAAGTACACCAATTAACTATTAAAACTGAACCGTCGGAACATTCTTTCTGTTATATCTTTCCTCACGGGCTATTTCGTCATGGGTAGGCACGCACAAACTCTGCATTTTTTCGTGGCTGGAGATTGGCTGAGGAGGAGGACTCTGGTGAATAGAACGCGAACAATGCGTTATGTGATATCACAACGGACCGCTATGCGTGCTTAAGTGTGTCTTGTTTAGCAAGGTTTCCTACCTAAGCAAATCTGAGCTGTCGTAGTCTAGTAGTGTCAATCCATCAATTCTTAAGAATCTGGTGCTGGACAAGGATGTCTTCTTTTCCCATACTATTCAACATTTGTGGGTAGCGTGGTGCAGTGGTAAGAGCTCACGCATAACAACACAAACGACTCAGGTTCGAGCCACAGCAGAGGACATGACGAAAAACGTATTTAATTGTGCTTTCGAATGTTTAAAATAGAGTTTTAACTTCCCTCCAGATAACTGCATCTAAAAAATAAAAAAGAAGCCCTCCTCACCTTCCTGTATACTACTGGCGATTATGACAAACATCAGACGAACGATAAGGAAAACACGCCACCTGCTGGGAAAAAATTACAATGCTAAAGTAAAGATCACCACCAATTAGCAAGGATCTTCACCTCTACGCAAAATCATATGGAGGAAGCTACAGTGGATTAACCATCTATTGAGCTTGAAGGATCAAATTGATTAAAGAAACTGAAACAAAGTAATGGATGCTTTGTGGAAGGCCAATATGCTTCCTTGAGAAGGGACGGAAAAAAATGCAACATTATTCTTAAATGTTTATTACAACGAGACTGACATATCTTCGTCAAGAATTAAAACCTAGAGACTTAGCAAAAGGCTTTAAAACCTTAAAAACGGCGCCGATATTTGTCTCCTGGCTCACAGACAAGTAGGAAAACTACGTTCAATACAGGCAGAGGCATACAGAGTGGGATTGCAAATAAAGGGGGATGGAATCTGACATAGAGTGAACCTTAGTAAGCAATCTTTTGTCGATTTAGCCCCGTACATCGCATTCGGCAAAAGACATCTATAACGTAGTAGATCGTCATATGGTGTTCAGAAGGCCAAATGATTGGCTGCATGAGATTATTCGGTTTCAGGTTTAATTACTGGATTCACTGAAAGCTGTAAGTATTCAAAACGACAAAATAAATTCGACAAATTGCTGTTTCCAATTTGAAGGATGTCAATATTATTTACACTGTTTGTTATAGAAATATGAGGCTATACAGGTTACAGCTTGATCTGCAGGTCACAAAGTCCTTGAGCAAGGAGACAGATGAAGTCGGCTGTGTCAAGTTATTACAGCCTGTGAAATCAGCGTTATGCAAATTAATACTTTTACTAAAAGTTATTTAAATTTTTCAAAGTTTAATTATAACTCAAAAGGCAAGGATATATATAAAAAATATACTCATAAGTTAACGTATATTATCTTCGTTTCAAATTCTTCATTAAAGTTCTTCTTACTTTAAAAATCATGTTTCCCAACTTAAAAAAAAAGAAATCAAATTTGTTCAAGATGTGTAAATTCGACTTTTTCAGCTGATTATCACATTTGCCTTTATTTAACCCATTCGCCAGGAAATTTTTCAAAAACCGTCATTACAATTTCACGCTCTAATCCATTATTCATGAAAAATTTATGGCAGTTTCTTATTAATATTTTTGTTTTTCTTTTGAAAAGAAACGTAGTTTTTGCCAGCGAGACGCAAACAAATTAATTTTTTTTTTTTCATTAATTTTTTGTTATTCATAAGACAGTAATAAAATGCACTGAAGCGTGACATGAATCTTTGACGAGTTCTTTACATAGAAATTTTAATGTCAATGCTGATTATGATTCTGTTTTATTTTGAATCCTTTTTTGGTGTTTTTTATTCACTTTTTTAACACCGTGTCTCCTCTGTATTTGCGTGAAATCAAATGATATTATCTGGGAGAACATCGTCTATGACACAAGTAATCTGTAGCTGTATAGGAAAAGAAGAAAGGATCTTGGTAACCCTAAGTCTACATTAGAGAAGTAAGTAATGTTGTAAAACAAAAAAGTGTAAATCAAACCTTAACGAATACATTTTCCTTAAAATTATGTTTTTTTCCCTTTTTGTAACTAAACACGTAAAACCGAAAAGACATTTATTTGTTGTGTTTAAAGGGAGAGTTTTGTGTCAGACGCGAACCGTAAATGGAGTGCAAAAATAACTGCTGAGCATTTATTTTATACAAAGATGGTAAAATTTGCACATGCTGTAGGATTGTAAAGAGTCGTTGACAAATACTGTTTCCAATAGAAATTTCAGGAAACTTTTTTCTAAAATCCTATTGACTAAAGTTTTTGCATAAATGGAATTTCCAATGGAAATTTCAGGAAATTTTTGTCTAAAATCCTATTGACTAAAATTTTTGCTTAAAAAGACAATTTTTCTTCTTTTCTAAACGTTTTTTTGTGGTCCTCAATTTTGTAGTTTTCTTTTCTAGATATTTTAGATTCAGTGATGACCACTTATTTTGGCCTAGGTAAGTTGGTAACTAACTAGGAGGTCCAATGGGTTGTCCTCGCTATGCTTACATGTGTCCGCTATTGTCAGAAAATCCTTTAATTCTAGTAAATTTTCGCCAGTCAAATCTATATACTCCTACAAAATTGTTATTCTTGCTCTAGAATCTTCTGCAAAAAAATAAGATCAGCCTTTAGTGTAAAAAACCGAGACTATTTATAGCCATCTATTTATATTCCATCCTCTTCATCAATGCAGCTTCTGTAGAAATCAACATATGGGATCATCAGCATTTGTGCATATTTACTAAGAGCCAAACAGATGGGCATAGTTTTTATAATGTTCCTTAAATGTATTCTTAAATGTTTTAACTTTTGAATTATTCGCCGAAAAATTTCAAGCATATATTTTGTATTTTTATTTTAAAACTTCGATTAATTGATCCGTAATGATTCAAAGAGGAACTAGACTGTGCTGGTTCATCAGCGATGCAATTACCTTCCATGTCTTGTGCCATAAAGGGTTATTCCTCCCGAGAAACTCTGCATTCATAAGAAATTTTCGATCTTATGGTCGTCTTGCCATCAGAAATATAAAAATATCTCAGTCATCCAGTCTCAATATCATCCAGTCTATACTCTACGGGAAATTTAATGCATTTTCGTTTTACCTAAGCCTTTTTTAATTTCGAGTATGAAATTACTCACGCTCAGGCACATAGGCGCGGACAACTAGGGGCCCTTAAAATTTAATTTTGCTTCCTATAACGACTTCCAGGTCCCCTACCACCCACTCATTTCATTAAATGTAAGAACATCTATAGACGGGACAACAGTTCGTAACTCAATTCACATCTTATTGTCTTGATAATATAATACTTTATTATCGTTTTGCTTCAAATATATATTGGTACTGAACAAAAGTTTTGAAGAATATCTTCCAGTAATTGTTTAATGTTTCCTATTCGCTCTCTAATTCAACCACCGCAATTAACAGGTGTACCGGTATAAAGTGAGCGCTTTTTTCTAATAATAAGTGACTTATTTTTAATGGGAAACTAAAAAATATTTTATTCCAAGTATTTGCCATTACGGGCTACATATTTTTTCCATCTTTCAGGCAATTTGAGAATTAACTCGTCTTTTGCAGCAAACCAATTTCTCGTAGGAATCGAAATGCTGCTCAGCCCATGCGTGTCCCACCGGTGAAGACAAATAGTAGTCGGAAAGAGCCAAGTCTGGTGAATACAGCAGGTGGGGTAACAGCTCCCAGCCTAATGTTTCGATTGTATCCTGAACCGGTTTTGCTTTGTGTGCAGACACATTGTCATGTTGCAAAATTACCTTGCCCTTTCATGGTTCAGATTAACCATTTGTTGATTAACGGCTTCACCAGGTTTTAGAAACTCGTGCTACACCACATATTTCCGGTCCAACCAGACACACAGAATTGTTTCCTGTCGAATCGATCTTCCTTTGCAGCCGAAGTTTATGGTTGTTCCGAATTGAGTCATGATTTTTTCCATTTAGAGCATGATCAAGCATCCGATGCGACTCTGTATTACTTTTCTTCAAAGGAAAACATCATTTTCTGGTCCGAAATTTGCCATCTTTAACACGATGATTTGATGAATGATGAATATGTTTGACAGATGTTATTGCCAACAAAAAAATAAATATTCCCTATGGAGATATTTGTATCTTGACACTCACTTCATACTGGTACACCAGATATATAAATTCTCATAGAAAATTTTAAGAGTGAATCACTAAAATTGTAAGTAATTCAATTTCAATTACCTTGGGGATTACCATAAAATCAATATAATCTTTAATTTTTATAGGGTAAATGTCCTCGCTAAATGCGTTTGTTTAATTTCTTGACTCTTTTTTCGTTCTTAAAACACAACTTAGCGGCAAATAAGAAAACAAAAAATAAAAAAACAACTAGAAAAAGAATAAAAATCATCAACACGAATTACAAAGGACGTCATATGAATGGAGTAATTCATAAAGGTGATTGAAAAAACGAATAATAAATCGGAGTTTCGTGTGAACGCGCCGTAATACTTTCAAGGTAACCAATGTGACAATACCTACATATGTAACAAAATATTTATTTTTTGGTTGACATCTTTAAAGTAAACAGACAGTTGCGCTTACGGTATAGCGTGTGTCTCCCATAGTAAAGATAATACTTCCTTATCTGAACATTTATTAAACATTTAATTTAGCTGTTTGGGATAGATGTCTATAGTCTCGGCCATCTCATGCATTATCAATTTCAGATCGTCTGCTCATCTTGGAAAATTTAAATGCTGGGAGGCAGAAAACAATAAAATAATATTTTAAAAGTTTGAGTTGATGGTATGAAGTTCTCATTGTATTTTTCATGCCTTTTGTTTGTTTTTGACGGAAACTTCTTTGCCTGAAAAGATTTGTCAGCCTTGGAAATTCTGTTCTTCGATTTTATCAAATATATTAAAATATTTTCTTTAAGTTATACTGATTAAAGTATCATGATTGATACATTTTAATTTAAATAACAAATAGACTTTTCTCAAATATGAAATATATTTTTATTTCAGTTTATTAGATTCTGGGTAAAAATGAAAAATTATGTCGGTCAAGTGATGACGTTTTTCAATAAAATGATAATTTTTTTAACAATTTAATCTTCACCGACTTTAAACTATAGCTCGATACACTTTTCGAGTATTACTTTTACTTCTTTTACTATTTATTTGTATAAATCCTTGCACAGTTTTTAGTTGGAAACGGTGTTAATTTCCAACAAACATGAAATTTAATTCCGTAATATTAAGTTACAAACAGAAAATAAAAAGGCAACGCTCAACACACAATGTCAAGGAATTATATTTAATGATAAATTAAATTAATTTGCTTGAGGTGAAAGTTAAGAATAATGAATTAAATTGAAATACTCTCGCACACAAAAACACAAATAAAGAAAGGAAAAAAGGAAAATATTAAATATTGTGAAATAAGAAAAAGTGAAATAAAACTGTAAAGATTTCTCTTGTAAGTAATGAAAATCACTGGCATCAAATTTCTTTTTTACTATTAAACCCAAAAAAGGAAAAAGGAAAAATGATTTTTATAAAAAGGCAAGTGACCACAAATTAATAAAGATTTTTAAGTACGTATTTGGTTTTCGTTCTTGTTTTGGTTTTGCTGTAAAAAATTGTTTTTTGAAAAGGATATTAAAAACAAAGAAATATTATAAATCAATACATCTTATACTACATACATACTATAGCCTAACTCTGTGTTGCTATTATATAGCCAAGCTTAATCAAGTTTTAATTTTCTTACTTCTTTCATTTGATTTTGTCTAACAACGGCCTATTAGTCATGATTTCTAATAACATTTTCACCTATAAAACACCAATTTTCAATTCTAATCTATTAGTTTATGCATCTATCTTTAATCCTCCTAACAAAGGCGCTTAATTGCCTAAAGTCTTATTTAAGACCATTTCACTATCATCTATTTAAGCACCTTAATACCAAGTCGAGGCTTTTTAATACCACTGTCTGCAAGGTTCATAAAACAAGGTGTATTACTAAGAAACAATACGAAATGTACGGAAGTAAAATATTTCAAACCATAAAGTCAGCACAAATCTGCAGAAGCTTAGGAATTAATTTACCAGTTGTACCAATCGTTTTGACACAGCGAAACAATAAAGGAGTCAAGGAAATAAAAGGAATAGATAGAAGAGATGAGGGGAACAATAAAAAGGATAAAATTAAAGCATCAGCAATATAAAAAGTATGTATGTAAGAAATCAACTACTGGTTAGACAAAGGGAAAGAAGTGTTTTAGAAGGAAAGAAAGTATAAATAGTTTTCCAAACAAATGTTCTCGATTTCATTTGAAAAGTGTAATTTACGTAGTATTTGAATAACAGTAACCGTTTGAAAAACGTATTTAGCATGTTCCAATAAGACGTTTCATTTTAAGTATTCCACCATTTTATCAGTTGTCTTGACAGATGATTAATTATGCACTTAGTTTATTAAAAATCGCTCCAAAAATGGTGAACGGTAACAGCTCAGAAAACTAAAGCATTTTTGGTCTAGCAATTGCAAAGTTTTTCGAATAGTTAGTGTTCTGAATAGTCAGTGATATGAAAAATCGAACTCATTAAGTTGCTCAAGAGCAACTACAAATATTGCTATTGTAGCCCATAGCATTGTAGAAAAATTATGTTCGCATCCTCAACGTAGGGCATGACGGCAAAAAATTGAATTCCTTTGTGAGTGTTTAATTAAATGACTTTATCCCCCTTCCAGATAAATCCAAACATGAAAAATGACAGTACTAAGTAAGGATCACTACAAACACTTAGCACGTATCTTTACCACATTGAGCGAGCTACAGTAGACTAATCATCTACTTAGCTAAGTATATTGGTTTTACACATAGTATTCATTGCCTTGTTTCAGATTCATTATTCAAGTTCAGTTTTCACACTAAGTAGATAATTAATACACTGTAGCTGTCCTCTATATGATTGTATAGTGGTAAGCTCTGTGCTAAGTGGTGGTAGTGATCATTACTTTGTATTGTAAGGTTTTTTCCTGATCATTAATTCATCTGAAGGTCAGTACGGCTTTTTCATTATTTTTTAGATGGGGTCGTAGCGATGAAAGTGGAAGTCTATTAAACACTCAAAACCATAATTCAAATTTTTCGCCATATCCTCTGCTGTGGCTTGGACCTGGGCCGATTTTGTTGTTATGCATGTGCATTAACCACTGCACCACGCTTTATTAATAAGCATAGATAACTCTATTTGTCGTTATAGTACCAATAGAACAATGAAGCATTAAACCTGGATTCAATGTTATTACTGATAAAGGTAATAAAGGGTCCGCCATCTAACGTTTTTTTTCAACTAGTGCTTATTTCGTGAATGGTGACACTTAGCTCATGTTTGAAGATAATTAGTTTTATCCTTCCGCTAAAAAAATATGGTTGTGTATACGATTGCGACATTACTTTGAAAACCATGGTAATGATTTTGCCAAAAATGTCATCTTTTCAGATGAAGCTCATCTTGATCTTGGCGGGTATGTAAACAAGCAAAATTGTCGCACTTGGGGCACAGAAAACCCGCACGCATACGTTGAAAAGCCGATACATCCAAGACGAGTCACTGTTTGGTGCGGATTTTGGTCCAGAGACATAATTGGGCCATTTTTCTTCGAAACTGAGCAAGGAGTGGCCGTTACAGTCAATGGCGATCGTTATCGGGCCATGTTGAACGAATTTTTGTTCACAAAAATTGAAGAGGAGGATATTAGCAACGTTTTGTTTTAACAGGACGGCGCTACGTGCCACACAGCCGAAGCTACACTCGATGTTTTGCGTCCTGTTTTTGAAGATCGCATTATCAGCGCAGAGCTGATGTCGTTTGGCCACCTCGGAGCTGCGATTTGACACCGTTGGACTATTATTTATGGGGTGCCGTCACAGATAAGTGTTACGCCAACAAGCCAGATACAATTGACTCTTCGAAGAACACTATTCGTGAAGCCATTGGTAAAATACAGCTGCACACAATCGATAATGTGCTTAAAAATTGGACCGATCGTATAGGCTACTGCATGGCCAGCCGAGGCAGCTATTTGAATGAAATTATTTTCCATTATTGACCGGAAGGATTGTATTTTCAAATAAAAAAAGAAATTTGAGAAAATATTCAGCAGTTTTTTTATAGCATTTTCAAAAAAAAAATAAAATTAATTAATTAATTTGGCGGACCCTATAAATATTAAGAAGGTAAGTTAGGGTAAAATATATATTTTTTTCACCCATTTAAGAAAACAGAGCCACTTTCTCTTGATAATTTAAAAATGTGATCGTTTTAATCACTATTTCAATAAATTTTTATGCCCAGAATATCAACCGTACCCTCCCCGCTACCATGCGTGTCTATGTTGATACTGCGGTCAGATTTATTTTTCTTCTTTCTATCTGTTAAATTTATGTTGAAAAAGTTTATTTGTTTCATTTTATTTTTTCACATATCTTGACCAGGTCTACTTATTGACTTGAGTGTAATAACATACCTTATTGTAAAGTGTTTTGAGTCTGCTTAAAACTTGTATGTATGCTTGTATGTTAGAGTTTTTCTTACTTAGTCTTATTCCCATTGGTTATTTAATCCAGTTTCGAGATAATATGTTTTAACTTCTAACAATTTTATGCTTAGTTTACTTGCTCTATCTGATATGTGTACGTAACAACGTATTCGTTGCAGTTAAAATGTTATCAAGTTCCATGTCCAATTTTTCATATATGACGCATGGTGTACTTTCTGTATCATCTTTGCTGCGATCATGTCTTATATTTGATCAAAAGTTATAGCAACAATTTTATATAAAAAACGCGGACGTAAGATATAAGAATGTCACCATTGTATGGGAACAAGTAAACTGTTTGAAAGTAATTTTCAAAAATGCTTAAATGTGCCTCAATACCTAAAATTCTTACTTAAATTTCTTTCATGTCACAGCTGTTATTGTTTTTGGCGTAAAGTGATAAATGCTTAATTGGACACAATTAAAGTTTCAAAAGTTGTTACAACATTTTGATGAGCAATAAATTTTACAAGTAGACATGCTTAGCTAAAATATTATCGGCAACTTTTCATAAATTATTAAACAAATTAAAGTTTTTAGTACAACAAAAAGGCGATTTTTTAGTCAGGTGAAAACATGTTTTGGCAAAAATTTTAACATGAAATATTAAATCGATTTTTTTTTGAGTAGCTTTTCGATTAAGTTATTAACTACAAAAATACCGGCACTCTTATACCCTTCTGTCTTATGACCAGATACAAGAATATAAAAAAATTAATAAATAATTAGTTTATTAATAAAATGCGTGTCATACTTTATGGCTTAAAGTAGGTGGCCATCAAGTTATGCTTTCAAACTACAACTGCTTGGTATTAAAACTTTTATGAAATACAAAAACATGTTTTATCTCTACGCTAAGTGGATGATGATTTAAATGAATATAAAATACAATGGAACGTGATAAACATTTTGTGATATATTTTTGGAAAATATATGGCTTTCAAACACGAACTTATACTCTCCACCCCTTCTATTGTGTTTAGAAGGCTAAAGCCACTTCAGTATTGTCGCAAACATAAGACACCGGCAGATCAAGATGATTGGTGTTTATCAGTAATAATGAAATATTTTTTGCTAAAGTAGCAAAAAAAAAAAAAATTTTTATTAAAAAAAAGAGGAAAAGTGTCAAGTCATAAAACGAAATTTCATTGACAATTATCATTATAGTGAGGGTAGAGGAGTCGGCAAAGACGGAAGGAAAACAAAACTTAAATGTAAGGAAAAATAGTACTTAAGACTAATAAAGTCAAAAAGTTGTTTGTAAATAAAAAAATAAAAATAATGAAATAAAATTAATAATTTGTTATTACAGGATATTTTTAGAGATGACGATGATACGCAAGATGTATATTTGGTTGTCATTAAAACCGACAGCTGTATTAAAACTAATTTCATTATTGAGAACAAAGCTGGTTCTAAAGACACAAATTGTAATGGAGATGTGTAGGGTGGGCCAACAATCACCACGGGGTCAACTGTCACTTATATATGTTATTTTTCCAAATTCTAAAATATGCAAAATGTATGTAGATAATTATGTCACTTAAATTATTCCCGTTTTCAACTTCGCAATGATGCGATCATTTTAGAGCATTTTCCACAACATGCAAAATTGTTGGCCTTGAGTTTATGAATTGTCTCGGGCCTGTTCACATATACTCGCTCTTTCAAATAACCCCAAAAAAACGTCGGGTGCAAATCTGGCGAACACTGGCCAACGCGTTCGCGTTAGTTTCCGAACTTCTGCAAATTACACGCTCTCTAAAAATTTGATATAAATTGCTACTGTGTCTCAAGAAATGTAGGCAGTGGATCTATCCTGCTGAAAGTGCACCTCAGTTCTGTTTTCAAGAGCAGGACCCTTAAAAATTAACCGATGCCGCTTTTTATTTACTACTGCAGCACTCTCATCTTCATTTTCGAAGAAGTAATGATATTTTCATATGTAATGCCGGACCTAATGGTGTGCAATTGACGTTGATGAATGCGTCTTGAATATTCAGAACGCCAGAATCTCCATTTCTGCCTATTAACAAGCCTATTCAAATGAAAATGAGCTGCATCACTCATAATTAGATTTTCAAGGAAGTTGACTTCATTTCATGTCAAGTGTTGAAATTTAAATGCAAAATTTAAACTTTGCCGATTATATGTGCGTTTTAATTCTTGCACCAACTGCACCTTATATAACAGTAAACCTATTTTCACATGCACCGCAGTTACGTACGAGAAATTCCTAGCTAAGCAGAATGCCTTCTGGTTATATGATAAGGCTTTTCTCTAAGCGTTCAATATTTTTCGCGGAGAACAAAAAATAAACGTGGTGTACCGGTTCAAGACATATCTTTTATGGTGTCATGTTGTTGAAATTCTGACATTAAAATGCGACGATATTGTCTTCGTGTTAAAATTATTGATCGCTAACTTAAATAATAATATTCTATTCTATTGTTACAAAAATAAACAATTCGTAAAAAAATACACCACATCAGCCTTTAAAATTATATTGTGGCATTTTGGTAACACTGGCTTGTGTCAAAGTTTTTACTGTGTCATTCTGGTAATGCTGTACTTATTTGTGTATTTGGCAGCATTGCCGATTCGATCATCCTTGCGTGTTAAATTTAAATTTAACGGAAATCGAATGTTGTAGGAAGAAAAAGAACATTCGGAAGTAATGTCAATTGTATATACAAGGCGGCGCTTTATGCATTAAGTTAGTTATAGTTTTGCAGTCATAAAATAAAGTCGTGCTTTGTATAAACGAATATTGAGTATAAGAGAAATAAGTTGCTGTATTAAGATAAACTGTATAAAGATAAAGTGGGAAAATAAAAACTGTAAAACAACAACAAAGTGGTGTTTTATTTTATTTTGACGCAATTAAAAAGAACTCCAACGTTTTAAAAAAGGTTAAAACGTATCACCATTATTCTGGTTCTTTGTTGTGTGAAATATCCCCATGGATATTTTTGGCCCACCCTGTATTTAGGTGACAGCATTTCCAGGCTTATATTTAGTCCCCATGTAAAAGACTTTATGTAAAACACAGTAGTTCATCTAACACCAGGCTTTACAGGAGTTGATCGACAGAAGCTGATATCATTAAGGATACAATGAAAGCTTTGGTTATGTCAATAATTTTCAACAGAAGTCCATCTAAAAGCTTCTATGAATGAGTCAAATAACAGAGTGCTCAGCAGTTCCAAAAGCCTTTTCAAAATCAATAAAAAGAGGTAAAGAGGCAATTGCTACTCAACCAGGTTTGGCAAAAATCCGGGCTTATTAACCCAACTCACTGGATTTAATCAAGTTTTAAAACTGCTTCCAAATTTAGTTCAATGCGATAACATTTTTTCGGTTGTTAGTACAATTACGTTGTTTTAGTATTTATAATGCAATTTGGCTTTCTTGGTGAGATCTAGGCAGCATTGTATAACAGGAGCAGAATTCATATACTATGTTCGTTTTGACGGCAACAATATCATTTGGCATGTCACCGAATCATTTCTTTTGAGGAAATATAAAATCTCGCCTCAAAGACGAGAAGATTTTCTAAGACGGGATTTAAATATTGGGTCAGAAGTGGTGAAAGAATGTAAGCAGTGATTTCATAAATTTTTAATTCAATTTTTAAATTCATTATTTCTTTCGAGATAAAAAGAGCGGACCGAGTTAATGTGTACTCCAAATACGTATATTATATATTTTTTAAAATAATAATAAATAAAACTCGGTTGGCCTTAATTAGATTATACAGTTGGTTGTCAAACTTGCACTCAACAGACTGCTCAGTAACGACTCGAACTCTGTAGACGAAACACTGTTTGTTTATTGTGCAAAGGTGGATAAAAAGCCTCAGAGACATGTTTATTTAAAATTAAAGTCATATTATTCTGCTCAAAGTCTTCAAAATTTTTATGAGAACTTCTTCCTTCAGTTCATCACATATTATATTTTACTGAAGTAACAGCTGAATATGGTGTCTTTAGTAGCTCAAGCTGAATGTTGGCTAAGCCTGGAGCTTTGCTCTTCCAAGAGTAACTGATAGCCTCAATTGTTTCCGGTATATGAATCGAATCCATCGAAATATCCTATTTAGCAGATTCGATTAAACCATCGCAGAAATTATGTATACTGCTCTTGCCTTACAACATACCACCCAGGTCTTAGCGAGAACCACTTTCGATGTAGCAAGTTTTCTTTTGTGATACGGAAAATATTATCAATACTGTTATAAGCTTCAGCTTCTTCATATTTTTTGCCTAAGTTATTAACATTAACATTCTTTGCAACACCATAAAAAATTTGGCCTTTACAACTAACGTTCTATCATCTTCAAGCTAAAATACAAGGCGGAAGCAACTATAATTTTCTAACCCTGTTTAAGTTTCAATTTAATTAAAAATTTCCATATAAATTCTTAATTGCCGCTATTTAAATGTATTAAAAGTGAAATTAATATCAAAAAACATTATCATACAAAAAAGACTCTTCTTTTTTTATTAATAAATATTTTTATGAAAAAGGTTAGAAAAAATCGGAAATTTTATTGAAAAACAAACGCCATTAACTGAAATTGAAATCAAATACTAATTTAAATCATTTTTTAATTCAATTAAAATACTAATCAAAAAATAAATAGCAACAACGACAACAACAAGGTTATCATTTTTAGCATTATAATTGTATATTATGATAATAGCAATAACAACAAAAACAACAACAACAACAACATCAAAGTATAAATACCTATTATTAGTAGGTTTTATAAAATAAGTTGACATTAATTTATTGATCAATTGATTGATTAGAAATATTTTTTATTAAAAAATAAAAATAAAGGACATGATGGCATTCACTCATATCGTATGTATGATATGGAGAAGAGAAAGGGAAAGTTAAAATCCTAAAACTAGTGGATGTTTATTAATAACAATTGCGTATACAATTTTATATAAAGAGTGAAACTAAAGAAGGCCTAATTTTAAAAAATATATGAATTTTAGGTAGACTTTTAAAGAAGTGTGTTTTGAAACAAATATGCATACTGGAAGCGCGTTCTAATACCACTAACTCCAGTGGTATGAGAAACAGCGCGAAACCTCTCTGACTTTTTGATTTCCAGCGCAGTAGCTTTCAATATAAGACTGATATCGTTATTGTTGTTTTTTACCGTATTACTGACGAATTCTAAGCAAGCTACGACTTTTAATTTATATTTGACAGCCATACAAAGCGGGAAAACTCGTATCATAAAAGTCAATAGTGAACAATGAGGTTTACTGAGTATGGTTTTGCTCGCAGCAGCATATATAACAATAAGCTTTCAGGTGGCCCAAAGCAGTCTAGTAAAAACTAGTCTATGGACGTTTATGGAATAAAACTAAGTAAGGTAGCTGGGCTGCGGAGTAGTAGCATGTTCAAAATTATAATGACGCTTTTGCTCACATTCAACAATAAGCGCAGACATTAAAAAAAAAAAATGGAAATAATTATTATCGAATATTATGGGATAGTGTAGTGATTAGAGCGCACGCATAACAACCCAAGAGAGCCAGCTTCGAGCCCCAGCAGAGGACATGACAAAATAATTTATAAATTTTATTTTTATAAATTTTCGTTTCAAATGTTTAATGAAGAGGCTTCAACTTTCCCTCCGCATGACTTTCAAGCGATGAAACCAAACATCAGACGAATGACCAGGAAAAAACGCCTCCTATTAGAAAATAATTACAGTACTGAAGTAAAGATCACCACCAATTAGCAAGGATATTCACCACCACTACACAAGCGATACGAAGGGGGTTACAGTGGACTAATCGTATTATGAATATTAACTTAATTAACTAAACTGAAACAAAGCAATGAATGCTGAGTAGTAAAAAGTTGGATTAACCCTAATGTGAGTGGCGGTGAAGCGGGTATCCTATTAATCTAGATGGCTAAGCCTCCTTGAATGCTTACATAACACTGTGCGACAAAAAAGAACCAACAAAAAAGGCATTAGTCTTTTCCGAAGAACCTGCAAAACTTAAGAGTACCCATATACCCGTGCCAATCTATTTTAAGTGTTTAATTTTTTTGTCATTCACATAAGAGTTAAACATAGATATCATCATTGAAAGCCTGTACTTGAGGTAAAAAAAAACTTCATAGCCAAAAATAGTAAAATATTTATATTATCGATTGGAGAATACTAAGAGATTAAGTCACAAAGACAGAGTTCCCTTGACGGTACACCATTTTTTGCCAAATTTAGGTTTATATATTGCAAGTCGTTATAGTGTTAGTCTTCTTGGCTTGCAGTCTCCGCGATTGATTCATTACATTGTCACAAAAGCAAACAATATCTAAGGAAAGGATACACCAAATTAGTACAGTAGTAGCTTTAGCTATAAACTTTATTATGGTGTTTACTCTATTGGTTTATGACAATGCTGAATTACCCTGTTATTTGCGTTATTAACAGTTTTACTAATTGCGTACTGAACGGTGTTACCATATCTATTTTGGAAGCTACATCTTAATTTAGGGAAAAAAGGCGAATACTGTAGTAATTCGGAAGTACGGTCAATTGTGTATAAGAGGCAGCGCATTACGTATAGTCAGTTAGTTGATATTTAAGTGATGAAACAGAATACGTTCGCAACTTCAAGCAAAAACTTTGTTAAAAAAAAAAGTTGGCCCATAATAAACAACTTCATTGACTTTTTTGTTTTTAAGTTTATTTTGCTTTTTGCTTCTTTTTCGATCCAAACCAAAAACATATGTTTTTTGTTCCCAAAATACAACTTGTGAAAGCGTAAGAAAAAACACTGTCAAAATAAAATAGATTCTATCTCATAGCTGCTTTTGCCGACGTTTTTGTATGTCATTTTGTATGGAAAAATCGTCAAGCCCCAATTCTGTTTTATCTCTAACAGTCAAAAAATAAAGTCGTATTAAGTCATAAATAAAAGTGTTGAGTAAATATGTGTATAAAGTGGAAGTTAAATATGTTGGATTTTGTCCATCGAGTTAAATGAGATACTGTACAAATATAAATAAACAGACAGTGAATTAGAACAATAACTACATGTTATTTATTTCATTTGACACTATTTAAAAGAACTCAAACGTTTAAGAAAGATTAAAACATAACACTATTAATCTAACCTAACCTCACCTATCCAAATAGTGATTGAATTGAAAAATATTATTCTCGTAAAATTTTGTTGAAAATACACGGAAATTTTGTTCAAATAAATCTATAGGATATCGATTTTTTTATTTATTTTTTCTCCGTCACTCCCCTAGGGAGCATATTGCTTTGTTTCAGTTTCTTTAATCAATTTGATATTTTAAGGTAAGTAGATGATTAATCCGCTGTAGCTTCCTCCATATGATTTTTCTTTTGTGTAGTGGTGAATATTCTTGCTAATTGGTTATGATCTTTACTTTAGCATTGTAGTTTTTTGCCAATACGTGGCGTGTTTTTCCTGATCATTCGTCTGATGTTTGTCATCATCGCCAGAGGTACGCGAGAAGGGTTAGGGGGGATTTTTTGCTTATTTCTTTTTAGATGGGGTTGTCTGGAGAAAAAGAATTTGAAGCCTTTTTTATTATTAAATATTCGAAACCACAATTAAATTTTTTTCTTCGTCATGTCCTCTGCTGGTGCTCGAACCTGGGTCGTGTGTTTTGTTATGCGTGCACTCTAACCACTACACCACGCCACCCCATCGATTTGTTGAACATAACCAAATCCAAAATGAAGTCAGCTTTGGCAACACTCTTTAATTTTTGTTTGTTATATTATATATACATATAAAAAATTCTATATATATTAGAAGAAATACACTTTAATATTTTCTATGCATACGTTATTAATATTTAACGATGTTGAGTATATAATCGAATTTTATTATTTTATTTTTTTTCGTTTTTTGCTTTTTACTGATGAACTTATTAACTATTAACTTTATTGCTTGTATACTTAAAAAGTTATTTCTTCAAATACTTACAGTGAGAGATAAGTTGCTTGAAATTATTTATTTAATTTCTGATTGTAAACCACTTTATCTAATGATGAATCAATTAGTCATTAAGAGATAAGCTGGCTGCATATTTATAGGCTAAGAGTGGAGTATATAAGTTAATTATTTAGAAAAAGATAAAAGTAATTAGCCTACTTAAGAAATTTCACGATTTACTTTTATAATCGAGTGGGGAATATTGCATATTTCAAATATTCATAGAATATTTTATGAGATACCTTTAGCCTTAACCATCTTACAGATTTGAATTCTTCTATTGTCCAATTATAAAGCGCAAAAAGCAAAAAAAAACCTTTGATATTCAATATATTTTTACGATAACCTATGGTCGCCTTACTTTAAAAATCATCAGCATTTCAGATTCTATGAATAATTTTTGTTTTAGAATAACTCTGAAGATATTGAGAAACGAATTATAATTTTATTTTTTTTTATTTTTTATTATGATATTTTTGATTTGTTAAAATTCACAAAAAATAGAAAGCAGCTAATATTTACCAGTTTCGCTATTAATTCATAAACCTGCATATAATAGAAATAAAATAAACCATAATTCATGAAAATCGGTGAATAAATACTTATTTTATATCCAATAGAGTGAAAGTAGCTAGTTTTGAAAAAAAAATTGCCGTAATTGCCTCATATTCTACTGAGCGTGTAAGTAATATTTATAAATTTTGAACAAGTATCGCTTATACGACACCCAATACATAGAAATTGATAAAAAAAAAATTTTTTTCCAAAACTAGGTACTTTCACTTTATTGGGATTAAAATAACTATTCACCCATAGATTTTCATGAATTATGGTTTATTTTATTTCCATTATATGCAACTTTATACATAAGTAGTGAAACTAGTCAATATTAGCTGCTTTCTATTTTTGGTGAATTTTTAGAAATCAAAAATATCATAATTAAAAAATGTTATAAGAATGACTTAATGCTTTGGTTGTATTAAAAAATGTTATAAGAATGACTTAATGCTTTGGTTGTATTAAAAAATGTTATAAGAATGACTTAATGATGTTATAATTCTGCATCTTTTAACATATAACTTAACGAAATAGAATAGGTCTTTTCAAAGATATCATTGGATGTATGAAGCATTCTCTCTCGAAATTTCACATTAAAAAAGGAAACATTTTTCTAAAAAGAAAACTTATCCATAGAATCTGAAATGCTGATAATTTTTGAAGTTAGGCCATCATAGCGCATCAAGATAATATAGAGGTTAGCCAAGGTCAGCAATTTTTTTTCTATTTGTTGCATAACGCTATATACCACGGTTTTTAAGAAATTAGCCTTAGTTGAGCAGCAGCAGCAAAAGCTGTTGTCTATGATATTGCTGTACCAGCGTCAAAATATTCATCCTCATAAAGGGTCCGCCAAATAATTTTTTTTTTGAAAATCTATAAAAAAAACTACTGAATATTTTCTCAAATTTCTTTTTTTATTTGAAAGTACAATCCTTCTGGTTAATAATGGAAAATAATTTCACTCAAATGGCTGCCTCGGCTGGTCATGCAGTAGCCTACACGATCGGTCCAAATTTTAAGCACATTATCGATTTTGTGCAGCTGTATTTCACCAATGGCTTCACCAATATTGTCCTTTAAAGCTTCAATTGTCTCTGGTTTGTTTGCGTAACACTTATCTTTGATGGCACCCCACAAATAATAGTCCAACGGTGTTAAATCGCAGCTCCGAGGTTGCCAAACGACATCAGCTCTGCGGCTGATAATGCGATCTTCAAAAACAGGGCGCAAAACATCGAGTGTAGCTTCGACTGTGTGGCACGTAGCGCCGTCCTGTTGAAACCAAATGTTGCTAATATCCTCCTCTTCAATTTTTGTGAACAAAAATTCATTCAACATGGCCCGATAACGATCGCCATTGACTGTAACGGCCACTCCCGGCCAAAATGCGCACCAAACAATGACTCGTCTTGGGTGTATCGGCTTTTCAATGTATACGTGCGGGTTTCTGTGCCCCAAATGCGACAATTTTGCTTGTTTACATACTCGCCAAGATCAGAATGAGCTTCATCTGAAATGATGATTTTTGATTCTGCAACATTACCATGATTTTCAAAGTAATGTCGCAATATTTCCCAGCGCTGTTCAAGCGTATATAAAACCATGTTCATTCAGCGGAAGGATAAAACTAATTATCTGTCTAATCAGACATGAGCTGAGTGTTACCATTCACGAAATAAGCACTAGTTGAAAAAAAAGGTTAGATGGCGGACCCTATATCAAAGTGTGTACTCAAATTCCGCCATCTTGCTGCCAGCTGCTAGCTGTTGACCATGGGTTTTAAGCTTTATCTTCTATGTCCGATGTGCCATTATACGACCAGAGTAAAACTCGGTACATTAAGAGTATTACGACAATGTGCTATACTTTCTTAGAGGCTCTGATTTGGGTTTATTCAGTGATTCAATTTTTTCAGTTTTTTTTTTCAGTGTACAGATGTTGCTTAGTAATGCGTTTATACACATATTTGTATTTTATACGTGATATAGTGTTACATTGAAGGTGTAATTAAATTAATTGATTTTAATTAATTTAACTCAGATGGTGTAATTTTAACTATGTAAAGATATAATATAACAGTTTTTTCTTCTAAATTCGTATGCAATTAATTTCAATTAAAAAAGCTTTTTCTATAGCAAAAACGCACAAAAAAAAAACAGAAACCAAAAAAAAAAGAACTTTTTATAACACAAAATGCTTATCAAAGTGAAATTGATAGCTTAATATTACTTTTTTTATAGACATAATTTTAAAATTTAATACTGCATAACGTAACTCTTACCGTAACTCTGACACAATATCATCAGTTAAGATAGAAAAAAGCCTCTCATCTAATACCAAACAAGACTTCAGACAAGGTGATGGCTTATCGTGTAATCTTTTTAACATTTTATTATAGCGTGTACAAGTTAATAAAATCGATTTGGACAACATATAATTATAACTGTCATTTATGGTTTGTGTCAATAATAACAAAAATGGTATTTTGGAGGGTAAACATCTATCATTATAATTCAATATTCGATAGACGCGCAAGTGAAGACACAAATTTTTTTCAATCGCTATAATAATTTAAGGAATTGGAAGCATTACTAGATGAAAATTGTTGTCAAACATAAGAAAACTTGCAATATTATAGGGAGTCACACAATAGACCATTTCCCTATGTTTAAAAGCTTTGCGATTCAAAAGCAAGGAAATTGGGTCCCATATGAATTGAAGCCGAGAAACGTTAAAAGACGACACTGTATGTCAGATATGATGATTGAATGCTAAAAAAAGAAGTAATTTTTGCATCGTATTGTTACTGGTGATGAAAAATGGATACAATGGATAAAGTCCGTTCAACCAGCCTAATCGACGCCAAGTTCTCGTTCTCTATTGGGTGGGATCAGAAGGGTATTTTATATTATGAGCTGTTGAAATCAGGTCTGACGATCACAGAGGAGCTGTACCGAACTTAATTGATTCATTCGAAGAGAGCAATCAACGAAAGACGATCAGAATAGCCTTTCATCTTGACAACACAGGACCGCATGTTGCAAGACCGGTTAGAAACTATTTGGAAAACAATGGATGGGAAATTTTAGCTCACCCGCCTTATAGTCCAGACCATGCCCCTTCTGACTACCATTTGTTTCGATCGATGCAGAACACCCTTACTTGAATACGCTTCACTTCAGAACAGGGTATCAGAGATTGGCTTGTTTCATTCTTCACCTCAAAACTGGAGCAGTTTTTTGGAGCAGAATCCGTTTGCTACCAGAAAGATGGAAAAAAGTAGTGGCTAACGATGAACAATACTTTGAATAATGATCAATTTATTTTGTTATTATAGTAAATGCGTTTTTATAGCAAAAAAATCGACATTATTAACTTGTATACCCAATAGAAAAGATTTTGCGTGATACAGCTGTTAGCAGAACGGGCACAATGTATTAGGCTACTAGCATATGCTGATGATATTCATCGGACATTGCGAGATGTAACTGCCGCTTTTGCAAATATTGAAATAGAAGCGTTGAAAATGGATCTGACATTGAACAAAGATAAAACCAAGTAATTGCTTTCACCGATTGGGTCAAAGTGTGAACTTAATAAAAGTGGACGAATTTAAATATCTCGGTACCGTCATAAATAAAACGAAAAAGATAAGTTTGAAGATAAGACGAAGGATAATACTTGCTAATATATGCTATTTAGCTCTTAGCAAGCAATTTAAGAACAAAGCTCTCTCTCGGCAAACAAAAATCACACTGTACAAGATGCTGATACCACCAGAGTTGTAATATGCCACAAGAGCACGAGTACTTGTGCAAGCAGTTGAAGCAGTTCTTAGAGGAAATTTCTTCGTAGAATATGTATGTGTTCACGTCTGGGTTTGCGGTGAATATCGAATCAACCATCAAATTAATCAAGAACTGTATGAGCTTTATGCTGACATCGACGTCGTTAGATGTATAAAAGTACAGCGTTTGCGTTGGCTTGCATATGTCGTGCGTATGTATGAAGAATAGGGTTGCCAAATAGTCTTGAATTCGCCTTACAGCTTATAAAGAATCAAAACTAATTTTTTTAAATTTTCCTTACACAAAGTTTTGCAAAATAGTTAATTAATAATAATAATTTTAGTGAATTAATAAGGAATATGTACCGTTTTGATCGATAAACTTTTGCGATTTTTTGGATAAAGTAAAAGGTTTCTGAGCGAAAGACTGATCCAGTTTTCTTTTGTAGTCATCTACGGAATTTAGATTTACACCCTTAAGAGATTTCATAAGGGTGGCGTAATGTAGTGGTTAGAGAACATGAATAACAATACAAACGACCCAGGTTCGAGCCCCAGCAGAGGACATGACAAAAAAAATTAAATGTGGTTTTGAATGTTTAATAATAAAAAAAGGCTTCAACTTCCCTCTAACTTCCCTTCTTCAAGCCCCCCGGGAAGTGTCCCGCACACCTCTGGCGATGATGACAAACATCAGACGAATGATCAGGAAAATCACGCCACCTACTGGGAAATAATTACAATGCTAAAGTAAAGATCACCACCAATTACCAAGGATCTTCACCACTACACAAAACAATAAAAAATCATATGGAATATCAAATTGATTAAAGAACCTGAAACAAAGCAATAGATGCTTTGTGGAAAGCCAATATGCCCCCTAGAGGAGTGATAGAGAAAAAAAAAGATTTCAGCAGAGATCGAAGCAGTGCTTAAATAAACCAAAAAATTATTTTCTGATATTTTCTGTTTCCGTAACAGCTTTAACAGCTTTTGTTTTTGCATTGTAGCTAACTGTCCTCATGTACTATTTGTACATAGATTTTCACTTTATATTGGACACTAACATATATTTTCTTGGTGTTTTAGATATGGCTTCGTTTTGATTATGTTGTGTTTTTAATCCAGATTGTTTTTGCTATATATGTGACGAGTATATATTTGAAAAAATCTAAAACATATATCGGACTTTGTGAAAACTGTGTCATATCAATACCACAGATAAGGCAGCCATTGAAAGATTCAAATGTATCAAATCAATGACTTAAGACGAATCCAAAGCTTGGTATTCATTCATTTGGTTATGAGTAATATCGTAGCCAAAAAATAATTACTACCATGTCGAGATTGTTGAGTACATGATATCAAACTTGCATAAGCTAAGGTGCAACATGAGCACAAAACTTTACCTCCTTGATTAGAAATTAGACGGACTTTAACAAAATGTGGGTGACCTTAGCGAGAAGCAGGGTGAAATATTTCATCAGGATCTTCAGATAATGGAAGAGCGTTTTTAGGAAAGGAGCAACTCACATATGATGGCAGACTACTGCTGGAGTTTGCAACGAGATCTACCTAAAGCCATTCATTCATAGAAATCTTATAATAGATCATTTGATAGTGTTCAGTAGATATTTTGTATTAATTTTTTTGTATTATTTTTTTTGCCAAAGTTATTAATCTGCATATTTCACAATACAAAGCTGTTAGTAACCTCCCAGTATTTTCCTTTTTCGTTAGTCAGGGCCATAGAAATACTCAATAACACAAAAAATAAATAAAAATTAAAGGACATGAAACTTGTGTTGAGCGGTGTAATCTGAAGTTGCCATGTCCGCGTTGTATAGTGGCCGGATCATCTGAAATGTCTGACGTTATCATAATGAATTACGTTTTAATTGAATTACTTACCTCAACCTTGTTAATTGTTGACCATAGAAATCAGAATCAATTGTTTGAGCAGGTTGTAGAAGCTCTTAATGAACAATAATTTCCATCCAATCCCAATTTCCCTATTGGTAACAATTCTGGCTTTGCCACCGTCTGCTAGCTTCACCTTGCACATTATTGTCGTATGAGATCCAAAAGCATTAGGGCCGTTCAAGTTGTACCACTGCCTGATAGAACTACATTGCCAGATATGGAACCATTTACCGACAATTTGTAACCGAAGTTTTTTGAGCATTTTTCAACGTTCAATCTGGCAACCCTAATGACAATGCTCCGGCGAAATAATCTGTCGAGTTTCTATTAGAGTGAAGGCGTAGAAGAGCACGACCGAAACACCGATGGGAGGATCAAGTTGAAGACGATCTTTTAAAACTTGTGTGAAATTAGAGGAAGAGCGCAGACCATCGAGGCGCTTATAATTTTATTCTAATTCAGGCAGAAGACCAGAAAGTTGTGTGGTCACCAAAGAATAAGAAGAACTCTTACCATTTTTAAAATAAAAAAAAATTATTTAAAAACGGATTCAAAGAAATTAACCAAAGTATGGTAGGTAAGACACCCTCCTACCAACCAGGTCAGACCATCTTAAAAAAAAAAAGCTTTTCGACATCGGGTATCACCTCATAACATTTGCTAGTAACTAGTTATGAATATAAATACTATTGAAAACTTCTCTAAATACACTTGTTGCTCGGAGCTGGCGTATAAACTGTAGGTCCCTTTTAAAAATAGTTTAAAAATAGAATCGGGTGCAGTTCATTGGCGGAGAGAAATCCCCATGTTCCTTCATGGAATGTTATGGGAATTAATATAATATAATAAATACTTCCTAAAATGGTTAGTGGCTAGTGATCGTTTATAATTGTAAAAAAATCCCTCCAAATAAAATAAAATGTCCATTTAATTAATATTATGTTTTTGTTGTATTTATAGATACAAAAATCTTTTAACGAACATTAAAGCCGGCCTTAAATTGTAGTTCCCTTTCAATAAGCCTCAAAATAGGATCGAGTGCAGTTCATTGCTTTATTGAAGTCACCGTATTCTTTCATGGAATGTTATGTTAATTATTATTGTTAAATTGTCACTTCAAAATTTTATTTATTTTATTTATTATATAAGTTACTATTACTATGTAAATATTATTTTTCTGCTTGTTTTTTTGTTTGTTTTTAATTCTAAAAGCAAATAATTAGCAGACAATAAAACATTCAGAATTGCCTCCATTCTTGAAACTCTTGAAAAATGCAAACGGATTTATCCAAGTACTGATATCCGGTCTTTTCTTTATATATTTTTTTCTGTTTAATTTTACTCTGCATCATCATTTTCAATCTTCAATTTGAAACATCAATTTTAAAACACTCATACTTAAAATATGTGTACCCGTACACAAATACAGTCCATCTCATTGAAGTATGGAAGCTAGTGTTTGAAAAAACTCATCATATTTTTCTTTTCCTGTGTTAGTCTAATACACAATTCCATTGAATTAATAAATACACACACAGACACGTTAAATGGGTTGAAAATGAATGTGAAATGCTGTGAGAGATCCAATCTAAGGAAATAGAGCAGGGGTAGAGATATCATCAGCAAATTGAAGAAGTTACAGTAAAAAAAGCCAGCTCATCCATAATAAACGAATACATTTGTAGAAATTTGCATGTTTGTAAAGAGAGAGAGAGAGAGAGAGAGATGGAAAGAGATTGGAAATGCTACTAAGTTTAAAGGGTGGTATATTAAAGGGTTTAGTAAAAAGTTTATATTTCTATTTTGTAATCTATAAAGATTTTTTCATTGCTGTGATCCTCATAGGGGATTATAAAGCGGCCGTAACAAATTTTTTCTAGCTGTGACTGGTCAAAGCTAATGTTTCTATCTGGGTACAAGGGGTTTATCTACCTTTCCCAAGCATGAGCTGGTTATCAAATTTTTTGCTTCCTGTAACTCTAAGCTTTCTTCTTATAATTTCCTTTTTTATTGGATGGTGATAAGGAGTGTTGAATATCGCGTCTGGCCATAATATTTTCATACAGACACAGAGAGAATGCTGCCGATATAGCCAAAGAATGAGTCTTCCTCCAATTGTTTATACCCAATTTAAACGTTTGTTCACAATTTGCTTCCAATCACTTTGTTTGCTCTCTAAATTACTTATTCGAATTATTGTTCATATGGTTGGTACCTTTATAATTGGTTTTGGTAGTTATTCTTCTTTTTCTTGTTATTTTTTTGATTGTTTGTTATTTTTGCCGGTAAATTCTATTTTAAAAATGGAAAAAAGTGAAAGGAAATTAAAAAAGCCAAACAAGAGAGCGAATTAATTGTTCAATAATCGACAGGGTAATTGAAACTGAATTACATAAAATGTTGGTCCTTCATTCTTAAAGTTTGGTATGTGGAATTATAGTATTCCATGTATTTTATATTATAAAAGAGCGAATTAAAAAAAAAAAACAAAAACTTTGCCGTCTGAACATTTAATTATTAGCTTTGATTTGCCTAATTTTTGTTTCACGATGTTCATTTGAAATGCTGTTCTATAAACCAAAACCAGTTTGCCATGCATGCTAAAATGTCTGCGAGACAGGAGATAAATATCATCATCTTAGAAGTTTTCAGTTAATAACTCTTTGGTGGCAATAAGCAATAAGACTCAATGTTCTATATAGTAAAAGATAGTATTGAATAGCAGCCTGAAGAAACTCATCCTTGCATAACACCAGCTTTGATAGAGATTTGACGATTAACGCTGCCATCATGTAAGATTCAATAATTCCTAAAAGTGCTTTAATTATGCCAATAATTTTCACAGAAGTGATATAAGTCAAGTGCCACTAAATAAGACGTCCTCAGTTCACTCCCAAGCCAGGTTGTCTGACAATTTTCCGCAGCTGTATCATTTCACCATCAATACAAGTGTCAGAACTACTAGAGATTGGCCACAAGAAGGGGTTCTATCGCCCTTAATGTGGAGTATGGCTGCTGATGAACTTTTAGGAACACTTCTCTGGCACGCATTAATTGCCAAGGCTAAGTAAGTTGGAGGATACCTTGTTTGAAGTTATACAGAAGGGACTTAGAACAGTGAATCGATGGTGTGGGATGAAGGGGTTAAGCATTAACCCGAGCAAAACTATGATAGTACCATTCAATTAGAGTAAAACTTCCAAGGCGGTGGAATATTCAACTACTGGGTGAGAAAATACCACCAAGGAAAGAGGTTAAATATCTAGGAACAACACTGGATAGAAAGCTGACGTGGAAAGCTCAAGTAGAGTCTGTCTCAATAAAAGCTATAAGTGCGCTTATGGTATACAGGAGGCTCTCAGTAAGATTTTGGGGCTGTGATATAAGAGTATTCCACTAGATATATTATAACATGATGGTCACAATTGATTGTGACATATGGAATGGGGCCGTTGCATGGACGGTAAAGAACGAGTTTGTGAACAGCCCAGACAGAGCTAAATAAGGTACAAATATTAGCGTGGATTTTAGTTCGCTCCATTTGGCAGTGAGAAATAGAAAAAGAGACCATGACAAGAATAATGGGAGATGAGTTGGGTACAAGGTTATGAGAGTGTCATGTCAACTCGCTTAGACGATTGGTCGAATACTTTCTACTTGGCTGTCCTGTGGACAGTATCATGAAACTCTATGACTTTGTTAATAGGAGTGAGTGAGAAGTTTTGAAGACTGTATACTCCTTTAAAGAAGGGATCATTTTGCGTTGGGCGCAAGAGTGATTGGCCTTAGGAGGCAATATTCGAGAATTTTGTCCAGAGACCACCTGAGGACACATACTGGGTACATATGTGGCATTGATGCAATTTAGGAGGAAGTATCAGATTCTAGGTATGGAGCTGCCGTGGTTGATACCAACCGACATCCTGAATTTCTAAGATATACTAGGTCGGGGAAGATATTATATAAGAACCTTATATGTATGCAGGACTGTACAGTAGATCGGAAGGTCGCGTTTCTTTAATACATCGATAATAATAAAATTCACTTCATTACATTGCTAAAGACTGATTAACTGAAAAGCTTTCGTAACTGCCGTTCGGCTCCACCGTTAAACTGCAAATCCCTTTCAATGAGTCTAAAAATATAATCGGTTGAAGCTCATTCAACCACTCCTTGAACCACCTGGGTGTCACGGGAATTATGTATGATATTAAGCCATATTTACTATTACAGTGTTTTAAATATTAAATTACACACCTATATTTGAGAGACCCTATTATCTCATCTGTAATTCAGCTTCTATATATGTATACACAGAATATATTTTGTTAAGATCCCAACATGTGCAATGGGTTTGTGGTGTCAGTCCAAGCACAATACCTAAAGAATTCTATATAATGATGCTTTATTCTGTATGGAATATAGTGAGTGAGTGTAAAAGATTGATGATTCAATTTGTAAAAGAACACCATTTAGTAATGGCTTGTATCCATTCAATTCATTCATTCATTCATTTGGGGTATGCTTTGCTTTCCTTTACGTTGGTCTATCCTCTGCTGTAGAGAAAAACATTATCTGTTGCTGTTGCTTTTTTTATTGAATATTCTCTGACTCCTCTATATATGTGGTCCTTTAGTAATATCATCACTTTGTATGTATATTGAGTGCTTTTTTGTATAAAACGTTTTAATTCAGAAATTTCTCTTCTTTTTTCTCTTCTTTTGTTTTTCTGTATGTGTGGTGACATTAAAGCATATGTAAATATAAACATTTTCTTTGTATTTGTGTTTTTTTACAAATTCTGTTGTTAGTATGTGTTGTAAGTAGAAAAATTTATACACAAATTAGTGTGTTTGTATGCATGCTTTTAATGAAGGAATACTTGTGTCTATGTATTATCCTTTAGGGTGTATCCTATTAACTTTTAATGTTTAACTTTTTTATGTCTAAATGGGTTATCATTAATGTGTAAAAAATACACAGTTTCCTAAAGGACTATATTGTCAATAGAATAAATGCCTTTTTAAAGAGATATTTTCTGTATAATTTTTAAAAATTATCACGGAGATTTAGATTTAAATCATAAAGAATTTATAAGATTTTGGACTTATTTTCGTATTTGGTTTTAAGTCGAATGGGTGACTACTATACGCCTCATTTTTTAATAGCAACAACACAAATAAAACAGTGTGTACTCTGCCACCTAACTATGGATTATGTCTGGAAATACAAATAATATCCTTAGCAAAGCAAAGTGATGACAATTCATCCATATCTTGTCCATATCTCGTTGTTTAAAATTTTTGCTTTATAATCGAAAATACAAAAAAAAATTAAATATATGTGTGAATAGCTTCTTATCTGTGGAAATGGTGTAAAATCATTTAGTCAAAAATCAAATTTTTTTCTCTACATTTTTTTATGGTTTCCAATTCAAGTTAAGGTGTTTGTTAACGTAATTTGATACCTTTAAATAATTATTTGTTCGATACTAAAAGCACTTTCAGTCTTTCCTTTTTTGTTTTGCATAGAAAAGAGAGTTTGAGCTGAACGTGTCATTTTACGAATGTGTAGACATTTTTTTTAGTTTTTATTTCTCAGCCAGAATTTTTCTGCCTCATTCATTATTTAAGGCTTAAAGAAACAAAAAAGGTAAAGTGAGGTTTTTAAAAATAAGAGTTAAAAAAACAATTTATAAGAATTGATTATACGAGTAATTTAATTAACACTTAAACATGTTTTCGTTATTTTCAAAATAAGATATGAATACAAAAGAAATTTATGTTCAAATATAAAGCAAATTAAACACAAAAATTTTATAATAATAAAAGGGTTGGATCATTACAACTGATGACAGAAGTGACAAATATTTGACAAAAAGAAGCCAAATAATTTTTTTTGTATTAAACACGTTTTAAACAAATTGAAATGGATAAGTATGTTACTCCTTCTACGCTTCTGTGGTCTAGGATTCTTAGTGTGTTATTCACATAAGCCATATTGAATCAGTTCGAAAACTTCTTCGCTGTTTTCGTCCTAAACTTGGAAGGAAATACAAACTTTATTTTACTACCAGACCCACTTGACCTTATTTGAATGTTTTGTTAAAAGCAGACGAGGCAGGTAGATAGGAAAGGTAGGTAATCAACTAAAATTTTCAACAAAGTGACGTTTTTGAGCAAAATCAAAATTACAGGTAAAGAACCACCTAAAAGAAAATCTATAGGGAAAAGGGTTTACAGCCACTCTAAGATGATTATGAAATGGAAAAGATCAAGGAGATCCAGATTTAAACACTACGCCAAACTATAAAAGAAAAGTACACCAAAGTACAGTAAGAATTTGTCCGCAACAAACGGACAATCACAGTGAAAGTGACAGATTGACTTCCTCTCAAAAGTTCTTCTGTAGTGGAAGTTAAAGGGCAAACTAATTTTCTCCGTGTATATTCCGATCAACCAAGGGCCCATGTACACCGCAATGAGTTTCGATGAGTGTTTTTTTAAGACGTTCATAATTTTGAGTTGGCAACACTGCTTTATTTAACAATCGATTTAATAGCTTATAGTGGCCTTTTGCTTAGTTTGGTTTAGCATTTCATTAAAGATAGACTTACACCAGACCAACGCTTACAAATTGTTGAAATTTTTTGACAAAATAATGTTTCTTTTCGTCAAAGTTATCATACACCTCGTCCATTTTATAACACATGTAATCGTCCTTCAGAGCGGCTAACTCGTATAACAATAAATCGTTGCGGACGCCCGCGTGACACCAAACAGTGCACATCGAAGAAACTGTAGTCGGTGTGCAGTGAAGTATTAAAGAAAATCCCAATCAATCAATTCGTCGCCGTTGTCAGCAACTGGGATTGTGTCCTTCCACTTTATGGAAGATTTTACGAAAGAATCTCGGCTTAAAAGCTTTTAGGATTAAACTAGTGCAGGAATTAAAGTCAAGCGGCCATCGTATGCCCGCAAGTTCACGAATGGGTTGAAATTGATATTGATATTGATATTGATATTGAATTTTCATTCAAAGTTTTGTTCTCCGGTGAAGCCCATTTTCGGTTGAAAAGGTACATAAATAAACAGAACTGTCGCATTGGGAGTGAGGTTAAGACACTAAATTTTGTCCAAACACAGTTACTTCGACAAAAAATTACAGTTTGGTGAGATTTATAGGCTGGCGGAGTCATTGGTCCACATGAATTCAATAATGGTGTCGGTCAGAATGTTATTGTCAATGGTGAAGGGTAGAGGTAGACCTGAAACAATTGAAAACATGTCAATTACGGTGGCATATGTTATGAAATGTTGGTGAGAACCGGTGTTCCAGATTGCGCCTTGTTCGCACCAGCCGTGGCGGTCCCATCATATTAAAACATAAATGTCATATAATTTTCTATTCCGTTTAATTAACATTAAAAATATATTTATTTGATTTATTATGATTTTACACAAGTTAAAAAGATACCCGATATAATAGGAGCAGTCTCTGTAGCTTTGTTGTACTGCTACTCTCATAACTAGGCCACAGCGGTTTCGAGATTGGAGAAGAGGACGCTAAAGGCTTTCGGTGGTCTAAAGAATTCCTCAAAGCTAGCAGATTCGGTAAAAATACCACCATCCACACAATCTGTGAAGACTGTAATATCTTGGCGGGTTCAGATAATTCCAATTTCTAGCAAGCTAAGTTTTAGAAAAAATAGCTTTTATAGGGTGGGCCATTTAAAAGTTTCAAATTTAAAAATGCAATAAAACAAAAACAGTTTAAAAATTTAGTGGAATCCATTTATTTATTTTTTGTTAAGTATAATAGTTCCGGTTAGAAACGAGTTATTATTTCGCGGTTGGCCTCAGAGTATCCAAATCGTCGGACCAATTTTCGAGAAACTTTTCGAGTGTATGCGGTCGTATCTCGGCAATGGCAGCACAAATGTTGGTCTTTAAATGCTCAATTACCGTTGGCTTTTCAGCATAGCACTTGTCTTTAACGGTGGTCCACAGAAAATAGTCCAACGATGACAAATCGACTGTGGCATGAGATGTGTGGCAAATTGCACCATCCTGTTGAAACCAAACATCGTTCATATCAAAACCACGAAGAGCGGACACAAAAAACTCAGATATAGTGGTGCTATAGGTGTCTCCATTCACCGTTATGGTTGCGAAATATTAAATATGGGTCAATGATGCCTCCGCACCACAAGCCACACCAAATAGTCACTCGTAATGGAAGCATTGGCTTCCGTAAGACCACGTTTGGGTTTTCTGCGCCCCAAATACGCCAATTTTACTTATTAACGGCCCACTGAGATGAAAATTAGCTTTTTTGTCTTTGTTTTGGACATAAATTACAAATACATCGCAACGTTGCTCAAGCCTAAATTGATTCATTTCGTTCAGTGGAGATAATACACAGAGTTTTGTGATATAATATAATGAAATAAGTATTGCCAGATTCGAGATAACCTTTGGTTCAAATTTAAACTGATAGATGGTCCATATTATGTTTATAATTTGATATGCGTTATCCATGAAACTCAAAAGGAATCTCATTCAAATTTTTTTAAAGACTTTATCAAATAAAGTAATAATTTTTAAAACTGATTTCCACTATCTCTAGTCAAAAATATGACGGACCTATATCGGGCCGGAACTAAACTGTGCTGCAGCACTATGGTTCTAAGTGCTTAATCTTATCAAGGATTATGAAATTTCCAGATGCTTGGAACACTGGAATGCTCAAAAAGGACTTCTCTAATTTGTGGCGGCGATTGGTACGCAATTTAAACGTCGCTTTGAGATTCTCAGGTATGGCGAGCCGGACTTTACGAATTTTCTTACGAACCATTGCAGACTAAGAGCACGTCTGAAAGGTTTGGCGGTCCCAGAGTGGATATTTATATTATACATATTGTGTGCAAGTGGGGTTCTTGATAGGCTTAGGTCGAAAATTTTAGTGTCTCATAGGGTCTCTTTTCATAAACAAGTGCCTCAGAATCTTATGCAGAATATTCTGGCCTAACACCAGTTCTGTGTTACTTAGAACTATTGAGCATGACTAATGAGGAGACGCACAATTATCCAAGAACTGAGACAGAACAACCTAACATGGGAGGAGGCAAAGTCAGCAGTAGTAAACCGTGTTAGATGGAGATGCTTTGTGGAAGCCATATGCTCCCAAGAGGAGTAACGGGGGAAAAAAATGGTCCTACTGGGTGACATTTCACTATTTTGGTTTCAGATGAACTTGTGTTCATTAGGAAAACAGCAGATCTGCTGAACAAACTATAGACCAAAAGGGGCACAATAGATTCTATGTGTTGCAGTGTCCTGCAGTAGTGCCTGGTCGATATGATGGCAATGAGTATTACAAAGGAATCAGATTTTTTTAATATTTTCTAAATTACTCCAAGATCGTAAGTTGCCGGTAAAAAACGACTGTTGTTATCTTCATATACTTAGAACTAGAAATACCACCTTTAATAAGAGTATGCTTTATTTATATAGTAGGCAAGAGTGGCCACAGAGAAAACTGATGTACATAGTGGTAGTAATAGTAGTAAATTTTTAGCAGTCTGCATTGAAGAAAAATATCAATAAATTAAACAGCAATACAAATAAACTATCTTCATAAACAAAACGACATAATTCATCAACAGCTATCATAAAACTGAATGAAATTGTTGTTTATTTGTTATTCTCTGTTTAATATTTTCGTTTTTTTCGGTTGTATACACATACGAAGCAGATTATACTCGTGCACTTGAGTGCTACTCTGGCCATATATTGCGTAAGGTATCAAATAGAATTTTTTTTTTTTTGTTACAAGCTCTTGTTTTTCTTTTAAACTCGTACATAAAATTAATATTTTCATCTATTGCCGCTTATCGACACGCAAATCGAATTATTATTATTATTTTTTTACAGGAAGAGCAAAAAAAAAAATTATGCAAAACTATGTTTTCTGTTATTTAGTACAAGCAACGTTTATGGTTATAAAATACAGGGTGTCCGCCGGGAAGGTATACTACTTTGTTTTGTCACCATTTTGGTAAGCATTAGTCTTGATAGTTCATATTTGGCAGTCTGAAGTAGAGACGTGGCAAATTTATTATGGAAAAATATTCAGTAAACTAACGTGTTTTAATCGCTAAACATTTTATCAAAATCAATCCCGATTTTCATGATTTTCAAAGAAGTAAGTTCCAATGATTACTTCTGACCCAATTGCACACAAGACTGTCACTTTGTTATGGATGCAAAGGTGACTGATGAATAATTTGAGGGCTTTCCATTGCCCAGAACCGACTATTCTGTTCATTTACATGATCATTCATATAAAAATGTGCCTCGTCACTCATTATGATTTTTCATGAAAATCGGGGTTGTCATGAGCGAGCTGTTTTAACGATTAAAACACGTTGGTTTACTGAATATTTTTCCTAACTAAATTTGCCACGTCTCTAATTCAGACTGCCAAATATGAACTATAAAGACTAATGCTTACCAAAATGGCGACAAAACAAAGTAGTATACCTTCCCGGCGGACACCCTGTATTATACTTATACATTAATACAAAAGCATGACGACTTTTGAACACTCTACAGCAGAGAATTTAATTGGATACTAAAGTATTTTGTTATATACTATCCAAATGACAATATGTATTTAAAAGCATACGAGTACCTACTAATACGAGGGCGGATTGACATTGAAACTACCTAGCGCTAGATGGCAGCATAAACACAAAAAATTTTCCTTTCTTAGAAATTACGTTCTGTCAAACGTCAGCTGTTAAAATTTTAGCCAAATTCATTGATTAGTTTATTTGTTGTAGTCGTTTGAAGTAAGCAACTTTTGTGTTTCTTGAAAAATGGAAAAAAGTGAATTTCGTGTAGTGATTAAACACTATTATTTGAAAAACAAAACGGCGAAAGAGACAAAAGAAAAGCTTGATAAACATTGCGGCGAATTTGCTCCATCAGATTATATGGAAAAATATTGGATTGCTGAATTTAAACGGGGCCGAACAAGCACTGCAACAATACCATCCATCAACAGGAAGGCCAAAAGAGGTGGTTACTGAAGAAAATATTAAGAAAATCTTCGATATCGTTATGAATGATCGCCGGGTCAAAATACGTGAGATTGCTGAAATGGTAAACATATCATATGAACGCGTGTTCAACATTTTGCATGAACATTTGCATATGAAAAAGCTATCGGCAAGATGGGTGCCGCGTTTGCTCAGTGTTGAACAAAAACGAGTACGAAAGATCACTTCACAGCAGTGTGTAGACATGATGATCATTTTTGGCGTAGATTAATAACTGTAGATGAAACGTGGGTCCTCCACTACACACCTGAAACCAAAAATCAATCGAAGCAATGGGTGGTAGCTGGTGGAAGTGCTGTGAAGAAGGCAAAGACGGCGAAATCGCCTGGCAAGGTTATGGCCACTGTATTTTGGGATGCGCACAGAATATTGCTCATCGAGTATCTTGAAAAGGGATCCACAATCACAGGAGAGTATTATCGTGCATTATTGGATCAATTGGTTGATGCAATCAAGGAAAAACAATCACATTGAAACAAGAAAAAGGTGCTCTTTCATAAAGACAACGCACCGGTTCACACAGCATTAGATACGATGCTAAAACTACGAGAAATCCACTTCGAATTGGTTGATCATCCACCTTATAGTCCAGATTTAGCCCCTAGTGACTCTTTCCTGTTTCCAAACTTGAAAAAGTGGCTCGCAGGAAAAAGATTCATCTCAAACGAAGAAGTGATTACCGAAACTAATGCGTATTTTGAGGAGTTTCCAAAATCGTATTATTCAGATGGTATAAAAAAGTTGGAAAATCCTCTTACTAAGTATATTGAGCTAAAAGGAGACTATGTTGAGAAATGAATGGTTTTTGAAAAAAAAATGTTTTTTTCCTACTTAGGTAGCTTCAATATCAATCCGCCCTCGTATCAATAGAAATTACTAGGTGATGTCAATAATAGTTATTAATATAAATCAATAATTTGTTTCTCCTTTAAATGCTTATCAAGCTTCGCGTGTAAATTTATTATATGACTCCAGCATAGGGTTGCCAGATGTCCTTGATTTCGCTTGATTTCCAAGAATTTCTTCATCTTGTCAAGAATATATATGGTTTGTCAAGATTTTTTTTAATGGTTTTTTGAGTCTATTAAGTCTATTTTTTTAAGTCTATTTATTTAGTTAATCTAAAAGATTTGTAATTTTTTAATAGGTATTAGGAAAAGTTCGTTTACAAATTATATTTAGAATGAGCTTGATTAAACCCAACATGTTCCATTCTGATCGGTAACTTTTCGCCATTTTTGGAGTGAAGCCATTTGACGCCGATGTAGAATTTGTGAAAAACTACTCTAAATGCGCTTTGCAGGCCACTACCGAATTTAAATTTATACCTTTAAGGAAGTAGAGAATTTAGAGAATGCGCAAGGTCTGGGCTATATGGTGACTGCACCAAAACCTTTTATCCAAGCTCAGTTTCCCTCTGGCCATTAATAATATTAGTGGTCTGGTGTTATTTTGATGAAGCACAACATCTTTCCTCTTGATCAATTGCTTACTAAAATCTCGTTAATTGTTGACAGAATCGAATAGATCGTTCGAGCAGGTTTTAAAACAATTTGATTCCAATCTTTTTGTGGTTTCAATACTGTATTTGTCGCTGTCTACGAAGCTTCGTCTGCTTCGTTGATGATCTTTTGAGCGAATTATTGTCTTTCTTTTTGTCGCCGGCAGTCGTTAGGACCTTTCAAATCAGCTATAGTGTTTACTTATACCTTTAATATTACCAGAAATATCACATTATAGAGTCAAGTTTCTCGGACACCCAATATATTTGACTGTCAATTTTTTTTTTTTTTAACGAAATTTTTTTCTCTAAATGTCAAGAATTTTGTAATATTGAATCTGGCAACCCTACTTCAGCACATAACTATGTAAAAAATATTCCGTCATTTAAACCTTTTGCCTACATTGTTGTATGTAAACCTTCAATACCATACTTCTGCAGTACGAGCAATTAAATGAAAACTTGTTTTCAATTATTTTTATTAAATAGGCGAAAATTATACGCAATTAGAAATAATTTTATTTTACATGCCAACACGTAAACTAATACGTTTTAAATAAAATGTTTGAACGAAATAATAAAATTCTGAAAATAATTATGTTTTTTGTTGTCGGTTTCATGTTTTCATGACAAAACATAAATACCTTTGTTTAAATGTAATACCAATTCCAGCACATATATATTTTTCTTATAGTGACACTCAGTTTTCGAAAGGTAATAATTAACTTTTTTGCGACGTCGCTAAAGTCAAACGTATTATGTATTTAAGAAACATTACATTTAACTAAAGGTTCCGGCTAGAAGCTATTATTTAGTATTAAGATTAAATATTATGTATTCAAGGTTAATTATATAATAGAGAAGACATATTAGTTTATACTTGAAGATTGTAAACTAAAGGATCGTATGGTTTTTGTACAAAAAGAAGGATCCATTAAAAATTTCATTAAATTGCTTTCACAGTTAAGTCCTTTACAAGCAATCATTCAAGAAACTGTATAAACTTATATATCTGTGGACTTTAACTAGAAGAATCAATATCTATATTTTGCTGTTTTGAGTTAATCCTTAAATTGTTATAACTACCAATGTTTAATGTGACCCAGAACAGTTTTATGGCGGTTTTGCTAGCCAATGCTACTATAAAATCATATATAAAATAAAACATTTCAATTCAGATTTTCTCAAAATTAAATGTTTTGACATTAGACGTTTTAGTTCCAAGCCACAGATGTTTATGTGCATGCAATAATTGAACTTCAATTCGAAAACTGATATCTATTCGATTTATAAAATGGAAATTTAAAATTAGGATATAATTGTGAATCATTAGCTGAACACCAATTTTTTAGGCGAAAAGAAATTGGTTTTAAAATTAATTTATTTATTGTTTTTTTATTAAACTCTAAAAATTATTATATAAAATATATAATCTGTACTAATAACACGTTTGATTTGTAATAACCCGCCAGTTGATGGACAGATATAAAGTAGAAACTACGTTAAGAATAAATACATGATTCATCAACGCATTGAAATTATTAAAATGCACTACAAAAATTATGAAAATTACGCATTTAAAAATGTAAATCGTACAAGTTATTTGAAAGCTATCACATGATGTATGAAGCAGCTTCTTCAAAAATCTCAAATTTTAGAAAAAAATTATAAAAAAAAACTTATCCAAAGAATCTGAAATGCTGATGATTTTTGAAGTTAGGAGACCATAGCGCATGAAAAAAATGTAGTGGTTATCCAAGGTCGGAAAATTTTTTTCCATATGTTGCATAATGTTATTAATGACTTCTTATAGCCAGAATTTAAAGATATTGATGTGAACGATGTTTATGTTTAACAAGTTTCTTGACAATGTGATTTCTGGAGAGAGATGATCACATTTGGTCAAGAGGTTTTATGATTTAACACTTTTAGATTATTTTCTTTAAGACTTCGAAAAGATAAGGTCATTGCCCACAATGGAATCAAGACCTTAAAGATGGAATTCGTGAAGTTATGGACGACATATAACTGCAAATGTGCAAATTGGTAGTGGAAAATTTCATAGTAGTGGAACCAGTTAACTCTGATCTCTTAATATGATTTATTTTCAAAAACTTTGGTGTAGATCTAGATTAAGTTATTTAAAGAATAAAACCTAATGATCATTGGATTGCCGCTGTGTTATGGTAGGTTAGACACCCGCCTCACATCCATGAGATCCTCGGTTCAACCCCTGGACAGACCATGTAAAAAAAGGAAAACAATGTTCTAAAGCGGTGTATCACCTTATAACATTGCCAGTAAGTGGTTGTGAGTATTACTACTATTGAAAACTTCTCTAATGCACAACGGCGTTAAGCTGTAGGTCCTTTTCAATGAGTCTAGAAATATCATGAAATGCATCTCATTGACTGAAAGAAGTGCCCGCATTACACTATGGAATGTTATGGGAATTTTAATAATAATAATCATTCACTTGGTGATTGTCATTAGTTACAATTGCAAGTTGAACTGATTTTTTTACTGAAACAATTTGGTTTAGTAATGCAACTCTTTTTTGCCAAATGCCCGTCAATAAGCTATTTGAGTAAGTCTCCTCTCCAATGAACTCCAAAAAACTGTATCTAAAACTATAATGATTTATACTTCATTCAAAAAGTAACGGACTTATTGACCAGCCCTCGTAGTTCAGATGTTTATATGAGAAAACCCTTTACATATTCATCTCTTATAAGTATTTCTGTAATTTCTGCTACTCTTGTAAATTATAAATAAGATTCTAGTTGTTAATATGGTTTATGGTAAAAAAGAGGAAACTTTACGGTCTTTATTATAATAACGATAGTTTGCGGTTTTACGCTTAACTTACAGATATGCAAAGTTTACACTGAACAACATTTAAATATAAATTAGAAGTAGAAAATGTTATAAATTACAGAAATTGAAATTGTATGATAAAAATAACAATTGAAGTAATCAAATAATATTGAATGACTCTGTACAGTTTAACGTAAATTTCGTTCTATAAAACATACTCTTGTTTCTAAGCTCTTCGCTTGATTTAAAGGATTTATATCCGTCAAATAAAAATTTTAAATTTTTTTTAGTATTCGCTCTATTTTTTTGTACAGTGTAACATATTTATTTATATTTTTAGCGTTTCCCTTTGTGTTATTTTCTTACACTTTCTTCAATGTTCTATTTTCTCTTTGAATTTTTATGGCGCTATTTTTTTATGGCTGTTTGCACGTCAAGTGTTTAGGTTTCAGTCACGCATTGGAGTGCAGAACATGTTGATATAAAAACCAAATGCAAATTCATGGCAACCATTTAAGTTTTTACTTTTTCATTTTGCTGCTTCTGTTGTATTTCGATATCACAGGCGTAACATCACCACCAAAAGTGAATTTATGGCAGATGACGATAAGGTGCCGAGTCAAAAAAGAACAAGAGGTTTAAAAACAGCCATAATATGAGGTAAAATAAAGAGTTTATATGAATTACTCATTACACTCAGTGTATGAAGAAACAAAGCAAAAAGCTTGTAGACATTCCTGCGAGAACAATTTCAAAATTAAAATTTCGCTTAGTAAATACATATTGAGAACAAAATATGCTATTTTGTATGTAGAAATAAAGTATTTTAGAGCCTTATAAATACCTCTTTAATTTTTTTTTAAATAGAGTTGCTTACCTACAAAAAAAAAAAACGAAAATATAATATTATTGTATAAGTAATTCTTGTAAAAAATAATTATTAATATTATACTATAAAAAATAATAAAATATAAATAATTCTTTCCCAATGTTTTTAATTATTTTTTTAATTGATTTTTAATTTTTAAAATTATTCTTAAAAAGCTAATAAATCAACTTAAATACATGCATGTTGAAACTAATGTTATTGGTTTTTAAAAATTCAATTTTCTTTTGCATAAAAACATATCAACAATCATCATTATTTGAATATTCAAGAGTAAAATAACTCATAAATTTAGTGTCTGCAAGAATTTTTCTATTGAATTTATTATGAATAATGTGCTTCAAGGTATGCTTTATACGGTATTTCATAAATTGTTTATTCATTTTTTATTTTAAATACATACTGGAATATATTTAAAAAAAAGTTTCAATACACACAAGCAGTAATACCTTTTAAAGAAATATATTGAATAAAAAGTAAACATGGCAACTAACAGACATACATACATATGTATTTGCTACATCTAAAAGCAAAAAAGTTCACATACGAAGGTCGTTGTAAAGAGTTCACAGATCGGTTAAAACATCAAAAGGAGTATAATTTTTAAAAATTGTGTAAAAAATTTGCCTCGAAATATAAAAAAAAATGTGCTGATTAAAAAGTACCTAATATACTAGACGTTTCCCTATCTTTCAAAAGTTAGCGTTCAAATCAAGTGTCATCTGTAGTAAGCAGTAAAAAAACAATGTGTGATGGACAGAGATCAGTAATGAATACTAAAAACATGAGAGTACTTGAATCATGATTCATAATCTTATACTCATACTCATTCAAACTCATTGCAATAGCTACTCATAGACTTGAAGTACTTGAGGTACTCATACTCATACCATAGGATTTATGATGCTGTTGTTTCATACTCATCTGCATTCATAGAGCGTAGACCATGCCAAATGAGTATGATGCGAATATGAACATGTGAATACACATTACACGGTTGAGTGTTTGTGTGTGTGTGTTTCTTTTTTTTTGAAAAGCCAATACTTAAGGCACCACCTTAATATTGTTACGAAAATAAAAATGCCTAAAAAAACACACATCAGCGCCTTTAAAGCAGTATTTTGGGATTTTGGTAATTATGTGTCACTCTGTCAATCCCGTACTTATTTGCGTTATCTAGCAGCACTACCAATTCGACCATCTTTACGTTACATTTGAATTTACGGATATAAAAAAGAGGATATGAGACAATTCCAAAACTTTCCAAACTGTAGGCAGTTAGGTATATAAAGAGGCTGCTTTACCTACACGTCAGTCAGTTATCCGCTGTTTGAGCGGAAATAAAAGTGCATAAATGAATATTAAGCTGCTGTGTTAGTAAATAAAAAGCTGTAAAGAACAACAAAGTGGTCAAAAACTAAACGAAAAGTCTGTTAAGTACTCATTCAACTTTTTGGTGAATAAAATGTACTCTTTGAACAGTTGTGTTAGTAAGAATATGACAATTGCTATCTGAGAGTTAAATTGAATGCGCAATGAGCATTATTCTCATCTGAATGAATCAGAAAAATAACCCGCTACATATGTTTAATCTTCGTTGTTTCAGTGATCAATAGGCACAAGACCATCTATTACACAACGTGTTTTTTTGTTATTGTTTTGCATAAAACTCACATATAGCTGTTTACGTACGTCAAGTGCGATTGAGTTCGATCAAAACGTAAGCAAATTCAGCTGAACGTTACTTGACGAAAAGTTTGGTAAGTATTTATATTATATTTATACACATTTAATTTATATTCATGAATACACATAAGTAGTCATGAATGACGAAAATCACTTATGAGTATTATGAGTATTTTCTAAATAATGAATGAATGCTATGAGTATGAGGAGCGAGTACGACGTTTAATTCATACTCATTGCTACTTATACTTAAAACCAACGTTAAAGTAAGCTGCAATGTCCCCACCAAATCTAAAACCACATCAAACATTTACACGTTGAGGATGGGCATTTCTGGGAAAAATACAACGTTACGCTAGATTTTTACTTACATCTTCAAAGCTTTTGGCCCCATTGCTCCAATTTTTTTAATGAATACAGTGATATTTAATTACTGCATTTAGTAACAAATAAGACGTTATATTTTTTCCACAAACGCCCAAGTTTGAGTTTTTTGAGTCCCAAATAAAAAAATTCTGCTTGTAAACATAGTTTGCAACGCGAAAGTAGCCTTCATCGCTCAAAATGATATTTCAATGAAATTCCGGACACGACGTTTTTCTTGTTTAGTAATCGTGAGTTTCTATGTTAACGCATCTTGAAAGCTTATGACCTAAGTCCTAATGTTTAATAGGACGTAATATCGTTTTTGGAATGGCCAAGACCAAAGTTCGCTAAGAAATGTACAAACTTGGGTTTTTCGCAACAATATGGCCAATAATATACACTAGTATTTTCAGTTATTCTTAAGAAAAGTGCCCAAGATCGGTTCATTATATTACTTATTTATTCCAACAGCGTAAATTTTTCCATAGTTTCATAATTGCCGGATGAGAAAATGCTTCACGGAAATTGAAGCAATTGGAAAATGTTTTAGTATTGCGAACTGTAACCGCGAAATTTTCAGCACTTTTGTAGTGAATTACAATAATTTCAATGCGTTGTCGAAGCGTACTTATATCGCTCCATTATTTTAACATCGTGGTTTCTATTTATCATCTAGTCAGTACTTAAAGATACATGACAACTGTTAAAATGGCGGGTTATTGAAAATGAAACATTTTTTTGGATTATTTTGACTTTTTTATGTAATATTGTATTAGCCAGTCCTAGATCTCACATTTTTAAATTTTTGGACCAAACGTTGTTCATAAAAAATATTTAGATATTTTAATACTGTTAACTTTTAACCCTTTTAAAAAGTTTAAGTTCATTTAAATTGCATCAAATAAAATAAACACCACTTTGTTGTTGTTTACAGCTTGCTATTTATTACACTATAACTTTTATACGGTTTATCTTAATACAACAACTTAATATTCGTTTATACAACACTTTTGTTTCCGCTTAAAAACGACTTAATTTTATGACAGCAAAACATAACTAATTGCCTACAGCTTGAATAGTTCCGGAATTGTCGCATATCGTCTATTTTATATCCGCTAACTGAAACGAAACGTAAATATGGTCGAATTAGTAGTGTTGCCAGATAACGCCATTAAGTACGGCATTAACAGGGTGACACATAATTACCAAATATACCAAAATTCCACAATACAGTTTTAAGGGCGGTGATGTGTGTTTTATTTTAAGGCATTTTTATTTTAGTAATAATACAATACAGTGGAATGTAATTAATGATAAAAATATATTTTTAAAGCTAGAACTCATAACATGCACCGAAAGGTTTAACAACAGAAATGTGGACCAAACGACCACATGGGACTTTATCCAAACATAGTTGATTCGCTTGCAGCTAGCATTACCTAAAAACTCTGAATTATGCCAACAGATATAAGGCCGTAAAATTTAATTGAAAATTATTTTGAAAACAGTGGTTGGAAAGTCCTTACATGGTTCGAGTACCATTGAATACGTTTCACTTCAAAACAGAGTATTAACTTGAATCGTTCTTGGCCTCTAAAAGTGAGCAGTTATTTATTTTTTGCTTTACCAAATACAAATTTGCAATAGCAAACACTTTGCCTTGCGTGCTGCTGGAAATAAGCAAAAAGTGAATACATTTTGAATTATTGTTTATGTTCAGTACTTGTCAAGCTGCCATCGTATTTTACTACTGTGATGGTACTTTAATATTGGCATCTGTTTTTTATGTTACAAGTATTATATGTATGATACATAAATTTTATATATAAATATCTGCACATATACTTACATACATACTCTTATATAAAGATATTTCATGCATATAAATTACAATTTTTTTCACAACGTCTCTTTCTTTGAAAAGTTAAAAAATAATAGCAAAAGATAAACATACACACTCACATAAATATGCACAACTCTATGTGTTAAAGTCTGTGTTTGTGTGTAAATGTTTGTATATTATTTGTATTTGTTTATAATAATTTACTTATTTAGCATACAATTTGTTTTCTATGCACGATGTTGTTTATATTCAGCCATAATGTATGCTATTCATCTGCGCTGTGACTATGTACTGCTCCAAATCGCCATCTGTATACGTACAACATACATACATGCATAATACATACATACATATATACATACATACATACATACATATACATACATAGCAGGCATTGCTTTCTTTTTTATTTCTCGTAATATTTGCTCATTTTTATGGTGTAAATGTGACGGCATTTTCGAGTGAAAAATCATAAAATAAAATACGATTGTTATTTGCTAGCTGGTGTTCCACTTTCCACTCTGTTTTCTCTTTTTCTTCCTCTCCTTCTCTCTTGCTTTTTTCTTTTCTTTGTTTAATGTTTTGTTCTCATATTTGTCGTTGTTGTTGTTGTTTTTATTGCGCTGTTGATATTTACTTGCTAGTGCCGTTACCATTTTGTGCTGTTTTATTGTTTTGCAGCTTGTGTTGCATGTTGTTTAGTTGCCACGAATATCAAACAGCAAAATGAGCACATGTGTCTCGCTATCTATGTATGTGTGCTTCTGCTAGTGTATGTGTGTGAATATATATGAACTGATTTCATATGATTTTGTTTTGTTTCTTAATGCATATAAATTTTCATATTTGTGTTAATGTTTTGTTATTTCCTATTCGTTATGCTTTTATTTTTTCCATTCAAGAGTCGTTATAAAATATATTGTATGTATGTTGTTATTGTTATTATTTATTTTATATTTCTACTTCAATTTTTTTTTTATTTTTTATTATTTTACTGGTTTTTATAATTTATATTTTAAACCATTTGTGGTCAGCCATCGTAAGGATGGTGGTTTTCGTTAAAAAAAAAAAAAAGTTTAATTTATTGACAGTAAATAATAATAATAACATGGCGAATTGAATTAGAAAACTATTTAAATTGCACATTCCGTAGACGAGGAATTTAATAAATCAAAATAAATGCTGAGTATGTGCTATTCAAAATGCTTTTCATTTTTATAAAATAAATTTCAATTAAAATGTGATAAATTTGTAATTAAATTGAGGAGAGTATTACTAAGTAATGTAGCTCAACCAGAAGTATTTTAAAGCAGGCAATGCTGGCTGAAAAAATAATAAAGGGTCCGCCAAACAAATTTTTTTCTTGAAAATGCTATAAAAAAAAAAAATACTGACTATTTTCTCAAATTAATTTTTTTAATTGAAAGTACAATCCTTCCGGTTAAAAATGGAAAATAAGTTCATTCAAATGGCTACCTCGGCTGGCCATGCAGTAGTCTACACGATCGGTCCAATTTTTAAGCACATTATCGATTGTGTGCAACTGTATTTCACCAATGGCTTCACGAATATTGTCCTTTAAAGCGTCAATTGTCTCTGGCTTGTTGGCGTACCACTTATCGTTGCCGGCACCCCACAAATAATAGTCCAACGGTGTCAAATCGCAGCTCCGAGGTGGCCAAACGACATCAGCTCTGCGGCTGAAAATGTTGCTAATATCATCCTCTTAAATTTTTGTGAACAAAAATTCGTTCAACATGGCCCACTTAGCGAAGCTAAAAAAGCGTATACACAACAATATTCATTCAGCGGAAGGATAAAACTAATTATCTGTCAAATCAGACATGAGCTAAGTGTTACCATTCACGAAATAAGCACTAGTTGAAAAAAAAACGTTAGATGGCGGACCCTATACTTTCTTGCACATACGCGTTTAAAAAAATTTAAAAAAAAAATTAAACAATATCTCGAATTAGAAGGCAAAGAAGGCTTTTAATTACTGTTTAGTTCCCAATGGAATGGAAGAATTTTTAGGCAATTACTTCTTCTTCTGGGTAGATGGTTGCTGAAACAGAATCATTGTGAAACTGCGAGATACATTTATTGTACTGCCTTGAATGAAAACTTAGGTACCATAGTCTCTGTATTCATGATATTGATATCTTTGGTCACACGTTGCGAGATGTAACTTCCGCCTTTGCAAATATAAAAAAAAAAATCAGTGAAATTGAGTCCGACAGTGAACGAAAATACAACCAAATTGCTGTTTCCAATGTATAGAGATTCCATAAGACTGAGTTAAAGAGTGATTGAAAAGTAGATGAATTTAACTATCTCGGTACAGCCATAAATAAATTGAATAACATCGGTTTGGAGAGAAACGATTAGTAATAATCGATGTTGTTTCGCTCTCAGCAAGCAGTTTAAGAACAAAGATCTCTCGCGACAATCATGCTGTACAGGACTCTGAGACTACCGTGGCTGTTATTTGCCGTAAAAGCACGAGTAATTGAGTAAGCGGACTTCGTGAGGAAAATTCTACTTAAATTATATGGTCCTGTCTGAGGTTACCCCGAATATAGACATCGAAATGTATGAGGTTTTGTTAACTTCGACGTCTTTAAACACATAAAAATACAACGTATACGTTGGCTTGGACATGTCATGCATATAGATGAGAAGGATCCGGCGAAGGATGCTCTTTCGAGTTTCTACCCGAGGGAAGCCACAAAAGAGCACAACAGAAACTTTGATGGATAGATCAATTGAAACGATCTTTTAAAACTTGTTGTGAGATATTGGAGTAACAGCGTACACCATCGAAGTGCTTGGAATTCTAATTTAATTCAGACCAGAAGGTTGTAATATAGCTACTAAAGAAGAGGAAAAATAAGTCGCTGTATTCTACAGAATAAAATATTATAATATTACTTGATGCCAATTTGTTGTTATTGTCGCTAATTCTGCAATATTATTACCACCAGCTAATAGGTTACCCAACTGCATACACTTTGAATCAAATGAATATTTGTGTGCTATTGTTGTCACAATTAACGGTACGTCTCCAACCGCAGATGATTCCCAGCTAACCACAATCATTCGCTGATACTTTCTCACCTTATTATTATCCAAATTGAAAGAGGCAGGCCGAACATCTAGTTCTCCGCTCTTAGTTTAAAGTCAAGTATATAACCAATAGGAGTAGATCTAGTTTTTCCCGTATTTAACTGATTCCGACTAAAAACGTGCAATCTGGTTCTAGTCAACACAATACAGTTGCACAAAATATGCCTTGTGGTTAAATCTTCCTACAAACTGAACCGAATTCCATCTGGGAGACATACTTTATGAAATCATTCTTCAGGCTGTAGTGTCTTAAACAGCAGAGGTCGATAATGAAGATGAGGTCTTTTTTCTTTACCGATATTAAATTGGAAAGGCTGTAAAGCACGTTCTGTGGTAATCATTTCAACCTATAAAATGCAAGCAATACCCCGTTTTACCTGAGATTCACAATAAGCGATTGTTCACTATTAGCGAAGGATTTTTGAAACAAAAATATATTTTTTTGTCAAAAAAAAAATGCTTATAAGAATATAGGACATTACTGTTCATTTAATGCGTTTTTTATTCCTTCGCAATTCACATGTATTCCTATGCTCTAGCTTTTAGTCGTCACTGAAACATCGACGAACGAACACTCGTAGCGGGTGTATGTTGATATTTCTTTATTTTTGCTTTGTTAAAGAAACAAGTAAACAATTTCTCTGGTTTTCGGCATTGAGGGAAGAAATAAAATGCAAAAGTAATTGCAAAAACAGAAAAAGCAAAACCAAAAACAGAAGAGAGCATAGCAAAAATATTCGCTTTGTATAATGTTAAAGGTTTGCCATTGACCCACAGGCAAACCTGAGACGGGTGAACTTTATGAGTTCATTTTAATTTCGCTTCAAATAGGCGCTTTCGAATGTTTTATTAGAAATTATTATAGAATATCGTAGTCAAGCGTTACGTGACCATCCGAAAAAAAGTAAAGTTGTTTAATCTTTAGTCTTCACCCTTGCGTCTTTTTTGATACACTGCAAAAAGCAAGTAGATGTTCCATTTATTACCTATCAGCGTATAAACTTACAAAGTGATTTTTGGTGTTCTGATAGTGCAAAGTCTAAACTATAAGTTGAGTTAGGGTTTTAAAATATATCTGCCTAATGCAGCCCGATTTTAGCGTATTATATAACATATTGTTACGAAATAAGATTGGGAACCTCTGCGTTTATCACTTTGCTAAAATAAATAAACAAATAACCAAATCTACAACAACAAACATTAGCAGAGGTAAAGTAGATAAAAAATAATACTGCAACAAAAATAATTAAGCAGCAAAGGGAACTAGTAATAGACAATAAACAAGCAACAACAAATACTTAGAGCTGAAAGAGGTAGATGTTTACATATGCATGGCTATTAAAGAAAGAAATTAAAATAAGAAATGGAATCTACCTGAAATATCAAGAGGTTCGAGAGCTTTCGATGTATTGTTTACTCACCCATATAAAAAGCACATCGATGCGAACAACGATCAGTTTAAGTAAAGTTGACTCAGCGAATGTGTTATTGGTGTGAAAAGAGTTTATTAGGAGTACACTTGTGAAGCTAGTAGTGAAGTAAAAACCAGTTTAGTGGGAGCTAACTCAGTAAAGAGAGTTAAGTGTGGATAACTTCTGGTTGAAGAGGTTGTGATCGAACTTAAGTTGTAACTACGATCGGATTGGAAGATCTTTAAGTGGAAAGATCTGTCGAGTAATTGTTGTTGATACAAGATTGTAAACAGACGGAGTAATTAAGAATAGAAAATTGTTATTGCTTGTAAAAAGGGTTCAAGCAGTAGTGCACAAAACGGTGTTGAATAAGGGATTTTTAATTAAAATTAAACACAAGATTTATTTTATTTTAACTACAATCTACGAACTCATAAATACACATTTTTAAAAAGGTTAAAACGTTAAAAATATTGTTAATTTTTATCTCTAAATTATCCTTCATTACTTCTAAATAAAGTACATAATTTCACCCCCATAATTTAATATTCAAGCAATTGCTAATAATAAAATTACATCTCCAATTCGATTTGATAATGCAGTTAATATACCAGCATTATAAGATTTAATATTTTGAAAATAAATAACTAAACAATGAGACACCAATCCCAATCCATCTCATCCTAATAAAATTCTAATTAAATTAGGACTAATGATTAAATTAGGAGTTATAATCACTCTGCATATACTCCTTTCTATAAAAATTACTAAGCATGAAATTATTAATACAAATGATATAAAAATCAAGCTCATTCAGTCAAATAATAAAGTTATCACAATATTTGCAGAATTTAATGGTACAACTTCTCACTCAATAATACAATATTGTTACTTTTTAACCTTTTTAAAACGTTTGAGTTCCTTTGCGTAAATAAAACAATGCAGAGAATCTGTTCCTTTAATTAAAATAACACTTTTATAGCAACTTATTTATCTTACATTTAACACTCGTTTATACAACACTTTTATTTACGCCTAAACACGACTTTACTTGATGACTGCAAAACGAAAACTATCTCACTCAAACGAAATGAGCCACCTTGTATAGCAATTCACCATCAATATCGAATACTCTGTTAGTTACTACTATTCTATTTATCTACTTATCTATTAAAAAGATCTAAAATTATAATAAACAAAAAGGAATCAAACTGTCAAACATGTGGTAGCACTCTCAATAGCACAGACAATTAGGGCAAAACAGATACAGAGCCTTGACAGAAACCAATAAAATTTATAGCTAAAATCTCACCATACAGTCCCTGATGTGGTGTATTATCTTTTTAGGCATTTTTATTTTCGTAACAATATGTTTGGCCTGTAAACACACACGCCATCTCTCCTGATGGCAAGTCTCTGATCGATCATTGTTGATTACTTTGTACAAACGCTTGTAAGTTTTTGAGCAGTAGCAATAAGAGTTGATCGTTGCGATAGGTTGTAGCATTTCCCATACAATTTTATTAAAAACACTATAAAGCGTAGGTTCACTGGCTTTTGCTTTTATTATATTAAGACTAACTGAACAATATAAAGCAATTTTTAATTCCGATTTAAATTGTTTTCTATAATTTAAAACTTTTGTAATACCCTTGAGTTACATTTATATTTAATAGCAGTTAGCATTATAATAATAATGTAAGTTTTTCTTTTGTACTTCAATAGACAATAAATTATACGCCGACTGCACCAACTGATGAAACAATTTCTGTTTTATTTTATTTTTTGTCACAGAAATTATAATTTTACCATTTACTTATTATTATACTCGTAATGCCAGGTTTTATACCTTTTTTCCATATTTTTTTTTTTTTTGTCATTCATCATACATTCAAAAAAGTACAAACTATGACAAAATATGAACCAACAACTTGAAAACATTTTTGTATTCAATTCTACTTTTCATTTATTTTCTGCTTATTTTTACTGCAGAATTGTTAAATACACACAAAGAAAAAAAAAGAAAAAACGAAGTGAAATAACCCAAAAAAAAAAAAAAACAAAACAAAACTTATAATGCGGATATTTGTCTCTGAAAAATGAAAAATAAAATATGTTTTATATGTCATAAAAAGAAGAAGAAAAAATTTAAAAAATACGAAATTATTTGACAAAAAGAAAGAAAAATGAAAAACAAACATAAGTATCCTTAACAGATACAAATTGCTGAAATTGTTAAAATTTTGTGGATTTTTTCTTACTCTTACTCGCTCTGTCTCTGAAGATTTTATTGTATCGTTCTTTTCCTTTTATATTCTTTACCATTTAATTTAAACTTGATGGGTCTCTCCGTTTTACAAACTTTTTTTCCTGACGTCTAAGGATTTGTAAGCTGACATTTGCACAAATGTTGAAAGATTTCTTTTATTTTTTAGTAAATTTTTATACAGACATTTATGAACAATTTCTTCTGTTTTTTTTCCAGTAATTTCAGGTGAAATTTTGCTTCAATTGCTTAAGTGCATAAAAAGGAATTTTCATATTTTATTTTTTTTATTTTAATATAAAATTTATAATAGTGGACAGACACAACAATAGAGAAAAGAAATATAAAAAACAAATATTGGCCAGGATTGTTTTAAAAAATTTGTACAGCATTTCAAGTGAAATGCAGTTACTGTACAACTTAAATAAACATATTCCAATTGAAACATTGTTCAGTAATGGATGTATTAATATTGTTATCAATAGGGTGTTTTTATAGAGGTATAGAATTTTGAAATGGAATAGAACAAATATGAGTTTTTTAAATTGACACAAAATTTACTTTATTTGAACGATAATCTTCTGGGATTTAATTTAAATATGACTTCTGGCATATGACTGCCATGGCTGGCCTGAGCGTAGTCTAATGTGGAGGTCAAATATAAGTTGACTTTTTCCAACATTTGTGGTCGTATATTCGCAGTAACGCGGCGGATATTGTCCTCCAAGTGGTAAACTAGCGATTTCACATATCCCTACAAAATATAGTCTAGCAGCGTTAAATCACACGATCTTTGAGGCCGATTCTCGGGTCCTAAACGAGAAAGTTTGCGGTTACCAAACATTTGCTACAACAAGTTAATTGCTGCTCGAGCTGTGTGACATTTTGCCTCGTGTTGTGGAAACTACAGCTCCTGCACATCATGGTTGTTCAAACGATGAACAAAAAAGTCAGTAATTATGGCTCTATAGCGAACACTATTGAATTTACCGTAACGAACAACATCGTTTTTAAAGAAGTACGAAGAAGAACGAAAATAAGAGTGATTGGAAAAGATGTTCAAGGAAATTGTGGGCAACATCAAAAATGTATTCTAAATTTGCTTTGTCCTACATTTTGATCATAATATAAAGGGTCCGCCATCTAACGTTTTTTTTCAACTAGTGCTTATTTCGTGAATGATAACACTTAGCTCATGTCTGATTTGACAAATAATTAGTTTTATCCTTCCGCTGAACGAATATGGTTGTGTATACGCTTGAACAGCGCTGGGAATCTGGGCCTGCGATCGACTTACAGAAGATGCCGATTTTGCAAAAAAATCATCTTTTCAGATGAAGCTCATTTTGAGCTTGGCGGGTATGTACACAAGCAAAATTGTCGCAGAAAACTCGCACCCATACATTGAAAAACCAATACACCCAATACGAGTCATTGTTTGGTGCGGATTTTGGTCCAGAGGCATAATTGGGCCATTTTTTTTTCGAAAATGAGTAAGGAGTGGCCGTTACAGTCAATGACGATCATTATCGGGCCATGTTGAATGAATTTTTGTTCACAAGAATTGAAGAGGAGGATATTAGCAACATTTGGTTTCAACAGAACGGCGCTAGGTGCCACACAGCCTAAGCTGCACTCGATGTTTTGCGCCCTGTTTTTGAAGATCGCATTATCAGCCGCAGAGCTCATGTCGTTTGGCCACCTAGGAGCTGCGATTTGACACCGTTGGACTATTATTTGTAAGGTGCAATCAAAGATAGGTGTTACGCCAACAAGCCAGAGACAATTGACGCTTTAAAGGACAATATTCGTGAAGCCATTGGTGAAATACAGCTGCACACAATCGATAATGTACTTAAAAATTGGACCGATCGTGTAGACTACTGCATGGCCAGCCGAGGCAGCCATTTGAATGAAATTATTTTCCATTATTAAGCGGAAGGATTGTACTTTCAAATAAAAAAAGAAATTTGAGAAAATATTCAGTAAATTTAAAAAAAAAAAAAAAAAAAATTTTATTTGGCGGAACCTTTAGTAACTGGTTATGAGTATTACTACTATTGAAAATTTCCTTCATGGAATGCTATGGGAAGTAAAAAAAAAATTTTGGAGCCTATTCGAGCAAATGGCTTCCACAAAGCACTTCTATCTTACAAGGCTTAGCGCGACCATTTTCGCGCCAAACAAAACCGTCTTGTATTGTCGTACATCTCAGGGTGTTCTTTCGGCTACCACGACTTCTTGAGCTCTGTGATGCTGTCCGTTTACTTTGTGATGGTATGGCGGCTTTGTCTTAAATTTCTATGCTGTAATTGTTTGAGTGTGAGTTTCTCATTTGTGTGTTTTGCCGATATCGTGAGACCAGTCTATATAGTACTTTAGCTTTTGAGTACAGGTGTTTGATACAGCCAGTCTTTAGTGCCGTACAAAAGTGTTGACATTGCATAAGCGTAGAATATGCTGAGCGTGGTTCGTCAGAATATTTGTGAATATTTGGTAATAGTTATGCCATGAATAGTAGATATGCCATTTGTTCTGAATCCCGCATTATAAAGTTATACACACCATATATAACTTATGGGTTTATAGTAGACCTTGTCAAGGAAGATAATTTCATTTTTGGATATTTTATTTTCTTTTAGAAGCAAAATTTCAATGTGAATGAAAAAAAAGTTGAGGGCTTATATGGTGGTTTTTACAAAAGCACAAATGTTTTGTACAACAGTGCAAATGCAAACATACTGATATTCTCATTACATAACTGCTTCACTAAATGAAAAATTGTTTTCAAAATATTTTTTCTCTGTTTAATTATTTTTCATAAAGTCAGTTATTAATTAACTGTGTATGTATTTGCCATTTGACAAATTTATTTTCGTTGCAAACATTTATAAATATTCTTCTAAGAAAAAATTGTCTGTATTTTTTTTTACAAAAATAATAAATTTATGCAAAATGCCTCTTTTATGCACTCTATCCATTATTACGAACTCTATGCATACATACACATGTACTAATACTGACAAATGCAATCAATTGAATGAAGGAACTCCACCCTTTTATTATGCCATAAAATTAATAATTATTTCAATCTCTTACTCTGTGTATGTGCAAGACACAGAGCAAGAGAAAACAATTTTTTTATAAGAAATGCACAACACATACACACAAACAGAATTACAGCAATTAAAGTAAAATAATTGCTATCTTTAACATTTTCAATTACAAATTTTCTATCTATTTTTCTTCTTCTTCAACTTTTTTAGAATTTAATTTTCTGAAAAAAATTGTCTTTTTTTGTAATAAAGTTTTGCAAAATGAAGTAAGAAAAGTAATAAGAAAAAGAATTATTTTTCTTCTAAGTAAACGCCTCGTTGTATGCATGAGAATCTTGTCGCCTATAATTATGCACTTAAAAATAAATTAATAGTAACACGAAAACACATTCAGTGTCGTTGCATTCTCTTGTATTTGCTGTATTACTGGCTTAATTATATATACCAGGACATGCATTTACTGCTTAAATGTAAATTCCTTAGCATGTAAAACATTTTTCATACAGGGTAGGCTATAATTTTAATTTTAGGCAAAAACTTATTAACTTTTTTCTAACATTTTTAGAAAGAAGGCTATGGTTAATAAGGAAAGTCTATTACGTGTGAGAAAATATTATGATAGTTTGGAAATATATTAGCAAAGTTTCAAGTTCAGTGGTTTATATGACGAGAAAGATATAGTATTGATCTCAACTGTTATATTTTACCGGAACACTGTTGAATTTTAAGAACGCTAACAATAGCCTATTAATTTTTTTTTAATATACTTTTTCTAATTTCGCATTGAGATCAAAATTAAAATTTTGTATGTGAATAGAAAATTGTTGTTTTCGAATGATTTTTTATTTAAGCGAATTGACAACCATAACGTCGTATGCTATAACACCAGCAGAACTGAACAAAATAAAATAATAGTTTTTTTACGTTGAAAAATTACCGCAAAAAGGAAACAAAGGCTTTGTAAATATAAGAAGGACCTCACACCAGCCAAATGTTGACTAAGGTTTAGGTGGTGCGTATGCACTACACCAGAGACCAAGCATATGAACATGTGTGGTTGCTATAAATTATCAATAAATTTAATGGAATAGTTTCGTACGAAATGAAAATTAATGTACTACCGTGATCAAAAAGTTCCCGGAATAAGACTCGTATGGTCCCATCGTTGCGGTTTGAGATTTTTTTTGTTGTTGTTAAGTTGGTACATCTTGATTGATATTCCTGCTAAATGCTAGCGTAAAAGCTTGACATTTGCAAGGGCTATGGAGCCAAGAGTACATCTATCTCTATGTGTTTTGGCGATTTTTTAAAATTTTGGAAATGGATTTAAATCTGCAACAACAAACTTGTATTAAAATTTGTATAAAAAATTGATTTAATGGTACGCAAATCTTGGCAAAATGTTACGGCAACGATTCTCTAAAGAAAACGGCTGTTTACCAATGGCACGAGCGGTTCAAAAGTGGCCGTGAGTCAATGAAAGATGATGAACGCAGTGGCAGACCATCGACGAAAACAGTGATAAAGTAAAACTAATGTTGCTTAATAAACGAAAATTAACCATCACAGAGATGGCGGAGGACATTTTGCTTAATAATTTGGGTTTCCGTCGTGTAGCAGCAAAGTTGGTGCCAAAAGACTTCAATTTCATGCAAAAAAGAGACCGTGTTGAGATCCCAAAAGATGTGATTTGCGAGGGTGAATCCGATCCCATATTCATAAAAAGGTTCATTGCTGGAAACTAGATGTGGGTTTATGAGTAGGACATGCAATCTAGACATCAGGCAAGTGAATGGCGTTCACCAAACGAGCCGAGGGCAGAAAAACCATGTCGTTGTCAGTCAAAAAATAAGGCAATGCGGTTACGGTTTTCATAGATTACAACGGTGTAGTGCATAATGAAGTTTTGCCAGAAGGCCAGTATTATTTGGGCGTTATGAGAAGTGTGTATGAAACAATTCGCCGAGAGAGAACAGAATTGTGGACAGAAAACTCGTGGCTCTTGCACCATGATAACGCACCCTCGCACAGTCCCATCATTATTCGAAATATTTTAAAGAAAAATGCAACAAATACCACCGACTCCACCTGATTTGGCTCACTGTGGCTTTCTTCTGTTCAATCGAGTTAAAACACCTTTACGGGAAACGCGTTTCATCAGCCGAGAGGAAATAATGGACAAATCGCAGGAAGCACTGATGGACATACCTAACACAGAATATAAAATATGCATCGAGGATTGGATCAAGCGCTGTCATAAGTGTGTTGCAGTCGATGGGGATTACTCTGAAGGGGACAGTAGCGATTTAGATGGATAAACTTGTATTTTTCATTTTCTGAATAAATGACCAGAACTTTTTGGGGAACTTTAAATTTGGTCAACTAAACTTAGAAACTTCAACTCTTACATGTACAAAAAGCACTTATAAGATTCTGCCCAATTTTTAAGTGATGATTTGTACTATTTAAAAAGTCATTTAGACCAAAATCAGAATTATCTATTCTAATCGTTCTCTAAATATGCAAAAACCAACATTTAATTTGTGTGGGTGATGCCACACTCACGAATTCAGTTTCGCCCATATATCAGATTCATTCATTGTTACCTTTCAAAAGGTATGTAAAAACCAATATTTACTTTATATTGTAGGTGTTACATTCACTGGTTCAATTTGGCCCAAGTTTTTATAGATGATTTGTATTGATCACAAAGTTATTTGGGCCAAATTTAGAGATTCCTTCTATTATCGTTTTAAAGATCTAGATTCATAAATACATAAAGAGTTCGCCTAATAATTTTTATTTTTTTTTTTTTTTGGAAATGCTATAAAAAAAAACTACTGAATATTTTCTCAAATTTCTTTTTTTATTTGAAAGTACAACCCTTCCGGTTAATAATGGAAAATAACTTCATTGAAATGGCTGCCTCGGCTGGCCATGCAGTAGCCTACACGATCGGTCCAATTTTTAAGCACATTATCGATTGTGTGCAGTTGCATTTCAGGAATATTGTCCTTTGAAGCGTCAATTGTCTCTGGCTTGTTAGTGTAGCACTTATCTTTGGAGGCACCCTACAAATAATATTCCAACGGTGTCAAATCGCAGCTCCGAGGTGGCCAAACGACATCAGCTCTGCAGCTGATAATGCGACATCGGTTGTAGGTTTGGTTGGGGGGCACGTAGCGCCGTCTTGTTGAAACCAAATGTTGCTAATATCCTCCTCTCCAATTTTTGTGAACAAAAATTCGTTCCACGTGGCCCGATAACGACCGCCATTGACTGTAACGGCCACAAGAAAAATGGCCCAATTATGCTTCTGGACCAAAATCCGCACCAAACAGTGACTCGTCTTGGGTGTATCGGCTTTTCAATGTATGCGTGCGGGTTTCCTGTCCCACAAATGCGACAATTTTGCTTGTTTACATACCCGCCAAAATTAAAATGAGCTTCATCTCAAAAGATGATTTTTTTGACATTTTCTGTAAGTCGACCGCAGGCCCAGATTCCCAGCGTTGTTCAAGCGTATACACAACCATATTCGTTCAGCAGAAGGATAAAACTAATTATCTGTCAAAACAGACATGAGCTAAGTGTTACCATTCACGAAATAAGCACTAGTTGAAAAAAAAACGTTAGATGGCGGATACTTTATTTTATATCGGCGTGGCACCGCCCAGTTGAACATTTTTAAAAATATTTTGTAATTAACGCAAAGTTGAAATGCTGTAACAAATTTCGTTTTCAAGTAAATCTTATGCAATACAAAGCCGCTCACTCTAACGTCAATAAACTGCGACATATACATAAAAACCTGGGCATTGATTTCACCTTTCGTTCAAGAGCTTACAAAAATCAGTTCGCGCATTTCAGAAAACATCAATTGCAGCGCATTTTATAGTCTTCTTTTATATATTGCTTAGATGGTGACATGAATGAGTGAAATATCCTGTGAAAAGCTGGTTTTATAGAGTAAAATGTGTTCAAGCTGTATTGACTATATTGCCTTACTTACTTATTAAAGAATGCAAAACTTTAATTAGCCTTGGAAAGTTTAATATAATTTCCATAATTTCCCCTCAAGACTTTTTTGTTTTTTAAGAAAATTCCCAAAAATTTGAAAGAAAATTTTTCATAAAAAATAATTGATTTCATTAATTCAAAAATGCATATCATTTGTAATTTGTAAAATTCATTCTATTTGACAAGCGAAGCGTTAATTCATTAAGACATGATTTAATTAAATTTAATTACTTACAGGTTCTGCCGAGACAAACTAATTGTAGGTGGACATTCACCTGTTAATATATACAAAAATAACATACGTTTTTACATGTGTAATACACACACACATTGCCTTTGGTTGTGTAGACTAACAAACATACATGCATTCACATATACAAAGTTTACATTTATACATGATTTAACAGTACAAATGGTCAAAGTCATTAGTCCTTTAGAGGCAGAGTATTTAATATCCTTAAAAGCTTTAATGTATAATTAACGTTTGTCATATGGACGAATGAGGACATAAAGTTTGATTTGTCAATTAACCTGAAATCAAGGGCCTTGTCTTTTCAAATTAAGGTTATAAGGATTAATTATTTAGTATAAGGATTTTGGTTTATGACTTTTTAAATTACATTTTAGTTCAACTAAGAGCAACAAGACAGTGGCAAACACTGCTTTAGAATGACCATTTTTGGCTGGAAATTCTTCGTTTTGTAATACAATGTTTTCTATATTTTTAGAAACATTTTACAATTTTCTTGGAAATCCTTAAAAATATATTTTGTTTTTTTAATTTTTCTTTCCTTTAAAGTGTTAAGAGACTTGCAAATATTTCAATTAAATTCTAAACTTCTCCCCTTTACATGTGTTAAACCAACAGAAATTGTACTATAACTTTGTTGTTTTCTATTTTATTTTTATACAAATATTTAAACAAAATTAAAATTGTAAATAACAACAACAACAACACTTTACACTTTAATATCTGTAAGAAAATAACAACTTTTTTCCCACATTCATGCAGCTGTATCTTGATATTAAATACTTCTAAGGGTTTTAGAAAAAAAATAGAATTTAAAATCGTCAGCAAAATATTTGTATTTGATGGGAATATATTCTGTTAAAACTTTAAATAACTTCTAAAGAAAAATTGTAATTCTCTGGTACATGAGAGAAGAAACTACAATATTTTCCTTGAAGTTGTTTTCGTTTTCTTTGAAAAACATCCTTTTTTTCTGTTTTATTTCATTTTGAATTTTGCCAACCAGAAGTTCATTTAAGTTTAAGTCAGTTAATTTCCTAAAAACACTGGCTTTGTGGCGTTTACCAACTCAACCCACCACTCTTTGTTTATGTAGATTTTTCGAATATTTAAACTTTGAAAGGGAAATGAGTAGATGTCTCAAGATTTTTATTTGCTAAAGAAAAATAGAGCGATTTTGCACACAAAAAAGAAGAAAAATAGGAAAAAAGAGTTTAAGTGTTTTTGCTGTCTTTTGAAATGGAGGTTTAGCTCAAGTCCTAAACAAACTTAAAGCCGAGATTTTAATAAATATTTCTTATTTAAGAATTTTATTTTATTTTAAATAGAACAACACTGACTTATTGGGTTGAAGGTTCGTAGCGATTTTATCAAGGACTTTTATTAAAAAAAATCAATAGTTATAACACTAAACAATTATATTGTTATTGTTGTAACAGCTAAGACCAAACAATGTTTTATCCGGAGATTTAGCATTAATATTCAAATCTAACAATTGTGATACTTTCACAATCCATTGGTTAGTTGGTTCAGTAGTTAAGTATGTGGTGGATATCATTCGAAACCTGACCACAAGCTGGTCACTATTTGAAATCATTAGGAATTGAGCCTGTTACACCATTTTGATCTTAATTAAACTAGAGTTGGTGGGTAAAGTTCAATGATGACATTCATGTGGTAGCCTGCTACTGCTGTATTGATGGTATCTTTGCTGTCATATGAGCGCTCGTTTAAAGCTGACAACGGATCCTGCACATATCTGCGTATGCCTATGACATCAAAGTTGAGAAGACTCTTTCGATAACATCCCAAAATGTTTTGTTAACATGATGTTGACAGACTTCTTCTTGCGCTCGGAGAATATTTACATGCAGCCCGTAATAGCTCTAAGTGTAGCCCTTCGTAGACTTTGAATGTTACTCCTCTGGGTAACCACACTGTAGCCACGAAGTTAACCTCCGACTGGCCAATCATTTCATATGTAGCCAACATATTTTTCTTATCCATGCCCCCAGTGCTTTGGGCTAGCGCTTTATAGACCTTGTTTCTACTTCGCAATTTATATGTGCTTGCAGTGACATGAGCTGAGAATGCAAATAGGCTGTCAAAACCTAATTTTTTGCTTGGTTCACAGTCCAATTTTGTGTCCCATCAACTATGACGCAAAGAGTCAATTTGTTGCCGAAGTGTTGCCGAATATTTCGCTTCTGATAGCTGCAGGTTTCGAGCACTGAAGAACTGATATTAATATTATTAATTCCCATAACATTCCAATGAAGGAGCATGTGAACATCTTCTCTTAGTCAATGAGCAGCAGCCGATTCTACTTTTAAAACTCATTGAAAAGGGCCTACAGTTTAACACCGGCTCTGAACGGCAAATGCATTTGGAGAAGTTTTCATTAGTACTTATACTCATAACCAGTTACTAGCTAATGTTATGGGCTGATATCGCTGTCGAAAAACTTTCTTCTTTTTTGAGGTGGTTTTGGCCTGATATTGAATCGACGATCGTCTGGTTGGTAGGAGGGTGTCTTACCTACCATACCACAGCGGCACACAAAGAACTGATATATTTCGATGATAAATTATGCATTCATCGGTGCTCTAGACTATTTGGTGGTTTCCGTTCCACAAAAAATCGCCCTGTCTGTTTTCGAAGAATTTGTTGAGCCAGTTTTTAAGATGCTCTGTGTTATCGAAGTTAATGCCCCTCATATGGTTAGACAGGAAGTGGAAAGATATTATTCTGTCAGGGCAAGGTGTGGAAAATTTGGCGAAAAATAAAAGAACTGTTCTAGCTACTGTCGTGAATGAATATGGTTTCGCCTTGTCGATGGTATATTCTCAGTGGAATAGCATCCATTAAGTTCGATCATCTCCGAATGCATCATATCCTCCCTGTATCACTAAATATATATTATTGTTCTTCGGATGGAGGTCAGGCTGGACTTCTGCCTTTGGTGTATCCCCTGGATCTACCCGGTCTTGTTTTGCTGCATATTTATGTGTAGACACTATTTAGAATCTCCCATGAAGGTTTATAACGAAAATCGCTATTTATGATTGTTTATAGCTCGATGGCGGGCGAGATGTTGAGAAGTAATTTGAAAGCGATTAACGTTGTAATTTTCGTTTAACTCGTAAGGCACCCAAGCCTTAATTTTTCTAGTAAGTTCTACTCAATGGCGAATATATTTTCAACCACCTCACGATTTTTTCAAAGAAAATATAAAAAAAGGCACAAAAATATTTCCCAACCCGGTATAATATATACAAATGAAAGATTGCTGTTGAAATCTCCAACAAGCCGTTTATGTTCTTTTACTGGAAATTCCTTAAAATATATTCTTCTAATAAAAATCATCTAAATCAGCTTAAGTGTTTTATTTCTGTGGTAGCCTTAAACTTCTAAGTCCCTTCGTAATCAAATGTCTTTTAATCAATTTAATAATAATCGTAAAGTCATAAATTTATTGTTTTTCTAACATCTTCCCCAGAGTAAATAATTATTAATTATTTAATATTTCTTTTAACAAATGCCCATGAGATTTAGGGAAAGCAAAAATCTCCAACATGCTAATACATTTTATAATAACTTGTTCACTAAAAGCTAGAAAATCAATATAAGAATTTTATGTATATATTTATATATACAACACACTTACGATATCGTATATGCGTACATAAATAAATACATATGTGTATACATATATTTGTATAAGTTCTTATTAAAGGCATGTTCATTGTCTCAAGAGAGAATTATGAAAATTATTTCTTATAATAGATTGCTACTATTGGGTTTTATTCTTTTATTTTCTCTTGTTGATTTTGGGATTATTTTTTCGACATTTTACTTTAATACTAATAAATTAACCAACAAAAACAACTACACAAAGTAGAATAATTAATTTGACTTATAATTTGTAAACATTTTAACATAAAATACGCACAGAGAGGAACGACACCCACGTATCATAACAACATGCATAATGACAAATGTAAACACATACTCATACATTTTTGCCTTACAACTAAAGAGTCCGCCATCTAACGTTCTTTTTCTTCATCTAGTGCTTATTTCGTGAATGGTAACACTTCGCTCATACCTGATTTGAGAGATAATTAGATTCAACCTTCCGCTGAACGAATATGGTTGTGTTTACGCTTCGCTAAGTGGGCCTGCGATCAAGTTACAGAAGATGCCGATTTTGCCAAAAAAATCATCTTTTCAGATGAAGCTCATTTTGATCTTGGCGGGTATGTAAACAAGCAAAATTGTCGTACTTGGGGTACAGAAAACACTCACGCATTGAAAAGCCGATACACCCAGGACGAGTCACTGTTTGATGCGGATTTTGGTCCAGAGGCATAAATGGGCCATTTTACTTCGAAAATGAGCAAGGAGTGGCCGTTACAGTCAATGGCGATCATTATCGGGCCTAATTTTTGTTCACAAAAATTGAAGAGGAGGATATTAGCAACATTTGGTTTCAACAGAACGGCGCTAGGTGCCACACAGCCGAAGCTACACTCGATGTTTTGCGCCCTGTTTTTGAAGATTGCATTATCAACCGCAGAGCTGATGTCGTTTGGCCACCTCGGAGCTTCGATTTGACACCGTTGGACTATTATTTGTGGGGTGCCGTCGAAGATAAATGCTATGCCAACAAGCCAGTGGCAATTGACGCTTTAAAGGACAATATTGGTGAAATACAGCTGCACACAATCGATAGTGTGCTCAAAAATTTAACCGATCGTGTAGGCTACTTCATGGCCAGTCGAGGCAGCCATTTAAATAAAATTATTATCCATTATTAACCGGAAGGATTATACTTTCAAATAAAAAAAGAAATTTGAGAGTATTTAGCATTTTTTTTATAGCATTTTCAAACAAAAAAAAAAAAATATTTGGTGGACCCTATATAAGCCAAATAGACGTATAAAAATGTATTTGTATGTGTTTATCTAAAGCATAGTAATTTTCGAGTAGTATTTCTATGCTAACCCTCGTATAAAAGTATATATTTTATATATAAAAACAACAACAACAGAAATAAAAATAAAATGGGGTAATAAATGATTGTGTTTTAGTTTTAATACAAACTAATATGAGTCATTGAACCACGAGTCACTTTTGATTTATTATTCATTTCCTTTACAGTGACAAGAAATACACATATTTAGTCTTTGAAAGTAAACAGTGGAGTACAGTATCAATTTTTGGCACAAAAGTACGACTAATTGATATGTTCACTAAACGTTGTCAATTGAGTTCAATAATTATAATGATTTAACTAAATTTAACAAAACGCGAAGGTAGTTTACGCATCACAAGTGAGCGGTTACTTTACATTTTAGACGAGTACTGTGATCTGACCTTAAGCATAATGGTGTGACAAACTCAAATGAGTGTTTGGCCGTGTTTAATATTTTTGGGCAGAAAATTAACCGAAAAGTTTATTTCTACACCGACATGCAACACTGTTGTGCTCAAAGTTTTGTAAGCTAAAATTAATACTCTGCGTCATTAATTTTAAGTCTTCAAAAGTAGTTTTTAGCTTTATCCAGCAGAAATAATGGCAAAAGTTGAGTTCAACCAAATTAGTTCGTAATGCAAAAATAGTCGATATAAATACTTTAAATGGTAATGCATGATCAAAGAGTGATATATCCTTTGTTCCATGTGCTCACTTAAGACAGATCTGAGACAATATTTAGGTCACATTCGAGGGACTATAGGTGTGAATTAAAAATAATTTTGCAGCTTGCAGAAGGCATATCAATCAATTTATTTATGGTAAAATTGCATGAGAAAACGTTAAGTTAGATATGTCAGCCTACACCATTATAAAAATATTCGATTACATCGAATAGTTTGAAAAGTGTAGAGCAATTAGTAGCTTACAAGGGTGGGTAACTTGGAGGTTAGGAATTAAATTGGATGAAAAAAAAATTTTTTCAAATACAGTTTTATTCATAACAATATAAAGTAGAAATTTGAGAATTAATAATGGAAATTGATGTTGGACACGTCAACTCCTTTCAAAAAATTTTGAACCACATTTTGCGAAAAATAAGCTTCGCATATCTCCTTAATGCAACCTCGAATTTCTTTTTTCAGAGTCTCAGTTGCTTGTGGTTTGTTCAGATAAACCCGGTCTTTCAAATAGCCCCAGAAAAAATGATTCAAACTGGTTTGCTTGCTCATTTTTAAAAAAATACCGGCCGATCGTGCCGCCTAACCAAAGACCTTACCATATGGTCACTTTTGGTCAAAGACTTTTTGTGGATTTTGTGATCCACGTATACGACAGTTTTGTTTTTTATGTGGTTTTTAGCCTAATTGTAAATGGGCCTCATAACTAATTATGATCTTGTTGAAAAATGCGTTGTTTTCGTTCAGTTTTACAAACAGCCAATTCATAAATGTTTGCTTTGAACAATGGTCGGCTGGTATTCGACTGTTAAAATATCCCAATTTTTTAGTAAATAAGTGTCAAAAGTTGATAGCCGAATTCTTGACATTTCATCATTTGTCAGTCAATTTACTTCCTAACCTCAAATTTTCCCATCCTGTATTATTCACACCTTTTTGATAAACTTGCATGATCTAACCTAAAGCCGATAACGGGAGCTCCTCCTATACTTGACAAGAATTCTTGAGTTAACACATGGGCTGAAAATTTCAGAGTCTAACAAAATTAGTTCTATTTATCAAGCCAACGCCGCTTTAATATTTTAATACCATTTTTGTAGAAAAATATATCTTTGGCCATAAAACAGGACTCAGTTACAGCGATAACTTCTTCATTTGTGTGAAATTTGCTACCAGCGAGCATTTTTTTGAGGTCTGCAAACAGTCAATAGTCACTGGGAGTCAAATCAGGCGAATACGGTGGATGTGGGAGCAATTTGAAGTTTAATTCACGTTGTTGTTTTTGATTAACAGTGAGCAGATGCATCATACACTTTGAATAGCTCTTTTTCAGAATCAAATGCTTATGCAATATAATGTCAAATTCGATCTTTTGAAATCTTTACTATGTCAGCTAATTCACGAAACTTCACTTTTCGATCATTCGAAACGATTTTTATGTTATCTGGTGTACCGCCTCATTTTGACATTCTGCATTATTGGTGTCTCTACGACCTCGTTTGAAGTCAGCAAACCAATATTTTATTGTTGTAGCTGATAGATCGAAGTCCACATAATATTTTTCAAGCCACTTAAACGGTAGAATTAAAACACGAAATTGTTTTTGATACATTTTTCTGAAAATAACAAAAGTAGCGTCACTCTCAATACAATAACTCACAAACTAATTAATGAAATATCATGGAATTTTAACAGCTGTCTTCTAAAGATAAGCACTAACTGAAAAATAGATGTTAGACCCGGAAATTTTCAGACCATGTGCTAGCCTACTACAACGAGCATAGCCCCTATTTTAAGCCTCCGGTGACTATAGAAAGATAGTAGAAGACAAATGTGAAAAAAGTGCTTATTCTTAAAAAAAAAAAATATCACAAGTACACAGAAGTGTAGCCACATTGGAGTAAATCTATGATCTAAGCAGCGAATTGCTACTACAGCCAACATACTCTCTATATGTGGCTTTTGGCGACTTTTTATTGTTTTTAAATTTCAAGAAATGGCTGCTTAATAGGAAACATTAGTAAAGTGAAAATATCATCATTAAATTAAATACTTATTTTGAGGATATTAATAATAGTAATTGTCTAAGGGTTAACAACCCGATGTAAAACACAATCGCAGACTTACCCAATGTCGTAGAACTGATCTCAGCCCATGTTGACCTCCCTCACCCCAGGACTTTCTAGAACTTTTTTCGTTTTATACATCTATGACCAATCCAACTCTGTTGTGAGCATATAAAGAAATCTTATTAGTTAAAGGAGATAAAAAATACAGTAGAATCTCAAAATAGTTAATTCGGCCAAGTTAACCGAATGTCAGCGTCCATGTACCGCTGTAACTTAAACAATGAAAGTAAACTTTTTTAGGCGTATGGAATTTTTAAATTAACGATACACTTCTATATGGGCGCAAATGTTGTCATCAGTTTTGGTGACATTGAAAATTGTACCAAAGATCAAGATACAGAAGATATCGATGATTTTGAAGTGTCCGATAATGATACCGTAGAGACAATTATTATTCAGGCACCAAACGTAAGCGTCAGCTTTCCAGTTACAAAAAAAGTGGCGACTTAGTTCTTAAATCACTTCACACAAATTAACCTGGTGGCCTATTTAGGTGACATTTTCACTATGCTATTTTCTTAATTTAGTGGTAGTCGTAATATCAGTATCAAGTTGCATGAAATTATCGCAAATAAAAAATTTCATTGATAGATCTTCGTGGCAATGACAAACAAATGCATTTATGTATGACAGCATCCTTGTACTATTACCATACAAAAGTGTCGACTGCGTGCTGAACGATATAGGATTTTGCTTGCTACACCTCCCATTTAATGAGTAAAGTATTTATGATTCTTGATGACATTGCCTCTTAGGAATCATTAATAAAAGTACGCCAGAAAGACAAAATCAGCTTTTGTCATCTATAAAAATTTGAACAATAACATAAAAAAGTCATGTATTACACCAAAGAACATTTGCATTTGTCACTATAACGTACACTTGCATTTATAGTTTTGAACCCAATAATGGTTCAGAGTGACTTTGAAATTTTCATCAGTCAGTAGGAATTAAAAGTAAGTTTGCTTAGTAATGCTGAAAACTAAAAAGTAAATTAGAAGTGATTTAACATAACGCAATATTCCAGACTTATAAACAACAATGTGTTTGATTAGTGGTGACATAATATGGCACCGTATTTGATCAATTGAAATTTGACTGTTTCGATATGGTTACGGTTAAGGCACTTATTAAGTATGTTTACAATTTTATTTTTTCAATTTTTAAAACCGCTCCTAAAAGTTTATTATTCGAAAATATTAATTACCCCTATAACACATAGGTTAACATTTTCGTGATTCTACTGTTTTGTGGATAATACACTCAAAAAAGAGTATTATTTATTTCAATAAATTCTCATTTTACATAAATCCGCACACTTTCAATAAAAACCACTTTTATGTGTGTTTTGCTTACCAAAAACATTGTGCTTTACTAAGCGTATGATTAATATTGAGGATCATAATTAATCAACAAACATACTTCACGCTGACCGCAATATAAACTAATACACATACAAACGATATGTCTACCGTATAACGACTATACAAACACACACCTAAGCACTTGACTTTACTAAATCATGAAATAAATCATTGAATCATAATGTTTAAGCTCTTTTTTTTATACGAAATCAAAACAAACATAAAACTAAACGTCATAATAATAAAGAAGAGGAAGAACAAGCAGCATGAGTATATAAATTATGATGTATCTTAACTCTCCCCTTCATGTCACGTATTAATTATCAATAAAATCTAATGAATAGAGAAATGCTCGTAAAAAAATAAATAAGAAATTATTTTCTTTTCTTTTGTATTTATTTTCGTATGTTTTCTCTTCTATACTCGCATCATTTAGTCTCTATTAAGAAAATAATTTGTTGCCAATAAAAGAAATAAAATAAGAAATAAAAACAAAACTAACTACACACCCATTTTAACTAAAATCATAAAAATAAATACAGAAAAGAGAAAAACACTTGTTGGAGAGCTAGGAGGTGGGAGAGGGTTAATAAATCGCCTTCAATTATATTGTCCTTAACAGCATGTGCATGCATGTATATTCGTGTGTTGTATGTGTATTCCAATATATGTTATTTGTTATGCTCTTATTTTACAGACATTTAAAGCAACCGAAACATTTTTTCTTGATTTTATTTCTTTATTTTTATGGTTGTTTTTGTAAGTGCTGACCTCTAATGAGGCATATGTCTTTAAGTGTTTTCTTGTTATTTACTTTAATAATTATAGTTAGTTTTTCTTTAGTCTGGTCAGCTATAAATGATCATTTGCAAGCGTGCAATTTGGTAATTTGTAGTCATAAAACTATACTTAAAATAAATAGAAAAATAACTGCAATAGTTGTAGGTTTTCAAGAAAATGCCATATAAAAAAATAATGAAAATAAAATAGGTACCTAAGGGACTTAATATTAAAGATTTTATCTTCATTGGAGGGTTGTTTAATAATAATATTTTTTTCTTTAGAGGAATTCCATGGCAATGAGTTTTAAAAATTTTGGTTTGGAGCTTACAATTCTTCACTAATGGTTCTAAAATGGATCATAAAGTGTAGTATGGTATTTTCGCTCCGGACATACAGTGAAAAAAAAACTTTGCAGTAAATGTTCTGGTTGTTAAATTCAGATATCTCGTTAACCGCTAAAGATATTGTTACGACAATAAGGTTGAGCACCACAGCGTTTACTACATCGCTAAAATAAATAAACAAAAGCTGCAAGAACAACTATATGTGCTGTTTACAAATAACCAAACCTACAACAACAACCATTAGCGGCGACAAAGTAAATCAAAATAGCATGGCAACAACAATAATTAAGCAGCAAAGGAAACAAGTAACAGACAATAAATAAGCAACAAAAAACACTAAGAGCTGAAAGAGGTACATGCTTACATACGCATGGCTACAAAAGAACTAAAAAGAAATTAAAAGAAAGAAATGGAATCTACTTGAAATTTCGAGAGGTTCGACAGCTTTCGATGTGTTGTTTACTCAGCCATATAAAAAGCACATCGATGCGAACAGCAATCAGTTTATGTGTCGTAAACTCAGTGAGTGCAGTTTTAGTAAGGTAAACTCAGCGAGTGCAGTTTGTATGAAGAGAGTTTATAAGGAGTAAACTCGTGCAGTGAATCGTGAAGTAAAAAACCAGTTTAGTTGGAGCTAACTCAGTAAAGAGAGTTAAGTGTGCATAACCTCTGGTTGAAAAGGTTGTGATCGAACCTAAGTTATAGCTACGATCGGGTTGGAGCATCTTCATGAAGAAAGATCTGTCTAGTAATTATTATTGTTTACAAAGTTGTAAACAGACAGATTAATTAAGAATAAAAATTGTTAACTAACTACCTATGATTAGAAAGGTACGCATGGCGTAGTGTAGTGGTTAGGGCACCCGCATATAATGCAAACGGCGCAGGTTTAAGTCCCAGCAAACTACATAACGAAAAATAAATTTTAATTGCTGTTTCGAGTGTTCCAGATGATTCCAGCTTGCCTCTGGTTATGCTACTAAACATCAGACGAATGATCAATATAAAACGCCACCTACCGGGAAAAAATTACAATGCTAAGTACGGTTCACCACCACCAATACCTAGCAAGGATCTTCACCACTAAAATTACTCTCTCAGGGACAACAAGAGCGTAAGAATACGTGTGAATTCAAAGTGAACAATTGTTCTATGAAATGAACACCATTTATCTAGATTATTCTCCTCCCCAGAATAATTATACTTATAGCCAGGTGGCAATCAACTCTTAAGTGAATCTGTTCGCCAACTTCCAGACGGTGTGAGGTTGAAACTCAGCACTGAAATATTTGTACATCTAATTTTTGTGGTTACCGGCTCACAGCGATGTTGAACTGGCTAGACAGGACGCAAAGCACATATTATTCAGGTAAAGAAAGTTTTAGTACGTCTATCTCTACTTGTCTTCTGTATCAAGATGCCTAGCCAGATATATGTTCTCCAGAAGATGGGAACAGGTTTCTTCGTGTAAGCAGGCGAAAGAACTAAGGCAGATTGTTGATCGGAGGAGAATCGGTGAACTAGTGAACCTACCAAGTTGGAGGATGTAGTAGAAACGCTCTCTGGCCATTGTCTAGTAGGCATATATGCGTTTAGCTTAAGTCTGAATTAATGTTGTGCAGTTATTGCTGGGAGAAAAAGGTATCTACTGCGAGACATTTGTTGTTGAAATGTCTGGCGCTATCGAGACTGTGTGTTCTGGGAAGTCATCTCGTTTACCCTGAGTTGCTACTGGAAGTCTCAGTAAGTTGTATCGGTTGTTTCGTGCTCGAGCTCGTGTGTACGTAGTGCTGCCATTTCTTTTTACGATCATTGACTTATGGGGTACCAAAATGGGTCTTTTCAGCTTAGCTGGGCTTATATTTGAAACGGTTGACTTCTTTTAAGGTAAACTAGTCTATGTTTTTAACATAATATCTGAAATATACTCGCTGACGTATAGCATAATCTGTCACCTCAATTTATAAATTATTTCGTTAAGGATATGAATTATGCTCCGCACTAATTGATTAACACAGTTAAGTTACTTGTGCAGGTCAAGAAAACAGTCTTTTTTTGAAATAATAGTGTCACATTAATTATGTTCCAATATTGTGATAGTTTTAAGCGATGTCTAGGCTGAATAGCTTTCTATTGTAAGCACTCAGTGTTGCTCTTAATTTCATTGATTATTGAGAAAATTCATTACGCATTTGATAACTACTGTATTACAATTACTGTATAACAATTACGGGTCTTATCTCATTTCGAAAACGACATGAATCAGAGATGTCGCTGGTTGACAATCGGCACCAAATAGTAGTAGTTTTAAAGGATGCAATAATGTTTCCTATTCGTTTGATAACATATCCATTTATGAAAAAGTTTATTTGTTTCCACGAACAAGCTGCAGTGATAGCTAAAGTTCCGCTTACGTTTTAGAATATGCTGCATACTCTACACCATTAATTTATATCTTTAGAAAGGGACAAATGACACCGCATTTGGCCAAAATAATTCATTATGTTGAAATAATCGATAAAATCCGCGAAGTAGTATTAGCGGCTCAACGAGTGACAGTACGTGATATAGTTGAAGCTGGTTTATCATATCTTGCATAAAAACAGGAGTATATGTACTACTACATCAAAGCGTGTAACTTTAAATAGAACGAAACGTGGACCAATCGCAGTACAGAAGTAAACGAAGAACAAGGAAAATAGAGGGCATCAAGAAAAATTAAGGCAGAGTGGTCGAATATTAAGGTCACTGCCACATGTTTTTTTTAAAGTCTGTAATATTTGAACACAAAAACCTATTGGCAAGATATGTGACCCGATTGCTTACATTTTATCATGAGTGCTACTAGATAATCCATTTAATCACGTGTTTGGCGAAGTTAAGGCGTGACTTAAGAGTGCATGTGTTTTGTTTTGTAAATGAGAACAATAAATGGATCCATTGTTATAGACAAGAGCCTAAAGACCTAGCCAAGCAGTGGTTTATTTTTAATAAACGTCCACCAAACATGACCAACATATCATATCCACTACTTTGTTAGAACAGCCGAGATGACATAGACATCAATTGTGTGGTAAGAGGTAAAGCGATTATTGGCGAATATCGTTTGTTATGGTAGTTACCCAACACAAAAATCCACGAGTTGAAATACGAATAAGGGACATAAATTGATATTCCAAAATAACTATAAAAAGGAGAGACAAAATTATGTAATTTTGTTTTTCACTATTTCCCCTTAAAAAGTTTAAACGTTTTTTTTCGTTTTTTTCGTTGAAATACAGGAAATTCTTGAAATTTTATTTTTTTACTATTTTTTGGTATAAAAACAACAGACCAAAAATTTATTTTAATAAATTTTTCATGAAAAAAGAAACATTTTCGAACTTCCCACTGAGCGTATGATGAATACAGAGTATAAGGTCAGCATAGAAAAAATAAATTCTTATGCGCTGTAGTAAATATTAAAAAAAAGTTTTTAATCAAGTTTTCACTTCTCTTCGCAACTAATTACAAGAAATGCAATAAAAAAAATTTAATTATTGTTTTATTAATTGGTAATTTTCATTTAAAATTGTAACAAACAAAAAACGCAATAACAAAAACAACAACGAATCTTTATAATAAACTTTATTTCTCTTCTCTCGTAAATAATAAAAATTCTTAATATTTTGCAAGGCAAAGATGTTTTTCTCTTGAAACTTTTTTTCATAGAATTTTTTTTCCTCGGTTTTAATTTATGCAAATTATTGTTGTTGTTGAAGCTATTTTTACAACAACAATAGTTTAAAAAAATATGAAAAGAAAAGAGAAACAATATAATTTATGTGCATATAATAAAATATAATACATAATGAAAAAAATAAAAGAAAATTAAGGAAAAGAAAAAAGAAAATATTTTTAATGACAATAACAATAGAAAGAGAAAGAAGAAGAAGAAAAGAGAAAATATAAAAATAAAAAACTTACCCAATATGGACAGGAGTAGCCAGAAGAAAATGTTCCATTTCACTGAAGTACAAAAGTCCAACGTTGCCAGCTTTTTGTGCTGTTGTTTGGCCAGGGCTGAGGAAGATATGCAGGCTGAATGAGAGTTTGAGTTTGCGGTCGTCAATGAAGCAGTGGCAGTCTGGTTTAAAATTTTACTTTTAATTTTGTACTGTTGTTCTTGTTGTTGCTCTTGTTGATGTTGTGATAACCACCACCACAACCACCACCAACATGTACATATATTTCGTATGCAACAATATATTGTTGTTGTTTTAATATAAGTAATAATACTGTTTGGACTATTTAAATATTTACAACAAAATAAACTTAAACTCGAAGTACAACTTAAGTTGCCACAATTATTACGACCACTACTACTGCTAACATTTTTTATGCTGTTTTTACTGTAGCTTTGGCTTTCAACATTGCCTTTACAAATATTGTTGCTGCTACTCCGTTTGCTCTTTTGGAAAAAATTTTTTATGTTGCAAATACTTTTAGAAAAGTTGCAATATTTGTTTTTACTTTTATTTCTATTTTCATTCGTATTATAGTTGTTGCATTTAGTATGGGCTCTTATATGACGGCATGTGGCATGGTTATCATTTAAAGTTGCTATCGTTGTAGCTACTGCTCTTGTCATTGTTCCTTCTTCGTATATATTTGTTTGTTGTGTGTAAAAGCCTTTTACAAGTCCACCAGTATTTGCCATATTTTCTTTTCTATGATATCTTGTATTCGACTGGTATTTTTTATAAGTTTTTCAATATTTTTAGTTGAAATATTTATTTTCATTTCTGTTGTTTGCAAGTTTTGTTATTAATAAGTTTTCAACCGCCGCTTAAAACAAAATACAAGATTCCTTTATAACAATTTTTTTTTCACTTTCATATTTTGTTGGTTTTTCTAGCTTCTTGAGGTCCTATGCTTGTACTACTATATGGCTGGTAGGGAGTCCTGTCAAAGAAAAATGAAACAAATTTGTTTTAAAATTTAACCCATTTGTCTGTTAAAAAAGAAAACTGTAAAATATTTATTTACATGGCTTAGTGTGTTGAATGAGAGAAAACTTAATTAGTAAGTAAGAGAAAAAAACGGTTTCTTTTCAGAAATTCGGATCGAATTAATAAACATTTTTTATAATTTTTTTTATTACTTTTTATATATTTTAACGCGATATATTTTCTTTAGTTTTCGTGAATAAAAGTCCATGTTGCCGAAAAATAATCTTAAATTTTTCGAATGATTTTGAGGACATGTATGAAAAAACCCTTAAAATGCTAACTTCAAAATCTACTTTTATAAAAAGAATAACTTGAAGAAATGCTTTTTAAATGTACATACTAGAGGCACTCAAATTCATAGATTATTTAGTTAGAAAACTTCAGACCTCTCAACAGTTGCTAATTTACTTAAGCACTTCCAAGAATGTAGTCTTTTACTATTTATTAGTTGCAAGTTATCTGGCAATCATTAGGTTGTTTTTCGTTAGACTGAGAAAAAAACACACACGTTGGCGAATTGTGTAAATATGACTGCTGAGTATGATTGCTTCAACCAACAACTCAATCTTCAAAAAGGATGAGAAAAAGCTGTAATTATTTTCCAAGTAACGGCCTTACCTTTCGGTAGGGAAATTGTCATTTAAATGACGTTCTAGATAAGGCTACAGGGGCATTGTGGGCTTGTCGCAGTCTTATCGGTACCCTAGGATCGTCTATTAATTGCATACCATGATAGTTAGACGAATAGTTTCTTATGCATCGATTGAATGGAAGCCCAAGCCTGAGCAGAGGCTTTGCATAAATAGATGCATGAGGCTTCAGAGGCAGACCTATTCAGCCTTAAAGGGTGAGAAGAGAATTTGTCCCACTGTAGCCATGGAGGGTTTTATTGGTCTGAGCCCTCTGTATAACTTCATTGTGAAATCTGCTACTGTGGGGGCCCTCAAGTTGGTTTCTTAACTCAGTGGACCATAAGAGTCACATGATCTTTCTGAGGCGTATCCTCGACTTTAAGCTGCTATTAGGCAGGAGTGACGTGTGCTCTGCTGGCTGGAACTTCAGTCGAAATTTCGAAGTTGCTATTAGTGATCGTGGGGAGTTAGACCATGGGGTCCTTAAGGTAAGTCCCAGCTGTTTTAAGTAGTATACAGATATAAAATGTATAGTGGTGTGGGTGCCGAGATATTCGGGCACAATACCAAAGTCTGGGAACCATGAGAAAATGGCCCACCGTTTTTCAGGCTGAGATCCAAGCTGTTTCCAACTGTGAGCGCATTAGTATAGAGCGTGGAATCAGGGGCGCTTCTATTAATATATACTCCGATAGTTAAGCGGTTCTAAGGGCCATTTGGAGTAATATAGACTCGAGGCTGGTACTCGAGTGCTTTACGAATGTCAAAAAACTGACATTGTGGAACAGAGTAACACTTTGTTGGGTCCATTTGCATAAAAAAAATCTTTTTTTAAATTATGAAATTTCCGATTTTGAAAAATTCACAAATAATGGAAAGCAAATAATGGAAAACAGTTTCACTATTTATTTATAAAGCTGCACATAATAGAAATAAAACAAACCAATATTCATGAAAATCGATAGATAAATACTTATTTTATTCCCAATATAGTGAAAGTACCTAGATTTGAGAAACAAACTCGTTCGCTGTAATGGCCGAACAACGGTTCTTCTGTGGTACCTTAGATGTTCTAAAACCGATGCTTTACAATCACTAAGAGATAACTGATCTTATTATAGACCTCGAACAAACAAGAGAGAAATCAGAGTACCTGGTGTCTCGCTCAAGAGACCGATATTTCTTAGAAAATGGTGTTAAGACAACAGAGTATCGAAATCGACATAAGCTATATGTCAATTTTTATACATCGAAAGAGAACATGTGCTTTTGTTATGACATAAGTGGTCTTTATGAAGCGCTCGGCCAAAAATATTTCACATTTTAGAAGAAAAACAAAAATTATCATAAAAATAATTATCCATAGAATCTGAAATGCTAAAGCTTATTAAAGTTGGGCGACAATAGCGCATCAAAATATTTGAAAGGTATTTTGGCTTGTTGCATTGTGTCAATCGTGTGATCCCAGCTTAAGTTTTGGCGTGTTTTTATAAAGACAACATTTAAGAAGCACCTTAATGCACAGCATTTTTCTGGTGTACAAATGACGAATTTTGAATTTAAGTAATTCCATTATTAACAGTAGAAGACAGACAGATTATGCCAAAATATGAAATAAATATATCTCTTCAAGATGTTTTGAACATCATTGGCCAATTAAGCATAAAGGAATGTTATCTACGGCAAATATGTCAATTTCAATAAAATATGCTATTTTTCGACTCTAAATCCTTTATGTCGTCAGTGTATAGAGTGAAATACATACCACACTGCAATGAAGCTTGAATGAGTCAAAAAATTCGTATGTTCACCCGTTATTAGAGAGATTTTTTTTTATTGCTCACTTGGGAATCGACCGGAGTATGATGCAATTGGAACTCCTATAAAATGCGGCTGTCAAATGAAAAAGCTAATGAATCCTTTTGTCGTCAGTGTATAGAGTGAAATACACACCACACTGCAATGATGCTTGAATGAGTCAAAAGAGTCGTATGTTCACCCGTTATTAGAGAGATTTTTTTTTTATTTCCCACTTGAGAATCGACCGGAGTATGATGCAATTGGAACTCCTATAAAATACTGCTGTCAAACGAAAAAGCTAAAAAATCTTTTTGTCGTCAGTGTATAGAGTGAAATACACACCACACTGCAATGATGCTTGAATGAGTCAAAAGAATCGAATGTTTAACCGTTAATAGAACGATTTTTTAAAATTTTTCACTTGGGAATCGACCGGAGTATGATGCATATGGAACGCCTATAAAATGCGGCTGTCAAATGAAAAAGCTAAAGAATCTTTTTGTCGTCAGTGTATAGAGTGAAATACACACCACACTGCAATGATGCTTGAATGAGTCAAAAGAGTTGTATGTTCACCTATTATTAGAGAGATTTTTTTTTAATTTTTTACTTGTGAAGCGAGCCAAGTATGTGAGTTGAAAAAGCTAATGACTATCTAGTTACCGCTTAGAGTAAATAGATATTTCCTAGGCAGGCAGCTAAGCCTACCAAAAACATGGGCAAAATTGATTTTCTTATTTTTAAAAAGTATGCGATATTACGTGAATATATCGTTTGGCTTTTGTTGTTAGAAATTTTAATTTCCAAAAGTTCATTGTTTTGTAGAATATTATTAAATGTTGCACTAAAGGTTAATGTTAAAAATTAGAAAACTTTTATTTATTGTTCCCCTATATCCTTCGCTGTAAACTACAGAGCACATACATACATACATACATACATTCATATTTTCTCATTTATTTGTTTTGAAGTTTTCTTGGTTTTTTATGTGTGACTTGGAAATTTTTCTGTCTAAACTTTTATGCTGTGCAAGAGAGTTTTGTAAATTTTGTTTGTTATTTTTGTATTTTTCTTCTTTCTTCTGCAATTTAACGCTTTAGTTTTTTTTAGTTTTGTAGGGATTTGTCTTTCAATTTGTTCTTATTAAAGAATTTTTTGTTTTGCTTCTATGTGATTTTGTTGCCATTTTTTGTGTGTCCATATTGCTGGCTGTAGTCTAAAAATGACGTCTGTTGTTTTTGCCTTGTTTTTATAACCACTAACAGTTTATGGGTAGTTTAGGAGTTTGTTGTCTTTGGTGGCCACTGCCATTTCAAGTTATAGACAGCAGAAAAACCACAATTTGCCAAGTCACTTTCAACTACCAACTACATGTTTTCGGTTTTATTTTTCTTGTTTCCACTTCTTTTTTCATTTTTGCAGCAGCAGCAGTTTTTCATTTATCGCATTTTGTTTTGAATTTAAGCATTTCTTATATACATACACTTGAAATTTATGATAAAAACGCTTAAAAGGAAACAAAGCGTAACTATAAGGAATTTAAAATTCTTATTCGTGAGTTTTATTAAAAACGTAGCAGTACGAGTACATTGTAAGTCGTTTTTTAGGTTGGCTGGCTTTAAATATGGCCAAGGCCAAAATTATTCCAAATAAACGCCGTGTTACTCATTGTCGTTTTAAGTATTTATACAATTAATTTAGTAAATTTGGTATATTTTTAAAATTATTTCAAATATTTCATTTGTTTAGTTTCTTATCGAGTTTTCTTTGGCCAAACCCACCAGAATCCAAAAATATAAAAAAATCAAGTTGAAAGTGAGCAACGATTTGCAACATTTGAGGCACATTTTTGTCCTACAAGTTGTTTCCTTTTTATTTGCTATTGATGTTATTTATTTTCTGGTTCCCTTTTTTAAATTTTTTTGTTTTTGTTTTATTTCCCACTGCATTCAACCCATCGACATTTAAAAAAAAATAACTCTTATTTTTTACGTTATTAAATGTATTTTTTCACATTGATTGTCAAAGGTTTTCCTGTTTGTCCTTGTAATTGCTTTGCAGTTGTTATTCATCTCTTATATTTTATTATTTTTTTATTATTAATTCAAAACGACCATCCTTTTTTGCGAAAATTTTTGTTTATTTTTTCCATTTCCTTTATTCTATTTGCTGATCCTTTAGTGGACTGTACGTTTACAGTGAATTTTTGTTAAGGTGCCCTACATACATCACACCACGTAGGTGGTGGGTGTTTGTAACATATGAAATATAGAAATAAACTAATAATAATAATAATACCTGCCAAGTGATACTATTTCTCTGAAAGACGTTGCCGAATAGAACAAGTATCTGTTTTTTGAATTTTCAAAACACCTCTAAAATCTAGAGTTACAGTTATAAGCTTATAACTTTGCTGAATTTACCCGATATTAAGTTTCTTTAGAAATAAGAGATACAGGTCTTTTAAATGGTACTGTTACGAAAATAAAAATGCCTAAAAAGCAAATACACAACATTAGTGTCTTTGGAACTGTATTGTGGGATTTTAGTCTATTGGTTTTTGTAAAGTGTGATAATGTGTTACCCTGGTATTGCCATTACTGATTTGTGTATTTGATGGTATGATCGTACTGATTTGTGTATTTGGCGGTATTACCAATTCGATCACAATCTTATATGTTTCAAATTAACGAATATAAAATGGTGGATATAAGAGCATTTGTGAAATTTTCGAAGCAATTAAGTATATAAGAAGTCCTTACCTATGTCAAGATAGTTATCATTTTGTTGTTATAAAACAAAGTGTTTGAGGGTAAAAAAATGTTGTATAAGCGAATATTAAGTTGCCGTAGTAAGATGAACTGTATAAAGATAAAGCGATAAATTATAAACTGTTAAACAACAACAAAGTGGTGTTTATTTTATTTTAAATATTAAGTTGCTATATTAAGATAAACTCTATAAATATAAACTGAGAAAATATAATTGTAAGACAACATCAAAGTGGTGTTTATTTTATTTTGACGCAATTCGAAAGAACTCTAACGTTTCAAAAAGGTTAAAACATAACAATATATATGTCGTTTAAATAGCCTTGAAGAAACTGCCAAGCAAACACACATTTTTCATTAAAATATTTTTTTTCACATTTTTCTACTTTAGATGCGTTTTTCTGTTGGAAATTGACTGAAAATTCTTTAAGTAAAGCAACTCATAAAAAAATCATAATTTAATTACAAAATTTAAAACATTTTCTTAATTATAATTTCAAAGTAAAAAAAAATATTACCAGTTTGTTGAATAATTTATAAATTTTTTTAAGAGTTATTTTAAGAAAAAGCTTAATAACTTCCACAATTTTCAGCAGATTTCTAAACCTTAAAAGCCATTTTATTCATAATTTATAAAATATAATTCCTTAATTAATTCATCAATTTTACGGTTCCTATATGAAATAGTGCGCAAAAATGCATCTAAACTTGAAAAATGTAGAAAAAATTGAATGAAAAATGTGTTTACTTAAGAAACACACTCAGGTTCTTCAATGCTACTTGAACGACATACATATAACTTAAAAGGCCTGTATCTCTGCTTTCCAAATCCAAAAAGAAACTTAAAATCGGATAATATTCAGCTATGTTATGAAGGTGCGAAAAATCGATTTTTCAACCGTAACTCCAGATTTTGGAGGCGTTTTGAGAATTTCAAAAACAGTTCTCTGCTCTACACATTTCTCATCATATTTCAGATATTTGACTGCTTTCATTTTTATGGCACCGTGTAATTACTTTAAGCACGAAAAATACTGCTAAGGGCTGTAAATATACCGAAATTATGTTTGTATTTCCATTTGAATAATAATATTCCTTTTTTAATTTAACATCCAGACACTAGATTCTCTCAAAGATATTATAGTAGAGCATGAGTTTAAACCAGTTTCAGGCAAAGAGCTGCACTTCTCTTTTGTTTTCACACGTACGTACTCACATGCATAGAAAAAAAAATAAATAAACGGAGAGGCATAATTTTTCATTTTCGACGCTGTGCTTTATTATTTTCTTAAGATTACTTTTTGTTGTTTTCTGTTATTGCTTTGGTCTGAATTTATTAATTTTTTCAATATTTTTTTATTGCTTTTATCCTTTTAAAATTTCACTTAAACATGTCCGTTTTAAAATTTTTTATTTAAATACATACTCGTATGTAAACTTAAAAAGTGCAAAAGCGTTCTTTCAAGTCTATTCAAGCCTTTGTGTAAGAAAAAAAAAAAAAAAAATACAATTATTTCTTACAGTCTGGTCTAAGAGATAGAATATAAAATTACTACCACACTTGCACACTGCATCAATATTAGTTTGCCTGACGCTGCTTAAAATGAACACTTTAAAAGTGTGTAATTTAATTCAACTTACTTTGATGTCAATTACTAAAAAGGGGCAATGTAGGGCAGGGTATCATATTGACCAATGTGACCGTTAACTTAACTTTTCTCTTTTTATGTTTTAAATGTATTATTTTTATATTTTTCATTCTATACGCTTTTCCTGTTTTATATATCAAATCTGAACAATTTTCATAATTTGTTTAGTTGCTCTAGTTTTTGTGAAACGTACTTTAGTATTAAAAAATAAATGGAAAATGAAATAAAACTCAACTCAAGGTTATACAAAATAAAACAGGAATTTATAAAGCAAAAAAATAAAAGCTAAAGTTATGGTTTTTGGTATTTTATAAAAAAACATTTAAACTAATATTTCATTTACTCGTAAATAAAATCATTATTCTTTGAGTAACGCCTGTAGAAAAAAGGCCTTTTTTTAATACGAGTCACAGTTGACCTTAAGAATGTAACAGTTCAGTTCCTAGAGCCTGCGTACATAAAACAGTTATTAAACTTCCACCATTAGGAAGGTTATAACGCTGAAGCTATACTACTTTATACTACAGTTCAGTTCAAACAATTAATATATTTTTCTAGCAAAATATACTTCATGACAGTAATTCACTTCTTTTGTAAATAATTGCCAGTATAACGCCACTTCAATAACTCTAAAAAATGTTACAATGCTAAGTAAGGATCATCACCATCATTTAGTAAGGATCTATAATTTCGTGAGTGGTGACACTTAGCTCATATCTGATTTTACAGATAATTAGCTTTATCCTTCCGCTGAACGAATATGATTATGTATACCCTTGAACTTCGCTTCGCTAAGTGGGGCTGCGATCGACTTACAGAAGATGCCGGTTTTGCCACAAAAAACATCTTTTCAGATGAAGCTCATTTTGATCTTGGCGGGTATGTAAACAAGCATAATTGTCGCATTTGGGGTACAGAAAACCCGCACGCATACATTAAAAAGTCGATACATCTAAGACGAGTCACTGTGTGTTGCGGATTTTGGCCAGAGGCATAATTGGGCCATTTTTCTTCGAAAATAAGCAAGGAGTGGCCGTTACGGTCATTTGCGATCGTTATCGGGCCATGTTGAACGAATTTGTTTTCACAAAAATTGAAGAGGAGGATATTAGCAACATTTGGTTTCAACAGGACGGCGCTACGTGCCAAACAGCCGAAGCTACACTCAATGTTTTCGCCCTGTTTTTGAAGATCGCATTATCAGCCGCAGTTCTGATGTCGTTTGGCCACCTCGGAGCTGGGATTTGATACCGTTGGACTATTATTTGTGGGGTGACGTCAAATATAAGTGTTACGCCAACAAGCCAGATACAATTGACGCTTTAAAGGACAATATTCGTGAAGAAATTGGTGAAATACAACTGCACACAATCGATAATGTGCTTAAAAATTGGACCGTTCGTGTAGGCTACTGCATGGCCAGCCGAGGCAGCCATTTGAATGAAATTATTTTCCATTATTAACCGGAAGGATTGTACTTCCAAATAAAAAAAGAAATTTGAGAGAATATTCCGTAGTTTTTTTTATAGCATTAAAAAAAAATAAATTACTTGGCGGACCCTTTACATAGCTTGAAAATCAACTTGTTTAATGAAAGTGAAACAAAGCAATGGATGCTTTGTGGAAAGCCAATATGAGCCCTAGAGGAGTGACGGAGAGAAAAAAATACTCATAACCAGACATGCCGCTGTTGAAAATTACTAGATGTTCTGGCCTGGTATTGGCAGGTAGTGGTTTGTTTTTACTATCACACCACAGCAGCACAACTCTTCTAAATAGTTACTACAAAAGTCATAATGAACGTAAACTAAACATTTTAAACTTAAAAGTTTTTATAGTTTTCTGCGCCAGAGTAAGTCAATACATTCTGTATATTCTATAACTGGATCGTTGGATTTGAATCCGCCTGCCTGTTAGAACTTCTAAGTTATTTAGGCTCAGGGCGAACAAATATGTCAAATATTCCTTGCAGACTGGCTTTGAGAGGCGAATTTACGAAAACAGTAATGCCTGTATTGTACCCTCTTCAGAAAGGAAGTAGTACTTAAGTACTGTTCGTATAACCGCAGTGTACATCCCTTCTACAGTTTAATGTTTAAAATTCAATTCATGCGACTTATTTATACAGCAAATTGTGGTTCAGCCGCTATTACAACGTAATTTTCAAACGTATTATTAAAAAATAAATAAAAAAATCATATTATTCCCTCATACTGGTTGTTGTCCAATTTTTAACTTTTAATTTCATTTTCTTTTTATTTATTTTCTTTTTTTTACTTTTTACTGTGAAACATATTTTATTTTTCATAAACTCTGCCAACTAATTGCAATTATTTTTAACGATTTATTATTTTTTGTCGTTGTTTCGTTTCTTTTCTTTTACAAAAAAAGAAAAAAAAAAAACATATTTAACGTCATACTTTTAATATTTTACTTTAAAGCCATATAAGACAACAATGACACGCTGTCTTGTGCCGTTGTATTCGGTTTTTTTATAATATTTTTTGCTTTCTTTTTAGTTTATTTTTTATCGTTTATTTGGGCCATAAGCGAGGCCGCCATATTTATTGGTGTCATGTTTTGTTAAATTTCAAAATTATTGTGTCTCATATTTCTCATTATGACAATGACAATAATTTAAATAAACTTATATTTACAACGATAATTTATGAACAAAAAAATAAAAAGCCAAATGACTGTAATAAACATAAGTAGAGAGTACAAAGGCATACACACAGACAGGCATTTTAAAAGAATTTTTTTTTATTGGTCGGTCATTGACGACTAATTAATACTATACACGATATTGTAAGCCAACTTGTAAGTCCAAAAATTTAAATTGTCTGTTGAAAAAGTGTGTTTTACTCCAAAATAAGGATTATTTTAAGGGTATCAATTTAAGTGCCAATAAGAAATATAATGGGTATATAAGTATACTAGATTTTAATCAAATACTGGATCTATGTTGCGAAATATTAACCTATGACCTTCTTCATCTTTCTGAATTATGTGGTTTCCGAGCCACAGAGGAGTCAAGCCAATTTTGGATGAGCTGCTGTGAAGTGATGTGTATTTCAATAGAAGTTGCTGGGCATCAATTGACGCGATGAAAGTTAGACGGGTCAAGATCTTTACAATGAATATTTTATATATAGTACGAGTATATATACACTCTAAATCAATTTTGTTGAAAAACAAGATCGATAATACCGATTATATTTGACCTAAAATTAAACAAATATTTCTTTAGACATTTTGTTGATTTTTAAACGAATTGTTGTAATATTGAACAAAATATGTCTAAACATTTTATGCAAATTATGTATGTATGTACATACAACGGGTCCGCCATCTAACGTTTTTTCTCAACTAGTGCTTATTTCGTGAATGGTAACACTTAGCTCATGTCTGATTTGACAGATAATTAGTTTTATCCTCCCGCTGAACGCATATGGTTGTGAATACGCTTGAACAACGCTGGGAAATATTGCGATATTACTTTGATCGATCGACTTACGGAAGATGCCGATTTTGCCAAAAAAAAAATCATCTTTTCAGACGAAGCTCATTCTGATATTGGCGGGTATGTAAACAAGCAAAATTGTGGCATTTGGGGTACAGAAAACCCGCACGCATACATTGAAAAGCCAATACACCCAAGACGAGTCACTGTTTGGTGCGGATTTTGGTCCAGAAGCATAATTGGGCCATTTTTCTTCGGAAATAATCAAAGATAGGCCATTACAGTCAATGGCGATTGCTATCGGGCCATATTGAACGAACTTGTGTTCACAAAAATTGAAGAATTGGTTTCAACAGGACGGCGCTACGTGCCACACAGCCGAAGCTATACTCGATGTTTTGCGCCCTGAACATCGCGTTATCAGCCGCAGAGCTGATGTCGTTTGGCCACCTCGAAGCTGCGATTTGGCACCGTTGGACTATTATTTGTATGGTGCCGTCAAAGATAAGTGTTACGCCAACTAGCCAGAGACAATTGATGCTTGTAAAGGACAATATTCGTGAAGCCATTGGTGAAATACAGCTGCACACAATCGATAATGTGCTTAAAAATTGGACCGATCGTGTAGTCTACTGCATGGCCAGCCTAGACAGCCATTTGAATGGAATTATTTTCCATTATTAACTGGAAGGATTGTACTTTCAAATAAAAAAAGAAATTTGAGAAAATATTCAGTAGTTTTTTTTATAGCATTTTCAAAAAAAAATATATATGGCGGACCCTTTATATATTGATACTCGTATTTTTGGCAACACTGTTGTTGGCAACTTAGCTGTTTTCGTTTAACATGTTACTGTCAAAAACGTTAAGTTTTGTCTATAATTTTGCCATAAATCGATTTACTACCGAACAACACTTGCAGATTATTAACTTTTACTATCAAAATTCATGCTCGATTAAGGAAGTGCATCATGTACTTATTCCATTTTATGGACACCAAATTTCTGCTTGAATGGATACGTGAACAAGCAAAATTGACGTACTTGGTGTGAAGAGCAACGAAAAGCATTGCTAGAACTGCCAGTACATCCCGGGTTTTCTGTGGCATCTTCTGTAAGTCGATCGATCAAAGTAATGTCGCAATATTTCCCAGCGTTGTTCAAGCGTATACACAACCATATTCGTTTATCAGAAGGATAAAACTAATTATCTGTCAAATCAGACATGAGCTAAGTGTTACCATTCGCGAAATAAGCACTAGTTGAAAAAAAACGTTAGATGGCGGACCCTTTACTATAAAAAAGTCTTACAACATATAAACGATACGCCATTTGTTATACATTTCTTATTCTTAAGTTAAACACCCAATATTTTATTTCTTTAGATACGCATACAATTACGAATTATATTATAGTTATCAAACAGGCTATATAGGACCATAAGTTCAGCGTGACATGTGTCCTTATGGTGCGTATGATTAACATTTATTAATTAACTTATTATAGTACATAGTACCCTTGGGCGTATGCTTGTTATTTAATAACTAATTTTATATTAAACATGATTTTATATTTTATTTAAATTTAAGTAATTTTTTAACTAAAAAACCGTTTTATTTTCATTTATTTAAGTTATGTACGCAAAACTCATATACCATCTCACAAGCTATATTTCTGTAGATAGGAAGTATATAGCAGTGGTGATGGTAAAATGCCAAGAAAATTTTAAATAATTACTTACACCGAAATATGTACCTGTACAGTACTATGTACTACTAACACTTAATTATAAATTATGAAATTGTGTTCTATTTTCTACCAGAAAGAAAACCTTACTTCTAATTTCTTCCGCTCCTTCTGTCAATCTACCTCTCTCTCTCTCTCTCTCTCTTTCTTGCATTTAGTTACTGAATGTTAAACATGAAATAAGACTTTGTGTTGATAATTATTTACCACTTCCAAGTGTCACACGTATACATACACACGCACACACGTATATATATATATATATATATACATACACAGTTTGTTAAACTCAATTAAAAAGCAGGAAATATCTCTTGGGTGTGTATAAGAAAATAAAATTATTTTGTTTTTATTTTGCATAACTTTAGGCGTACTTGTGTTTGTATGTGTTAGTTACGACCTTGATTATGACTGTTTTAAAATTGTCATAAAACACTACAACATTCTGACAGAATTTATTTCAAATTTCAACAGCTTTTTCTTGTCTTATTCTTGAGCTTCAGAGGAATTTAAGTCTCTTAAGAAATTTTGTTGTCGTGGCAACCTTGAATAAGGTCTATGAGTTTACTTCTTCGCTTGTTTAAGTTAAGTCTTTAAGGGGGAATCTCAAATATTTAGAGATTTTTAATTGATTTGTTAGATTTTATTTTTTTGTGTTTTACGCTCTATGGCTACTATGATATTAAATATTCAAATATATTTGTAATTATGCGCATATTTGTATATGTAGCAGGTTAGTAATATTAATCAAAATTTAAGTAATATTTAAAACATAAAAGTTAAAAAATTCACCCTGCAATTCTTTTTATTTTTATTTTTAGCTTTATGCATACATGTGTACATAACATACATAGTTCCCGATGGACTTCGCTCCTTTACTAAGCTGAAATCGATTCTGTTTTTCTATTCTTATTAAAAGGACAAATACGAACGGCAAATGCATTAGTAAGAAACATTTTTCATAATGTTGGCACTCATAACCATCTGCTCTAGTAATGATATGAGGTGATACCGCTATTGAAAATTGTCAGATGGTCTTGCCAGGGATTAAACGGAGGGATTGAATTCGAGTGCAGATGTCTTACCATACTACAGCGGCACACATCTGCAAAAATTGCTTTAAATACAAAATTTTTATCGCGTGGGCCATCTTTCAGTTTAAAATTGAACTGGAGTTTATTTCGAATCTGGCAATAATTATGTCATTCTATTCTATCACAAAATTCAGTACATTATCTCCACTGAACGAAATGAATCGATTTTCGCTTGAGCTATGTTGCAATTTATTGGAAATTTATTTTCAAAAGAAAGATAATTGGTTGGAAATGGCCGAGAAAATCCAACAGCCCCTTTCATTTTTGATGTGCCAAAACGTAAGCGGGCTTGTACAATACGTGCACCCGAAAATATCGAAGCTGTGGCGGAGAGTGTGCATGAAAATCCATCAACATTAACATGTCATCATTCTCAAGAATTGAACATTTCACGCAGTAGTTTACGTCAAATTTTCCAAAAATATCTCGCTATGATGCCTTACAAAGTTCCATTAGTTCAAGAGTTGTAGCAGTATGACCATCCGCTTCATGATGTCGATTTTTCCCAAAAAAATGATCTTTTCGGATGAACTCATTTTCATCTTGGTGGATACATTAATAAGCAAAATTGCCATAATTGGGGCTCAGAAAACCCAAGCGTGGTCTTACAGAAATCAATGCAACCATTACGAGTAACTGTTTGGTGCGGCTTGTAAAGCGAAGGCACCATCGGCCCATATTTTTTTGAATATGAGTATGTCGACACCATTACATTCAATGGAGACACCTATCGCACCATGATAACTAATTTTTTGTGCCCGTTCTTCATGTTATTGATGTAAACGATGCCACAATCAATTTATTGTGACAAACGTTTGATGGCCGTTTAATTAGCCGAAATGGTAATGTCAGTTGGCCGCCAATTAGCTGCGCTTTGACTATTTTGACTATTGGGACGCTGCTATAGACACGAGCTATGCCGACAAACCAGAGACAATCGAGCAATAGAAGGCCAACATTCGTGATATCATTGCCGAGATACGATACCATACACTCGAAAAAGTTCTTGAAAATTAGTTTGATTGAATGGGATACTCTGAAGCCAACCGCTGCAGCCGTATGAATGAACTAATTTTCACTTCTAGCCGGAAAAATTTAACTTCAAAAAAATAAAAAAATTACAAAATTTCAAACCGTTTTTGTTTTATTGCATTTTAAATTTTAAGCTTAAAATAAATGGCCCACCTAATAGTTATAGCGCAGTTTCTTTTTGGGACCGGTACTCAGTACATTGCGCTGTTACTAGGATAATATGTTTTGAAAAGGAGAAAGTAATATTTGATTTGAATATATTTATATGGAGAAACCGAAAAACTTTCAGGGGAAGATTTTTCCATAAACGAACTATACTACTAAGCAACGAATTTTTTCTTTAATGCGTTTTACGTAAGGTATGGAATCATGAGGAATTAAATCCTCTACTTCGTCTCAGCGTATGCCATTACATTACCAAAAGAGCAATGCAACACTAGAAACATTATGCTGATGCTCTAAGTAATCCGTTTTCATTCCTGGATGCGATAGAGAAGCTTCAATTTGCCTTTTGAGTACCGGCTCATATATAAGAGTTGTATAGCATTTTAGGTCGGATATTTTTTCCCCGATTTAGTTAGCAAAACACTCAATTGCTTCGCTTGAATCTGTTTTTTAATTAGCTTTTATTTTCCAGCTGCCATCTCTCACTGCCTAGGAACATCGTTCTCCATGGTGCGGTGGGGAAACTTGTTTAACTTTGTTTCCCATATTTTATTCTTTACCAAGAGATTTGTCTGACTTTTCTGTGATGTTCGTTGATATTTTCTTCTTTTAATGGTGCTTCTTAGTGGATTATTTGGAGGTGGATTTCATTCTTTTAATTTTTTAATAAATACAATTCGAAAATCATTATACAAATATTTCGTTTTTTCCGAGTTTCAACCCTGGGATGCTTGGTAAGTAAACTTTTACGTTGGGTTTTTTCGACACTGGAAATATTTTTTTTTCTAACGGACATCAAAATAAATTAATGTTCAGAGCATCAAAAGTATTTGACTCCGTATAGCCATACATGACTCGAAGCTGTCATCAACACCACGCCAATGTATCAAAATCATTTGGGTCTTGTTCGCTTTAAATTCAAACCTTTTTGCAGAATTTTTTTCCCGGTCATTTGTGAAACTGTCATTAATATTTTGCCTTTGAGGTACAATCTTAAAGAGGCTTGGTGAATAATGATCTAAAACAAACATGACATAAAGACTTATATTACTGTCATCTTGGAAAATCTTAATAAAATAAAAAGTAAAAAGAACAAAGTCGTTGAGAAATGTAAGATCTAAAAGATAAAAGAACTGAGCCTTACCGTGTCCCTGAGTTAATAATGTACTTGTCAGTTAAGAAGCCACTTTTGACCTCATTTATACAGCGATCTCCGAAAAAGTTCAATATAAATCGAGGGAAGTTACTACCGGCATCAAAAGCAATAAAACGCATAGAAAATATCCAGAGCCACAACCCATGCTTATTGGGTATATAAGTTAATAATGTTGATTTGTACAATATATAGCATAACAATCACATATGTTTTGTGTCAATAATAACAAATATGGTATTTTGGAGGGTAAATATCTGTCATTATAATTTAGTAATCAATAGACGCCAAAGTGTAAACACACACTTTTTTTCAGTCGCTACAATAATGTCTTATTTTGTGCCTAAAAAGGATGTTTTCGGGAAAGTCTGATAACCTTCTTTCATTTGAAAAAAAGGGCTGCTGAAAGTTATCTAGGTTGGTAGAAGCTTACGGTCTAAGTACACCAACTCAAAACACTTGTGAACGATGGCTTGCGCGATTCAAAAGGGGTGATTTCGACACAGAAGACAAGGAGAGGCCTGGTCAGCCGAAAAAGTTTGAAAATGAGGAACTGAAAGCATTACTCGACGAAGATTTCTGTCAAACTCATTGTCATTGGGAGTCACACAACAAGCCATTTGCCTACATTTAAAAACATTGGGACTTATTCAAAAGCAAGAAAATTGAGTCGCATATAAATTGACGCCGAGAAAGGTTGAAAGGCGATTTTGCATGTTCGGAATGATGCTTGAACGCTTTCGTATTGTTACTGATGAAGAAAAATGGATACACTGCAATAACTCCAAGCGCAAAAAGCTATATGCAAAGCACAGCCAACCGGCTAAATCAACGCCAAGTCGAATACACTTGATGCCAAGCAACTGCTCTGCATTTGGTGGGGTCAGAAGGGTTTTTTGTACTGTGAGCTGTTAAAACAAGGGACCTGGACCGAACACCATTGATTCGTCTGAAGAGAGCAACGCTACTAGCAGAGCGGCACTTACGAAAACGGTACTGAAGGCCAAGGTATTGGACTCTAGCCATAACTTTAGAGAGTGCTGAACAAGGCACTGTTTTGTGTCTAATGAATAATCACATAAAGGGTCCGCCAAATATTTTTTTTTTTTGAAAATCCTACAAAAACAAATGAATATTTTCTCAAATTCCTTTTTTATTTTAAAGTACAATCCTTCCGGTTAATAATGGAAAATAATTTCATTTAAATGGCTGCCTCGGCTGACCATGCAGTAGCCTACACGATTTTTAAGCACATTGTCGATTGTGTGCAGCTGTATGTCACAAATGCCTTCACGAATATTGTCCTTTAAAGTGACAATTGCCTCCGGCTTGTTGGCGTAATACTTATCTTTGACGGCACCCCACAAAGAATAGTTCAACGGTGTCAAATCGCAGTTCCGAGGTGGCCAAACTACATCAGCTTTGCGGCTGATAATACGATCTTCAAAAACACGGCGCAAAACATCGAGTGTAGCTTCAGCTGTGTGGCACGTAGTGCCGTCCTGTTGAAACCAAATGTTGCTAATATCCTCCTCTTCAATTTTTGTGAACGAAAATTCGTTCAACATGACCCGATAACGATCGCCATTGATTGCTCATTTTCGAAGAAAAATGGCCCAATTATGCCTCTGGACCAAAATCCGCACCAAACAGTGACTCGTCTTGGGTGTATCGGCTTTTCAATGTATGCATGCGGGTGTTCTGTGCCCCAAATGCGACAATTTTGCTTGTTTACATACCCGCCAAGATCAAATTGAGCTTCATCTGAAAAGATGAATTTTTTGGTCAAAATCGGTATCTTCTGTAAGTCGATCGCAGGCCTACTTAGCGAAGCGAAAAAGGCGTATACAAAACCATATTCATTCAGCGGAAGGATAAAACTAGTTATCTGTCAAATCAGACATGAGCTAAGTGTTGCCATTCTCTAAATAAGCTCTAGTTGAAAAAAAACTTTAGATAGAGGACCCTTTACAAGCTTACTCATATTCAGAAACATCCGAACTATATATAATAACCATTTGCTGAATATTACCCATAGGTTTGATTTTAAAGCCTTACGAGTTGCAAGTTGTACTTAAGTTGTACCATATACCGTGCTATGTTCTAAGTTGCATAAAAAAGTTCTTGTTGAAGAACCCTATATCAATACTTTTAAGTAATTTCTTTGTCAATGATTTACTTCTCTCCTTTAAAATTTACGTCTCCCAATTAATGGTGAAATTTAAGTCCAGTTACTTTAAGCCTATTACCAGGTAAACTAACACAGAGTAAATTAAAGTATTATTGCCTCGTATAAGGAAATCAAAGGAAAATGACATAAAATTGAAAATTGTATAGAATTCACTTGCAAATGTCTTTCAAAGTGATACACAGTTACAAATTGAAAGCTGTCATTTAAGGCTATTACGCTGTAACTGTAGAGCTTCTTATCCTTTAACACACATCTCAATCAGTCGAGTGGAAACACCCCATCATAAAAAGTTAGCCACAAATACACATACACTTTATTATACTTACACATAAACACAAGGTCATATTCATACAAAGGAAATCAAAAACATTCTTAAACTACTTTCGAGTGTATAAGCATGAGTATGAGTGTATGAGAGTGAAAGAATTTCCTAAAAGTATTTCATTTATTTTTCGATCTAGTTTTGGCAAATACAAGTATTTTGCTGGGGGCGGAGGAGTTTAAGAACTTTTTTTTTTAGAAATAATGAAAACATGGTCATAAAGAATAAATGTTTTTTCGTATAATGTTGGGGTCGTTTAAGGTCTGGCCAAAATTGCTGGAAAAAAATGGAAACACAAAAACAGAAATAATGCCTCTAATTATAATAATAACAAAAACAACAACAATAGCAAAAAAAAAATACAAGTCAACGTTCTGTTAAAGTGTTGAACAAGAAAGTTAAATGTAAGCATTTGACATTTTAAGAGAGATGGGCTTACAGATATACGCTAATAGAAACATTTGCTCGATGACTATATTTTGTGTAGGAAAGAAATGTTTTTTTTTTCATATAGAGGGTGTTTTAATGACAGTGTATGACTTTTTTTATTAAATATAAAATTATTAAGGTAATAAATGAATTTTTTTCTATGATATTAATGATTTATAAAAACTAAAGTCTGATAAAAGACGTAACATAGCCAGCACACACTGCAGCTACGAGTAAGGATTGAGGGACTTGAAGTTATCATAAAAAAAATCTTTGCTACTTACGAGTAATTCTCGTCTTCAAACTATGTTCTTATGATCACGCTAAGACAAATCGCAGAAAGCTTTAAAAATAGTAAACAAAGTTCAAAAGTATTTTCAACTGCTACTGCGAAAAAATAGTCTCGAGCACTATATCTCGATACATAGGCTGCCCCTAAAGTCCTCACGGTAAAGTTTCAATGCCTCAACAGGTTTACGAATTTGATCTATGACTGAGATTGATCCAATTTAAGTCTTATTGTGGCCAGAAATTGAGGATATGGACCTGGACGATATGTGGTTCAATCGGATGGTGCCACCTGCCACACAGCCACCGAAACAATGGCTATTTTGCGCGAGAAATTCAATGGTCGGTGTCATGTGATTTGACGCCGTTGGACTTCTTTCATAGGGAATATTTAAAAGAAAAATATACGCCAATAAGCTAAGAACAATTCTAGAGCTAAAGGATAAGATAATTCGGCAATTTGACGACATTGAACCTCAGTTACGTCTCAGAGTCAATAAAATTATGGATCGACGGATAGAGGTATGCCACCCAAGCCGTAGCAAGTATTTCGTTGATATTTTAACTTTCACATAATTGTCATAAGTCCTTCTAAAATAAAAAATATTAAGATAATTCGTCTGCATTTTAACAGGACCACCCTTTATAACAGAATGTGCTTCTGAGGAAATAAATGAATTAAAGCAAAATAATCAAATATTCTTACGCAGTACCTGTATTTTTAATAGAGCGTATCCCTAATTATTTGATTGTACATTGATTCGGACAACCATTTATTGGAAAAACTCGTTCTTTAGTCGCAGTGTTCGTTTGTGGAACAATCTTACACCGAAAGCCTTACCCTGAGTAAATTCAATTCAAACTTCATGGACTCCATCCCACAATCTACTTCCTATTACCAGCACAGTGTTCAGCATCAGTAAGGGTTATACCCTGATGGCTTGGTTATACAGAAGCAATTATTTCCTATGCCACGTTTGCAATTGCTCCTGTTAAAAACAAAAAATTCCACCGTTTTTCGATTTTTGCAAGCGGAGTGTTTCTGTGTAACTCAATGTAAAAAAATTTTATAATATTTTATGACAAAAAACTTTTACGAAAATGAAGTTACTGTTTTACTAATATTTTTTTCCAATATTATGTCGGATCCGCCATCTAACATTTTTTTCCCAACTAGTGCTTATTTCGTGAATGGTAACACTTACCTCATGTCTGATTTGACAGAGAATTAGTTTTATCTTTCCGCTGAACGAATATGGTTGTGTATACGCTTGAACAACGCTGGGAAATATTGCAACATTACTTTGGAAATCATGGTAATGTTGCAGAATGTGTGCGAAAATTGCGTATGGATTTTTTTTTTTGATCTTGGCGGGTATGTAAACAAGCAAAATTGTCGCATTTGGGTCACAGAAAACCCGCACGCATACATTGAAAAGCCGATACACCCAAGACGAGTCACTGTTTGGTGCGGATTTCGGTCCAGAGGAATAAATGGGACATTTTTCTTCGAAAATGAGCAAGGAGTGGCCGTTATAGTCAATGGCATTGTTATCGGGGCCATGTTGAACGAATTTTTGTTCAAAAAAGTTCAAGAGGAGGATATTAGCAACATTTGGTTTCAACAGGACGGCGCTACGTGCTACACAGCCGAAGCTACACTCGATGTTTTGCGCCCTGTTTTTGAAGATCGCATTATCAGCCGCAGAGCTGATGTCGTTTGGCCACCTCGGAGCTGCGATTTGACACCGTTGGACTATTATTTGTAGGGTGCCGTCAAACCCTTTAAAGGACAATATTCGTGAAGCCATTGGTGAAATACAGCTACACACAATCGATAATGTGCTTAAAAATGGGACCCATCGTGTAGGCTACTGCATGGCCATTTGAATGAAATTATTTTCCGTTATTAACCGGAAGGATTGTATTTTCAAATAATAAAAGAAATTTGAGAAAATATTCAGTAGTTTTTTTTATAGCATTTTCAAAAAAAAAAAAAAAAAAATTATTTGTCGGACCTTTGTCAAGAATCATAAATGATAGAATATTCCGACATTAGTTCTTAGGGTAATGTGATGTAGTGGTGAGAAAGGACATGACTGCTTTTAACTGTGGTATCGAGTGCCTAATAGAGAGACACCAACCTTTCTCCAGACAAATCCATCTAAAATAAGCCACCCTGACCTTCAAACTTACCTTATTCTTCAATATGAAATTTTTGAGAGATATGAGTTTAATAGTTGATGTTGATCCAAAAAAATTAATACGCACAAAACAAAGAACACCGGTAATGACCTCCGTAGCTGGGGTGGAAAATATTTTAGTTCTGCTGCTGCTGTTGTTGCATATTCTTCACGGTTGTCAGACGAATGATAAGGAGAAAACGCCTTCTACTGGGCAAAAATTTCAATGTTAAGTAAAATCACTACCACTTGGCAACGATCCTCACCACTACCAACAAGCATTTGGAGGCGAGTTACAGTAGACTAATCGTTTACTTTGCATGAAAAAAGACAAAAAAATTTCTCATAAAGAAAAATACAGAAACACTTTAAGGGGCGAAACGAATTTTTGTTTCAATTTATATTGTCTGTGTTTCAATTCCATATGAAAAGTTGTTCGATGCCAAAGTTAAACGATATTTTTCAATAATTCTCTGAATAACATGGTGAACGTAAAACTTTTGAATTTTTTTTAATAAATTTCAATAATTGGCAACATTTAAAATCTCAAACTCACACAGATATAGATGTTCTCTTGGATACTTAGCTTTTGCATATGTCAAGGAGTGACTCTAAGATTTAGTTGGACTATCAATCAGATGTACCAACTTAACAAAAAAAGAAACTCAAATCGGAACGTTATTTCGAGAACTTTTTATCAAGGTACTACTCTTTAAATAGATTTGTTAAAACCTACTGAAAAAAGATTATAGTTTAGAGTTTGTCACATGGTAGTTATCTCCCTATTAAAAGATTAGACAGTAACAAAAAAGTCACCCTTTTATATGTCAAGTCAAGGTTTTCTATTTATAAATTTACTGCTTTGTTCACATTTGTTTAATTTTTTTCCCTTTCTTTGCATTACTTTATTGTGTTATTTCTTTTTTTGCTTTCGCCCTCATAATAAATACAAAAAGAATAAGCTGAGAATTCAAGAAAACAAAAGCATAACTTATGGAGAGGAAGAGAAAAAGAAATGAACAATTTCTTAAAAACCCTTTTTTATATCGCATATAAAATAATATTATAAATAATAAAAGAGAAAAGACAACAACAATAATAATCGCAACAGCAAGGTCGATAAATATTGGGGGTAAATAAGAGCTAAGTAAGGTTATGATAGCAAGAAGAGAAACTTTTATCGGCCAAAGCCATTTCTGATAACCTGTATATGCGAAAAAAATCTTAGGAAATTTTTTAATATTCACGAAGTTTGAGAATTTTTTTTTTAAATTTTCAAATTTTATTAATTTTAATATATCTCAACAGTCTATATAGCATCGTTACTGCCATTACGTAAGTAATAAGTAAATTCACTTATTAGGCTTAAATCTTATTTTAACCCCCAATACCCAAATACTTGAAACCATAATAAATAATATTATTGCAGCACATACAACATTCCAAAGTCGTAATAATAAAACAAGAAAATGTGGTTATTTTTCTTTGTTTAGAAATTGAGAAATTAGGTTAAGAAGTCCTTTTTTGTTTCTTGAAAAATTTCCTATTTTTTCTCACTTGCTACGGTTTCTTTAACCCATTAAAGACTAATTGGGCATTGTAGAAATATGTTGGCTAACTTTAGGTAAGAGGTGTCGGAAATTAGTTTTTATAGCAAAATAAAGAAAGGATAGGTTTATATAACAACATTTTTGAGGTAAATTTTTACCCACTTTTATGGGAAAAGGTAGCGGTTTAAAAGTTAGAAATTTTTTAAATTTGAAAAATATGAGCGACAACGGCTCTGGAAAATTCGAAGATTAAAAAATCGGAAATCCCACTTGATGACTTATAGCCTTAGTTGTTCTCTGCTTTAGAAAAAAATTATTCTCTAAATTGGGCCAATCACATAGACTACAGGTTTGATTCAATGACATGGCTCAAAGTACACATTAATGTTTTTGTTTTTTTATTTATTTATTTATTTTTTTTTTTTTTGGTACACCAGCATGAAAACAAAAGAAACCTTTGGGTGTAAGTTTAGTTTGCATTTTATGCAACCAAAATGAGTTTCACCTCCACATTGTTCACGACGGCCACATTAATCATTTCTTCTGCATTCGTGACAACTTTTTCTCTTATACGAACACGATTATCAGGAATTGTTACTCATTCTTCAACAACGCTTACACGAAAATCAGATTGATACATGATTAGAGCCCCTTCAGCTTTTCTTAGAATGCAGTGAAGTGCTAGGCATAGCCAGTCGCCCGGTACCACTTCTTACCACGAATTTTGATGCCATAATTATTCATGTCATTGTCGAATAAGTCCACTCCAACTATTCTTTGGTTATATTGATATATGAGATGTGATTGCTCAATCGTTGTCATTTTCGACACTCGGCTCCACATCCTTAAACAAAAAAAAAATAATAATAAGGTTTGGACCCATAACGTACATATATGCATAAATATATTATTACGTTTCAACCTTTTTAAAACGTTTGCATTCGTTTAAATTGCTTTAAAATAGAAGAAACTCCACGCTTGTTGCTGTTTTACGTTTTTTAGTTATTCCACTATAACTTTTATATACTTTGTCTTAATACAGCAATTTGATATTCGCTTATACAAAACTTTTTGTTTTCGCTTTAACAAAATTTACTTTATGACAACCAGATGATAACTAACTCACCAACCGCAATGCATCACCTTTTAAAGCATTTCATTATTAGTTTCGAATGTTATAGTACAGACTTGAATCTTCGATTTATCTACGTTAATTCAAATGGTGTAAAATTATATTCCACAAAAAAAGTAATCGAACTGACAATACCGTTAGACATGCAGATGGTAGCACTCTTAATTAGTATAGGTAATTAGTGCAATTACTAAGCCTTGACACAAACCAATAAATTTTATTGTTAAAATCTCATAATAAATCCCTTATGTGGTGAATTTTGTCCTCAGCATTTTTAGTTTCGTAACAATATGTATTTTTACCGAGTTATCATTCAAACAAACTGCTATAATGTTGTTGTTTTTATCAAAGCTAAAATTATATGATCCTTGAAGCAATGGAGCATAATTAGTGCGATTGTTGCGAACGGTGCCGTTTGCAAAATATCCTTTTTGAGACAATGTGCAAAACAATTTATGATTTGAAAAAAGCTAGCTAATGTGACATTGTGTTGTGGTGGATCTAATATAATCTGTAGTAATTGTAATACCACATTCTCTCTAAGACCATAATTAGCACTATTGTTTGCAGAAGCACCAACATATGATATAACGTTGAAGCTCTAACCCAATATATGCAACCAAATCTTATTGGTTTTCCTCTTATATATAATTCCCATAACATTCCATGTAGGAACATGGAATGAGCTTCACCCGATTCCATTTTTAGACTCATTGAAAGATACCTACAGTTTAACGCCGGCTCCGAACGGCAAATGCACTTAGAGAAGTCTTTAAAAGTAGTAATACTCATAACCAGTTACTAGCTAATGTTATGAGGTGATACCGCTAATAAAAAACTTTTTTCAGATGGTCTGGCCTGGTATTGAACCGAGGACCTTGTGGTTGGTTGGCGGGTGTCTTACCACCATACCACAGCGACACGGTTTTCCTCTTATAAACATTTTTAAAGAATGGCGCCCATAGTATGCAATCATCTGCTCATCCACCGAGAGATTGTGATTCTACGTACATAGTGATAAAAATACACAACACTAACATCAATGCATCTAACAAAAGACAGGTAAAAATAAAGAGTAAAAGATAATGAAAGATATAAATGCCCATAATTTCAAATGTGTAAAAATTCTATCAAAATCGGACCACGAAATCGGGTGTCAGTCTTGAATGGGTTAACCCACAATCGCTCACTTTCTTTATTTACTTTGGCAATTATAGTTGTACATGTATTCCTTAGTTATTTCCATTCTAAAGGTTTAACAAATGTTACAAAGATAAATCCAAAAAACACAGAGAAATATAATGAAACCACACTAAACTACATAAATAATGGGGGTTGAAGAAAATATCCCAAAAATTTAAAATTTTAAATGCAAACAATTCATAATAAATTTAAATGTTTTTAGTTACGCCTTCTACTCTACACCCCTACACCGCTATAGGTGGAAATTAATTTAAATAATGCCACTCTGGAAAACGTATTTATTTACGATAAAACCGTACAGGTGTAATAAAAAGTTAAAATATAATATATTTCGTTTATCCCATAACAATTATGGAAATACAAAATAAGTTTCCATAATAGTTGATGGAAGTTTTCAATTATACGTGTCATTCCTCTTGGCTGGATTTATAGTTATTGTATGACAGGTTGTATGAAAGAGTTCATATCTGAAGGTTATATGTGAACGCTTGTCGTGCTTATATATAATATGTAGCATGCGAGACCTTTTTTTAATGAAATAATGTAGAGAATTTGTATGAAAATTAATAAAATATTAATTGTGTTTAATAGATAGTAAGGTTTGACCATAAGAAGATTTAAACGCTTAATCACTAGAGATGCATATCCTCTATTTTTGTTGAATATAAGAAGATAAGCAAGGGTTAGCCTAAAGTGGGTCAAAGCGTTTTCTCCCGCAGTTTGTCAATTTAAGGGAAGCCGGAAAAAAATTATTTTTCCGGGAATCCCGCTACAAGTATGCCTACTACATACCTTACCGTGGGTATTAAGTTTTAATATTAAAGAATTTTGGATTAAAGTTGTGTTGGGTGATGATATTTTGTTTATTATGTTGTTACGAAAATCCGATTGGGCACCTCTGTCGTTTATAACATTGCTAAAAAATAAACAAAAGCCGCAAAAACAACTATACGTGCTGAATAAAAATAACCAAACCAGCAACAACAACATAAGCAGTAAACAAAAATAAGCGGCAACAATAAAAAAGGCAGAAAGGAAAACAAATAAAATACAACAGGAAGTAGATGCATACATTCGCATGGCATTATCGGAACTGAAACGAAAGTTACAGCCAAACCTAAATTAGGGCATTGAGCATTTTTTATCTGTCAAAAGCTCTCATATAGATACAAATTGTATGGAGGAAATTCAAATAGCGCGGGTCAACGCTTTCTAATTAGAAAATTCGATTTTTATAGCGCTTTAAAAAGTTATTGTTTATATCTTAAAGTAATGTCAATTAACTATTTGCGCATCACATTTAGCGATTTAAACACTAATAAATTTTTTTATTTATTTATGTATTGTTGAAAATTTAAGTTTATATTACTGTTTACGCTTTTAAATAGGTATGCCACATCGGTTTCAGCACCAGCCGGGAATCTACGCAACGCTGAACGCACTAATTTAGGTGTGGCTGTAAGGGAAAAAAACGGAATCTAACTGAAATATTGAGAAATTCGAGAGCTATCGAAATATTGCTTGTTCAACCATATAAAAAGCACATCGATGCTGACAACGTTCAGTTCATGTGTTGTAAACTCAAACAAAAATTTCGTGTGTAAACTTAACGTGCAGAGAGTTTATTTGGAGTAAACTTAGCGAACGAGTTATTGTTTTGAACTCAGTATAAACAAGATTTAACGTGGTTAAACTCTGGTTGAAGAGGTTGTAATTGAACAATAGTTTTAACTAAGATCGGGTTGGAATATCTCAGAGTAGAAAGATCTGAAGAGTAATTGTTATAGCTTACAAAGTTGAAAACTGAAAGAGTAATAAGGAGTAGCAATTGTTATTGCTTGCGAAAAGGTTACGAGCAGTGAAACACAAAACTGTATTAAATAAAGTATAATGAATTAAAAACCAAAGGCAAAATATATTTTACTTTAATTGCAATCTGCGAACTCATAAATAAACGTTTTTAAAAGTGTCAAAACGTAACAGTATTGTAATGATAACGAGTAATTCTGATATAAATACTTGAATGCAACGAATTTAGCGTTCAACATGGGCTGCTGGGGTTATGATTTAAGTTTTTATCGAAACAAATTTAGATCATTTCACATATTTGAACCTACTCGAATCAGTGAACAGAATAAATTTTTTTCAAAGCTGACGCTTTCAACAAGGCAATAAACCAAACTATACACCAAGCCTTGTAAATGAATGCTATTATAAAACGTCCCCAAAGCTTCATTCTCCTTTCTTTTCTAGTGACATTTCTGGACTTAAATTTCAAAAATAAAAAAACAAAAAAACTACATAATAAAGTACAAGCACCAGCATTATAAATTGCATCATCATTAAATAAATATTGGTTTATTTTAAGACTTAATTAAACTTATTTACAGTGTACGTTGGCAGCAGGCTATGAGAATTATGTCTGTGGCCTTTAGCTAAAAATTCATAATAAAATTAATTTTCATCCTTCATAAAGTCATTATTTGCATTGTACGTCTATGATTTACGGTCAGTTGTTTAATATATTTTTGCATAAAAAAAATACAACAGATTTTTCATTAAATTACTGATTATATTTTTTTATATTTTTTTATATAAAAAAATATAAAATTACACGGAATATTTACAGTTTCGTAGAAAATAAATATTTACTTAAACATTGAACTTTGGCTGAACATTTTAAATGAAAGTGAAATAGCAAAATATAAAAAAATTAAAGCAAAAAAATATTTATGTATATAACAAAAGTAACAAAAATATGTAATAGAATCATACAAAAAATTATAGAAAAGAAGAAACGCAACAACAAATAACTTCCCCAAGGACAATAATATGCCCAGCCAACATGCCATAATAGACTCCCTATTGTATAATTTGGGTGAAGATAAAAAAATCAAGAAGAAAGGGAGCGAAAAATATATTTTTTATTTGCAGAGAAACTAGGAAGAGACGTAATGAATTTAAAAAACTAAAAAAATTTTGTTAAAATTTATTTGTCTGTTAAACATAAACGTTAAGTTTCGTTTTCCATATTTTTTGTGATAAAAACATTGAAAAATTAAAGGAAAATTTATACCATTTTAAGTAATAAAAATATGTTTCCTCTCTGTCTCAAGGAAAATCTAACAAAATTTTCTTAGTTTTTTTTTCTTAGAATTTCCTTTTATATTACTAGCAGCTGAAACACGGCGTGCTTCGCCACCCTCATCTTTTGTGTTATCTTAAATACTATCTTAGTTATATTTTTTATTTTTTTTTCATTTTTTTTTATATAAGACCAGCACCCAGGGGATGGCCCCTACTCATGCAGTGCATTGTTCTGGTACTAGGAAAATAGGTTGTTGGAAGGAGAACAGAGGGAGTAGTGTTTATGGACGTAGGTGGCAAGAAATACATTCGCTGGAAGATTATTCCACAACCGAACAGTGCGACCAAAGAACGAATTCTCCCTATAATGCGTTGTGCGATTTGCTGGACAATCAACTACAAAGGGATGCGCTCTACGAGAAATACGAGTAGTACTACGTAAAAATATATGATTTTTGGGAATTAATTCCTTAATTTCGTTATAGTACCGATATAACAATGAAACACACGCTACATTGCGACGGTGCTCCAATAAATCGATAGAGTTGGCTACCCTACCGTAATTGATGAGCATCTTCGCCCTCTCCTGTACGCGTTCGAGAAGCTCCAAAATAGACTTTGAAGCACCGGCCCATACATGAGAGTTGTATTCCATTTTGGGACGGATATAGGTCTTGTAAATATTAAGGAGATCAGATGGGGTGAAGTATCACCGTCTCAAAAAACCAAGACACTTGAATGCTTCTTTCGACACTTGAAATATGTGATCATTCCAACGAACGTCACAGTGAATTCTCATGCCCAGAACATCAAGAGCATCTGATTCCTCAATATCCACATTACCCATTGACACAGATGACAGCACACCACCACGTCTGTGTGTTAAAGAACAACATTGAGTCTTACGTGTATTAAAATCGACCCTGTTCGCACGACCTCACTTGGAGACCTTCACCAGGTCACTTGTGAGTGTGACGTTCATATTCATCCTTCTTACCCCAACCTCCAAAAGGCTCGGTCTACGATCAAAGTAATATGAGTGGCAAATGTTGCTGTCATCCGCAAAAGAGTAGATAGGAGGTGAAGTGAGAAGAAGAAAGTCGTGAGAAGATAAAAGTCGTTAAGAAATATTATAAAAATAGCAGGAGAAAGAACAGAGACTTGCGGTACCCCTGAGTTTACCCTGAACTCGTCGGATGAGTTTGTTTCCCTTCCGGTCTAAATCCAATCATTTTAGAAAGCCTATAGTTCCTTCGAGAAAGACACTGTAGGTTATGCTTTCTAGGTCTAGTCTTCCAGCAAACACACACTCATTCTTATGTAGTATAAGTACACCGCCTTTTATCCAGTGTGATTTCTGCAGTTTTCGGCTTATGGCTAATAGTTGTCGTTCTCCACATATACAAAATCCAATATTTAGTGTGTATGGAAGATGCCACGCCTCCTTATCCAATATCGCCCAGTTATTGACTGATAATGTGTATTGTACACTACGTTGCTTGTTGCTAATTTAGAAACTTTTAGTATTGCCCTTCTCGAGATATACAAAAATTAATTTTTACCTTATATGGGAGGTACCACGCCTACTGGTCTTAGTCCGCTTATTTTTTGCCTGATGATTTTCTTTGACAATGCAATCATTCAAACCCAAATCAGAAGTCTTTGCTTTAACCGTTCTCAAGGTATACAGAAATTAAAATTTTTTTTGTATGGAAGTTTCCACGCTTCCTTATCCAACTTCGCCCTCTTCTTGAATGATGTGTTGCATTGACAAGTTTACATACTGAAAATTTCGTTTTAACTACTCTCACGATATAATGAAATGAATATAAAGTTTGTATTGGACCACGCTACCACGCCTACTTGTCCAAATCTACTCATATTTTCCTGATGATTTGTTTTGACTATGAGGTCGTTCAGACAGAGTTCAAAAGCTATTGCTTTAACCGTTCTCAAGATATACAGAAATCAATGTTTAGTTTGTATGTTAGGTACCTTGCTCCTTTGTCCAATTTCGTCCTGATTTTAAGTCATGCTTTGCATTGACCGTGAAGTAATTCCGACCAAATATGGAAAATTTTGCTTAAACCGCTTTTAAGGTATAATGAAATCAATAGTTAGTTTGTGAACTACCACGCCTACTTTTCTAAATCCGCCCATTTTTTGTCTGATGATTTTATTGCCAATGAAGTCGTTTAAACCAAATCCAGAAACTTTGGCATAATGTTGTCAAGATTTACAAAAATTAAAACTTTGTTTGTATGTAAGGTACCCTGCTCCCTTGTCCAATTCCTTCCTCTTTTTAACTGATTATTTGTATCAGCTACAAAAACACTTAGACAAAATCAGAAACTTCGACTTTAATCGTTCTGAAGATAGACAAAAATCAATAATTAAATTGTATGTATACTTTTAGACCAAATTAAGGCAAAAAAATGTCACTTTGTATAGTCGTGGCAGCGCCAAATTAGAATTTTTAAAAGGTATCAGATATGAGTACAGAGAGATATTTCAAAAATTTCACGAAAATCTGATCAGCCGTTAAGCTGTCTATAGACTTCAAACATACATATTACGTACACACATACACTTGTACATACATACGTACATACATACAAATACACATTCATTTTTATGTGTACAATTCTGAAGAAAATTCTACGCTGTAAATACCTGCTTTTCAAATTGTTGGTTCACGTTGTAGTGAGTAATAGAACAAATTAATGGTTCATACTTTAGATCTATGTAAAGTACATGAATATTATACGGTAAAAAAAACATTATAATTACCGTTATTAGGAAAAATGAAAATAAATTTATTATAATGCTAACATATGTTTTTCTTCTTCCATTTTCTTTAGCTATTTTGGTAACTTTCTTTTGTCGAAAACAGAAAAAAATTAATAATAATAAATACTCATAAAAAATTAAAAAAATATAAGTGAAATTAATTTGTAATAGAGTAGAGTCATGTTAAATAAAATAAATGAAAGTGATTGTCTTTAATATGAGCATATAATTGGATTTAATTTAATACCCTACTTTCTGTTAAATAAAGTGCTTAATCAAAGTAGAGGCTTGTGGGGAAGCCACAGATATTATACATCAACAAAGAGAATTTAATTTTACAATTAGCAAAAAAGGTTATTCTTAATACCTTATGCTACAATAATCTGTATAACGAGCGAATGCTATGGTAAAATTAATATCTATTTGATTTTAAAAAGTAATAAATTTCTGCTCTTAATGACAGTCATTACTTATTTTTTTATTTATTTATTTATTTTTTCTCAATCTATTTAAGTAAGGACAGCAATGATGGGTGAATTTCTTACTGAATTTTGAAATATAAGTAGGTATTTTAAGAACTTGTCGGAGCTTAATTTTATCCTAATTATTAATAATCTATTGTTACGAAAATAAGATTGGGCACCCCTGCGTTTATTACATCGCTAAAATAAATAAAAAAAAAGCTTCAACTATACGTGTTGTTTATAAATAACCACAATCGATGACAACAAACTTTAGCAGAGATAAAGTAAATAAAAATAACACAGGAACAACAATAATTAAGGAGCAAAGAAAACAAGTAACAGACAATAAACAAGCAACAACAAATAAAGGGTCCGCCATTTAACGTTTTTTTTTTCAACTAGTGCTTATTTCTTTAATGGCAACACTTAGCTCATGCCTGATTTGATAGATAATTAGTTTTATCCTTCCGCTGAACGAATATGGTTGTGTATATGCTCGAACAACGCTGGGAAATATTGCGACATTACTTTGAAAATCATGGTAATGTTGCAGAATCAAAAATCATCTTTTCAGGTGAAGCTCATTTTGATCTTGGCGGGTATGTAAACAAGCAAAATTGTCGCATTTGGGGCACAGAAAACCCGCACGCTTAGATTGAAAAGCCGATACACCCAAGACGAGTCACTGTTTGGTGCGGATTTTGGTTCGTAGGCATAATTGGGTCATTTTTCTTCGAAAATGAGCAAGGAGTGGCTGTTTTGTTCACAAGATTTGAAGAGGAGGATATTAGCAACATTTGGTTTCAACAGGACGGCTCTACGTGCCACACAGCCGAAGTTACACTCGATGTTTTGCGCCCTGTTTTTGAAGATCGCATTATCAGCCGCAGAGCTGATGTCGTTTGGCCACCTCGGAGCTGCGATTCGACACCGCTGGACTATTATTTGTGGGGTGCCGTCAAAGATAAGTATTACGCCAACAAGCCAGAGACAATTGATGCTTTAAAGGACAATATTGGTGAAGCTATTGGTGTAATACAGCTGCACACAATCGATAATGTGCTTAAAAATTGGACCGATCGTGTAGGCTACTGCATGGCCAGCCGAGGCAGCCATTTGAATGAAATTATTTTCCATTATTAACCGGAAGGATTGTACTTTCAAATAAAAAAAGAAATTTGAGAAAATATTCAGTAGTTTTTTTTTATAGCATTTTCAAAAAAAAATAATTATTTGGCGGACCCTATATAGCGACAATTATTCAGATCATGAAGTGCTCTAAAACTAAAGTAATTAATGAGGTCCAGTGCACCGACTATGGGGAGAAAGCTTGAAATAACTGTCAGTTTTTATAAACTTTTAATTCGTTTTAATTCGTATTTCAAAGATTAATCCCTTCAAGTCATCAAAAAGCCTTAAAAGTGAATTTATTCTCCTGTTTCAAGTCGGTCAAAAAGAAAAAAAACCTAATGGAAGCTAGACTTATGGATAAGAGTCCTCAACATGGATCATTTCTCAGCAAACGGAAGAACACCTGCACCGTAATAGGTAGAACAACATGCTATTGACTGACGAAATGAAGATTAATTTTTTTGAGGTAAATGCAAAATGTACGAACATATTTTAATTACAATTCGTACTTTATTTCAGTTTAATAAATAAAAATTTCAGAGACTGTTAAACTGTGCCACTATGTAACTATACGGCTGACAAACTGCATCGAACAAATTTTTGCAAATGTGACTTTGACTACATTTAGTGTCCTCCGTATTTACTCATAGAATTTGACGATAGTATAGATAGTGAAAAAAAAAACTATCAATGGTCAGCCAAAAAGGAAACTATCGATAATATCGATAGTACTATCGATTGTTTTGCAGCTCTAGCACTCATTCTACAATTAATTGACTTCGTTGATGTTGCTTGAATTTATGATAGCTTGCCGTTAAAAAAAAAAATAATAATAAAAAATTAATTTAAAACAAATTAATTTAAAAAATTAATTTAAAAAAATAAATTTAAAAAAATTAATTTAAAAAAATTAATTTAAAAAAGTTAATTTAAAAAAATTAATTTAAAAAAATTAATTTAAAAAAATTAATTTAAAAAAATTTAAAAAAATTAATTATTTTTTATTTATTTTGATACTGACTCTTTGATTTCTAAGTTATTTTTTCGCATCATAGGTGACAGGGCCGCCGTCATCTTTCGAACAGTTAAGTAACAAATAAAAAAAAAATAAATAAAAAAATAAGATTGCTTTGCTGACTAAGCAATTTATTTACTATGCAAGTTATTTGTCATTGCTTCTTATCGTTGCTCTTATACGCCAAATATTTTTTTTTTCTTTGAAAAAGGGGCCCAAAAAATTTCGTTCAACATGGCCCGATAACGATCGCCATTGACTGTAACGGCCACTCCTTGCTCATTTTCGAATTATGCCTCTGGACCAAAATCTGCACCAAACATTGACTCGTCTTGGGTATATCGGCTTTGCAATATATGCGTGCGGGTTTTCTGTGCCCCAAATGCAACAATTTTGCTTGTTTACATAACCGCCAAGATCAAAATGAGCTTCATCCGAAAAGATGATTTTTGATTCTGCAACATTACCATGATGTTCAAAGTAATGTCGCAATATTTTCTAGCGTTGTTCCAGCGTACAGACAACAATATTCATTCAGCGGAAGGATAAAACTAATTATCTGTCAAATCAGACAGAGGTAAGTGTTACCATGCACGAAATAAGCACTAGTTGAAAAAAACCTTAGATGGCGGACCCGTTGTATTAAAATTTTAGTAAGCATTATGAGGTACAGTTATTTAAGTTACAGTTAAAAAATTGAAACAAAGGAAAAATATTATATGTTTTCTTTTGCCTTTTATTTTTGCTGTATAATTTTCTGTAAGTTTTGTTAAGCATTTACAACTGCATTAAAAATAATCAGGTATTTTTTAACGCTGAAAAAAAAATTTCTTTATATTTTCACTTACCACTTTTACTCAAATAGATTTGTAAACTGTTTCTTGGCTTAACATTTATTTGTAGTTGCTTTTACCTACAATGAGTTTTTTCTGGTGGCTAAACACTAACGATAAGCATTTTAAAACCGAAAACCACAAAAACAAACAATTTTTTTGCGCTGATTTTTTACATTGAAAACCCAAATGAGACCGAATTAAATAAATGAATGAGTGAAAAAAAGAAAAACGTGATATATAATTCTTTTAGATCAAAATTAGAATTATTTTTTTAAAAAATAATTTTTTCATTAGGGTTAGCAAAATTTGTTGAAGGCTTGGGTGTATAATTTTTCTTTTTTTATAAACGAGTTTATTTTAAATAATTTTTTATTATATTTTTTATTTATTTTTAACCATTTTTGAAAATTATCTAATTTTTTTAAAAATTTATTTCTTTAATGTTAAAGCTTTATTTTCTTAGATTTTATTTTTAATTTTTATTTCATATTTTCTTTTGTTTTCGTTGTTATATTTGTATTTTTTGCTATATTGTTGTCAGTATTTGTAACATTTAAATTTGATTGCTGCTGTTTCTTTTACATTTATTTTTTTTTGCTAAATTGTTATTGTGTTTTAAGTTTGCTAGTTTCTCTTAATTGTTGTTGTTATTTTTGTTTCTCATATACTAACAAATTAGAGGTTGTCACGCACTTAACGGCAGCTGTAGTTTCATTCATAATTTATTTATTCAAATTTATCAAAGTGTCAGTAGAAGCAAATGACACAAACAACACATAACAGTTTAAGGTTTTACATTTTTATATACCTATATATGTACGTATGTATGTACATAGGTACTAAAATAAAATTCAAAACCTAGGTAAGTTTTCATTATCACACACACACACCCACTTTTAAGAGACCTAATTCACGCTTAAATTATTTTATAAGATTTTTAAAACATTTCTTTGCATTTTTTTTGAATAAATTTTTTGATTTTTTTTTTCTTTTATTATCTAACACTCTTTACTTTTGAATTTTTCTTTTCTTTGTATTTTCAAAAAACATTTTTAGAAATTCCGTTTCGTTTTAAGTTTAACATCCTGACGGCCCGAATATCGTTAAACGACTGAAAAGCTTTTCACTCTCAATAAATTTACCTGGTTTTGCAAGGCTTTATATGTAAAATAGACGCTCTCACATGCAAATCAGCTCTCAATCAAACGAATCCTTACGAATGTTTGAGAAAACATAAAACGTTATACAGCGTTAAAAGTTTATATATTTTCTCTTTATTTTAAACTCTCTCACGTTCTCTCTCTCTCTCTCTCTTTCTCTCTCTTTGTCTTCTTTCAATGCTTTTATTCCAACTCTGTGTAAGTTTGTTTAGTTCTGTGTTTTTATCCATTTCAATATTGCGTAGGTCATATCCTTATTACTTGCAGTTTTGTTAATATTTGTTGTTGTAATGTTATTTTTATCTCTAGAGAAAAAAGCTGTATTTCTCCCTACCTCTCCTGACAGTTGTTGTTATTTTCTTTATAAATTTTTTTTATTTCATTTTTTGTATTATTTTAACACACTTTTTGTCTCAACAATATATATAATGCGTGGGTCGTTTGTTGTTTGTTCAATCGTTTTACTGTCACATTAAAGGGTACAATAAAAAAAGGATAATAAAAAAATATATTTTTAAAAGGAATGTGATGCATGTTAAAAATAAATTATTACTATATTTAGCATTCTATGAGCAAAGATTTTAATTTTAGTAAGAGACTTAGCAAACAAAAAAGTTCAATTGAAAATATACGACTTGAATACAAGCTACAGTTGGCCATAGAAGTATTTTAGATTATGAAGAAAAAAAAACACAGGGAAAGTACCATTATAGCAGCTTTAAATAAGAGTTTGTTTTGAAAAATCCAGTTGCCAATGCAATAGAACGCTCATAACTAGACCTATTTTAACCATTGCTTGTATAAATCATAAGCAAAATATTAAGTAAACACTTTAAAGGGATTAAGGGCTAATAGTGGATCGCCATTCATCTCATTCGAACTATTGGTATTAGGTAGCCAAGGGTTTATAATATTCATAAAAGGTTAAGCGCTTTCTAACTTTAAATATGAATACAGAATAACCTGTTTTAATGCGGACTATTTTTATGCGATTTTTTTTTTGGTGTGACATTTTTGGTGAGATTTCTTTTTTATGCGATTTTTTTTATTATTGTTTTAACCGTAGTTTTTGATTGTTATATGAAAGTTAAGCATAAACGAAGTTATTAGCAGAGTTTGAAAAAGGAGCTTAATAAAGTATATATCGGCCATTTTTTTGGTATATTATTTTGTTAACGGTAACAATTTTCTTGCCATCGATAACAATTTTGAAAGAGCCTTAAGATTCCAAAAGGAACTTTAAGCCTGTATATCTGGCTATCGAGAAATATACAAGCATATGGCAAAACAAGCAGTGTCGTAAAAAGTGACTACCGACTAAATGGTACCAAAAAATGGGAAGTGACGGTTATGAAGAATAATAATTGAATTGATATTTATATGTAAAATAAGTAGATATGTAAATAAAATGCTTAAAAATATTCACGTGTGTACTTAATTAAATGAATTAAGAAGTTTTGACTCATATTCCACACCAAACTCTTTCATGTGATCCGTACTAGCCGCACCATAAAATTGTTTTTGTTTATATCGCGAAAACTATTTTTTATAGCATCTTGTGAAGTTTTGTGTATTTTTTTTATGCGGTTTACTTAATGCGGTCCCTATCCACTGCATAAAAACAGATTTCCCTGTAAAATGTTATATGTGTAAGACATCGATGCAATTATATAGATAGACGTACACCACAACAATGCTCCCAAATGTTGACATACTTTTCATCAAACTAATGGTTTGATTTTAATTCAAAATTTTGTTCTCCGATGAAGCCTGTTTATGGTTGAATGGGTACATATATAAGCAGAATTCATACATAGAAAATTTGTGTTCGCTACTCTTTATAGGCTGGCGGAGTCATTGGTCCATAATTCTTCAAGAAGGATGATGGTCAGTATGTTAGTGTATACAGTATAGGGATATGATTAGAAATTTTGGCGTATCTCAATAAGCTGGCATTAATCTTGTTGACATGTGGTTGCAACAAGACGGGGCCATATGCCACACAACAGGCGCTACAATTGATTTACTCACAAAAACTTTCGACGAAAGAGTTATTTCTAGTATATTCCAAGATCGTGTGATTTAATTTCATGGGATTATTTTCTTTGTGGTTCTGTAAAGTCTTTTGTCTACATCAACATTCTAAGATTTATTGGCGAAATACGGCCACAAATGCTGTGAATAATTAGTGAAAAATGGTTTTCTTGATTACGCCTTGTACGCGCTAGCTATGTCATAATGTTTTCTATGCAAAAAAACCCGGTCCAATGATATTAAAAGTATATTTATTTATTTTATTATGATTTAAAATTGTGTAACTGTATAAAAACGTCTTCGATATGAAATAAAACATCGTAAAAATGTCCTCCACTGTAGCATAAATCAGACTGCTTTTGACCGGTAATATGGGTTATGTTGTCTTAAACAGCCCTTGTGTTCAGAGCCCACAAGAAAGGAGATAAGTCGCACTACTTCGGTGGCTAGTTCACAACACTCTCCACGTAACATGCCACGCCCTTAAATCGCTCCTAAAGTATGTCAAATACGGTATGATCTGTATAACACATAGCCTGAAATGTTGGTAATTATCAACCCATATTTTCTGCTGTTGGCGGTGATTGTCTAGTTATCGCTGTTCTCAGAGAAATATGAGCAGATGCCAGCATCTTCGGCATGTACTGCATGCTTTGTTTATTGACGTAGTTATGGTCAGTATCAAATTTCGGTTTTATTGTTTCCAAGTGTTATTTAGCGCTTTATCCGTCCATGGGATTTGGCAAAATTTTAACCAAATTTGAGCAAGTTCTGAAGCGAATTATTATGTTTTGATGAAAAATTAATTTAAATTTCAAATATTTATTCGATCGATTGTCCATAAACCTCTCCTCGACCAAAGATTTCAAAGCTTATATTCAAGGTAAGTAAAGATAATTGTTATTGTAGTTAAAAGAAATGAAGGACACTTACAGCATTAAAATTTATTCATTAAGCAAAACTACCCCTTAATATAGGGATTTTTTTAAATCTTAACTGTTATACACACATATTGTAAGAGAGAGGGAGAGAGGAGGAGGAGTTTCTCTTTTATATCCTGTGTTATTTCATTTCTCATAGATTCTCTTAATAAAATTTTAATTTAAACTTTCTCTCTGTATGTATGCAATATTTTTATTCTCTCCCTCTCTCTAAAATTTATGATTATTTTTATGTTTTATTGAGTAGTGCTTTTAAATGAACGTTATGTTAATAACGTTCGTCTATGCTCCAATTTATTAAATTTTTATAACAATTTTTATCGTTATTTTGTTAGTTTCGAAATACTCGCATAAAAATTGAAAACCAAAGTACGAGTATTTCTTATAAAGATAAACTTATTACTCAATAATCATAAAAAAATTGAAAAATAGTTAAGTAAAAGCAAAAAATTACAAAATTGCAATAACAAATTATGACATTTCTATTTTTATAATTATGACATTTTTTTTAATAACAAAAAAATGTTTGACTGCTGTCTTAATGATGATTTAATTTGACTCAAAGTCTCTTACCATCCAACTATTTCTTCAGATAAAGAAAAATGAAGAAAACGCTATGGCAGAGTCTGGAAAGTATTCTGAATGTTGTAGCAGCTCGTTGCTTAATTAATGGGTTTATGTTTTAGGGACTACACTTGTACGTGAACTAGATGAGAAATTTTTTCCCATTTGCTCTTGCTTTTAGTAAATATCAAGGGAATCTGTGTACATGGCGCTAAATCTTTTCCAAAACCTGCTAAAGAACTCATTGTCCCAGGAATGTATTTTTTGTTTTGATGCCCTTTAGCCCGAAAGATTCCACTATTTTTGTTTTTCTTTGGTTTTTTGGTGTATTTTGTATAAAACGGAACAAAAATTAAAAAAATGGGTCATGAATACAGCCAACACTCCTCATAAGAACTCGTATAGCCACACCTATCTCGCGTAGGGTTATTGCATATTTAAATACTGGAAAACAAAATTATGTTCCCGGTCAGCAAATATCTCTTGGCTAGTTTTGTGTCAGGCTATTTTGATATTTGATATGAAGTGTCGTGCAAAACAAAAGCAACGAACCCTGTAAAAACTTATAATTTCATTTATTTCTGAATAATTTCATTTATTAGCTAGAGAAAACGTTTTTCGGTAAGTATTTAAATAGATTGTATATTTATGCTAACTTTTCTTTAAATATCAAGAAAAAACAATCGATGTCCTAAAAAAATGTGTCTAAAGCACGAGCAAGAAATTAACATTTAGTTGATGGGACTTTATTTCTATAGCTTCGGCACATTTGTGCGTCATAAAATTAATAAGGCTATTAAGTAAGTAAGTAAGTATTAAGTTCCGCTGTGGTATGGTAGATTATAAACCCACCATCCCAGATAATTTGTTCATTTGGACAGCGGCATCATCTCATAACACTGCTAGCGATTGGTAATGAGTATTAACGTAATGAAAAACTTCTCTAAATAATGCATATGCCGTTCGTAGCCGCATTAAATTGTATGCTCTTTTCAATGAGTTTACAAATAGAATTGGGTGCAGCTCATTGGTTGAGAGTAGTCTGCCTTGTTCCGCTTGGGAAGTCGCGTTTACATTCAGCTTCAAGATTTTCAAAGAGTCTTGATTTGAAATCGTTTGTCTGGGATTTTCCTCTTCATTACTTCAAGGAATTTTAAGTCGGGTGATAGTGCCGGCTAATCAAGGACTTGAACTCTTTTCTCTTCAACGAACTTTCACTCTCACCCTCTCACTAACCTCAATGTGTGTTTCGGGCTATTATCGCATTAAAATAGCCATCGAAGTGGCATATTTTACTCATCATATGGATTCATTTCTAAGATATTTTGTGCAATAAATCGATCAATTATGCTATAAATTTTGTAAAAGGATCCTAGTCTATTTGCTAAAAAGCAAGTCCAAGTAAGTATTGGGTATACAAATTAATAATGTCGATTTGTACAATATATAGCACATGATAGTAATAAATATGGCATTTTGGAGAGTAAAAATCGGTCATCGTAATTCAATATTCGTTAGACGCCAAAGTGTAAACAAGCATTTTTTCAATCGCTATAATAATGTCGAATTTTGTACCTAAAAAAGATATTTTGCGGGGAAGTCTGATAACCTTAAGTTATCGATTGTTATTAGAAGCTTACGGTCAACATGCATCAACTAAAAAAAATTGTGAACGATGATTTGTGCGATTCAAACTTGGTAATTTCGGCAGAGACGACAAGGAGAGGCCTGGTAAGCCAAAAATTTTGAAGATGAGGAATTGCAAGCATTACTCGACGAAGATTGTTGTCGCAAGAAAAATTTGCATAATCATTGGAAGTCATACAACAAGCCATTTCCCTACGTTTAAAAGCATTGGTATTCATTCAAAAGCAAAGAAATTCGATCCAATATCAACTGAAGTCGAGAGACGTTGAAGCGCGATTTTGCATGTCGGAAATGCTGCTTGAACGCTACAAAAGGAAGTCAGTTTTGCATTGTATTTGTTACTGGTGATGAAAAATGAATACACTAAGATCACCCCAAGCGCAGAAAGTTACATGTAAAGGCCGGCCAACCAGCCAAATCTGTGCTGAAGTCGAATATACATGACGCCAAGTTAATGTTCTGTAGTTGGTGGGATCAGAAGGGAGTTTTTTATTATGAGCTGTTGAAATTGGGTCAGACGATCACAGAGGACTTGTACCGAACACAATTGATTCCTTCGAAGAGAACAATCGACGGAAAACGACTAGAATATTAGACCATGAAAACGCTCGGCCACATGTTGCAAGATCGGTCTAAAACCATTTAGAAAACAGTGAAAAGGAAGTTTTGGCTCACAAGCCTTAAAGCCCAGATCTTGCTCCTTCCGACTACCGTTTGTTTTGATTGATTCAGAACGGCCATTCTGGAGTACGCTTTACTTCAGAACAGGGTTTACCTCAAAACCGGAGCAGTTCTTTCAGCGCGGAATCCATATGTTACCAGAAAGATGGAAAAAAGTAGTGGCTGTCGATGTACAATACTAAGAATAATGTATCAATTCGTTTTGTTATTATAACAAACGTATTTTTCAAGCAAAAAAATCGACATTATTAACTTGTATACCCAATAAACTTAAAAAAAGTCTTTATGCTGTTTTGTTACTCTTAGATGTAAATTGAACTCAAAGTAGGTACTTTTGTTTCATCTTTAAAATCGGTTTGTCATAAATACTATTTTCTTGGTTCTAATGAGCTGAAATCTGCATCAAGTAGATTTGAATTTATTTTTACTTTGCTTGGTTCCTTACGTTTGCACTTCGGTTATATTCTTAAAATTACTTGAGAATATTTTAATTACCTTTCAAATTCCTTCTTTAGTCCTTTTTATTTTTACAGACTAATGCAATATAAAAATATATATGAAAAAAATTAAAAATGTTTACTGCGCTCAATAAAATAAGCCTGCGATTAAAAAATTTCGAAATTTTTGAAATAATTCATAGTTAAAACATTAATAAAAAAAATATATTATTATATAATCTTCTTAATTGTCTACAAGTATCTTAAAGTAAAATATATAAATATTTTATCATACTTAAAAACAAAAAGACAAAATAATTTTAAAAAAAGTTTAGAAATAAGGCGCTTTTCCCCTTTTGCCATTTAAGAATAATTTGTGCTCATGTATAAGAACCAACTTTTAATTCGTATTTAAAAACTTTTATTCACAATTTTCCACCTTTAGACGTAATTTGTAATAAGAGAGCATACATATGAGTACTTTAAAGCTAATCAAGAGAATTATATTTTATTCTTATTTTAAATGTGGAAAGAACTTTTTTAAATAATTTTTTCTTTTTTTAGCGTAAATATTTCATCATTTACATATACAATCTAGACCGAAACATGCACTGCCACTAATAAGTGGAAGATAACAGATAAAGTGAAGAATATGTTGCTATTTTTGTTAGAACTTTTTTATGGAAAACTAAGCACGACTTTAAAGTACTGTACAGTAGTTGTATTAAAAACGATGTTTATTTATTAGAAGTCTTAAAACATTTTTTAATATTAATCCTTTCTGAGTAACAAAACTTCTTTTTAAATCAAAATCTTGCGAACAGGAGGTAAATACTTAACACTGGTTAATGTAGTACGCCCACAGTTGGTCAAAACGATGTTGAGAAAACTCACTGAGATAATTCACAGGTTAACAGCATATACAACTGTTCGAAGAGTATAACTCATCATATTCGTGAATGTTTAATAACAACATCGAAATCGAGGTCAGCTTAAGTAACTTTTTATTGTCAACCTTCACTGGAATAGCCCTCTTGGACTCAAGGAGAAAAACCTGTTGTGTCAGCATCATTACAAGACAGGTAGGTAGATAGAAGTGGCTCAAGTGGCTGTCCCAAGTCAGAACATACGTAGACCAAGAAATAGCCCGTTGTAATACCACAATGGATCGTCAACCCACTATAGGCGGAACCATCCAAAAGTTATAATAAAACCGTTAAGACTCCTAACGTCCGTGCCTAACAGCTCAGTGAGCCCAGTCGCATGGTAGAAGCCAAGAAGCTTCCTGCCCTTGCCACATAGCGCTGGGCATATATATCCATCATCACGAATCATGAGTCCTGGCAACTTTTCATCAGCCACCTGTTTCTTTTAACAAAGACATGGGTCTTAACCATACTGCCCGCTGTAGAACTGTTCTTGTTGTGGAATTTTATGGCGGAGATGATCTTTAGTTCACTGATCTTTTTTTTAAACGCCAATACCAATAGTTTGTCCAGTTCTTTCTGTCATCGTAGTAAGTGCGTTCTACTACACTGGCATATTATCTTCTTATTATATTTGAGGAAATCTTGCAACTGGGTGATAGTGAAGATTGGCCCACTGGGTTTATCATCCTCAGCGAGTCACTGGATATCTATATCTACGGTTACAAACTAGAGAACATGGTGGGTGATGGAATTTTTTTCAAGAGGCTAAACCTTGATGTTTCTCTTCGCTTTCCTGACTACGCAGTGTATATCAGGCCGAAGGGATGGCCATTTTCACCCTGCTGAATATATTCGTGTATAAAGTTGATCCTATCGACGATATAGACGTATATATATATATATATATCCGTTCTATAGCCAAGCGTCGTTCAAATCTCTTTCAGGTGTAACCTTCAATTCTAAGCTGGTCAAGGTATGAAATAGTTCCCTTGCGACATTATTACGACAGTTTTGTGTACACAGAAATATCCCGAGTAACTGTGCCTCTTACCTCAGTTAAACTGAAAATCAAGCGGAAGTATATGTTGGACCCTGAAAGAGCCTGGACGTAAAGTGACTCTTGCTTTATTGCCAGACTCACCTGGACCAGGTTGAATATGAAGCGTAGCAATCAACTCTTCAAGCTGGACCGTAATAGCGTTTACTCTATTGTATCCACCGTCTTAGGTAGGCACTCACAAAGGCTGTACTTTCCTGCAAGTGACTTTTGTTGTGGCTGTGGATCGGCTTAGAAGGGAGAGACTGTGATCCACCTTATCCGACAGTATCCGTAACTTGTACGGCGGGAGTTTCTCACACTGGGATGCTCATTTCTCTATGGCTTATCATAGTTATCGACCTTGATATCAGGTTAATAACCAAGTTAATTCGACTGTCTGACTGGTTTTTGATCTAACCTAGGAAAGTGTTTCTGTGCGGTACCTATGACTCTGGTGAATAGAACGGCAACAATGCGTTATTGTGGTATCACAGGCTGCCACTTCCTCCTACCCACTTATCCATAATTAATTTGCTTGAGCTATGGTTCTTGCTATATAAACCTTTTCTTCCTTCTCTTCTTAGAAGCCATAATGATCCAATGTGGCACCTGATTGAACACCGTCCTATAACCATCTCTTGACTTTTTATGTCGCCATGTGCAGAATCTCACTAGAGGGTAACCGTAGAATGTTTTGCTATCTCCTGCTTTTAAACATTTTTCGATAAAGTGTTTACACTTTCTGGCCATTTCTTGGCACTTTTGTATTGATTTAAATTATAGATATCAATGTTGAATATTATAGCATAACATTTTTGTTGACCTATAGCCCTTGATGTTTTATTGAAAGTTCAGATGGGTTTACTCTCAGCTATTTGCGCCGCTGCTAGTTCATAATAATCTTCATAAAGTCTCTCTATGAAAAATAATTTTTTTATTTTAAATTCTCTTTTAAGGTCCTATTCAGTGAAGCCTTTTATTATTAATCAGCTTTTTAGAATTGTTATAAAAAAACAAAATTTTTTAAAGCAATAAATTCCATAAATAAATAATTAAATTCCATGCCATGATTTTTAAAATGTTACAAACACCACCACCAGCCTAATATGCTACCCATTGTTTAAACAGCACAAGGCATATGTAATACCTGCTTATAATCTCTCATACATATTCATGTAGGTTAAGCGGATGTGAACGATACACCTACGCCAATACACATAAACACACATACACGAAAGCATATCCAGCTCTCTTTACTCTCCAAGACTACAGTCATATAGACAAACATGCTTAGAATAGACATACATGTTAAGAAAGTAGAAACAAGCCAACTTAACTCATTTTATTTGAATTTGACTGAATGAAGAATAAATACAACAACAATAAAAACTGCAAAAACAACAACAGCAACTACCACTAATACAGCAGAAAAAGAACAGCTACAACAAAAAAAAACCAACCATAGAAAGAGAAGTACAAGCCAAATTAAATAATTGAGCGCACATTAGTGCACTTCCGCGTAATGTTCACTTCCGTTAAGAGTTTCGTGCTTTTTTTATTTTTTCCTTTTTTTGCTTCTTTTACCGCTTTTTGTTATTTAAGTTGGCTTCCTTTTTATGTAATTTTTTTATATTTTTTAAATATTTTCCATAAAAATTTAGAAAATAAAAAAAATTATTCAGGACATGTATTCACTATTCAAAAATTCTGTGAAAAAAGAGGCAAAGCATTATGCTTAACTGTGTCACAAGCTGTACTATTATTAAGCAGTTCAAAGCCGTGAAAAATACGGCAAAAACAAATTGTGAAAACAGAGAAATGAAATGTTTACAAAGGATTATCAAAATACAGAAAAAAGGCTGAAAAATAATCAACAGAAATTATGTCATGGTTAACATGCATGAGAATAACTATGTAAGACAACAGGTAACATGACTATTTTACAACATCATTGATGTGATGTGGGGGAGGTATACCACTTTTTTAATGATGTTTTTAGTACTATGAAAACCACGGTGTCGCTTTTTATTAAACAAATCGCATCAGTATCAGTATAAATCAAAGCTGCATATAAGTGTTCCACTAATGTGGAGGTTTTATTTGGATCCTGTAAGGACCATAAATTAATTACATATTTTCACCAACGTTTTGACTTGATTTCAGCTCTTTTTGGTATGTTGAAGTTTCCTTTCCATTCTATGGCGGTTGCGGTTATAACAGCAACGGAATTTCTCAACGTATGCCCTATCCATCTCCACTTTCTTCTGAGAATTTCGGTTTTTATTGGAGTTTGATTTGTCTTTTGTCAGAGTCTGTAGTCAGAGACCTAAGATCTCACTGGGTGACATACCCACCATTATGGTTTCAGAGCTACTGGTGTTCACTAGAAATGTAGCAGATCTGCTAAACAAACAACAAACCGGAAGGGACACTATAGATTCCATGGGTCGCAGTGTTTTTCAATAATGGCTGGTCGATTTAATGATAATGATGATACCTCATATACTATAATTGTCCTAGATTCCATTCATTTTTAAAGATTCTGCTGGTTGGACTATCCATTGAGCCCCATCACTAAATAAGGTCTTTCGGATTTCTATTGTTTTCTAAAATTTTTAAAGTATTCCTGAGCTTTATATTGCCCATGATATTTCGTCAATTGTTGCTGAAAACCAACAAACCATCTTAGTTATAGGTATCGTATTTTCAAAATCTTCATTCTTAACTTAAATCAGCCAAACGAATACAAATCGTAGTTATTTTGGCTAAGAAAACAATGGCCCATAAATTATGTATATTTTTCCACTACAAAACAAAACTAGTGCAGCAGACTTATTGTGCTATTTTCTATTTATATACTCTCTATAGCACATATACATACCAAAACACACACTTACGCACATGTATTTATTTACTGTTAAAGTAGATATTCAGCAGCTAAAACTTGTATTTGCATCAATTGGATTGTGGCAATTGAACAATTGCAACATTCATGATATCATCGTCAGGGTATCATCACAAAAACCTATAATATTTATTATATAGCTGTGAGGGTGTGTGTGGGTTTCGATATAAGTGCATGTGTACAGAGATATGTATGTGTATAGAGAGGAGGTATACGCGGTTTAAAATGTTGATATACTTTATTTATTTCGAGTTTTACCTCATAACCACAATCATTAACAAATACACATGAAAGTATGTATGTATGTTTTTATACATACATAGGTATACACATGTAGAAGTTTAGCTGTTTCCATCTCTTTCTTTCGTTTTAGTTATAAACATTATGAGAAACATCAGTGGCAATTGTAGCAACAACAACTGAAACGTTTGCAGTTTTAACATTGATGTATAGGTACATATGTATTCGTATATGTGTGGTATATACACTTCAGACATATAGTCTCTTTGGTTTTTGTGTACACACATATACACACACACACATAAACACACACACACACACACATTTGCTAAATCATTTTGTATTGTTTAAAGGTTTTTACTCCATATTCAGTGGGTACGGGTACGTGTCTCTTATGGTTTATAAATCTTAACTATAGCCAAGCACAACGATATACGGCATTATCAAGTTGAGCTCTTCTCTCTTTCTCTTTCTTTAAGCCGCTTTTGTTTGTATATATGTGGTATACAGACACCAACATACATACACATAACATTTATCGTATGTATATATATATAGTATGTATATATTGGATTTCAAGTGTATTTCGGTTGAGTGTTCATGTATGTTTTAACCCATAAGTGCATTAGTACAATAAATTGCAATTAACAGTTGTTTTCGCTATAAATGAAAAAGCGTTAAATAAGCAATTAAAAAAATTGTTCTACAGCAAATAAAACATTTAAAACGCTCAGAGTAAAGTGATTTTTTCGATTTTTGCCCATATTGGCAGTTAAAGTAGCAAAAATTAAGAAGAAGTAATTGAATTTTGCTTCCCGTTAAAAGTAGCAACAGTATATTTTTTAATAAATTTATTGCTTTTAATTAAAAAAGTCTAAAGGCTTAAGCAAATAAATGTAATAGATTATTTCACTGTAAAAAGATACATTGTTCGGTTGTCATGAAAATCAAATAGTTACCAATGATAGGCTATTCACTCTTTATGTACTGCTGCTACAACTAGTGCTGTTTAAGCATTTCTAAATGAGGCCTACTACAATAACCACCTGAGTCATCCAAATAAAGTAAGGAATTTAAGCGAATTCAAAATATTTTTGGTACTTTTCAGTAGTCCGATAAATAAAACTTTCCTTCAATATAGTGGAATGCATGTTATTAGCCAACGCTAATATAGCGTATGAGTTATATTTAATTAAAATTGATATTAATCATACGCCACCAACACGCACTTAATAATTCTATATGAGTTTCATTTTTATTTATTTATTTTATTTTATTTTTTTTTTAGCTTAAGGCCATCACTCAGAAAAACAGGGTCTACATCGATTCTTAAAAGAAGACCTTAATGGTCATAAAAACCTTAATTAAGATGAAGTTATCATCTTAAAATTAATATTTTAATTAACTCACAACGAGTGTTCATTGATTAGTTCATATTATACGAATGAGGATGAAAAGGAGTAAAGAAAGTACAAAAGCACAGCTGGACAACAAAGGATGTCTTGAGTTAAAATTTTGCTGTCCAAAGCCGCAAATAATGCACACATGGCAGTATGCTGACAGTATCATTACGGCTCGTTTTAAAATTGTGACAGAATCTTTTTTATCATTCGTTGCTATGAAAATAACACTTTTGTAGTCAATTATATGCTCTTATTACATTGCGTAACTCCTCTCGACAGGTAAATTCAATGCTCACTTGGGATTAGAAAATGTTCAGCGGGAAATGCAATAAGCCGGCAAGATATCAGCAGTACAACCCAAATCGATTAAGTGTCTACTGAAACTTATCTCAACAACAAGCTAAACATCAATAAAACTCATTCTCTCATAAGAACATTCCCAACAAAAAACGTAGATATACCTTGTCAAAGTAATAGAGAATCAGGTCGACCACATCCCCTACTCGTTAGCACTATTTATCTATAAATTGAGACTGTAGCGGAGAAAAGTTCTATAAGAAATATTGTTTCAATGATAATGATCATGTAATAATAATAATAATTTCCGTATCATTTCAGAGCGTAACAAAGAGACTTCTCCCCGTCGGTGATCTGTATACGATTCTATTTTCAAAATTATTGAAAGTCAGCTACAGTTTAACGCCGGCTTCGAATGGCTAATGCATAAGAGAAGTTTCCACTCAGTTAATAGCTAATGTTATGAAGTGATACTTCTTTTGAATTTTTTTACTTTTTCAGGTATTTCGGCTTAAGATAGAATCGAGGGCATTCTGGTTGCTAAATGTGTATTTTACCTACCACACCACAGCGGTACATTCCAAAAGAAAATTGTGAACCATGTTAGGGAAGAGAATGTGGGTTCAACGTGCAAAAGGACCAAGTAAAACACCAAATCACAGCAAGCTGAGCTATCATTCGATTTTAACATATTGATTAATTTCTTTCCGATGACCGAATAACCAACCGTATATACAAAAATTAATGTGTGTTTGTATATGTGTACGTATGTATGTAAGTAAACAACTGAATCGATATTCTTGAAATTTTTACAATATCGCTCTGTATGCCTGGAAGGAACTATGGCCGCCAAACTGGGCGGTGCCACGCCTATACTAAGTAAATATTTTTTTTCTGTATCTTAAAAATTTTAGCAGAAAAAGTATATAAATTTGGCCCAATTCAAAGTGAGTACAAAGCAGCAGTCCAAGAATAGGCGAAGTTAAAGAAGTGGGCGTGGTATTTCTCATACAAAGTAAATATTGTTTTTAGTATATTTTTACAACGGCTACAGTCATAGTATCAGAATTTTGTATACGAGTAAGTGCCTTCATTGGCAATTTAAACCGTCAGTCAAATCGAGCCATAACCGCCAAAAAGACTTAAGCGACAAAAAAAAATTTTTTTCAGGAGAAGGTTTTTTTCAATATTTTTTGTTCTAGAGTAGTACATAAGACTCTTTTGTTTTTGCTGTAAAATCACAAAGGCACATTTGAAAGTTACAAAATTTTATATGCTGGTGGGATTGATCGAATACTATCGATTTTATCAAAAAACGAAAATCGATTATCATGGCGCTTACGTCGTTTTGGCGGTTATGGCTCGAAATGGTGGGCGAATTGAAAAAATGGGCGTGATATCTTCCATAAAAAGTAATTATTGGTTTTAGTATATCTTGAGAACGGTTAAAGCTAAAGTTTTAGAATTTGGTGCGTTTGACTCCACGGTTAGTTCAAATCATCAATCAAAAACTGAATGGAATTGTTTAAGTGGGCGTGGTACGTTCCATACAATCTAAATATTAATTTTTGTATATCTTGAGAACAGCAATAGTAAAAGTTTCTAATTTGAGTTCAAACAACATCGTAAACAATAGACATCATTACAGTAAGTGGGCGAGATTGGTTAATTCGAGGTGGCATCTTCCATTCATACTAAATATTGTATTTCGTATATGTGGTGACCGACAGCTATTAAAGCTTTGTTATCTATCCAAATCAGCAAAAAGCTGGAATTGCATAAAGCACACTGGAAAAAAACTAAATACGATATACACGTAACCTTTATGTATGAAAATCAGTGTGTGCTTGTATGTATGTTTTTATATATATATGTGTGTGCTTGAAGTCTATAGAGGGATAAATGGCTGAATCGATTTTCTTTCACTGTATCATCCTCTATACCTGGAAGGAGACTTAGGCTACACTTTTTTTTTGGTAGGGTCAGGGAGAGGTGTACCACCCATATAATCCAAATATTAATAATCAGATATCGAAAGACCTGTATCAGACAGAGTCATAAAACCTATCTTTGGCGAATATAATCAGGGGAAGAGGTACACCCCATACAGAGCAAATTTTAATTATCGTATATCTAAAAAACTATTATAGCGACCGTCTTAAAATGTTGTCCAATTGTTTTTATAAAATTAATTTATTGTAATAAATGCATGGCAGATATAATCGGGGGGAGGTAACATTCATATAAAGCAAATATTAATTTTTGAATACTATTACACTGATTGATCTTCGCTCTCCTCAGAGCAGCTGAGCGTTTTCGCGACTTTACTGTTGTGTGGGATGGTGTGGTCTTTTACTTGGACAGTCAGGCGGCTATTAGGGCGCCGACTGGTCGCCATGTCAGCTTAAGGCTTGTTGCATTGTGCAGGAGTACCCTCACGTCGCTCCTGGATGTATACATTGTTGAACTGTGCTGAGTTCCGAGGCATGCTGGTGTAAGGGGAAACGAGACTGGAAATGAACTGGCAAAAGCGGGCGCGGATGGGAACAGGCCGATGCGTCTGTAAAACCACCGCTTGGTTTATTTGGAGGCTTGTGACTGAGCACTGCGTTCTGAGGGCGAGAAATGGGATTTGGGAAGCAGGCTCCATTATTTTCTGCCAAGTTTGCGGCGATAGAGGGGAGTCGGAGACAATAGAACACATGCTCTTTGTGGGCGCAGGCTCAGGTGTTTGGGCCGGGGATCTTCTGATGGCCTGAGTGATATTGTGTCGGCTAGGATATGCGACCTGGAGGACAGGTCAGATCCCAGCTGGCTCCTTAGGTGATGCCTGGTTATTTTTAGGTATCCGTGTCTCTTCTGTACACTCTCTCTGACCATTTTTCTTCTTCTAATTTTCTTTCTCTGTTCTTACTCTCTCTTGTCATTTTACTTTTTCATTCCTTTTTCGGGAAAAGATCTTTCTACAATGGGCCACTGTGGTCTCTGGGTGGGGTACTTCGGTACCGCCTTTCATACCTACCTACCTACCATTACACTGATTGCGATAAAATTATTTGCAACCATTTTCTGCAAAAACCAACAGAAAAATTGGGCGGGATAGGATTGGGTTCCTCTTATTCCTTTAAACCCAATAGAAAACAAAAATTAATTTCCTATGAAACTACTTTAATGAAAAAAATCTAGGGCTGATAGGAACACTGATAGTGATGCCTTACATACCAAGCAAATACAAATTATGGAACTAGTGAAGAATTATTTCATGCGATTTACTTCCTGAAATTTTTTAGTTCAAAAAACACTTTACATGTACAAAATTTGGTTACCTAATATTTAACAAATTTTAAATTTTACGTACATTCAGCTCAAAAATGATAACCAAGATAATAATTAAGATAATAATTTATATTGAGGTAGCGAAGCACGCCGGGTTTCATCTAGTACTATATAAGAATGAATGTCTGTATTTTTTAAGACTGTATATAGCCAAAAAGCAGCACTTACAGTGTCTTTTTAGAGAAAAGAATTGCTTGGATTATGACCGGAAGGGGAAAAAATGGTTAAAAAGGTTAAAAAATTTAATTAAAATAGCATTTAAGGTAACAATTAAAATGGGAGTAACGAAGCACAATAGGTTTTTTTTCCTTTATGAAGATGAAAGCCAACTTTCGAGATAGTATGGCAGGCATAAATAATTCACTTATTTGACAAGGTTTGCCAAAATTTCAACTACTTTTCGGTATACTGACAGCGTACACTGCATACATTATAGCATAAATAATATCCTAAAGACTTATAGTTTTGCATCATATTATGGCACTTGTCTGCTTTAATTGTAATATTTTCTCTATTCCATCTGCTTATCTGTTTTGTCAGATATTTTCTAATTAAAAAATTTTATTGTAATATCCCATACTGTACATATCATCCCTTCTTCTAAATCTCTGTCATCCTTTCCATAATTATTGTCATGCAGATTTTGTTAAGTTATTTTATTTTTTTTTTCTATTTCTTTTCTTATTTTTTATGTCTGAAATGTCAACAGAATAAATGTTTTTGCTACTCTTCAAACTTAGTTTTATTATGATAGTTTTACCGGCCTTTTTTCGAGTGTTGCAGTGCTATAAAAAAGTAGAAATATTTTTCTATGGCATTCGTTTCATTTTTGTTTTTGTTCTATATTTATACTTCATTATGCTTGAAATGGCAATGAGTTTAATACTGTTGTTGCAAAATTTTTATTTTTTATTTTTTATTATTATAAACAATTTTTTTATTATTATTGTAGAATTTATAACATTTGCTCAGCAGCCTGAGAAAAAAAAAAGAAAAAAAATCATTAAAAAAAATATTTTTTTATGCAAGAGTAGTTGCCAGTAGTTTTGTTGTATTTCTTTACTCGTTTATTAAAAAGGTAAAAAATAACAGAGAAATAATTTAATTTTACGTTTAATTTGTAACAAAAAATAAAAACTTAAAACAGTTTTCAAACAAATTTAAAAGTAATTTGAAAATTTGTGTTTTGTCTGCACTTATAGACTTAAACTGCTTACAACGGGTATATGTTCTATTGAATGATCATTTTTTTTTCAGCAAAGCTGCGGTGTAGCTTATTTTATAGCCGTTGCTGACCATTCTATTTGTGACATTTTAATTTAATTTTTTTTTCTTTGTTAGTCAAGTGCCTTTTAATGTTGAAAAAGTTGTATTTTGTTTTGGTTGGAATGAAACGTGTTAGTTTCATGCCATTTAACTTTAACTAATAAACTTTGGTGGACTACCACCACTTGGTTTTTATTGAAAGGGAGACTCTTTCGTACTGTTTTTACAAAAAAGTTGTTTTTCTCTTTATGATTTCGTCATGCCTGTTTATGTTTGAGTTGTAATAATCGTTTGTTATGTTAATTATCTTAAAACTATTTTTGCAAATGCAGTATTATGGTGATAAACAGTGTTATTATCTCGAGTTTCAGCCTATGAAAGAAATGAAAGGACATTTTGTTGACAATATCGCAGTTGGTAAGTTAGTTACAACGGGTAGCCTGACACTAGCCAAGTTGATTTGAGTCTAATACTGATCCAACAGTAATGCTCATAGAAGGTACTGTCTCAGCGGACCTACAAGTCCGCCCCCCGGTCCGAAACGAATCAAACAAATGCATGCACAAATGTAGAACGCCCGCTGACATTTACATCATGCATGCGAAAATGGACTGCCAAAGAAAGCAGTCCTAATATCCAAAGGATTTGGATACTTACATAAGAAATATTCGACAGAGTCCTCCTCTTCCCCATCCCGACAACTCTTAAAGTAATCATTCAATAGTAGACCCAGCCTCCTAGCATGCGCTCCAACTACCCAGTATTCAGTGATAACAACCACCAGGATAAATAGACTCCGAGCTAGCCGAATCATATATAGGCTAAGCTTGTTTTGATACCGACAAAATTTGTCTTGATACAGAGCAACATGTGTCGCAGAATCAGAATGCGTTCCAACTAGATGGTCAATCTCCTCGTTGCCATAGATAGAACCTTCCATCGCTAGTTCGTTCGCCACAGGATTTCCCCCTTACACAGATAATCTCTAGGTCTAATTGTCTCGTCATATCGTTTAGGGGTGCCCTGCATTCACATACCAGTGCGATATTGAGTACTGTCCAGAGTGTGCCTTGATCGCACCCTGGCTGTCCGTACAGATCCGGATATCGACATCAAATATCCTATAGTACATTAACCAGTCCGCTGCCATCTATATCGCCAAGAACTTCGCCTGTAAGATACTCCAGTATCCGCTATATTAAAGGATACTCTCGCCAAAGACAAAGACACCGGCGACGACCACTTCCGAGGATTTCGACCCGTTCTTGTATACCTTAACAGAACCGCATCCAATAACCGACTCGGTCTTGAAAGGGTCTGAGTGTACAGTAATCTACCCTACCAGGGATCGTATCCAAATACCGCAAGAATGCCGCATGCCCGTGACCCTTTTCACACCATACTCTCGTCATCCTCAACTTATCGCCATCTTCTTAACCATCAGGTCTACCGAAATCTAGTTCAACACTACAGGACCTTCCAATAGCCCTACGGCATATGTACAGCGTAACATTCACCCGCGTCCTTGTAATCTGGAGTCCGCTTAGACAGCTTGGAGTCCAAAATTACCCCCTGATAGTTGGCGCTATCCTACAGTTCCAGTTTCACCTCATGCAGGCACGGTAGGGAGAAAAACGAAATTCACTACCTGCCTGTGAACAGCACCAATTCCGTGTTTCCTAGGTTAGCACTCAGCCGACTGTCAGTGCTCCACCGACTAAGAAAACTCAGAGATATCTGAAGGCACTTCGACATTATGTCGAAAAATATACCCTACACAGCCATAGTAACATCATCCGTTTACAATAGTCTTGAATCTCATAGAATCGAGTCTCACGAGCAAAGTGTTGACTGTGAAATTCCACTGGAGCGACGATAAAGCCCCTCTGTGTTGTACCCTTTCGGTCACCCTATAGATGGTGGCAGACCCCATAGTGGAGACAATGACCATGTAGGCCAAGTGTTTCAATCCCACCATAGCCGAATTAATCGCCTTCGTAGTCACATTGCTAAGGGCCTCCTCTACATCCAGAAAAGCCACTAATGTATATTCCAATGTTCGAGGGCATTTTCAATATACCTCACAAACGAATGAAGTGCATTCTCAACAGATTTGCCAGATTTGGCATGCTGGGACACATATAATATGGTCAGGTTCTAACGCGCTGCGAAGATTCAAGTCGATCAAACTTTCCAAAGTTTTCAGGAGAAAAAATGAAAGGGTGATGGGTCTGAAGTTCTTTGGACCTCTTCTTAATAAATCCCACCTTACAAATGGTCCATGGTTCAGGCCTTATAAATAGCCATCAGCCAAAGAATTACTATGTCAGCATTATTCTGTAGATCAGCAGTAATAATATCATCATGGCCCAGAGTTTTGAAAAAAGTTCAAAGCCCATTTCTATGATGAGTACATGAGACTTAGTATGAACGCAAGCGTTGCCAGTAGAACGTTCACCCATTGGAAGATTGCGCAGGAAATGTACATCCAGTAAGACATTGAAAGTCTCCTGTCTGCTTTTTGTCCAGCTACCACATGACTTCTGTATGAAGCCAAGAACCGCCAGTGAAGATACCAGGATTATCCGTAACCGGCTCCTCTCGTAGTGTCCCTCTGCACCACTGCAGAAATATCTTCAAGATTTGCGTTTTCTGATTCTTATCTGACAATACCGTAAATTGAGTTGGCAGCTGTTGCAGCCTACTTGGATTTAAAAAGAAAATTCGATGGTGCTACCACTTGTTCACTACCGTTTCAAAGTCCTAGCAATTCCTGATCACCACTATTTCATGCCAATTCATTGGTCCATAATCTGATGGTCTTTTAACTAAAAACAATAAAAGTTGCCCTTTTAGCAAATATGCATATTTCGTCAAATGAACTTCAAGCCATTAACCTGTTAATGTTCCAGTCGCCTCATGCTTAGGAAATTTTTGAAATTATAAATTACTTTTCTTATGAAACAGAATTATTAATATTTTATTATACTTCTTCTTTCTTTAGAAATATTCCCAAATGCTAAATTAATTTTTTTTTTAATATTGATTATAATTTTGTTACATATTTCTGAGATTTCTCTAAAATATTGTTGAACAAACTAATAATGCAAATTGCATTTTTCATGAATTTTGCATAAGATGGTATTTAAAAATGTACAGGAATTGATAAAATTAATTCATATTTCAGTTGCTAAGACAACACAAAGTCCCACAAAAACAAAAGCAAAACAATGTTTCATTAATTTTTATTTTTTCTACATTTTTCGTGGTACTAAATGCGTGTGTAAAGCCATCATAAACAATTCATAAAAATAAACATAAATATGAAACTTAAACTCAATAAACAGGATTTTTATGACCTTGTAAAGTAGGCATACAAAAAAAATATATATAAAAAACTTTTTCTACTTGTTGTATTATTTATATATATTTTTTTACTTTTTGCAATTATTTTAAAGCAATAAAAACAACAACAATAAATGTAATAGCAAAAATTTATGTTGAACATAAAAATAATAAAAACAACTGCAATAGAAACGAAAAGAAAAGTTAAAATTTTTTTGGGAGCATAACAAGCTCTGTACTCACTATCAATAACCACTAAGGCATTTGTTATCACACGAAATACAAAAAAAAAAAAAACTAAAATTGAATAATAATCCCCTTCTTGCTTGTACGAACAAATACTTGGGCATTTATGTACTCATTCATATGGGAATATTTGGCTTTTTCCCTATAACAACCAACTTCACTCATATTTTCTGGAAAAACAACATTCAACCATTTCAAAATCAATAATCGTTTTATTTAGCGAAGTAGCTTTTGCCTTAAAAAAAGAAAACCTTCAAGCCTGTAGAACAGACCATATTTGAAATGTTGAAAAAGTTTTATGTATGTAAAGTGGTAGAGAACCTATTGTCATTTCATATGTAAATTTATAGGCAATATACGCAGATCAGCACTACTAAAAATAGGCTGTTACGAAGGCAATTTGGATATTTTGTAATATTTCTGAATGGATACCCTTTTTCGACATTTTTTTCTCCGTCACTATTTTGTGAAGCATATTGGCCTTCCACAAATTGATTTGATTTTTATGAGTTTTATGTGGCTTCTCTCCATATGGTTGTGTAGTGGTGAAGATCCTTACTAAGTAGTGACGATGATCTTTACACATCATTGTAGAGTTTTTTCGCAGTAGGTGGCGCTTTTCTCTTGATCATATGTCTGATGTTTGTCATCATCGACAGAGGTAAGATGAACGGTTAGGGGGGATCTTCTTTATATTTTAACTGGAATTATCTGGATGGAATTGAAAGCCTCTTTATTAAACACTCGAAGTCACAATTAAGTTTTTTTTTTTTCTTTAAGTCCTCTACAGGTGCCCGAACCTGGGCCGCTTATATTGTTATGATTTCGCTCGCTTGGTGTAGTGGTTCACCAAGCCACCCTATTTTTTCCATATAAACGTATTTTATTTGCCAATATGGTCTCTCTTTAGCTCGATATATTTTGTTGCTTAACTTTTTCTCTTTCAGTTAAAATTTTTTTTAATTTCTTAATATATAGGGTGGGAACTTTAAAAGTTGAAATCTGAACCAGCAGTTATCTCGAATATGGCAATACTTAAGTCATTCTATTCTATCGATGAATCGATTAACACTTGAGCAACGCTTGGATTTATTGGAAATGTATTTCCATAATAAAAAAAATTTATCGGAAATAAAAATAAAAATAAATCATCTTTTCGGATGATGCTCATTTTCATTTTGGTGGGTAAGTAAATAAGCAAAATTGCCATATTTGGAGCTCAGAAAACCCAAACATAGATTTATAGAAACCAATGCACCCATTACGAGGGACTGTTTGATGCGGTTTGTAGAACGGAGGCAACATTGGCCCATATTTCATATTTCGCAGCCATTACAGTCAATAGAGACACCTATCGCACCATTATAACCGATTTTTTATGCTCGCTCTTCATGCTATTGATATGAACTATGTTTATTTTCAACAGGATGGTGCAACATGCCATTATGTAATAACATTTTTGAGATACGACCCCATACACTCGAAAAAGTTCTTGAAAAATGATCCGATGAAATGGGGTACTGTGAGACCAGCCGCGGCAGCCATATGAATGAAACGAACAACTGGAACAGATGTACTTTACAAAGAAAAAAATGACTTTTGCATTATTTATTTAAATTTAAACTTATAATGGCTCACCCTATGGTAGCCTAGTATATAGTAATGATCCATTATTCATTTCTTTGACGTTATTCCTCTGGGGAGTATATTGGCCTTTCACAAAGCATCTATTTCTTCGTTTCAGTTTCATTAATCAAATTTATCTTCCAAGCGAAGTATATGATTAATCAATCCACTGTAGCTTCCTCCATATGATTTTGTGTAGTGGTGAATATCCTTTTTAACTGGGGGTGATCTTTATTTAAAATTGTAATCATTTATTATTTAAAATTGTGATCATTCATCTGATGTGTGTCATTAGCGCCAAAGGTAGGCTGGAAGCTCAGTGTGATTCTTTTTTTATTTTTTATATGAAGATACTCTTGAAAGATTTCCAGGCTGCATATTCTTGCTCCAACAATCATTGTGAAAAATTGTCATCAATCAATAGTTTCCTGATCAGGGGGCCAACAAATAAGCCTTCTTTGATTTTAGCATATGAAATTTTAAGAAAAACCACTAACAAATATTTAAATGCTGCACCATCTTTTTCTAGAGTTTTGACAAAGTTCTTAAAAAGGACGAATTTTATGTGCAGCGGCGGAAGAAGAACGTCATTTGGATGAATTAATGGTTTATTTGAAATTTTTGGGAATAATGATGACATATAGCGCGACTATGCCACAGACAAACGAAACAACAATATTTTTTTGATATATCCTTGCATACTAGTCAACAAACCAATGATCTGAAACAGATTAATTTACAGTTATGTTCTACTAAATATATAAAGAAATTTAAATCACACACCTTAAGGCCACGACAGATCTTACACTTATTATCGTTGAATTTGATTTTTTGTCAAAATTTCCGTCATTAATTGGTAATTTTCCTTTGCATTAATGGCATGAGCAATTGGTATGGATGATTTTACATTCCCATTATGCAAAGAAGAGCCTTTAAACTATAGTTAGAGTCATCAATAAATAATCATCACTCAGTTTTGTCATATGGCTGGTTCATGTTTTTAAATAAATCATCAATATCCGTACAGTATGGAAGAGCTAAGTATGCAGCCAATTCCATGCTTCTATAGATTGTTAGTTTTGTCCCAACTGCAAGATGTTTCCACTGCTAAATGCTTGAAGCTAGTAATTCTGGGTCTTGTTTCGCTTAATGTAAATACCGAATTAGATCATTCAGCTCAGCTTGAGTCACTAAATGGTGTTCATCATCAGCCTTATACAAACTACCACTGCTGGTAAACAATGTTTCGGACAAATTGCTCGTAGCACTGAGAATGACTAAATAAAATTCGTTAAAAATTGAAATCCAACTTTGAATTTCGCGAAAGTTATAGAGATTGTTTTCTTTCGTAGGGTGTCAAAAAGTGAGGCTAGATAAAGCCATATGATATTTTTACTATAAATTAAAGCAAATCATGTCTACAAGCCACTTTATCCAAATAAAACCAAAAAAAGACACCCATCCTCTATTAAAAAAAAATGCCAATAAATAATCTGTATTACATACTCCCAAGTTATCAAAAATAAATAACAAATAGCCAGTAAAAGCAGCATATTTCCTGTATTGCCACTAAACACTAGTGAGACCTGATTTTATTGATATATTTTGTTGTTTTCCACAGAATTTCAGTTGCCATAGAATTCTAAGAGCCCGATTTTTTGCGTGTTTTTGCAAGTACTCTGTATGGCTTTTATTGGCATTAAATATTTTATTGAATATTTTTTGTTTCTATTGTATTATATTATTTTATATCCAAATGGCTGTTTTTAAATACCTTAAGCCTCCTACTTCAGTGTTGGTTATTTCGAAAACCATAAACAATAAATTGTATGGGATTTCATGTTATTTTCCAATTCATTTTTTATTGAAATAAATTTTTTAGCATTTTTGTTGTTTATTTTTTTTCCAAAGGTGTTTTACCTGGTTTGTTTGTATATAGGAATTTTAATGATTTTATTGTTAAAAAATTTATTTCCATTTATTTTACTTGATTTCTTTTTTATTTTATTTTTGTTTTTATTGGCCAATTAATATAAATATTATGCTTTTGCTTTATTTGCCTTCATTTGCTTTTGTCTGTTAGCTGAGTGTGTGTGTGTGTTACTTTTTGTATGAGTGTGTGTGTATGGTATTGGATATTTCTTCTAACCATTGTTTGGTTTTAGTCTTTTGCACGGTTTCTCCCTCTCTCTTTCTCTCTCTCTCTCTATTTCTCTGATTTGGTGTGGTTTTTCACTTGTATACCACGAATGTGATACGAGCAGTCTTAACGGAAATTAGTGTGAAACGTGCTCACGCATTCAATACCAGGTAGTCAGGTAAGCAAACAGTTTGAAAGCGTAATAATTTATAGAGTTTCATAACGTTTTGGTAGTGGTTTTCATCTTGTGGCAAAAGAAAAATAGATTTTCGCAGTTTATGTGTGTTTTAAAGAAAGTTAACAGTCAAATGAACTTTAAATTTAAACGTTTGTTTAAATTTTGTTCATTGAATGGAAGAGATACAATTTTTTAAATTAATAAGCAGAAATAGAGATTTTTGTTTGTTTATCTATCTTATCTATCATCGTATAATAAATGAAAAATTTTTCCATTTTTTTTTTAACGCATTCAAAATATCATCTTGAAGCCTGAATAAACTGAAGTATGTTGCTGTAATATCTCAGAGAATTTTATTTAAAATGTGAAATCACTGTTTAAATTAATGTTCTTTCTGTTGAATACTATACATATGGTACACTTGTATATTTTTTTTCAGAAATTTTGCTGCGGTTGCAAACAACCCACACTTGCAACAAATACAAACTCACCTCATCATAATAATCATCAACAACTATAAAATTATGATACAAATTATCAAACAAAAAGTTATACACACATAATTTAATGGCCACTGACAAATAAATAGTTAAACAATCATTACCCAGCAAACCAAAGTAGAGAAAATCAAGTCAACGCAAATCAACGGAAAAACTCCTCTTCAAAATAAGCCAAAGCTTAAGAGTCTTTGTAAAAAAAGTTTTCCACAAAGCATCCATTGCTTTCTTTCAGTTTCTTTAATCAATTTGATCTTTCAAGCCAAGCAGATGATTAGTCCACTGCAGCTTCCTCCATATGATTTTGTGTAGTGGTGAAGATCCTTTCTAATTGGTGGGGATCTTTACTTTATCATTGTAATTTTTTCCCAGTAGTTGGCGTATTTTCCTGATCATTCGTCTGATGTTTGTTAACATCGCCAGAGTTATACGGGAATGTTGTCTGGAGGGGCAAACATTCGAAACTATAAATAATTTTTTTCTTCGTTATATCCTCTGCTAGGGCTCAAACCTGGGTCATTTGTGTTGTTATGCGTGTGTTCTAACCACTACACCACGCCACTAAAAGTTATATTTAATCAATTATTCCTTGTCACTGTTCATTCAGCTTGCGTGCCCTCAAACTATAAAATACTCTCTTGCAAACGTGCAGAGTATTTGAGATCATGGTTGAGACCATGGCCATTACTTGGACGGTGGGCTCAAGGGTAGACCATTAATATATACAGCCAAGCTGCCAGATAAAGTTCCACGACACCCTATATCAGTCAATCTAATTCAAGATTGTGAAATTGGCAGATGCTTAGAACACTGGAATGCTCAAAGGGGATATTGCCACTCTAGGGCGGCTCTCAGTTCACAGCTTTGGCCTCGCTCTGAATTTCTGAAGTATGACATGTTCGCACAAGAGCGTACCTGAAGAAGATTGCGGTCACAGATGTGGATGTTTGTAGACAGTGTTTGCAAGCATCAGAGACAGCGGAATAGATATTGTGTGCATGTGGAGTTCTTAATAGATTTAGGTGGAAAAATTTAGGTGAACAGAGGCCCTCACTAGGTGACATATCCACCATTCATTCATTCATTCATTTTCATTAGATAAGCAGTAGCTCTGCTGACCTAACTATAGACCGAGAGATGCACAATAGATCCCACGGGTCGCAGTGTCCTGCAATAGTGCCACGTCGGTATGATGATAATGATCACTACCTTTATCAAGTCAATTTGTCCACAGAGTTCTTCATATCCGACCACTTTGTATGGTCAACAACCCTACTCCTACCTTTTGAAATGAAGTCTTAGTCAAACACTAACATACCCTAATGCTTGAACGAACGCTTGATCGTTTCTCTGCCCAAAAAGAAGACCGGCGGGTATGTAGCAATTGGCAAGGCATATAATTACTTGACTGTTTCTCCTTAACAAGACCCTGCAGCAGGAACAGGTAGGATTTAGGAGAGGCAGATCCTCAGTCGATCATATTTTCACTCCACGAATCATCACCATACAGGCCAGAGAATTCAACTCTTCTATGTACATTCTATTTGTCGACTTTGGACGTGACTTCGCCAACCTTCGCTGAAACAGTATCTGAACCGCTCTTGAGGATCCACCTCAAATCAGGTGCGGAAATTAAGTTCTACTACAAGACTGCATATCCAAACTGTTTGGTACTAACTTTGGCTTAAGACAAGTGTGCTTTCATCCTGGCTTTTTATCCTTGTCCTTGACGAAGTCATGACCACATTTGCCAAACTTAATGATCTGAACTAAGCTGAAGGTTTGTGCCTCCTTACTACCTACTGGACAATCGACATAAATGTCGGCCGAAGAATATATGACGATGCACAGTAGTGAGAAGTTAGAAGTTATAGTTGGTACGAGGCAACAAGAATTGTCTCAAATAGAAAATAGAAATATTTAATTGAGACCATTTGCTCATCACCACCCTTGACGAGAAATGAGCCAAGGTGTGCTACACTGACAAGACCATCACTGGGTCGGTAGAATCCGTTCTGGGTCTTATCAAACGTATTGTGCGTGAGATTGAACCCCATCGTCCACAAGCTGAACGGACCCTACCAAGAGAAGAACACCATACCACCTATTCGTCAACTTTAAAGCCGCCTTAGACAGTATAGATATGAATTACCTCACCATCATGTCTAAAGTTTAGTTCCCAGCTAAACTTATACGGCTATGCGGTATGACGCTAAGCGCCACTAAAAGCTCCGTCAGAATTATGAAGGAGATGCCTGAGTCGAGGTTTTAGACAAGGCAGTTCCCTGTCATGTGACTTCTTCAATCTTTCAATGAAGAAAATTACTCGTGTTACTTATGGCCAGAGCACCATTTTCTACAAGAGCATCATGCTGTTGGCATACGCCAACGACATCACATTGTCGGCCTTAATACCCTCGCTCTAACAAGGCAGGTCCTTGATACGGTACCAAAGCGGAAAGCGAGAAGAAAAACGACCAAATCTTCGTTGGTGCGACCAAGTGTAGTGCAGGGTGGTAGATCCAGCTGGAGTGCTTTTTTAGGCTCGGCCAATCCAACAGGCGGTTGTAGACCCACATAAGTTAAGTAAGTAAATATGCCGCGCTTATCAGCAACAGGCATATAAATTTCGTACCACACTGATCAAAAAACAGTTATTCTGTATGAAACTAACGGTACGCCTACTATGTCTCCAGTTATTTCTGAAATGCGCCTGATATCTTTATCGATTTCTGTTAACTTTTTCCTAATATGGATGGAATGAATATACAAGTTCAATTGCTTTTCGATATCTCTTTCGAGGTACATATATAAGGTCCGCCAAATATTTTTTTTTTGGAAAATGGGGCGCAAAACATCGAGTGTAGCTTCGGCTGTGAGGCACGTAGTACCGTTCTGTTGAAACCAAATGTTGCTAATATACTCCTCTTCAATTTTTGTGAACAAAATTCATTCAAAATGGCTCGATAACGATCGCCATTGACTGTAACGGCCACTCCTTGCACTTTTTCGAATTACGCCTCTGGACCAAAATCCGCACCAAACAGTGACTTGTCTTGGGTGTATCGGTTTTTCAATGTATGCGCGCGGGTTTTCTGTGCCACAAATGGGACAATTTTGCTTGTTTACATACCCGCCAAGACTAAAGTGAGCTTCATCTGAAAAGATGATTTTCTTGGCAAAATCGGCATCTTCTCTAAGTCGATCACAGGCCCACTTAGCGAAGCGTATACATATATATTCGTTCAGTGGAAGGATAAAACTAATTATCTGTCAAATCAGACAATAGCTAATTGTTACCATTCACGAAATAAGCACCAGTTGAAAAAAAAAAACGTTAGATGGCGGATCCGTTAGTATACGGCCTATGTTACATAGAAAATACTATTTCTATGAGTTTTAATAGGCAGTGGTCGATAACGTAATACTCAGCCCGTAGCGGGCCGTTTTATTCATCATGCAAGCATTGCGAATGGTATGAACGACTCTTCTCTCTAGCTCAGCAGAGACACTGTATTTTCATACAGGATAAGCAAGCCATTTGCAAGAAAGCATATCGTTTACAGTTAAAATAAAGTGAAAGTTTGACGAACTGTTTTAAATTTGGTTTATTGGGTAATACAGACAGGACAGGTGCCATTGGTTTAAGTGATTTACTCACAGGGTATAAACATGTAATTTCCACTAAATTGTTGTTGAAATGTTTTACATATTTTTCTTTTTTCTCAATATTTTGAATATTACCACTGATGAGATTCTATTTTATTTCTGTGGTTTCAAAATGCCATACAATTTTTTTTTATTGAAATATTATTGAAACCGCAGTTAAAAGCATTTTGAGTATTTCATTAGAGCAAATATATTCATTTATTTTTGTGTAGACATTTGTGAGCTCATAAATGTATTAGTTTTGTGTCAATAAATATATGCATGTGTTTGTTCGTTTTTAACGTTAGAAGGCAACAAATAGACCTATCACAGGGATAAATGAATCCCATGGTCATATGAAATGCAATGAAATTGAAAAATATTTTCATATTCACTCATATAAACCTGACCAAAACTTCTATTTCCATTGACAATTTGGTGGTCGATTTGTTGGTCGTTTTTTTTTTTTTTCGATAATTATTGTAATTTTTTGAGTGTATGTACGAGTATATGTGTGTGCATGTGGGTAATTTAGGAAAACCCATTTAGCTTTTCAAAAATGAATATTATGAAAATATTTTTATTAAATTGAAAAAAAGAACTTTTTTTTAGCTGTTGTCATCAATAATTTTGCCTTTGATACATATTTTCATAATTTTGTTTATTTAGTTGTTTTTCAGGATGACAGTTTAATAACTCTATGCCTTTTTGTAAATATTTCCAGTGCGAAAACTTAATTCTTTTTTTTTTTGTCTGTAAAGCAACTTAATTAAAGCAGAATTTGTTTTCCTCGTGTTTTATTGTCTTTGGGTAGAGCCCATCCGCCTATCGATTTTACAGAAAAATAAATAACTTTAATATGGTATAGGAAATCGCGGTTAATTGATTTGTTGTTATGTTATTTGTTGACACTTGTTCGGATATCCGAAATAAATTCTAGCAATTAAAAAAATATATATAAAAAAACAATTTTTTTTTCATATAAATGTTTTTTATACTCATTTTTATTTATTTATTTTTTTGTTATTTTCTATAATTGTAATTATTTAAGTATTTTATTGAATAAAATATTGTTATTAACCTATAAACGGCTTAAACGACGTACAGTCAGTGGCAAAAAAAGTGTACCACTCTATTTTCCAGAATTAAGTTTTTATTTCAGTTTTTAAAGTGCGATATATTGAATCATTTAATGTTTTTTAAAACCGTTTTTAATGCTTTACAAAATTCTTAAAATACGAACGCAACATTCTTACAGTAACTAAAGTTATACAACTAAACGCATCAAAATAAAGTGTAAAAGATAAAAACTATGCGAAAAAATTAATTGAAGTAGAAAAACCTGGAAAGTAAAACTATTTTTCTAATAAGTGCTGTCGCGTACTATCGGCTGGGCCATATGTTGGTTTACATATGAACTAACATTGAGATTTATTGGAATTTTATATTCAAAACAAAACAGTTGGTGGGAAATGAAAAAAAAAAAATTCAAAAAATTCAAAAAATTAAAAAATAATATTTTTCAGATGAAGCTCATTTTCGTCTTGGTGGGTACGCAAGCAAAATTGCTGTATTTGGGGCTCAGAAAACCCAAACATGGTCTTTCAGAAGCCAATGCTTCCGTTACAACAGGCTGTTTGGTGCGGCTTGTGGAGCGGAGGCATATATTTCTCCGTCAATTGGCAAAAAAGCATCTATTGCTTTGTTTCAGTTTCTTTAATCGATTTGATATTTCAAGCTAAGTAGGTGACTAATCCGCTGTAGCTTCCTCCATATGATTTTATTTTTGTGTAGTGGTTAAGATCCTTGCTAATTGGTGGTGATCTTTACTTTAGCATTGTAATTTTTTCCCAGTAGGTGGCGTGTGTTTTCTAATCATTCGTCTGATGTTTGTCATCATCACCAGAGGTATGCAAGAAGGATCGCGAGGTCTTTTTTCCTTATTTTTTTTAGATGGAGTTGTCTGGAGGGAAGATATTGAAGCCTTTTTTTAATATTAAACATTCGAAACTGCAATTAAATTTTTTCTTTGTCATGTCCTCTGCTGGGTTCGAACCTGGGGCGTTTGTATTGTTATGCGTGCGCTCTAACTACTACACTACGCCACCCCATTATTATTGGCCCATATTTCTTTGAATTTGAGGACGGAACAACCATTACGGTCAATGGTAACACCATGATAACCGATTTTTTTGTGCCCGCTCTTCATGGCATTAATGTGAACGATGTTTGGTTTCGACAGTATGGTGCAACTTGCCGCATATCTCATGGCACAATCGATTTCTGGCGTCAAACGTTCGATGGCCGTTTAATTAGCCGAAATGGTGATATCAGTTGGCCGCCAAGAAGCTGCGATTTGTCACCGTTAAATTTTCCTCTGTGGGGCGCCGTTAAAAACAAGTGTTGTGCCAACAAACCAGAGCACTTGAAGGCCAATATTTGTGATGCCATTGCAGAGATACCAGCCCATACACTTGAAAAAGTTATCAAAAATTGGTCCGATCGAATGGGCTACTGTGAAGCCAGCCACGGCCGCCATATGAATTAAATTGTTTTTCATTTCTAATCGAATCAATTTTACTTCATAACAAAAAAATAAATTTGACAAAATTTCAAACCGTTTTTGTTTTGTTGCATTTTTAAATTTAAGCTTTTAAATGGCCCACTCTATACAAGAATCCGTTTTTAGAATTTTGTTAATACTCCCAAAATCTTGAGTTATAGTTAAAAAATCGGAATTGCGTGTCCTGATGCATATACATATGTATAAGCAAACAATTTAGAAAATTTTAAACCGATTTTAAGAATTTTAGCAGACATGGGAAGAAGGGAAACATACATTTTCAATGGTATATATTCTACATAAGTAAGCTTGTGAAATCTGTAGGCATAGCACGAGAAAACACATTTTTATATAATTTATTTCACATTTTTTCAATTTAGAAATGTTTCCGCGCACCATTTTATATAGGAACCATACTTCCAAAATCTCGAGTTACAGTTAAAAAACCGGATTTTCATGTCCTAATGCATATACATATGTATAAGCAAACAACAACAACAAATTTTAAGCCGATTTTAATAATTTTAGCAGGCATGGGAGGAAGAGAAACATACATTTTCTATGGTATATATTCTACTTAAGTAAGCTTGTGAAATCTGTATGCATAGAACAAGAAAACACATTTTTATATAATCTATTTCACATTTTTTCCAATTTAGAAATGTTTCCGCGCACTACTTTATATAGGAACCATACTATTTATAATGTCATTAGAAAAGTTTGTTTAGTTCAGAATAAAATGATATCTGGATTTTTAAGATCTATTGGATATAGACTGAGTTAAAGCATCTATTTGGTAAAAATCTGCTCTATATCTGCTAAAAGTCTTAAAATCGGCTTACATTTAATTAAAAGATCTGTTTTTCACCCATAAATCAAAATTCTGGAAGTACTTTCGAAACTTTTAAGACAGATTCTTGTAGCACTCGATAGCGCCTATCAAAAAATGGGTTTACTTTCTACGTACTTCTACTTTAATCAATTTTGTCGCTTAGTTTTTGTGTTGCACACTTTTTTTTGACGCGTCAAATATATAGTACCTCTCGCGTTTGTTGTATAACTTTAGTTGTTGTAAGAATGTTGTTGTTAAAAAAAAAATTGTTAAGACTATAATACAGTTTTAAAGCAACTTAAATGATTAAACGCATCGCATTTTAAAGGACTGAATTAAAAATTAATTATGAGGGATAAGGGTGTACACTTTTTTGACGCTGACCGTAAATGAAAACATTAAAATATTTTTTCTACCTTCGGCGAGTAAATTTGATAACTACACTTCATGGTATTCATGATTGTTTAGACCTTTAGTTCGATTAACTCAAATGTTTTTTAATTAATTTAAACAATTAACAACTGATATCGTGTAATAAATTTTCGCGTTAAAAAAATCATGTAATTAATGTCAAAGCAGGTCATATTAAATTTATTTGCAGAACAAAAAAAAAGCATTTAATTTAAATATATTTGTTTTTTATTTTAATCATTTGGGATTTTAATTAAATTTTATTTTAAAAATAACAGTTTATTTGCAATAAATATAAATTAAGTCAAATAGTTTTTTTTTAGTTAACAATTTTATATTAAAAAATTATAAAAAAACGTCTAATAAAAAATTGTTACCACAACGGAAATGGCCACTTTTGGAGCTATGGACTTTAGCGTGGAATTTATTCTATTGGTTTGTTTTAAGCTACGATCACCCTGTTAATGCCATATTTATTTGAACAGTGCTACCAATTTTGCGTATTAAGATTTACACTTGAATTAACATGGTTGAATAAAAGGTTTTGGTATATACTAGAACATTCGAAATTAGTGTCAATTTACTATTAAAGATGCCGCATTGTGCTTAGTCAGTTAGTCGTAATTTAACAGTCAAAGAGTAAAGTCGTGCTAAGGCGTTCGTAAAAGTGTTGAGTAAATTTGTGTATTAAGTGCAAGTTAAATAAGTTGGACACTGCACAAAGTTAAATCGCAATAAATAACTACATAAAAAAAACAACAAATTCATTGTTTTATTTTATTCTAAGCAATTTAAAGGAACTCAAACGTTTTAAAAATTTTATAATCCATCCAAACTCTACAAGATAGATATCATTGTCTCAACAATATCGTCTTTAGGGAAAATTCTGCCAAATTTTGAAAGCCTCACCAAAGACAATAAGTACGCTGTAACGAGAGTGAATAAGGAACTGCAGCATGGCAAGAAAAAAGAGATAGAAAGAATCAAGTATGGAAAAATTGCAGGAGTAGAAATAAAGTGCTGTAATGGCAAAAATGAATACCTAGTGATAGATACTAAAAATGTACATTTGGTCTCAAATGACTGTGACAAAGAGGTTATTTGATTATTGACTTAGAAATCAAATGTGCACTATAGCAGAAATGGTTAATATCCCGGCTAAAAAATCACAAGGTCTACAGGACCTGAATGTCTGTAAACAAATCGAGGCCAAGAATTGTTCAAAGCCATGCACAGAAACGCATAATCTTTGATTAAAAAATCAGTGTCTGGTCATTGCAACGATTAAAAACTAAAGTCAACAACAACAAAATAAATAAATAAATAAATTAAATTAAAAAATAATTTTAAAACTTAAGGTGGGCTTAATGAGTAGCTGTTCTCAGAATAGCAGGCTTGGTTCCAAAATCGATCCCTTTGAGCTACCACGTGTTTACTATTGTACCAAAATCCTTACAACTTCTGTGATCAGCTTCAGTCAGCCATTTCAATAATTATTATGAAATCAAGATTTTCCGCAAAGCTGCATTCAATCATCAAATATCGGGTAATGACAAAAATATGCAACAGAGACTTCTCCTCCTCTTCATTATTGCAGGAATAATTTGGTCGAATTTCCAGGCGTCTTTACCAAGATTAAAGTGGTCAGAGCAACCCGACATTTATAAACAATGTTTGCTGTACTGTGAAGGTGGCGTCGTGTAATGCTTATAGCGTGGATATATAACACAAACGGTCCAGGTTCGAATCCCAGCAGAGAAGAGTTTCGACTGTTTAATACAGATACTTCCATCTAAAGAAGCCCTTTTAACCTTCCAGTTTACCTCTGGCGATAACGACAAACATCATACGAATGATCAGGAGAAAACGCCACTTACTAGGAAAAAATACGATGCTAAGTAAAGATCATCCCCACCATCACTTAGCATCACCAGCGACCAGTCCGGGGCCGTTATGGGGCCGAAAGTGGAGGCGGCACGTGTTTGTATTTGCACTCACGTATCACTAAGCCTGACCAGAGGTATTCTGGTGCCAAGGGAATCGGGAGCCCCAGGGATTCCGATCTCTGCCCGATTGAAGGATCTTCGTGTTTCCTGTGGCTTAGACCTAAGGCACAGGCAGAGCGCGAGCTCGGTGTGGTGTTGCATCTCTTCAACCGAGTTCAGTGACCCATATCACACAGGAGTTTAGATAGTCTCCAACTCCTCACCAAGGTGTGAAGGTTATGAGTGTCCTAACAACACGCCTACAAATTTGTACTAATTTGTGATATTAACACGTGGGTTCATAGGTGGGGGCGTTGGTGGACGCATCGTATTCACCCGTGCCATTGGGGCAACGTGGGATATGCTAGCGCGGCGAAGACTGACGTAAGCCGAGATAGCACTCCATCACTTAGCATCACCGGCGACCAGTCTGGGGCCATTATGTGGCCGAAACTCGTGTTACTAAGCCTGAATAGAGTTGTTTTGATGCCACGTGTGTCAAGAGCCTAGGGATTGTGATCTCTGCCCGACCGTTTGAGTAGGCCACCTTGTGGGAGCTTCATGGTGGCTGTGGTTTATAACCAAAACACAGGCAGAGCGTGAGGCTCGGTATAGTGTTGCATCTCCTCAAGCGGGTGCTGTGACCCATATCACGGCAGGAGTTTAAATGATCTCCAACACTTCACCAAGGTGTGAGAGTTAATGTCATCACAACGCGCCTTTGAATTTGGTACTCCATGGTATTCCAGCGCGGCGAGACACATTATAGCACCATCACCATCATTAGCAAGAATCTTCACCATTTCACACAATCATCTTGGAGCGAGCTACAATAGTTTAATCATCTACGAGGGCGGATTGACATTGAAGCTACCTAGCGCTAGATGGCAGCACAAACAAACGTCAGCTGTTAAAATTTTAGCCAAATTCATCGATTAGTTTATTTGTTGTAGTCGTTTGAATTAAGCAACTTTTGTGTTTCTTGGAAAATGGAGAAAAGTGAATTTCGTGTAGTGAATAAACACTATTATTTGAAAGGCAAAACGGCGAAAGAAACAAAAGAAAAGCTTGATAAACATTACGGCGAATCTACTCTGTCAGATTATATGGTAAAATATTGGATTGCTGAATTTAAACGGGGCCGAACAAGCACTGCAACAATACCATCAACAGGAAGGCCAAAAGAGGTGGTTACTGAAGAAAATATCAAGAAAATCCTCGATATCGTTACTACGGATCGCCGGGTCAAAATACGTGAGATTGCTGAAATGGTAAACATATCATGTGAACGTGTGTTCAACATTTTGCGTGAACATTTGCATATGAAAAAGTAATCGGCAAGATGGGTGCCACGTTTGCTCAGTGTTGAACAAAAATGAGTTCGACAGATCACTTCACACCGGTGTTTGGACATGATAAAGCATAATCCTGCTTATTTTTGGCCTAGATTAATAACTGTTGATGAAACGTGGGTCCGCCACTACACACCTGAAACCAAAAATCAATCAAAGCAATGGGTGAAAGCTGGTGGAAGTGCTTCGAAGAAGGCGAAGACAGCGAAATCGGCTGGCAAAGCTATGGCCACTGTATTTTGGGATGCATACGGAGTATTGCTCATCGATTATCATAAAAAGGGATCCACAATCACAGGAGAGTATTATCGTGCATTATTGGATCAATTGGATGATGCAATCAAGGGAAAACGACCACGTTTAAACAAGAAAAAAGAGCTCTATCTTCAAGACAACGCATCGGTTCACACAGCATTAGATACGATGCTAAAACTACGAGAATTCCACTTCGAACTGGTTGATCATCCATCTTATAGTCCATATTTAGCCCCTAGTGACTTTTTCCTCTTTCCAAACTTGAAAAAATGACTCCCAGGAAAAAGATTCATCTCAAACGAAGAAGTGATTGCCGAACCTAATGGGTATTTTGAGGAGTTCCCGAAATCGTATTATTCAGATGGTATAAAAAAGTTGGAAAAGCGTCTTACTAAGTGTATTGAATGGTTTTCGAAAAAGAAAATGTTTTTTTCCTAATTAGGTAGCTTCAATATCAATCCGCCCTCGTACTTTGCTTGAAAAATCGATGGATGCTTTGTGTAAAGCCAATATGCTCCATATAGTAGTGACAGAGAGAAAAAAAATTATACTCTGCACCGATGTTAATATGTCCGCTTTGCTATAATTAAATATAAAAATATCCCAGTAGAATACCTCGTAATTCTGGATATATTATGCTTCAATATTTATAGTAATTGCTGCCTTAAGAACACTGCATTAGTGTTGAGGTCTTCTGAACATAGTGATCTTCAGCCGCTATAAAAAATCTCCTAGTCAGCATTGCCATATTTCTAAAATTCATTTTAGACATGGTAAATCTACTAAATTAGTTAAGATTAAGATTAAATAATTAATTTAATTAATCAGAGTCTACCAAACTTTCGTTAGCTACATAGCCTTAAACAGCCCGATACTAGCAAAGGTTAAGATCTGTTATGAATATATGCAAACTTTTACACAATAACTGGCACAAGTTCTTTGACTAAAATTGGAAAAAAACTTTTTCGAAACGTTCCATAATATGGTTTCATAGATTTATGTTTGAGATATTTTGTTGGCAAAAGTCCTGCAGTTCAAAGGAGAGGCACATTTGACATAAGAATAAACCATGCAACTTGCATAATATGCTATATGATACATTGTATTGACGATATTGATAACGTTGAGCTCTATTGATTTTGTGTTTGTCTCTCATCGACATAAAAATTTCAATATTTGTTGACTGCATCTCTTTTATTAAATGGAAAACAAAGGTTCTCCTGTGTGTATCCACATATAACTACAAGTACTAGTTTTGCGAACAATTTAATGAAATTTTATACAACCGATTCAATTTTCTATATTTTTAACCATTTTTTTCTTTTTTGATTTTAACAAATAAAAAAAAGAAAAGCCTACCATTTCTCCATATTCATATTGAATCCTTTAACAAATTCAAAATTTAATATCATGCTATAAATTTTAAAATAGTAATCAAATAAAAAAGGTACTTGACATGGTCAAAAGTACATTTTCTAAGTACATGTGAGATATGACTGTACTTTAAAAAATATATTTTATTTTTATTTCCACAAAAAGTAATAAAAAAACCGACCAAAATAAAGTTTACAGTCCATAAGTATACATAGCAGGGGTCAATGTGGTCGTTTTTTTCTGGGGGCGGTGGGTAGTGAGTAGAAACCATAAAATTTGCTAACAAATTTATAATGAATTGTACTAAAAAAAGGCAATTTGGTAACGTTGAGTATAAAATATGTATTTATGGCAAATATAATATGTTGCTATAATATATGCAACGAATGTGTTGTATACAAGCACTTACGGATACGCTTATTTATACCCAAAAAGAAAATGTTAGAAAATAAACCTTAGAAATAATTTCAAGGTTTCATGGAAATATTTTGCATATGTGGCTTATAATCATAGCTATGAAGGTAAGTGCAAAAGTTGTACTGAATGTATGGGAATATGATGGGAAACTAATTTTAAGTTTCTATATAGAAGAGAAAGAAGGAAGCTTCAGTTGATTTTCTAATTTTGAAAATATTTTTCTGATTAAGGGAAAACAGTGTATGTTTTCTAAAGTCATTAATGGTTGTTGCAAGTTATGGTTTGTGATAATCTTAACACTAAAGCTACCACGACATGGTCAAATGACTCGTTGTATGTTTTTTGTAAAAATTTCTTGTAAATAACACTATAATTTAGTCATTTGCCTTAGGTTAGTTCAGGAGGGAGCCGTAGCCTCGTTGAGTAAAGGCACAGTTGAGCACACATACAGCGAAGCCCATATGCTAGCCGCCTAGTCTTGTTTAAGCGGTCTTGACCATCATCCAGAGGTCTCTTATAGAAGCACAAACCTGTAAATCACTTCGGAACCCAGCGCGATAGTCTAACAAATCTAGCTTTTAGTCTAATATCGATGATCGATAGTTCCGATGGGCTATCGAGACAGAGAGAGCCGAATGTGATTAATCTACGTCCATCTACGTGATTAATCTACGGACCACACTCTCCTCTTCCTCAGTCGTTCTATAATCTCGACAGAATCCTTTGCCGGTAAGCGCAGCCTTTGCACGTGCCTATCCTTAAAGCAATGCGGCATGAGGATAGACACAGTAGAGGAGATGCTCCCACCATCCAATTTCAATAACTACCATCCAATCTAGGCCAAACAAGTTTAGCAGTAAAGAAAGATTCCTCCTTGGCTTAGCGTTCAATTAGTAGCTCTGCCTAATAGGCAGCTTACTGGAGGACAGTACACCCACCTTCATTGGTAAATAACTGTCCGGAAGCAGTATGCCCGCCATAGCAAACTTATTAGCTAAACAATTACTCGGAATATCCGTGTTACGCTGCAATAGTTGAGAAAACGGAGTGATACCCTGAGCTTCGGAAAAATTCAACTGCTCACCCCATTCTCACATTTAGAACCGTTAGTATAGATTACCACCGAATTGCAGAGAAGAATGAGTCAGAATCCTAATGTTCTCTGTTAGGGATTACGGAATAAAATTCTCATCCAGCACTGGTGCCGATGGAACATAGCCAATATCTAGAACTATCTGAGGAACCCCTCAGATAGAAAGAAGGAGTGACAAGGCATTAAGTCTCATCGCTAAAAGTTTAGCCAGTTGTCTAACAACTATCCCGGAAGGAAGCCACCTATGCATGACAAAAAGGTTCTTTATAAAAGTGGTAAGCAATGCCCGTGTGATCTTGATTACTTATCGAAGGCAGTTCACCAAAAGACCTCTCCACCTTTACTAATTAATTTCAAAAATACGTTGAGTAGGCATAGTTTTGTGGTTAGAGAACACGCAGAACAACACAAATGACCCAGGTTCGAGCCCCAGCAAAGGAGATGGCGAAGAAAACATTTAATTGTGGTTTCGAATGTTTAATAAAGAGGGTTCATCTTCCCTTTATTCAACTCAATTTTAAAAATAAAGTAGAAGCCCACCTGACCTTCCCGCATACCTCTGGCGACGATGACAAACATCAGACGAATGATCAAGAAAACACGCCACCTACTGGAAAAAAATTACAATGCTAAAAGTAAAGATCACCACCAATTAGCAAGGATCTTTACCACTGCGCAAAAATCATATGAAGGAAGCGGATTAATCTCCAACTTGCAAAGATCAATCAGTTTTGATTTGATTGATTGAAACTGAAACAAAGCAATGAATGAGGAGAAAAAAATCCTCTCTCGCTAACTTATTTACCGAAAAAATATATGTAACCTGCCATAGCTACTGCAAGGAGTCATTTGACACACTATGGTATGAACAGGTACATATACAGTATCGGTAGGCTTAGTGTTTATAACGTTTAAAAATTATAAATCACTTTTATTTATGCTGATCAATTAAGTATCACTTTCTAAACCATTCTGCTGGGTGTTCATGTAAATCTAAATAACTTTTGTTACAACAGGCTACTTTTATCATATGACAACTATAGCCTAATATTAGTCAAGACCAAACTTAAATTGTTACGAGCCATCAAAATAAATTTTTGAAAAATATTGGCAGAGCTTTATCCAAATAAGAAATCAACATAAATTAGTATATTGTATTATTACGATTGTTATTATATTATTACGATCGACTTAAAATTCAATTAAGTTTTTAATCGATTATACAAAACGACTGTTAATTATTTTTTAGACGCTATCTTACGGTGCTCAAAGTACAGATTAACACCAAGCATAGATGTGAGCTTACAGACTGCCTAAACGATTGACATTTTATGGATCATGGCCCTTAGTTAGGATTGTAGCACCACACCTAGCTGGCGTTGATCCAGTGGTTTGGCTTAAGGTCTTACAAGAGCCTCTCACACCATAGTCAGATAGAACCTCCGATAGCAGCGGTATCAGAGTCAAGCCTCCGATCAGTTCTGATAGCATATATTTTTTTATTAAAAGTATGTTGCAAGTGGAACTCCATTCCAATGCTTCGATTTTGATCAAAAGTTGTCAGCTTTTGTGGTTTAAGTGTTCCCATACAAATTGAAAAAAAGTTCGGCTACAATTGTGTATATTTCCATATTCGTTTTTAAAGTATAATATTGTTACCTTTTAAAATTTTTAAAACTTTTGAGTTCCTTTTAATTGCGTCAAAATATAATAAATAGCACGCTGTTGTTGTTTTACGTTTCTTATTTCATCATTTTTACTTTATACTCTTTAACTTAATAGAGCATATTATTTACCTTGCACTTAATATTCGTTTATATAACACTTTTATTTAAGCCTAAACATGACTTTACTTTATAACTGCAAAACGATGACTAAACTAGCAATTTCATAAGGCGCCACCTTTTTATATACAATTTAAATTACTTCCGAATGTTCTTATACGTCCTACAACATTCACATTATTTCCGCTAATTTCAAATGTAACACCCAAAGATGGTCGAATCGGCAATACTGCTAAATACGAGGTGACACATTAACAACATAAACTGTCATAAACCAATACACCAAAGTCCCACAATACTATTTTAAAGGGCACTGATGTGGTGCATCTCTTGTTTAAGGCATTTTTAATTTAGTAACAATATCATACTGAAACTTTCTGTCCACTTTCTTTTTATATACAGCATACATGTCCTATGGTCGACCACAAAAAAGTTATAAAACTGTACCACAACTTAGTATAATTGGATGATAATATATACGAAAGTATGTTAACAAAATGTCCTTTAGATAATAATCATTCACATCATTATCTTCAGTCTAATAATTATAACGTTAAACATAAATTGTACGGTTCATGTAAAGTACCCCATAAAAGTATACATAATATATACATAAAAAAAGTTATAAGAGAAAAATATAAATATTTTTATTAATAAAAATTATTTGGAATATTTTGACTCTTTACCGTAAAGGACAACCAACAATTTGGTTTGTGGTCTGTACACTCATATTTCAATATCTGAATAATTTATTTATTTAAAAGTCTAAGTGTGTTTGTCGAACGTTTTATCGTCATGTGACACTTAAAAAATGGGTTTAAATATTTACATATTTTTTTAAAATTTTTATTGGAATTGTAGATAAAAGGACTCCAAATTATCATCATCATCATAGATATTTAATATGTTAATTGATGTTTTCAGTGGAAAAATACGAATATTTTATGAGCAGAAGTGATAAAGTGTGGGAGGAAGTTTGTTTTAAATTTTAAAAAGCCTGGCATTTTATGTTAAAGTGTTAAGAAAGTTATAAACATGCTACTCATTGAGAAGAAGATAGAAGGAAAAAAAGATATTTGTTTAAAAACACGTGGATTTTTATGATATCGACTAAGATAACAAAATAAAGCCGTTCTTTTTTCTACTAAACTTTTAGAAAACTGCTTCACGTATTTTATTTTAGTGGTTTGTGGTAAAACACATGGTTATGCCGAATATTTATAAGTCTAGAGAAAGTTTTTGGTTTTGATTTGTAGTTTAAAATTAAAATTATGTTCTTAAATCAGAAAGCAGAAATATGTTATTATAGTATATATATAGGGTCCGCCATCTGACCTTTTTTTTCAACTAGTGCTTATTTCGTGAATGGTAACACTTAGCTCATGTCTGATTTGACAGATAATTGGTTTTATCCTTTCGCTGAACGAATATGGTTGTGTATACGCTTGAACAACGCTGGGAAATATTGCGACATTACTTTGATCGATCGACTTACAAAAGATGCCGATTTTGCCAAAAAAAAAATCATCTTTTCAGATAAAGCTCATTTTGATCTTGGCGGGTATATAAACAAGCAAAATTGACGCATTTGGGGCACAGAAAACCCACATGCATACATTGAAAAGCCGATACACCCAAGACGAGTCACTGTTTGGCGCGGATTTTGGTCCAGAGGCATAATTGGGTCATTTTTCTTCGAAAATGAGCAAGGAGTGGCCGTTACAGTCAATGTCGATCGTTATCGGGCCAAGTTGAACGAATTTTTGTTCACAAAAATTGAAGAGGAGGATATTAGCAACATTTGGTTTCAACAGGATGGCGCTACGTGTCACATAGCCGAAGCTACACTCGATGTTTTGCGCCCTGTTTTTGAAAATCGCATTATCAGCCGCAGAGCTGATGTCGTTTGGCCACTTCGGAGCTGCGATTTGACACCATTGGGGATTTGTGGGGTGCCGTCAAAGATAAGTGTTACGCCAACAAGCCAGAGAGAATTGACGCTTTAAAGGACAATATTCGTGAAGCCATTGGTGAAATACCGCTGCACACAATCGATAATGTCTTTAAGAATTGGACCGACCGTGTAGGCTACTGCATGGCCAGCTGAGGCAGCCATTTGAATGAAGTTATTTTCCATTATTAACCGGAAGGATTGTACTTTCAAATAAAAAAATAAATTTAAGAAAATATTCAATAGTTTTTTTTATGGCATTTTCAAAAAAAAAAAAAAAATATTTGGCGGACCCTTTAGTATGTAATATGTAATATGTTAGTTTGTTCATTTCGTATATATGTGTTGCGTTTTACGTGCTCTTCTCTCATTAAAGCCTTATAGGATATTGCTTTAAATTATGCATCTAACAATGTGCGTGTATTATTACAGACTAGGGAGATCGAATGGTTATTATTCGACCGGTTTTAATCGGTTTTTTTGGTTTTGTCGAATAAAGTTTTCTTAAAATGTTAATTTTGGAATAGCGAATAAGCCGGTTAACTTAAATATGCATAATTTTTATACGTTTTAATATATTTTGTTTTAAATATGCTCATCGTTTTTTCCAAATTTAATAAAGTCTTATTTCTATACCATGACTACCTTGAACGTCTCACAAAGAACGTGATAACCATGGTAGATACACTTGAGCAACAATAATTTTTTCTAAATTTTTGTAATTAAATATTAATTGTTAACCGGCGGACGTCTCAGCAAATGAAACAAAGTATTTTATTTACAAATAAGTATAAACTTTAATGTGAAAATTCATTTATATATTAATTACTTCAAACAAATTCATAGAGTTTTTTTAATTAGTTAACACAATATTATTAATTTAACTTACACTTGTGTTCCTATTGGGTAAAATAAATATTTACTGCAGCCTGCACGAAAGAAGTGGATCCCTTTTATAATTGTCGCTTAACACACATGAGGATCCCCTTTTTACATTCCTTACAAAGGACAGACATTTCTTTTCTTTTTTTTAAATTTATTAATATTTATTATCACTAGTGTTACCAGACTACATATTTATGAAACAGGGTAACGCAACAGTTAAAATTTTATATATGGAGAGTAGACCCATGGAAAATGATCTATAAACGCCGGATTTTCACAGCGTAAATACTCATAACCAGTCGTTCAGTAATGCTTTAGGGTGATACCGCTGTTGAAAATTGTTAGATTGTGTGGCCTGGGATGGAACCGAGGACTTCTTGCTTGGTAGGCGAGTGTCTTAACTAACGTACCACAATGGCACACACTATTAAATACGTGGTGTGTGCATTTATGTTTCTATAGATATCCTCTGAAGTGTGCAAATATTTGAAAGCCGTTGGAATCAAAGGTTAGGTTAAATGGGTCGCTCGCATTTTTCGACTATACTCGGAGCCTAGCCCACTATGGCCCACTGTGATCCTCCAACAAGGACGGATCCATTAAAGAGGCCAACAGGCTAGACATAGAAGAACAATCCCCACATAAGGACCCAAAAATATCAGTTACCTCATTTGAGCCAACCGCTACACTTGAAAAAGATAAACAACTTCGAAAGTGACACATCCCTAAGACAGTCCAGATCATGGAAATGACAAAACCCAAATGCCTAAATTAAAGCTCCCATAGCTCCGATTCCTCCTCATATTAATCCTGACAGCTCTCACAGCAGCCATGACCAAGGCATCCCATGCGCTCCGACAAGCAACTCATTATACAATGCCCAGTAATTATGCTCGTAAAAGCCCAATCAAACCCTTCCAAGCCTAAGAAAAGACTTAGTTAATTTCCATGGAAAGAGAAAGCCAAGGCATTTTGTATATTTAACAAGTGGATATATTGGTCCATTCGTGTTCTATCCTGCTCATTGCCCGACGACGCACATAGATGGGAATATACGTCCTCCTGTGCGGCGAGAGACATAGAAGACCCTATAGTAGCGCACTTATCAGCAATTTTAATCCCTCGGATGCCCTCATGACTTAGAACCCATATAGGTTCGACATGATATCGTTCTAGATGGGCCAGTAAGCACCGGGTAGTCTGAGAGAGATGCTGAGATCCAGATCATCAAAATAAAAGTAACTAGAAATGAAACTACGTTGTAAAAAATTAATTACTGTATGAAATATTAGAACGTTGTGTTTTTGAGGAAGAAATGTTTAAGGCCCTAAAAAAGCCGAACGTTGTCGCAGCATACTTACTTGCTAGACACTACGACAAGGTAAAAAAAATTAAAAAACTTTATTTGCTAATGCAACAAGAATTGAAAAATTTTTTTTAATAAAAGTACCGGTTAACCAGTTATTTAATTAATTCTTAACCGAAAACCGGTTAGTTTAAATTTGAAAATTTTCGAATTATTCGAAAACCGGTTTTTAAAAATAGTCGTGTAATCGATCTCCCTATAACAGAAACAGAAGCGACAATTTAGATCTATATGGACTAAGTTGTACAGACCCCTTTGCGAAATTGACAGCATTGACTGAATGAGAATTTAAAAAGACAATAGACTTTCTATTATTTATGTTCGCACTATAGCCACTATATACTCAGAACATTTTTATATTATCAGCCTGGATTTAATTTCAAAAATACACAAAATTTAGAGAAATGTATGAAAGCTTTATTTGAGTCGGTAGAACGATCTATATAATTGAATGTTTAAAGAGGATTTCATGTAAATGTTGACCGCAGCTACGTATCAAATGGTTCATACACTGGGTCCAATTTTGGCATAGTTTCTCAAACATATCGTCCGTTATCTCATGAATAAATTCTTCAATATTGGCTTCCAGTACGTCATTCGTTTTGGGCTTGCCCTTATAGATATAAGCCTTAACACGACACCACAAAAATAGTCTTAAGTCGTACAATCTTGGCGACCAACTGACCGGCTCCACAAGTGAAATAAAATGCTCACCGAACTTGCCTCTTAATTGAGCCATTGTTTCGCGTACTCTGTGACATGTGGTACCGTGTTGTTGAAACCACATGTCAGCCAAGTCCAGCCTTTTCATTTTTAGAAAAAAATAAGATTGTAATAATCGCACGGTAGTGCTCGCAATTCACAATAACGTTCATGTCTGCGTCGATTTGAAAAAGTATTGTCCAATGATGCCACCGGCCCAAAAACCATACTAAACAGTGTATTTTTTTGGATGCATTGGCAGTTCTTGTAATACTGCTCTGCATAACAAATGCGGCAATTTAGCTGGTTCACTTATCCATTCAAACAGAAATGAGTTTGCCCTTGAACTCAATTTTCCGATAAAAAAGTTCTTAATCGATCATGAATATTGATAACAATATTCGATAGTCTCCAAGCGCTGTTAGAGTGTAGGTATACAACACATGCGGTCCAGGTTCGCAAAGTATATGATAAGAAAAAGTAAAAAAATTTAATTGCGGTTTGAATATTTGAGATGACGAACATCAGACGAATGATCAGAAGAAAACGCCACCTACTGGGAAAAAATTACAATGCTAACCAAAAATCATCACCACCACTAAGCACAGATCTTCACCATTACACGCAATTATATAAAGGCGAGCTACTGTAGATTAATCATCTACTTAATTTAAAAATCAACTTGTTTAATGAAACTGAAACAAGCAATGCATGTTTTGTGGTCCCAAGAACTGTTACTCCTCTAGCGAGTACAAAAAAGAATTATTCGAAGAAGCACCGCCAGCTGGCAACTTGGTACGAACATTCACTGTATGGGTACCGCATCACTCGTTTGTTTATTTTATTTTTTTAATTTTATCGACATCAACCAGTTATACTTGTTGAGTCATATAAAAAACTTTGCGATTTTTTCCACTGGATGCTTTTGAAAGACATATACTGATTACCACTTGTGCTTGTAACTCATCGTATTCTCATACAAAAAAGTTATATTGATGTAAAAACGAAATTCTATTAGCGAACGCTGGTACCAAGCGTACTTTGCTTATTTTAGATGCTGAAATTTGATATCTATGATGAATTTCGCTATGATAGGTCAGCTACTGGAAAAGTGAATAAAATTTTTCAGCTGCTAGGGCAAGACTTTTGCACACAATGCCAGCAGATAGCAGAGACAACAAGGCTTAAGCATTATCACAGCTTGATTTCATTTAAAAAAGGAAAGGATATGAAAGAGTGGATGAACTGGCCAGAAAAGGACCTTCTACTATACTGGTGAGGCCAAACCCTTTTGTAGACTAGGAAGGAGGGAAAGTTGGGATATTGAGAGGTGCGTACTCTTTTCTGATCTTACGGGCTTTAGACACTCTAATCTTCTATTAAGTAACTTCAACAAAACAAAAGGAACTTTGAATCCCGCATAGGAATGTCCAGAGACAACCCGAGGATATTGAAGGTACTTTTCACCGGTCATTGCAGGCTAAATGGACATTTAAGTAAAATGAGAATAGTCAAAAGTCCGATGTGTAGATTCTGTGCCGGGGGAGTTCGAATCACCAGAGCACGTACTTGAAGCACTCTAGGTGGTAGTATATGGGTGTCTAACAGTTGTTAGGTGGGTAGTTATCATGGTTGGTGGCATATTGAAATTCGTCAGATCAGCAAGGTTGGGGCAGATACTATAGGGAAACGTTACATAGATGGAGGGCTGTAAAACAGATCGAAGAATCGAAGTACTTTTGTACCCAGATTATAATAATAATGACGCAAAGATATTTAATAAAACGCTGATAAAACGTAACGATATTTAACCATATTTACGAGCGATAAAAAATTAGTTAAGTACGAGAATTCTTAAGGTCTCGCGCCTATTTTCAAACAACTTTTAAGCCTGGATTAACGGCAAATATTATGTTGAATGTCAGGTGTGGTTGGGAAGGTATTATACATTATGAGTTGCTGCAAGCTGTCGAAACGATCAAATCTGATCTCTTTTGCTTACAAGTCTGCTGTTTGAATGAAGCAATCAAGAAATATCTGCCAGAATTAGCCAACATTCATAACAATGCCAGGCTACATATTTCTCTGATGATCCGTCAAATAATTACTGAACTCAGTTGAAAATTTGTATCACCCACCGTATGACTAGCACCAGCTGTGGAACCAAAATTAGTAATGCATTCTAGCATTTTCATTTTCAGGTTCCCAATGTTGTAAATATGGCAATGAAATGCTTATTGGCGTTAAAGCTTCCATATAGGCTACGGCCTCTGCAGAAATTTTTCTTTTTTTCTTTTTGACCCATTTTCTGCCAACTATTCCTTAACTGGATTGCGAATATAAAATATCTTTTTATGTAAAAATCTTAGACAAATAGTTTCAAACCATCCTACAATAGCTGGCACTGTGCTACTGTTCAGGATAAGAGCTGTCTGTCACCTGCTTTCATAAAAGTGGGTCATATTAATTATTTTTTTTTTAAACTTATGTTATTGTATAGCAAAAACAAAATCTAATTTCATTTTAATTCTGTAATAATAAATTTATATTTTAAAAATAAATTATTGTTGTGCTTGTTTTTTTAAAAATTTAATTCTTCTTATTTTAATAATTCACAAAAAAAAAAAAACAAATAAAAAAAATGTTGTCAACTTTTTTTGCTTCTCAAACACACAGTTGTGAAATAGAAGCCATAAACATATGTTTTTATTTTGTTTAAAAAATTTATTCATATGTAAGGGTGTGTATTTCAAAATATGAGTATATTTTTGCTTTTATTTTATATTTCTGTTAAAATATTCATAAATTTGCATTGCTTTGTAGCATTTAATTGTGAATATATGTGTGTGTGTGTTAATGTGTTTGTGTATTTCTCATGGTATAAATTTTACATCAACACTAATTAAAACATTGTTAACCCAAATAACTTTTAAAATTAGTTGAAACAAAAAACAGTAGAAAATAAAAACTATTTTAAAAAATAAACAACAACAAAAACACCATCTAATGTAAACATATGTTAAATGCATACATCTGTATATATAAATATATATTAGGCCGGGTCGATTTGTAAGAACGCAAAAAAATTGCCCGAGTTACAGGGAAAATCGTATTCTGGGGATCAAAATAAGAAACTTTGCCAAGTAATCATACTTCTAAAATGAATTCTGAGGTTCCTTATTTTGACCCAAAGGGCGAATTTTGAAAAATCCTACTGTGACCCATTTTAAATGCCCCAATCGAGTCTAATTTTATGACCAACCCCCACTATCTTGGGAAAACCGACCCACGCATGCTAGCGGCACAACCCCTGGAGCCACATACAAAGGAGGGTTCCCAAAGAAAAAAATTGAAAAAATCATCATTTTTGGCACTTTACATGAAACAATCATCCTCTACACCGCAAGATGAAGCAACAACAACGTCAACAACTTTCGAAAACCCAATGAGTCATATACCCAAGCATGATGTTACTCTGCGTATTTTGATTTGAATGATCTTCATTTACCGACCAAATTGGATACCTTGAGATATTATTTTTACTTCAGCGAACGTGCTAAAAAAGGACAGAAACGTTTTTCCATAAATCATTCGCTACTCAAGTAGCAAACAAGTTGATTCGAATTTGGGAAAAACTTTAAATTAAATTGAATAGATTGCTGAACAAATATCAAGCGGAAGACAAGCAAAGATACTATAACCCATTTCCAGAGATTGTAAAATCTCTGAAAAAAATTGTTTACATTGGAAAATGCAAATACGATTTCAAGACATCTGTATGTATATGCGGATTGGTTCCAGAACGCTTCAAAGAGTTTATGCACGATCAACATAAAATTGCACATTCTCGCTGGCTCACCAAAGCCGCTAGATTATTACGATTATATGTGACAAAGGAAAATCCTTCCGAAAATTTATGGTTTTTGGTTGAACTTATAATTAATTTTATGGGCCAATGTACTTCAATACCAAGTATTATAGCTCTGTAGTATACGATAGTGAATTATTTTTCAAGTTCATTACTAGGTCACGGTTTGTACAACCTCGTTTACGAAGTATAGACAATCCAATAATTAAAGATAATGGGTATTATGCGCATTCGTAACATATCTTGTAGCACAGTCTCTATAAAGAAAATTCTACGCTATTGAACCGATGTTGAATACTCAACGGAACTTAAAGTTTATAAAAAACCAGATATAAACTTTCATTGCATAAAATACACGGAAATAACCAATTTGAATGATATAAATAACGTTTTTAATCATCATAACACGCGAAGCATTCCGTACGATACATTGAAAGAATATTTAAATCAAGATGATCTACCGTCATTATAAAGGGTCCGCCATATTTTTTTTTTTTTTTTTTTTTTGAAAATGCTATAAAAAGAACTACTGAATATTTTCTCAAATTTCTTTTTTTACTTGAAAGTACAATCCTTCCGGTTAATAATGGAAAATAACTTCATTCAAATGGCTGCCTCGGCTGGCCATGCAGTAGCCTACACGATTGGTCCAATTTTTAAGCACATTATCGATTGTGTGCAGCTGTATTTCACCAATGGCTTCACGAATATTGTCCTTTAAAGTGTTAATTGTCTCTGGCTTGTTGGCGTAACACTTATCTTTGACGGCACCCCACAAATAATAGTCCAACGGTGTCAAATCGCAGCTCCGAGGTGGCCAAGCGACACCAGCTCTGCGGCTGATAATGCGATTTTCAAAAACAGGTCGCAAGACATCGAGTGTAGCTTCGGCTGTGTGGCACATAGCGCCGTCCTGTTGAAACCAAACGTTGCTAATATCCTCCTCTTCAAAAATTCATTCAAAATGGCCCGATAACGATCGCCATTGACTGTAACGGCCGCTCCTTGCTCATTTTCGAAGCAAAATGGCCCAATTCTGCCTCCGCACCAAACAGTGACTCGTCTTGGGTGTACCGCCTTTTCAATGTATGCGTGCGGGTTTTCTGTACTCAAAATGTGACAATTTTGCTTGTTTACATACCCGCCAAAATCAAAATTAGCTTCATTTGAACACATCGCACACATTCTGTAACATTACCATGATTTTCAAAGTAATTTCACAATATTTCCCAGCATTGTTCAAGCGTATACACAACCATATTCGTTCAGCGGAAGGATAAAACTAATTATCTATCAAATCAGATATGAGCTAAGTGTTACCATTTACGAAACAAGCACTAATTGAAAAAAAATTTAGATGGCGGACCAGATACAAGGAACGAAAAGACATGTTCAATTGCTAGCTAGCGTTTCCAAATGAGTTATACCAAAAAATGTAGACGCTCTTATAGCGACGACATCCGAGAGCCGTGCGAAATTGCTCTGACTTGAGAGCAAACAAGATTTCAAACAATAATTTTTTTGTAGTTACTTTTCTATTAAGTTGTATTAAAAAACAAACTCCAAAACAAAACAAACATAGCCATTTCGCTGATTGTTTCATGTATAGTGCCAAAAATGGTGATTTTTTGAAATTTTTTTTGGGACCCTCCTCCAGGGAAATTCCACAGGATGTTCTACTAGCATGGGTGGGTCTTATTGCGTTAGACTCGTTTGGGGCACTTTAAATGGGTCAAAGTAATATATTCCAAAATTTGACCTTTGGGTCAAAATAAGAACATCAGAATTCGTTTTTTAGGTATAGTTCCTTGAGCAAAGTTTCTTATTTTGATCCCTAGAATACGATTTTCCTTGTCACTTGAGCGATTTTTAAGTCGAGCCGCCCTATTATGTATAGAAAAACGCATAAACAAACAAACATGCAAAAAATATTAAAAAAAAAAATAAATATAAACATGGAACTCTGTTAATAAACATACACATTAGCATATGCATACACATATTCACATATTTGAGGTCAACATAAACACGTACACATACCTAAGCACACCTACATACATGCATGTATTTACTTTTGAAATTGACAAAAACTAAAACTTTTATGCAACACAAATACCCACCATTTTCTACTTTTCTTTTCTCCCATTTATGCCCTACACCGCCCTAGATGTTTGTAGTGTAGCTGTGGAATTTTGTGCTGATACCTGTAGCGTTTCATGATAATAGTCCGATATCCGGGATTACTTTACTTTTCCATAACTTTTTATTATAAAAACAGATTTCGGTTTTTTATTGCCAAAAAAATAATGTTATTCGAAACTGTTTGTAACTTTCTTAGGCTATTTTTTTTCCGTCAGACCTCTATGACTTGATTCAGTTCCAGGAATCAAGTTGATGTTCACGCGAAGTAAATGATTAATTTACTTTAGCTCGCCTCCATATGATTGTGTGTATTGTTGAAGATCCTTGCTAAATTGTGGTTGTGATCCTTCCTTAGCATTGCAATTTTTTCCCAATAGGTAACGTTTTTCTGTCCATTGTTTGTCATCACGACCAGAGGTTAGCTGGGAGGTCAGGGTGGACTTCCTTAGATGGAATTGTCTGTATGGGGGTTGAAGTCTCCATATTAAACACTCGAAACGGCAATTCTATATTTCTCGTCATGTCCTCTGCTGGGATACGAACCTGAGCCTCTTTTGTTGTATGCCTGCCCGATACTTTACACCAGCCCACCGCGTCCCCTTTCTGCCAATCATGTATTATGCTCGTATTAAAAGATAACGTTTTTAATTCAAAACAGTAGAGAATCCGTCCAAATGCTGTGAATAATATTGGTGGATAATCGTTTTATATTTTTTAAAGAACGATGTGACCTCAAAACTCATCTTTTTTGAATTCTGGTGTTTTGTCTTAGATTAGAGTTCAAAGCGGACTAAAAACTCATACAAATTGTAACCACACTCTTTCAAACTCTCCTCTGAAGCGATCACATAATTGCGTTTATGGTATATTGTGATTGAATGACGTTACTAAATTGGAGAAAATCTTGTCATAATTGAGCCTGAACACTGCCAACATTCCTTTTAAGTGTTAACAACATTACTTTGAATAGTCAAAGTAGTGCTTTTGTTTTATCCCAGTATATGAGAAAATGAAAATTTTTAAAAAAGATTTGCTGTTTTGATTCTCACAGGAAACATGGACATTTACGCTATACCGAGCAGATACTGTTTCATGCCTAAAAAGGCTATTGAGCATACATATTTTCGGTCTGAGCAGCCCAGACACAAATGCTTGAGCATGCATAGTAAGGTGCTCGAATATATAAAAAAATATTTCACAAAGATTGACCAGAGTTGTGTTCAATTACAGTAGGCACTGAGTTTCACTAAAATTTTGATTTATCTTTAGTATTGAAATGCGACTACTGTTTGGAAGTGACATTCTTACTGCAAAACTTTTCCTAAAAAAATTGAAGTTACATTGCAATTAACACCTGAGCCATAAGTGAATGAATCCTTTAATTACTACTCGGATGCATTATTAAGTATTAACTTCAATGTCAACCATGTTGTTAAAAACTGTTGATTTGTTTTGATCAGGGGCATATAGTTTATGATTATATCGATACCATTTTAAAACAAGTAATATGCGATAAAAAAGCGTAAAAGTAAAATAAGAAACCGATCAGAAAAATTTCGGTGCATGAAAGATGGCTTATATAGAAAGAATAGTTGGAGGGAAATTCCGGAATTGGAATTCCGAAAAAGGACAATCTAAGCCAATGCAAAAATTACAGAGGCATCATGTTATTGCCAGTCCCATCAAAGCTACTCACTAGGATTCTGCTTAATCGCATAAACGCCAAACTGAAGTCGATCATACGAAGACAGCTGAGTTTCGTTCCAGCCCGTCTTATGTGAACCACATAAACACATTATAATCATCGCCAAGCAGTCAGTCGAGCGGAAAATAGCATTATAACTCGTATTAATAGACTACAGCATAGATAGAGGCTGTATCTAAGCTGCATTACGGCGGAATAGAATAGCGCCTAAGCTGCTAAGGCTCATAAAGATACTATTCGGTTTAAGCAGCAGGGTTATCTAAAATGGTAAACTATCAGACAATCTTACCACCTTCTCTTGAGTATATCAATGTTGTCTTATGTCACTCTTATTGTTACTGGTAGTTCTGGATGATGTCCCAACACGCAATTGATAAGGGTAATCGTGAAATCCGATGGAGCTTCCAACATCACCAGGAGGATATTGCATATGCCGCAGCGATATAAAGTGGTTTGACGATCAACTGCACGAAGACTAAAAGCCTTAAGATAAATGCGCTTGAATCTGACAGTATTTTTAAATTTGATGACGACATATTAGAAAATGTCGACTGCTTCAGCTACCTTGGTAGTGTAAACTTGTCATATGGTAGCGCAGAATATCTAAGGCACTATGCCTTTTTACAGCTCTGGAAAATTTGCAGACCATCCTCTCTATCAATGGGTACGGAAACACGATGGTTTAACTCATATATAGAACCTGCTGTACTGGTGCAAAGCGTGGCTGATGACAAAGACACTTTGTCAACAGGAGTCTGAAAAAAGTCCACAAGATCTGATGGCCATAGGCAACATCAAAGATCAAATGCAAGCAAATCCCCATACATATAAAAATCAAAAAGGAACAGATAGAATTGGATTGGACACACTCGACGGAAACAACCATTCGATATTTGCAGGCACCAGACCACAAGGTAGGCCGAACATACATGGAAGCGTACAACAGTGAAGGATATACAACAACTAAGATATTCTTTCATATAAAAGCCCTACGCTACACTGGTGTCCGGAGGACTTTAGAAGAAAGATGTAGAAAGACCACATATTATTGAGAGGATGTCAAGTTATCAATCAACTGTGTAAAGTAATTAACTATTGTACGTGTAATAATCACCCCCATGTTTCACAATTTTGTTACTACACCTAAAATATCTCAATGTTTCACGGACATTACTGTCATTGAAATTTTTCTTATTAAAAAAAATAATAATAAAATAAATATATAAAACCGATTGAGGCTGAGGTGCTGAGAGCTTAATATTTAGAATTTGACCTCTTAATATTAAATCAAAATATTTTCTTTTCTTATTTCAAAATGTAGATTCAACTGAAACTGCCACTGCTAAATAAGTGAAGATTGTTAACTTATCTAATTGATACCGGTATATTCGTCAGGAATGTAGTACAAAATATCATACAATGTCAACTAAACCATGCGCTACCAAAGATTACGTTCAAAGCTAAACAAAAATCTCCATATTCATAAAAATTATATTCGATTTATAAAAAGTTTAGAAAACATATTCTTTATGGAATCAATTTTTATGAATATGGGGGGAAGTGTTTTAGTTTTACTTTCCATTCAAAAAAAAAAAAAACTTGATGACCTTTTCCACTAAAATAATAACAACAAAGCACAACAACAAAAAATTAAATTTTTTTTTTAATTTTTTAAAGGAAAAAACTAAATAAAATCAAAAAAGGATTTAAAAAATCCTTTTATGTTATACAAGGACATTACCATACTACTAATACACATGTACATCGTTTATAATAGTTTATGGTCTTTGCGAAATTAATTTGCTTTTTCTAATTTTATTATTTTTGCATAAAACAACAACAATAACAACAACATATGCCAAAATTAGAAATAGGTGGACTAATTTTATATGCATTAATAATTATTTTTATTAAAAAAAATTCTTTTGCCCTAGTTGACGGTAACTGGCTAAAATTATTACTGCACAAAAAAATTGAAAGAAAAAAATTACTGAATCCTGCACGGACATAAAGTTAATTATAAGCTAATCATAAAATTATTTTAACATATACAGGTAATAAGTTAAGCGTATGGACGTAATTGCTTGATAAAATATTGTTACGAAAATAAGGTTGGGCACCACAGTCTTTATTACATCGCTAAAATAAATAAACAAAAGCTGCAAGAACAACTATACGTGCAGTTTACAAACAACAAAATCGACACCAACAAACATTATTAGCAGAGATAAAATAAATAAAATTAACACAGCAACAACAACAACAAACTAACAGCAAAGAAAACAAGTAACAGACAATAAACAAGCAATAACAAATACTAAGAGCTGAAAGAGGTAGATGTTCACATACGCATGGCTACAAAAGAATTAAAAAGAAATTAAAAGAAAGAAATAGAATCTGCCTAAAATAGCGAGAGGTTCGAGAGCCTTCGATGTGTTGTTTACTCAGCCATATAAAAAGCACATCGATGCGAACAGCAATCAGTTTATGTGTCATAAACTCAGTGAGTGCAGTTTAAGTAAAGTAAACTCAGCGAGTGCAAACTGTGTCAAGGGAGTATATAAGGAGTAAACTCGTGAAGTGAATCGTAAAGTAAAAAACAGCTTAGTTGGAGCTAACTCAGTAAAGAGAGTTAAGTATGGATAACCTATGGTTGAAAAGGTTGTGATGGAACCTAAGTTATAGCTACAATCGGGTTGGAAGATCTTTAGGAAGAAAGATCTCTCGAGTAATTGTTGTTATTTACAAAGTTGTAAACAGACAGTGCAATTAAGAATAAAAACTGTTATTGCTTGTAAAACGATTACAAGCAGTGGTACACAAAACTGTGTTGAATAAAAGAGTTTCAATTAAAACCAAACACAAAATTTATTTTATTTTAACTACAATCTACGAACTCATAAAAACACGTTTTTAAAAAGGTAAAAACGTAACAATATTGTTACCTTATTAGGTGTCTAGTTTATATTTTGAAACTTATATAAAGCAAGTCAAAAATCATACTCTTCTTGGGATAAATACGAAATATATGGGTTTTAAAATCTATGTATTCGATTTGATCGATATGTACGACTTACTTATCATGGTAAGCTTCTGCTGGGTAGTCTAACATTATAATATAAAGAAACATGCCTTTGAAAATTTCATTTTTTGGTTGTTGCTAAAAAGTATTAATTTACAAGGAGATGCTATTGATTAATTGATTAAGTATGGAGTTCCATTGTAATCAGAGCTGCCATTTATAAGGCAAGGACATATAAAGTCCTCAAACACTCGAAGGGCATAGAGTATTACGCACAGACATTGTGACCCAGAGTTGTAACTTTAAACTACTTCTTGTAACAGTGACTTCAAGGCAAGGTTGGAAAAAATAACCTAAAACACCGGGTTTTTTCTGGGTTTTATTGGGTTTTGATTATGCTTCAAAATTTCGCTCATTTCGACAAAATATTTCGTTTGTTTATATAGCGTGTTTTTTATAGAGGTATAGAAATTTAAGTTGGCATTACTTTTCAAGATGGCTACCGATTTAATAGCTGTCAAGTGATTTATTCTCAGTTTTGTTTGGCAATTCATCATGAATAGACTCACGCCCAGTGTAGATACATCGAATGGGCCCAAAACGAGATTACCGTTGACCCTGATTTTCATAAGCGATTTTTGTTTAGCGATGAAGCGCATATCTGGTTGAATGGCCACGTCAACAAACAAAACTGCCGCATTTGGAGTGAAGGTAATCCTCAAGTGTATGTGAAGACACCGTTACATCCAGAAAAACTGACTGTTTGGTGCGCTTTATGGGCTCGTGGAATCATTGGTCCGTACTTTTTTAAAAACGATGGTGGCCAGAACGTTACAGTCAATGGTGATCGGTATAGAGCCATTATTATTAACTTTTTCATTACTGAATTGAATAACCATGATGTCCAGGAGATGTGGTTTCAACAAGACGGCGCGACATGTCACACAGCTCGTGCCACAATAGATTTATTGAAAGACACGTTTGGTGACCGCCTAATTTCACGTTTTGGATCTCTGAATTGGCCTCCAAGATCTTGTGATTTAACACCGCTAGACTACTTTCTGTAGGACTATGTAAAGTCATTGATCTATGCGTTAAAGCCACAAACGCAAACTCTTAAGTTGTCTTTTTATCATTGTCTGCTTATGACTGCAATCATGTACATTCTCTGAGGCAACACTACTACGTTTAATAAAATAATTATTTGACTTTATCACACCAATTTCTTTAGTTTTAAAATAAAGTATTTAAACGATAATAAGATAGGAATAAAATAAAATAAAACAAAATGAAATAAAATACAGAACAAAAAAGCACAATTAAAGATTAAAACGTATTAAGAATTAATTACTGGTGTTTTTCTTTAATTGCGATATTTCGAAATCTCATAAAACCCAAATTTAAAATTTTTTTTTTTTTGTGTCTTGAGAGGAGCAGTTTTCTTTTCATTTTCATTGTTGCTCTTTATTGCTGCTGGCAGTTGAATTTTATTGTTAAGATTTAATCATGTTTTTAACATTTTGCTTCCTTTTCTTATTGACTTTTTCTTATTTCTGGAGACATGCAATTCATCAGATATATGGCAAATTAAGAAATACAGTGGGTGACAAAACTAATTAACAAAATTTTTATAACAGATTTTATTTTACCAACTGTTGTTTGCTTAGTCGGTAGGGTTTTGTTATAGTTTTTCAATTCCCAGTGAAGCATATATTAACGCATATGTCAGCTTGCGTACGAGTAACTATTTTGAAAGTTTCATCTTATTTTCTTGATTTATTTTTTCATTTTTTTTTTTTATTTTATTCGCATTTGCCAAATTACAAGTAATTTAACATGTAAGAGATTTAGCAAATAAACTTTTTTTCCAGAAGCTTGAATTCAGGCAATTTGCATTACTTTTTCCCACTTCTTAATCCTTTTTCGCAATGTCGTTAAATTAAATTGAATCTGTTGCTTCGCTTTAAGGTTGGAGACTTAAATCAATTTGTATGTTTGTTGAATTACTTGCAAAATTATTGTCAGTCTTATATGATTGGTTGGTGCTCTATATCAAAATTGTATTATGGTGTAAAATAAAAGAGTCTCAGGACCAAATCATTATACCCACAATGTATCGTGTGGGCCTTTTATACGTTTAAATTAAAAAATGCAATGAAACAAAAATGGTTTCAAATTTTGCCAAAATTATCTTTTTGTGACCTAAAATTGTTTCGGTTAGAAATTAAATATTATTTCATTCAAATAGCTGCCGCGGCTGGCCTCATAGTACCACATTCGATCGGACCAATTTTCGAGAACTTTTTCGAGTGTATCGGGTCGTACCACGGTAACGGCATTACGAATGTTGGCTTCCAAATGCTTAATTGTCACTAGTTTTTCGGCACAACACTTGTCTTCCACGGCGCCACACAAAAATAGTCCAGCGGTGTCAAATAGCAGCTTCTTGGCGGGAAACCGACATCACCATTTCGGCTTATTAAAATACCATCAAACTTTTGACGCAATAAATTGACAGTGGCATGAGATGTGTAGCAAGTTGCACTATCCCGTTGAAACCAAGCATCGCTCATATCAATTCCATGAAGAGCAGGTACAAAAAGATTGATTATTATGGTGCCGTCCTTATTTTCAACGAAATATAAGCCAATAATGCCTCCGCTCCACAACCCGAACCAAAACAGTTACTCGTAATGGGTGCATTGGCATCTGTAAGACCACGTTTAGGTTTTCTGAGCCCCAAATATGGCAATTTTGCTTATTAATCTACCCACCAAAGTGAAAATGAGCTTCATTTGAAAAAATTATTATTTTTTTTTTTGACAAAATCGACATCATCACTAAGTTTTTCGTTGGCCCATTTAGCGAAGCGAAAATGAAGCAGATGGTCAAGCGGCTTCACCTCCTTAACCAATTGAACTTTGTAAGGCGTCATACCGAGATCTTTTCGCAAAACCGGACGTTAAGTGGTTCGTGAAGTGTTCAATTCTTGAGAACGATGACGAGTTGATGTTGATAGACTCTCACCCACACTCTCAGCCACAGCTTCGATATTTTCGGGTGCATGCACTGTACACTTACGTCTTGGCGCATCAACAATTAAATCAGTTTCATGAACCTTAGCAATAAACTTGCGTATACCGGGCACTGTTGGTACTTCTTTACGATCAAATTTTGAACGAATTGCACGAAAATGTGCAATATTGTCTTTGCTTTGGAAATAAATTTCGAATAAAACCCAAGTGTAAATCGATTCATTTCGTTTAGTGGTGATAAAATACTGAATTTTGTGACAGAACAGAATGACATAAGTATTGCCAGATTCGAAATAACTGCTGGTTCGAATTTAAACCTATAGATGGCCCACCCGATACTTCAGAAAATTTTTAAAAATAAAAGATAAATATAATATTTTACGGTTATATCAAACATGCTTCTATAAAAGATGCGTTTTTTTCATCCAATATTCAGTCTTAGTTTCTGAAGCAACGCAAAGAATTTAGTTCAAAAATATCACTTCAAATAATAATCACCGTTTTAATTACGGTCTATCATGAAAACCAGTAGTCTTCTAGGCCACCTTAAGTTAGGTTAGGTTAAGGGGGGCTGCAAACAAACATCTAGCATACTGAAGCCCGATAGATCGCATTATAATACTTATAGCTTCCCTCTGACAGCCACTGATTAGTTATCTAACCAGTTCACCCTCTATGAACTCGCTGGTCAGCGCTATAGAAATTAACCGTAGAGCCCCAATACTAATTACATGCCCACCGAATATCCTAAGCCTAAGTCCCGCCAACATCGGGCATTCCAAAAGAAGAAGTTCCATAATCTCCTCATATTCTTGCAAACAACACCTATATAGGACAGAGTTCCTAGAGTCTAACCTAAGGGCGTGTCTCCCTACTATCACAATTACCCATAAGTGTTCCTATTACCGTGGATATCTTTCCTCTCGGAAAGTAAGCAGCTATCTAAACTTCTTCTTGTCCGCTCTCGCCCAGAGAATTCTAGCCTGCCTCCACTTCTGAATGTTGCTGTAATCCGGTATCGAAATACTCAGCCATTACTCCTAGCGATGAATAAAATATCTTTACCGTCAGGGTCTTAATAAACATAGTCACTAAGGATTTAGTAGCGCACTGACTGTCTATATAAATGCAGACTTTCCACATCGTTGTAACACTATTCCTTTATAAATCAGCAACACAAATAACGGCCACCTTTGCCGAACTCAGCAATGATCCGGTAACCTATAAAACATATTAATATGAAAATCAGGAGAATGGAAGCAACGTATTTATTAACACACAGTATAACCTCAAAAAGTTTAATATACTTTACTCACCTCCGGTGCTGTAAGGTATAATCGTTATATAAGAGCACAAATGAAACACCAAATCTAAGAAGAAAATTTAATTTGATTTCTTGCATTAAATCATTTAAATCTGAACTCATTCGATGATAAAAATCAAATTAAATTCTTTAATTTAATCTTTAACAAAAGCCAATATGATTTTCAAGTGGAAAAGAAGCAATCTTCAAATGTATGAATTAAATACCATATTTTACTTTATAATTTGTTAAAAATAATTTTTAATTTTGTTCATTTTATTTTGTTTTTTAATATAAAAAGAAGAAATTGCCTGAATACTACTGTGTGGTTAATATTGAAGCTGATAATCATACGCATTGTAGTACATTAGTGAGTAACAAACATTAACCCTTTGACGAATAGTAATTTTCCAGTAGGAATTTTTAAAATCATATTGCGCATTCTTCCTCGGAAAAGCAAATTTTCACGACTATCGTTTCGTCAACACTGAAAAACGAGAAAAATTATTCGTCGTCAAATATAAAACGTTGGGTACAAATTTTGTCGTTATAAAAAGTAAGCGATAAGCGAATGGCATTGAGCTTAAAAGCGCACTCATGATATAAGGGTGCTAATGTAGCTGATTAGTTTGAAATTAAATGTTCAACCATTTCCGAGCCATAATTTGTGAATAAATTCAAGGCCTTAGTTGGGCTTTGAATACAAATTCTCCATTTCATTATTGTAAATTACATATGTAATTTCTGAAAAGCGGAGTATTTGATGCTTAAAGTAGGAATCAATTCCTGGAGCCTTTCTCAAGAACTAAATTCAATGGATTTCGATCTATTTTAGTTAGAGATGTATAAATAAATAGCTTTCATGCATGCCTTAGTAGAATTTTTTAGTTTTCTTCTCTTTTTTGCTTATTATTTTTTCAATACTTTTATTTTTTTTTTTCAAAATGAAGATCATCACTGTATATGAAAAAGACTTTATTCAATATCATCGGACTTATGACTGTCAAAGACATCAACATCATCAACAACATCATCGTTATCGCCATCATCATCATCATCACTATATTGTTACGTTTTTACCTTTCTGAAAACGTGTATTTATGAGTTCGTAGATTGTAGTGAAATGAAATAAATTTTGTGTTTAGTTTTAATCCAAAATCCTTTATTTAACACAGTTTTGTACACCACTGTTTGTAATATTTTTACAGGCAATAACTATTCCCCATTCTGTTTACAACTTTGTAAGCAACAACAATTACTCGACAGATCTTTCTTCCTAAGGATCTTCCAACCCGACCGTCGATATAACTTTGGTTCGATCACAATCTTTTCAACCAGAGGAGGTTATCCACACTTAACTCTCTTTACTAAGTTAACTCCAACTAACCGTGAAGTAACAATCACGATTCACTTCACGATTTTACTCCTTATAAACTCTCTTCACACCAATAACACATTCGCTGAGTTAATTTTACTTAAACTGCAGTCGCTGAGTTTACGACACATAAATTGCTTGTTGTTCGCATCGAAGTGCTTTTTATATGGCTGAATAAACAACAATTCGAAAGCTCTCGAACCTCTCGATATTTCAGGCAGATTCCATTTCTTTCCTATAATTTTTTTTTTTAGTTCTTTTGTAGCCATGGTTATGTGAACATCTACCTCTTTCAGCTTTTAGTATTTGTTGTTGCTTGTTTATTGTCTGTTACTTGTTTTCTTTGATGTTATAAATGCTGGGGTGCCCAACCTTATTTTTGGAACAATATTGCTATTAACGTTTTCTTTTTTAATTTTCTCATATTGGATATAATTAGGTCGGAAGTCACTAGAAATCTTGAAAATACACCCTCATTCGATTTTTCTCGAAAAAATTTCTCGCACATTTTTTAAGTCACTATTTTGTGCTTCAGAGGCCTCTTTCGACAACTGCTCTATTGTTAATAAAGAATGACTTATTATTTTTGGTTCATGAATTAAATATTTGTGAAAACAGTTGGAGATAGTTTCATATTCAGCGTCATCAAGTGCAAACTTCTGAAGTGTCAAAATTTGTTTGAGAACGTGCATTTGCTTTATTAAATTGAAGTCAAGTTTTGTTACTTGTGCCGAAATGTCTGCATTTTGAAAGTAACGCTTTGCGGTGTGTCCGTCATTGGTATTTCCAAGTCCGGGTTTAGGCTGATAAATAACCAAACCCATTTCCGGCTTAACTTCACAAACATTATTTCTGAGCGTTACAAATAACAAGATATTCTGTATAATTATTCGAGGTTATTTCACATTACTGAGAATATAATATGTATTTACCAATCGATTTTCATGAATTATCAAAGGTATTTTTACTTATTGCATACTGTTACATATATCCAAGTACACGTACTTATGGGGAGGTCCCATCTGTTTTAGTAGTCTTCAATACCGCGTTTGATTTTGATACACTAATATAGTACATAATTCATCAAACGAAACGTTATTGTGAGCAGAAAGGTGTACTATTTTCTAGACGAAACAGTTTTTTTTTTTTTTTAATGATTATAACAACGAGTATTCACAGTTTGCCAGAAATACGATTGTACTGATGCATTTTTTCGTCCATTGTTTCCATTTATGTTTTTTACTGAGCTGTTTGTACTTTATTTGTTTCTCTACTATAAAATATTAAATAAAATAATAAATATAAAAAAAAATTATCCTTAATTTCTACCTTTAACGAAGAACGGGACACAATTGTTCCATCATATTTGCAACCACCTCCGGTAAAGTGTAAAACAGATTCAATATATTTTAGTTCTCTGATTTACATAAGACATTGCTACATATAAAACTAAAAGCATTGAGTCGGATAGGCACAAATAGCCATGACACTGCCACCTGAAAATATCTGTTGTGCCAAACATCCCGAGGCTCCGCTAAACGGAGCAGTTTCCAGAAGAATGCCCTCTACCCAGAGTATGAAAACGGCAATATCTTCAAAGTCAAGTCGAAGGACTTGCCCAAAAAAGGGCTCCATGAAAGATCGTCTACAAATGTTTGCCAAAGCAACATATTTACAGAGTATATGCTCTGTCGTCTCCTCAACCCCCTTACACAGGATTCAGTTACTATACTCATACCGAAGAGGTAATACTTAGGACAGCAATGGCTTGACAGAAAGCCAATAAGCCTCCTAATAGTCATCTTTTCCATGTGGCGTAGCTCTTTATTATAGGTGAAGGGTCCCATTAGCCGCTTCGCCTGCCTCAGACCCGTCATTGTACCCAGTATGACGAGTGTAGCTCATGCTCCCATTCATCGATTTTCGGCCTGGTCGTGACCCAGCTAATACCACAGTATGGTTCTGGTCCCAAGAAATCAGTGGACGTGTCCTGGCAGGGCGGGGCTAATTTCACCAGCGAACTCATATGCCCAAGGACCCAATAAAACGTTTGCTTATTCCTAGTTACCTTATTGCTTATTCCTAGTTTCTTGACATTCGTAAAGCACTCGAGCACCAGTTTTGAGTCTATATACTCCGAAGAAAGATCATAATAAATGAGGATCTAAAAAACAATGATGATCTAATAAATTATTTGTATCTAATAAATGGGGATTTAACAAATAAAGTTTCTAATAAATAAGATACCAAAACTTAGGATCTAATATGACCATTGGAAGCGTTTCTGATTCCACACTCCATATTAATACGTGCACAGATTGAGATAGCCTGGATCTCAGCCCAGAAAATGGTGGGCCATTTTCCCCAGACTTTGATATTTAGCCCGAATATCCAGGCACCCACAAGACTATCCATTTTAGATCCATCTGTGTATCATTGTAAACAGCCGGGGTTTACCTTAGGAACCCGCGATCATGAATAGCAACTTAGAACTTGCGACTGAAGTTGAAGCCACCAGTGCACACGTCACTTCTGTCCAACAGCAGCTAAGAGGCCCATATGATCGACTGAGTTAAGACCGCCACGTGTTAACAACCTGATGGCCCCCAGAGCAGCAGACTTCACACTTAAGATATCCAGAGAGCTCAGACCACTAAAAGTCTTCATGGCCACAGTGGGACAAAAACTATCCTAGGGTTAAGACCCCAAGTCTTGTCAATAAGACCATGACAAGCTCACATTGGGACAAGTTCCCATTAAACCTCTTAAAGCTAAGGCCTATTTCTGAAGCCTCGAGCAGCCTTGGGCCACCATACAATCGATGTATAAGAAAGTATTGGTCTAATTATCATGGTATACAACCAATAGACTATCCTAGGGTTAAGACCCCAAGTCTTGCCAATAAGACCATGACAATCTCACATTGCCCATGTAGCCTTACCTATAATGGATTATAAATCTCCGTTTCAATTAAGTCTCCTGTCGGGAGTAACCACCAGGAATATCACCTCCTTTGGCAGACCAATTGTGGTTCCTTTAATGAAATAGGCGCTATGCTCAATTTCAGTTTCCTAGTGAAAGAAACAATTATAGTCTTATTCAAATTGACAGACAGCTCCTGTGCATTGCACTACGCAGATATCAGGTTAAAGGATCGTTGCACTAAGTCCACCAACACAGCACCGTATTTGCCAACGACAATGATGATTTGCCAACGCATATCCAATAGCGTCATAGACACACTCATGTAGTCTGGCCAGAAGATAGTCTACGCTTAAGGACCAAGGCAATGGAGAGAGAACACCTCCTTGCGGGTAACATTTGGCGGCCCAAATCTACCAAGCTTGGAGTTGATCTAACTGTATAAAGTAATATAAAACTAGAATTGCAAAAAAATCATATTTTTGACTTTGAGATGCCCTTGAGACGAATTGTTTCAAATCTAACACTACTGATCAGATCAAATCTATTGGAAAATGTGGCTTAATTGACTGAAAAACCTAACGAGACATATGTGTTCCGTTCATCGTCAAAGGGTTAAAGTAAACTTGTGGTGGTGCTACGGTGCGTATGATTATTGATTTACAAAAGCAGAAGTCATTAAATGTTCTTAAAACAAACATAAAAAATAAAATAAAATAAAATAAAATAAAATAAAATAAAAATAAAATAAAATAAAAATAAAAATTATTAAATAATTTCAATAAAATAAAAAAAAAACTTAGAAACTGAAATTATTCTACTCATTATATTACGTTTCCTAGCAAGTATTTATTCAGGTACTTATATATGTAATACATTTTAATATTTTTTAAATGTCCTTTACAAAAAGCTTTTACTGTTTTCGAATTTAAATTTACTTGCTTGCATTTGCATCTTTTCCTCTTGATTGTTTTTATATGTATATGTATCTGTGTAATAAATATATATACGATTCAATTTTTCTTTTAAATTAAACCGCAATTCAAAATTTATTGTTGAACACACCATGAGTGCAACAACAGAAAATTAAAAATGAAAAATAAAATAAAAGGAACAAAACCGCTGATACAATATGAGCAGCAACAGTCGGAGCAGCAGTTTGAAGAAAAAGCTTGAAAGAAAAATAAATGTCATACAAAAAAGGACCAATAGATCCAAGAATAAAGAAGTAAGATAAGATAAATATATTATATAACCGAATATAATTCATACGTAATTCAAAAAGCAAAGATTTCTAAAAACATAAAAGCAATTAAAATAGTAATTTGGTGAGTTCCTTCAAAAATGGTTGTTGTGCCAAAAATATTCGATATAATCCATGGAATTTTTAATTTAAGGGCTAAATTCTGTGTAAATATTTCGTGGTTGTAAGCGCGATGAAAACCGCAATTGATAACATTCAACCATAAGAGTAACTGTGTGATCTCTTTTAGGGAAAATAAATAGGGATCAGAAATATTCCGAAAACAAAAATGATAAGATTATTGTCACGAAATAAATCTCAACAACAAGTCGTTAATCAAATGATGAATGAAATGAACCGGCAACGCCCTCACAGATCATGTGCATATTAAATAAACTGCCTTCGAATCATTATTCAGCAGTGTAATTCGCGACGCTGGACACTTTACTTTGATTTCATTGATTTCGAAAAGGCCGGCTTTTGATACCTTACTCGCCTGTATGGATCGCATAAGCCTGCCGAGGTATTTCGATATAAGCAGATTACATCATTATACATATATAATGATAACGTCAGTCAGAAAAAGATTTCGATAAACATCAATATGATCTCTCTTCGCTACTACTCAAAGTTGAACTCGACTGTGAATTACAAGTCTTATCCTCACAAAAAAGAATAGCCCACGGACTTAACATAAGACAGGGAAATTTTTACTATGTACCGGTTGGGCCATCTATCGGTCTAAGCTTGAATCAGCGGTTAAATCTGGCAATACTTACGTCATTCTATTCTGTCAAAAAATTCAGTATATTTTCTTCACCAAATGAAATAAAGCGAGTTACGCTTAAGCAACGTTAGGATTTATTGGAAATTTATTTCTAAAACAATTGGTTGACAATTGCACTAAAATATCGCACAAAATATGGTTGCAGAGAAAGTCAAACAGTGCCTGGTATACACAAGTTTATTGCTGAAGTTGGTGAAACAGATTTCATTACTGATGCGCGTAGGCGAGTTCGTCCAGTGCGTACACCCGAAAATATCGAAGCTGTGACTGAGAGCGTGCGTGACAATCCATTAACATCAAGAGTTCGCAAGAATTGAACATTTCACCCAACAGTTAACGTCGAATTTTGCGAAAAGATCTCTGTATGACGCCTTACACAGTTCAATTAGTTCAAGAGTTGAAGCCGAATGACCATCCGCTTCGTTTTCGCTTAGCTAGATTGGCCAACAAGAAGCTGAACGATGATGTCAATTTTTCAAAATAAGCAAAATTGCCTTATTTGGTGCTAAGAAAACCCAAACGTGGTATTCCAGTAGCCAGTACACCTATTAAGTGTGATTTTTTGGTGCGGCTTGTTGAGCGGACGCATTATTGGCGCATATTTCTTTGAAAATGAGGACAACGCAACCGTTATGGTCAATGGAGACACCTGTCGCACCTTGATAACCGATTTTTTTGTGCCCGCTCTTAATGGTATTGATGTGAACGTTGTTTGGCTTCAACAGGATGGCGCAACTTGCCACACATTTTATGCCACCATCGATTTACTGCGTAAAATGTTTGAAGGCCGTTTAATTAACCAAAATGATGATGTCAGTTGGCCGCCAAAAAGCAGCGATTTGACAACGTTGGACTATTTTATGTAAAGCTAGACAAGACGTTAAAGACAAGTTTTATGCCGACCAACCATAGAGAATTAAATATTTGAAGGCTTACATTCGTGATGCCATGGCCGAGATACAAACCCATACACTCGAAAACTGGTCCGATTGAATGGGGTACTCTGAGGCCAGCCATATGAATGAAAAAAAAAATTATCAAAATTGCAAACCGTTTTAGTTTTCTTGCGTTTTTAAATTTAAGCTTTTAAATGTTCCACACCCGATATATGAAGGTAACAATCACGTGGGTTGCAGGATACAGACAACATCTTTGCTAATGAACTAGCTAGAGCAGGTACTGAGCTCGATATTTTCGAATCAGAGCCTATCATTGGTGTTCCGATTGCTCGGCTAGGCTGGGTATTCTCCGGTTGATGTATGGAGAGGGTCAAAAGAGAACTAAATGTCTTCTCTCTCTAAGCCGCTCAGCCACCCATTGCACTCTTGCAATTCTCATGATCAAGAAGAGTGTAAGCAACAGCGGGAAGTATGGAAGAAGTACTAGACTCCCAGGACCGGTAATGAGAAGCGAAGTATTTGGCGTTGCTACACTGAAAACTGTCGAAATTTGAATTATTTCTTGTGAAACTGTTAACATTTCTTTTAGAAAACGAACTTTAGTGCAAATTTTCACATACTCACCTAAGCACTGCTTATTGTGGCTTTTCTTATTAACAACAACAACAACAATGTTAAAAATCTTAAAGCGAAATAAAAGAACAATTCAATAGAAAATGTACACATGCAATCACGCAAATAACAAACAAATGTGGGCAATAAGGGGCGTAAGAAGCTCGCAGCAAGAAATAGCAAAAAATCAAAAAGTAAAAGAAAAAGATACGAAAACTTTTGAAATTTTTTCTTTTTGCTTCAATTTGCCCAGCAAAATGAAAGGAAAACTATTTGTTTTTATTTAGAAAAGCCACAAAGAAATATGTGTGCGTGTGCTTGATAAAAGTATGGGGGGTGGGGTAACAAATTATGTACAATATAAGTATATGTCCATATATGTGGGGAGCATGAGTAACATGGTAAACTCAAAAACGAGTACTAAAAAAAATACGATTTCTAACTTTTAATAATGGAAAGAAAACTTATTTTCCGCTTATTCCTGTTAAATATTAAAGCTTACCAATGTACACACATACACACAAAGGATAGTTTGAAAATATTTTCAAACTTGCACACTTTTACTTTGGTCGTATAGATGTTGAACACACACACATATACATAAATACCTGGGATTTATTAATTATTTTACATTTACTGACACACTACCTGTATATCCTTAAGGGTTAAGGTAATTCATTTGCTTGCTATACTTACATTTATTTCGTTGCACTGTTGTTGTAATAGCTTTTGTACATGGTATGCCATATTTTTGATTATTGCACTCTTATTACATGCAACAATGGAAATTAAGAAAGTGTTTAAACATTTTCAAAAGAACCGACAAAGGAACACTCTGAAGCAAATGAAAATGAAATCAACTATACTGTAGCTACTCCTATATTATCCTTTTGATGTTATTATTTTTTGAAAGAAAATGCTATAAAATTACTCTAAAAACTCAATTAACTTTTTCTAGTTTCAATTTAAAATGAAAATGAATGATTCTGATAGGCTTTGTGACTGGGCATTGTCTAGTTTGCGGCGATACAGGGGAGCAGGGGACTGTGGAACACATGCTTTGCCGCAGCCCGGCTCTTTATGGACGCAGGCTCAGGTTGCTGGACCGGGGCTCTCTCGATGGCCTGGGTGATATTGCGTCGGCTAGTATAAGCGAGCTGCAGGCTTTCTCTCAGATCTCGGCGGTCTGTATCGAAACGTCGTAGCAAACGGTGGTGTATACGGAGAAAATAACGAGGCTAAAAATTTGTAAATCAATTTTCGGAAAATTTGCTGGTGAATTGTATTTTGTGAGCGGTTTTTCCTTGTGAATTGCTGTTTCTCAGAATTGAGAGTGACCTGCTGAAAATTTTGTTTCGTTGTTTTCGTGTGTATACATACGTGCCTGATTTTCCGGGCTGGAGAGAGAGTGAGAGCGGAGAGAGTTCACGGTGAGAGAAAGAGAAGGTGAGGAGAGAGGGTTGTTTCTTTGAAACAGCATCCTTGTGTTATTGAGTGAATTGCATTTTTGTGCTGCTTGCTTAATGTGACGTGTACTTTTACTGTTGATATTGCGATGCTAAATAGAAGTAAGAATAAAAGAAGGAAGAAGGAGAGCAGCGTACCTTGCACTGCTAGGGAAAATGCTGATGAGGTGTGGCCGATGCTACCTCCACCGGTTCACTTATCTGAATCGGTGGAGTGTAGCGGCGCTGGCTCGGAGGAGGAGGTTGAGGCGGTGTTATTGGAGGATGGTGTTGATAAGGAAGGCCATGGGCGTAAAGTGGTGAAGGATAAAAATGGGAGGAAATATTCGCTATTCCGGCCGAAAAGTATTTGGGTCGTGCGAGGAAGATTTCCGTGGAAATTGTTCGTTACCTCTGTATCGAGGGAAAGATGGAGGTTTCTTTGAAGGAGGATGGGATGCTTAAGTACATTGCAGGTTATGATTCGTTGGTTTGTGAGATGATGGAATTAATGGCGGTGATGAAGGGTAGACTGAATGTTTACGAGAAGATTGATGGTTGTGCTCCTGTTACGCGTAGTATGGAGGCGGTTGCGCTTGTTGTTGTGCCGGTAACTGTACCTGTTGCTGCGCCGGTGGTGGCCCCTGTCCCGCTTCCGGTGGTTCACCTGCCAGTGGAGACGTGGTCAGCGGTGATCAGAAATACTAATGGTGACAAGGTGGTTCCGAAGGAGTTGATGAAGAAGGTAGTAAAGGAGGTCTGGCCTTCATTGGACGCCTACGTTGGAGGATAGGGACTGTGTTGTTTCGAATGCAAGGGAAAAGCTGGGTCCTAGAGTGGTAGTGCAGGGTTTAAATGACAAGATTGATAAGGAGAGGTTCATGGAGGATTGAATTTCAGGAGCGGATGGCACGGGAGGTATTTCACCGTAGCATACCGGTTGTAAATGATTCGTGGAAGTCGGTTCGTGCACAGTTCGATGTCATACTGGAGGAAATGAAGAGGTCATGTCGGTGTTATATAATATCCTTGGGTGGTATGAGGAAACAAACGAAATTTTTTTTTCCCGTTAATTCTCTTGGGAGCATAAGGCTTTCACACAGCATCTACTTCTAAGACGATTTACAGCTGTTGATTTTGCCCATGTTAGGTTGTTCTGTCTCAGTTCTTGGATAATTGTGCGTCTCCAGGTGTTTTTTGGTCGACCACGATTTCATGAGCCTTGAGGATTCCATTCGGGTGACATTCTAGGGATACTTTCTGGACTTTTTCGGATGGTGTGACCGATCCATCCCCACTTTCTGTTCCTTATCTGTTTCAATATGGGTTCCCCATTAGTCATGCTTCACAGTTCTGTGTTACTTATGGTGTAAGGCCAGAATATTCTGCGTATGATTCTGAGGCACTTGTTAATGAATAACTGGAGTTTCTGTGTGATGTCATGCGATACAAGCCAGGTTTCACTGCCATACAGCAGTACCAATTTAACACATGAGTTGAGTATTCTGAGCTTATTTCGCCTGGATATATGTGAGCTTCTCCATACTGACTGCAGTTGTCCAAATGCCGCTCGAGCTTTGTTGAGCCTGATATCTACGTCTGTAGTCATTATACTTCCTAGATAGCAGAAGCTATCTACATACTCGACTGGCTGACCCTGTAGCATGATGTTTTCCGTGCTCGTATTGTTTATTCTCATGACCTTGGTTTTCTTGATGTTTATCTTAAGCCCAACACTACGGGCCAATCTTTCCAGGTCCTCCAGTTTCGACTGCATATTGGAAATCTTATGCGAGAGTAGACAAATGTCATATGCATAGTCCAAGCCTTCGAGTTGGCGTGAGAGACTCCATGTGATCGAATAATATGAATCAAGCTAATTGTCGAGAGAGCTAAGACCCACTGAACGCTATTGGGCTAGAATCAAGCAGTCAAAATCTTCGGTCAAACAAGTGTACAGCAATTAATGCGAAGCATTAAAAAAACAGCGATATTTCGCCAGAAATAAAAAATTATATGTTTGAAGTTTTTTAAATTAAGTTTAGATATTTGTCTTCATAATGCCAATAAAGTGTTTTTTTTTTTTTTCTTTTAACAAACTAAGGTTTTGAAGTCATTTAAAAATGTAAAAAAACATTTTGGAACACCCCTGATAAAAATATTTATTCTATTAAAATAAACCTTCTTCCTTATCACTATTACCCGTATAGTTGTCTCTCTCTCCGAAAAAGAATACAAAAATTTTACTAAAAAAAAATAAGAAAATAAACAAAAAAGTTGCAACTCTTTTTTAACTGAGAAAAGTGCAAAAAGTTGCGCTTTTTAGTTTTTATTGTTTTGAAAAACAAAAAAGAAAAGTTAAACACAAAAATAGTTGGAAGTAAAATTTTTTTACTTTAAAATAAAGACTGAATGTGGCTTCTAATTTTAAGTCCAAATCTATCGAAACCAAAAAGATTTGTTTGAGTGCTAACAATGCTTAGAAAGCATACAAATAAGAGCAATAGATAAGCATAAAAAAAGTCTAATGATTTCATTATTGCTCCTGCATTCAACATAAAGCATTTCTTTCCGTAATTTATTATTTATTTTTTGTTAATTTTTTCCATTCCTTTAAAATTTTATAGATTTTACTGTTCAATACCCTTTTGACCTTTGAGTAGTAGTGTTCGTTCTCAGTCGAAGGAGTCAAATAATGGGTTAGGGAGTAAGTTTGTAAGTTTTTCTATTTTGTTTTGAAGCAGCATAGTGACCAAACAAACCGTTAATTAATCATGAAACCATTCTCAATCACCTTCATTCAATGAGATTTGTAGAAAAGAAGAAGAAAGGAGAGAGAAAGGAATGAAAGCAATTAGTAGTTACAAAACAGGCACCCAAATAGACACCGGGCATCACCTAGTGAGCCAGCTTAACCTGATAAATAACCCTCCAGTTTATAAATCCTAGCTAACGCCACCAAGCCCAGGCCATTAAAAAAGCTCTGGTCCAGCATCCTAAATCTACGCCCTTAAAGAACCGAGCAATGCCAGAAGATAAGTTCCACAATCTCTGGTTCCCCCTTGTCGCCACAAACTCAGCAGAAATTTGGGGTACCTGCCTCCCATTAACCTATTATAATCCTAAGAGATACCATCCATAGACTGAGGACCCATTCTGTTCCTGGTCCTCTATAACTCCTCCTTTCTACGATGGGTCCAGCTATCTATTAAGCTCCCAAGGAAACCAAGCGGTGGTTTTATAAACGCATGCGCCATTTCAAATCCCCTAACCGCACCCTCCCTCAGGAGCTCATCTCAGTCACATTTGCTTCCACGCTAGTGTGTCGCGGAAACATTCACAGCTTGACATGAGGGCACTTTTGCAAAATGCAACCAGCAGTCAGTGTCTTGATAGCCGCCTCACTCTCTTTATAAAATACCACGCTGTCTGCTTCAACAGCGAAGCCGCGAAAACGCCAAGTTGCTCTAAGGACAGCGAAGACTTCTGCCAAGAAAAAATTGTGCCCGTTCAGGAGTCTATAGGACAGTCTGATGACACTGTCATCAAGGTTGACCCCGCACCCGTGCCCTCCTGGATCTTAGAGCCATATGTGACGATGGCATGGCCATTCACCAGTCTGTCAACACCTTGCCAAGACAAGACTCTCTGTTGGAAAATACTGTCGAAGTTCTATACTAAAGTCGCATTTCCTGACCCTGTAGTCCATAGACCCCTAAAATGGCAGAATGTCTATAATACAGAGCCTTGGCCGGGCCTCCTTCTAAATTCCTCAAGAAGCTCTTGGCAGCTCTCCTCTTCGTCACAACCTCCAGCGAGTTTAAGGACAGGAGGAGTACTTCTGAAAGTACCAGATATGCTCATTGCGACACACCTGTGTACATTTTCTGAAGCTCCCCAACAGGTATAACTACGAATTCATAGATCCACTTCACCGTTACCGAGCGAAGACCCTATCTCTTACCAATGGCACTTTTAACAAAACGACAACAGAAAAAGCAAAAAGAAATACCCTTCAAATTGCTTCTCAACATCTCTCCCGCCATAGCACCAATAAAATACGGGTTTCCGACATTCTGAAAAAGTTAGGATCTTTTGATAAAATTTATTGCACAACACGGAACTGTGTATGACATTTCAGGCAAGCCTACGAAAACGATTTCAGACAGGAAGAAATGGACAACTTCTAAGTAAATGGACGATGGAGATACTTTTCAGAGTCAATAATATAGTTCACTAGATACGGATATTGGACCTGTGTACAGGCTGCTATACAATTATTTGAAAAGGAAGTGTCTCGGGAAGAAATCTTATTTTACTTTCAAATAGCCAGTCATCTGTAAAAGCTCTGGGATCTTATAAAATGTCCTATATAATGCCCAAATTGGGAGCCATGCAAATTTTCCAAACGTACAAGATAGCGCAGGAAATTTAGCCAAAGAGTCATGGGCGAATAGAAAATTTGTTCCACCTACAATATCGTTGTTGGTGTTATTAGTGAACATTGTATACTGAACACTTATGCCAGGCCTTTGGGACTGGATCACCTGGCCAATGATTTCTACTGAAGTTGCGGGGATAAAGAAAAGGAGAAAATTATTTTTCACCTACCAAGCACATGCCCCGCGTTATATGATAGAAGAAAGCAGCAACTGGGCGTCTACTATGCTATCTGTCGGATACGGAAATTAGGTTTGGATGTTTTATTGTTTATTTATGTGCTTAGAAGTAGTATAATAACGGGACACACTAACCAAAGTGTGTCCCTCCTTTTGTGGATAGCCACCTCTACCTACCTACTTACCTATCGAATCATCACGTCAGAGATTATTTTTACATAAAATGAAGCAAAGAAGAGAGACTGTAGCTACAGGACATATACCAGAGCTTAGAGTGAAGCTTGACAACTATCGACATAAGGCCATGATCCGCGTTTGGTGCACTAGAAAATGACTTAAAGAAACCCAAGATCAAAAAGGAGCTCTACATAGCCATCATTCAGACTATACGGCTGAATATATCCCATTGACCCAAAACCAGTGTGCACAAATCACACTCGAAAAGCTCGAATGGGAGATTCTTCAGCATCCGTCGTATTCTCCGGACCTTGCACCTACGGATTACCATCTTTCCCGCCCTCTGTCGAACCATAAGCACTACTTTCTTTGATACCAGACCATGCGATTTTCTTTAAAAAAAAAGTATTCGATAGAAACGCTAACATTTTCCCCAACCCAAGAATAATTCAAAAAATTTATAATTTTCAAATCTCTCTTATTTGCTTTTAGTTTTTTTAAAACTAATTGCTGCCATTATTGAAGAAAAAAATTTAACAAAATGCTTAAGTTTGTTCAGAGCTGTTGGTTTGTATCTGTTTGTCTTGAAATAATCGTTTATTGCCATTTTTTATTTTATGTCTGAGGGTCTTATTAAGAACTTCATCGAAGCGTTCAATTGCATTGCTACGGTCATTGCATTTATTTTTCAGCTTTGAAATCTACAAAATACTTTCTCTCTATATACTTTAAATTACCAGGGACGGGAGTATAAAATTATATTGATGTGGTTGCAAGACAATGACTTGCTTGCATGCGTTGCCTATACACGCATAGCCCATAATATTAGAAAAGCCAACAATAGCTTAAAACAAATATAAACTTTGATGGTTATAGCTGTTCTTGTTGTTGTTTTGCTTATTGTTGTTGTTGTTTCATATGTCTGAGTAATTTGCAACATATAGAAGAGAAACAAGCATTTTAACAAAACATCTGACTTGTATTTGGCCTTTAAGCCAAACAATCCAATTAGAATGAAATGCGGTCATAGTTAGACCAATACACAAACAACATATGCATAATGTAACAAAATTTAATAGTGAAATGCTAACACACAATATGACGTAAGAAAACATATACGAGGGTTGTTTTAAAAGCTAGTTAAATATGTCCAAGTAAAATGGGTTTATTTTAAATATTAATTTTAAAAGCTATATATTTATTTTAGATAAGACTTTTCAAACAACCCTCGTATTTTTACACATACAATATTTACATTAAAATGTGTTGATATTTTGCCTACATTTCGGTTTCAGCTGTAATACTTCCCAATAAGAGGTTGAGTAAGAAGGGTTCATTACATTAAAACAAAACAAAACCCAGTTTATAGTGATGAGTTTCGAGGTGCAGAAGTTTAATTTTTTCTTCTGCTTCAGCTTCTACTTCTCCTTTGTGGCCCTAACTAGTGACACACACAAAATAAGTCTTTTCTTTATTTGCTATTGTAACCTTAAATGTTGCACACATTGACTAAGTGTTGCACGTATGAAAAGTAAGGAAAGTGTTAGTGTTTGAATAGAATTTGAGTTTTAGGTTATTCTGTGTCCTGTTATTGTCTTGTTCAACATACAACATAGACGATGCCACCAATGAAGTGTATTTTGATGTAGACATACTGTTGTACAAGCCAAAGGAAACACAAAGAGATCACACATGCATTACATATGCGTACAATCACATAGACCTACATGAGTGTGTGTAGGAATATGTAATACTGTGGCAGTATCTTGTAAAAAGGATGTAAATGAGGCTATCACCTCAGCATAAAATTTTGGTTGAAAAATAGAGTTACAAATATGTATGAATACAATTTGTGTATTGATTTTGCTAAATTCAAGCAAAGATTGTAAAATTTTTGCAGGAATATGAGCAGTAAGAATGAAAATTTCTATAACGATTTCGAAAAAATTTCAGAGTGTAAACAGGTGATTTGTTTCAATACGTCAAGTCAGAAAACTGTCTTGATTTTATATTGCAAAATAAACACACTTCCAAGCCCATCTAAACAGCAAGAATCAGTTTTTTGGGAAGAAGTTTTCAACAAGAATTAAAAGGCTTTTTTCACTCTTTCATTAATGAACAGGTCGTTGACACCACAAAGTCCATAGCGATAGATGAGAAAAAAGTAATAACCACCGTGTGGCGGTTCTATCGTTGCGCCGGCTTTTATATACAATTTAAATCACCTTCGAATGATCTTCTTACTACAACATTCGAATTATTTCAGTTAATTTCCAATGTAACACACAAAGATGGTCGAATTGGCAATGCTACTAAATACACAATAAGTACGTTGCCAGGATGACACATTAATAACTTTGACACAACCCAATATACCAAAATCTCACAATACAGACCCAAAGGCACTGATGTGCTGTATTTTCTTATACGACATTTATATTTTCGTAACGATACGATAAGAGCTGAGTGCCCTTAATTCGGCTTGACTATCGTCAATTGTGCCAATTGTCCAGATATATTTAAGCACATATGACAATAGCTATCATCTCAGCATAGAAAACGCTTAATTATTTCTCTATTGCTCTCGGTTTGGTCCATGAACTGCAGCACCGATCCAATTGGCAATTTTAGAGCTTTTGATATACCAGCACTAAGCTTTCATTAGACCAAAGTTCCCGGTCCTGTTTCTTAACCCTTAATCTTTTGTCAAAGCATAGTTCCAAATGCATACATAACCGAAATTTTATCTAGAATGGTTTATCCCCGACATATTTCAAAGCTTTTTGCCGAAAGACCTTTCCGCCGAACAAGCAGATATCCCTATCTTAAGGGAGTAAAGGTCTACTATGACGCCACTTTGTATATTCTCATTGCCCCAGTTACACCAAAGCTGACAAGTTTCTGTACCTTACCCACTTTATTTATCGTGGTTACGTCCTCAGCCTTTCTCCACCAAGCTATTGCTGCATAAGTGATAAGAGATCGAATAATGGTAGTATTGCATCATTCTTTCAAAATCACTAAGTCTTATCATAGATAAACCGATTTGCCAAAGAGCCTTTCTAACCTTAAATGACACACATTTTGGGTCATTCATTCTAAAATTTTTGTATTAGGAATCATGTAATTAAGACTATAATTAGAGGCTAAATTATAAGTGACTAAGCAAATTACGAAACCATGTTCTTGTGTGAACTTGCTATTAGTCTGGATTGCTCTGAAATTTCCAACTAAGCATTTTATTGCTTTCATTTATTATCTGAATAAACGTACAGTAGAATCCTGAAAAAGTTAACTCGTGTAAAAGTTAAAAGCTCAGCTAATTTAACCGAATTTTAGCGGCCAACCACCGCTCTAAAAAGTTAACTTATTAAGTAATAAAAGTGAACTTCTCTAGGTATAGGAATTTTGTACCAACGATACACTTCGGGATGGGTGAAAAATTGTACCTAAGATCAAAGTAGGCAAGATAGCGATGATTTTGAAGTGCCCGATATTAATAGCGTTACTGATTATTCAACAACCAAAAGTAAACATCAGCAACAGCTTTCGAGTTGAAAGCAAAAAAAAAAATGTAAGTATCGACTACATTTTTAAGCGGGGGTGAAGTGGTATAGTGGTTAGAGCGCACACATAACAACGCAAACGACCCAGGTTCGAGCCCTAGCAGAGGACATGACAAAGAAAAACGTAATTGTGGTTTCGAATTTTTAATAACGAAGCTTCAACTTCCCTCCAGACAACTCCATCTAACAAATAAAAAAGTATCCCCTTGACCTTCTCGCATACCTCTGGCAATGATAAAAAGCATCAGACGAATGATCAAAAAAACCCGCCACGTAGTGGAAAAAAATTACAATGCCAAAGTAAAGATCACCACCAATTAGCAAGGATCTTCACCACTACGCAAAATCATATGGAGGAAGCTACAGTGAATTAATCATCTACTTAACTTGATAGATCAAATTGCTTAAAGAAACTGAAACAAACCAATGGATGCTTTGTGCAAATATGCTCCCTAGAGAAGTGACGGAGAAAAAAAGTTAATAAATTTTGAAGCCATTTCGCACGAATTCGCCCGGTGGCGTATTTAAGCGACACTGTCACTATGATACTTTCGTAATTAAATCATCGTCACAATATATTAAGTATTAAGTCGAAGTTTCTATGAAAGTATCGTAAATGGAAAATTACACAGATAAATTCTCGTGACAATGATACAAACAAACTGATTTATGTACGACAACATCACTGCAATATTACCGGACTAAAGTAAACTGAAAGTTGCCGACGTTGTCTGTTATCAGTCGACTAAATGTTGAACGATACAGGATTTTGATTCTTGATGATATTTTTCGTTAGGACACACTAAAGAAAGACAAAATCAAATTCTGTCATCTATGAAAATTTAAACAATTATTAGACGTGACTTAATACAACGCAACTAACCAAACTTATGAGTCACAACGTATTTTATTAGTGGCGACAGATGATGGCACCGTAATGGATCAATTGAAATTTGGTTGTCTCCACATGGTTATGTTTATGGTATCTATTAAGATGCGTCTAACTGAGTCCTAAGTCAATAAATTTAATTATTGACATATGTATGTTTATAATGGTACTTTTTCACATTTGAAAAACGTCGGTAAACATTTTCTCGATTCTACAGTACATGCTCCCAAATTAAAACTCCATTTAATCTACCAAGTTTTTTTCAGAGACATCTTCAGCTAAAACTTTATACCCAAAAAACTGATATATATTTAGTTCTGTTAAGATCATATATAATATCTATATTCCTGTCAAAATTATTTGACAATAGCTTATGCTAAGTAATCTGTTCTAAAAATATTTCCTTTACTGTAGTTTTAACACATGTTTTCATCTTAAGAAAATTACTTTAATAAAAGCATGTATTCCTACGTATGTACATATGCAAGTGCATTCAGACAATTTGTTTCAGTTACAATTAAGAACTGTTGTTGTTGTCCTTAAGTAAAAGGAAATGTCCTTTTGAAGATTTTTACAAATCTTATGTTGTAAATATTTTCTATTTCTATAGAAATATGTCTTAATCAACATCTATTCTCTAGAATAATGTCCAAATGTTTAAACACCTTAATGAGCTAAGACATTTGACTACAAGGATGTCTATTTATATCCTTAGTAAGTCCACTTGTAAGGCAACAATTGAAAAATTTTAAAAATTTTGCAATAGAGAACAAAAAGCTAAAATTAAATTACCTTTTAGGTTAACCACAAAATCTAACGAAATCTTATTGAGGATATAAGACTTAATTGAGAGCTTTATTATCTATGAGTGTAATTGGATGTTTTAAATTGAAATTTTTGAAGAAAAAAAGGAATTATAATACTTTACTTACAAAGTTTTTAAAAAGAGACACACATTCGGGTCTATTTTGAATCATAAATTGATTCATAGATATGCGTTATAATAAACATCCGAACATATTTAAAATTGATAAAGAAATAAACAACAAAAATAGTTAATTAAACTATTAAACTTGAATTATTATTATTGAAACTCTAAAGTGTAGAAAAGCTTATGTTACCATTTCAAAGGATACAGCATCGCTTTTGAGCTTTAAATATAGCAGTCATTTTCCATGAATCTATCTGCAGACTAATGAGTTTCAAATAACGAAGCATGCGCTGGTGTCCGAAAAATTTTCGAAATCAATAAAAGCAACGCAAGTTGGCAATCATCACTCATCGGGCTGCTCAGTCATAATCTAAAGTCTACTTGAACACTGCAGAGCAGAGCACTGAATTAAAAGCCTTAAAAAGCTCACAAAGACGAATCAAATAGGCTATGTTGTTGAGGGTTATTCTGCATAAATTCTTACACTTACTGACGTGATCAAAGATCAGCAATTAATCACTACACATTATTCAAATTCTGCTACTCATAAAAGTAAGTAGCAATGAGTATGAATCTAACGTCGTACTCATACTCATAGCATTTATTAATTACTCAGAAAATATGCATAGTATTCATTCTTTACACTATTCAAAAGCAGAAAAAAACCCTCAACCTTATAATGAGTATTCAAATGTTCATATTCGAATCATACACATTTTGTCTTGTCTATGCACATTGAATCCAGATGATTATGAATTAATAGCGTCATATGATGTGCATAAGTAAAAATGTAGTAGTTTTAGTGGTAAAATGGAAATTACACGTCTGCAGAGACAGTAATGTTGATGTTTAAAAAAAAACTTTGTTTTTAATCAACATGCATGTGCCACATGTCCATGTTTCAGTGGCAACTAAAAGCAAGAGCGAAGAAACTTTTTAAAATTATTTTTCTCTTTTTAAAAAAAATGCCTACATTCTACGTGTAAGCTGATCGGGGACAAAAGTCCCATGAAAAGCTCATAACTGCTTTAGAGTGGATTTCGACAAAGAGCTGCTTTTCTCTCCTTTTTTCACACGTACGTAGTCACACGCATAAGCAAAAAATAAAAATAAAAAAAGAATAAAATAAACAAAGAGAAGTAAAGAGAAAACAAGTGGAAACCCACAATGCAATTGCAAAATGCATTAATATTAGCTCTCCATACACTGCTTTAGAGCATTGATGTCCATATAGTCGGACAATTGTCCTTTCTCATTTTACATGTATTCTTACGTTCTCGCTTTTAGTCGTCAATGAGACACCGACGAAAGCACATGTGCAAAGAATGTAAGCATATTTTTTTACGCACCGAAAAATAATTGTAAAAAGTTTACGATCTAGCTTTTAATTGCCACTAAAACAGCGACGAATGCGCATGTGTGACGGATGCATGTTGATTTTTTTAAGTTTTTATAAAACAGCAACTTTACTCTCTCTCTCTCTCTCTCTGAAAGAGTAATTTCCTCGTTCTCACGCAACTACATTTTTATCCTTGCACATCACTGCTTTAGAGTATGAATGCCTATGAGTACCCATTGTACTGAATGTGAATGAGTATAAGTATAAGGATTTATAAGTCATGATTCGAGTATACTCATCTTTTCAGCTGATTTCTGGTTATGATCATACAATAATTTTTTAAATAAATTACATCTTCGAATAGATCACTAGAATCCTAGTATAACTCGCATTAGCTTCCGATACTGCCTTTAATAGCTTTAGCCAACCAGATTTGCTGTATTCATTTTTAACTATTTTTCTTTTTATTTCTTTTACCATTACACTCTGTTATAAATTTATTCTTCTTTTATAATGTCAATATATTGTTGCCTTAGTTTATTCTAAAACCCTAATCGATTTTCAAACAATTATTTAAAATGCTTTTATAGGCCCAACAAAAACAGCCAACTAATTTAGCATGCGACCGCATTTTAACCAAACTTTGCCTCCATTTTGTATTACATGTTACTTCGTATACATTGGAATAAAATTCTATTTTCTGATTACTTTGTTAACCCCTCTTGCAGTCTTTAATGGTACCAATCTATACATTTTTCTTTTTTTCATTGTAGACAAAAAATTTCAATACAATACGATACGTTACGGTATTGAAGAATAAACATTTTCAACACAAATGTTATTCTGTTTTTAATGCAAGTAAAAGCTAGAGAAACAATGGATCAACCTCACATCACCATTATCATCGTCATTATTATCAACTTTATCGTTAACAATGCCTGTAGAACATACCTAGAAACCAACAGGAAGAGTAGCAACTACAGCAATAGTAATCGACAGCATCAAAAAGGAAAAAATGTTGCACATTGCCATTGCTAAACCCAATCCGCAATTGCCTAACCAATTGTGCTTACTTTTGTTATCGTTACTTAAAGCTTTTTTATTGTTGTAGTTATTGTTGTTGATGTTGCATATTGTCACACATATTCTCCAACAATATACAAGTAAGATGAAAAAAAATATGTCTATAAAGTATTTGCCTATTTCTATAGAAAAAAAAAATAAAATTGTTTGAAAAAGTGTTGCATTGAAATGAAATTTAAATTAAAAATGTTTTCTATCAAATGAATTCATGCCGACTATTTGTCAGACTCTGGTTAAATGAACAATGATTTTAGCGTAAAAATTGCGTGGCTATGCACTATTGCAAGTAAATACTAGTGTAGTAGAGACAACAGAGGCAAAATAATAAAAGAAACACATTTTGGACAATAAAAGACTTTGAAAACGTGCACCCTACTTTGGTATAAAAAAATAATGGAATTCTAATCAAAGTTCACGGGTACGTTACGTACCACCCTTACAAGCGTTTTTTTTTTTTTTTTTTTGTTATGCTAGGCTAGTTTGCACCTGGGATACTCGTCAGACAGCGGGCCAAGTTTGTAGCGGTGAGTCTGCACACCCTATCACGCTGGCATACTATTCCGTCTGGCCATTTCTCTATTCTATCTGAGCAAACTAGAGAGATTGGATGATATCGACTATGTTTCATTTGAATCTGAACTGTATAGGGGACTCCGTGTTATGATTCCTAGTAGAAAAGATTGTGCCTCTGACTCTATAATGCCAGCGATTCGGTGGATGTCTATACGAACGGCTCTAGACTAGAAAACAGGGTGGGCAATGGAAAATTTTCTGAAAATTTTCTATTCGCTTCCCGGACTACTGCACAGTATTTCAAGCCGAAATAATGCTGTAAAGTGGATGCGCAGTAAAAGGTCTCCTGCATAATGACATACCGGGTGTGCCACATATCGGTTTAAGCTTAAACCAGCGTTTATTTCGAATCTTATTTCATTCCATTCTGTCCAAAATTAAGTACATTATCTCCACTGAACGAAATGAATCGATTTACGCTTAAGCTACCTTGAGATTTATTGTTTCAAAAACAAAGACAACAAAATAATTATTCGAAAATTGCACGAACAAAGAAAGAACAGTAAAGAACGACCCACAGTGACCAGTATACGCAAGTTTATTACCAAAGTTAGTGAAACTGGTTTCATTGTTGATGCGCTAAGACGTAAGAGTGCTCGTATAGTGCGTACAGCCGAAAATATTGAAGCTGAGGCTGAAATCGTGCATGAGAAATCATCAACATCAACTCGTCATTATTTTCAAGGACTCAACGCACCAGTTTACGTCGAATTTGCGAAAAGATTATGTTATGACGCCTTATAAAAATCAATTAAAAAATCAAAAAAAAAAAAATAGAAAGGACATCGAGAAACTATATGATGATGTTGATTTTGCCAAAAAAAATCATATTTCGGATGAAACTCATTTTCATATCGATGGGTACGTTGATAAGCAAAACTGCCGTATTTGGGGCTCAGTAAACCCAAAACGTGCTCTTGCAGAAGCCAATGCACCCATTACGATTGACTGTTTGATGCGGCTTGTGAAGCGGAGGCATTAGTGGTCCATATTTCTGTGAAAATGAGGACGGCGCAACCATTATGGTTAATGGAGACACTTATCGCACCTTGATAACAGATTTTTTTGTGCCCGCTCTTCATGGTGTTGATGTGAACGATGTTCGGTTTCAACAGGATGCCACACATCTCATGGGTCATTAGCTGAAATGATGATGTAAAGAAGCTGCGATTTGGTACCGTTGGGCAGAGGCAATTGAGCATTTGAAGGACAATATTCGCGATGTCATTCCTTGAAAAAGTTGTCGAAAATTGGTTCGAACTAATGGAGTACTAAGAGGCCACCTGCTGCAGCCATACGAATGAAATAATATTTCATTTCTAACCGAAGCAATTGTATTTCAAAAAAAAGAATAAATTTGGCAAAATTTCGATCCGTTTTTGTCTTACTGCATTTTTAAATTTAAACTTTTAAATGGGCCACCCTATATAATGAAAATGAAATACAATGAACCTGGTGTTCTTGATAGATTTAGATGGAAATGTGCAGGGAGACACGACATGGGTTATATCCACCTCCATGGTCTTGGATCTGCTGGCGTTCATTGAAAAAGCTGTTAGTCTTCTTAACAAGCAATAGACTCGATGGGACACGTTAAATCTCATAGGAAGCAGTGTTTTACAACCAGAGTTGGCAAAAAACGAGTTGTATTGATGGGTATTTGATGAGTTTTTTAGGTTTTATTGGGTTTTATAGCTTTTTCCTAATTTCGTTCAATTAGACAATATTTTTTATTTATTCGTAAAATTACGTTGTTTCACTGTTCATAATGCAATTTTGCACTCTTGCTACGATCACGGCGTTGTGTACTATGAGCTGATAAACTCGGTGATCGGAGAAGATTGCAATCACTCCGTTTGAGTCAAGCACTATGAGAAAAACGGCCGGAAGATAAAGACAAACATGATTAAGTTATACTTTTGCATGACAACATCCGCCCTCACGTCCCAGAAGTTTCAAAACAGTTATTAGAAACGATCAAAGGTCGCAACCGCCGTATTCTCCGAACACTGCTCTGTCTGACTATTGTCTGGTGCGACGGATACAGTACTCATACCCCTTTATACGACCTTTTTTTATACAGCATTTCACTATTATGGCCTTTTTAATTGTAGAACACATTTGCTTTAGTGTGCAAATTGCCGCGTTCTATGGCTATTTTTTTTAACAAAAAGTGTACAAAAGGTAAACGCAACACATATTCATCTCGTTTTCAATTTACGGCCTTCATTTTCAGAACCTATATAGGCCGTATAAAGAGGAATGAGTGTATCTTTTAGCAGGTCATCGAATCACTTGCTTTGAATCAAATCGGCTTTAAAGTAGAAGCGCCTTAAAAAACAAAAGTTTTCCTGAGGCTGGACTTGGAAATTGGCTCAAAGGTGGGGAAAAGGTGTAAGCAATGATTTGATAAATTTGTTAATTAATTATCTTATTTTAGCAGAAAAATTGACCGAATTAATACATGAATTATACTTATTTTTGTTGTAAATAAACTACGAAAACCTTTAAATAAGAAACCAGCCCGGGTTTTTTAAATAAAGCGTGTTTTTTATAGAGGTATAGAAGTTTAAGTTGGCATTACTTTTCAAGATGGTAACCGATTTATCAGCTGTCAAGAGCTTTATTCTCAGTTTGGTATGGCAATTTATCGTGAATAGACCCACGCCCGGCGTAGATTCATGGAATGGGCCCAAAACGAGATTACCGTTGTTCCTGATTTTCATAAGCGAATTTATTTAGCGATGAAGCGCACTTCTGGTTGAATGGCTACGTCAACAAACAAAACTGCCACATTTGATGTGAAGGCAATCCTCAAGTGTATGTGGAAACACTGTTACATCCAGAAAAACTGACTGTTTGGTGCGCTTTATGGGCTGGTGGAATCATTGGTCCGTACTTTCTCAAAAACGATGGTGGCCAGAACGTTACAGTCAATGGTGATCGGTATAGAGCCATGATTACTTACTTTTTCATTCCTGAATTGAATAACCATGATGTCCAGGAGATGTGGTTTCAACAAGACGGCGCAACATGTCACACAGCTCGTGCCACAATCGATTTATTGAAAGACACGTTTGGTAAGCGCCTAGTTTCACGTTTTGGACCTGAGAACTGGTCTCCACGATCTTGTGATTTAACACCGCTAGACTACTTTCTGTGGGGCTATGTAAAGTCATTGGTCTATGCGGTAAAGCCACAAACGCTTGACCATTTGGAAGACAACATTCGCCGTGTTATTGCCGATATAAGGCCACAAATATTGGAAAAAGTCATCGAAAATTGGACGTCCAGATTTGACTACATCCCCTCCAGCCGTGGCGGTCATATGCCAGAAATCATATTTAAAATGTAATGTAATGGATTAACAGGAGTAATTTTTGCTAATTCATCAATTGATATTATTTTACATGATACTTATTATGTAGTAGCTCATTTCCATTATATGCTTTCAATAGGAGCTGTATTTGCAATTATAGCAGGATTTATTCACTGATACCCTCTTTTTACTGGTTTAACACTTAATGAAAAAATATTAAAAAGTCAATTTACAATTATATTTATTGGAGTAAATTTAACTTTCTTCCCTCAACATATCCTAGGTCTTGCAGGGATTATCTTTCGGATAAATAAAATTCATGTCAATCGAATAATCCATCGTTCTTTTATTGCAACTTAAAGTTCTATATCTCTATAAAAAACACCCCTTATAATAACCAGTGGGTTGCCAAATCTGGTTACAACTGTGCTCGGTGTGAATCAGTTAAATGCGGTATAATTTTTGCAAAATGTAGCATTATCTGAACCACCATTTTTATGTGAAATATATGTGAGTTTTATAAGCAAAACTGAATTTACTGCACAGATATGCAAAACCTCTAATACTGATGTGTCACCAACAAGCAAAATATCTAAACTATTACGTTATATTTGTGTGGACCTGAGAAGTAGTTCTCTCTGAAAAATCCATACAAGTAGCCTTCATAGTAGTCGTCTATACTGGTGATAAAATAGTTTATTTTTTATTTTATAGGCATGAGATAAATATTATTCTTGTAGATCTGAAATGTATTTTTTTTTAATCTTTTGCGCGGTTTATGTAGGCACTAAGTTGCTTAGTTACGAGTAGTAGTTACCATGTAAACTCTACTATACGACTGCCATTTACAAACCGCAATAGAACATAACCTCACAGACAATATATTGATGATTCTTTGAACAAGTCACCCAATAAAGGAATTAATTTTTAATTCCTAAGGGAAAGCGATAATATTTATCCATTATTATCAACCTGAAATCACTTTTTATTCCATTTCCTGAACTAATCTATACTCACATATCTACTGGTGATACAACATGATAGTTTCTTGTAAAGTAAAGAAGGTACTGAAACTCCCAGATTAATTAATAAACTTTTCTAGTCAAACTTATAGGTTAGCAAGCAGAATTGAAGCTCTTAAATTAAATATAAAAAATAACAAAATAAATAAAATAAATTCTTTTAAATTTTAAAATATTTTTGTATGAGTTTAAGTCCCTAAAGAGCTTAATTTTATAGCAAATAAGCTATTAAATCTAAAAAAAAAATATTGAAATAGACCCTTAAATTCAAGCTTTAAGTCAAAATTTTTCTATATTTTTTTTTCTTTTTTTCTTTCTTAAATGTTGTTTGGGTTGAATACCTCTGCGTATTTGGTTTTGTACTGAACTTCAATACTCTGCTTGTATAGGTTTGTACAATGTAATGCTGTTTTATCCCATTGTCTGCATGTATGTGTACTTTTAGGAGCAACAACAACTGCAATAACAAAAAAGCAAAAAAAAAATTTTGTCAAATACCCAAAAGGCAGACAATAAAGACAGAATAACTGAAATTTGACTGGACTTTAATTGCTTGGGGTTTTGTTGGACAACCAAGCATTGTGTGTAAGTAAGTACGAATATATTTGTAAATCAAAAAAAAAAAAAAAATATTTACATCTTTTATTTGTTGTTGTAAATGTTAAATTTTAATGTGAATATATCTTTACCTACAATAGCTCTTCCCTGTATGAGTGCGTCTGTATTTTAAGCCCAAAATACCACAGCAGGACTTAATCAAAGAGAGGAGTAAAGAGATACGCTGCTGTTTTCATAGAAATAAACCATCAAATTGCTTGGCAATGTCATCATTGTATTGCTATTACTCCATACATGGCTGAAAGTATGTTGTTTTATATGTTTCTCTGATCCATTGTCATTGTCGATTCAGCTTTTGTCTGAGTTACAGACTCACTTCTGTTTTTTTTTTAAGATTTTCTTGCATTCTCCTATTGTAACGCAAAATGTTTTACTCGACAAAGTGGTTTTTATTTAAATATGTATGTATGTGCGTATGTGTATAGAGTTTTTGACAATATTTTATTTCATATTGAATTTTTGCATATTTTTTTATTTGTTGTTTTATATATAAAAAAAAAAACATTTATTGTCGTATTGATTACTTGGCTCAAAATAAACCAAAAAACAATTTTTAAATATTCTGTAGTTGTTTTTAATATATTTGTTCATCGCTGTTGTTATGGGAACAATATACACTTTACATATGTATTTTACATGTTATATTTACATGTGTAGACATGCATATACAAATAAAAACAAGTAAATACTCACAGAGTTGTATTGTTAAGTAAATATTAATGTCACTCTGTTTATTTACTTTGAAGAAGATTGTGGTGGTTTTATTGTAGTTAAAAAAAATATTGTGATTTTACGAAATGACAACATGTTTGCCTTGTCAAAAATAACAAAAAATTTAATAAATCATGTCAAAATAATAGGAGCATTCGCTATACCATATTAATAACTATTTCGAAATATATTTTAATTTTTTTTTTTCGTCACTTCTCTAGGGATCATACCTTATTGACCATCCACAAAGCATCGATTGCTTTTTTCAGTTTCAGTAATTAAGTTTATTTTCAAGCAAAGTAGATAACAAATCTACTACAGTTGGCAGTGGAGTGTAGTGGTTAAGATCTTCGCTAAGTGCTGGTGGTGATGTATCTTACTTAGCATTGTAATTTTTTCCCAGTAGGTGGCGTTTTCTTCTGATCATTCGTCTGATTGCTTGTCGACATCTCCAGATATGGTATATGGTGAAAAGATTAGTATGAGGTGGGCGTCTTTAGATGAATTTGTCTGAGGTTAAAGTCTCTTTAACACTCGAAACCGCTATTAAATTTTTGTTGTCATGTCCTCTGTTGGGAATTCAAAGCTGAATTCTAAATTCGCTTGTGAGTCGTTGTGTTATACGCCTGCCCTCTAACTACAAAAAAATGCCTATTCACCACAGCGCCACAGCGTTTATTACATCGCTAAGATAAATAAACATAAGCTGCAAGAACAACTATACCTGCTGTTTACAAATAACCAAATCTACAACAACAACCATTAGCAGATATAAAGTAAATAAAAATAACACGGCAACAACCATAATTAAGCAGCAAAGAAAACAAGCAACAAACAATAAACAAACAACAACAAATACTGAGGGCTGAAAGAGGTAGATGTTCACATACGCATGGCTACTAAAGAACTAAAAAGAAATTAAAAGAAAGAAATGGAATCTGCCTGAAATATCGAGAGGTTCGAGAGCTTTCGATGTGTTGTTTACTCAGCCATATAAAAAGCACATCGATGCGAACAGCAATCAGTTTAAGTGTCTTAAACTCAGCGAGTGCAGTTTAAGTAAAGTTAACTCAACGAATGTGTTATTGGTGTGAAGAAAGTTTATAAATAGTAAACTCGTGAAGCAAGTAGTGGAATAAAAACCAGTTTAGTTGCAACTAACTAAGTAAAGAGAGTTAAGTGTGGATAACCTGGTTGAAAAGATAGTGATCGAACCTCAGTTATAACTACGATGGGGTTGGAAGATCTTTAAGTAGAAAGATCTGTCGAGTAATTGATGTTATTAACAAGACTGTAAACAGACAGAGTAATTAAGAATAAAAATTGTTATTGCCTGTAAAAAGATTACAAGCAGTGGTGCACATAGCTGTGTTGAATAAAGGATTTTTAATTAAAACTAAACAGAAAATTTATTTTATTTTAACTACAATCTACGAACTCACAAAAACACGTTTTTAAGAAGGTAAAAATGAACCAATATTTTATTTTTACAATTACACATTCATTTTGTTATAACTTACCAAACTGTGTTTAATGTCATCTTAACAACTAGCAGTTATGATCTGAATTTCATAATTCCCCATAAAGACTTTTAGGAGCGAATCAGTAAGCAATTCAGTTTCAATTTCACTATGGTTTTTGTGTTAATCAAAGTAATTTTTAATTTTTAATGGGTCCTTTGTTCACACTTAGAAATTTTTATTTAATTTCCTTATACTTTTTTTGACCAAAATTAATTGGCAAGCTACGAGACAATAAATAAAAATTGAAAGAAGACAATTAAAATTAAAAGAAATTTCAAAAGTGTCTTGTGAACGGTGTAATTCGTTTACGAAATTCACACAGCAAATAGAGCAATTCGAAGTCACGTGAGCAAATGGCATATAGCGCTCCACTAAGTATGCCTTAAACACATTATGTCAAAAACAAGCAGGATTTCGGTGGTAAAATTTATATGCGCACAGTGCATCTTATTGATTGAATTAAATGTTGAGGAAAATCAATTGCAGCCATAATATTTGATTTTGATTTGGAAAGGCATTAATTATCACAGAAAATCTGAACATCTTGAAAGCATAAGAAAATTTTGTTAAATTTACTCTTATTTAAGTCCAGTCTAAAGGAGGTGGCGTGGTGTAGTGGTAAAAAAACAGGCATACAACACAAGCGGCCTAGGTTCGAATCCCAGCAGAAGACATGAAAAGATATAATTGCGGCTTCGATTGTTTAAAAACGAGACTTCAATCCCCCTCCAGATAAATCCATCAAAGCAAGCTCCCTGAACTTACGACTTTGCTCTGCCGATGACGACAAACATTAGACGAATGATAAGGACAAAGTGCTATCTACTGGGAAATAATTACAATGTTAAGTATGGATCACCATCACCACTTAGCAACGATCTTCATCACTATACACAATCATATGGAGGCGAGCTACAGTAGATTAATCATCTGCTTAGCTTGAAAAATCAAATTTATGGCTAAAATTGAAAAAGAACAATGTGTGCTTTTTCTAAAGCCAATATGCTCTTTAGAGAATTAACGGAAAAAAACTGCATTGATAGAATTGTTGACAAAAACCCGGATTATTTTTAAATCCAACCCAATGGTTGATCGAAGCAAACTCAAATTACTTTATTTGAAACATGAGAAACATCATTCTAAAAAAACGCCCAGAGTATAAACACAGACATGACTAAGCTATTCTTTTACATGATAACCTCAAACGATCGAATGTCGTATCCACCGAATTCTCCAAACATTTCTCCGTCTGCTGTTGCGACGGATACAATATACTCCTACCTCTTTATATGGGCTTTCTTAACATGCCATTTCGCTATAACGGCCTGTTTGTATTATGGTACACATTCGGTTTAAGCACAAATTACCTCGTTCTACGGTTAAAAAAGCGTGGATTCTTCGTGATATAAACTGTCTGTACTCTAATGACGTTATTGCAATTTGAACGTGATTTTATTTTTAACGTTATTTCGCGTTTCTTTATGCAAATTATTGACAGCACAATCTATTTGTTTACCACAGTGTGCCACAGCGTCGCATTTTTTGACAGATCATTATTTCTGTTTACCACAGCGTGACATTTTTGTAACAGTAGAGTAAAGCGTTGATACAGTGTTATAGTCAAAATTAAAATGTGTTCACCTCTTTATTTATTTATTTATTTATTTATTTATTTATTTACTTATATCACGCATGTCAGCGAATCATTTTCATTGAAGAAATAAAAAAGCGTCTTAAAAGATGACAAATTTTTCTGTGACAGTATTTGGAAGTGTTCTCAGTGGTGGAGAAAAGTTGTAAGCAGTGACTTGATAAATTTGTTATTTCATTAACTTTTGGAGGTCAAAAATGGAACAAATAAATTTGTAGTCCCAATATGTAAACTGCATTTATTATTGTTGTAAATAAAATAGGAAAACCTTTATTTAAAAACACGCAGCCAGTTTTTTTTAAATTTATTACACAATAAACCCGGTTGGGTTGCCAACCCAGATTAATATTCACAAAGTAGAGCCACATGCTGGACAAACTGAAATATGCTTACATATGTCAAAAAATACCAACCAAGCCAATCTGTGCTAGTAAAACGAGGACCATAAATGTGAACACTTCATGTATTGATCGCCTTTTTCTAGAAATCTACTGATGTAGTACGAAATTTTTTTTTGTAGCAGACATAAAAGAGCAAAAACCGGCGTCAAAACAAAAATCGAGGCTTGCCGTAACAACACAGCCCTTCTTGTCACTGCCAGCTTAAGCTTAATATATTGGTTTAAACATCTATCATATGCAACCAAAATATATACTAATATCCGACGCATATATGAAGTCTGTACTGCTATATAGGGGCGTAATAGATGAAATCTTGTAGTTTTTCCTTTAATTTCGCTGACGCCTGACAGATAAGTTTCCTGAGCTTATGGTGACACCACAGTTGGATTTTCAACAATTAGCCCAAAATAAAATGCAAACAAACAAATTGATTTTAGGATGAATATTCGACACAAATTGCTGAAACCAACATACAATAAAGCAAAACTGACCCTCCCCTGGAACACGTGTGGAAGGTGAATGCGTAGAAGTCATAGAGGGGAGTAAGGTGCCGATTGAAAGTAGATCAAGTATCTAGTAATCTAAAAATTTACACCACTTGGGACACGGTAGCAGTGCGGAAGCAATATATATATATATAATGATAATCTCAGGTGTGTATATATCGCACTAAGAAATAGGGAAAATGTAAAAAAAATTGCACAGTGGGAAGATACGACCAAAAATGGAAATTGAAAAATTTCGACTTGACTCACTTAAGTGAAACCAGTGCGATATAATGAATTTTATAACTTATTTATTAGATATATAAGTGTTCTTTTTACAGAGCCTCCATATGCTTAGATACCCGGATACTTTGCCTCGCAGGAGAGGGTGTTTATTTTGCCCTGAACATAAGGGTTAAAACTTTTCTTGTAACAAAATTTAAAGATTTTCTATCCATCTATCTGTGGCTGGGTGGTACACATAAAAAATAAAATAAAATAAAACTTTCTTAAAGCAGACTACGTTTGAAACTAGCAAGTTGTCTTATATTGTCTAAATGTCCTCTTATTATAATGATTCTACGAAGACATAGACATATAGCATGATAGGTACACTATTATTTTAAGGCAAAATATTTGACAGAATGGCCAGGATTTTCCTTCCAAGAGCTGTTAAGCCTTTAGGCATTTTATTTGAAGATTTCAATTTATTTTCAACTTTTTTTCTTTCAATGTAGAGGTGGTGTAAAGAAAAATCAAAAATGATTTGAAAATTCTCCTGAAATACTTGTATATTTTCGTTTATTAATTTTTAACTTCCGGCGATTATTGAATAATCATTATTATTATTATTTTTGCATAAAAAGGATATTTTTATCATTCAATTTTTTATCTCGAAAATTTTAAATTTTGTGTGCCATTAATATTATAAACGAAAAAAAAAGTCAGGACATGTTTTGAATTTGTAAGAGACGAACAATAGCAGCATAAGTCTAATCTAAGTCAAGACCAAAATAACTAAAAGTCATACATAAATAATGGCAGAGAATAAAGTCTTATAAATTTATGCAAAATAGTTCAAATGCTAGAAAAATTGACAACTTTGACCCCTTAAGATAGATAACAAAATGAAAACAAAAATATTTTCAAATGTATGAAAAAGAGAACAACTACATAATCATCATCATCGTCATCATCATTATGGCCATTGTCACCAATAGCTATGGATTAACAAATGCCAGTAGTTACGTTTGTTTTGCATCATCGTCATCATAATAATGATAACGGAGATAATGGCATCGAAAATAATAAATTGGTTACCAACTACTGGATAAAATATGCAAAAATGGACAAAATCAAAAAAAAAAAAATATTTCTTAAACTAAAAAGTCAAAACGTAATAGAAGAAAAAGGAAAAGAAGTCTGTATAGAAATAATCATAGCCAGAGGCAAAAAGACACTGAGAGAAAGCCAACATTAAAATAAAATTAAAGAAAAGCAGAAAAAAAAGAATTCGAAAAAGCTTTGGACAGAACAAATTCGACGACAGAGAGTATTTACTTCAACAAGAACGTTTGTAAAGAGTAATCGTCAGTGTAATGTATACGAAATATTACACTTACATATGTATATAAAACAAAACAAATTGGCCTTGTCTACTGAAAAAAATAATTACCAAAATATTGACAAAATAGTTAAATCAAATACATACTTATTTAGATTTAAAAGTCATGAAGTTCTGAGAAACCCAGTGGAATGAAATGGTCCCATATAAAGCGTGGGCAAATTTGAGGGTAGGAAGTAAATTGGCTTAAAAGAACATTTCTTATTTGTCAAATTCAGTTTTACTCAAACCAATATAAAATAGAAATACGAGACTTAATAATGGAATATGATGTCGGGCACATGTCGGGAGACGTCCGCTTATCTCTTCAATGCAGCGTCGAATTTTATCTTTTATAGTGTCATCTTGAAGCGGCATTAAATCAAAAGGACGAGGGGGTCTATTGACCTCTCCAAATCGAGAAATTATGCGACCGGGAAATTTCTCATGCAATAACTGAATGGTTTAGCTGTCCGTGTGGCTTTCTTCGCCGTCCTGCTGAAACCAAAGATCACTGATGTCAACATTAGCCAATGGAGGCCACAAAAAATTGATTATATTGGTTTGGTGGCGCAGACAATTCACGTTGACGGCATTTCTTTGATCATTTTCGAATAAGTAGGGGTCGCTGATGCCGCCTAAACACAAACCGCAACATACGGTCACTTCCTTTGGATGTAATGGTTTTTGGAAGACTGTTTGTGGGTTTTGTAAGCCTTATATGCGACAAGTTGGTTTGCTTACATAATCGCCTTGGGTAAGCGTGGAGTAGTTTTTACAACATAAACGTCCTAGGTTCGGGCCCCATCAGAGGATATGACGAAGAAAAATTTTATTGTGGTTTCGAAAGTTTAATACACAGGCTTCAACTTCCCGCCAAACAACTCCATCTAAAAAAAAGAAGAAGTAGCCCTCCTGACCTTCCCGCATACCTCTAGCGAATGACTAGGAAAACAGGTCACCCACTGGGAAAAAATTACAATGCTAAAGATAAGGTCACTACAAGTTCGCAAGGATCTTCACCACTGCGAAAAATCATATAGAGGAAGCAAAGAAACTGAAACAAAGTAATGGATGCTTTAAAAAGTGAAAAGCCAATATGCTCCCTAGATGAGTGACAGAGAAAAAAATAATAGCCGCCTAATTGAAAATGGGGCTCTAAAGATGATTATGTGGAAAAATGCCTTGTTATCTTTCAGTATATCAAACAGCCAATTCACAAACTTTCGACGCAAGCAATGGTCGGCTGGTTTAATTCTTGAACGAGTTGAACTTTATAAGCGCGAAAATAAAGATCTCTATGCGAAAAGTTTCTCTGGTGATGCCCAATGGCTGCTAATGGCAATTAGTTGATGTTCCAGGCTCATTCTCAACACTTTGCTGCGACACAGACACTACTCTACCTATGCTCCTTCCCACAACCTGTTTTCCTAGTACCAGCACAATGCACTGCATGAGTAGGTGTTATCCCCTGAGTGTTGAACTCAAAAGAAAAAAAAAGCAGAAATAGTGGTAATGTTTGCATCACTACGGCCTCTACGAGCTTATTATTTCGATCTATTGTCAGCAACAAAACCGTGATTCTAGAATTTTGCGATTAAATTACGCACAGCGGTCTCGGAAGAAGCCTGATTACCAGGAAAGCTGCTCGAATTTTGCGAAGCCTTACAGTAAAATTTTTACCATTTTAATAGTAAATTTTCACAAGTAAAATTCTTTTTTTAAGAGCGTAGCGTTCCATAGTTAAAAGCTCAACACATTTCACCCGTTGATAGCCAATTTACTTCCTAACCTCAAATTTGTCCACCCTGTACTACAAATTTCATACAACCTAAACACCTTTTTTCCCCACAGAGTGGGGGACAAAACAAAAAATAAATTATTCAAAAATTATAAACACGTTTTCGATTAGAATAAAAAAAATGTACGAAAAGTTAAAACGAGTGGAAGGAATATTCAAGAACACGTTCGACCTTTCAAAACAAGAAATATAACAGAAAAAAATTTAAAAAAAAAACTGAAAAATAAAAATAAGGATATTTTTAGTTTATGCATGACTCCAAAGGAAGTCTTAAAGCAACAAAAAATAAAAAGTCGAATTATTTTAACCACCATTACGTATACGCCCTAGTGGCATTGAAAAAATGTTACAAATAGAAAACAGACAAAAAATTATCATTTTGTAAAGGTTTGTGAGGAAGACACTATAAGTAGCTAGAAAAAGGAAGTTGAAAGAGTAAATGAAGAAATTGTTTTCCCCATACTGTACTTCCAACCACATTTTGTATGCTTTATATCCTATATTTTTATTTTTCTTTTAAAGGGTCCGCCATCGAACGTTTCTTTTTCAACTAGTGCTTATTTCGTGAATGGTAACACTTAGCTCATGTCCGATTTGACAGATGATTAGTTTTATCCTTCTGCTAAACGAATATGGTTGTGTATACGCCTAAACAACGTTGGGAATCTGGGCGTGCGATCGCCTTACAGATGCCGATTTTGCCAAAAAAAATCATCTTTTCAGATGAAGCTCATTTTGATCTTGGCGGGTATGTAAACAAGCAAAATTGTCGCATTTGGGACACAGAAAACCCTCACGCATACATTGAAAAGCCGATACACCCAAGACAAGTCACTGTTTGGTGCGGATTTTGCTCCAGAGGCATAATTGGGCCATTTTTCTTCGAAAATGAGCAAGTAGTGGTCGTTACAGTCAATGGCGATCGTTATCGGGCCATGTTGAACGAATTTTTGTTCACAAAAATTGAAGAGGAGGATATTAGCAACGTTTGGTTTCAACAGGACGGCGCTACGTGCCACACAACCGAAGCTACACTCGATGTTTTGCGCCCTGTTTTAGAAGATGGCATTATTAGCGGCAGAGCTGATGTCCTTTGGCCACCTTGGAGCTGCGATTTGACACCGTTGGACTATTATTTGTGCGGTGCCGTCAAAGATTAGTGTTATTTGGCGAACCCTTTATCTTCAGCTCTACACACTACTCAAGAATGTCATTTACATTAATGCTTCACCATTTGGAATCTTTTTTCTTTTATTTACGTTTTTCAATTTTTACGCTGAGGGTATTATTTAGAATTGGTACTTTATATTAAAATTCTTGGTATTTTTTCTTCCCTGTAATTATTAAGTGCTAAGTGTGTAGGTGTAGGTTGTTGGGATTGTTGGCCATAATTGGTCACTATTAATTTATGTGTAACTTAAGATAATATTTTTCCCCTTATAGCTGCGAATATTCACTATGTTGCCGGAGAAAAATTATTTGTCTCGCTGTAGTGGCTAAGAAGCAGCTTAAATTGAAAAACCACGCAAAAATAAGTAGTAATTTTGCGAACGCAATAGAAAAATTAGCTGAAAATTTGTGAAAATAATGTTTATGTCGTAAGTTGTTTAAGGCCAAAAAGCACCGCAACCTAACAGATCTTTTGTGCGGCCAAATAATTCCATCACATTAAATTAAGGCTGCAAACAGAGCCAGAAATAATATTTGGTAAAAGAGCAAATACCTCTTTCGCAGTCAGCACAGCATCCCCCAGTAATCTCTCTTTTTAGCAGAGACAGCTAGATACTCACACAGTGCATGTTCTTTCAGCACAGGTCATGTAGAACCTACACCGTTCATCGTCAAAATTTTTTAAAATACGTTGATAGCTTCTAAGACCCAGTAAATAGACCTGTTATTACCAGGGTGAGCACCCACCCATCCGGGTTTTTTCATTTAAAGTACTTTATTGTTTATTTACAACATAAATATGTATAATTTACTTATTGGGAGTACAAATTATTTCGGTCCGTTTCTTGAGCTCGAAAAAAATGAATTAAAAAATTTATCAAAATAAAAATCTATGAAAGCACCTGCTTACATTTTTTCCTCACCTCTGAGCCAGTTTCTGGTTCTCATTTCAGAAAAACTTCTCGTCTTTAGAGGCGATTCAACTTTGAAGCCGAATTTCTTTTCAAGAAAGGAAGTGATTTGGTGACATGCTAAAAGATATTGTATACATTTGAAAAAGTCGACAGTCAGAGGGCGTTTGCAGTATTTGATCATTTCTAATAATCGTTTGGCAACTTTTGCTACGTAAGGACGATTGTTGCTACGCAAAATGATAACTTAATCACATCTGTTTTTTTTTTATTGTGACTGTTTTTCTCATAATGCACAGTTCAAACAAAGTGAACTGTACACAATGTCGCCTTGATCTGACCAAGAGTGCAAAATTGCGTTATACTGTTTTTTGCCTTGTGTTGAGGCTGAAACAACTCCTCCAGGGGATTGTACAGAGGTTGATCTTTGATTAATGGTGTTGGCCATTGCTTGCCATATCCCAGCAGGTGATGCTTTCAGATCATCCATAGGGCTCTGTCCTTTTTTTGGTGTTGATGCCAGAGGTAATTTAAAATGCTCAGGGGCTTCTAACGGATAGCATCTGGAGAGTGGTTGAAGCCTCTTAGTATAAGTCTTTGAAAACTGCAATGAACATTTTCTTCTATCTACCGGAGTTCGAACCGGATATTCTTCGGCTTGTAGTCTGCCGCATAATCCACTGCATCATGCCACCTCCACATTATAAATATAGACAGAACCAACATAATAATAAAATAAAAATTATTGTCCAATTGAACGAAATTAGGAAGCAGTTATAAAGCGTAATAAAACCCAAAAAAACAAAAAAATTTTATTGGTGGATCGGTGGATCAGTTTTTTTTTTTAATCACTGGATTTTGCCGACCCTGATTAGTACCCTGAACTTGCTCTTATTGAGCACCAATAGCCTTCTGAATCTTCTACGAGAAAGTGAAATAAACCTCCTCGCCTATGTAATACCGCAGGCCTCAATCCAGGATTCTCAGATTTTGTGCCTACTGGCTTCACTGTTCGCCAAACAATCAGCCCTTTTGCTGTCAGGATGACCCTCATCACCAAGAACCCAACATAGAATAACCGCATCACGAGAGTCAAGTTCACATTAGTCTCACAAAGTCAGAAGAGACAAAACTCACTTGTTACCATATCTTGTGAAGATAATGACAAACGCATGAAATGTCCAAAGCAAGCTCGTTGAAATTTGGTTGGATTGATGCAAGATGTTTTGTTTCACTCCAGCTAAGAACACTTAGGTTGACTTCATTATCGAAATGATGTCATCAAGTGCGTTTATTGGCCACTTAGTCGTATGTTGCCTTAAGGTTATCAATGCAGTAAGTTAAGTACATCAATACATATTAGTCGTTGATGGGTTTGAAGCCAAAATTGCCTGTTGGATATGATACATGGCCAAAATAACCCGCGCTTCTTTCGCAGGCAGCAGTTAGCAAGTTTTTGGCATACAGAAGAACTGATTCGAAGCAAGTATTTGATATGCTCACCTAGCAGGAGATTTCCACACAGGGACTAGGATCACAATTACACTGTGCAAAATTATAAATGCAAATAAGATACCAAAATGCTTTCACCCATATTTCAAAATTTTCCACTGCGCGGATCAGTTTTTGCACCCACGTTTTCGAGGGATTAACTAACGTTTAGCTGAAATATGGGGTTAATGAGGCAAATATCCTCAGCATCCATCTAATTTCATAAGTATAAGTATGTGAAACGCATAAAAGGCTTTTCAGGTGAATTTTTCTTACTGCTTCTAGCAACTGACTCATAAAGTCAAGAAAAGCTTATTACATTCTCCCCTATCCTGCATAACAAGTGAAATTTCTATTCCCATGAAATTTTCATTTCCCTCGAAGTGAAAATTGCTCCCATGAAATTTTTTCCCCTTTTAACAAGCTATCATTTCACGTTGAAAGTTAACAAGAAAAAACATTTTGAATAAAATGTTTACAGAAACCTAACACACAAAAAAAAATTGAAGTAATGAAGTGGTTTGAATAAATTTAAGACAGGCGACTATGTTAGAAACTGCTGTTCGAAATAAGCCACGTTTTTCACCTCCCGAGTTGTGTTATGACTTCTAATCCTGAAATAACTTTAAAATTACATATGAATATTGCAATAAAGGCAAACAAAACTTCCATAACAAATGTTATGGGAAATGTGGAAAATTTTCAAAGGAAAAAAAATTTACGATTAGGGGAGTTTTTCTTGGGCTATCATTTCCCACTAAATAATCAAAAAAGGTAAAATCACTTCATGTGAAGAATGATCGATGATAGCAATTATGTGAAATGGGAAAATATTTCGAGTGAACATTTAATCGGGTTTGACATTTAATCGAACTTGAATTGCATCTTTAGGACTGACTCTTCTTGGCTTTTTATTTGGTATTATAAACCTATAAATATATCAGTGACAGGTCACTAAATCAGTTTTATTATGGGTGTCATTGAACGATGAATAATATGCCGGTTTCTTTGATCATGATTGAGCAGTCCCAAAATAGTCTTGTTAAGCTATGATTTATGATCAAAACATTCGAAGAAGGTGTTTCAACAATAACCTAAAGATCTTTTTGCAAGTCCCCAAGCCTCTTTTTATCGTTTGTGTGGTGGATGCATAAGCCAATGATGATATCTTTCCAGTCTTGCTTACTTTTTCCTTCACTGCTAAAACGAATTCGTTGACTTCGATTGGATTAACTTAAGTGTTATGTTTTTACCTTTTTAAAAACGCTTATTAATGAGTTCGTAAGTTGCAGATAAAATAAAAATAAATTTCTGTTTGGTTTTTACTCGATTAATTTCTTATTAACACAGTTTTGTGTTCCACTGCTTTTAAACTTCTCACAAGCAAGAACAATTTGTGTTAATTGCTACACAAGTATTTCTATCTATTACAGAATTTCACACCCATTTTGTGACAACTTAGGTTCGATCACAACCTTCTCAAACTGAGCTTATACGCATTAGCTCTCTTCACACTGAGTTTACTCCAATTACTCGTTACTCTGGGTTTACATCGGTAAACTTAATTTACGCAGAGCTTATATCCAATAAACTCTACTTACTGCTATCCGCACCTATGTGCCTGTTATAAGGCTGGGTAAACAATACTTCGTAAGCTCTTGAACCTCCCGATTTCCTTAAATTTCTTAAACTTAATTTCTTATACAACCATCTGTTCGTAAACATCTTGTTTGCTTCAGCGCCTATTGTGTTGTTGTGGTTTTTTGTTTGTTTCGTTATCTACTTGACTTGTTGTAGTTTATTTTTATTTGTAAACAAGCACGTAGTTGTTTCTGTGGCTTTTGTTTACTTTTTGGAAATGTAATACACGACTTGATTTTCGTATCAAAACTTAGCTTCTTAGTAATTATTTTGAAAATTATAGAAAAAGAAATTAGTGAAATTAAATTCATAGTATAGGCCAAAATTCTTCACTTATGCTATAAACTTTGGTACAAACGTTATTCTAGTCAACAATTTTTATTAAAAAAAGTAAGTTTCAATACATTTGTCTCATCCAGAAAAAAAAAGTCTTTAAAAAACTTAAGTGTTGGCTTTTTTGTATCAAAATACGTTATTTTAGTAGATATTTTCTCTCTCGGTTCATTTAAGTTCTTCGTTTAAACTTGAAACAGATTTTTCCTTGATTAAAAAAAAAGTTGGACTTGAATTTAAAATTTGCTTTAAAAACTCCCAATTCAATTTATCAAAGAAAACCTGCAACACTTGTCTGGAATGATTTGATAAATTGTTTCAAATAAATTTCATCGAATTGTTAATACCCCAACTTGATTTTTATTTTGTGTGTGGCTGGGTTGTCAGCTTAATATGTAAATGGATTTTGACCTTTTTTCGTTTGGCTTTTGTTGGTGTGCCTTCTTAAGACCAAAAAGTCATATATTAAAATGAAAATACGGTCTAAACATTAATGCCCTCACGTTTGAGACACATTCGACTTTCAACAGCAACGGTAATAGTAAACCGTTGTTATAGCCTTGTAATATGTATATGTGTGTGTTTTTGAGTTCTCATGGTGAATTGATTTTACTTAACAATGTAAAATCATTTGTTTAAGGAAAAAGTCATACAAGCGAAAGAAAATACACGACACGAGGATAAAAAGCCAAAACAAAAAAAAGCTAAAACCAACAAACAAATGTAACAGAAGGTTAAGATTACATTTGGAGTGTATTGTGGTGATATACATAGTAAAACTGCCAAACATTACCAGGTCTATATGTGGCTATGGCCCGCTTTTACACAAACTGTCAGTTACAGAAGTGTTCGAGATTTGAATTTAATATTTTGTGTTGTTTTATTCCAATTTTTTCTTTTTTTTAGAAACAGATTTGTCTTTAAGATTTCCTTGTAAAAAATGTAAACGCTTTGCCAATAAAAAAATTACATTAAATTGAATTTTGTTTTCTTTTTTTATAGGGTAAACCATTAAATGGTTTTAGACGAAAATTTCCAATCATTAAATATAGGGTCCGCCAAATAAATTTGTTTTTGAAAATGCTATAAAAAAAATACTGAATATTTTCTCAAATTTTTTTTTTACTTGAAAGTACAATCCTTCCAGTTAATAATGGAAAATAATTTCATTCAAATGGCTGCCTCGGCTGGCCATGCAGTAGCCTACACGATCGGTCCAGTTTTTAAGCACATTATCGATTGTGTGCAGCTGTATTTCACCAATGGCTTCACGAATATTGTCCTTTAAAGCGTCAATTGTCTCTGGCTTTGACGGCAACCCACAAATAATGGTCCAACGGTGCCAAATCGCAGCTCCGAGGTGGCCAAATGACATCAGCTCTGCGGCTGATAATGCGATCTTCAAAAATAGGGCATGTATGCGTGCGGGTTTTCTGTGCCCCAAATGCGATAATTTTGCTTGTTTACATACACGCCAAGATCAAAATGAGCTTCATCTGAAAAGATGATTTTTTTGGCAAAATCGGCATCTTCTTTAAGTCGACCGCAGGCCCACTTAGCGAAGTTGTTCAAACGTATACACAACCATATGCGTTCAGCGGATGGATAAAACTAATTATCTGTCAAATCAGACATGAGCTAAGTGTTACCAATTACGAAATAAGCACTAGTTGAAAAAAATCGTTAGATGGCGAACCCTTTGTTACTGTTGCTCAGCTGTGCTTTACAAAGGCCTATTGAGCTTAAATAATGTATATCTCGAATAATATTTAAATTATTGTATGTATGAAGCAATCTCATATCATCTTACATATAATTCATCAATAATAAGAATATTGTTACGAAAATTTAGTTGGGCACCACAGCGTTTATTACATCGCTAAAATAAATTAACAAAAGCTGCAAGAACAACCATACGTGCTATTTACACATAACTAGAATCGATAATAACAAACATTAGCAGAGATAAAGTACATAAAAATAACAAAAATAACGAAAATATGGTTGGGCACCACAGCGTTTATTACATCGCTAAAATAAATTAACAAAAGCTGCAAGAACGTGCTATACGTACTATTTACAAATAACTAGAATCGATAACAACAAACATTAGCAGAGATAAAGTACATAAAAATAACACGGCAACAACAATAGTTAAGCAGCAAAGAAAACAAGTTATAGGCAATAAACAAGCAGCAACAAATACTAAGAGCTGAAAGAGGTTGATGCTCGCTATACATGGCTACAAAAGAACTAAAAAGAAATTAAAAGAAAGAGATGGAATCTACCTGAAATATCGAGAGGTTCGAGAGCTTTCGATGTGTTGTTTGTGCAGCTGAAGTAAAGTTAACTCAGCGAATATGTTATTGGTCTGAAGAGAGCTTATAAGGAATAAAATCGTGAAGCTAATAGTGGAGTAGAAAACCAGTTTAATTGGAGCTAACTCAGTAAAGAGAGTTAAGTGTGGATAACCTCTGGTTGAAAAAATTGTGGTCGAAGAAAGAAAGATCTGTCGAGTAATTGTTGTTATTAACAAAGTTGTAAACAGATAGAGTAATTAAGAATACAAATTGCCTATAAAAAGATTACAAGTAGTGGTGCACATAACTGTGTTGAATAAGGAATTTTTAATTAAAACCAAAAACAAAATTTGTTTTATTTTAACTACAATCTACGAACTCATAAAAACACGTTTTTAAAAGTAAAAAAGTAATAATATTTTCAAAAAATTTTCCAATGAAATCTTCTTATGGCCCACCATGCACACTTTACATATCCAATCGTATGTGTATATTGAAATGACTTTTTTAACTGTGGTCTCGTATTTTTATTTCTGGCAAAATGCCCTGTGATTTTTGTTAAAATATTCTGTTTTTATATTTAAATTACCTTCATATTGCTATGGCAGAATAAGTGTTGGTTTTGTTAGAAAAAAAAAATAAATAAAAAATATGTTCACAACATGCTCTCATTTGTAGCCAAAATACCAAAGTATTTATTGTACTTGCCAGACCAGAAATTAATTAAAAAGTAAATGGCCTTTGGGTTTTAACACATGTATTGGCCCCTCAGCAAATAATTCAATAATTTTATTTCCTTTTTTTAGAACAAACAAAAGTAAAAGCTAAATGTGGTTTTCGTTATTACATAAGGTTTTACTATATACACTTTCTCTGCATATGATAAGTATTCTTAAATTAAATGCAAAAAAATTAAATTCATATAAAATTTACAGTTAATATAGGGAATAGAGCTATAAAATACATCTTCCAATAGAGACGAAGGTGAACGACCAAAGGCAACGACGTGATTTCAGTGAATCGACACTATAGCAGTTAGAAACTGACCACCATTTTCAGAAAAAAATTAATTTTAGCGCTGAGATCTATTACGGGAATGTACACATTATCGTCGAGTGTGGTCTACAGGGGATCATCGAATTAATCAAAAAAAAGAAAATCCCCATATGGTGTGGATTTTAGACTGGCTGCTTGGACATATTTCTATGAGAATGTAGTTGCAAGGCCATCACCGTCAACTGATATTGCTTAAAGTTTTTTTTTAGATTGAATCCGATGATATGGGCACCAACGACAAGAGTGTACTACGTGCCACACAGGTCATGCCACATTAAATATTCAGCACAAGCCATTTGAAAGCATTTCACGTGGAGATTATGTGAACTAGACATCGAGAGAATATGATTTAATCTCGTCAGACTTTTTTGATGGGGTTTTCTGAAGCCACAAGTCAATACCAACGTAACCCATGCCAGTGATCAAATTCAGCCTGAGTTATACACCAGAGTAATGGATATTGCACATATTAAATACACACCAGGCAGAGAAGTAGCGATGAACATTTGGACCACCCGAAACAACACGCATGATGTTAATTGTAAATAAAACATAAAGGTTTTGGTGGCGTCTGTCCATATTTTCAATGACTCTGAGACATAATTAAGGTTCAATATCGTTAATATACCGGATTATCTTCTCCTTTAGCTCTTGAATTATTCTTCCCTCTTTCTTTTAAATGTCCCCAAAGAAAAAAGTCCAATGGTGTCAAATCACATGATCGCCGTAGCCTATTAACCTCACCATGACGTGGATAACGCGACCATTGAATACCTTACACAAAAGCAAGATGGTGGCACCATCCTCTTGGAACCAATTATACTCCAGGTCATTTTGGTCAATTTTTGGGCACGACGACGAGTCAAGGTTGACGGCTCTGCTGCCACACTAACGCGCAAAATATCTATGTTTTCCGTAGAACAATCTGAGCGAGCAAGCACAGCTATTTCCATATTTCCTGCAGACCCGGTTTGATGATATTTGAACGCATTTCTTCTGATTCGATTACGAATCACGAAGTACATGAAATGAATTTTGATTTGAACGCTCATATTCGTAAAAGGCTTCAACAATCTTAAATCGCTGCCCAATTGTCAAACACCGAAACAAAGAAATGCCAAATTAAGTTGGGCAAAAAATTTGACGTTAAAACGTGACTTATAATTAATATCGTGCCTTGTGGTGGTCCAATCCTTTATAAAGCAATGAACGATGTCGATGATATCTGACATAAAATTTGTTTTATTTTAATGTAAAGTAATGCAGCGCTTAAATGAAAGACCCATTTAAAGTACTTCAAGGCAAAACTCTTATACTTCAAATGATTATCAGGGTGACTTAATTTTTTTTTTTTTTTAATAGCTTATTACCTCTCTACTCTTAACCGCACCATATCTTTAAAATCAAATTCAGCACAACGATTTCGGAAGCGAAGAAATTGACGAATAGTATGCCGCACCTCACTAACGTCTCTGAGCAGTTTTTCGTGAATAGGTCCAAGTTAAATGAAACTGTGGGTTGAGGTATCTTTTTGGAATCAGCGAATATAACTCACTCGATAAGGTCACCGTACCACTGTGTCATCTTTGAAGCTAAAGTATCGGCCATAATAAATGCTTTGATAATCATTGGGAAGTGCAACGTCTACAAGAGATATATTTGCGTACTTTTGGATAGCCAGGTGGCTGTGAAAGTTCTCACGAAATGATCTCAAGAACAGTTGTGGACTGCCGCAGATCTTTTAACGAGATGACTCAGCAGTATCATATTCGTTTTATATGGGTACTGAGTGACAGTGATATTCCTGGTAACTATGGGACTAATAAATTGGCCAGGCATGGCACAACCAACGAATTTTTTGATGTTGGGAATTCAATTGGGAGCTTCCAAGCTTAGGGTTAACAATGATAGACTGTACCAACGTCATGGCAACATCGGAGGCAAGCAAGATGGCGCAGCAAGTCTGGTGGATCATAAGTGCAACTGGGTCGAACTGGGTCACCTGTTCAACAATTTCTGCAGAAGAAGCAGGGAGAAAGTGAAGAAGGAAATAATTCTTTACCCAGTGTGCCTGCCCGGCGTTTTGTAGTAGAAGAAACAGTCACCTGATCTTTTATCATGCGACTGAGTATACAAAACTGTCGAGAAGAGACATTAGGAACCTTTTTTTTAAAGAAAAGGGAAAACCCCTACTCATGCAGTGCTTTGTGTTAGCATCAGTAAAATTAATTGTGAGAAGGAGGTCCGTTGAGGTCCGTTTTTGACCTCAAACAGATAATGAAATAACAGCTTTATCAAAACACTGCTTACATCTTTTCTCCACTGCTGAGAAAACTTCCAAATACCGTCTCAGAAAAACTCATCGCCTTTTAAGGCGCTCCAAATATGAAGCTGATTTTGTAGTTCTTCAAAGACATGATTCGGTGACATGTTGAGAGATAAACTCATATCTTCTTATACGTCTTAAATAGTTTCTTAAAATGTCGGCCGTAAATCGAAATGCCTTTAAACGAGAGAAATATGTTTTGCGTTTGCTTCCCCTACACTTTTTTAAAAAATGGAAAATTCACGTTTTTTAACCGTAGAACGAGGTAAATTGCGCTTAAAGCGAATGTGTTCATAATAAAAACAGGTCGTTATTATGAAATGCCTGTTGTACAAAGAGGTGTGAGTATATTGTACTCGTCGCAACAGTCGACGGAGCAATGTTCAGAGAATACGGTGTTTGTCGCATCTGATTAAATTTCTAATAATTGTTTTGAAACTTTTGCGACATGAGATCGGGTGTTATCATGCAAAAGAATAACTTAATCATGTCTGTTTTTATATTCCGGCCATTTTTCTCATAAAGCACCATTCAAACGAAGTACTTGGAGTCTGCTTCGATAACCCAGTTTTAGCAGTGACGCCTTGATCCCCCCAAGAGTGCAAAATTGCATCATAAATACTAAAATAACGTGATTGTATAAACAAGCAAAAAATATTCTCGACATGAAAGAAATTTAGAAGCATTTATAAAACAAAAAAAAAAAAAACATCAAAAACCCCAATAAAACTCGGTGGATTGGGTTTTTAAAAAAAACCCGAGTTTTTGCCAACCCTTGCTCATGTACGTTCGATTTAAATTTACTCATGTAAATGGTAGGAAAAACTTCCGCGGCAAGTTTGTTCCACAAGCGAACAGTGCGAAATAAAAAGTTGAATTATATCTATAATGCATTGTGCGATTCGCTGGACACTCAACTACAAGTGGATGCGTTTTACGAGAAATACGGATACCAAGGAAAAATATATTTGATTATGTTATACCACAAATAACCATATTCTATGTACTTTATGATTCAGTAAAAAAATAACAATCAAAAGGCTATAAACAGTGAAATCTTGCGTTTAGTTTGGAACACACTTTATGCTTAAAGTTGTTATGATTTATTTTAATCAATATATTATGGATTGAAATAATTATAAAATTGAAGAAAAAAAAAAAATAAAAAATTACTATAAAGCATTCTTTTGAATAAAAGTTTGTTATAACAAGCTTGCATCATATATCATATTTACTGATACCGCTCAATATTCGTATATGTACAGACTTGCAGTAAAATGTATCTGCTTCAACAACTTTTTTTACTACATCAACAGCAAAGTATCATTAATAATTGTATTCTTATTATTTACCTTTTCTTTTGCATCTTTATTACAGAAAGAATCACCAGGCAATTAAATAGTAGACAAAGTACATAAAAAACAAATAAAATAAAAATTTGTTGCTAATTTTCAAACTTAGTTACTTCGATGCCTTTCTTAAATTTAAAAACAATTTTTTTTTTTAATTTACTTTTTGCCACATAAGACCTTATGTACTTAAGCTATTGTTCTTACAATAGCATATCTTGCATTTGTTTTTTTTCCTTATTTCGAGCAATATTACAAGACAACAATAAGAAAAGTTTATTTTACATTTATTTTATATTTTACTTATATTTTTTGTAATATTTCTTTATGCACTTGTACCCCGGAATGATAAAAATAACAACCAACAGACATAAAAACTTTGATCATAAATATATGGCTTTTAATGCTTTCTGGAGTCAAAAATAAACAAACAAACAATTGTATAGCAATAGCCAAATAATAAGAAAACAATGATATACAGATAGTATGTATGTATGTATATGGAATTGTATTGGCAAAAATCATAAATACAATTTTTGTTCCATACATTTCGAGACATTCGTAATGGACGGACGAACTAAAGTATACCATACACTCGTAAATGTCTTATAATGCTGTGATTTATAACCTCAATAACATGAAAACAGATAAAAAGGATTTAATGAATATTAAAGAAGTGTAATGCGTTCAAATATGATGAAGTACTACAGTAGAGAGTATAATTCATCTCATTGTATAGTATTACCAGTATGGCATTGTATTCTTTATTAATGTGAAATGAAGGACAAGAAAATTTATGACTTATCTTTGTGTCTGTTCGAAAGTTGACAACAAAACATCAAAATGTTATTAAATTCAGAAAAAAAAAAATATCCAGAACAAAAGAAATTCCATGTAATTAGATCAATTTGTGTTTAAAATACTCGTACTTTCGTACGTATGTATGTATGTATGTATATGCCATTGAAAATGAAAGAAAATTTCAAATAATGATTTCAAATGGAATCTATGTACAGTATGTCAGGAATGAGTGTACATGTTGAAAATAATTAAGTACCTAAAATTTCATCAGCAAAAAAAATAGCACTTTTTGTTTCCTAATACTAATTTTTTAAATTTATTTTAATAATATACAAACTCCAAAACATTAGTTTAAATTTAGGATCATACAGGGTGTCCGCCGGGAAGGTATACTACTTTGGTTTGCCGCCATTTTGGTAAACAAATTTATTATGGAAAAATATTCATAAACCAACGTGTTTTAATCGTTAAAACATTTTATCAAAATCAATCATCGATTTTCATGAAAAAATCATAAGGAGTGACGAGGCACATTCTCATTTGAATGGTTATGTGAATAAACAGAATAGTCGGTTTTGGGCAATGAAAAACCCTCAAATTATTCATCAGTCGCCTTTGCATCCATTAAAAGTGACAGTCTGGTGTGCAATTTCGTCAGGCGGAATCATTGGACTTTACTTCTTTGAAACTAAAAGCGGCGTAACGGTAACTGTCAATGGGGAGCAATATCGTGATATGTTTGAAAACTTTTTAATGCCACAACTGCATGATTTCGGCTTTACTAACATATGGTTTCAAGAAGACGATGCCACAACGAATACAGCCAGGATTACAATGGAATTACTGCGAAATCTCTTTCCATAACAAATTATTTCAAGGAATGGTGATGTTGATTGGCATCCACGATCGCCTGATTTGACTGCGCCGGACTTCTCTTTGTGGGGATTGCTGAAAAGCAAGGCTTATGCAAAAAAAACAGAAACGCTGGAGCAACTCAAACAAAAAAAAATTAATGAAAAACCGCGTGCAATGTGTAAGAATGTAAAGAAAAATGTGCTCAAAAGTGCTTGCATTTGTGAGGCTAAGAGAGGCGGGCATTTATACCATATTGTATTCCATACATAATTGTCGACATTAAATAAAACACTTACCAATATAAGATCCATTCTCTTTCATATAATCAAAAATTATAAACAAACAAAATAGTATACCTTCCTGGGGGACACCCTGTTTATTGCCTAAATTGATGTTGAATTTTTCTTGTTGTCTAAAATTATTATACAAAATAATCAAAACAAAAATAAATGAATAATAATATTAAAAATGTTCATCTTTAAACAAACAGTGCTTAAAAGGGCTTAAAATGTTTCAATGTCAGATCTGGTGTTCAGAACATTTTTTTTATTTTTTTGAAAAAATGAAAACTGTACCCACAATGATAAATTTGCGAATCCAATGGTAAAATGCTTAGAACTCTTCAGCAATTAGGTTTCGGCTAAATTTTTCTTTGGTAAACAAAAACAAACAAACAATAAACAGAATGTATCTGTATATCTTCCAAAATCTTATGTAAAAAATAGAACGAATTCGGTTTAAAATACACAAAATATTTACCAAAGAAATTTTCTCACATTTGGTAATGTCAACTAACTCTTTACACAAAAATTAGAAAATGTGTTTCCATTATATTTAGCGGATAATAAAACATTTTTCAGATTTTTAATATTTGATATGACCTTCTTTCGCATTTAGTACACACTGTAGTAGGGTTTTCAACCAATTAACCAACTTTTTTAGGCCATAATTTGGCCGTATTTTTTATTATTCTTCTTCGGCGTTTAGCTACTTTATTTTGCAAAAACCCAAACTTTTTAATAGGGTTCAAGTTGGGGAAGTGTCTATAACTTTTCCGCAGTAATAAATAAACCACATCCGCACTTTAAGCGAATTGTTCTTAGAAACGTTGTTCTGATAATATTTAAATTATGGTGTTTTGTCCCTGAGGAATCCGAATATCCTAGTGCTGCTTATCAAATGGATCCTTAAAATGTCTTCGTCTCTTGCAGTGTATCCATTGTTGTTTCTATAAAAGCAAAGTCTTCTACGCTTTTCCTTGAGTCTCACCCCTAAACCAATATTGAAAATTTTTAAAATTTTACATTTGGAATGATAATGTTTCTTTCTAGAGATGTTAAGAGTTTTCACCACACTCTTGGCCCATGGTTGTAATTCTACACCATTTTCATTTCAACACAAATTATAACGTTATCCCGTTAGTGAGACGGTTGTTAAACCGAGAAAACGCTTTTCTACGTTTGCTGCAGATAATAATGATTTATTTTTTGCTGCTTTTGATTATCATTTATATTTTAAAACTGCCTGCTGAACCGTTTAATGACAATCGACAACACCACACTCCTCTTCAAGCTCTTTCACAAGGGTTCCTGTGGAAATTTGAGGGTTTTGAGCAATTTTTGTAATAATAATACGCTCTGCATGTTTACTTATTACTATCTTAGAACCAATTCCCCACTTTAACCTCAATCTTTCACTTTTTTCAGCTCGATTTGATAGATTGTAAATCGTTTTTCCTGTCAAGAGTATCTGACCCCTCAATATCTGAATTACCCACGCATACATCACCACGTCTGTTTGACAAAAAGCAACATTTAGTCTGGATTACATTAAAATCGACCGTTTGCCCGATCCCAATCGCAAATTATAGCCAAGTCGTTTGTAAACGTGTCGTTTATATTCCAGCTTTTCGTGCAAATCTCCGAAAGGCTCGGCCTACGAACAAAAGAGTATGAATGACAAATTTTGCCGTCATTTGCAAAAAAGTCGAGTAGGACTGAAAGTGAGAACAAGAAGGACGTTAAGAAATATAAGAAATAGAGCTGGAGAAAAACAGAGTCTTGCGGATTACTAATAATGAAGCTGAATGTATTACCACAATTGGGGAGATGTTCAGTACATCATCAAAATTGATTGGTTTAAAGCAATTAATTTTCGAGAAAAGACCAGAATATAAGACCTGATATGAAGTCATAAAATGCGGTCAGAATTGTGCTCAGTTATTATTTTACTACTTAAAAAGCATTGACTGCGAACTATTGCTCCACTTGCTTTATAGGACAGACTGTGCACCGCTCAACTACCACTTGTTACTGTCAGTATATATTTTTCCAAGGTGAATATGAATTCAAAAATAATTTAATTAATTGGTGTCCTGTAAAAATAACAGTTCTTTTGGCGCGGAGTCTACATATGCTATGCATACTCATGCATTAATACTCACATGCATTAATACTCTAAAGTTTCAAGTATTCATTGTACTCATACTTATACTTAATTTGATGATTCATACTCATCTTACCTTTAGACGATACAAAATTAGTATGATTTGATTATGAGGTTGTGTGTTTGGTACAGTACTTTTAATCTTTTCTTTGTTTGTCTTTTGAACCATGAATCAAATAACACAGGTTACGTATTCCGGAGTTCCGTTAATTTTTCTCTCTTTCAATGAAGTGTGCGTGACAATAATACATAGATGTGTACTTATTTATATCTACAAATTAAGGAATGAGTATGAGTATTAAATAAGCGATTCATTGCTGTTCTCTGATATTATGTTGCCAGAAAGATTGGTCATAGCTAGTGGTAGTCAGTACTGTAAATAAATTTTTATTGAAGCAATTTTTTTGTAATTTCGAATTCCGTAATTTTAAGTAATACATCTAATAAATTTATAAACTTTTGAAGTTTGAAATCATCATTGTTTAACTAAAAGGCTTAAAAGATTTTTTTTCCTAAAACTCTATAGGAAATATAAAATTCAGTTTGTTACTTGTTATCCAACAAAAGGAGAGTGTTTTTTCTAACACTACCTGTCCATTTTGTATTGATTTCAATAGTTTGATATTGTATTATAGACTATGAATAAAACTATGAAAGACATTTGAGTATAAAAATATTAACTTGAAAAAAAAATAAAAATAAATTGATTTGTTTACTTCAGGATATTGAATAGTATGTCTGTAATACACACTGTACTACATGTATACATGTACTACAGGTTTTTAAAGAAAAAACATTTTTTTTTCAATTAAATAAGAAAAATATTTATTTAAGAATTTTTTCCTTTTTAACATAAAAAATAAAACAATGACCGAAAAATCGATTTAAATTTTTTTTTTACTGCAACATTAAAGACAACAAATATTATTTTTTTATGATAAATAATAATACTTCACTTAAGTAAATGACGGTGGATGGTCGTCCAAAAACTAGCCGACCTAACACAGAAAACACAACAAATTTGGGTAAAATGAAATGCTTACTTTTCACCAAATTCATTTGTTTTTCAAGCTTTTGGTGCCGCCCTCGTAGATAAAAAGTATTTGCAAACAATTTAAGACCCATAATATGCAAAAAACAAATAAATAAATTTTTACATAACCACAGTTTTTTCTATAGCAAAAATCTGTTTGGTTTGCATTACTACAACAGAAATCATTATCTAGTAAAGAATATTTATCATCGCCTTGGTATTCAGCTGTAGGTAAATGTAGCACGTTTTTGAACTTCCAATCAAACTTGGAATGACATTTTCACTTAAAAAGGGATTCCCAGACATTCCATTCAAATCATCGCCTTTAAAATAAAATATTTGTTTAACCTTAAGGAATGAATTTTGTGACACCAATGTAATGTGTAACCAACTTTAACCCATGTCAACTGACATGCTTCTTTTCTTCTATTTGACACAGTCAACGTTTAACAGAAAAGGTTTATGGGGGTCTTTAAATGATAATTTTTTCCTCCTTTTTTACATATTTTTCTTTAGTTACTGCCAAGTTCAAAATCGTGATGGTATTTTATCAAAAGATTTATTTTTTATTTTTTTATTTGAATTAAAATTAAAGCAAAAATTTAAGAAATTTAACACAAATTATTTAAAAACAACTTAAATTATTTAATATTCATACTATCAGGTAATTTTGACAACCACTTTAACAGCTGACGGTTTGACATTTCATTATGGATAGATGTACACCAGAATAACGCTTGAAAATTATTAAAATTTTTAAGCAAAATAAAGGTTCTATTCATCAAACTTCTAAATTCAAAATTTTATTCTCCGATATAACCCATTTTTGATTGAATGGGCACGTAAATAAGCAGAATTGTCTCATTTGGGGTGAGAATAATCTTCGACAAGCTTTTGTCGAAACACCATTCCATCCACAGTAAATTACTGTTAAGTGCGCTTTATGGCTGACGGAGTCATTGGTTTATATGACGTCAACAAATATGATGGTCAGAATGTTACTGTCAATGGTGAACGATATAGGGACATGATTAGAAATGTTGTCGCATCATAATTAGCTGGCATTAATCTTATGGATATGTGGTTTCAACAGGACGGAGCCACGTGACACACAGCGCCTGCTACAATTGATTTATTCAACGAAACTTTTGATAAAAAAGTAATTTCACGTAATGATCAAATAAATTGGCCACCAAGATCGTGTGATTTAAGCCGATTGGATTACATTATGCAACAAGCAAAAATACCTTGGAGAACCACTATATTTTTTTGATGCGCTATCGTCGCCTAACTTCAAAAATCATCAACATTTCAGATTCTAAGGATAAGTTTGCGTTAAATTAAAATTAACACCACTTTGTTGTTGTTTGGAGTTTTTATTTCCTTACTCATTTTTTAAACAGTATAACTTAACACAACAACTTAATACTCGTTTATACAACACTTTTATTTACGCCTAAAAACGACTTTATTTTATGACAGCCTTCTCATATACCTAATTGCCTACAGTTTGGAAAGATCCGGAAATGTCTCCAACGCTCTCATATCCTCTATTTTATATTCGTTAGTTCAAATGTAATACACAAATATGGTCGAATTTGCAATGCTGCCAGATACGCAAATAACTACGGCATAGACAGACCGACTGATAATTACCAAATATACCAGTATTCCACATCGAGTTCCTTTTTTAGGCATTTTTATTTTCGTAACAATATATCATGGTGTAAACTTATCTAACTGTAAAGACACACCCGATATTTTACTTTTATTTACCATATTAGAACATAACTTGTTTAATGCTTTTGTTACCTTGAAGAATATACTCTTTTATTCAATAACTCTCGAAAGCTTTTCTGTCTTTTATAGTAAGAAAACTCATTTGATTATTTTAGCTTTTAAGCCATCCGACTTGAACTATATGCGCGATTAAATCAAAACAAATTTAAACTAAAAAAAAAAGTAAATAAATAAATCAAATCTTTGTGTTCTACTTAATCTGCAACATTAATAAACAAACAGTTCCCATCGAAGCCAAATCAAGGACAAAGCAGATGTTTTATTCTTTCCTTACACAAATTTAAAATGAGCAGTTTAAGCAGAATAAGTGAAACCAAATAAATGAAAAGAAAAGGAAAATAAAACAAAAAAGAACTTAAAACTGTTGACTTTTAAGCTTCAAATGCATATTTTCTTTTTAGCCAAATAAATAAAACATAATATTATAACGAGCCAAAGACAACAACCACAACTAACTGAGAAACAATAAAACATTGCTATGATAACAGTACGGGTTATGATAATAATGATGATGGCAGCATAAGCAAAATTTTGTTGTTGCCACTACTAACGTTTGCTTATAGGGTAACAAATGGAAACAAGAACTAAATTAAGAGCAAAATATTAAAGGAAAGTATTTGAGTAGCAATGAAAAGATTAAAAATGAAAACCGCAAACAATAAATTCAAATGGTTGCCATAATAACACAAACAGAATATCTTTTTTACCATTCCATTCTTTAATTCATTCTCTGATTCATTTTGCCAACTAACAAAAATATAAAATTGCCTGGCAATAGAAAAACCAACATTGAATACGAAAACTGCGTTTTGGGTTTTCTTTAGTATTATGGTTACTAAGTATGACATGAATATTATTCGTCGTCATTGTTGTTTTAAAGGCCGTAGGCTAGAGAGAGTCTTTAAGCCTTAAGGTAAATAAGAGTTTGGAAAAATACAAGCCTCTGCTAAAAATTTATTTTCTTTTATTTATAGTTTTATAATGATATGCCTGATTTAACGGAGTTGAGAAGTGTAGAAAAAAGTAAAATTTGTGTTTTAAACCAGCTTAACTACGAGGTCAAAGCTAAGTTGTAATTTTAGGCATTAAAATATTTGGTTTACTTTAGTTTTCACAGCGAATTGTAAAGCCCTGGCTTAGTAAAGCAAATTTTACCATAAAAAAATTCAAAAATTAACAGAATATATGTATTAGACTGGTCCTTATATGGCACAGCATCTACTTTTTTTAATTTTTCAATAGGCAACCTCATAAATTGTTATTTTTAGTAAAAAAAAGTAAATATATTCTGTGAAAATTCTAAATCGATATCTTAATTCTAACAAGTGCCACATTGAGGTTGAACCTTAAACCTAAAGGTGCAATGTACTTAAGTTACTTTAGACTTAGTTTTCACTTTTCAATGGAGAACCTCTTAAATTGTCCTTTTTAGAAACAAAATCGTTTGCTTATTATGCTTATTATTGTGAAAATTTATATACCGAACAGTTCTTGGGAGTTCCATATATTCCTTCAGGATCAGGCACAGAAATTTCAAATGTTTGTAAGCATGCGCATGACATTATATCGGCTGGGCCATCTATCGGCTTAAATTTGCATCAGCGGTTATTTCTTATCCGGCAATACTTATGTCATATCTTAAAATTCAGTATATTATTTCCACTGAATGAAATGAATCGATTTACGCTTGAACAACCTTGAGATTTAATGGAAGTTTATTTCCAGAATAAAGACAATTGGTCGGAAATCGCATGAAAATGTCATACAAAGTTTGGTTGCAGAGAAGGAGCAACAGTGTCCCGTATACGCAATTTTAATGCTAAAATTCGTGAAACTGGTTTTATTGTTAATACGATAAGACATAAGCGTGCTCGTAAAATACGTACATCCGAAAATATCAAAATTGTGTCTGAGAGTGTGCGTGAGAATCCATCAACATTAGCTCGTCATCATTCTCAAGAATTGAACATTTCACTCACCAGTTTACCTCGAAATTTACGAAAAGGTTCCGGTATGACACCTTACAAGGTGTAACGGGTTCAAAAGTTAAAGCCGCATGACCATCCGTTTCGCTAGACAGACCAACGAGAAAGTGCACGATGATGTCGATTTTGCTAAAAAAAAATCATCTTTTCAAATGAAGCTCATCTTCATCTCAGTGGGTACGTTAATAAGCCAAATTGCCGTATCTAGGGCTCAGAAAACACAAACGTGGTCTTACGGAAACCAACGCAACCATTACGAGTGATGGTTTGGTGCGAATTGTGAAGCGGAGGCATAGTTTGCCGATATTTCTTTGAAAATAAGGACGGCGTAACCATTACACTCAATGGAGACACTTATCGCATCATGATAACCGATGTTCTTGTGCCCGCTCTTCATGTTATTGATGTGAACGATGTTTGGTTTCAACAGGATGGTGCAACTTGCCACACATCTCATGCCACAATCGATTTATTGAGGCAAACATTTAATGGCCGTTTAATTGGCCGAAATTCTGATGTCAGTTGGCCGCCAAGAAGGTACGATTTACCATCGTTGGACTATTTTCTGTGAGGCGCCGTTCAAAGCAAGTGTCATACCAATAAACCAAAGACAATGGGATATTTGAAGACCAACATTCGTGTTGCCATTGCCGAGATACGACCCTATACACTCGAAAAAGTTCTCGAAAATTGGTACCATCGAATGGGGTACTCTGAGGCCAGCGGTGACAGCCATATGAATGAAATAATATTTAATTTCTAACCGGAACAATTGTGCTTCAGAACAAAAAAAAAATAAAAATTGGCAAAAATTTCAAACCGCTTTTGTTTTATTGCATTTTTATATTTAAACTTTTAACCCACCGGATACAATAATTTTGACAATAACAATAACGCCTCTCATAAAGTATTCAGTGGTTAGTACCCAAACAAAATACACAGTCGTACGGACTACGTATGCCAATAGGTTTATTTTGTGTTACTAAAATTTCGCAAGAAAATGAAGTATCACATTAGGGTAGCTTTGCCATACCCTACATAAACTAAATATGAGTGAAATCTGGAAACATTACAATTTACCAGATTCTAAGGAACAATCATAATATTTCTTTGGAAGAAGACTGTAGTGGTCTTAGCAAAAGATTTTTGATATTGCATGCGATTGACTTTAAACAAAAACGATTTAACTTATTAAGGACCAAGTTCTTCTCCATCAGTGCAAGACTGCATATATCCGCTAGTGGTATGCTATTTATGGACAAAAAGTGTTTTTTTACTGACATGAACTAAAGTCAATATTTTTGATTCGGATGATAAAAGTAAAGAGTGGTCCAAACGTAAGCACGATATAGATTGTGAGTCACACCTTATCGTCAAGGTTTTTGCAAAACTTAATTGTCATTTCATTGTTTCAGAGTTTCAACCATTGAGAGATGTACTATTGAGCAGCACGTTCAGATTATTGCAGTCTTTTACGAAAATAGGTGTTTAAATCAAAATGCATTTGGTGCACTGATTGGTGCAGTGATTTTTATGGCCAAATTAGTTCACAATTGTGCGCAAATTTCAGAACACTGGGTCTACAGGAAATGTGTAAACAATTGTGCATGCTCTCCTAGTTCATTATACAGCTGGCGGCGTCATTAGGTCGCACTTCTTCGAAAATGATGTCAGCCAAGCTGTTGCCGTGAATGGTGTTCGCTTTCGCGAGATGGTAACGGACTTTTTGTGGCCTGAAATTGAGGATGTGGCCAGAATGGTGCTACTTGCCACACAGCCAACGAAGCAATGTCAATGGACGTATTAGCTCATGTCGTGGCGATGTTAATAGGCCACCATGATCATGCGATTCGACACCCTTGGACTTTCTTTCTTTGGGGATATTTAAAAGAAAATTATACGCCAATAAACCAAGAACAATTCATTGGCTAAAGGATGAGATAATTCGGCACATTAACCATATAGAGTGTGCCGCTGTGGTTTGGTAGGTAAGACAGCCTAGCAACCAGAAGATCCTCGGTTCAATACCAGGCCAGACCATCTATAAACAATTTTTCAACGGCGGTATCACCTCATAACATTAGCTAGTAACTGGTTATGAGTATTACTACTATTGAAAGCTTCTCTAATGCTTTTGCCGTTCGGAGCCGGCGTTAAACTGCATGTACCCTTCAATAAGTGTAAAAATATAATCGGATGAAGCTCATTGACAGAGGGAAATCCCTATGCTCCTTAATGGAATGTGATGGGAATTAATATATCGGGTCCACCATCTAACGTTTTTTTTTTCTTAAACTAGTGCTTATTTCGTAAATGGTAACACTTAGCTCATGTCTGATTTGACAGATATAATTAGTTTTACCCTTCCGCTGAACGAATATGGTTGTGTATACGCTTGAACAACGTTGGGAAATATTGCGACATTACTTTTAAAATCATGGTAATGTTTCAGAATGTGTGCGATGTGTTCAGATGAAGCTCATTTTGATCTTGCCGGGTATATAAACAAGCAAAATTGTCGCATTTAGGGCACAAAAAAAATCGCACGCATACATTGAAAAACCAATACACCCAAGACGAGTCACTGTTTGCTGAGAATTTTGGTCCAGAGGCATAATTGGGCCATTTTTCTTCGAAAATGAGCAAGGAGTGGCCGTTACAGTCAATGGCGATCGTTATCGGGCCATGTTGAACGAATTTTTGTTCACAAAAATTGAAGAGGAGGATATTAGCAACATTTGGTTTCAATAGGATGACGCTACGTGCCACAAAGGCGAAGCTACAGTCGATGTTTTGCGCCCTGTTTTTGAAGATCGCATTATCAGCCGCTGATATGATGGCGTTTGGCCACCTCGGAGCTGCGATTTGACACCGTTGGACTATTATTTGTGGGGTGCCGTCAGAGATGAGTGTTACGCCAACAAGCCAGAGACAATTGACGCTTTAAAGGACAATATTCGTGAAGCCATTGGTGAAATACAGCTGCACACAATCGATAATGTGCTTAAAAATTGGAGTTGAATTAAATTTGAATTAAATTATTTTCCATTAATTACCGGAAGTATTGTACTTTCAAATAAAAAATATTTTTGAAAAAATATTCAGCAGTTTTTTTTTATAGCATTTTCAAAAAAATAAAAAATTTATTTGGCGGACCCTTTATAATATATAACGACAATGAACCTCAATTATTTTTAAAAGCATTGAAGATATGGACCAATGGGTAGAGCTATGCCACCGAAGCCGTAGCGAACGCTTGTTTCACACATAATTTACATAAATCCTTCTATCATAATATAAAATAATTCTTCCTTTTGTTTTATTTACAATTAAATTCGTGTGTTTTGGGTGGGCCACCCTATATATTATAGATATATACCGGACCAAGAATTATACCCTCGCTATGTTAGTGTACAAATACTTGTCCGTTAATAGTTGGTCGCCATGGTATGGGTAGTGACTACATTGCTACCAAATTTACTGCAATGTTTGAGCGTTAGGAGATAAAAAAATACAAAAACTATACACTTAATGCTTTCAGTTAAGAAATAATAATGTTTCCATAAAAATGGCTTTATAGCACAAAAAAAAAATATATAAAAAAATGAAATTTTCAAACTCTACTTAATTATAATTTTTGTTTATTAAATTTTCTTCTTTTTAAATTATTACTCATTAAAAAATATATATATTTTGTTCCAAAGTTTTGCTGACCATTTGCATTAAAAACGAAAATAATAGCGCAGAAAAACAAATCCTCCTATTCCACAAAACAATGAAGCAGAGTAGAAAAAGATGATAATGATTTTCAATAATTTATTTATCATTACACCAATCCACACAAACTTCTTTGTATGTATGTATGCAAATGTGTGCATTTAGTTCTGTGTATAAACGTAAGAATATTAAAACAAAATTAATGTTTGTGCATTGCTATTATTTGAACAACTAGGGTCCGCCATCTAATGTTTTTTTTTTTTTTCAACTTGTGCTTATTTCGTGAATGGTAACACTTTGCTCATGTCTTAGTTTTATCGTTCCGCTGAACGAATAGGTTCTGTATACGCTTGAACAACGCTTCGCTAAGTGGGCCTGCGATCGACTTACAGAAGATGCCGATTTTGCCAAACAAATCATCTTTACAGATGAAGCTCATTTTAATCTTGGCGGGTATGTAAACAAGCAAAATTGTCGCATTAGGGGCACAGAAAACCGGCACGCATACATTGAAAAGCCAATACACCCACACCGACACTATTTGGTGTGGATTTTGGTCCAGAGGCATAATTGGGCCATTTTTATTCGAAAATGAGCAAGGAGTGGCCGTTGCAGTCAATGGCGATCGTTATCGGGCCATGTTGAACGAATTTTTGTTCACAAAAATTGAAGAGGAGGATATTAGCAACATCTGGTTTCAACAGGATGACGCTACGTGTCACACAGCAGAAGCTACACTCGATGTTTGCGCTCTGTTTTTGAAGATCGCATTATTAGCCGCAGAGCTGATGTCGTTTTGCCATCTCGGAGCTGCGATTTGTCACCGTTGGGAGCTTGTGGGGTGCCGTCAAAGATAAGTGTTACGCCAACAAGCCAGAGACAATTGACGCTTTAAAGGATAATATTCGTGAAGCCATTGGTGAAATACAGCTGCACCACTATTTTCCATTATTAACCAGAAGGATTGTAAATAAAAAAAAGAAATTTGAGAAAATATTCAGTAGTTTTTTTTTTATAGCATTTTCAAAAAAAAAAATTATTTGGCGGATCCTTTATGTGTGTGTATGTGTGTGGGTGTGTATTTGTTAATGTGGTTTCATAACTTGAGTTTTTGATAAATATGTAGGGGATGTGTGAGTAAAAGAATCATGAAAAAAATTCAGCAACGCAAAGCAAAAACTAAAATTTGTATTCATATTAACTGGCACACACACTTACATACACACATATAGAGCCCAAGCAACAGGATTATTTATTATCATTACATTCTATGTATAATATTTTGGTTTTGATTGTTTTCTATATTTGTTGTTATTTTTGTTGTCGTTCATTTTTATCCATTTCAACAGGATGCCAATCGGTAATTGGTTTGTTGATATTTAATGTGTTCAACGGATGTGGCATGAAATGAAAGCATAAAATATTTGTGTTGGAAATTATTGAATCTCACACACACATACACATACATACATATCCATTTATATCCTGATTATGTCTCTATATCCGAGTTCGGCAAAGAGCTGCTCTTGCCTTCTGTGTTTACACGTTCGTAGTCACACGCATAGGCAAAAAGTTAGCAAAAAATAAGCAATGAAAACTAAAGATAAAACAAGTGCAAAAACACAGTGCAATATGGGCCTGAGTGAGAGGCTTTTAATTATTACCCCAAATTGTATAATGCATTTATATTAGTTTGCCGAACGTTGCTCTATATTCATGTGTGAGAGTTTGTGTGTGTGCATTAATTTGTGAGTGTAATAGTATGAATCTATGGTGCGGATGATTTTTGAAAGCGTTTGTGTCCTTAAACAAAGATTAAGGCGTGGCAGTTGTTTTATTGGAAATTAAGAAGAGCGGTACAGTAAAAGGAGAAACATTTTGGGTTTAAATTCTCAAATTGTTTTTTGAATTTTTTTTTTTCATTTTTTTAAGGACTGAACAAACCCTTAGACAGCCATAAGGTTCAGAACAAAAAATTCTATATTTCAGAAAACCTTTTTCCATGATTTTGTGAGGTTGCATACAATGGTGTAAAATGAATATACCGCTCGTAGAATATTTATATTCCCCATTAAATTAATACCGTATTGATGATGATTTTAAATACAATTTACATGCGTGTAAAAATTGATGAGAATTTATGTAAATATCCCATACATTTAAGCGCATTTTTTATGTGTGATTGACTACATATATGGTGTGTATGTGTGTTTTAATTTTGCATACATTTAATAAGTGCTTGTTTCCGCTTGTTATACAAACAATTTATACAATAAAAACACACACAAAAAACACTTACTTATGTATGAATCAACCACCCACACAAATAAACATTTTGCTGACAAAACATAAAATTATTTTGAAAAATCGTTTTTTTTTCTCGATACATATTTAAATCTGTTCTTGTGTATGTGTGTTAAAATACATGTATTTATGTTTTTGTATTATTTTGTCTGTTTTTTCTTTTCTGTGTTATTGTCCACTTGAATTATATTTTAAAATTTTATGTTTTATGCTTGTAAACCGTTAGACGAAAAGAGAGAGTATAAACAAAACTGTAAGTGCATGTGTACGTTTAGTTGTAATGGTTATATGGAGAACATTGTTTGCAAATAATTCTCACTTGCTGGAGAGCGTTCCACCACTGCCCAAACTTGAAAGAGTATCAGTAACTATGCCCAGTATATTCTTTCGAGCCTGTGCTGTAAAAAGGGCCCTTGCAAATCTCAACGTTAACAAGTCTTCTGGGCCGGATAGCATGCTAGCACTGGTCCTGAAGTAGTGCTCTTCGACGCTTGCGCATCCATTAGCTCAACTTTTCAGTGCGTCATATCGCACCAGTATTTTTCCATCTTGCTGGAAGGTTGCTAATGTAACGCCAATACCCAAAGAGCGAGGCTAGTAACCCTTAGAACTACCGCCCAAAGCAGTTTGTTCCGCACTCTTCAAGACTATATCTCACCTTGTGAGATATTTGGAGTCCAACGATTTGCTTAGTGATCGTCACTAGGGTTTTCGAAAGGACCGTTCTAATGTCGAACTGCTGGCGTGGCTCTCAGAGAAGTGGAACAAGTCCATTCATGGGTTTGGCGAGAGAAGGCTATGGCTCTGGATATCTCAAAGGCGTTTGATAGAGTTTGGCATGAGGCTTTCATTTTGGAACTTAATGCTTTTGTTGTCGGTAGTCACTTCTCTCGATTTATATCGAGTTTTCTCAGAGATCTACAAGAGTGGTTATAGACGGGGTCTCATCCGACGAGTTCATGTTAAACTCAGGGGTACCGCAAGACTCTGTTCTTCCTCCTACTCTTTTTCTAATATTTCTTAACAATTTTCTTCATCTCACCTCTAATCCTATCTACTCTTTTGCGGATGATAGCAACATTTCTCACTTATATGCTTTTGATCGTAAGCCGAGCCTTTTGGTGGTTGGGTCGAGAAGGATGAGTATGAAAGACACATGCACAAGTAACCTGGTGAACGTCTCAGAGTGAGATCGTGCGAACAGGGTCGATTTTAATACACGCAAGAATCAATGTTATTTTTTAACTCACAGACGTGTTACGATCTGTGTCAGTGGGTAATGTGGATACTGAGAAATCAGATGTTCTTAATGTTTTGGGCATGAGACCTCATTGTGATGTTCATTGGAATGATCACATACTTCAAGTTTCGAAAGAATCATTCAAGTGCCTTGCCCATTTAAGACGATGCAAGAAATAGTTCACTCCATATGATCTCCTTTATATTTATCAGACCTATATCCGACCCAATATGGCATATAACTCTCATGTATGGGCCGGTGCTTCAACGTCTATTTTGGAGCTTCACGACCGCGTATAGGAGAGGGCGAAGATGCTCATCAATAACGGTAGGGTAGCCAACTCTATCGACTCATTGTAGCATCGTCGCAATGTGGCGGAATGTGTTCTAAGGAAATTAAGGAATTAATTCCTGAAAATCATATATTTTTACGTAGTACTCGTATTTCTCGTGGTGCACATCCCTTTGTAGTTGATTTTCCAGCGAATCGCACAATGCGTTATAGGGAAAATTCGTATTTTAATCGCTCTTTCCTTTTGTGGAACAATTTTCCCGCGAGAGTCTTCGCTGCCACTTACAAAATTAGTAAATTTAAATCTAACGTCCATAGACACTAGTCCCTTTGTCCTCGTTCCCACAAACTATTTTCTTAGTATCAGCACAATGCACTGCAGTAGTAGGAGCCATCCCCTGGGTGCTGGTCTTATGTAAAAAAAAAACGTTTTGACAATAATTTTTGCAGAGGTAATTTAAATTGTTTTAATTTAAATCCTTTTATTACCATATTTTGTATTTAAATTTTAAATTTAAATTTTTGCTCCTGTATGAACAGTAATTCATTCATGCATACATACATATATTTACGACTTTTATGCATATGATTTTATACTCATACATGCACATTAACAGCTATTTCATTATTCATAAATTTGTAATAAATTTTTATATATTTTTTTCATATTTTTTCACTATATGTTTTGTTTATCAGATGTTTATGTTGGGGATTTAGTTGATAGTTTGAGAAATGCTTATTATGCAGGATAATAAGAAGAAGAATTGTTACGAAAGCACAGAGCAATGTTTTCGTTTTATGTTAAAAAAAAAAACATAAAAGTTTCAAAAATAATCTATAAGAAGTAATATTTTTTATTGCTGTTAGGGGTTAAAAATATTACAGTAATTTAATAACTTTCTATCTTTAACTACTCTTGTTAATGTTTAATAATGATGCTAAATCATTTGAATTTCTGGTGATCAATTCAATATAGTTGTCGAATTTCTATCAAAAATTTCATCAAAATCCCTTAAGATTTCATTAGTTTTTACCTTCTGCTGTTGTTCTGTTCTGAACCGTTCCGTTGCTTACTTGGTGTAGTTAGTCGTTCTGTGACAACGTTTTAGTTGCTTTTGATAAACAAAGAAAAATATAAATAAAATACACCTAATTCTCTTTTTACGCGATAGATATGTATTACAAAACTGTTGTTACAGTTCATTTAATAATTTATTTAATGTTTACAAAAATCTACTGAGTTTCATGGCTTTTTTAAGCGCTTTGTAAACGTATCGAAAAACCTCGATCTATGACATTTGCTAAAAATTGATTGACTTTTAAATTCGTCTAAAAAGAAAATACACGTAAAGAGAAAATTATGTGTTAAATAAAAAATTATATTAAAAACCACAAATATTTTTCAATTTCATTTCGTATTTTTAGGTGTAACTTAGATTTTCTTAAGAAAATTTTGTTTTCAACAAATTCGTTCATAACAGAACAGAACGGAACAGAAAAACTAACTACAGTAGAATCTCACAAAATCGAACTGTCCAGAGATTAAAACTGGCCATTTCAATGTATAGGACCCTATGAAATTAAAACAGGGTGTTCTAAAATCTGGAAGTTTTATTATTAAAAAATTATTTTTTTTTCGCTCATTAAAATAAAAATAAAACGGGGAATTACCAAGTTATTCGTGGTGTATACAATTTTGTCATATGCGTCTGATATTTGATATGCTTGTACAAATATAGTACAGTTGACAACTGAAGATCAAAGTGAAGTGTTCATACGTGCGAAATATAACAAAATGCCAAATAAACGTAAAAAAATACCTTATACAGGGTCTGCCATCTAACGTTTTTTTTTCAACTAGTGCTTATTTCGTGAATGGTATGATGTCTGATTTGACAGATAATTAGTTTTATCCTACCGCTGAACAACGCTGAGAAATATTGCGACATTACTTTGGAAAGCATGGTAATGTTGCAGAATCAAAAATCATCTTTTCAGATGAAGCTCATTTTGATCATGGCGGGTATGTAAACAAGCAAAATTGTCGCATTTGGGGCACATAAGACCCTCACGCATACATTGAAAAGCCGATACACCCAAGACGAGTTACTGTTTGGTGTGGATTTCGGTCCAGAAGCATAATTGGGCCATTTTTCTTCGAAGATGAGCAAGGAGTGGCCATTGCAGTCAATGGTGATCGTTATCGGGCCATGTTGAACGAATTTTTGTTCACAAAAATTTAAGAGGAGGATATTAGAAACAATTGGCTTCAACAGGACGGCGCTACGTGCCACACAGGCGAAGCCACACTCGATGTTTTGCGCCCTGTTTTTGAAGATCGCATTATCAGCCGCAGAGCTGATGTCGTTTGGCCACCTCGGAGCTGCAATTTGATACCGTTGGACTATTATTTGTGTTGTGCCGTCAAAGATAAGTGTTACGCCAAGAAGCCAGAGAAAATTGACGCTTTAAAGGACAATATTCGTGAAGCCATTGGTGAAATACAGCTGCACGCAATCGATAATGTGTTTAAAGGCTACTGCATGGCCAGGCGAGGCAGCCATTTGAATGAAATTGTTTTCCATTATTAACCGGAAGGATTGTAGTTTCAAATAAAAAAAGAAATTTGAGAAAATATTCAGTAGTTTTTTTTTTATAGCATTTTCAAAAAAAATAAAAATATTTGGCGGACCCTTTATTTCGATACCAAGGTTAAAATATAAAAAAGACTTAATGAAGACGTGAGTGGAAATCGTAAAATCTTCCATCAGCTACCTAAAGTAAAAAAAAACAAGAAATAATAGATGCAGTTACCAGTACCTATCAGGAAGAAAAAAAAAGAAGATCTCTGCGTAAGGCAGAATATGAAGAAATGGAAAGCTGGAAACTGCAAGTGATGGATGGTTTTCCAAATTTAAAACCCCATAGGTTTTTAATAATTGTTGGTGAAATACTTTGGAGTGATGTGGGTGAGGTCTCTCAATTCCTACACAGATTTCGTGCAAAAGTCGCAGAAATGGGGTTATTGAAAACACAAGTATATAATGTTGATGAAAGAGGTCTATTTTCCCGCTGTCTGCCAGATATAAGACTTGTCGCTTCTTGTGAAAAAAGGACAAAAGGATTTAAAATTCAAAAAGAACGCGTTTCGATTTTACTAAACGCAAATTCTCACATTAATTAAAACCATTGGTTTTTGCAAAAGCTAAAAAGCCAAGTAGCTTCACAGAATTTGATAAACCACTGCATTATGACTTTTCGAAAAATGCGTGGATGACTTCCGGGATATTTAATGATTGGTTTCACAAGATATTAATCAAAAAAGTATGTTTAACCAATTCGTATTTCAAGTTTCATTTTTTTAATTTTTTTTTTACAAGTCATTCGTTTTCTGAAGACAATAATTTGGCCCCAAAAGCTCTTCTTCTTGTAGATAACATCAGCAATGGATCAAAATCTTATTAAAATGACAAAACTCACTTAAAGAGGTAACTTGATATCTCAATCAATAGGTGATGGTGGTGATATTAATAAGCTTTTGAAACGACATTCAGTCTGAAATGCAATAATGTTGTTGAAACAATCATGGCATGAGGTACAACGGACAGTGTTAAAAAATTCTTGGCTCAAATTATTAAATTGGGATTCAGGCAATTACTACAGCGATGATGATTAGCTACTAGCAGAACTGAATCAACGAAATTGGGATTGCAATGAAGTTCTTCAACTAAATCTTGATCTTTTGGATAAAATTATGCCGAACAATTCCGTAAATCTAAATGAAATCGAGAAATGGAATAAAGATTTGTTTAATGACGGATCTGATGCAGAGAAAAGCGATGAGTAGGCATCGATGTCGATAATGTCAACATAACGCCAGCTATTCCTCATTCACAAGTCCATGAAGGCATCAATGATATTATAAAATGGTGCAAAACCAGTGATATATTTGCCAGTAAACACATGTCTAACCTTTTGGACTACCGTAACGATATATCCAGTTTAAGCAAATCAAAAAACCAAGCAAGTGTTACTGATTTTGTGTTAAAATTAATAAAATACCTAATAAATAAAGAACTTTTTAAACGTTTTTCTATGAATTTAATATGTTCAATAAATTAAATGTCAATGACTAAAAACTATTTTGTGTTAAAATAAAGCTTGCATAACCAGTTTTATTCTAATTTTATCATAATCTGTAACAAAAAAAAAAAAAATGTCCAGAAATTCGAACTTTTCAGAAATTCGAACTGGCCGGTGCACAAAGTGGTTCTAATTTGCGAGATTCTACTGTACTTATATTGGGTGGACCATCCATCAGCGTAAATTTTAACCAGCGGTTATTTCGAATCTGGCAATACTTATGTCATTCTATTATATTACAAAATTCTGTATATTATCTCTACTGAACGAACTGAATCGATTTACGCTTGAGCAACGTTGGGATTTATTGGAAATTTATCACCATTTCTTTATCTTTTCGCGTGTAGCTCATTTTCATCTTGGTGGGCACGTTAATAAGCAAAATTCCATATTTGGGGCTCAGAAAGCTCAAACGTGGTCTTACAGAAGCCAATGCGCTCATTACGAGTGTCTGTTGGGTACGGCTTGTGGATCGGAGGCATCATTGGCCCATATTACTTTTTTCACCATGATAACCGATTTTGTGTGCCCGCTCTCCATGGTATCGATTTGAACGATGTTTGGTTTCAACAGAATGGTGTGAGTTACCACACATCTCATGCCACAATCAATTTATTGCGTCAAACATTTGGCGGCCGTTTAATTAGCCCATATGGTGATATCAGTTGGCCGCCAAGAAGCTGTGACTTGACACCGAATCGCACCGTTAAAGACAACCAGATACAATTGAGCATTTGAAGGCCAACATTCGTGACGCCATTGCCGAGATACGACCCCATACACTTGAAAAAGTTCTCGAAAACTAATCTGATCGAATGGGGTATTGTGAGGCCAGCCGCAGCAGCCATATGAATGAAATATTATTTAATTTTTAATCGGCACATATGTACTTGCCAAAAAAAAAATAAATTTGGCAAAATTTCAAACCGTTTTTGTTTTATTGCATTTTTAAATTTAAACGTTTAAATCTCCCACTCTATACAAGTTTTTTATGTACAAAACAGAGACAGCTGATTCGGTACGCAACAGAACGTAAAGGCTAATTCTGAATTCAAGCTTTAAATGAGCGAATTCCTTCATGTTTTCTACGTACTCACTTGGCATTTATATTTGGCGTCGAGTGTAAAATGAAGTATTTTGTGATTTTTGCTTTAACATTAGCAATATTAGTTTAAAAGTATAACAGAAATTAAGCTGAAAATTAATTTTGATATAACAGCTAACCAATGTATTGAAATTGCTACTCTCTATAGATTTTCAAGTTCATTTGCCAAAAATTTTGTTACCAGAGTATCACCCATCTCCCTTAAAAGTTCAAAAGATTTCTCTTTGATAACTCATCTAAAGTTTGTAATGGAATTTTAAAGAGAGTTATTATCTTATATTTTGTAAAATTAATTATAATTATTTTCTCTCTCTCAGACTGACCGATGATTGCACTGTATTTCAGGTCGAGGTTTCCACCTTATACTTATCCACGAGACTTATCCGGAAATTAAGTCTCCGGGCCTCGGAGGCTCTCAACTTCAGGGTAGTAAGAACGAAACAAAGCATCTCCATCGAACACAGTTTAGCGCTGTTGATTTTACTTCCTCTCACTTTAGATTGTTCTGTCTTAGTTCTGAATAAATGGGCATCTTCCGGTGTTTTGTTAGACCACGATTTCTTGAGCCTTAAGGATTCCACTCGAGTGATATTCGTATGATACGCTCAGGACTTTTTCAGATGGTGTGACCGATCCATCTTCTTTTTCCTTTCCTTATCTGTTTCTGTATTGGTTTCTTATCAGTCATGTTCCACATTTCTGCGTTACTTACGGTGTTAGTCCACAATATTCTGCATATGATTCTGAGGTATTTGTTAGTGAATACCTGGAGTTTGTTTATCGATACAAGCCAGGTTTTAATGCCATACAGCAGTACTGATTTAACACATGAGTTTAATATTCTGAGCTTAGTCCGTCTGGATATATGTGAGCTTCTCCATATTGACTGCAGTCGTCTGAATCCCGCTCTTGCTTTATTGATTTTGTTATCTACGTCTGTTGTTCCGCCGCCGTTTGCAGTCATTGTACTTCTTAGATAGCAGACTCTATCTACATACTCGATTGGTTGGCCCTGTAGAATGATGCTTTCCGTTCTATTATTGTTTATTTCTTGGCCTGCGAGCTAATCTTTCTAGGTCCTTCAGAATCGACTGCATATTGAAGATCTTATGCGAGAGTGAACAAATGTCATCTGCATAGTCCAAATCTTTGAGGTGGAGTGAGAGACTCTACGTTATCCCTTTTCTCTTTGAACAGACTTTGCTCCAGCTGAGATATTAGTGGGCATCCTTGTTTGACTCCAGCATTTGGGTGGAATGGCTGACTGATGTTTCCTTTGTCTGCATCCTCGTACATCGCACTGATTATTCGAATTATTTTTTGGGGTATTCCTTTTTGCTCTTAGTGCGCTCCATATTGCCGTTCATCTGATTGCTTTCGTCAAATGCTTTCTTTTCTCGGTGAACGGTAGATAGATGAAGGTACGCCATTCTATGGACTGTTCAATGATTATTCGTAGAGTGTTGGCCTTATCTTCGCAGCTTCTATTTAGTCTGAAGAACGCCTGTTCGTCTCGCAATATGTTGTCTTTTTTACTCTGAAGCCTCTCCTATATTAGGACTGCACGTATCTTATATATGATGTTCAGCAGAGTATTGTAATTCCTCTACAATTTAATATTACAGTCTTTCAAGTCGCCACTTTTTGTTAACTTTACAATTATGCCCTTATACTGATGTGTTGTGAGGCCGTAGAAGTTCAGCTGTGGTTTAGATGTAAATCCGTAGAATTTCCGCCGCTATTCCATCTCCGCCTTTCGGCTTATTTATTTTCTATTTACCAATCGCCTCATATATCTCATTTAGATTGAGATTGGTTTCGAGTCATGCGAGCATGATATTTCTACGAGTGCACTACTACAGTGTCCTCTCAGTGTGTAGCTGTTAGGAAGGGGGACATACATGCCATTCTGTTTGTGCTGTCGAGCTTGATAGATAAATAGATAGATAATAAATAGATAGATAGATAGATCAATTAAATATCCAAACGACTTCACTTATACTGAAAAGTTAGAGTTGATATCCCAGAAGCAAAGCCACATGCATTACAGACTGAATGTCGGTGATGGAAACTATCATTTATATTCGGCTGTACTATTCAACAGTTGTCTGTACTATTCAACAGTTGTGAAAAGGCTTGTCTAAGTAAGAGAAATGAAAAAAAGCTTTTTTCAATTGCTGCCAGAGAAATATCAGGCGTATATGTTGACCAGTTGCTTTTCTTATATCAAAGATGCAAGTAAACCTGTTTGCTCTGGATTACATACGTATTGTGAAAGCTCACATACACTGTCGTTAAACAAATTCTCCAGCGAATAAAGACCAAGAAGTTCGTAGTAAATTTAAGAAATTTTGTACAGTATTACACTTCATGGTGATCCATTGCTTTGATCACAACTAGCCTATAATCTAATCGGTCTTAAGGTTTTTTTTTATCTAAGATATGGAAACTTCATCATCTCAATATTGTCTTTTTCGGCTTTAACATATTTTAACACATTTTTACCGCTGAAAAGAACCGTTGAAAAATAGTTTTTTGCCCATTTATTTTTTCAATTTCCTCAAAAAAAGAAAAACAACTGAAGATCACACACATTCTGAAGCATCAAAAGCAACAACTTTAGTCTTCGTATTTGTAACCAATGTTTACATTTTGTGTGTGTGACCACAATATTGAAGCGATATGTTAATGATGGTCATGGTTTTTTCTGGAGTACAAACAGCAAATTAATGAGTTACTTTGTCGTTGTATGTTAGAGTTTCAACTTGTGATTTCGGTTGCATTTTGATTATCCATTTCATTTTTTTGGTCCTTTTTTTTGGTTTCCTTTTTTGTGGCCTTAAAAAAATGTTAAAAGCTTTGCTATCTCTAGCTGGCACTCTGTTGAAAGTTGAATGATGATTTTAGAATTTCGATTTTGGCTACAGAGTAATTGTAGTTGATGGCAAAGTAAACATGACAAAGATGACTGCTGCTGCTTGCTGCTACTGGTGATTGTTAATGAGTATGATGTTGATGATGGCGGTAAGAGTAATGGAGTCATCAATAAGAACTTAGTAAAGAATGATTGACTAAAATAATACAAAATGTTAAGGCTACACTTGTTGTATGTTGTATATATGCACAGTATAGTGAAGATTGATGATATCAGAGAGAGAGAGATTGTGTATGTTTGTATTCTGGTCATTTAGTGGAGCAGGTATAAAGAGTACATGTAAGAACAAATATAAAGAAGAAACTATAAAATGTATCATGTACAAGTATGCTTGTATGCATGTGTGTCCAGAAAGATCTTCTGTATCATTTTCGTGTGCTTTAGTGCATATATGTCAACAATTGTAAGCGAAAGCGTGTGTTAGTGAGTAAAGTAAGTGCATTTGGTTTGGTTAAGTGTTACTTACCCATTACGTAGTTGTTTACAATTAAACAGTAATTTTAAAATTGTTTTCTTTTCCCGAGATAAAAACATTCAATTGTAAAATGATATTTAAACAATTTGATTTTATGTTCACCAATCTGTTAGTGGTTGTTTTATTGAATTTCAAGTGTTTCTTCGGTTATTTGATGATTTTTTGGTGGTTCCTAGTTTTCGGATTAGGAATAAACAATGACCATATAAAAGGGGAAAATAATTAAATTAAAAAAAAAAACATCTGAAAGGTGGGCAAGTTTGAGGTTAGAAAGTAAATTGGCTTAAAAAACATTTTTTTTTTTTTTTTTTGAAAAATTCAGTTCTATTCATGCCGATATAAAATAGAAATATTGGAATTAATAAAGGAAGATGATGTTGGGTAAATGTCCACCTCTAGCTCGTCAGCTCTTTTTACAAAATTTTGAATTACATTTTCTAACAAAGCTTCGCTTATCTAGTCAATGCAGCGCCGAATTTAATCTTACAGAGTGTCAGTTGTTTGGACCCAGGGAAAATAATCAAGCGGCTTTATATGACAAGAATGAGGCTGCCAATTGACATCGCTAAATCGAGAAATTACTTGAGAGGAAACTGTGCAACTCACTAAAACCAAAGGTCACTAATGTCAACATTAGCCAATTGCGACTACAAAAAATTGCTTACCATGGTTTATTAGCACAGAGAATTCACGGTGACGGCATTTTCTTGCTCATTTTCGAAAAATTACGGGCCGATGAAGCCGTCTAACCATAAACCGAACCATACGGTTACTTTCTTTGCATGAAATGGCTTTTCGAGAATTGTTCGTGGATTTTGTGAGCCCCATATGCGACAATGGGCCTCATCACTTAGAATGATTCTGTTGAAAAATGCGTTGTTTCGTTCAGTTTTTCCAACAGCAAATTCACAAACGTTCGACACAAACAATGGTCGGCTGGCTTTAATTCTCGAACGAGTTGACTTTTATAAGCCTGAAAATAAAGATCGTAATGCAAAATGTTGCGCAAAGTTCCTCTGGTGATGCCCAATTGTTGCGAACGTCGTACACTTTGCTGTACAGCGGTTATGTTTGCATTACCACGGCCACCAAGAGCTTCTTGTTTTGATTTATTGTAAGCCTCGAACTTAGCAATTAAATTATGCGCAAATTTACGAGGAAAAGCTACTCGAATTTTACGAAGTGATGCAGTAAAATTTCCAATATTTTGATAGCAAATTTTCGCAATTAAAATTCTTTGTTCAAGAGTGTAGCATTCCACCGTTAAAATTTCTCAATTTTTTAATAAATAAGTGTCAAAGATCGATAGCTCAATTCTTGACATTTCGTCATTTGAGAGCCAATTTACATCCTAACTTCAAATTTGCCCGCCATGTGGTAATAGTTAGACTTTTAGGATCTGAGCACAGGTTTAATTCTAGTAACATCTAAATCAGATTAGGATATTTTAAGAAACTTTTAATCTATTTGGACTTTTGTGGTAATATAACTACACTAAATTTTTATTTTTTTTCGCCGTCACTCCCCTAGGGAGCATATTGTCTTTCCACAAAGCATCTATTGCTTTGTTTCAGTTTCTTTAATCAATTTTATATTTCAAGCTAAGTAGACGATTAATCCGCTGTAGCTTCCTCCATATGATTTTTTTGTGTGTGTAGTGGTGAAGATCCTTGCTAATTGGTGGTGATCTTTACTTTAGCATTGTAATCTTTTCCCAGTAGGTGGCGTGTTTTTCCTGATCATTCGTCTGATGTTTGTCATCATCGCCAGAGGAATGCGAGAAGGGTCAGTGGGGCTTTTTTCTTTATTTTGTTTTTTTTTTAGATGGAGTTGCCTGGAGGGAAGAAGTTGAAGCCCTTTTTTATTATTAAACGTTGGAAACCACAATTAAATTTTTTCTTCCTCAACTACACTAATAGATGTCTTGTATTGTAAACCAAATTAAGCTCTTCTCTACTATTAAGGCTATAAAAGGCTGCTGAATATTTAAAATAAAATCATAAGTGTATAAGTAGAAGTTTTCTGGTCAACAGTATTTTAGATGAAATGAGTTTGTTGACCACCTTTGACTTTTATAGTGCATTAGACCTGATATGTAATATCCTACTTTCAATATCAACTTCTAAAAGAACAAAATTAAATAAAATCGGCTTTAATTATTGGAACATTGTTCCATTATACTCTCTCTGTATTAAACAATTTATTTGTTGCGTTTTGAAATGCAAAAGTTTTTAAATTAATATTTCAACTTTTTGTTCGAACAAAAGAGATATTTTTCGTTTTATCACATTTGGATTTGCTCATTTATATCTCTTTTATTGTTCGGCTGTGTTTCAGTGTTAAGTTTTGGTACGCAAAAAAAGAAAATATACTCAATACCCACTCACATGACTTAAAAACTTTAAAAGTAGTCTTACGTTGATGTAATACTATTTTCCCCTCTCTCATCAGATCTTTTTCTGTCTGTATGCCAGGCAAATAAATAAGCATATAAGGTAAAAAATGGATACCTTTCTTTTTTGGTCCTATAAATACATACATTTTTTATTGGTTTCTTAATTTTTGTGGTTGCGGTTTTTATTTCAATAAATGATTCGTTATCTGTTTTAATTCTTTCAATTTTGTTTCTTTTGTGGTTGATATCATTCCATTTGTAGTACTATTTACATAAGTGTGAATGTATGTCTGTGAGTGTATTTTGTTTATACGAGTACAACAATGCATTGAAATTTCTTTGCCCCAAATTAAGCCAGATCCCACTGCATACAACATTTTGGTTTTAAAATTTGTTTCTTCATTATCCCTAAATACGAAGTAATCAGTTTTAGTTGATTTAGCCATACACAACACGCACCCATACTGAGTATGAAAGAAGTTACGAATAGAATGTGCCCCTAAATGTTGCAACCAAAATTGCAACATATTTTGTTTTCTTAAAAGCAACTCTAATACTTATGATTTGGAGATGTACTAGAGAGTTTCTGTGTACATCTTTGTACTGAAAAGCAAATACATTTCGTGCGTTGGAAAGTATAGGTTTCCGTTGCAAATGTTAAAGAGGTGTTCGTAAGTTTTATACCCTACGTTAATATAGAAGGACATGTATAGTAAAGACCACAAAATCTTGTGGTAAAGATAGTCCATAGTATTAAAACAGGTTGGTATTTTTCATACAATTCACCATCAAGGTTTGCAGAACTTGGCAAATAGTTCTCTTAAGGCCTATAGAACAAAAGAGCTATGTTTCTTAGCTTGTTCTTAACAGCAATTGAAAGCAATAAACATAATTATTGTTCTTTAAAATTTAAAACAGACATGTTGTAGGTAGAGTTGGAATAAACGATGGAAGAATACAGAACGTTAAGTTGCATTTTGCATCATCATCATCATTATCATTCTGATAAGGCACTATTGCAGGACTCTGCCACCCATGAGATCTATTGTGCCTCTTCCGGTTTATAGTTCGTTCAGCAGATCTGTCCTACCTAACGAACACCAACAGGTCTGAAACCACAATGGGGGATATGTTTCCTAATTGTATCCTATGTCTCTTTTTTTCCTAGTAAGTGGCGCGTTTTCCTGGTCATTCGTCTAAGGTTTGTCATCATCAGCAGAGTTATGCGGGAAGGTTGGGGGACTGCCTTTTATCTTTTAGAGTTGTCTTTACTAAACAGTTGGAACCAGAAATTTATTTTTCTCCATCATGTTCTCTGCTAGGGCTTGAATCTGGGTCGTTTGTATTATGATGCATGCGCTCTAACCACAATATCACGCCACCCCCACCAAACAAAAAAAAAACAAAGAAATGCTAAAGTAAAGATCACCACTAACTAGGAAATATCTTCACCACTACGGAAAAAATCATATGGAGGAAGCTACAGCGGATTAATCATCCACTTAGCTCGAAAGATCAAATTGATTAAAGAAAGTGAAACAAAGCAATGGATGCTTTGTAAAAAGCCAATATGATCCCTAGAGGAGTAATGGAAAAAAATATACAAAAGAAACTGCTTCCCATTAGACTAGACAGTTAGTTAGTTGCAATGGGTAGTTAGACACTGTTTGAGCCCACTTGGGTCCAATATTGATCGCACGGTAATACCCACTGTAGATAGCTACCAAACGGACCTACATGTTGGCATCCCGGTTCAAACCAGACTAACTAGACGCAAGCTCAAAAGAAGATATCTCACTGATACTCATATCAGCCAGGTCCGATATGGCACGTACCAACGGACCACTAGGGAAAGCAGTCCTAATATCGGAAAGAGTTACACACTGGCACAAGAAATGCTCAACAGTCTCCTCCTCGTCATTCTGGCAACCTCTACAGTACTCAGTAAGTGGTAGACCTAATCTCCTAGCGTACGCACCAGGCACCCAGATCCCGGTACCAGAATTCATAGCCTATCTCGCGGCATCCCCATAGTAGAGTCTAAGCGAGCCCGATCGTACAGGGGCCAGATTTGTCTCGATACAGAGCACGTACTTCAGATCCAGAAGTCTGCAAGAAGAAAGTGACATTCCAACCACGTAAATAAGGAAAAAGCCCATTTCGCCAGATCGCCTCCGGGTGTCAGAGTGCTCCCTTACCAAGATAATCTCCAGGTCTGAATGTCACGCCATTTCGTTCAGATATGCCCGGCATTTACACATCATCCGCGATGTCGAGTAGACACCGGAGAGCACCATTATATACCCTATATATATATATATCAACCAGCCGCTGCCCCTTTATCGGCGGAACCTCCGCCTGCAAGAAACTGCAGTGGTCCGGCAGTTTAAAGGATACTCTCATCCCGTATGCAGGAATAAATACACTTCCCCAACCCCCATCGAGGGTTTCGATCAATCATTGTATACCTCAACAGAACCAGGCACAATTACCGGTTCAGGTGAAATGCACACGAGAGCATTCTATCCAGGAAGGGTTTAGGTGTACAGTAATATATCCTATCAGGGATCGTATCCAAGATAGCCGCATGCCGGTAATCCCTGTCAGACCATGCACTCGCCAACTTCAACCCTATCTAGAGGAGTAACAGAGAAGAATATATATATGAAAGAAACTGCTTTCCATAGGACCAAGTGGAGAAAGATAAAATCATTATATTAGGGCATCCACAGCTGTAAGGAATTTGTTATGGCCTTATGACTCTCCGTGAGTCGTTAAAGGAATTGCTAATTATGATTTACTTGGAATCAGCAAAACGAATTCTTAAAATGTCATGGGAACAGGATAATGCGTAAAAGTAATTCAAATGGCAAGCAGCGTATATCGGGATTTGATAAGAACACTCATATTGAAATGGATTCAGTGAAACTGAAAAACGTAGCTCTTAAATTGTTCATTACCATCAAAAATTTGTAACCATTTTCTACTTCTGTGTCTTCTTTTTCATTTTTCTTCACTGACTGTTAAGTATAATGATGGCAAATTGAAAATGTGCAATCAACAGTTTTTGGCAAATACCAATTTAAATGTTCAATACCACAAAAGTACTTAACGCTTTAATTGGGCGTTTTTTTCCTATTTCTCTCTTCCTGATTTCTCTCTCTCTCTCTTCCACTATATATTTGCCTTTAATTTTCTTCTGTCCTGTATCCTACTTGTTGTTGTTGATTTTTTTTTTTTTTTTTTTTGATATTTTATTAGATGTTTCATTTACTGCTTTTCATGTATCCTTTTTGGCTTATACTGGGTTTTCGGTTTCAGTTTTTTTGGGACTTAAGTAGGTGTTTGGCTGGGTTTGGATTTCTTCTTTCATTTGAAAGGTTTTAATAGATTTGGTACAGTTTGTATTGTGAGTTTGTGAGTAGAGAAGACATGCTGCTGTTTGTTAAGTTCTTTAGTACACACTTACACACACTTTTATTTGTAATTAAATTGATTTTAAATTAATATTGACTTAAATTTTCAGAAATAAATTAAGTGGGTACTTTCCTTCTCATTTTCATGATTTTTTTTTTTACTTTTTTATTAACAAACACAATTTATAAACGTAATGGGGAAATGAAATGCGAATAATGAAAATATTTTGTAAAACGCAATTATTTACTTTTTTCATTGGATTTCAGAAGAGAAAGAAAAAAATGAATACTTTATTTGTAAATGGTTTTTCGATGGAGTTTTAAAGGATTAACGCAATTAATAAATGAAAAGATACCGAAAATGGTTTTTAATTGCAAAAATTTGCTTTGATGTAAAAATATAAAATAAATGAAAACTACTTTCATTTAAGAACATTATTGTTTTTGTTTTAATCTTTAGCTCTTTTATTAAAATGAGTTGATAATTTGGTAACTGGTACTATTACAAGTTAACGTGCCAGATTGTTTGCTTTCTAGTTTATGTTTTTAACACCAAAAAATAAGGGGCGTTAATGGCATTACCGATCTTTCCATGTCTCTTTTTAGTCAACTGGATTCCTAGTTATGTTGGATTGTAGTCAAGGCTGAACCAGTTGCACTGCCGTCTTAATGTTCCAATCGTCATTCCTCTAGGGAGCATATTGACTTTCGACAAGGATTCAGTGGGATTGTTTCAGTTTCAGTAATTAAGTTGATTTTCAAGGTAACTATATAATACTGTGGCTCGCCTCCATATAATTAAGTACAGTGGTAAAGATTCTTGCTCAGTGATGGTGTGGATCATTACTTAGCCTTGTAGTTTTTTTTTACCAGTAGGTGGAGTTTTTTCCTGATCATTCGTCTGATTTTTCTCATAAGCTGGATGGTCAAGGGGGCTTCTGCTTCATTTTTAGATGAAGTTGTCGGGAGGTAAGTTGAAATCTCTTTATTAAAAATTTTAAACCACAACTAAATCTCTTCGTCATGCCTTCTGCTGGGACTCGAACAATAAAGATCATTTTATGGCATATTCGATATTTCCATAGTCTTTTCACTTTAGTTTAGCTCGTTTCAATCAATTGGAGTCCTAGCTATGTCGGATTTTGGTCTACGTAGAGCATGCCCGATACACTTCCACTTCTTCCTTTGTACAAAAAATCCTTTGGCACTAAAACTTTTTGGCTTTTGGGTTTACTTGAAATTGCGTGCGATCTACACTACCACTACAGCATTCCACACAGTAATCTTACGTAACATATAGCAAATTGACTGAAGGTTTTCATTGTGATGTTATGCGATGTTGGTTCTCATACCCTAAGATTACATATTGCTGTTTTGGACTTCACTTACCTTAGCTTCGACTACGACTTTTCGAATTTGTGCAACAGCCTAGAGTGGTTAAGTAATCAGCTGGGCTAGAAGTCAAGAAGTAAAAAAAAAAAACTTCATGAAAAATTTATAGGAATTTAGTGCATGATTAACCTTAGCTGTAAAACGATCCTTCATTTCTATTCCACTTCAACAAATTTTAACGATTATTTAGGAAGGTTTATACCATCGGCAAGCAAAGAGCTGCTGTTCTCTCTAATATTCACACGTAGGTACTCACGCGAATAGGCAAAAATAAACAAAGAGAAGTAAAGAGAAAGCAAAGTGGACTGAGTGAGAGACTCTCAAATTACTACCAGAGTTCTAATATTAGTTTGTCTCACGCTGGCTTATACCTAAAAAGTAATAAAGTAATGGCACAAAAATGAGAGATTGGAAAAACGCAAAAAGCATCAGAAGCAAAGTTCTGAAGCATCATTACACTCAATATACAGAGGGCGTTGTCTCTTGTCAATGACAATAACACATGTTTTAGTAGACTATTCCCCTGTTAAGCTGTCGGGTGTTTTTAAGAGGTTCGTTACTTTGAGTTGTCAACACCGCTTTATTTAACAACCGATTTAACACTTGATATCTCTCGTTTGCTAAGCTTGGCTTGGCATTCCATTATAGATAGATTTAAACCAGAGCAACGTTCGCAAACTATTTAAGTTTTTAATCAAAATAATGGTTTTGTTCATCAAACTTTAAAATTTAGTTCTCCGACGAGGCCCATCTTCATTTGAGTGAGTACGTAAATAAGCAAAATTTTAGCATAAGGAGTGAGGAAAATGCACGAACATTTATCCAAACACCATCACAATCACAGAAAATTTGTATTTGGTGCGCTTTATGGGCTTGGGGATTAAATGAACCATATGTCTTCAAAAATGATGATGATATGATTCAAAATTTTTCTTATCTCAAATAGCTGGCATTAAGCTTGCTGACAAGTGGTAGCAACGGGACGGAGGCGCATGCCACATGGTACGCGCTATAATTGATTTATTCAAAGAAATTTTTGATAAAAGTGGAACTTAACGTAATTGGCCTACTAATTAGCTACCAAAATCGTGTGATTATATAGGGACATGATTAGAAGTTTTTTCGTACTTCAGTTAGATGGCATTAATGTTTCTGACATGTGGTTCCAACAGGACGGAGAAGTTTTTGATGAGCTTGAGCCATTTCACGCAATGGTCCATCTAACTGGCCACCAAGATAGTGCGATTTATCTTCTGGTTTATTATTTAAATTTATTTTTTTTTATTTAATTTTTTTTCGGTTAGATAATGTTACTTATCTACGTCGATAAACCAGAGACACTTGAACACCTGTCAATCAAGATACGGCCACATATGCTGTGAAAATTTATGAAAATTGGTGTTCCAGAGAACGTCTTTTACATGCCAGACGAGGTGGCCACATAACCGAAATCATATTTGAACATTAATGTCAAAAAATGATTCATCCAACAAAGTAAATAATGTCGATTTGGACAACATATGGCATAACTATCACATATGATTTGTGTCAATAATAACAAATATAGTATTTTTGAGGGTAATTATCTGTCACTATAATTCAGTATTGGATAGACGCCAAAGTGTAAGCACACATTTTCTTCAATCGCTAAAATAAAGTCGAATTTTGTGCTTAAAAAATAAGTTTTGCGGGGAAGTCTGATAACCTTCTTTCATTTGAAGAAAACGGCTGCTGAAAGTTGTCGATTGATGGTAGAAGCTTACGGTTAACATGCACCAACTAAAAAAACTTGTAAACGATGTTTTGCGTGATTCGCAAACGCTGATTTTGACACAGAAAAAAAGTAGAAAAAGTTTGAAGATGAGGAATTGGAAGCAATACTCGACGAAGATTGTTGTCAAATGCAAACGCAAGAAGAACTTGCATTATCATTGGGAATCACACAACAAGCCATTTTTCTATTTTAAAAGCAAGGAAATTAGGTCGCATATGGATAGAAGCCGAGAGATGTTGAAAGGCGATCTTGCATGTCGAAAATGATGTTTAAACGCTACGAAAAGAAGTAATTTTTGCATCGTATTGTTACTGATGATAAAAAATGGATACATTACGATAACCCCAAGTACAAAAATCATATGTATAGCCTGGCCAACCAGTCAAATCAACGCCGTAGCCGAATATCCATGACACCAAGGTAATGCTCTGTAGTTGGTGGGATCAGAAAAGATTTTTTTATTATGAGCAGCTAAAATTGGGTCAAACACCACTGTACCAAACACAATGGATTCCTTCGAAGAGAACAATCAACGAAAAACTATCAGAATATTCAACCAGACAGAAGGCCATAATCTTCCATCATGACAACGCTCAGCCACATGTTGCAAGACCGGTCAAAAACTATTGGGAAAACAGTGTATGGAAAGTTTTGGCTCACCTGCCTTATAACACAAATCTTTTTCCCTTCTGACTACCATTTGTTTCGATCGATGCAGAGCGCCAGTATCGTTATACGCTTCACTTCAGAACAGGGTATCATCATTCATTCTTTACCTCAAAGCCGAGCCGTATTTTTGGCGCGGAGTCCATATGGTATTAGAAAAATAGGAAAAAGTAAGTGGCTAACGATGGACAGTACTTTAAATAATGTGTCAGTTTATTTTGTTATTAAAATAAATGCATTTTTCAAGCAAAAATATCGATATATATGGAGTCGATGACCAAAAAAACTTTCAGTCGAGAAATTAATGGGAAATTTTTAATGCCTTCATATTCACAAATACTGCATTTCGCTTTGTCACCAATAACACTTGTTTAATACTGTTTCAATAAAAATAGTGTATCTTTAAAGTTGGCTGTGTGTACCCAATGTATTACTTTGTTTTATCATGAATTACTGCATTAAAAAAACTGCATTAAAAAAGCACTCGATAGAAGACAAACACATTATTATGAAGAAGCCATATGCTCACAAGAGAAGTTACTGAAAAAATTATGAAACATAGCTTCGATAATATCCGTATATCTTTCTAATTTTATAGGTTTATTATACTTTTAGACTGAACAAACTGCTAGAATTTTTGGATATGATTTTTTGATTAACACGAAATGAGAACAAACTATCCTCCGGTAACCCTAAATTCAAACACTTCTTATGCTAATAAATGGAACAGTAATAATATTCGCTAAATAAAAATGCATAAACCCTTGTATAATTGCTCTCTTTCTCTTTGTGTTCAACAATTATTTAAAGAAAAAACTATAAATTTTTTTTTTATTTTTTAATAAAAATAAAAACATTTCATAATAAAATTAATTAAATCTTTGTTAAATGGTGACATTTTTCAAACAGTAAAAAGAAATTATTTTCTTTTTTTAACAATAAACACAAATCAAAAATGAAATAATAAAAACGTAGAAAACATAGAATAAAAATGAGTTGAGCAAAAACAATAAAAAAGTGTATAAAAAAGAGAATCAATTCATTTGAGTAGTTTTCAGTCATAACCTGACATTAATTAGCATTTTTATGCAGTGCTCATATACGGAATACATGCACCCACACACACACATGCGCATATGTGCAAACCTATAGAAAATAAAAGCGATGTTTCCCGTTACACCTTTCTCTCTCAAATACCGGAAAAATATTTGAACAATTGAACGAATATGAACGAAATGAACAAACCATTTTGTTTAAAAGTCATTAAACAAACATATATTCACATATACACACACACTCACATACGAGGGCAGATTGAGTAGGAAAAAAAAATTTTTTTTTTCAAAAACCATTCATTTCTCAACATAGTCTCCTTTTAGCTCAATACACTTAGTAAGACGATTTTCCAACTTTTTTATACCATCTGAATAATATGACTTTGGGAACTCCTCAAAATACGCATTAGTTTCGGTAATCACTTCTTTGTTTGAGATGAATCTTTTTCCTGCGAGTCATTTTTTCAAGTTTGGAAACAGGAAAAATTCACTAGGGGCTAAATCTGGACTATAAGGTGGATGATTAACCAATTCGTAGTGGATTTATCGTAGTTTTAGCATCTTATCTAATGCTGTGTGAACCGGTGCGTTGACATGAAGAAAGAGCACTTTTTTCTTGTTTAAATGTGGTCGTTTTACCTTGATTGCATCAACCAATTGATCCAATAATGCACGATAATACTCTCCTGTGACTGTGAATCCCTTTTTAAGATTATGGATGCGCAATATTCCGTGTAAATCCCAAAATACAGTGGCCATAACCTTGCCAGCCGATGTCGCTGTTTTCGCCTTCTTCGGAGCACTTCCACCAGTTTCGACCCATTGCTTCGATTGATTTTTGGTTTCAGGTGTGTAGTGGTGGACCCACGTTTCATCAACAGTTATTAATCTACACCAAAAATCAGCAGGATTATGCTTTATCATGTCCAAACACCGCTGTGAAGTGATCTGTCTAACTCGTTTTTGTTCAACACTGAGCGGCACCCATTTTGCCGATAGCTTTTTCAAATGAAAATATTCATGTAAAATGTTGAACACACGTTCATATGATATGTTTGCCATTTCAGCACTCTCACGGATTTTGACCTGGCGATCATTCATAACGATATCGAGGATTTTCTTGATATTTTCTTCAGTAACCACCTCTTTTGGCCTTCCTGTTGATGGTATTGTTGCAGTGCTTGTTCGGCCCCGTTTAAATTCAGCAATCCAATATTTTACCATATAATCTGACGGAGCAGATTCGCCGTAATGTTTATCAAGCTTTTCTATTGTCTCTTTTACCGGTTTGACTTTCAAATAATAGTGTTGAATAACTACACGAAATTCACTTTTTTCCATTTTCCATGAAACACTCAATTTGCTTACTTCAAACGACTACAACAAATAAACTAATCGATGAATTTGGCTAAAATTTCAACAGCTGACGTTTGACAGATCGTAATTTCTAAGAAAGAAAAAGTTTTCTGTTTGTGCTGTGCTCTAGCGCTAAGTAGCTTCAATGTCAATCCGCCCTCGTATACTCTTATACTGTTATGTTGATATGCAAAAAGCTCATACTTACACACATATCTGTATCCATGTACATGCATGTGTGCATATGCTTTAAAAGGAAATCCATACAAGTATGAGGAAGAAAAAGAAAATCTCAACCTGGCAAAGGTTTTTCTCTCTTTTTGTTCTTCTCGTTAATTTTTTATTATTCCTTTTGCTGTTTTGTTTTATATTCTGTTTTATTATTATTTTTGTTGTTGTGTGATAGAGATGCAATAAAAATTGAAAGTTTTTTTTCTGTTAGAAAAAGGAAAATAAAACTGTTGTTGGCAAAAAATTGAGAGAAAAAAAAAAAAAGAAAGAAACCTAGGAAAATGAACGAAGTCTGTTGTAGAAGGCAAAAAAAGACACACTCTCTGCCTCACATACGAGTGTAAAAAAAACAACTAAAACAGCAACTAAAAGTCGGTCATTCAAAAACATCAATCTGAATACATATGGAATTATACAGTGAGTGGCGAAAACTAGTTCCATATGAGAAAAAGTGCCCACACACAATTCGGAATGAGATTTACATTTTAACCACAACTATCAATACGTGTAATTTCGTAATTCCCTACGATAGGACAAAACGATTTCAGTCTACATTAAAGAACTGAAGGCGCTAAGGTCTACGTTTTAAAGTCAAAGTTGTGTGCTATCGTGAGATATACGAAAAGTAAGTGATAAAACAGCAAGCAAAACGATGTCAAAATAAAGATGGCCCGTAATAAAATCGACAGCCGCAACTTTAAAAAATGTCAATTGTCCCCTTTATTTTTTTATGTTTGTTTTGCTTTTTGTTTTTATGTTTTTCGCTTCACGAAAAACATATGTTTTTTGAATAAATATGAGCCGATGAAGCCGTCTAACCATAAACCGCATCATCTTTTGCATTATAATATTAGATTGCGACTTTTTTCCAATCACCAACTGTCTAATACAAACAAAAACTGCAAATAAAATGCATTGTCTGTGTGAGTGTATAGAAATGTTTGAAATAATAAAAACAACAAAAAACAAAAAAATTAGAACAAAAGTGTTTAAGTTGGTCATATAGAAATGGAACGAACACAGCATACATTTGTTAAAACTCATACAGTGAAACAAACTGAAAAACTGACAGACAGATGGAGAGACAGACAGACATAAGAAACATAAAATGGTAACTAACATGGTACATTATGTTCCATTATGTACAATGAATGATGAAAATCGTTGTAGACATAGTGTTGGCGCGAAGGTGGCAGTGGCAGGCAAACTAGTGTTAGTTGTTGGCAGTTGTTTCTATTGTACTTTCACTTACTGCCACAAGTTTTATTTGAATTTCTTTTTTTTAATTTTAATTTTTAGTTTTGCTTAGGACTCTATATGAGATAGAGTGATAGAGAGAGAGAGAGAGAGAGAGAGAGAGAGAGAGAGAGTGTGTGTGTGTTATAAAACAATTCACTCACACTAACATATAAACTCTCACTCATTCACACAATTACAATTGGAGCAAAAAGTCATTGTACGCTTGCGACCGTATGTACGTATTACATACAATGCACTCGTACGTGTAGTTTTGTAATTACAACTGTTAAGATTACTGTTCTGTTTTGTGTGTGTGTGTGTGTGTGTGTGTGTATCTATGTCTTACTTATGTTGCAGTTGCAATTGAAAAAAGTACAACTTCAACTTTAGCAAACAATAAAATTTTATAACGAAGGAAAAGGTGTTGGTATCAGTGTGTGCGTGTGTGTGTGTTTGTATATGGATTTACCCAAACAATACTAACTCGTTTTATTCTTTAAACTTGGACATCTAGGCAGTTTTCAAATAGAGATGTTCTTCCTATTCCTTAAATAAAACATATTTTTCCTGGCATATGTGTGATGTTGTCATTTTGGAAGTTGTACGACACACATGTGAACAGATTATTGTAGTTGAACTGAGTTACACTTTCGATGCCAAAAGGAATGAATAGAAACAAGTTTTAAAATTTATAAAAAGGAATAGAAAAAAAATTCCAAATTTATAGTTTAATTATAATTAAATAATAATTACATACATAAAAAAGACCTTGTGATGAAGATTTCATTGTGCCCTACACCGCCGTGTGTGCTTATGCCATCATTTGTAACGAATAAATCTAAAAATTTAGGAATTAATTTCAACTCGATCAGCATCATTGAATAGAAGAAAGTATGTCTGTGCACCAGCACATTTATCCAGAGATTTTCTATGGGCTTCTACATAAATGCTGTTAACAAAAGTTTGTTTGAAAAACTTTAAATATTTTAGTTAATTAATTAGTTACTAAAAGGCTCACTTGCTTTAACCACCAATTTTGTATCAAAATAAAAGTAAAATTCTATGAACGATACTGTTCCTCAATTATTATGTTAATATTGGATTGGAGATTGTTTAGTAATTAAAATTTGTCTCTAGAATATGCAAAACTCCAATATCTTATTAAATAAAATAATTTTTTTCACAACATGCTTCTTTAAACCTACTTCTTCTTCCTACTCAAAGGAAACATTTATTCATATTTGGAAAGAAATAATAGTCATCTGGATAGAGTAGTTGTTTAGTTTTAAAAATAGTAGTGAATATATTGAGACTGAGGATAGATATTTTTATTCCATCAAAAGGCCTTTCGAATAAACATGAATCGGACTTGAAAATTTGCAGCCCGTTTCAGAGAAAAATCAAAAATCCGAACATAATCCTTCGCTGCGAAAACAGGCGAGGTCTTCGTGTGCCGCCGTACTCAGACATGAAAAGGCTCTAAACGAACAAATTATTCGTACTAAAGTTCTTACCTTTTCTCGGAGAAGAGATCTTCGTGTCCGGCAGTACTTAGGCGCGAAAAGTCTCTATCCGTACAGCGCCTATGTGCTAAAGTTCTTACTTTTCCGCGGAGAAGTAAGAGCTTTTGGTCAGCGCTAGTTCGGTTCCAGTACTTACAAAGGATTTCACTAACCTGGTTGATAAGGCAAGCCTACTGGCTGAAATGTTTGCAGGTAATTCGAACCTGCCAGATACGTTCAACCACTGCCTGAACTTGAAAGAGATTCAGTGACTATGCCTTGTATATTCTTTCGAGCCCGTGCAGTTAAAAAAGTTCTTGCAAATCACGACGTTAATAAGTCTTCTGGGCCGGATGGCATTCCAGCGCTGGTCCTAAAGCAGCGATCTTCGACGCTTGTGGGTCCATTGGCTCATCTTTTCAGTGCGTCTCATCGTGCGGCCGTTTTTCCATCTTGCTGGAAGATTAGATTGCCAATGTAACTCCAATCCCTAAAAGGAGTGAGGCTAGTAACCCTGAAAACTACCGTCCAATAGCAGTTTGTTCGGTACTTTCCAAAATTATAGAGAGTATGAGTACAACAATTTGCTGAGCGATCGCCAATATGGTTTCCGTAAAGTTGATCTATTAGTGATCTGCTGGCGTTAATCTTTGAAGGGTGGAACAGGTCCATTCATGGATTTGGTGAGAGTAAGGTTGTGGCCCTGGATATTTCTAAGGCGTTTTACAGAGTCTGGCAGGAGGTTCTCATATTCACAGTTATTGCCTTTGGTGTCGGTAGTCACTTCTCTCGATTCATATCGAGCTTTCTCAGAAATCGCACTATAAGAGTGGTTATAGACGGGATTTTATCCGACGAGTTCAGGATAAATTAAGGGGTACCGCAAGGCTCTGTTCTTTCTCCAATTCTATTTGTAATATTTCTTAATGACTTTATCTTTCTCACTTCTAATCCTATCTACTCTTTTGCAGATGACAGCAACATTTGTCATTCATATTCTTTTGATCGTAGGTCGAGCCTTTTGGAGATTCGGGCGAAAAGGCGGAATATGAACGACACAATTACAAACGACCTGTCAGAAATCTCTGAGTTGGATCGCGCAAACAGGATCGACTTTAATGAGCACAAGACCCAAAGTTGTCATTTGTATCTATGGGTAAAGTAGATATTGAGCAATCAGATGCTCTTGATATTCTGGGCATGAGAATTCATTGTGACGTTCTTTGGAATGAGCACATATTGCGAGTGTCGAAAAAAGCATTCAAGTGCCTCGGCTCCTTAAGATGGTGTAAGAATTACTTCTCTCCCTAATATTTCCTCTCCCTAATATCAGGATCTATATCCGATCCAAATTGGAATACAACTCTCATGTATGGGCCGGTGCTTCAAAGTCCATTTTGAAGCTACTCGACCGCGTACAGGAGAGGGCGAAGGTTCTTATTAATGAAGGTAGGGTAGCCAATTCTATCCATTCATTAGAGCATCGTCGCTATCAGTATTATAACGGAATGTGGTCTGATAAAATTAAGGCATTAATTCATAATAAACATATATCTTTACGTAGTAATTGTATCTCTCGTAGTACACATCCCTTTGTAGTTGATTGTCAAGCGAATCGGACAACACGTTATAGGGAGAATTCGTTCTTTGATCGTGCTGTTCGTTAGTGAAACAATCTTCCTGCGAATGTCTTCACTGCCACTTACGACATGAGTAAATTCAAATCGAAAGTCCTTTTCCCCCCTCCCACTACTTATTTTCCTAATACCAGCACACTGCACTGCATTCAGTAGTGGTCATCCACCCAGCGCTGGTAATGAATGAAAAAAAAAATGGCAGCATTTTGATAAGTTTGGATTAACATACCATCACGGATAGACTGACACCAGTGCAAAGCTAGCAAATTATTGAAATTGTTGTGAAAATAATGGTTCTGTTCGTCAAACTTCTAAATTCAATATTTTGTTTTCCGATGAAGCCCATTTTTTGTACGTAAATAAGCAAAAATACGCATTTGGAGTAAGATGATCCACTAGATTTTGCCGAAGCTCCATTACATCTACAGAAAATTACTGTTTCGTGTCCTTTATAGGCGAAGTCATTGGTGCATATTTCTTCAAAAACAATGATGGTGAAAATCTTACTGTCAAGGGAGAACGGTATAAGGTCATGAATAGAAATTTTTTCGTACCTCAATAAGCTGGCATTAATCTTGCTGACAAGTGGTTCCAACACGACTAAGCCGCATGCCAAACAGCACGTTACAATTGATATACTCAAAGAAACTTTGAATACAAGAGTTACTGAATGATCCAATTAATTGGCTATTAATATCGTGTTACTTAACCTCCTTGGATTATTATCTGCATTGGGGTTTTGTAAATTCACTTGTCTACGCCGAGAGACCAGAAGCAATTGTACACATAGATATCAATATTCGAAGTATTATTGACAAAATACGGCCAAAATATTTCTGAAAATTCGTGCTTTAGATTCCGTCTTATACGCGCTTTCCATGGCGGCGACATAGCTGCCCTTTTCATTGATATTCAAAATAAATTTGCGCCCGGTATTCTTGCTATAGTGACTATATAGATGGTTATCAGTTATTATTAAAAACCACTCCATAGCACTTACTTTTACTATGGAGTCATTTTTATTTCAAACGAATGCAACAGCGGTAAACATTATCTTTCAATGTACATCCGAACAACTTACATTATTTTTGTTGTGCTTGGTGGACAAATTTTTTCAAGACATCTATGTTTTAATCAGTAATTGTGTAGTTAGATATTCTTAGCTTTCTCGCATTATCTTCCACCAACATTAGAAAAAATTCTTTGCAGGTGAGCTGCAGAATAGCAAGTATTTAGCCCATCTATTGTGAACAGACTCTGCGTATTGATACATATCTTAAAACTAAATGCTTTAGTCCTTGCTTATACCGTATTCTCTCTCCAACATTCTCTCATACTAAACCGAAAATTCTACAAAAGATTTTTCTTTCGAAAACCAACAAACGTATCTCCTCTGTTGACTTAATACGCTAAGACTCTAACCCATATAAAAGGACGGGCTGTATACATTAATGGCATAGCTTGATTTGTCACTCAAAATCGCTGCAGGGAGATGATTCGAAGCTTTTTGTGGCGGAAAATTGATGATGAAGGTAATATATGGTTTCAACAGGATGGTGCAACTTGTCAGACAGCAAGAGAAACGATGGATCTTTTGAAAGAAAAATTCGAAAATCTCATTATTTCTCATAGAGGAATATTAAATTGGTCACCAAAGTCGTGAAATTTGATTTTTTTTTTTTTGAGGATTTTTTTTAAATCCAAAATGTATAGCAATAATCCCACAACAATTCAAGAGATTAAAACCAATATTACCGAGCAGATATCAGATATTGACAACAGTTTTTTGAGAAACATGATTTTGGTAAATGGGAGTCGGCCGAGCCATTTTTAACCGGAACTTATTTGTGCTAAGCTGAAATAAAAATAAAAATATAGACCCTTTATAACACAGAAACGACCCTCTGTTCATAAATATCTCATACACAAACTGAAAACGCAACTCCTTTGTTTTTGTGCCTCCTCTTATTTGCTCTGGAGGTTTGTGGTGTTAATATATTGTTGCCATTACACAAAGTCATATTCACCGACACTTGAGAACATTTAACATGAGTTTGAAAACAAAATCACGACATTTTTATTGTTTGAATAATAATGAAAGTTATAGCCTTACCACCAGGTAATGGTGTAGGGTATCAGAAAACAAGTGGTGTAGGAGGCAAAACAGAAACAACAGTTTTTTAATTTTCCTGGCTGGTTAACAAAAAGCCAGACTATTTGACTAAATGACACAACATCTTAACTGTCACACTCATTTACATTTTCACTTAAGGCTATTAAAAGTATTTCATTTCTATTTTAATGTCTAACATGATGTCATTCATTCATTCATTCGCTCGTCCATACAACATACTTGGTGATGATGATGACGTTGATGATGATTTCTTATTGTTTTCCATAATGTCATATGAAATACTTTCAGTTTTAAGTGCTATTTTGGCTATAAGCTTGGGGTGGAGTAGTAATGACAACTAAAATTGTTTTAACTTTTCTTTTAATACGAACTTACTACTGGCGTACATCCATTCATACAACGCAGTATACGCTTATGTACGAGTATATAAGTGTGTGGGAAAATTTTTAATGTGAAATAGAACACAATTGTCTTTTGGCGTGTATGTATGAGTGACGAGTAGAGTAATAGTAGTTAAACTATATTTTTACATAACCATAACCCCAAGGAATGATTAACACAAATCGCTGTCGTATGTCTGTATATTAAAACAAAAAACAAACAAAAAAAAACTTTTCTTTTCCTTTTTTCGCAATATCACTCACATTACTGGGTATTTTTTCCTTAATAAAGTGCCATAAAGTTTATGAAAAATAAGAAGAGAAAGAGAGTGAGAGTGAGAGTGAAAAAAATAAGAAAATAAATTAAAGTACTTGTACGACAAACTTAATAAAAATATTTTATTTTATTATTTTTATGGTTCTATTTTTGGGTTGTTATAAGTACTTCTTATGAATTGATGTTAATATGCCATTAAGTATCATAAGTAGAAGCCAAAATTAGTTCATATGAGTATTTCTATTGTGTATTATTTACTTAAGTTATATAATAATATGTCACTTATAAGCTCAGGTGTTAATAAATAAGTAGAAAAGTTTTATTAGTTTTATTAGGTCAATTAGAGTTGTTGGCATATATGCATGTGAAATCATTACAGTTTTGATATATTTTTTGAACTTAAATAAAAAATGTGTTAATAGCAGAGTCCAATTTTTAATTTAGAAAAATAATAAGAAAAACATTTTATATGGAATTAAAATTTATTCTTTTTGCAGAAAAGTACTGATCAATGACCATCACAGCTAGGCATTATACATATATGCCAAGTATCCTGTAGTTCCTATTTTCTAGTTTTATCTCGTTAATAATAAAAAGATACCTGGCAAGCAAAACTGTCTTTCTCTTTTAATGAGTTGCATTACTAAAGTGCCCAATAACTCCACCACTTTTCAACCGATTTCTAAAACCTAAGACTCAATTTATTCACAAATTAATTAATCCATAGATTTTGCTGTTCTTGTCCCATTTAGTGCGCAAAAAAACATCTAAGCTTAAGAAATATTCAAAAAGTTATATAAAAAAAATATGAAATAAATTATATCAAGGCTACCTAAGCGACACACATTTCATTTAAAAGGTTTCCTTCTTCCAAATCTGAAAATAAACTTAAAATCGCGTAGTATGCAGCTAAATTATAAGCTAATAAGTGCCTGAAGGGCCTAAAAACAAGTTTTTTACCCTGAAGGAGGATTTCATTCTAAATTTCTCGAGTTTTTACCTAAATAAGTCTTCTTATTCATTGCTGCTTTTCTGTACGTCAAATAGAGCACTAACTTAAAATTCTAAAATTTAGAGGCGCAAAAGGAGCCTTAAGCTGTGCATAGTGATTTGCAAAAATTTGCTAAAAAAAACGCTATTTGACACTTAAAAGCTTTTTCGCTTAAGACCAAAATGTTCAATTCCAAAAACAACATGAACATTTAAAAAACGCCTATTTGACACTTTAAGGCTCTGTCGTTTAAGGAAAGAGTGATGAAAGGGGCTCACATGAGATATATTTAGGTTAGGTTAGGCTAGTTCAATATGACTGGCTCACAGTTAACGAGTGCACTCTACAAACACTGAGATAGTTAAACAAAGCACTCTTTAAGCCGGAATGTGCAAGTCATGCGGCTCTCGCGATAGCCAATCAATACCTCTTACACAATTGACCAGATTCGGCAGTGATGTATACCCGAGGCAATATAAATCAATAAAGTAACGCACAACGAGTTGCCTTAGTCTAAGCTTTCGTAGAACGGAGCAGTTACTAGTGTTGTACTCATCTTTTTCATCCTAAACGCACCTAGAGTACCTGTAATAAGATCAACCAAGACATTGCGACAGCACCCAGTAATTATACCAGAAGCCGATTCGAATCCTTCCCAAAACTCAAGACGGTCTTGGTACCAGAGTATCCTAAGTATCGACAAATGCTTATAAAAGACCACCTGATTTCTTCTTCTCCAGCAGCGCCCATACATTTTTAAAATTCGTTAACTCCGCTAGAAGAATACGTAAGCACATCTGAGTAAGAGCTATACCCAGGAATGATCCACAAAAATTGAACTCATCAACGAAATCGTTCATTATAATGCCCCGATGACTCGAAATCCATACTTGCACGATGGGGCCTAAGCCGGCCCAGTGAGATACATGGGTTGAAAACTCCCTGACTTAACGCATAAAGTTTTATTGTATTTACCACTGTTTCAGTTAGTGCTAGCCTTCAAAATAGAGCTGTTAAAACATCATGATATTTTACTAATTAGTTTGTAAGTTATTATGCTAAGAGTGGCGCTACTTTTGTTATTTTCAGACCAATGGCTCAAAAACAATTTCGTGTTTCAATTCGACAATGCTTTTTGACTCCGGCCTACCAGAACAACAATAAAACATTGGTTTTCTAATTTCAAACGTGGACGTAGAGATAACGATGATACAGAAAGCAGTGGTCGTTCAAATGGGGCGATAACAGCAGAAAACATCAAAAAATCAACAAAAACGTTTTGAATGAACAAAAAGTGAAGTTGAGTGACTTAGCTGACATCGAAAAGATATTAAAAGAACGTGTCGCTTTATATAACATCAGGGTTGGCAACACACTGGGTAACCCAATTAAACCCACCTGGGTTATTTTATATAAAGGTTTTTGTTGTTTAATTACGATAAAACCGTTGAAGACTTGCGCATTTGGAGTAGAAAAAATAAATCAGTCCCTTTTTTAGCTCAAAAATGATAATGAATTAACAATTTTATCAAAATAAAAAATTATCAAATCACTGGCTTACATATTTCCCCAGCTCTGATGTAATGTTCGAATCCCGTTTTAGAAAAACTTTTCTTTTTTGAGGCAATCCAAAGCTGATTTTATTTTTCGTCAGCAGAAGTGAATCGGTGACATACTACTGTAATAGATATTGCATCCATCGAAAGCCAATAGTCAGAAGGTGGTATGTTTTGAGAATTTGGTCGTTTCTAAAAACTATTTGGCAACTTTGCCACGAGAGACCGAGTTTTGTCATGCAAAAAGAAAACTTTATATGTCTGTATATCTGTCTGTCCTTATATACGGTTCAATCGAAGTAATACACATGGTATACGCCTTGATCCATTACAAATGCATATCGATGCATTATAAATATTAAAATAATGTAATTGTGCACGGTGTTCACCGGGAAGGTATACTGCTTTGCTTGCTTATAATTTTCGATTATATGAAAGAGAATGGATCTTATATTGATAAATGTTTTATTTAATGTCGGCAATTACTCGTATGTATGGACTACAATATCAGATAAATGCCCGCCTCTGTTAGCCTCACAAATGTGGGCCCTTTTAAGCACATTTTTCATTACATTCTCACATATTTCACGCAGTATTAATTTGTTTGAGTTGCTCCAGCGTTTCTGGTTTGTTTACATAAACCTTGCTTTTCAGTCAAATCAGGCGACCGTGGAGGACAATCAACATCACCATTTCTGGAAATAATCTATTGTGGAAAAAGGTCTCGCATTAATCCATTTTAATCCTGCTGTATGCGATGTAGCACACTCTTGTTCAAACCACGTGTAAGACAACCCCAAAGCATGCAGTTGTGGCGTTAAAAAGTTTTCAATCATATCACGTTTCGCTCTCCATTGACAGTTACTGTTACGCCGTTTTCAGTTCCAAAAAAGTAAGGTCCAATGATTCCCCCTGACCAAATTGCACACCAGACTATCACTTTTAATGGATGCAAAAGTGAATAATGAATAATTTGAGGGTTTTTCATTGCCCAGAACCGACTATTCTGCTTATTTATATAACCATTCACTCATTATGATTTTTTTCTTTAAAACCGATGATTGATTTTGATGAAATGTTTTAACTATTAAGACACGTTGCTTTACTAAATATTTTTCCATAATAAATTTGCCACGTCTCTGCTTCACGACTGCCAAATATTAACTGTCAAGACTAATGTTTACCAAAATGGCGACAAAATAAAGTAGTATAACTTTATGGCGGACACCCCATACTAACAAACAAAAATATTGTAGACTCAAATGAAATTTGGAGGAAGTTATAAAACCAAATAAAACCCCAAAAAACCCATCAAAAATCGCAATAAAACCCGGTTGGTTAGGTAAAAAAAAACTCAGGTTTTTACCAACCCTGTATAGCAGGAGCATTCTATTATGAAAATGCTCTCTACAAAATGGGTACCGCATTTGCTCACTGTTGACCAAAAATAAGAACGTAATGATGATTTTGATAAAATTTCAAATCCAAATGAATTAAACTTCGAACTGCTCTCACACGAATACCGTGGAAGCGCCATATTTGGCTCTTAGCGACTGATGCTGTTCGCAGACCCCCAAACAATGCTTGTCGGTAAGGTTATCGCTGAAACTAAAGCCTATTTTTAAAACAAAAGAGGTATTGAAATATTAGAGTGGCTCTGGAATGATTGCATTGCTCTTGGTGGAAGCTACGTTGATAAAGAAAGCTAATTTTGAACACAAAAAAATTTTTTTTCTTTGTTAGGCTAAGGACTTTTCAGCTCATGTGTTATTTATGAGTTGTATTTAAGTTAAATAGGAAAAATAATGAATATTGTCAGATTGGATAAATTAAAAACACAAACTTCAACTCAATATAATCGGTTGCCCGCTAAGTACTATATTGTTGTACTGCACCGTAAGCGAATTAAGTAATATTTTTATAAAAAAATGAAATAAAAAAATTATAAAATTGTGCATAAATGCTTAGAACAGCAGTATTTGTGATGAGATACTACGGCCCCCTATGTTACTTTGCAGTTATAAGATAAGAAAGTCCTTATTCGTTGCATAAATTTCATTTGTTTACTGACATTTTGTATTTTAAACTTTTTTCAAACTTTTTTCGTGTTACAAAAAGTTATTGTACCTTTTTTGGTACAAAACTAATTTAATAAATTTTTGCATGCATAAATAACACCGCTTACCAAGAAGAAAGTATCACAATACTCGTTTTAATATAAACTTTAAATCTTTGCAGTAAAAAAAAAAGACACAACTTTTTATGGTAAATGACACATCAGCATTGTACGGGGACATGTCTGAGCAAAGTTTTGTACACTACAGTAGCCGTGTTAGGAATGCAGCAGATGAAGTCAAGGCCATTGAATGATGTTACACTGGCAATTGTAGCGATTAAGTTAAATTAGGCTAAAGCAGTCACAAGTCCTAACAAAAAATAAAATTAAACTATAAATAGTTTCAGTGAGTCTAACAATATCATAGCCTGTTATTCGATTTTAATGTACGCAAGACTCAGTGTTGTTTTTTAACACACAGACGTGGTGGGGTGCTGTCATCTGTGTCAATGGGTAATATGGATATTGAGGAATCAGGTGCTCTTGATGTTCTGGGCATGAAAATTCACTGTAACGTTCGCTGGAATGATCACATATTTAAAGTGTCGAAAGGTTTTTTAGGACGGTGCAAGAAATACTTCACTTCACCTGATGTCTTTAATATTTACAGACCTATATCCGACCCAAAATTGAATTCAACTCTCATGTTTGAGTCGGTGCTCCAAAGTCTACCTTCGAGCTTCTCGACCGCGTACAGGAGGGGGCGAAGACGCTCATCAATGACGGTAGGGTAGCCAACTCCATCGATTCATTGGAGCACCATCGCAATGTGACTACTATAACGGAATGTGTTCTAAAGAAATTAAGGAATTAATTCCTGAAAATCATATATTTTTACGTAGTACTCGTATTTCTCGTAGAGTGCATCCCTTTGTAGTTGATTGTCCAGAAAATCGCACAAGGCATTATAGGGAGAATTCGTCATTTGGTCGCACTGTTCGGTTGTGGAATAATCTTCCAGCGTACTGGTCTTATATATATAAAAAAAATAGTATTTTGCGGCAATACAGCACAATACAAATTGATTAATAATATTGGTGCATTAGCGACAATCGTGTGATCCCAGCTTAAGATTAATGAAACACTTTAAAAAGTCAAGAAATTTTCCGTGCAACATAGAATGAGAAACAGCTCTAAACTTGCTTTAATTTAAAGGAAACATACATACCTTTTCGATAAGAAAATCTAGTCTTTTCTAAGTATTAAACACAAGCGTATGTGGCGCATAAGTCATTTTTTATTAGAATTACTTAGCTCTTAACGCCTTCTGAGTAAAAATAAAAAATTGATTTTTTCTATAAAATTTATCTCAACCTTATAGCATGTCAGCTTGTTAGTATTTCCTGGATACTGAGACAAGGCTTATTGTGTATTGTAACGTATAAGTAATATTTAATAAAATATTTGATTTAAATATTAATCATACGTTCGGCCGTGGTATTTGTGGGGTAATTGATTAAGTTGTCAGAAATCAAATATGTATTTACTATATAAGCAGTTTTAATGCGATGATTATTTTCCTAATCATTATTGCTAGTATAGGTTAGGTTAGGTTAGATTAGGTTATGTTAGGTTAGGATAAGTTAAGAAATCCCAGCGGATAAATGTCCAGCACACTTAGCCAATTGTGATACCCATATCTTTTCTCCGATAGCCTGACCAGTTTTCTAACTAGTTCATTACCTCTTTCAACGAGCTAACCAGCCCTGCAGGAATTTTCCGTGGAACCACAATAATAATTATATGCCCACCGAATATCCTGAAACAAAATCCCACCAACGTCGATATTCCAAAAGAAGTAATACTGTGGTGTCCTTATCTTTTTCCAAGCCGCACTTACATAGGACACAGTCCCTATGGCCCAACCAAGGGCTTATCTCCGCACTAGATAATGACCCGTAAGTGTCCATATTACCACAGATATCTTGCCTATCCGCATGTCAAACAACTATCTATACCTCTTCTTGCCAACTCTCGGCCAGAGAGTTCCAGCCAGTCTACAAGTCGGAGCTCGCCTGCTTTTTGTCTATCTGCTGTCTTTTTACCGACTGGTAATTAGTGAACATAGCGCCTAAGTATATAAGTATATAATAGCTGACTTACTCTCCGTGTAAATGCAGACTTTCCGGACCTTTGGGACACTGTCACTTAACAAGTCAGCAACCTCACCAATAGTGCCCACCTCTGCCTCAAACACATGGCAATGATACGACAACATGTAGGACCTATTGATATTGAGATCAGGAGAATGGACTCCATGGCCTACTATCCCATCCGTGTGGAATCGGGCGAAGATGCTCACCAACGACGGTAGGGTAGCCAACTCTATCGATTCATTGGAGCACCGTCGCAATGTGGCGTTTTTTTCATTGTTCTATCGGTACTATAACGGAATGTGTTCTAACTAAATTAAGGAATTAATTCCTAAAAATTATATATTTTTACGTAGTACTCGTATTTCTCGTAGTGCGCTTCCCTTTGTAGTTGATTGTCCAGTAAATTGCACAACGCATTATAGGGAGAATTTGTTCTCTGGTCGCACTGTTCGGTTGTGGAATAATCGTCCAGCGAATGTATTCCCTGTCACTTACGACATGAGTAAATTTAAATCGAACGTTCATAAACACTACTCCCTCTGTCCTCCTTCCCACAACATATTTTCCTAGTACCAGCACAATGCACTGCATAAGTAGGGGCCATCCCCTGGATGCAAGTACGATAAAATTTTATTCCTATATCTCCCTTCGATTTTCAAACGAACCAAGCTGTAGTGCACTTAATAGTCTAACTATACTTACATTACTTGTTATTTTTCATTTTTTTTATTATAAATTTTTATCTCACGCGCACAGAAGTCGCCGCGGCACTGAATACAATGCCATTTGAAAATTTACAATAATTTTTTAATATCTTGACACGCCAGACAGTCCACTTAATTGACTATGGGCTTTAAGGACAATAAATATGTGTGGCTGAGAGAAGAAAAAAATATATATTTACTGCATAAATATTAATAAAGTTAAAAAAAATAATAAATTATTAAAAAGTATATATTTTAAGCATAATTTTTTTTCTTTTTTGTCAACAACAATAATTATAACAAATGATGTGTCAATTGGCATCTATTGGGAAATAACAAAGTTTTTATTGTTTACAAAAACAAAAATTTTAATATATAATCCATAAATTTTCTATACTTTTTTTTCCAAAATGATAAATATATTTAAACAGACATAGGCGACTTTGTATACGATATATATATGTAATATATGTAATAATTTATGAACTCAAATAAACTGTTTTTTAAACAAACTGTCTCCAGTTAATAAATGCTGTTGTTGTAGTTTTGAATTTATTTCAATATGAACATGGCAAGGCAGACATTCAATATTTTGTTGTTGCTTATGTTTATGTTGAAAATCGGTTATAATAATTTATTATATTTTTATAATCATAGAATATAGCAACAAATATTTTATATTGAAACAGATATCTATGCATATATAGAGAAAGGCCATATAAAATAATAAAATCATCAGTTGGGTTTATTATCGATACGAAACTAAATGAGTAACGAGTTATAAATGACCAATAATTTATGTCAAAGTTGTGTATTTTGAAACATACATATTTTTTAGTAAATGGAAATGGACACTCAAAAATATAGATGCAAATGAAGCTGAAATGGAACTATTATACCCTACTTATTAGAAATATTTTCTATAAATTTCTTAAAGGTTTTTAAAAATAAGCTTTTGTTTTAAGGATGACATTTATACATAAAAGCATAAATCGGGCGACATCCCAAGTAGAGCAAGTGGGAGTTCTATCACCCACTGCACCCGATTCTATTTTTATGCTCGTTGAAAGGGACCTACAGTTTAACGACGGTTTCGAACGGCTAATGCATTTATAGAAGTTTTCAATAGTAGTAGTACTCATAACCAGTTACTAACTAATATGATGAGGTGATACCGCTACCGAAAGCTTTCTTCTTTTATTTTTCTAAGATGGTTTGGCCTGGTAGTTAACCGACGACCTTCTGTTTAGTAGGCGGGTGTCTTGCCTACCGCACTACAGCAGCACACAATGTAATACCGCTGTTTAAAATTGTCAGATTAAGAGGTAGCAGCAGGCTTGTTGAGCAAACATAGCAGCCCGTTACCCTACATATGAATCGAAGCCTCTATGCTAGCCGACAACCGATCTTGACAGTTATCCATAGTGTTATATTTTAACTTTTTTTAAACGTTTGAGTTCGTTTAAATTGCGTTAAAATAAATTAAGCAGCTTTTTATTTCCATATTTTATCTTTATAGAGTATATTTTAATACAACGGTTTAATATTCGTTTATACAACACTTTTATTTCCCCTTTAACACGACTTTATTTTATGACAGCAAAATGATAATCAACTGAAGTGTAGGTAAAGCACCCACTTTGCATACGTAATTGCCTACAGTTTTGAAAGCTTCAGAAATGTCTCATATCATCTACTTTATATCCGTTAATTCAAATGTAACACAAAAATGGTCGAAATGGTAGTGCTACCAGTTAAAGCAAATAAGTACGGCATTGATGGGATTGCAAATTATTACCAAACATACCAAAACCCACAACACAATTATGTGCTTTCTTTTTAGGCATTTTTATTTTCGTAACAATAGGAAACCAACCCGACAGTCTAATTAATCTGGCTTCTGACCTTATATCAAGGGTCGACAGTTCCGATAAGCTATCGAGAAAGAGCGGGCCAAGTGTAGGCAATCTATATTTAGCTAGAGAGGGACACTGAAAAATTAAGTGTCCCTGCCACCTAATCTAGGCCAGATGAGTCTAGCAAAGAAGCAAGATTCCTCTCTGCCCAAGATCTATCAGCGTTCAATAAGTACTTCTGCCTCATAGACACCTCGTGAGTAGGAAGAAGTGTGCCCCCTTAGCTTCGGTAAACCATATGACATGTACACTAAACGGCTGTGAGTGTATTATGATAGTCCCTAACCAGCCTGTAGCTGAAAGTTACATCCTGATTGGCCATCAGCTGTGTGAGCGCTGCCTCTTCAAATCAATTCCACAGCATGGTAGATAAGCATCACTTCGGCCTGAAACAGGCTACTATAGTCTGCATGTCGGAGATACTTTCTAAGGTTGAGCTTTGCGGAAAAAATGACGCTGCTTACCCTATTTCCACATTTAGAGCAGTCAATATAAACCTCCACCGCATAGCCGGGGATGACCGGGTAATTATATCCTCTTCCAGCTCCGGTTTTAATGGGACATAGTAAATATCAACCTAGGACTCGGGGAATAGAATCGAGTAGTGCCACGAGGAGATAATACGCCTATGTGGCATAATGTTAAGTAAAGTTAAGCCTGTTGCCTGACAAGTATCCCGAAAGGAAGCTGTGAGCCTCGTAGAGTGGTACGTAACGTACCTGTGATCTTGCAGCAGACCTCCAGACCTTATACAGGAGCCTGTCGTTTCAATATTTGTCGGAGGCAGTCCACCAAGAGACCACTCCATAAAGAAGGTTAGGTTCAATAAGCGTCGAGAAGATCTAGCAAATGGCGCTAGGTCTGAGACCATATCTTGCACCTACTGCTCTCCTACAACTTAGCCTGCGGTCGAGAATAAGGCTCAGATATTTGACCGCTACACTCAAACTGGGCAGCGTAAAGCCAGGTATCTTATACCTCACAGTGAAGAGTATTGCATCTGTCTTAGAAGCACTCACACTAAATACAGTTCCCTTGCACCAAGCAGATACAATGCTCGGGGAGAAATTTTTTGATAGTATCTGTCGTTCACATAGGCGACGACTCTATCACCCAGAACACCTTACTTCACAGCAACTTTTGAAGAATTTCTCAGAAAGAGTAAGACAAATATACAAAATATATAGATCGTGATATTGTCTGTCACCATATCCCTCCTTCTGTAATCTCTTTTAAAAATTGATCAATAAATTTGAATCTGCTGTAGCGTTACATAATAAGCCAGCACAAATGTGTGTTTAGCCGTAACGTCCACTGGGTGAACTTGTGATAAATATATGGTTTCTAAGCCATAAAATATTACTGGTGCATAAGTTTAAGCCAAACGACTATACACTTTGATTTGTTTAATTAACTCTACATTAACTGAGAATTGTTAACAACTTATTTTCCGCTTAATATTTATTGTATTTTTATCACTGACATAGGTCACTCACTGCCTCTGTGCAATTTGAATGTTTTCATAAAAATTCTTTGTTTACATTTTGTACGTTCTTATTTGAAAACCCTGTGTGGTTATTCGTTTTACCTTTTTAAAGTAAACGATTCATCCATATTATACTCATTACCTATGGGTGGGAGTATTAGCGTATGAGTAATATTTAAATAAATTGAAATAAATATTAATCATACGTCACCTGGTTTTAGTCAACCCTTGCATACAGTGAAGTTCTTGTTTAAATTCGACTTTGATGGCCAATATTTACCAAAGGATTTATTTAATGTCACATCACTTAGCAGTCAAATAGTCTATGGAAAATTATCTATGTATGTGTGAATATTTATACACATATATATGTATGGGAGCGTGTGTATGTGTGTGAATGCTATAAATAAATATTTGGGTATTTGTCGTAGTCAAATATCATTATTTCGTTGAAATTTCAATTTTAAAATTTCATCATTTTCATTAACAAAGCAACTAAATATCAATTTTATAAAAACATTTATGAGCAATTAAAAGGAGAGAATCAGTATATGAATATTTACAGAGATGGTATGTATATACAGCCCGTCACACATATTGGTATAATACAACAGAATTTTGAATTTATTTTAGGACATCTAATGTCAAATGACGTATTTGTTTTTTACGATATTTCGACAAATTTTTTTTTTTTTTTTTTTTGAAGTTTAGTTTACTTGACAACTTTTCCATAGACATACATTTCAGCTTAAATATCTCCATATGTTTGTATATGTAAGTGGCTGTTATTAAATGATAAATTCGGTCATTTATCATGGGGATTTCTTTTTTAAAGTTTTCCTACTTTTTTTATATCGGCAAATACTGAAAATATTTATTTATTTTATAAATTGTTTGGATATGCTATAGAACATAGAGTTAAAATTTTATTTAAAATATTTAAAAATTAATAAAAAGATAATATAAAAAAATAATATTTATGATGTTTTAGACATTTTTAAAATGAGATGGTTTATCTACTACCTACAAAATTGTAAAGTATTTGTGGAATGAAAGCACAACACAAAGATAACACGAAACTAAACAAGAAAAGGCTATTGACTGAGAAGGGAATAGTATTTCAATTTATGCTTATAATACTGCAGCTGAGAATTATATAGTTCTTATGCCCAGAGCAAGTAATATGGATATAGACGTTATAGACTTACTCAAGTTGATTTTATTGTTATTTGGTATTTCAGTGTAAAGAGAAGATTTATTACATATGATAATGCCAAAAATGCTCAGTAAGTTTTGCCATTTCAACATGAATATATTGAGAAACGAACAGCGCTTGAAAATCATTGAATATTATTATCGAAATCCGTAGTGTGTGACAATGTTTTTCGTAACAAAACTATTTTCAGCGATGAAGCCCATTTTTGGCTCAATGGGTACGTTAGGTAACAAAATTTCCCAAGTTGATGAAAAAGAAGCCAGAGGCAGTTCAAAAAGCTTCCAATGCACCCTAAAATATGCGTTATCTGGTGTGATTTGTAGGTCGGCTTCAGCAATGGACTGTCCTTTTCAATGAAAATCGCAATGTAACCGTCAATGGAGCAAGGCATCGCTTGATGAATACCGGCGTTTTTGTCCAAGATGAAAGAATTGGACTTAATTTATCTGTGGTTTCAATAAGACGTTGCCAAATGTCACACTAAACACTATGGTATGAGTCTATTGAGAGAAAAGTTTGCTGAGTAATTGATTTCATGTTCTGAAATAGTCGATTGGCCGCCAATATTAGAATATTTTTTTGTGGCTCTCGTGTACACGGACAGCCCTGAAAGACACCACTACAGGTGCCATACCGGCCGAAATATTAAATAATATATGCCCAAATTAGGGCACACAAATGGACAGAAATGGCAGGTATTTATTTATCGCCGCAAATAAACATTTATTTCACTTTGCAAATTTTCTATGGCTTTTATTCAAATTTCAAAACTGAAAGGCTAGAACAATCACTCATTACCTCTGCAGTCGAAAAGCCACCATACAATCCTGACCTTAATAAAGGGTCCGCCATCTAAAGTTTTTTTTTCAACTAGTGCTTATTTCGTGAATGGTAACACTTAGCTCAAGACTGATTTGACAGATAATTAGTTTTATCCTTCCGCTGAACGAATATGCTTGTGTATACGCTTCGCTAAGTGGGCCTTCGATCGACTTACAGAAGATGCTGATTTTGCCAAAAAAAAAAAATCATCCTTTCAGATGAAGCTCATTTTGATCTTGGCGCGTATGTAAACAAGCAAAACTGTCGCATATGGAGAACAGAAAACCCGCACGCATACATTGAAAAGCCGATACACCCAAGACGAGTCACTGTTTGGTGCGTATTTTGGTATAGAGGCATAATTAGGCCATTTTTCTTCGAAAATGAGCAAGGAGTGGCCGTTACAGTCAATGGCGATCGTTATCGGGCCATGTTGAACGAGTTTTTGTTCACAAAAATTGAAGAGAAGGATATTAGCAACATTTGGTTTCAACAGGACGGTGCTACGTGCCACACGGCCGAAGCTACACTCGATGTTTTGCGCCCTGTTTTTGAAGATCACATTATCAGACGCAGAGCTGATGTCGTTTGACCACCTCGGAGCTGGGAATTGACACCGTTAGACTATTTTTTGTGGGGTGCCGTCAAAGATAAGTGTTACGCTAACAAACCAGAGACAATTGACGCTTTAAAGGACAATATTCGTGAAGCCATTGGTCAAATACAGCTGCACACGATCCATAATGTGCTTAAAAATTGGACCGATCGTGTAGGCTACTGCATGGCCAGCCGAGGCAGCCATTTGAATGAAATTATTTTCCATTATTAACCGGAAGGATTGTACTTTCAAGTAAAAAAAGAAATTTGCGAAAATATTCAATAGTTTTTTTTATAGCATTTTCAAAAAAAAAAAAAATTATTTAGCGAACCCTTTATAATGTAAATGTGTATGGATTATTCACTTGCAAAATATATAAGTCGGCAATATAATGTCAAAGAAAATAAGTTTTATTCGAATTAAAAAAAACACTTGAGTCGAAATTTCTTTGTAATTAAATTGGAGTTTTTATAACTGATCGAAACTGTCTTTTAGAAGTTATATTGAATTAAGAAAACATATATTTATTATTTTATATGCTGAAGAGGTATTGCGTACACACTCCACCCAGAAGCCATAAAGAAGTCTGTTGTGAAAGCCTCTAGAAATAGAAATATAATTTAAATAACGAACGGATGAAAAGACAATCAAAGATGTAGTCAAAAAAGGAAAGAAAAAGTCGATATATGGGTAGGAATAGACTCAAAAAAATACAGTAAAACTTCGATATACCGAACTTCGTTGTAATGAAAAACTCAATAACGAACTTCTTCTTAGTCCCTTGTACAAACCCTGGAGAAAAAAGCTCTGAGCTACAAAACCTTTATATAGTGACGTGTTTATTCAAAAGCCTTTATACAACAAAGTCAGAATTAAGAAGATTTAAATTTTTGGTGTACCTGTTTTTGGAAATCGCAATTGTGAATCTATTTTATTCTAATCAAAAATTAATTTTCATAAGACAAAAATTACTTAAAATTCTTGTAAATTATTATCAGAATGATAAGCATTTTTTTGTGGTCACAATTGGCTAATTTTGATATCAGTGACCTTTGGTTTCAGCAGGATGGTGCTACAATTGTTGCATGAGAACTTTCCCGGTCGTGTAATTTCTCGATTTGGCGATGTCAATTGGTCGCCTCATTCTTGTGACTTAACGTCGATGAATTATTTTTTCTCGGGGATATTTGTTAGACCGGGTTTACGTGGACAAACCACAAACAACCGATAATCTGAACGATGAGATTTGGTGTGCATTGACGAGATACGCGAAAAATTTGTTGAAAAATTTGGTTTAAAATTTTGTGAAAAAGCGAACGTCTGCCAACGTGCTAGAGCTGGACATTTGCTCGACATTATATTCCATTATTAATTATTATATTTCTATATGAATTTGTAAAAAAAACAATTGTTTTTTAGCCAATTTACTTCCTAATCTCAAATCTGTCTACCTTTTATAATCGTTTTAAATCATCTTTTTGGATGAAGTTCATTTTCATCGTGGTTGGTGCGTAAGCGAATTATTGCTTGGTGCGGCATGTGGAGCGGAGGCGTCTTTGGCCCGAAATTCTGTATATTATCTCCACTGAACGAAATGAATCGATTTACGCTTAAGCAACACTGGGATTTTTTGGAAATGTATCAACATATAAAATCATCTTTGAGGATGAAGCTCATTTTCAATTTGGTGGGCACGTTAGTAAGCAAAATTGCCATATTTGGGGCTCAGAAAACCCAAACGTTGTCTTACAGAAGCCCATGCAAGCATTACGAGTGACTTTTTGGTGCGGCTTGTGGAACGTAGGCATCAATAGTCCATATTTCTTTGAAAATAAGGATGGCGTAATCATTACGGTCAATTAAGACACATATCGCACTATGATAACAGATTTTTTTGTGTCCGCTCTTCATGGTATTGTCGTAAACGATGTTGGGTTTTAACATGATGGAGCAACTTGCTACACATCTCATGCCACAATTGATTTATTGCGTCAAACGTTTGATGGCCGCTTAGTTAACCGAAATGGTAATATCAGTTGGCCGCCAAAAAGCTGCGATTTGACACCGTTGTACTATTTACTTTGAGGTGCCGTTAAAGACAAATGTTATGCCGACAAACCAGAAACAATTGAGTATTTGAAGGGCAACATTCTTGATGCCATTGCCGAGATACGACCCCATACACTTGAAAGAATTCTCGTAAATTAGTCCAATCGAATGTGTTACTGAAAGGCCAGCCGCCGCAGCCATATGAATGAAATAATATTTCATTTCTGACCGGAACAATTGTACTTCACAACAAAAAAAAATTTGGCAAAATTTCAAACCGTTTTTTTTTTTATTGCATTTTTTAATGTAAACTTTCAAATGACCCACCCTTAAGTTGCCTGGAGCGAGATGGAAATCTATTAATTAAACACTCGAAACCACAATTAAATTTTTTCGTCATTACCTCTGCTCGGGTTGTTATGTGTGCGCTCTAATCACTACACCATGCTACCCGCAGGATGTAAAAACATAATTTTTGGAGATTTACTTAAAGAGTAAAACTATTGTGGCCGTCATTTTTACCTAATCTAGTATAACTTTATTTTGAGTTTGCATTTATCTGAAAGTTAAAAAAAGGTATTAATTTTTCAACGCGTGCACGACAAGCCCATTCTTGTAGTCGTCTGCGAAACTAGAGGTCTATCCAAAATTACCATTAAACTAAAAACCTTCGTGAACCAATGTCTACAGCTAAGAATTCGATGTTTCTGTCTGAGCACTATTAGAAATATTGAGATTCCTCGAACTTCAAAACAGCAACTTTTAAAGTACGAAAACCTGCGTAGAAAGTCCAGATAGATAGAGATCTCAAGGCGATACAACCGTACAACTCCGATAATACCCGTCGTCTGGGCGTCAAAAAATATCCGGGTGCACTGCAAACTCGAATGAAGTGTTAACTGGAAGGTTCTCATGGAGTTGAGTAATAAGAGCTGCTGCTAACAGAGTCCGTTGGAAGTCGTCAATTGAGGCCATTTGCTCCCAAACTAGAAAACAGAGGAACAACACCATTATCAACGCAATAAATCACTGATTACCGATTTCTTCAATTTTTCCTAAAAATATTATGATTGCGACCAAATAAGACTAATAAATTAAAAGAAAGAAATAAATAATTCTTATTTTTAGTTTTATTACGTAATTTGCATTTGGCATCATTTTGTAAACTTTGCAATAATCGCAAGTTTTTGATGCTTTGAAATAAAAAGAATTTTTTGTATATGCCAATGCTTAAGGCTAAAACATCACTTTTGCATAAAGAAAGAATGAAAGTTTTTTTTTCTTCTAAATTTTACCTCTAAAACAAACGAAACGTAAAAATATCAAAATGACATTATCTTTCTATTTCACGTTATACCAACTATACTTCTATCCTTTTTTTAAAGGTTTCTTCTTATCATCGAAAACATGGTTTTATACTTTTTACCAAAAAAAAAAAAAAATAGAATTTTTACTCGTTTTGCTATACTGAGAACTGCAGCCGAAAAGAAAAGAAAATCGGGGTAAAAAGCAGTTTTACCTTTTGAAGGTAAAAAGCATGTAAGACATATGACTTAAAGGTATTTTTGCTTTTTTCTTTTTGTTTTTTTTTTTGTCAAAGAAGGGAAAGTTTTTATTACAATAACAAAAACTTAAGAAAATGAGGATAATAAGGAAAATGATTCACTGCAAGAAAAAAAACATTCACCTTTTTGAGCATTTGAAAATCAAAAGCTTTTCTTGTTACACCGCATGCATTTGTTATGGCTGCATTATGGTTGCTTGCAAGTATTATTAGTTTGTGCCAGATTTGCGGGCTGCACTTGTAGCCTCCCGGTATAGGGAATGGTTGGTGTTTTATGTCACAGCTGTTTAGTTGTTTGCTCCAATTGCAAAATTTCGCTTTTGTTTTCAAGTGACAAAATTAAAAAACGATTTTTCGTTTTCTTCTTTTTTTTTAAGTATAAATTCATGTTTGTGGGGTAAAAGAAAATGATGTCTCACATGTCATAGAAGAAGGGGAGAAAAAAATGTGAAAGTGATTTGTTTTCAGCACGAAATCTTATATTATTATTGGGTTTTTATGTGCAGTTGTTCTGAAATACCCTTTTTTATGAAAATGTATTTTATGGTTTTACTAGCCAAAAATTCGGCGTGCTTCGCTACCACCATCTTAATTAATGGGTCCGCCAAAAAAATTTTTTTTTTGAACTGAAATATTTTCTCAAATTTCTATTTTTATTTGTAAGTACAATCCGTCCGGTTAATAATGGAAAATAATTTCATTCAAATGGCTAGCCATGCAGTAGCCTACACAATCGGTACAATTTTTAAGCACATTATAGATTGTTTGCAGCTGTATTTCACCAATGGCTTCACGAATATTGTCCTTTAAAGCGTCAATTGTCTCTGGCTTGTTGGCGTAACACTTATCTTTGACGGCATCTCACAAATAATGGTCCAATGGTGTCAAATCGCAGCTCCGAGGTGGGCAGACGACATCAGTTCTGCGACTGATAATGAGATCTTCAAAAACAGGGCGCAAAACATCGAGTGTAGCTTCGGCTGTGTGGTACGTAGCGCCGTCCTGTTGAAACCAAATATTGCTAATATCCTCCTCTTCAATTTTTGTGAACAAAAATTCATTCAACATGGCCCGATAATGATCGCCATTGACTGTAACGGCCACTCCTTGCTCTTTTTCGAAGAAAAAGTGTAGTGGGTGTATCGGCTTTTCAATGTATGCGTGCGGGTTTTCTGTGCCCCAAATGCGACAACTTTGCTTGTTTACATACCCGCCAAGATCAAATTTAGCTTGATTTGAAAAGATAATTTTTTTTGGCAAAATCGGCATCTTCTGTAAGTCGATCGCAGGCCCAGATTCTTAGCGTTGTTCAAGCGTATACACAACCATATTCGTTCAGCGGAAGGATAAAACTAATTATCTGTGAAATCAAGCTAATCAGCTAAGTGTTACCATTCACGAAATAAGCACCAGTTGAAAAAAAACGTTAGATGGCGGACACTTTATTATTTTAAATGCTGCACTTCGTTTGTTCTTTGCCATAAAAATTCGTCAAAAATTAAGAAATATAAAAAATTTTTTAAAGGCAACATTTTTAGAAGTAGACATAGCACCCTTTTATTGTATAAATTGCTTTTTTTTTATTTAAGACAATAAAATAAAACACGATTAGTTATGTAGATGTTTTGCCTCTTTTTCCATTATTGTCTCTCAATCATTTGCTTCTTCCAAAACGACACTGTAGTTGGTTCTGCTTTTTAACTGTATACAGTTTTCAAACAAACACAATTCCATCATTATATAGTATACGCAGACAGACAACTTTTATCCAGTGCGCTCTGTATAATTCTCGCTTTTTGTCTGATGTGGATAAATAACAAAGCATTAATAGTTGTCATTCACCATATTTACAAGCTTCAATATTTAGCACGAATGGAATGTGCCATGCTCACCTATCTAATCTCGCCCAGTTACTGATTGTATTGTTCACGACGCTGCTTGAACCAAATTTAAAACTTTTCTTATTGCCGCTCTAAAAACACACAAATATTAATATTGTTACGAAAATAAGGTTGGGCACCACAGCGTTTATAACATCGCTAAAATAAATAAACAAAAGCTGCAAGAACAAGTATACCCAAATCAACAACAACCATTAGCAGAGATAAAGTAAATAAAAATAACACGGCAACAACAATAATTAAGCAGCAAAGAAAACAAGTAACAGGCAATAAAAAAGCAACAACAAATACTAAGAGTTGAAAGACGTAGATATTCACATACGCATGCCTACAAAAGAACTGAAAAGAAAGAAATGGAATCTACCTGAAATATCGAGAGGATCGAGAGCTTTTGGTGTGTTGTTTACTCAGCCATATAAAGAGCACATCGATGCGAACAGCAATCAATTTATGTGTCGTAAACTCAGCGAGTGCAGTTGAAGTAAAGTTAACTCAGCGAATGTGTTATTGGTGTGAAGAGACCTTAGAAGGAGTAAAATCGTGAAGTGAATCGTGATTGTTACTTCACGGTTAGTTGGAGCTAGCTCAGTAAAGAGAGTTAAGTGTGGATAACCTCTGGTTGAAAAGGTTGTGATCGAACCTAATTTATAACTACGATCGGGTTGGAAGATCGTTAAGTAGAAAGATCTGTCGAGTAATTGTTGTTGTTTACAGGATTGTAAACAGACAGAGTAATTAAGAATAAAAATTTTTATTGCCTGTAAAAAGATTACAAGCAGTGGTGCACATGACTGTGTTGAATAAAGGATTTTTAATTAAAACCAAACACAAAATTTATTTTATTTTAACTACAATCTACGAACTCAGAAAACACGTTTTTAAAAAGGTAAAAACGTAACAATATTTATTTTGAATGGGAGCTACCACGTCCGTTTATCCAATTCTGTTCACTTTTTGAGAGCTTTTTTATAAAAGCACATCAATGTGGAAAGTAGTTAAGTTTTTTTATTTGGTGTAAACTCAGCGAGCAAGCTTAAAAGCAATAAACTCAGCGTGAGGAGAGTTTATTTGCTTGAACTCGGTGGGAAGAGAGTTTATAAGGAACAAACTTATGAAGTGACACTTGTAGGAAAAATCGGTTTAGTTGGAACTAACCCAGTAGGGATAGTTCAATGTGGATAACCTCTGGTTGGGAAGGTTGTGATCGAAACTAAGTTGTAACAACGATCGGGTTAGAAGAACTTTAGGTAGAAAGATCTGTCGAGTAATTTTTTATTTTCTCCGTCAGTCCTCTAGGGAACAATATTGGCGTCCCACAAAGCATTTATTTCTTTGTTTCACTTTCTTTAATTTGATATTTTCAAGCTAAGTAGATCATTAATCCCCTGTAGCTTTCTCCATATGATTTTTGTATGTGTAGTGGTGCTAATTGTTAGTGATCTTCACTTTAGCATTGCAATTTTTAAGTTTTTCCCAGTAGGTGGCGTGTTTTTCCTGAACATTCGTGTAATGTTTGTCCTCATCGTCAGAGTTATGACGGAAGGTAAGGGTGTATTTTTTCTTTATTTTTTTTTTTTTAGGTGAAGTTGTCTGGAGGGAAGTTGAAGCCATTTTATTACTAAACATTCAAAACCACAATTAAAGTTTTTTTCTCATGTCCTCTGCTGGGCTTCGGTCCTGGGTCGTTGGGGTTGTTATGCATGCGCTCTAACCACCACACCACGTCACCCCCAATTTTTATTGTTTATAAATTTGTAAACACAGAGAGTAAATAAGAATAAAGATTGTTATTGTTTTTAAAACAGATTAAAGCAGTGGTACACAAACTGTGCACATAAAGGAATTAAACTAAAAATTAAACACAAAATGTATTTTGTTTTAACTACAATCTATGAACTCATAAACAAACGTTTTTAAAAGGTAAAAACGTAACAGTATTGAGTGTGGAGTTACTCATACCAAATACAGAAACTTTATGTTTAGCCGTTCTTAAGACAGAAATCGTTCTATAGACAAAAGTCGATATTCTCTTCGCATAGAAGGGACGACGCCCACTTGTGTAATTTTGCCCACATTTTGACTCATCATTTATATTGACTATGAACATAATTGGGTCAAGTTTAGAGACTTTCTGTTACCATTTTCAAGATATAGACAAATAAATTTGTATAGGCATGGCCCCGCCCAGTTAAAATTTTTGATATTTGTGTACCCTATAGTTCCTCCCAGGTATACAAAGAATCTGAAAAAAAATGCTAGAAAATCGGCTGAGGCGTTTAGACAAATAAATATCCTTTTTGTATGGGCGTGGCCCCGGCCAGTTAAAATTTTTGATATGCTAGAAAATCGGCTCAGGCGTCTGTCTATAAGGCACAAACAAACCAAAAAATAAACAAATGTACATTCAAACACACAATCATTTGTATATATACGAAGATTAAGTCTAGCCAGGGTTGGCAACCCACTGGGAAACCGGGTGGGTTTAATTGGGTGTTATATTCCACAAAACCTGGCTGCGTTTCTTTATTTAAAAGTTTTCGTTGCCTATTTACAACAAAAGTAACTAAAGCTTACATATTGGCAGTTCTAATTAATTCGGTCCGTTTTTTTTAGCTCCAACGAGATAATGAATTCAGATATTTATCAAAATAAAAATTTATGAAACCACTGCTTACATTTTTTCCACACCTTTGAAATAATTTCTGTATCCCGTCTCAGCAAAAATGTTCATCCTTTGAGGCGATCCAACTTTGAAGCCGATTTTTTATTTCTTTGAAAGAAATGATTCTGTGACATGACAAAAGATATTGTCGAAACAGCCAACAGTCAGAAGGAGCAATGTTCAGAGAATATGGTGAGTGCGATGAGATATTTAATTTGATCGTTTCTAACAACTTTTTGGCAACTTTTGCATCGTGAGGCTGGGAGTTGTCAAGTAAAAGAAGGAATTTATCATGTCTGTCTTCATAACCTCAAATCATAGTACACAATACCCCCTTGATCCTATCAAAAGAGTGGAAAATTGCAGTATAAATACCAAAATAACGTACTCGTAATTGTACTAATAAATAAAAAATATTGTCTAATTGAAGGAATGTAGGAAGCAGTTATAAAGCCCAAAAAAAAACCTGTGGATTTTGTCAAAAAAAGGGGTTTTTACCAACCCTGAGCTTAGCCTACAAGTAACTCATAATTTCTGACGACTTATTTTATAAACATTAGTCTTAAGCGCTTTGAGTTGCAGTAATGAATCAGCTTTTTATCACCAGTAATGATTCAAAGCAAAAAATACTTTTTCATCTGGTATTCAAGTCATATTTTGTCATTTTGTTCTTTATCAGAACCAATTTGTATAGATATTTAGAGTCAAAAGAAAACATTTAAAATTGTTTTATTTGCATAGATCCCAAAAACTCCCGTAGTATAGGTAATAATTCTTTGGCTTTCGTACGTTCATAGATACTGCCTCTGAATTGGCAGTTTAAGCAATAAGAAACTACACCTGTGCATAAATTAATGCTGCAATTCATTTTTGTTGTATTAACAACGACAACAGCAACATTGTAAACAACATAAGAAATGACAGCTAAAGCAACATTAATAAGGACACAAATTGTTGTCGAAATGGGAATAAGTTGAGCAAAATAACAACGATAAGAGGATAACAATAACACATACCCACACATGCATACACACATACTCATATGTCTATACAAAGATACTTGTGTTGCACAAGACATGAAATGGAAAAGCCATTGACAACACCTGCAGCATTGGCACAATCCAGCTTTTGTTACAATTTTTCCATTTTTTTTTTCTTTTCCAAAATGAACATCTACTACACTCAGAGCCAGTCAGTGACTTTTTTTTTGGAATGACTAACTGACTTCACCACTTCTGTGTTTAAGGTGCTACTACATACAATTTAAGTATCTATATGCGACAATTTTTACCCCGATACGAGGAGTATATAAGTTGTTGTAAATTTGTGAGATTTTTTTTGTTTTTTTTTCAGAAGAAATAAGTGCCTTTTTAGGACAAGAAATTGCGGTATATATTTCACTCTACTAGATCCAACTGCAATACTTCAGGTATCTTTACCTTCTTCTTTTACTCTTATATGGTCACATCGACATCTACTTTTATCTGATAATATATGTATGCATGTGTCTTAATGTAAAATATTTTTTTAGAAAAAGTAGAACAAATTGTTGGAAAATGCAGCAAAAAAAATATTTTTTGAAAATCTATGTTGATATGGAAAAATTGTATTATAATATGGATTACAAGTATATGGATGAAATACGAGGGTTATTTACAATGTAAATGGCACATTTGCACTGATATTTTTAGCTGTCCATAGATATATCTGTGGCTTTGTGGAAACAGGGGCCAATTAAATATTTTGCTGTTTTGAGTTAGTGGTTGCATAAGGTTCTTTTTCTTAATTTCATTTATTATGTTAAAGCAGCCAATTTCTCAATCAATCCAGAACAGCTTTATGAGAGTTTTTTTTAGCCAATATTACTATGAACTCATATACAAAATAAAAACTTTAATTACAATCTTCTCAAAAGTAAATATTTAAGCTCCAAGCCACAGATATATAGGCATGCAACAACCATAAATTTACTTTTCCATGATCCTTTAAAAGATTAGCCTGTTTCGGTCAATATGGTTTTCTTGAGGTGATTCGTTGTCTACTTCGTCTTCACAAACCAGCAATAGGTGGCTTCCAATCCAAGCTTGAGTGGCAGAACTTGTCATAGTCCTAACCAGTTGTACTTACGATGGTTTATTTTGCTTTGTTAATATCCTTTTGCTCAGTTACTGTAGTAGGTTGTCGATTTTCTATCTGAGCGGTAACTCAGCTTTATTAATTCTGCTTTTGACTTCTTTTACAGCTACAACCGTTAGGATAATGGAAATGCCCCAGTATCAGAAGTCGTTGACATTCTCGATTGGCTTACTCTTCACCCTAATGTATGATAGATAAGGTGACTTAATAGTGCATGTCTTACACGTTGATTTGTAGGCCTGTTGCGGCTGATGTTGGATAAAGGTTGTAAATTTTAGAGTTCCTGCACACCCTGTTGGAAGCGAGTGGAGCTAAGTCGTCAGTAAGTCAAGGTTCTTGAGATGTTGATTGTTTTTTCACGTTATTCCTTGCTTTTAGGCATCAGACAATAACAAGATAAGAGTCTCTTGAGCAAGTCGCTCCTCCCGCGATAAGACATGTGGGCCGCTATTATTCGGCCCATTATCAGAGAAGCTGAGGAAGCTATCTCTATGAATAAATTAAGCAGAGTACATAAACTCGCCTGCCTTAGTATAACGGAGGCACTGAGAACGTGTCTAACAGCTGCCTTGGAAGCCTTGATTGGTTTAGCAAAAAAAAAAAATTTTTTTAATAAAATAGTAATAAAATTTTTCGCCGAAATTCAGGGTAATCGGTGAACAACTTTCGTGGTTGAATTCTCGGACCGAAGTTATTGGTCTAAAGGGACCTTAATCCGATGTGTGTTTGATCTAAACTAGTATGCAGATGGCTTCAAAATGAATGACTGTGTCGGTGCTGGTGTTCATATACCAACCGATACTTTCTGATCCCACATGGAAGATCACTGAGTGTTTTCCAGGCTGAAACCATGGGCATTGTTGTACCATATGATCATTAATTTATTGGCTCGAATCGTAAGACATATGAACTGGTTAAATAATCCTACGATACGTTGCAAAAGCTACTCTTGGAAATAAGGCCCAGTTGGTAATGGTAATGAGAAAGCGGGTTTATTGGCCAAAAAGTATTCCATGATACCATATTTCGATTCGGAACTTTACTGTGCCGCACCACTTATTACCATACTCAGTCTAATTAAAGATTGGGAAATTTTTAGATGCTTGAAGCACTGAAATGCTCAATGGGGGCATCAGTCTAAGGTTCTCAAGTATGGCAGACCGGACTTAAAATCCCTTACGGAGTTTTTTATGGACTAAGAGCGCATCGAAAGAGAATTGCGGTAACAGATGTAGAAGTTTGTAGAATGTGCTCACAAGCATCAGAGACAACGGAACACACATTGTGTTAAAATGGGGTTCTTGATAGGCTTAGAGGGAAATTTTTAGGCAGACATAGGATCTTACTCGATGAAATATCCACCATTATGGTTTCAGACCTGGAAGGCAGCAAATCTGCTGAAGCGAAAGGGCCACAATAGATCATAGTGTCCTGCAATAGTGCCTGGTCGTTATGACGATTATAATAATAATACCCAAGTAGTAGAAGTCATTGACATTCTCCATTGGGTTACTGTTCATACTAAAGGAGTGTTGATAAGGTGATTTAATAGAGAAAGTGTTCGATTTTAGAAGTGAGTAAAGTATGTATTTATTCATCGGCATAGTTCCTCCAGATTTTGGTTGATCCCTCACGCTGTTCCTCGCTTCTTGTTAGGAACCAATATCGAGATACAATCCAGTATGATGGTGAACGAAGAGAGGACAATAGACAGCCTTATTTAAATTCAGTATAACAGTACGCAAACATTACTGCAAAGCACTACTCTCAGAGAGGCGTGCTGGTATTGAATTCTGATTTATTTATTTTTTTGATTAACGTGCTTTGTCTGTTGGTGTGTGGTAGTGTTTAGCGGGCACGCATAACAACACAAGCGACCAAGGTTCGAACCCCAGCAGAGGAAATGACGAAAAACTTAATTGTGTTGTCGAGTGTTTGATAAAGAGGCTTCAACTTTCTCTCCAGATAACTGCATCTAAAAAAAAATAAAAGAAGAAGACCTCCAGCTTACGTCTGACGATGAAACATCAAACATCAGATGAATGATCAGGAAAAAATGCCATCTACTGGGAAAAACTCACAATACAATAAAGTAAAGATTACCACCTATAAGCAAGGATATTCACCACTATATAAACCTATGGAGGGGACTACAGTGGATTAATATCTACTTAACTTGAAAGAATAAATTCACTAACGAAACTGAAACAAAGTAATGGATGCTTTGCGGAAAGACAATATACTCCCTAGAGGAGTGGCGTAGAAAAAAAAAGGTGATTTATTGCTCAATCCATATTGTGTACATACTAAGTCCAAAGCTTTATAATGGTAGAGCCGAGTTTTATTCATTACTCTGTTCTATGATTAGTTATAAGCCGATTATTTGGTCAACCTCGAACCACCTGGGCCAAGAGTAAGCCTTCTCCTTGTTAGATATCCATCTATTGAACCGGTAACGCAGTTTAAGAGAATTTTGTTAAATATTTTACATACAGCAGGTAGAAGAGTTTTAGTCCTTTTTATCCCCATTTTTAAGAATTATGACCAAACTTTGTTGTCTATACCGTGGGACGAATTCAGAATTCCATATTTAATATAGTGTTTCAACCAAAAGTGGTCTCTAAACGTCTACAAACATGCTGGAACAGGACCTGTTTAATAGCTGTAAGTTTACAATTTTTTGGTTTAAAGCAGTTCTTAGGACTAGTTTTAGGCTTATTTATGAGAAAAATTTATAAGGGAACGCCTTTTAGTGAACTTTGGTATATTCTTTAACGTCTATTTTCTTATACAATAAATGCCTTTTTTCCGTCACTCCTCTAGGGAGCATATTGGCTTTCCACAAAGTATACATTGCTTTGTTTCAGTTTCTTTAATCAATTTGATATTTTTAAGCTAAGCAGATGATTAGATGATTAATCCGCTGTAGCTTTCTTTATATGATTTCTGAGTGTGTAGTGGTGAAGATCCTTGCTAACTGGTGTTGATCTTTACTTTAGCATTGTAATTTATAATTTTTGCCCAGTTGGTGGCGTGTTTTTCCTAATCATTCATCTAATGTTTGTCATCATCGCCAGAGGTATGCGTGAAGGTCAGGCCATAATTTTTTTTTTAATTTTTTAGATGGAGTTGTCTGGAGGAAAGTTGAAGCCTTTTTTTATAATTAAACATTTAATGTTTAATTAATTTAATTTAATATTTAATTATAAAAAAATTAAGTTTTTCTTCGTCATGTCCTTTGCTGGGGCTCGAACCTGGGTCGTTTGTGTTGTTATGCATGCGCTCTATTAAGCAAAATTTGGTGAACTCCTTTTAAATTAAAAAAAATGGTTGGCTTAGAAGTTCTAACTTAGAAAAAAGAGTGGATAGATATGTTACATTTGACATTGATTTGTTAAGTGCAAATCCTACAAAAGTGAAAATTTTAGTAGCGGCCAACAACATTTGCTTCGTTTTGAAACTTTTTCAAGACTAACTTCCTAATTTAACACTCAACCCTCGTAGTAATGTTGACTAAACTGATAGTTGTCGTTGTAATTTTTGTACGGCACACACAATGGCATGGATACTCGTACCTGAAACTGCTACTTTTAAACAAAATTTGGTAAAAAAAAATCTGCCTCTTCCCCCTCTTTCTCTCTTTCTCTATTATTCTATTTTGTCATCATGTTTGCTGCTGTTGCACACTGGTTTGTTGTTAAGTGGCTAAGGATGTTGGTGAATGATACTTGTAATGTTGCTGATTTAACTTAATGACAAATTCCATTATTGAAGTGATGAGTTAAATTTGTCTGTTTACCAAAAAAAAAAAATATACCTGCACAGGTGCTTACGGCCTTAAATTTTAAAAATTTGCTCAAGAAATATGCAAAAAAAGTACTTAATAATATTTATAATAAATAAACATAATTTAAGTTTTTCTATAGTGCTTAGATAAGTTGAAACTAAATATTTTGTACTCTTTATTTATAGCTGGTGGGGTATATATTGCGTTTATATCTCTATATCTGCTTATGACCATTTGCTATTCGTAAGCTAAACAAACTTAATTAAAACTTTATTTTGTTTTTTTTGCTGGTAATTGTTTCAAATAACGCACAGGATAATTAATGCAATTTAAGCATTTGAAATATAAAATTAAAATACAAAACAATAATAAACGAAAACATTACAACTGACAACCAAACAAACAAAGAAACAAACAAATAAAAATAGAAAAGTTGCAAAAATCTTTTAGCAACGAAATGTTCGTGCAGATAAAAGAGTAGTACAAAGCAATTCAAATTGCGTTTTAACAACTGAACTAAATTTGGCCAACGAAACGTTAAGATGAAATTAAATGAAGAAAATGAAGACAAAACGCGTTGCAATGAAACTAAAAACAATTGAAGGCAGTTTCAAGATGTGAACGAAAAATGCAATTGGCATTCGTAATGTGGAAAAAAATAAAAGAAAAAACGAAGTTAACCCTTTTTTGAAAGGACTTAAAATTGAAAAACAAATAATAATCAAATTTTGTTTAAAATGCTGATAAAATATTGTTACGAAAATGAAAATGCTAAAGACAAAATTCACCACATCAGCGACTTATTATGAGCTTTTAGCTAAAAAATTTATTGGATTGCGTCAAGGCTTAAGAACTGATAAAATTACCTGCACTAATTAAAAGTGCTAACATCCGGATGCTTGTGCTCCATCCGATTACTTTTTGCGTTTATAAAGTTATTTTAGACCATTTGAACTAACGTAGAAAAACCGAAGATTCGTGTCTGTACAAGAATATTCAAACCTAATGATGAATCACTATAAAACTATGGCGAATTGCGGCTGGTGAGTTAGTGATCATTTGGCTATCAATAAGTAAAGTCGCGTTTAGGCGTAAATAAAAATTGTTGTAAAGGCGAACTTGCAGTATTAAGACATAGTGTATAGAAGTTACAGTGGAATTAATAAAAAAGAGACAAACTGTAAAACAATAACAAAGTAGAGTTTTATTTTATTTTAGCGCAATACAAACGAACCCAAACGTTTTAAAATGGTTAAAACGTAACAATATGTTTTGAATTCTAAACTAAAATCAGGATAGTCAAGGAGAGCATTGACAAAACCAAATGAAGTTTTGAACGAATTTATTGAGATTTTTTACTCTTGGCTGTTTTCGAAATAAAGGTCAACGAACCAACCTTATTGGCAACACTTTGTTTAATTAGTGATGACATACCCTAACGATTTACGTTTACGATTATGGCGTTATGTTAAATAACATCTAATTGAACCTCAAAGTGATAATTTTGCTTTAGTTTGGATGTTATATTCATGAGAGTTCCTCTGCAGACATAACCATTCTGCTTCTTATTATCAATGAGTATGAGTAGCTTATTGACTCCTGCTAAGCTCGTTAATACAAAAGAAATTTTGGAAATTATGTATGCCATGTATGTATTTCACTATCGAACAGCGGCTGAATTGCATATAAAAGAGCAATTTTAGCGCCGGCTGCTGTCATTGCCTATATGCGCAACCATGTGAAAATTTCAGCGTGCGGGTGTTTTGCTTTGCTTTTTCTCAATTGGAAACAGTTTCCAGGGCATGACCCCTACTCATGCAGTGCATTGTGCTGGTACGAGAAAAATAGCTTTAGAGAAGAAAGAGAGAATAGTATTCGGTTAAACTTCGTTCGATTTATATTTACTTATGCCGTAAGTGGCAAGAAAGACTACCGCAGGAAAACTGTTCCACATACGAATAGTGCGACTAAAGCACAAATTCTCCTATAATGCGTTGTGCGGTTTGCTGGACAATAAAAAATAGGGTGGACAATTTAAAAGTATAAATTTTAACTTATTTATTTATTTTGTTGTGAAGTAAAATTGTTCCAGTTAGAAATGAAATATTATTTGATTCATATGGCTGCCGCGGCTGGCCTCACAGTACCCCACTCGATCTGATCAATTCTTTAGAACTTCTTCGAGTGTATGGGGTCGTATCTCGGCAATAGCATCACGAATGTCGGCCTTCAAATGCTCAATTGTCTCTGTTTTGTCAGCTTGGCGGTCAACTGACATCACCATTTCGGCTAATTTAACGCCCATCATATGACTGACGCAATATATCCATTGTGCTATGAGATGTGTGGCAAATACACCATCCAGCTGAAACCAAACACCGTTCACATCAATACCATGAAGAGCGGGCACAAAAAAAAATGGTTATCATGGTACGATACGTGTATTCATTGACAGTAATGGTTGCAAGATATAGGCAAATGATGCTTGCGCCCCACAAGCCGCACCAAACAGACACTCGTAATGGGTGCATTGGCTTCTGTAAGACAACGTTTGTGTTTTCTGAGTCCCAAGTAGGGTAATTTTGCTTACTAACGTAACCACCAAGATGAAAATAGACTACATCCGAAAAGATGATTTTCGAAGATGATTTTAAATACCATCTTTGCTCAGGCGTAAATTGATTTATTTTGTTCAGTGGAGATAGTATACTGTATTTTGTGACGGAATAGAATGACAAAAGTATTGCTAGTTTCGAGATAGTATCCGGTTCAAATTTAAGCTTTACAATTGCCCACCATATACAAAGGGATACGCTCTACAAGAAAAATTATTGAGAATTGATCGCCTTATTTCGTCAGAACACTTTCCATTATAATATCGATAGAACAACTAAATACACGCCATATTACGACGATGCTCTACGGAATTGATAATCACTTTTGCCATCTCCTGTGCACGGTCGAGAAGCTACAAAATGGACTTTGAATTACGGCCCCATACATGAAAGTTTTATTCCATTTTAGGTCGAATATAAATCTTGTAGATATTAAGTAGATCAGATGGGGTGAAGTATTTACTACGTAGTTTTAAAAATAATCGTTTCAACGATTATCGCAATCAATTTTTATGCCGAGAGCATTAAGAGCATCTGAGACTACAATATCTACATTATCCTTAGTCACAGCTGACACCACACCAACAAATCTATGAGTCAAAAAACAACATTGGGTCCTACATGCATTAAAATCGACCCTTTTCGCACGACCCCACTCGGAGATCTTTGTCAGATCACTTGTGAGTGTCTCGTGATATTTATCCTTTGCGTCCCAATCTCCAAGAAACTCAGTTCACGATAAAAAGAATGTGGATGACAAATGTTGCTGTCGTCTGTAGAAGACTAGAGAGGATTGAAAATAAGAAATATTAGAAATAAAGTGGAAGCCAGAACAAAGCCTTGCGGTACCCCTGAAGTCATTCAAAGAGATCCGAGAATCCAGCCGAACTAAAAAGCATTTCTTAGCCAGCCAATTAATATCTGAATTTCGTAGCTATATATGACAAGTTGCACCGTCGTCTTGAAACCATATGTCGGTGTTATCCACATCATAATATATCTTGATGGCGTGATCCATTTACAATCACCGCATTTCTTTCGTAGCTTAAAAAAACAAAAACAGGCGCAATCCTGTTTGCATACAAAATTAAAAAAAAAGTTTCTCTTAGATTTTCAGAAGTTTTTCCGACAGATAAAAATGGCCTTCACCTGGAAATTTTTTATTATTTTTTTTTTCGGAAAAGCTTTTTCTCTCTCTGTCCTTTCTTTCTCTCTTCTTTCCTTTCTTTTTTTTCCAATATGGGCCTCTGTGATCTCTGAATGGGGTACTTCGGTATCGCCTACCAACCTACGTACGGCAAACTCAATAGACAGCCGGACTCACAAAATCCTTTCGCAACATTTTTTGAGGACACCGAAGAGTTGACAAATTCAAACGCTCATCTACACTGTCAGCCAAATTCTGTGTTGTCACTTAAGCAAACACACAACACGTCGGTGTTAGCACTATACGAGCAAGCCAGTCACCTGAAAATAGTCGCGCCCCTGGAAAGACGATTATGTTGACCGAAAACATTACGAATTTTTCAAAATTTTTCTTTTTAATATAGTTGTCGACCGCATTTGTATTCATTGTAACAAAGCTGCTGCTACCGCCACTTTTTAAGGAGTAAAATATCAAAAATGTCATATCATTCCAATAAGCTTCTGTCTGAAAACTGAGTTCTTGTTTAAAAAACCGATAGTCTGAAGCTCTGCAACATAGTTCTCTCCAACAATCAGTGTTTTGAACTCTGCTGTCTCCCAAAGGTTAAGATAAGATCTGCTTCTAAGAACAAAAATGCTGTCCGTTAAACAGGATGTCGATGAAAATTCAAAATAAAAATTTACAATAAAGAAAAGCAAAAAAAATATAAAAAAAATTAATTAAAAAAATCAAATTACAAGCAAAACGGCGCTTAAACGGGGCAGTAGTTATTTAAGTAGATGAATATGTTTTTTTATTTAATTTTCTTTTCTTTATTGCAAGTCTTTGCCAGTTAAAAATAAAAAGAAATTAAAAAAATATAAAAACAAAGAATTTTTAATAAAATTAAGGGATGTTGTCAACAACTATAACAACATCAACAGCTATAGAGAACATTATAATGCCAACAAACACCCTCTCCGCCATAGTGAAACCCTACCATGTCTCTAATAAAATGCTAAAGGCTCTCAATTGGTCTATAGTTTCAACTTAAACTATGTGTTGAAAGGCTAAGTAATTGAATTGAACTGAGTAGAACGAAATTGAGTTGTGATTTGCTGCTCTACTCAGTACAGGCGTTGTATACAATTTTCTATTGTTGAAAGTAAAAAGAGAAAAAATATATGAAAACTGATGAAAAGTTTTTCTTTATTTTCTTAGTTGCTTTTGAAACATATTTTTGCTTTTGGCCTAAATTAAATGAACTGTAGAAGGATTAACAGCAAACATGTTCGTTGGCCCTTTTCTTTGCTACTTTGCCAACAAACTTAAACGGATGTTCTTTTGCTCTTTTCTGTCATTTTTTTTCTTCTCCATTTTGCTTAATCAAGAAAACTTTTCAAAATTAAAGGAAATTTTATTTACTTATGCATCAACAAATTATGTTTTTAAAACTTAAAACACACGCACACACACTCTCTCTCTCTCTGGCTCTCAGGCTCTCATATTTGTATGTGTTAAAGGCTTTACAGACCCTCTTAAAATCTTAAAAACAGAGAATTAGAAAATAAACAGAATTAGAAAAAAAAACAACAGAAAAAGAAATATTTCTTTTGTTTGTGAAACAATTAAAATTAAAAAAATGAAATATTCAACAATCACAGATGTTGTTGTTTGTTCAAGAATTTTCTTTAAAATTTATTTTTATTTTTTTATTAAAACTAAACTTAAACTATTTGAAAAATAATAACAATTTTAAAAGTTTAAAAAGGATTTGGAAAAATTGTATTTCAAGCAAATTCAAGTGGCTAAGATGGACAACAAGCTTGAAGTGTTTTTCAGATTTCCTTTTGATTTCAAAAATGTAGGGCAGTGGTCTACATATTAAAACAGCCTACTCGATGCACATATATACGTTGGAATATTTGAAGCGTGAATATAATCTTGTATACGCTAAACCTACAAATAGGTAGAGGTCGGCGTAAAGTGAGAATATCGTAGTATGTCTGTACCGACTGCTTTTTTTTTCGTCACTCCTCTAGGCTGCATATTTCCACATACGAGTAGCACCCATTTATTTGCTTCAGTTTCAAAAATCAATTTGATTTTTAAGCCAAGTAGATGATTAATCTACTGTAGTTCGCCTCCATATGGTTGTGTGTAGTGTTGCGGATCCCTGGTCATCAGTACTTAGCATTGTAATTTTTTCCCAGTAGATGGCATTTTCCTCTGATTATTCGTCTGATGTTTGTCATCGTCGCTAGAGTTAAGCTGATGGTGAGAAAGGTCTCTTTAGATTGATTTGTCTTGAGGGAGGTTGAAGCCTTTTTATTAAACGCTCGAAGGCGCAATTAATTTTTTTTTTTCGTCATGTCATGTCACAATATGTAATTTTTAGGAATTAATTCCTTGATTTCGTCGAAACACATTCCGTTATAGTACCATTAGAATAATGAAACACACGCTCATTGCGACGTTGCTTCATTGAATCGATGGAGTTGACTACCCTACCGTCATTAATGAGTACCTTCGTGCTCTCCTGTATGAGGTTGAGAAGCTCCAAAATAAACTTTGAAGCATTGGCCCATACATGACAGTTGCATTTCAATTTGGAGGGAGATTTAATTGTATTGCCAGAATAGAGGAATTGCTCAGGGAATTGTTGGAGGGAATTTTGAAAAGAAGCAATCTAAGTCAGTGCAATTATTCCAGAGGTATCATGTTGTTACCAATTTCATTAAATATGCTCACTAGGATTCTGCAATTTGGGTCGGATATGGATCAGATGGAGTGAAGTAAATTTTGCACCGTCTCAAAAAACCGAGGCACTTGAATGCTTCTTTTGACACTCGAAATATGTGAACGTTGCAACGAACGTCAGAGAGAATTCTCATGCCCAGAACATCAAGATCATCTGATTCCTTAATATCTCACAGATGACTTCCCACCACCACGTCTGTGTGTCAAAAAACAACACTGAACCCTACGTGCATTAAAATCGACCCTGTTCGCACGACCGCATTCCGAGATTTTTGTCAGGTCGCTTGTCAACCGCTATTCAACTGTTTTGCCCAAATCTCTTAGAGGCTCGGTCTACGATTAAAAGAATATGAATAACAAATGCTGCTGTCATCTGCGAAGTAATAGTTAGGATTGGAAGTGAGAAGAAGAAAGTCGTTAAGAAACATTAGAAGTAGAAAGAACTAAGCCTTGCGGTACCCCTAAATTTATATGGGTTGAACCCCATCTATAGCCACTCTTATATAGAGATTTCTGAAAAAGCTTAATATGAACCGAGAGAAATGACTACCGACACCAAAACCAATAAGATTAAAAATAAGAGTCTTCTGCCAGACTCAATAAAATGCTTTGGAAATAACCAACACCACAAGCATGAATGAACCTGTTGCACATCAGCTTCTATAGGACGCCGAAAGTTGGATACTTACGTAAGCGTATGTCTGGGTATATTTTAGAGAAAGATCATACGCAAAACTTATAGCCCGTCTGCGAAAACTACGATTACAGGTGTCAAACAAACATGAATGCAGTTGAGTGCATCAAAATACATCGATTGTGCTGGCTAGGCTATGTCGGTCGAAAAGAAGGGAGCGCTTCTGCCAAAAACGGCGTTTTTCGTATTTTGCTCTGCTTTATGTTACTATTTGCTTTAAGAGACATAACGAATTAGGAAAACACACTGTTTTATTGCAATTAAGTATAGAAAGCACAAGATACACAAAATGAATCAATCAATTTAACAAATTGTGTTCATCAGACAAACTCATTAATAGTTATCGGCCAAATTAGTGTTTCAGTTTTAGTTTTTTCTTTATGATCGATTTCTCAAACTAATGTCATCAATTTATTTATTTCTCCCACTAGCATTGAACTTATTTTGCCTATTTTGCCGAAATAAAGAAAAAGAGTTCATAGAACATCTCTTAAAAAAATTGCCTACACTTCGATTAATATCAATCACAAACTAACGAAATTATCTCATTAGCAACAAACAACACCAATTGAAATTGCTTTTTATTTTTGTTGGCATGAGCAAAAGAAGAAGCAAAAAGAAACGTAAAAGAAAGGAAAGCAAATAAATTTACTTTATTTTTTCTTGGGGAAAATTTGTTACAAACTTTTGCTATACTTTTCTTAGAAAAACACACACTCTTTACTTGTCATACACCCACATCAATTATTATTGAATTGAATTTGAATCGTAAAGTATTTCGAAAGAATTATTTGTTGTTGCCACTTGTATCCAATTGTCTTGGATTCAATGCGCTGGGAAAAGGAACTGTTTTATTTCGTTACATGTGTGAGATGAAAATCTAATCGAACAGAACACACGCCTGCATCATTAGCACTTTAGCTGACATGAACATTTTTAATGGCACACATGGTAATGTTTTATTATTTCAGTGTCGTCTTCTTCAATGTTTGTGAAAAAAAAGATAATAATAAACTAAGCAAGAAAAAAAAGAAAAGATATTAACTAAAAAACAATAAAAAAATTTATTCAAAAGACAAAGGAGAGAGAAGGGCAGACAAGAAAGGTTTACGTTTAACAACACTTTTGTTATCGAAAGCGTATGTGTCTTTATTTCTTACTACTTTTCAAGCACTAATTTGCCAAAAAATTTACATCAAACAGTAGAGGGAAGGAAGCAAAAACTTTTCGAAAAACTTTTTCCTTATGAAACATTTGGCAACAGTTGAGTATAAAATTATAGCAAAAGATTTTTTTAAATGAAATTTTATTCTAAAATTTTACAGGCACCAAAAAAATGCTACCGAATAATTACTGGTGATAACAGGTGGATTTGTTACGATTGCTTAAGGTGAAATAAATCGTATGTGAGGCTTTGCCAACCAGAAGAATTAACGTCAAAGCTGGATATTAATCAGGGTTGGCAAAAAACCGGATTTTATTGGGGTTTTTTTATGGGTTTTCTTGGCTTTATTGGGTTTTATAAATGCTTCCAAATTTTTTTCATGTCGACAATATTTTTTGCTTGTTTATACAATCACGTTATTTTAGTATTTATGATGCAATTTTGCAGTCTTGGTGGAATCAAGGCGTTATTGTGTACTATGAACTGCTAGAACTGGGTTATCGAAGCAGACTGCAGGTACTTCGTTTGAATGGTGCTTTATGCGATATACGGCGGAATATAAAGATAGACATGATTAAGTTATTCTCTTGCTTGTTAACATCCAACGTCATGTCGCATAAGTTTCAAAAAAATTATTAAAAACGATCAAATGTCGCAATCCCCGCATTCTCCAAACACTGCTCCGTCAGCTGATGTGACGGATACAATACGCTCACACCTCTTTATACAGGCTTTCTTTATATGGCATTTCGCTATAACGACCTGTTTTTTTATAATGGAACACATTCGCTTTAAGTGCAATTAACCTCATTCTACAGTTAAAAAAAGTGGATTCTTCGTTTTTTTTTTTTTTAAGTATAAGAGAAGTAAACACAACACATATTCATCTTGTTTAAAGGCATTTCTCATTTACGGCATAAATTTTCAGAAACTATCTAGGACGTATAAGGAAATATAAGTTTATCTTTAACGTGTCACCGAATCATTTTCTTTGAAGAAATATAAAATCGGCGTCAATGCTGGAATGCCTTAAAAGACGAGTAGTTGTTTTGAGACGGGACTTGGCTCAGAAGTGGAGAAAAGATGCAAGCAGTGATTTGATAAATTTGTCATTCCATTACCTGTCTGAGGTCACAAACAGAACAAATAAATTTGTAGTCCCAATACGTAAATTACACTTATTTTTGTTGTAAACAAAAAACTAAAACCTTTAAATAAAGAAACCCACCCGGGTTTTTTTTTTAATATAACACCCAATTAAACCCAACCGGGTTATATTTATTTACCCTGTGTCTTGCCCACGGTGATATTCATGGCCTTAAGGTAGAGCAGAAGACTGTCTTCCGTTATAAGCTGCTAAAATTCGGCCAGACGATAACATATTATTCGCTTAAAATGGCCAAAAAATGCAAGGAAAATACGACATCGATACAACGTTCAGCCACATGTTGAAAAATCACGCTTTTTTAATGAAAGAATTGAAAGACTTTTGGCTTAGAATCTTTACGTTGGCAAAACATTTTTCGCCTTCAGTGATCAACAAATGGACAAATTTATACGGCAATGGCCGACATTTGCCAAAATTTTGCTTTTTTATTAAACCCAAACGCAAAAACCAAAACAAAAATATGTCTAAATTTTATTTTTTTTTTAAATAAATTTTCTAAAAAAATTTATAAATTTTTTTATTTCTTAATAAATTTCTCACACAACTGTACACTTACAAAACTTCCACTTTTAAATATTCAATAATTTTTTTTTTTTCATTTTATTATGATGAAACAAAAGAAGTTTGCATTTTTGTTAATTCTGCTGCTGTTTAAAATATTTTTTTTTTGTATTAACGGAGTTCTTTTATTTACTTGAGTAATGATGACTACGATGAACTTAAAACTGTTGAAAAAAAAGTTATAATATAATAATAAATAAATCAAATCGAATTAAGACTACACTTTTGTTCTTTTTCGAAAGCAAAAAAATTAATGCCCGGGCTGTTAGGAATAGTTGTGAAATGTCTAAATAGTTGTTACTTTACTTATAAACATTATTTTTTGACATTTCTTTCCCCGTTACTCCTCCTGTGAGCATATGGCTTTCACAAAGCATCTCCATCTAACACGGTTTACAGCTGTTGACTTTGCATCTTCCCATTTTAGGCTGTTCTGTCTTAGTTCTTGGATAATTGTGTGTTTTTTGGTCGACCACGATTTTTTTTGCCTTGAGGATTCCACTCGAGTGACATTCTAGTGATACTTTCTGGACCTGTCCTTTTCTTTATCTGTTTCAGTATGGGTTTCTCATTAGGCATGCTCCACAGTTCTGTGTTACTTATGGTGTTAGGCCAGAATATTCTGCATATGATTCCGAGGCACTTGTTATTGAATACCTGGAATTTTGTGTGATGTTATTCGATACAAGCCAGGTTTCACTGCCATACAGCAGTACCGATTTAACACACGAGTTGAATATTCTGAGCTTAGTTCGTCTGGATATATGTGAGCTTCTCCATACTGACTGCAGTTGTCCAAATACCGCTCTCGCTTTGTTGACGTAGATAAGTCTGTAGTCATTGTAGTTCCTAGATAGCAGAAGCCATCTACATACTCGACTGGCTGACCCTGTAGCATGATGTTTTCCGTGCTCGTATTTTTTATTCTCATAGCCTTGGTTTTCTTGATATTTATTTGAGGTCCAACGCTACGAGCCAATCTTTTCAGGTCCTCCAGTTTCGACTGTATATTGGAAATCTTATGCGAGAGTAGACAAATGTCATCCGCATAGCCAAGTCTCCGAGTTGGCATGAGAGACTCCATGTGATCCCTCTTCTTTTCAAACATACTTTGCTCATTATGTCATCCAGCACGTTGGTGAATAGCTGAGGTGATAGTGGACATCCTTGTTTAACTCCAGCATTGGTGTGGAATGGTTGGCTGATGTTTCCGTTGTGAAGAACTGAAAGTTCTGCATCCTCATACAGCGCTCTAATTATTCGATTTATCTTCTGGGGTACTCCTGTGGTTCTTAATGCTTTCCATATAGCCGTTCGCCTGATGGTATCAAACGCTTTCTTGAAATCGACGAATAGTAGATACAGGAGGGTACGCCATTCTATGGACTGTTCAATTTTCTCCTATCAGACATTTACATTTATTATGTTTGTGTCGCCTAATAATGCATTAAAGTTTTTATCACAGTTAGTTACCTCACTTTATAGGTTACATATCTGTCCTTAATTTAAATGTCTAAATATAAAAATAATATTTCAATAATTTTTTTATAACTTTTTGGAAATAAAAAAAAAAAAAATTCTTCTAATTTCCGAATTTTTTTGAGTAAAATGAGTTATAGCCAAACGATTTTCATGATTTTTTATTTTTTTTTTTATTTTCAACATCATAAGCTTTCATATAAGTGCTTAACATCTACAAATTTCGTTCTGAAAAATTTTGTATGACTTTTTGAAAACAAAAATTTGCTCTAATTTTGCGCAAAAAAAAAAATTTTTCGCAACTAAGTTGCCAATAACTCCAAAACTGTTAAAAATACAAAATAAATAATGTTCAAGTGGTTTAATTTAAAATTTTAATTTAAAAAAACTTGAGCCCGCTGGAAAAAAATTAAAACGGATTTGAATTCATCAAATTCATTATATTACTCCTATATATAGACTTATTTAAAGGCCAGAAATTTTTTTGGTTTTTGTAGACCAGTGTAATTGGTAAGATCTTTTATAACGTTAGCCCCGATATTTCAAAAGTGGTTGGATTGTTAGTACACTTAAATGGGGCTAAAAAAGCAACAAATACTCTTCAATGCGTAGTTAAGTTCCGATTATCCTCAATGTGTTTACCTCCAGCTAAGAACAAAACTGAAGTTGTCATCATATCTAGCGAAGTGTTAGAGAATACAAATGAGATTAAATAAATATTACTGTTAAGATACCTCCAGAGACACTTTAAAGCGTCGCTCAATAGGCCAAAGAATCTGCTGTAAAATAATACAAATTTTTGTTTTTTTGTTACTACTCTTAGGAGTAGTAGTAGTACTTTTACAAAATACCTTTACCTTGTTTCAGTTTCTTTGTAATCAATTTTGTTTTCCAGCAGAGCAAGTGATTGGTTTACTGTAGAAAGTCATTGATAATCGTGCAATCATATTATTTTCATCAAAAGAATGCCCAACCTATGTATTTGGTGCAGTGGTTAGGAACCTTGCTAATGCTTTTTTCTCTTTTCTAACAGGTGGCGCGACCTGAACTTTCTTAGGCAGATCCATAGTTAATGTTTGCCTTTTTCAGTTGAATGAATGGTGAGTTGGCTTCTTGCATAGATTATTTGAAGGAGGATTAAAAAATTTTCAATTTTAAAGCTTTCAAAATCATAATGAAAATTTTACGTCTTAACCGGGCGGGACTCAAACCTGGAATATCTGGTTTTTTAATTGCCAAATATGCTTTATATTCTATTTCCGGATTAACCCACGTGTGGCGGTCCCATTGTTTCGTTTTGAGTTGAGGTTGGTACATCTGTTGTTGATATACCGATAAATCTTAGCGTCATAGCTTGACATTAGCATAAGCTACGTAGCCAAGAGTACATCTATCTCTATGTTTTGACCGTGTTGAGGTAGCAAAAGTCATGATTTGCGCTGCTGAATCCGATACCGCATTCATCAGAAGCATCATTACTGGAGGCATGACGTTGGTTTATGAGTACGACACTCAATCCATCAGGCATGTGAATGGCGTTCACCAAATGAGCCGAGACAAAAAAAATCACGTGGTTCTCAATTAAAAAAGAAGGCCATGCTCATGGTTTTCATGGACTACAACTTTGTAGTGCATCATGAATTTTTGCCAGAAGGCCAGACAGTAAACAAAGAGTATTATTTGGGCGTTATGAGATGTGTGCGTGCAACAAATCGCCGCAAGAGACCACAATTGTGGGCAGAAAACTCGCGTCATCATTATTCGAAATTTTTTTTGACGAAAAATTCAACAAATACCATCCAACAGCCACCGAATTCACTTAATTTGGCTCCCTGTGACTTCTTTCTGCTCAATCGTTCTCATTACCGGGAACGCGTTTCAGCAGCCGAGAGGAAATAATGGAAACATCGCAGGAAGCACTGATGGACATATCGAAAAGCGAATGTAAAAAATGCTTCAAGCGCTGGCATAAGTGTGTTGCAGTCGATGGGGATTATTTTGAAGGAGACAATATAAATTTAGATGAATAAACTTGTATTTTTAAGTTTCTCATCAAGGTGGTAACCAATTTTTGATGTTTCTGATATTTGAATCTTAACAAAATTATATCTTAGCACGTCGACAAACTAATATTAATTCTTATTACAGTTGTGGTAGTAATTGAGAGTCTCTCACTCAGGCCACTTTGTTCTGTTTTTCCACTTGTTTTCTCTTTAGTTAGTTAGTTACCGCGGGTAGCCAGACACGACCAGCCCACCTGGGTCCAGTATTGATCCCACTATGATCCCATCAGTAATTCAGAAAATGGACAACCTATATATCCGCGTCCCGGTGCGATCCGAACCAACCAGACGCATGTACAAAAGAAGAGATCTTGCCGATATTCACACCGGCCAGATCCGAGAAGCCATCCAGAAACAGACTGCCAAGGAAAGCAGTCCGAAAGACTCTGGCACTAGCATAGGAAGTGCTCGACAGTCTTTTCTTCCTCCTCATCCTATAATAGACTCCAAGCGAGCCCGATCATATAGGAGCCAGATTTGCCTCGATACAGAGCACGTGGGTTCATCATCCCACCGTAGCTGTGCCCTACCCAACATGTACAATAAGTCTGCAAGAGGAGAGTCTGAATGTCTCCCCATCTCGTTGAGAGATGCCTGGCATTCACACACCAGTCGCGATGTCGAGTAGACACCGGAGAGCGCCCTGATCGCAGCCTGACTGTCCGTACAGTTCCGGATATCACTGTCATATACCCCGTAGTACATCAACCAGTCTGCTGCCCTCTTTATCGCCGAGACCTCCGCCTGTAAGACACTGCAGTGGTCCGGCAGTTTAAAGGATTCCCTCACCCTGTGTATAGGAATAAGATGCCGCCCCTAACCCCTTCCGAGGATTTTGATCCATCCGTGTAAATCTCAACAAAACCGTGTCCAATTACCGGTTCTGGTGAGATGCACACGGAGAACATCCTATCCAGAAAGGGTTTGGGTGTGCAGTAGTCTAACCCCTCAGGGATCGTATTCAAATACCTAAACTTGGCCGCATGCTCTTTACTTCTCTTTGTTTATTTTTTGCCTATGCGTGTGACTACGTACGTGCGAATACAAAAGAAAAGAGCAGCTCTTTGCCGAAATCTGGTATAGAAGCTTTTAATTCATTAAAAATTAACTAGAGGTCTTGGAAAAATTTTATCTAAAAACTTTTATTTAAAATACTTCAGTGTTACCATAGCGGATACATGCTTGACAAGTTTTGCAAAAATCTGACTAAATGAAATAGAGAGAAAAGAGGTCGTACACATATAATTGCTGCTCAACTTTTTTCTCCTTCTTCCTCTTTCTTTTCACTGTAATAAGGTAAACATTTTTCTGTACTAAAAGAAGTGATGCATTGGCAAATATTTGTTTGCAAACATCGCAAATAGCTAATCGCATTCAAGGAGGAGTAAGTTATCCATGTATGCGATTGTCTATTTGCGATGTTTGCAAACAAATGTTTGCCAATGTATCACCCCCTTAATAATTTTGCTGATACTTGTCTTTATACTTCTCTTGATTCATTTATCATGCATTTGTTTTCTCTTTTCTTTTTTTAGTTTTTTCTTTGAATTTTACTCAGTTTCTTTGCGGATATTTTACAAGGGAAACAAAAATTTGTTTGCATGTCTGTAGCAAAAGTGCTAAGCTTTTGTTTTTCTGTAATTGAAAACGAAAAAGAAAAAAATATTTTTTTGTTTTTCTTTTAAAGTAAAAAGGGAATTAATACTTTCTTTGTTTTATTTGTCTTTTTTCCAAGAGAGAGACACATGCAATTGCTTATGTGTGTTCAAGCACATACCCAATAAAACAAATAATCGGAAATTTGTTTTTTTGCATTTGATTACATTTGATTACAAAGCTTGTTTTATAAACATTTTCCGACGAACAAACACCATACATTTGGAATAAGAAAAAATAAAATAAAAATTAAAATTTGACAAAAAACTTTTCTTTTAAATCGCATTTTATTACTTACAAGAACACAAACAAATAAACGCAAGTAATTTAGTTATATATTTTACCTAAAACGGGCCTAAATGGTTTGATTTTTCAATATTTTTTTGTCATTATAAAGCGTTATAAATTACTGGGGCAAAATATGTCGATTTTGTATATTTATTCTCTTTTTTTACCCTCTTGATGACAGTTTCTGGGAAAGTTTATTTTTCACTTCGATTATCTTTTTTCGTTTTTTGGTTTATTTTTTTCTTTTATAATCTGTTTCTATCTGCTTTTCATTTTATCTAATAGTCACCTAAATTAGCAGTATTGATTACAATCATAAGGGCTGCCAATAAACAATGTTAATATACCCGAAATTATTGTTGAGCACAGCACATTTATTTATTGCACAAATAAAAAAAAAAAAACGTTTTGTGGTAAGAAATGTGAATTGAAAGACATAGAATGGGAGGTATAGTCGTATTAAACTGTAATTTTTAGTTTTTTTACTTTTTCATTACAAATTAAAAAATTATTTAAAAATTGGTGGTCTGGTAGACGAATTCATACATAGTAAAGTCATTCATAATAAGTAAAATTTGCTAACATTGATTTACATGAGTTGACATTGCATCCCCCAAAAGTTTGTTATTTGTTGTGAACGATATGAAAACACGAACAAGAAAAACTGTCATGATGAATAACAAATATGCCATGTAAACGGTGTAATTCGTGTAAATAATTCGAACGATGAATAAATTATTTTAAAGTCTTGTGGTAGTGTAGTGTAAATGATTTCAATTTCTTCTTTCTGTTTGTGTGTAATGGCCGTCCCGTCGTCTACAGCCTTAATGTATCCAATCGATGGCTTGTTTTGCAATATATGTTTCTTGTTCAGTTAACGTTTGTTTTCAGCTCATCTGCCAATGCTGATTCCATAACATCTGTAATTATGTCTGAACATCTGAGAACGCACAGATCAGTAAGCAGATGTAATTAGCATTACAATTACCAGTTAAACAGCAGAGCTGTCAGTACTAAACCCTTAAGTATGCCTAAAATGGTCTTATTATTATTTTTATTGAGTTATAGAAGTACCGCCATCTCCCAATATATTGTACAGCTTTCCATATATATAGGGTTTCGCTATAATGTCTCCCTCAACCTCGCCGATCTGACGAAATTCAGGCTGCTGGTTGATACCAACCGCAATAACCACCTACCTTAACACCTATTTGACTGGCATCTAGATACTTTAACCTAGAGTGCATCAATGCCCTAAATGTACCCAGTATGTGCTTTCGTGATTCGATCTCCTCACAAAGAAACTGCACATCGGGTTTGAGACTATTCCCATTTTACTCAGATGTCGATTTATTCTGAAATTAGCAGTCAAAAGCCTGCTCAATATCATCAGTTTGTCTCTGGTTACCCAGCAAAAGTTTAGTTTGTCTCAGACTAGTATGGCCAGAGAAGAGTAGCCGCCTCTTTTTATACATATTTTCGTTGAGTATGCCCGTTTTGGCCTCACCAGTGGGGTGAAAACTCGTTTTCTGCCGAGCTTCATTCCTCGAAATACCCATATAACCCGGAATTCATAAGCTGACCCTATTTTCCTGCCCAGCTGGTTCGTATCTCTTAATTCCATAAACTTCCGCCTAGAATACGCTGGCGTGTTTTTCAATAGGTTCAGAATATTCCCTCCTAGGGTAAAACACTCCCGCACCTGTACCATTTTCAGTCTTTGATGCATCCGTATACCACAAAATGGTAACTTCTCTAAAGAAGTATGCTCTACAAAGCTCTCCGCTTGCTCCTATTCGCTAGTCCTGCCCTGAAGCATTTGCCAAAGTTATTGAGTTGCATGATTTTATCCACAGGACAGCCAAGTAGGGAATAATCGACCACTCGGACAATCGTATTTGCATAACCTGCCCAAATCATCTCTCATTATCCTCGTCATGGTTTCTATGACCCTCAAGTGTTACGATTGTGCATACTTATTTAGCTCTGCCTGGATTGTTCTCAAAACTCGGTCTTGCCAGCCATGCAGCGGCCCTAAACGTCACAAACGGTTTGACCGTTATGGTATTCATCAAGTATAATTAACTTGGGTTACAGCCCTAAGATCTCTCTGCATGCCTCCTACACACCATTAGCGCATGTGAGGGATGGACTCCACTTTATCTTACTATCCAGCATTATTCCAAGATGTTTAACCTCTTTCCTTGGTGGTATATCCTCACCCAGAAGTTGAAGACTCCTCCACTTAATAAGTTTTTTTTTCCTAATGAATGTATGATTCCACAAAAGGTATTTTAGAAATTACCCCTTGCTATCAGAAAAATGTCTTCTGCATAGCTCTAGCAGTCAATGCCGCCAAAGATAGTGTCTTTAAAAGTTAATCAAAAACTAGACTCCTCATTAGGGGCGATAGGACCCCCCAACCGTTGTGAAAATCTGATCTTAATTCACTAGTTTAACAATTCTCCAAATATGTCTTAACATATGATATGAGAATAATAAATGTAATGGTTCTATAAGTCTTTTTTAAAATAAGGTACTACTTTGCATTCTATAAAGTTTTGTGTCGCTGAGTGGTTTTAAGCTAGAAAAAGAGGCGATCTCTACTCCATCAGCTACTCTAGAACTACTCTTGGAATACTGGGATTACAAATACATTGTTTTTAAAGAATTGGGACTGGTTTGTTCTTATGTAAGTTCAGAGGAAAGGCTAGTTGGCATTCGGTTGTTGAAAATTTGTGTAATCACTTTATTAATAGGTTCTCTCCTTTCGGCAAATCTCTTTAGCGATTTAAATCTTAAATATTATATCTTGGGAAATTAGAAATTAATCGCCTAAGATGCGATTTGTTGATCTTCAGGCTTTAATTCAAATATTTAGTGATTTGCAGTCACATATTGTTAGGGGACAAAAGCTGTGTAATAAAGCGGTAAAATACCCTGCACTTAAGCTTTTAATTCTCACTTCAACCATATCTGTGTCGATATGGAAGAGTAGCTTAAGTCGACTTAAGTCTTTTTGACTAACCCATAGAGATTTATATAATAAAAGACAAGACACCAATAATGGATTTTAGATTTTTTCTGAGATTGTCTCTAGACACGATAAAATTGTGTCATTGAGTAGGAATGTCTTAAAGCGATTTAAGCTAATCTTCTATATCGACACAGATAAACAAACAAAAAATAAATAAAATAAAAAATAAAAATAAAATAAAGACTAAAATAATAAAAAATACGTGTCACTTACATTGACGTTTAACAAACTTATGCCTCTAAAAGTTTTTTTTTTCGATTGCACAAATATACTTCATATCTACTTTTTGTCTTATATGTAAACCGGTCTAACATATTTTTCACTGGATCTCATATAACCAACCAACTTACCAAGTAAACATCCTTGCATTTCTCAAAGTAAGATATGTTTTCGTGGATATACATACGTGTGTGTGCATTGTCCTCATATGCATGCAAATGTTACAAATGTCAGGAACTGAGTCAGTGAATTTATACCTGGTATGGCTTGACTACTCTGTTTGCCTATAAGGCAAAACGGATTTAAATTTTTGACATTTTTTTTTCATTTTTTTGGAAATAAATGGCGAAAAGTAAAACGGTGAGTTAAAAAAAGCTGAACAAAAAAATAAAACTGATATATGAGAGAGCCTTTTAGCCCATACAAACATGACTTTCATTTGAATAAAAGGATTAATTTAAGTTGCATGAGATTTTTAAATAAGGTTTGCATATCTTAAAACAGCAAAAATGAGATTGATTTTTGGTTTAAGTGGATATGTAAACTGTTCTGTTGATTGTAAAATGGTGAGTTTAAATAGCTTATATTTGTAATTCATCGGACTTAAAACCACTTTTCATTACATGCTTTGATGCAGAATCCGTCTGCCAAGGTTATTAAGTAATTAACCTGCAGTTTCATATTTAAATGAAAATTCTATGAAATTATGTAAATTTTGTATCTTTTTGCAAGGTATGAAGCCGAATGTTTTCAACATGATTAATTATCACCTTTTGAAGTATTTAAAGTCCAATAATTTGCTGAGCGATCGTCAATACGGTTTCCGTAAGGGCCGCTCTACTGGTGATCTGCTGGCGCTACTCTCTGAAAGGTGGAATAGGTCCATTCATGGATTTGGTGAAAGTAAAGTTGTGGCCCTGGATATTTCCAAGGCGTTTGACAGAGTCTGGCACGAGGCTCTCATATCCAAACTTATTGCTTTTGGTGTCGGTAGTCACTTCTCTCGATTCATATCGAGCTTTCTCAGAAATCGCACTATAAGAGTGGTTATAGATGTGATCTCATCCGACGAGTTCAGGATAAATTCAGGAGTACCGCAAGGCTCTGTTCTTTCTCCAACTCTATTTCTGATATTTCTTAACGACTTTCTTTTTCTCACTTCGAATCCTATCTACTCTTTTGCGGAAGACAGCAACATTTGTCAATTATATTCTTTTGATCGTAGGCCGAGCCTTTCGACACTCTTTCAAGCGACCTGGCGAAAATCTCTGAGTGGGGTCGTGCCAATGTTGTTTTCTGACACACAGACATGGTGCTGTGTTGTCATCTGTATCTATGGTTAATGTAGATATTCAGGAATCAGATGCTCTTGATGTTGTGGGCATGCGAATTAACTGTGACGTTCAGTGGAACGAGCACATATTTCGAGTGTCGAAAGAAGCAATTAAGTGCCTCGGCTTTTTAAGACGGTGTAAGAATTACTTCACTCCATCTGATCTCCTTAATATTTGCAAGAGCTTTATCCGACCCAAAATGGAATACAACTCTCATGTATGGGCCGGTGCTTCAAAGTCTATTTTGGAGCTTCTCGACCGCGTACAGGAGAGGGCGAAGTTTCTTATTAATGACGGTAGGGTAGCCAACTCTATCGATTCATTAGAGCATCGTCGCAATGTGGCGTGTGTTTCATTGTTCTATCGGTACTATAACGGAATGTGTTCTGACGAAATTAAGGAATTAATTCCTAAAAATCATATATTCTTACGTAGCACTCGTAATTCTCGTAGAGCGCATCCCTTTGTAGTTGATTGTCCGGTGAATCGCACAACGCATTATAGGTAGAATTCGTTTTTTGGTCGCACTGTTCGTTTGTGGAACAATCTTCCTGCGAATGTCTTCCCTGCCACTTACGACATGAGCAAATTCAAATCGAACGTCCATAAACACTACTCACTCTATCCCCCTACCCACAACCTATTTTCCTAGTACCAGCACAATGCACTGCATGAGTAGGGGTTAATCCCTGAGTGCTGGTCTCAAACAAAAAAAAAACAAAAAAACAAAAAAAAACACATATTTTCCAATTTCTCAGATGCAATTCAATCCGCAAAATCTACTGTTTTGATTGTTCACTGATATCTTATGTGTTGTGATGAAATAATGTCTACTCTATAGTAACAAAACGCCACAAAAATCCTTCGGCTTGCACCCAACATTATAAAATACTCAAGTAAAGTGGCTACATAGTTGTTACTATGAGTGAATGTGATCAATGCAACATTTGCGGAGACTCGAATAACCTACCGCCCAAAAAGCAATTGTTTAGCAGTCTTCAAATCAACACGTTTTGAAATATTAGCAGTCCAACGATTTGTTAAGCGATGGTCAACGATTTCCTAAAGAGCCGTTCTACTGGCGTTTGCAAGACTTGAAAGTGGAATAAATCTATTTATGGATTTGGCAAGCAAGAGCACGTTGTTAATTGTAAATAAAACAAAAAATGGTATGGAAATTATGGAAATTATGGAAATTTTGGAAATTATCTAACAATCGCTGCTCGATTGTGTACCTCTCCATGGTTGAATTTGTCAAACACTTAAGCAAAAAAATGCCACATTAAGTTGGGTAAAGAACTTGACGTTACAATTAACATCGAGCATTATGGTTGCGTCACACTTTATATAGTGATAGTTTTTCGCACTTAGAGCTCATATTGGTACTTGTTGCGTTTGGCTGCGGTAATTTATTTTCTCGATTTATAGTGTATTGAGACTTCTCAGAGATAACATTATAAGAATGGTTATAGACGGGATTTCATCCAATGTGTGTAGCATTCTTTGAGTTGTAGATTTATTGTGTGAAATACATTACCGGCTAGCATTTTCTGAGGTCTGCGAACAGCCAGTAGTTGCTGGGAGCCAAATCTGACGAATACGGTGGATGTTCAATTTGCGCAGTTTTGAATGACTTATTCTTGGTCAACTGTGAGCAGACGCGGCACCTAATTTGAATAGTGCTTTCTCGTAGTCGAATTCTTATGCATTCTTTTGATATCTGTACGATGTCAGCCATCTCACGAAACATTACTTTTCGGCCATTCAAAATGGTTTTGTGGATTTTTTTTATGTTTTCTGGTTCTGAAGTCAGAAAGTCAACGCTTTATTGTTATTTCTGATGAAGCGGAGTCCCTATAACACTCTTCAAGCCATTGCTACGCCTGAAAGGTAATTTTTCCATCAAGAAACAGTGTAGAACTAAAACACGAAATTGTTTTTCATTCATTATTCTGAAAATAATAAATGTAGCGTCACTCTTAGCACAATAATCTACAAACTACTAAATGTATTATCATTAAATTTTAACAGCTATCCTTTGAAGGTTAACACTAACGGAAAAATAGGTGAATGCAATAAAACTAGCGGATCGAGAATAATAAATTTGTGGACATTCAGGCGGCTCTCAAGGCACTCAAATCGTGCTCGATAATATCTAAGTTCGTTTTGGATTACAGATTGGCTTTGGGTAAACTGTGAGGAATTTTAAAACTTTGTTCATTGGGAACGAGACGGCCGATGTATAAGCTCGTCATGGCGGTAAGTCAGCAGCACACGATTTCGTATTGCTACCGAGATTAGGAAACTCGAGAAGTTTTTGTCGGGAAGTCTGCGGGTGTTGTTACGCACCACGGCAAAGTACGCTAAGTGGCTTGTAAATGGGGCAATACTGATACCGATTTCTGTAGGCTGTGCAAGATAAGGAGGTGATAGATATGATCGAGCATTTTCTATGTCACCGCAATTTTCTATCCTGCAGAAGGCATCAACCTCCGATTTTCTTGTTTTTTCTTCTTTCTCTCTCTTACCTTTTTCATCTATCTCTTTGTTTAAATTATTCTTGTGTGAGATGAACACAGTGGACCACATGATCTACTCCAACTGTCAATGTTGTTACCATGATAGTTGCTCGTTCTTTTTACTTAACCTAACCTATCATGCTTCTTCCTGAAATCTTTTTATTACTTTTCTCTTAAATTTATTTTGACTGCTTTTTTGTTTGGTTGTCTATCAATATCCGGTTAATTAATATTTGATGAATTAACTGGTACAGCAAATATGGAGGTTAAAAGTTAAAAACCGTCACGCATACCACAACACTAACTTCAACACACACGATTTTATGAAAACGGCGCATTTGTTCTTATATGTATTACATCCTAAAATGTTTATTATTGGCGGAGAATTACATTCAATTATTTGTCTTATGAACACTTTGAAAACATCTACTGCAGTTGTCCAAATGGTGCCACAATCATAGCAATATCAGTAATACCATTGCAGTAAAACAATGTGGAAGCCAACTTAACTTTCGCTTCCCAACACACACTTATTCGCTAATGAACAATTTGTAAGTGAAATGTTACTTTAAATCATTTTCGTTTTTAAAAGCGTTTATTGCCTTCACTTGATTATTTATTTTAATCTTAAACGAAAACATTTGTTTATTTTATACCCTACGCTAGCATAAGTGATCGAAAGATTCAGTTATATTTTTGAATAGATTTTTTAAATCTATCATACATGGGTATTTCCCCTTATATTTCCTTATGGTGAATATTTCAAAATGGCTTTTAGTGAAGTATGTGGAATCACACTGGTATTTGGTATTATAATACATTCAATAATTGCATATTTTGTATCTGCAACCTTTTTTAAGTGAGACTATTATGTATTTGAATCGTGTTGTAGTGCACCAAATAGTCACTCTTGATTGCTAGGCTTCCTTTCCTATAAAAATTCTCATTAATATTTTAAACATTTATGCATAAATGCACACACAATCAGAATGGGAGAGAAAGCGATTTAATTTTCCTTTTTTTTTCAACTCAATGCTGAGTTAATGGCCAATGTTGCTTATAATTGTATAATTACGACAATTAAAAAAATATTTAAAAAATAAAAGGTTACCGTTGCTGTTGTTGCTGTTTGTATTTGTATTACTGCAGCCAATTTTATCTTTATAACGACTGTATACAATTGACATTTTATGTAAATGCACACAACTGATTAATATTAAGAGACAATGGCGGTCGTATCTTAAAAAATATCCAGGTGGGGGTCAAATGGAAGAGCTAGACGATATAAAAAAACCACTGAATATTTTCTCAAATTTCTTTTTTTATTTGAAAGTAAAATCCTTCCGGTTAATAATGGAAAATAATTTCATTCAAATGGCTGCCTCGGTTGACCATGCAGTAGCCTACACGATCGGTTCAATTTGTATGCACATTATCGACTGTGTGCAGTTGTATTTCACCAATGGCTTCACGAATATTGTCCATTAAAGTGTCAATTGTCTCTGGCTTGTTGGCGTAACACTTATCTTTGACGGCACCCTACAAATAATAGTCCAATGGTGTCAAATCGCAGCTCCGAGGTGGCCAAACGACATCAGTTCTGCGGCTGATAATGCGATCTTCAAAAACATGGCGCAAAACATCGAGTGTAACTTCGGCTTTGTGGCACGTATCGCCGTTCTGTTGAAACCAAAATTTTTGTAAACAAAAATTCGTTCAACATGGCCAGATAACGATCGCCATTGACTGTAACGGCCACTCCTTGCTCATTTTCAAAGAAAAATGGCCCAATTATGCTTCTGGACCAAAATCCGCACCAAACAGTGATTCGCCTTGGGTGTATCGGCTATTCAATGTATGCGTGCGGATTTTCTGTGCCCCAAATGCGACAATTTTTCTTGTTTACATACACGCCAAGATCAAAATGAGTTTCATCTGAAAAGATGATTTTTTTTTTTGGCAAAATCATCATCTTCTGTAAGTCGATCGCACGCAATATTTCCCAGCGTTGTTCAAGCGTATACACAACCATATTCGTTCAGCGGAAGGATAAAACTAATTATCTGTCAACTCAGACATGAGCTAAGTGTTACCATTCACGAAATAAGCACTAGTTGAAAAAAAAACGTTAGATGGCGGACCCTTTATATACTGTAACGAAAATCAGGTTGGGAACCCCTGTCACTTATTACATCGCTAAAAAATAAACAAAAGTTATAAGAACAACTACGTATATACATACTTGCTTATAAATAACTAAACCAACAACAGAAACATAAGTAGAAATGTAGTAAATAAAAATAAACGGCAACAACAAGCAAACAGTTAACGAAATAAATAAGAAACACAACAACAATATAGTAAGAAAGCTGCTTACCATTGAACTGCTTTACAAGAACTAAAGATAGAGAAAATTATAGAAATAAAATATCGAGAGGCTCCAGAGCTTTCGTAGTATTGTTTACTCAGTCATATAACAACAGTTTAAGTCAGATTTCAGCAAAGGCTGTTTTCTCTTCTGTTTGTACACGTACGTAGTCACACGCATAGGCAAAAAATAATCAAAAAAAGCAAAAAATAAACAAAGTGAATTATAGAGAAAACAGGTGGAAAGTGGCCTGAGTGAGAGATTCTTAATCACTACCACAATTGTAAACTGCATTAATATTTGTTTGCCGAACGCTGGTTTAAGTGAAGTAAACTCAGCGAATAGAGTTTATTGTTTTGAACTCGATGTTAGGAGAGCTATAAACTCGTAGAGAGAGTCGTGATCGTACTGAAGTTGTATATACCAGTTTAGTTGGAGCTAACTTAGCGTAAAGAGAGTTTTGTGTGTATAATCAGCATTACTGGTTGTGAGTAATGTTTATGCAGACAACAAACAGTACCGCACAAAATATGAATTAGAAGTGGCAACCGGCAACAGCTGGCGTGAAATCTGCTCCAACGTTTAAGACAATAAAAGGAAATGGGAACCGCATAAATTAAAAATAATTGATTAATGCTTAGTTTAAATAAAAGTTTAGGTAAATGAATCACTGACCTTGTCATTTTGACATAAATTTAAATAAACATAATATAACGGTACATATCTAAAAGCAAAACCAGCTTCTTATTCACTCATTTGAAGGTATAATTTTTTTTAATAAGGTGACCATACATAAGATTTTATAGTTTGGATGAATTGAGCAAATATTAAGTTGACCTTATCGTTTTGAAACACACCTTATTTGAACATACATAGTTATTAAAAGAAAAAGCAACAATCTGTTTGAAACAAATATTTTTCGTTTTAAAAATTAACTTTTAATTTTTTAGGAAAATTATATAATTTGTACAAACTACTTAAAAAAAAATGTCGTAATTTTGAAAACCCAAATTCATCATATGAGAAAAGAAAATCATCAAAAATATGATAAAATCATCAAAAGATTGTGATCGAACCTAAGCTGTAACAATGATCCGATTGGATAATCTTCAGGTAGAAAGATCTGTCGACTATAGATGTTGTTGACAAAGTTGTAAACAAAGAGTGTATGTATAACACAAAACTATGGGAAATAAAAGATTTTAATTAAAAACCAAACACAAATTAATTTTTTATTTTAACTGCAATCTAAAAACTTATTTTCTGAGCTTTTTTAAAAGTTAAAAACGTAAAAATACATTTTAAAAGAATCAATAAATTTTTAGTCATACTGATCAGTTCAAGATATTTAATATGAAATTAACAAAAAAAAAAATAAAATTCGGCATCCACTCAGCCAGCTTTGCTAGAGATTTATAGATCGATTGGAATGCTGCCCCTTTTAATAAACTATTTTCATCTGCCTCTGTCTATCTGGTTTATAAATTGAAATGAATTCATGTATAAAGTATTAAATCATACTTATTTGAGGAGAGAAATACTTTAATGGTTGATTTACTTGCAGACCATTGCATTCATTAAGTACTTTTTTTACTCTTTTCATGGATTTTATTTTTGTTTTATTTTTATTTTATTTTCATGTTGATATTTTATTTACATGTCATTTTAAAATGAGCTTCATAAAATGAAACAAATAAATAAATATTCACAGAACGTTTGCATTCGAAATAATAAAATTAAATTTTTGCACTGCCCAGTCATGGCAATTGAAGGCGAGAGCAATAAAAGTGTAAAAGTTTTATTTAATAGCTTGTAAATATTTTAAGCGTTTAGTAAATGAAAAAAAGTCTGTATTTCATACATATGTACACAATATTTCTTTGTAAATATGTAAGTATTTAGTAGTAAGATCTATAAGACAAAGTGTTTATTTTTTGTAATAGTCTACTCGTATTTTATATCAAATTTATCATATTGCAGCAGTCGAAAAGAAAAATAAATGTTTTAGGGATTCTGGTATTCATAATAACAACACTCACTCAATGCCCAGGCCTTCTAGTTTAACTTCGTTTTATTTGGGCACCAGGCCGCTCTTTAGTTGATTTAGTTACTTATAGAGTTGGAAAATCTTTTTCCGGTTTGAGTTAATTTCTCACAAACATATCGCACTTGTACCACTAAAGTGAGTCAACTCAAAATTTGTAAATTTTAAGTTTTTGCAAGAAACCGATATATAGTGATCACATCCACTTAGTGTAAAAATCTTACATCATTTTCTGTTCTCTTCCGCCAAAAACAAAAATTCACTTGTTACACCTTTTTGTGATATAATTTTAAATTAAACAGACAAGTTTTGAGCCTCTTCTAAAAATTAAGAAACTTTAAGTTGAATTACTTTTGTGGCATAAGTGCGATATGTATGTTCTTTTTCAGTCATTAAACGTAACTGCTGAGAGACCAGCTGATACTTGATTCTTATACCTCTATAAGTCTCTTTAATGCATATCCCTTACATAATGTAGGCGGATCACAATTACATAATATTACATTAATATATATGAGGCTCTTTGCTCCATCTAGAAACGTAACTGATCCCTGTTCACTACAATTGATCCAATTGATCCAATTGATCGAATGCCAGTCAAAGATTTAATATTTCGTAACCAGGACATCTTTTTAATATCACGACTACCCTCTATTTTATCTTAGAGTATAAAAAGAAGCAATTCATATATTTCTCTTCTAAAGATGTGGCCAAAATATGAAGTTTTATGCAGTTTGATCGTATGACAAAGTCAATATTTTATCACTTATTTCGTACGAAATTTTTAAGCAACAGTAGGGACATAAATACTATTCGACATAGAATATAGTCTTTTATTATATGACTTATGTAAGCTAATCCCTATATCGTAGTCAGAAAATGTGGATCGTGTCGTTATTATAGTGCTTTTTAAGCACAGAAAAATTTTGCTTACTGAAGAAAAAATTTTATAGTACAGAGTGTGTACATGCACGGTCATCTAAAGAAACATCCCATGGGTCGAAAATGGTCATAATTTAACTACAGTATTTTACGGAGAATCATAAGGCTAAAAGGATTAAAACTGCTCTCAAACCAATTTAAAATCTTTTTAGTTTTTTATAGAACTTATATCAATAAATAAAAAATTGTTCTAAAATTATTCATTATTTTTATATGTGTGTCCCTACTGAATCTCATTTGTTAAGCTGGGATCACACGATTGCCTCAAATACACCAATCTGCTACAATTTTTTTTGTGACAAATAAGCGCACAATAATAAAACTGTCCCAACTAATAATTCTGTGTTCACGCGGTTGTCTTATTTTGTCACAACATGGCGGGAAATGATGTATTGACAATAATTGTCCCAACACTGTCACACGATTGCTCTAGTTTAAGGCAACTATGTGAATCAGCTGTTGTGGTAAACTAAATTTATTGTTCATTCTTTATTTATATAATTAAAAAAAGAAAAGAAGAAGTGTGCGGGTCAGGCTTACTAGAAAAGCCATTGATGGTGCATACTTATGAGAAAACATTTCAATAAATTAAAAAAAATATTTTACTTAAATTTTTATTTATTTTTATTTATTTAAATTGACTTATTTAATTTAATCCTCTAAAATAAAGAAGATTTGTTGTCTAAAAAAAATATGTGTCCGCTTGATAAAAAAGTCAAAACAATGAAAAAAACAAATTGTTAAAGTTTGTGATGCAGTTTACATATAAATAATTTAAAACTGCATAGTTTAAAGGATGACAAATAAATACCGCACAAACACGTGCTTTTTCAGAATGAAATCAATTAAAATGATAAAATAGATGAGTATTGCGCACAAGAATACAATAAGTATTGGTGTATGTTTGGCATTTACATTGGTGCATGACTGCCTTTAAAGCTTTCACACGATTGTCACACCAGGGTTGCATTTGATTGGGATAAATAAGCACAGTAACATTGTGGGTTGGCGTATGAGCTAATAAATCGTACAATCACACGATTGGTAAAAATATAAAATAGACTATTATTGGTGCATTACGACAATCGTGTGTTTCTACGTTTATGTTGTTGGAGAAAGCATATGGTTTTTTTTTACAAATGTAAAACCATGTAGCATATTTTAAGGCATAAAAGCGACACATTTTTAAAAGTTGCTAGATGAGAATACATTGTTTGTATGTCAATTTTTTCGTACGAAAAAATAAATATTGCACAACATTTTTCACCAATTTAAGCAGAGTACAAGGTTTAAGTTATAAAATCCGTCCATTTAAATTAAGGAATTCCATGATATTTTCACGTTTCCAAACCTTCAAATTTATATATGTGATTCATTTGACCCTAGACTCCACTGAATATAGCAGCTTTAACCATATGTGGCACGTAGCCATAGGAAGGCGAAACATAACATTTATAATTATATAACTTATCTATATACTTCTTTCTTCGCCATTGGCTTTCCACGAAGCATCTATTTCTTTGCTTCAGTTTCTTTAATCAATCTGATATTTCAACCTAAGTAGACAATTAATCCGCTGTAGCTTCCTCCATATGATTTTTTTTTTTTTGTAGTGGTGAAGATCCTTGCTAATAGGTGGTGATCTTTACTTTACCATTGTAATTTTCTCCCAGTAGGTGGTGTGTTTTTCCTGATCATTCTTCTGATGTTTGTCATCATCACCAGAGGTATGCGAGAAGGGTCTGTGGGGCCTTTTTTCTGTATTTTTTTTTTAGGTGGAGTTGTCTGGAGGGAAGAAGTTGAAACCTTTTTTATTATTAAGCATTCGAAACCCCAATTAAATTTTTTCTTCGTCATGTCCTCTGCTAGGGCTCAAATCTGGGTCGTTTGTGTTGTTATGCGTTCGCTCTAACCACTACACCACGCCATATATATATATATATATATATATATATATATATATATATATATATATATATATATATATATATATATATATATATATATGTATATATGTATACAGAGAGCATTTCAGAGAACATCAATTACAACGCAGGTCTATAAAATACGTTGTAATTGATGTTCTCTGAAATGCTCTCTGTAAGCCTTAAAACGAAAAGGTGGACTCAATACCAAGGTTTTTGTCAATATGCGGTTTTTGTAGGTTCTTTGGTTCGACTTTAGAGTAAATTTTGTGTGAGTTTGAAAATATTTTTAAAACTTTAAAAAGCATATGTAGAAAGCTTTCACTAGAGTTCACCTGAGTGGTGCCACGCCCATATACAATCTGTATTTATATGTCTATATTTTCAAGGCGATAATAGTAAGAGTCTCTAAATTTGGCCAAACTAACTATGTGGTTAATACAAATTATCGTTCAAAAATTGGGACGAATTAGATGAGTGGGAGTAGCATCTCCCATGCAAAGTAAATATTAATTTTTGTATATCATTGGAACGGTAACAGTGGTAGGTTCTGAATTTGGTCGAATTAACATAGTAGTTTAATTATATTTTTAGCAGTGTTGCCAACTTTTGACGATCATAACGTACAGACTTCCTACCAAAAAACACTAAATTATATTTTGTATAACTATTTGTTATCAAAACGCACTGTAAAAACCGTTAAACATATTTAAAAACAGAAAAATATACTAAAATTGTCAATAAATTAATATTCTTACAAAGATTTTTTAATAATCTGAACTATTGCTTAAAAATATAATTAAAACGACTAAACACAGGAAACAGCAACTTAAAAACTTCTTAATTTTTGGGTTCAGGTGTAACATTAAAAAATTATCTATGAGAGGCTATGTTCTTTCTCCACTGCTGTTTAAAGTTGTCCTCGATTGGGTGCAACGTAGAATAGCATGGGGACTTAATATTAAGTTAGAAGATCTGTATTGAGCATATGAAATCTATTTCCGAGCTCAACGACATTGAGAGATGCAATAAAAGCTGAATTTTATATAGACGGAATAAACAACTTGCTTTCGGATAAACATCTCCAAAACCAAAATTATGCGAATCAAGGCTAATAGCACAACGATCTTTCGAATTGCAAACAGAAATTTGGGAGATACTCCGCCTTTTGCTACCCCGTTAGCATGCCTACGCTGTTCGGCGATTCCAGTGTCGATATTCAGAACAGATTGAAGCTAGCCATCCAATCTTTTGGCCGACTGAATGCTATATGGCATCTTTAACTTGTGTTTGAGGTCTATTTTTGTATAGTTGCGAGTTATGAAATGCGGCTGTGATTGATGTCAACTGCATTCAACCATTTCTAAACTGCTGTTTACGTGGTATTTGAAAATACATCTGGAAATTATTCTGTGAGAAAGAAACGGAAATGGTCTTTGCGGAATTTACTATTGAGAAGACAGATTGAAGGACCAGCTGCTTTCTACAGAATTACTTGTAGCCGGATTAAATCATTGGCTTTAATTCGTTGTAAATGGAACGTATTGGTTATGGCTCTATAATCAACTCTTTAAAGGATCTAAAAATAACAAATGACAACTTAAATATTGTAATTATTTGATAAATCTTAAAAAGCCTTATAAGTCTTTAAAAATAGGCCTCTAGTTTTGATATATGCAAGTTTCGGCAACACTACTTTTACGAATTTTTGCACAAATATTATATAGAGCAACGTAATTTTCACAGCATGAAGCATTTTAAGTCCATAGTTTACATGAATTAATGAGATTATTGAATTTCGACTCTTTTTATTTCTTATAAAAATTGTAAATAGAAAAGCGCTAACCTAGCGCGTTTTTTTTAAGCGCTAGGGAGAAAAAATGCGACTTTTTGGGAGTTGAAACGCGCTAAATATAGCGTAAATGGCGTTAAATTGGCAACACTGATTATCAGTCGAAATATGGCCGAAATTGAATAATTGGGTGTGGCGTCCCCTATATAAATTACATAATGATTTTTTTATATCTAGTGAACGATTAGAATGGAAGGTTCTGAATTTTGTGTAAACGAATTCTTAGATAGTACGAACTATCAGTTAGGAAGTGGGCATGTACCTCCCATACAAATTAAATAATGATTTTTGCATATCTTGAGAATGGTTAGAGTTGAAGCTTCTAACTTTTGTTTAAATAACTTGGCAGTCAGTGCAAACTATAATTAAAAAAAAATATGGAATTTTGCATGTGTAGAAGATGGTAATAGTTAAACTTTTCTTTATCTATCCACATCGGTCAAAAAGCAGGCACAACACAATGACACCCAGCGGGAGAGATTACTCTCGTATTTTATAAAAGAAGTTCCAGTCATTTCAATTCGACACTTGATTTCCATGTTTAGTAAACCACGCACCTAGACACTTATAGCAAGACGCACGTTCTACTGGATAGCCACAGGTAAAGCTCCACAATACCACAACGATTGTTGTTCTAGGTTTGATTTGATCAGTTTGTGCTCCAAACTGCCACTAAACTGAGAGGAAAAAACTTAGGCTTTTGCTTTTAAACTAATAAGAGTATCTATGTTAACTTCCGCATGCAATAAAGGATATCTGTCTTTAAGTTCCTTACTAGTATTTTGATTTGGAAAAAAAATTGAGTTTGATTTCTACTTGACATTCCCTTTATCAGTTATTTATTAAAAGTAAAATATAAAAAAGATTTTAAGTAGATTTACTTTTGATTTCTTTTAAAAACTTTTTTTTTATTGTAAAACTAAATCACGTAAAATATTTTCCTTCTTTTAAATAATTTTCTTCATTTTTGTTTCATTTTTTTTTTTTTTGATGCCAATAATCAATCCGCTTCATTAGAACCTTTTTGCAATAAGCAATCAATCAAATTCATTGATTAGTTGGCTTTTTATTGTTTTTGTGATTCTAAAGTAAGAATTTATGTTTCATAATTAAAATTTAATTCAATTAAGGGCATTTAGTTTATTTATTGAAAATTACAAGCATTTGTTTGTTTCTTTTTTTTCTAAGAAATTGAGGTTAAAATGATAAATTGAAAACGAATGTAATTGAAAAATAGGAGGGGTCCATATAACCACTTTCATTAAAATAAATTGTGATTTTTGCTTAACCCTGATTAAAAAAAAAATCAATTACTTTTCATGATCAAAATTATTTCTATAAAATTAAATAAAATTTTCTCTTCTAAAATTTTGCTTAGAAAAACAAATTGCGTTGACACTTAAAAACATTTTTTTTTTTACTTAAATAATTGTTAAAGTTAGTAAAACATCTACATTTTGCACTTGCGAAGTTGATTTATTTCCAATGCAAACATGGAAAAAATAATGAAATTTACGCTTTTGGCTGCTATTGAATACAAAAAGAAAAGATAATACAGTTCGTGACTGCAATGTCTTATACGCATCATTCCATGTGTCACAGCAAAATCTAAAAGATAGTAACGATACAGTGTAATAGTTTTGCAATATACGAGTACAAAAGACACACATGGTGCTGCTGCTCCTGCCACTTGTAAAACATTTTTCAATTTCACGTTAAATTAAAGACAAATACGAATACAACGACTGATGATGATGATGAGGATGTTGTTGTTTTTCCATATTTCTTTATTTGCTAGTATATGTGTTGTTGTTGCTGTTGCTTTAGTTAATAGAAGTAGCAACTTACTTTTGCACAGCAACTATGAAATGTATGAATAATACACCAAGACAGCAACAGTTGTTTGTAAATGTTTAACTTATTTTTGCTTTTTTTTGCAAAATTATTTCGAAGCAGCGCAAAAGTGCAATGCAAAAAATGAAAAGAAATTGCTGCGATGAGATGTTTTCGAAAATAGACGAAAAACAAAATGAAAAAAATGGAAAAAAATTGTTGAAAAACACAAGCAATGCACGCATTCATTACAATACAAACATACCTACTTACACTATGAGAGTTCTATTTAAGTAAGATTATGGTTGTTGTTGTTGTTTTCATGTTGTTGATGTTTTTGGCTTGGTTAGAATGCAGCAAGAGTTCATGTGGCATCTATCAGATAAACAATAGACTTTCAACAAGATGCCTAAAAAACATGAGCAGCACAGGAATAAATAAACATGTTGTTTGTATTCTTGGCAAATGTCTTGTATGCAGACAAACACATACATAATTTCCTTAACGGTTATGAGTTTGAAAATATTGCAGTAAAGGAGTGAATTCATTGTGAGTCGCAGTTATATATACAAATTGTTTAAAGTAAAAAAATAAAAAATAAGACGATCAGCATCTTTGTTATACCTGTTTCTAATTCGATTATAAAGAAATAATTCTTTTAAGGACCTGCTTAAAGCTAAGAACTCTTGCTTTTTATTTTGACAGTAACAAGTTTATGTTATGTTTTGCATAAGTACGTTATTACAAGTTATAACAAAATGAGGTGTTAGTTTGCCAAAAAAAATATACAATTACAAAATACAAACCAAGAGCCATACCTTAAGAAATCATAAGATACGAGGTTTATTGTAAAAATGAGTTAAGTTTTTGAATATCACAGAATAACCCGAGTTATAAGCTCCTTAAATATTAAAACTGATTTAAAAGACGAAGTGCTATTTGTGATCTAGAAAAAGCGCTTGACATACTCACATATTCCAAATGAAGTGACAACACTGCCAACAAGAAGAGAAAATAATTAAGTGCTACAAGCAAAGCTGGGATCACACGATTGACTCAAATACACCAATCTGATACAAATTTTATTGTGACAACTGCGCACAATAATAAAATTGTCTCAATTAAAAATCCTGTATTCACACGGTTGTCTTATTTTATAAAAAATTTATTGTCACAAGATGGCGCGAAACGACGTATTGACAATAATTGTCTCAATGCTGTTACACGATCGTTCTAGTTTACGGCAACACTGTAAATCAGCTGTTATGGTAAATTATTATTTTTTTGTGTTCAAATTTACATTTGTGTTCTTTATTTACATATATTAAGGCCACTTAGTAAACAAATAAATAAAAATAAATACAAAAAAAGAAAAGAAGAAGTGTGTGGTTCAGAGATTGGCTCACAAGAAGGAATTTCAATAAATTAAAAAAATTAATCACTAAAATATTTATTTAAATTAGAATATAATTACAAATTATATTTAATTCTCTAAAGTAAAGATGATTTATTTTCTAAAAAATAAAAATTCCATCGGCTTTGATTAGCAGGTGCCTACTTCATAAAAAAAGTGAAAATAATGAAACAAAGAAATGGTGGAAGTTGGTGATGCAATTTACATACAAATAATTTCAAAAATGCATATTTTAAGGGACGACAATCAAAATACCATATAAACACGTGTTTTTCAGAAGAAACAAAATCAATTAACAAATAAAAATCGGTGATTATTTTCTTCGTCAATAGCCACACAAGAATACAATAAATTTTGGTGTATTTTTGGAATTTACATTGGTGCATGATTGCCCATAAAACTTTCACACGATCGTCGAACCACGGTTACATTTGATTGGGATAAATAAGCCCAATAATATTGTGAGTTGCCGTATGAGCAAATAAATTGTATAATCTCACGATTGTCATATAAAAAACACTACTTATTGGTGCATTACGACAATCGTGTGATCCTACCTTAAAAGACCAGAGATATGGTATGTCAAGGAAAAGCTAGATTGAAACAATTGTTAAACACGCTAAGAAAGAACATGGTATAGGGAAATTATCGTATCACTATTTGGGAATAGTACACACGATGTTAATGGTAAATAAAACAAAAAGTTTTCAGAGAATTTGCATAATATTTTTTATTCTGATACAAGGATCTATGACAATTATGTGTGAAACAAAATACTGGCCAAATGATCGCCACAGCTTCAGTGGAATACTCTACCCGTCGGTATATATTTTCAACAATACTGAGACATTATGGTTCAATGTGGGTAATGTGCCGAATTTTTCGACTTTTGGGGATAACAGCAACGTTTTCCGTACAATGAACTATGCGACTATGTACACATTTCCTACAGATCCTGTTTGCTGAAATTTGCGCTCAATTCTTCCGATTGTGAATAATTTGGTCGATTATGCTGACCGAAAGGATCACGAAATGCACAAAATACATTCCGATTTGAACGCGCATTTTCGTAAAGGCTTCAGCAATCCTAACTCGCTGCTCAATTACATACCTCTTCATTGTTTAATTTATCAAACACTGAAACAAAGAAATGTCAAATTAAGTTGGGCAGAAACATTGACGTTAAGGTGTGACTCATATCGTGCCAGTGAATTTCCACAACGAGATATGCTCACAAAGTAATTTTTGATGGCCTGTTTTCATACGCATTATCTAAATAAGTCTCGCCACATTCTTAAGGACATTGGATTATATAAGATGATTAATCCCTCCATCTTAAACGCAACATCAATTGTTAACGCCCAGCCAGGCATTCATCAAATCGGTGTAGATGAGGACAGAAACAGCTATGACCTTAACCGGATATTGGTTAACCATCCTTCACCAAATTTTTGTTAACGAAAGAGTATTCTCCAGGCTTACTAAATCTATTCTGTCCCAGCAAAGATCGGGATTTAGTTGGGGAGCTAGAAAATTTCCGGGTCCATAGGTCCACGGGTCCGAAATATTCCAGGGTCCTCATGATACAAACCATTTAATCAGTTGTCTAGAGAGGCAAACTGACTTAAGTCTCTTAGATCACTGAACTAGGCCGATAGAGGCAGCTCCCTAAATATGTCTTCCCACCACTTAATTTTAACTTTATTTATAACACCGCTCATTCAAACATCCATCCACCATCTATACTTTTATCCATCCATCCTACATTCATTAAAACATTCATGCACACAACTATTCATTCCTCTCACCCATCAATAGTTTTACATGGCACTTTACCCAACAACAAATTTTTTCTGGGACTTCAGTCGGGACAGTACACATAACAACAAAAAATAACATCAGTTTGAAGGTTAAACAGAGTGAGAATCATACTTGCTTACAGCTGCTATTTTTGTCTAAACAAGCATTTGCAAAAGTAATGCCCTCTCTTTGCGGACAAAAATCACACTGTAAAATACGCAGATACTATACGTGATACTATACTATACTTGCTCAGGCAAGTATAGAGAATAATACTTCGAATAATATATGGCGACGTCTGTGTTGACGCGAATGAATCCTATGCTCTATGTAGTTAGACGTAACACATGGGCTGAATAGAATAAAAATGAATAAAGATTAACTTCATTCATTAACGTAACCTATATCAAGAGCAAATCAATCATTTCAATCACACTTTTGGAGAACGATTTATCATTTTCCTCAAAATAGGCTTCAGTTCAGCATTCGTGCGAAATTTCTTATCGGCCTACAAACAGTCAGTAGTCGCTGGGAAAAAAATCTGGCGACGTGATGGACGTGGGAGCAATTCGAAGTTTAATTCGTTTCAAAATCATCAACACATTCTTGTTTTTGGTCAGCACTGCGCAAACGTGGCATCCACTTTGAACAGAAGTTTCTCATAGTCAAATACTCATGCAATATAAAGCCAGCACGTTCTTTTGATGTCTTTACGATGTCAGTTAACACGCAACTTCAATTTTCGATCGCTGAAAAGGATTTTGTGGATTTTTTGATGTTTTCTGTTGTACCTCCTCATTGGGACGTGCACTGCGTTCTGCTTCATCGGTGTCTTTACGACCACTTTTGAAGTCAGCAAACTAACGTTTACTATAATTGCTGATGAACCGGAGTCAAAAAACAGTGTAGAATTAAAACACAAAAGTCTATTGTTCTTAAAATATCAAAAGTAGCGTTACTCTTAGCACAATAACTCAAAAACAGAGTAGGAGAGTGCTCGAATCGAATTCGTTCGCAAAGAACGATTCTTTTAAGGAGCCGAATCTTAAAAGAACTTAAAATACAACTCATGAGAAGAATCAAGATCAAAAGAATTTAAAAAGAAACTTAGGAACGCAAACCAAGTCGAAAAGCATCAAAATGAGTTGAAAACGAGCAATTCTTTTTCGTAATGTTTGCGTAATATAAAACATACATCTGTGTGGAACTTATGGGTCGCTGCACACAAAATATACATACACACACACATACAAGTGCATGGTATTCGGCATGTGGTCATACACAAACAACATACATTTAAATGAATGGCTTATTTTCAATTCTTGTTTACTTATTTTGAATTCGTTCTCACGAGTTAAAGAACAAAATTTGTAAAGAAAAAAAAAAAAAATTAAAAAATTGTGGTTTTTAAATTTTTGCTCACGAGTCGAATAAAAAATATTTTAAGCAAAAACTAAGATTCGCGCTTACGATTTAAAAAAATAAAACTTACGAGCGAACCAAAAAAAATTATGCCCACGAGCCGAGTTTTTATGTACTATGCCCACAAAATAATTAAAATAATATCATGAAATCTTCACAGCTGTATACAATAAAGCTAAAACCATCTATGTGCTAGGCCCGCGACGACTGCTCTGGCTTGACTATGTCGTGTGTATGAGTGAGATTGCTACGGCGAAAAGATATATCGAAGATGGAGGGATTAGGTTGAAACTGATCTTTTAAAACTTGATGTGAGAAATTAGAGAAATAATACACATGATTGAAGCGCTTCGAATTCTTTACCAATTCAGGCCAAAGATATATTTCGTAGAATTTTTCTTCAAAATTTGTGAAAGATCCTGTTTTCTCATATACATACAAATATGTCGCAGTGAACTTTTTTTTTTTTTTTTTTGAATAAACAAAAATTATTCGCTCATCATGATTAATGAAGAATGAACAGAATGCATGACTGAAGTAAAAGGCAAACAAGTCGAGTGAAAGACAGAGAATGAGAAGGAAAAGCAAAGACCTGAGCAGCATGAGCACAAGTAAAATAACTTGTGGAAAAATGTTGATAAACATTTGACACTCCTTTGAGGTTAAACTTGAGGTACCACCAAAAATAAAAAAACCTAAAAAATTTTGTTTGAAAAAATCCCAAAGTAAAATACTTTAACTTACAACTGCAGTGCAAACACATACTATACTCATCACTTTGTGCATCCTTTAAATACTTGTCTTGTTGAGAGCAGTAAAGTTTTTTGTTAAACAGCAAAGTTTTTTTGTTTTTTCCTTTTTCTTAAAAAATAAATTTATCTTTGCCATCATTATCTTCATTTTTGTCATTAACACACATATTTTCATGTTTTTCTACTTCTTTTTATTTTCGAGTATTTTATGCGCTACTTAAAGGTATAACCGATTGAATACAATAGCACACAGCATGACACAATTCCTTAACAAAAGATGCTGAATTTTAAGTGTTCGTTTACATGCCGTGATGATTGTCACTCCAGGATATAAAACGAAACCAACAACTGCATCTCTATGACTTAATGGCTGGCGCTATGATTGCTGTTCATTGCCGATTTGATATTTGCCAGTGCCACAGGCAAAGCATAGAGAGAACGAAAGTGTGCAAGCATTTAGGAGTTGAAAGCGGAAGCAATTTTTTGAGAATACAAACGTTGCTTCGGTATTGGGAAGCTGCAATAAAACGAAAAATATCAAATTATTTATTTTTTTATTATTATTTTACGTAGTCAACCTAGTAATTGAATAGAAGTGGCTTAAATGAAATTTAAAAGAATTTCAATTCAATAATGGGCAAATAATATTTTTTTTTTCATCGTAAAGATGAATTTTAGTTAATTTGGTAAATTCTCATGATGTGATTTAATAGATTTATGTATTGGGTGAAGGCTGTATGACGCTGTAGTATGGTAAGTAAAACACCCGCCTACCAACCAAGACGTTCTCGGCTTAATCACAGGACAGATCATCTGATATCTGGCAAGCGACTGGTTATGAGTATTACGCTATAAAAAACTCGAAGTCGGTATTAAACTGTAGGTCGCTTTCATTAGTCCAAAAGAATAGAATTGGGTGCAGCTTATTGATTGCGAGAAGTCTCTGTTGTTCCACTTGGTGGAACACACGGTGCTACAAAAAAATACGTGACAAATGATTTTTTTTTTCTGATATGCGCTGAAAAAATCATAAAATTTTCAAGAAACTGGTGTTTTGTTTTTAAAGTTTACAACTTTGTAAGAAAAGTATGATTTTTTTATGAGTTGCTTTTCTAAACTATCTAATAACTTCGTCAACTTCCAACGGATTTCTAAGCCGTAGGTCTCAGTTTATTCATCACTTAATATAATTCCTTAATTAGTCTATTAATCGTGCGGTCCCTATATAAAATAGTGCGCAAAAACGAATTTAAACTTGAAAAGTGTGGAAAAAAATTTGAAAAAAAAGGGTTTGCTTGGGAAATACACTCAGATTCTGGAAGGCTGCCTAAACCGCATATATATCATTTAAAGGGTATGCTTCTCTTCTTTCAAAATCCGGAAATAAATTTAAAATCGGCTGATATTCAAATATGTTATTAGCTTATAAGTAAATGAAGGTTCGAAAAACCGGTTATTTACCCGTAACTCGAGAGTTTGGAGGTGTTTTGAAAATTCCAACTATCATTTCTCAGATATTTCAACTTCGTTCATTTTGATCGCACTGTGTTATGTATGTGTTGGGAGAAGACTGTAGTTTTAGTTGATATGCTATCTTAGTCTCAGGAAAGGGTTTGATTTTTCCCCCCTAATTCACAAGCCCTTAATGTGGTCATTACAGAATTTCTGTTTTCTAAAACCGGAGTTTTTCATGGAGCAAACTCTTGAGTCTACAGTTCTATATTAAAGCACTGTCATAAGGCTTTTTAAATCAATTGAAATATGTATGCAGGCAAATAGTGAATTAAATTCTTTAATAACTACCCAATAACAGCCTCCTCCATATGTGTTGTACCCTTCGTCTTAGTCGCTCTTCAAATGTTAACTTTAAATGGTAATTGCAAAATTTAACCAACATTGTTGCTCTGCATACGCTACTACAAACATCCATTTATTATTCTGAGGTTCGAGGTGAAATTACTTAATCTTCTTGCGACAACAAAAACAAGAACAATGACAACAAATAAAAAGGGAATCATATACTCGTATAGCACTGCAGAAAAAAAAAAAGAAAACCCAGAATGAAATTTCGCTTGATTGCAATTGCATAGATAAATAAAAAATATTTTATTTTCTACATGCAACTGCCAAAGAAAGTTGCTACAGAAACAAACACAAACACACACACTCACTCACAATAACCAACATATATGTGTGACACATGTGCGCACACATGCGATGATTATATAATCGACAATAATAAAAATAAAAAGACACAAAACTTGACTAAGAGAAAGGGGGAGAGAAAATCGACAGAGAGAGAGAGAGAGAGAGAGGGACATAGTTTATAGGGTGCCAGGATATAAGAGGGTAAGCAGTGTAGTTGGGTATATTGAATGTATGAAAATATATTATCTTTTGTTGCTTATTTTTCTTATACGAGTACTCTTACATGACCTGATCATATTAAATTTATATACAACAGAGTTGGGAAAAGGGAATTATTACACAAAATAAATGTAGGTGGGTAGGTAGGTAGATAGAGAAAGTGCCCGTATACCCCACCCACCAATCAGATCAAGACCCATTCCATCCTTGATCGATCAAGTCTGGGTTATTAGCTGGGATACCTCCACGACTCTTCCACCCAACGAACACAGCTCTACCAAGCCAACAAATAAACACAACGGGAGTTTTTGCCATCAACCAGATCTGCACTCTTCGTCTAAAATTCACTCTTTAGCTCATCAGCAGCTCGTTCCCCAATATGTCACAACTTCAGGAGCCCAAAGCAGTTTGGCACTGTATAGGCTAAGTGTACCGGAATCAAATGCGCGTTTTTTTGTGCAAATAAAAAACATTTTATTCAAACTATTGACTATTGCTGCCTACAGATTTTTCCCATATTTCAGGCAATACAACTGTTCGTCTTTTGAAGCATACCAAATAGTCACCCAGTTTTCGACTGAAAACAAATAGTGGTCGAAAGGACCCAAGTCTGGTAAATATGTTGGGTAGGGTAGCAGTTCGCAGCCTACTGCAGGTGCATTGTAATATTGCAAAATTACTTAACCCTGTCTTGTGGCCCATTCTAGTCGTTTTTCGATAAATGCATGATTCAAATTGATCACTTGTTGTCGGTAGCGATCTGTATTAACGGTTGCACTAGGTTTCAAGTGTTCGTGGTACGCCAAACCTTTCTAGTCCCACCAGAATTAATCTGGTTTTGCTGCCAAAATTGATGGTTTTCCTCCATGAACCTATGAACTTTTCCGTTTAGTTTTCTGAAAATAAATCCCTTTTTCATCGCCAGTAACAATTCGATGCAACATTGATTTTCTATAGTGTCTTTAAATCAAAATTTCACAGTGGTGTTTTGGTTTTCTATCTGTCTATCACTCATTTCGTGTGGCACCCATTTTCCAGACTTTCGCTTTTAAGCGATCGGAAATAGTTTAGTTTAGTTTCGGGCTTAAAGTGTAATTTTCATCCGATATTGTTTGCAATTCTTTTTCTTTTCTCACAATGAAATCGTTATCTCTGAACCGTCGAAACCAATTTTTGCAGAACACGATAATCATATGCTTCAACAAGCATTCGAATTTCAAATGTAAACAAAAAATTAATGCTTTTCGCAAATCATCATTTTCTGGTACAAAATTCGCCATTTTTAACACGATGAATAAAGATGATGTTGTTTCACCTATATGATGTATACTGAATATGTTTGACAGATGTCATTGCCAACATACAAAAATTAAGGCTCGCTCACAATAAATGTTCCGTATGGAGACATTTGTATCTTAGCGCTCAATTTATACCGGTAAACCTGGCATCTAGGAGTGACGTGAAGGACTCTATGTATGATGTAAACAGTCAGAATTTTATGTAACGCCTAGTCAGTGCCCGACTGTCATACATGAGTGGCTACCTTCTAGCCAACAGCAATATAATCACGGCTCAGTTCCACCGCCCTTTAAACAGCAAAAACCTCCATCTACACTACACTCAAGACACTACACTCATCTAGAAATTTATAAGATAGCTTGAAACCACTATTAAACAAATAAAAATCCGCACTTGTGCATTACTCTAACCTCGAGTAATTCGTTAAAATCGCGTGGGCATTCATTAACCTACCATCAACAGGTCATCGCTCACTCCCTGGATATTCCGCCGAGGATTTTATGTTGAAGTCGCACGCTGTGAAACCCGGATATGCCCATAATGGTGGCAGAAGATCATCATTACGGAGGCTTAAGTTATGAAAATTACTATAAAATAAAAAAATTTCTTAATATCAAAAATCAAATTCATCTAAATTTGTGAAAGAGTGGTGGTAAATTTGTTTCCACATTAACAGCATTTGGCGTAGTTTTCGAATTCGGCAGTTAAAAGTCCTCTAAGTCTTTAAATCTATTTTTTTAGTTGTTGGAGAATTTTCTTAAATAATCTCATAAAAATGTTTCATATTTGAAATAATATTAATAAAATTTAAATCATTTCAGCACTCCCATTCCTGTTATACACTACGCATATACATGTACTTGAAATAAACCATTGTTTGTACATTTTTGCTATGCGTTCATTGCATTTTACAAACATATGCAGCCATGTATACTATGTACGTGTTTTTACTGATGTGTGCGTGTGTGTATATATATGTGACAACACAGTATTAATGAATCTTTCTTTTGGTTTCACAAGAACAAAAAAAAAACAATAGCGGAGAGAGAAAATGAGAAAAGGGAGTTAAATGCATTAGCGTTTTACCGCATGTGAAATGCTGACAAATTTTCTTGGCTTTTCTTATCTCTGCTCCACCACTCTCACTATTCTACTCACTTATTCGTATATCTTCTACATATTTTCCTTTTGGTTGTGTAGTATTTAAATTATTTAAAATTTATCAACACTGTGCTTGTCTTATAATAAAGAAAGCAAAAAAAAAAAAAAAAAACACAAAAACAAAAACCAATTAAATATTTTAAAACACTACACACACACACATAGATACTCCGTACACATAAATTAGAACCACAGATGTCAATAATGCATTGAATTTTAAACAAGTTCATAGAGATGTGTTGCTTAAAATTGGTTATTGAAAATGGATTTTGGATAGAAAAAGAAAACAAATTTTGAATTAATCGAATATTAGTTTATTAAATGAAAATAAAAAAAAATTAAATATTTTCTTATATAAACTTTTAAAAGAAAATAAGAAAAGTTTCCTCATATGTTTGTTAACCATAAGTTATTATTTAGCAATAAAAAATATCAAAATCAAATATGTTTTAAATTCAATCATAATCCAAGCAAAATAAAATGAAAAAAATATATTTTTTTAAGGTTCACACTTAGCATAGTTGCTGTTTTAAAAGCAAATTCTCATTATCAAGGCAAACCCAGTCCACAAAAAGTCAATCGAACACTTGTTTAAATTCGAAACAAGTATTTTCTGATGTATAACTTACTTGCATTGCCATAAACAACCGTTTAGCTCAGTAGACTTATTAAAAATTATTCCCGCGTGCGTCCAACTATTTCGCCTCCAGTTTATACTTTGATTCGTTATACTATGCAACTTGCTGGCAAGGCAATATTTCTGATGCTTTTTTTGGAAAAATGATTCAATGATAAATGCCTGAATTTGAAATACGTATTGAATTGTAGAAGAAATTCACTCAGAAATTGTGTCCAATTTTGCCTCCTTTTTGCACAAAAGTACTGACTATGTACTCTTTTTTGTACCCTTTTTATCCTTTAAGTTTGCCAAAGTGAAGAGTTTGCTGATTTTGTTTAAATACGTTTTTTCTAAAGAGCATTACCAGTAAAATCAAGGAATCAGATTTTTCTCAAAATTTTTATCAAAATTCGAGGTAAATATGGCATATTTTTAAGGCAAAAAGAAGCTCAGATGGCGTCAAGGGCTTTGTATAAAAAAAGTTGATTTCAGATGGCAAAAGCTTGACAACATCATCTTATCCGATTTTAATTCACCCAAGAAGACTCATCAATCATACAAATGCTGCAATGCTGGAAAACAGAAATTTCGATAATTGAAAGTTCAAAACTTACTTTTCAGCCGACAGTAGACTATGCATCCGCCAGAGCTTGTGAGTATCGCATTCTTGTTTAATAGTTGAGGACTATCTAAATCACACTACCACCATTGACGGCATTAGTTGCGGTCAGAGATCAGCAATGAATCGTTTGTTCGCTTCTCAGAATTTATTAAGAAAATTAAAAATACAAGTTTATTCATCTAAATCTTTATTGGCCACATCAAAGAAATCCCCATTGACTGAAACACGCTTATGCCGGCACTTGATCCAAACCTCAAAGAATTTTTTATATTCGGTTTTTCTCGGGGCTGCTGAAACTCATTCTGAATAAGGGTTTTTTAATCAATTGAACAGAAAGAATTCGTAGGGAGCCAAATCACATGAATTAAGTGGCTAATGGATGGTATTTGTTGCATTTTTCGTCAAAAAATTTCGAATAATGATGGCACTGTGCAACGGCGCGTTATCAAGGTGCAAATAACATAAGCTCTTTGCCCACCATTCTGCTCTCTTTCGGCAAATTACTTCTCGAAAACGTCTCATAACGCCCAAATAATACTCTATTTTTACTATCTGGCCTTCTGGCAAAAATTCGTGATGTACTATACCCTTGTAACCTATGAAAACCGTAAGCATGCCTTCTTTTTTGACTAAAAACGACGTGGTTTTTTTGGTCTCGGCTCATTTGGTTAATGCCATTCACTTGCCTGATGTCTGTATTGCGTGTTATACTCATAAACACACTTCTCGTCTCCAGTAATGATCTTTTGTCGATTGTGGAATCGGATTCAGCCTCGAAAATCATGTTTTTTGTGGCCTCAACATGGTCTCTTTTTTGCATGATATTGAGGTCTTTTGGCACCAACTTTGCTGCCACACGACGGTAACCGAAATCGTTTACCAAATGTCTTGGACGGATCCATAGACAATGCTCAATTCATGCGTTTGCAACATTTCTTTTACTTTATAAATGTTTTCGTCGGTTTTTGATGTCGATGGTCTGCCAGGGCGTTCATCATTTTCGATTGACTCACGACCAGAACCGCTTAGAACCGCTCGTACCACAGGTAAACGACCGTTTTCATTAGAAAATCGTTGCCGAAACACTTTTCCAACATTTCAACCGTTCGCGCAATATTAAGTCCGTTTTTCGCGTAAAATTTAATACAAGTTCGTTAAAATCCATTTCTAATATTATAAAAAATCGCTAACAAACACAGAGATAGATGTACTCTTGACTACGTAGCATTTGCAAATGTCAAGCTATGACTTAGCGGGAATATCAACAAGAAATGTACTAACAAAAATAACTACTCATGTCGGAACGATGGGACCGCCACACGGGTTTTCGATCAAGGTGGTAAGTGAGTACACTTCATTCAAAGACAACTACTCACAATCACTTAAACTCACAATAATATTAATTCATAGTACAAATAAGTAGCAATGAGTATGAATAAAAGTCGTACTAATACTCTTAGCATACTAGTGGTCATATCATTTATCCATTTGTCAAAAAAAATTACAAATGAAATGATTCGAATCATTCAACTCATTCGAGTAGTGCCCATCAGGTAAGCAAGCAACTATGTTTAAAAGAAAAACAAAAATGAAATGAAAAGTTCCGTATCACGCATACAACTTATTATTCCAATCATATTGCACAGTTTATACACAATGAGTACAGATCAGTATGAATCAATCAAATCTTCATAAGTATAAGTATGATGAGCTTTGGAATATGAATAAATATGAGTATCCATTGCAATAAGTATAAATGCATATGAGTATAAGAATTTATCAATCATGATACTCATGATTTCAATATTCATTGATTGCAGTGTAAATCTATGTCAAGTTCATAGCCATCCTCCTCCAGTAAGGTTAAAACTAAAGGCATTTTGTATATTCTCCCAAAGGTTCACACCAAATCACGAGGCAGAAGTGTATGTTGGTGGAACTTATAGTTCTTCCCGTCATACCTAACCAATTTCTGATGCCTCTTTTGTAATTCGAATATTAGACTATCAGAGGATAAATGGGTAGTATCGCAGTAATTTCAGCCCCAGATGTGATAGAGTAATGGTTATCGGCTTCCTGTGTTCAAAGAGTAATTTTGTTAAAAGTAATTATGTTACAAAATGATGGCTAAGTCGAGCAAAGTTCCGAACTACTAATTACAACGACCTCACAGTCAACAGTTGAAATGCTAATTTTTATTTCGTTTGTAAACTACTGACAACTAAAGACCAAATTCTAAAAAAGCTTTTGGCAAAAATTCGAGTTTTTTTCAGAGTTTCTGTGGCAGACCATCGATTTTCTCTAAATGTGATGTGAAAAATGGTTTGATTAAAAACCAGGGTTGGCAAAAACCCGGTTTTTTTAACCCAACCTTCCGGGTTTTATGGGGTTTTTTGATGGGTTTGTTTGGGTTTCATAAATGCTTCCAAATATCGCTCAAATCGACATTATTTTTTGTTTGTTTATACAATCACGTTCATTTAATATTTATAATGCGATTTTGCACTCTTGGTGGAATCAAGGCGGTATAGTGTTCTATAAGCTGTTAAAACTGGGAGATCGAAGTAGACTGCAATTACTTCATTTGAATCGTGCGTTATGAGAAAAATGGCCGGAATATAAAGACAGACATGACTTAGTTATTCTTTTGTATGATAACACCCAACCTCATCTCGCATTAGTTTAAAAAAAAATTATTAGAAACTATCAAATGCCGCATCCGCCAAATTCGCCGAACAACGCTCCGTCGGCTGTTGTTACGGATACAATATACTCATACAGGCTTTCTTTACATGGCCTTTCGTTATAACGACCTGTTTGTATTATAGAACACATTCGATTTTAGCGCAATTTACACCGTTCTACGATTAAAAAAACGTGGATTCTCCGTTTTTAAAAAAAAGTTTAAGGGAAGCAAACGCAACACACATTCCGCAATATTCATCTCGTTTAAAGGCACTTCGATTTATGGCCTACATTTTACCATATCTAGTGCGTATAAGGAGATATAATTTTATCTTTTAACATATCACCGAATCATTTCCTTTGAAGAAATACAAAATCGGCTTCAATGTTGGAACGCCTTAAAAGACGAGAAGTTGTTCTGAGACGAGATTTGGAAATTGGCTCAGAAGTGGATGTAAGAAGATGTAAGCAGTGATTTGATAAATTTGTTATTTCATTATCTGTTTGAGGTCAAAAACAGAACAAATAAATTTGTAGTCCCAATACATATATTTCACCTATTTTTGTTGTAAATAAACCACAAAAATCTTTAAATAAAAAAATCACCCGGGTTTTTTTTTATATAATACCTTGTAAAACCCGGGTGGGCTTAATTGGGTTACCCAGTGGATTGCCAACCCTGTTATAACCCTCTTCGTGAAGACAGATAAGAAATGATTGACAATTTTGGATTGATTTTTTTTTCAAGGTAGATGATAGATAGATGGTAGTAGATGATAGAAAGAGATGCTGATATTTAGGACTTACGATGCTTAATATTGTGCAAAAGTATATGCCAATTTTGAATAAAAACAACAAAACCAAAGCAAGCGAAATTAAAATTAATTTTTTTATGTAGAATTTTTGATTATAAATTAAACTACAAATTTAATCACAAATGTACATATTTTATAATGTGCCGCTGTGGTATGGTAGGTGAAATACCCGCCTACCAACTAGAAGGTCGTCGGTTCAATGTCAGGCCAGACCATCTTAAAAAAAAGAAAAAATTTTTTCGACAGCGGTATCACCTTATCATTAGCTAGTAACTGGTTATGAGTATAAATACTATTGAAAACTTCTCTAAATGCATTTGCCGTTCGGAGCCGGCGTTAAACTGTAGGTCCCTTTCAATGAGTTTAAAAATAGAATCAGGTGCAGCTTATTGACTGAGAGAAGTCCCCATGTCCTTCATGAAATGTTATGGCAAATAATAATAATAATACGTATTTTATAAGCCATTAATACCTAAAATATACGCTTAATTAAACCATTTAAAAGCTTTTAAAATGCAAACCACATAAATGTCTAAATTTAATTCCAAATTCTAAAAAACATAAATCATATTACTTATCAGCTATTAATTTCAATTTATTTTTATTTTATACAATTTTATGCTGAATTTGTAATTTTTGTCTATTAGTTGGAACAGTTTAATTTTGTTTTAATCTTTTTTTTTCTTAGGAAAAACAGACAACAATTCACTTGCAGTCAATTAGATAACAAACAAATACAACAATTCACAACAATTTTTTTATTTAACACTTCTACTCGTTTTACTGTGTAAATTTATAGAAACAATTGTTTCCAATATATTTGTTTTTATATTTTTTGTTTTTATTTTTTACTTCCCTCACAAAATGACAAAGTCATCAAAAAGTTTTTATTTTATTTCATTTCAAATGCATGAGTTTGTGGTCTAAAAAATCACTAGAAATTATTCCAAAATTCTATGTGTATATGGTGGGGGGGGGGGTTAAGCAAAGGAAAAAACAGATCAATTCAAAGTTATTTCTCTAAGCTTTTGTATAGTAAGTAAGTTTTGAGAGTAGAGTATGAGTATGGAGTAGGAAAAACAAAAAACAAAAATAGTTTAAACTGTGATTGTTAACCAAAAAAAATTTTTTAGACAAACTTGTTACAAATACGCCAAAATATATATGCACATATGCATATACACATATCACATTTAGTGTACTATAATGGTGTACAGTAATTGCTGTTTGTAAAGTATTGATACTGAATAAAATTTGAGAGAAAAAATCGACTGATCAGTTATGTTTCTAAAAATGCGCTATATTTGGCAGCAAAGTTTGATTTTAAAACACTTTTTTAAATTTCAAAATAAGGTTTCTTGCAAAGTAATTGACAGAACATTTCTTTTTAAATACCAGCTGTGAAGTAGAAGTTTTGTTTTTTATGTTTCTTTCAAATAACACATTCAAACTTGAAAGCTAGCCATTTAAGCACCCGAACTATAGACAGCTTTTTCTTTATAAACTATGCCACTATATTTTTTGAAGGTATGTTTTGATTGTGTACCGATTTAGAGTCAACAGAACATTGTAGGGTATTGTTTAAAATGGTTTGATTTATACCACTTTTATACATCTTGTTTTGTGGTTTTAGAGTTCTTTTCAATAAAACACAAATTGTTCTATTATTTATATATTCTATTACAAAAAATTTTTTACTACCGCATACACGCTGAGTCGGTGGAAATGACTGCCACTAACAATTTTATTCACATTTCAAGTCGATATTGTTCAGTGTGTGTGATGAATGCCGATAATAAACTGCACATGAATGCAAAATTGTATTAGAATTATAAATATATGTAAAGGGTTTTTCAAAAAGAACTTTGTTTTTTGAAATTATAAAAAATCAAGATTTGTTTTAAATTTTTAGGAATTTCGTAGTTATTGACAATATATGTTATTGGTGCTTAGAACAAAGCGCTCTGTATATTTGATGTGGTATCCTTGTCCTCGCTAGTCCTCCTTGAATATAAAACACAAGTTAGGTTTTACATAAATTTATTTATTCAAAAGGTTTCACTTATGGCTCTTAGTCCTTACTTTGTTTATTGTTTACTGCACTTTTGTCCACCGAACTTGTCATGTGTGAAGTTGTTTTCAAAATCGTATGTATGTACAGTAGAATGGAGAAACATTTGTAATGAAAAGTTGATTAACTTTTTCGAGATTCTACAGTATTTTACTTTCTTAGCTATTCTTAGCACAATAACTTCAAACACCGCCAGACAACTCCATAAATATTTTATGTTATAAATAATCAAAAAAGAAAAAAAAGTCGCTTACTTTTAAAACAAACCATAGCCATACAATATTTCAAAAAATCGAATTTCTTTTTTCCGCCTAATATAGCGGCATATATACATACTCGTACATACGTACATATTTATCAAAATTTTTATTACAAAGCATATAAACTATAGGAAACGGAAGTGGATTTTCGGTTACTACCATAGCGTTGTTCTCTCATACATATAAATATTTGCTGCGTCCTAAAGCTTAACGTAAGGCTATATTTGGTCTGGTGGAAATAGGCAATGCAATAAGTCGCGAGGCATGAAAAAAAAAAGAAAATTGCAGCCAAAACTGTGGAAAGGGATGTGGTTTTTATTTCATTGATTCATTTGATTTGTTTGTTTACTTAAGCGTGCGTGTGAGTTGGCATAACAAAAAATTTATAGAAAAAGAAAAACCGCAACATCAAATATCCGGTAATGGATTTAGTTTTGAAAACAATTCTAAATCTACACAAATGAAAAAATACGAAGAAATACAAGAAAAAAATTCACGCTGTAAGCTAAAGCGTTTGCATATTGATGCATATGTTAAGTGAGTCTGAAGGCAAATTTAACAAATTCAAGCGTAGATATTTGTTTAAAAAACTGTTTTAGTATAAGTTTTTATATTAAAAGTTTAAACAAAAATAATATAAAAAATTTCCGATTCAAGAGATTAAATGTTACGAGGGTGGTGTCCAAATTAACCATTTTTTGTTTTAATTTTGTATTTATTTGAATTGCAATAATAGTTTATATTCAAATTAGAGTGAGTGGAGTGACTAAAATCATAAGTCCGGTGTAATGTAACAGAACACTACTCACTAATCTATTGGACAACTAACTTGACACGTAGCTGCAGTGGATTGAAAGAAAATTAATTTGGTGAAAATGATAGGCATTTAAGCAAGTGCTCTAAATTGCAGATGACAAAAATGTGCGTAAGATACTTACAATAGTACAAAAGCACCGTCGTGAAGATGTTTCAATAGATTGCTTGGAGATGTTTCACTGCAATAAAGCTGAGTTTTTGTGTCGATTCGTAACCATGGATGAGATATGAGTTGGGTATGTATAGCAAATGAACAGTCAAGGCGATGGATTAAATAAGATTGTTCCCGGTTCTGTTAAGGTATAAACCGACGGGTCGAAATCCACAGAAACAGTCGGGGCTGTGCTTTTATTCGTGCATATGAGGTGAAAGTATCCTTTTAACTTCCGGACCACTGCAATGTCCTACAGGTGAACTGGTTGATATACTATAGAGTATTTGATGTTTATATCCGGATCTGTATGGAAGGTCAGGCTGTGTCTGCAATGTTTACTCGACATTGCGGCTGTTACGCAAATATCGTGCGTCTCTAAACGAGATGGCAAAACCTTTAGACCTAGAGATTATCTGGGTAAAGGGTCAATCTATATGGCAGACGAATTGGCGAGGGAAAACTCTCTCTTTGCAAACGATGTGAATGATCTCCAGATTGGGATGCCACTTTTCTCTTGCAGTTTTCTGGTTCTGCGGTGCATGCTGGGCATGGCATAGATACAAGACAAACCTGTCATCTTTACGATCGGGCTCGTTCGGAATCTATCGTGGGGTTGCCGTGACATAGGCTGCGAATCTTGGTGGCTGTTACCACTTGGCACTAGCTAGCGAGTGCGCGTGGTAGGAGACCGGGTCTACCGTTCAATGGTTAGTGTAGGAGTTATGAGTATGTGTATAATGTGCATGCGTCTGATTGGTTCATTTCGGAGCGGTGTGTGGATATGTATGTCCACTTGAAGGCTACCTTCTATTAGCATCGCAGTGCGATCAAACCAAGTGAGCTGGACCAGTGTCTGGATACCCGTTGTAACTGACTAAAAGTCATATGGCCGCATTTGGACAAAAAGAGTATTGTTTTATCAAGATAATGCACTAGTTCACACATTCAATGTAGCAATTGCTAAAATTAATGAATTCAAGTTCAAATAACATCATCACGCACCTTAATCACCAGATTTGGTTCCCTACTGATTCTTTTCTATTTCCAAACTTAAAAAGTGGCTCGACTGCAAATGTTTTGCCAAGAGTACAGGCGTAAAGTCTACGGATAGACAGGGTATCAAAGCTAAGAAGGAGATCATCAGAGATCAGCAATGAATACTGAAAACATGAGTATACTCTAATCATGATTCATAAATTCTGATACACATACTCATTCATTACTCATAGACATTCGAATTATAAACCTCGTAGTACTCATTATACTTATTATATTTATAACAAAATTGATTTACCCTCATCTGCATTTACTGTGCATAGTCTGATTCGAATATGAACATTTGAATAATCATTATAAGGTAATGTGTTTGTGTGTTTTCTTTTCCTTTTAAATAGACAAGTCCATATGAGTATGCGAATCATATATGAGTATTTTCTGAGAAATTAATGAATGATATGAGTATAAGTAATTATGAATATGAGTATGATGATTGATTCATATTCATTGCTACTTATATATATGAATTAATATTATTGCGAGTATGAATGAGTATGTGTAGTTGAATTTGAATGATGTGGACTGACTGATATTTATAAATTCATGAGTGAGCTTGGGCTTCAAAAACCCATTTCATTGCTGATCTCTGGAGATCATGTTAAAGAATAAAGAAAAAAAATTTTTCCGAATTTCTTATATAAATTTCGCTAGTTCGGCAAATTTTGGACCGCCCTCGTAGTAACTTTATAAAAAATGCTGAAGCGCTCTCATATATATATGATGTCTTATGCAAACATTTTTTTCCAGAAACAAACTGACACTGGCACTATTTTTTTAGTAAAAAAACTAAATCTATACATGCACAAAACTAAAATAAACGGAAACGGAAGTTGCTTTACACAAACCCACACACAACAAGAGACACTTCTACTCAGAGCATCTACAAACACACATACATTACTCAATATATTTCAACACAAGCATTTACTCACACACAAAATGTATAAAAAACTAGTGTGTATGTGTGTGTTTGTGTAGATATGTTGAGAATTTATTTCATTTGTTCTCGATGACTTCTGTTATGAATTTTAAATTTAATATTGTTTGTCTGTATGCGTACAATGAGAGAGAGAGAGAAAGGGAGACAGGAGAGAATCAGGAGAGAATATCAAGTTCTTGCATTTATATGTCATATTTACTTTTCCTCACTAAGTATTATCATTCACAATTGAAAAAAATATAATTTGTTTTCCTTTTCAAAGGAGAAATTTTTTCTTTACTGAAGGATATGAAATAATCCAGTTAAACTTGTATTATAACAAATGCATATGCGTATGTTTCTTATATATGATCTTCTTTAGACGTCGTACCTGTTTATTTATTTATACAAATATGTATATACGTGTGTAAATATGTATGTGTATACGAAATAAGTGATTTTCATTTCTTAAGAAATCATCTTTGGTTTTCCTTTAAACGAATCACATCACCTCTTCTGTTCGCCAAGTATGATTTATTACCTTTCGCAAGCTATAATTCAACGATTGACAAGCAGCTTCAGAAAAGAAAAAAACCGCTGATACTTTAAAAATGTTTCGGCTAATGACCTGTAGTCAATACTATAATAGACATCTGAATTGCAATTAAGGACAACACTACCTAAGTACAGTAGCTTAACTCTGCTCGGGAATTGAAGTCTCTTTCAATTCTTGCTGTAAGATTGGCATCATGAGTTGCACATTTCCTGGGGTTTAAGTCTAAGCTACAAACACCGTTTTAATAATAAATTATTTTTCGTAATTTTTGGTAGTGAAGGATGATGATTTTAGTTCGCCTAAAGCAAAACAATTTTATTTATCAACCCATTTCCAATTGTCAATTTATATTTATTGATGTGCTTGTTGTATTCAAATGTCATTCGCAAACTCGTTTTTTCCTTCAAATTATAAACTTTTTGCCATCCATTCCTGTTTTTTTATTTTTAACAAAAATTGATTTCTTTACTCTGCACTTGAAAGAAAGTTTAAAGTAAAAGAGAGTTTGGGTATGTAAATAATATCTAAAGTAAAAATACAATTGGTTTGTATTATGGTTTGTACATATTATGTAGGGTGTTTTTTTTAGGGTCACTGATTCACTTGACAACCGTTTTAACAATTGATATTTGTTATTGATAAGTTTTGTTTGACATTTCATTATGGACAACCGTACACCAGAGCACCGCTAACAAATTGTTGAGACTTTTTATCCTAATAATGGTTCGTCAAATTATCGTGCACTTCATCCATTTTATGACTTTTTCAGAGCAGCCAATTTGAAAACAATGAATTGTTTTCAGATCACATTTACTCTTACTAGTAATTTGCATCCCGTAAAGAAGCTGTAGCCGCTCTACAGGGCTAATTTATGTAAGATTTTACAAAAGAATTTTGGCTTCAAATCTTTTAAGATTCAAATTCTGCAGGAGCTAAAGCCAAGCAAACCTCGTATGCATTGCCAATTCACAAATGGGTTAAAGCACAAATTAATATTCAATTTCTATTCAAAATTTTTTTCTCCGATGAAGCCCATTTTGTATTGAATGTTACTACCCATTCATTCATTACTTAAGAAATTTTTTAATGAAAGAGTAATTTTACGTAATGGACAATTAATTGACCATTAAGATGGTGTGATTTAACCGCGTGGGACTAATTTCTATTTGGTTATGTAAAGTCACTTATCTCATCAATAAGCCTGAGACAATTAAACACAAGGAAATCAACATGCAAATTGCGATCGCACGTTCATTGATGTTAAAAATATATTTCTTTTCTTTATTATGATTTAAACTTGTGTAACTGTAAAAAATACCCGATACAACAAGTAAAGGGTATTTTATTAAAATTATTTTTTAAGGTCTGTGAGTGCGCACTTATCAAATATCCAATTATCGTTATGTTAGTTTGGTAGCCGGCTGTGTTTTACGATTCACTCACATAACCATAACCTGTGGTTTAAGAAAACCACACAAAAAAAGGTTAAATCGAATAATCTCGGTGACCAGTTTACACAGCCTCTACGTTGATGGCCTAAAACCGCTCGTTCAGAATGTCTACTCTGCCATGAGCTATACGTTACGGCCAAAGACAGGTCAAAACCCGTTGGTATTTATCATTCTATAAATAGCTCAACATCCTTCCCAAAGAAGTATGGACTAATGGCGCAGTAAGCCCAAAATTCTCACCAAACGGTGACCATGCTCCCAGAAATGGCCATTATCGCTAAGGATAACTTTTTTATAAAGATAAGGGTCAGTTCTAAACTGATCCACTCTGTAAACACACCTCATTCTCTATGGTTGAATACGTTCAGTTTTTGGGCCAGTAAAATTTTGTATGACTATAGGCCCATTATCATTATCATCATACCGACCAGTACACCGATATGGTAGAAAAAAACGAACTGAACTGAGCTTAGAAGCATATGCAGCAAAAGTCGGTTTAGAGATCAACTTCGCGAAAACCAAATCGATGCGAGTAAATGTAAAACATAGCCACCCATTCCTAATCAACGGCTCACTGGTGGAAGACATCTGTAGCTTCTACTATCCTCTAAGCATCATTGATACAAAAGAAGGTTCCTCTGCTGACATTGCCAACCGTATATGCAGCGTCGAACACACATTTGGACTCCTGAATCTCATATGGAACTCTGAACACATATGGAGGCAGACTAACAAGCAATACTGAACTCGAATGTAAAATCAACTTTGCTGTATGGATGCCAAACGTGGAAAGCATGCCGAAGTAATCTCTCGCAATTCAGGTCTTCATTAACAGATGCTTGAGAAGCATCTTCTGGTCAAGAAGAATATTCAATGCTGGTGTGTGGTCAGTGACAAGGCAAACACTTACAGAAACATGAACAAACGAACGCGACGAGTCATTTGACCTATACAGAGACTCAAGTATATCACTAAAATTTGTAGGCATGGTTGTGATTCAAAATCATGATATTACACATTTTTTTAATGCCTATATACAGTAGCGGCCAACTATACGGGGACAATAGTTGTTTGTGCACTATTACTATCGATGAGTAGATTTTCCCAACCAAAGCGCGGTGTAGGTTTACGCAATATATTCGGAATAAACCCGATAAGTTTGGTATAAGATTCTAGCTAACATCTGACATCAGCACCAAATACATTATAAAGGGATTTCCATCTAAAAAAAAAACGTTAAGAGTATACCCGATACAATCGGATTCTACAACAGTATTAAATTTCGTATATATAACGGATCAAATGACAAGAAAATATTCCGTGATATTGAAATAAAAAAGATGACCTGTCAACCGCGGTTCCTTGATCTTTGAGAATTCCATTCAAGTGCCATCCTTGCAATACTACTACGATTTTGCCTTAAGGTATGGGCGATCCATCTCCACCTTCTTTGTCTTATCTGCTTCAGTATGGGCTCTTCGTTTGTTAAATTCCATACAGCTATGTTGCTTATGGTGTTAGGCCAGAATACCTTGCATATAATTCTAAGGCACTCGTTGGTAAATTGTTTTATTTTTTTTTTCTCCGTCACTCCTCTAGAGAGCATATTGGATTTCTACAAAGCATCTATTGCTTTGTTTCAGTTTCTTTAATCAATTTGATGTTTCAAGATAATCCGCTGTAGCTTCCTCCATATGATTTTTTTGTGTATTGGTGAAGATCCTTGGTAATGGGTGGTGAACTTTACTTTAGCATTGTAATTTTTGTCAAGTAGGTGGTGTGTTTTTTCTGATCATACGTCTAATGTTTGTCATCATCGCCAGTAGTATGCGAGAGGGGTCAGGGGGGATTTTTTTTTAATTTTTTTTTTTATTGATGGAGTTGTCTGTAGGGAAGAAATTGAAGCCTTTTTTTTATTAAACATTCGAAACCACAATCACATTTTTTCTTCGTCATGTCCTCAGCTGGGGCTCGAACCTTTGTCGCTTGAGTTGTTATGCGTGCGCTCTAACCATTACACCACGCCACCCCCACTTGTTGGTGAATGCCTGTAGCTTTTGTGTGATGGTGTTAGACATAAGCTAGCTTTCACTGCCACACAACAGAGTTGACTTTACACATGCGTTGAATATTCTCAGCTTGGTTTTCCTGGATATGTATGAGCTTCTCCATACTGGCTGTAATCGTCCGAATACCGACCTTGCTTTGTTAAGCCTGTTGTTAACGTCTATATCTGCACCGCCGTTTAACGTTTAGATAACAGAAGCTATCTACACACTTTATTGGCTGACCTTGTAGTATAATGTTTTCTGTGCTATTGCTGTTAATTCTCATAGCTTTGAGAGTGGACATCCTTGCTTTATTGCAGCGTTAGTATAAAATGGTTGGCTGATGCCTCCGTTGTAAAGAGCCGATAGTTCTGCATTCTCGTACATTGCTCATATTATTCGGATTGTTTTCAAGGGTACTCCTTTTCTTCTCGATACTTTCCATAAAGCAGTCCTTTTGATGGTATCGAAGGCTTTTTTTGAAGTCGACGAACAGTAGGTATAGAGGTGTATGCCATTCTAGAGACTGTTCTATTATGATGCGTAGAGTGTTCGCCTGGTCTACCCTACTTCTATTTGGCCGGAAGCCTGCCTGCCCGTCTGGCAATATGCTCTCTAGTTTACTCTGAAGCCTTCTCGGTATTATGACTGCTAGTATCTTCTGTATAGTGTCAAGCAGAGTAATTACTCTCCAGTTATTGCAATCTATCAACTCGCCACTTTTAGGTAGTTTCACAATGATGTCTTTCTTCCAAGTTGATTGCAGTTTCTCTTCCCCCCATGCTGATATGAGGCCGTAGTACTTCAGCTGCAGTTTTAATGTCTGCCCGTTTCCGCTTATCCGCTTTTGAGCCAACTTCCCTTGCAGCCTTATTATTCTTCAACTTGGTTATTGCCTTTTTATTTCATTCAAACTGAGAGGGCTATATGCTATATTTAATGTTTGCATATGACTGTTAAGGAACATTTTAGTGTCTTCCTCTGTGTCCGTTACGTCGCTAATTTTCTCGAAATATTCACTCCATCTTTGCATCTGTACACTTTCTATTTGTGAGATAGTCTATCGTCTGGTGTGATTTTCTCATGTTATTCTGTTCAGCTGCTTCTTCTGCTGTTCTAGCTAGACCTTCTAGGAACTTTCTTTTGTCTGTTCGTGCAGCTTTTTTAACCTGTCTTGTCAACTGTTGGTATTGCTGCCTCGTTACATTGTTGTTACTATTTAGCTGCAATTTAAGTTCCCTTCTTTGAGACACAGGTTCACTTATACCCAATTTCTTAATCTTATCTCTCCACGATGAGTCCGTATATACCACTGCGCAATGCGCTCCTATTTCGTGTGACAAAGGTAGTTGCCGCGTTATTCTGTCCATTGCTCTGCCTTGTTTCAGTTTCTCTAACCGTTATTTCTTCAAGCTAAGATATGATTAGTCTACTGTAGCCCGTTCCACCGCCTAGAAACGAGTAGTAGTGAGGATTTTTACTAAGTGTGCATGTAGTGATCCACCAACAGTAGATGGCGTTTTTCTCCTGATCATTCTTGTGATGACTGTCATCTTCGCCAAAGTTAAGCTGGAATGTTCAGAAAGCGTTTATTGGATGTTTTCGCCTGGAGGGGTTGAAGTCTCTTAATCAAATACTCGAAAACGCCATTAGTGTTTTTTCCTTAATATCCTCTGCTGTGACTCGAAACTGGGTTGTCTCTACACCACGCCACCTTTGATATGCTGAAGAAAATCTGGACCGAACTATACAATGAAACAACTGGCGGTTAAGTTCCTGGACAACAATTTTTATTCCAACTGACGGAAAAACTTGCAGAACATATACGAATATAGACGGATAATAGGGAGAACAAAAAATTGTAGAGAAAACGTCAAAAAAATTTACTTCGGATTCATGTGTGCAAATGCGAAAAGGTGCCAAATAAGATTTTGTAAAGAAAACAAAACCTAAAAAGTCTGCTTCAAAGAAAACAGAAATATGTGAGGAAAATGTACATTCGAGAGCACAATTATTTGCGAAATATGTGGTGGATATAAATAAAGTAAAGGGTGTTTCTTATAGACGTATAGAACTTTGAAATGGAAGAAAAGAAAGATTAATTTTTTTTAATTGACATGAAATTTACTTCATTCGAAGATAATCTTCTTGCATGATTGGCTCGGACGTAGACCAATTTTCGATGACCTTTTCCAACATTTGTGGCAGTATATCGACAATAACGCGGCGAATGTTGTCCTCCAAGTGGGCTTATCGGCTTAGGCTAGCGACTTCACATGCGACTTCCGGCGTTAAGTCGCACGTTCATGGATGCCAATTCACGGGTCCAAAACATGGTACTATGCGGTTACCAAACAATTGTGGCACGAGTTGTGAGAAATGTTGAGTCGTCTTTTTGAAACCGCAGCTCCTGCACATCATGGCTGTTCAATTGATGAACGAAAAAGTTAGTAATCATGGCTCTATAGCGGTCACCATTGACTGTAACGTTCTGAACAGCATCATTTTTAAAGAAGTACGGACCAATGATTTCACCAGCCAATGAAGCACACCAAACAATCACACTTGAGGACTATCAGCACTCTAAATACGGCAGTTTTCTTTATTGACGTATCCATTTAAACAGAAGTGAGCTTCATCGCTAGACGAAATTCGCTGATGAAAATCGGGATCAACTGCGATCTTGTTTTAGGCCTATTTGGCCCATTTGGAAGCATTGTTCAGGCGTTAGTCTATTCATGTTGCTGACAAAATGGTCGCCAGTTAAAAAAGTGTTGCCAACTTAAAGTTTTATACCCGGTAAAGTTTTATACACCCGGTATTTTTTATTTAATAAACTTAAAATGAATGAAATATTATTTTTAAGTATTTTAAATTGACCAAATAAACTATTTCGAATCATAAGTTGAAATAAATTGTTTTATTCATGTATCAAATTTCTTTTCCACATATATAGAAACTATACAATATTTTAAAGACAAGTCGTTTGTCCTGCTGTGGTGAGTATTAAATGCAAACTGAGCTGGACTGGTTATACGCTGTGGAGTCTCGAAGATGATCTGACACGAAAAGCGCTAGACCGGGATCACCAAGGAAATTGTAGAAGGAGAAAGCCCACCCATATTTGAAGAAGACAATAAGATGACAAAATCACGAAAACAACGAAAACCTGGAATAAGATTTAAGTGTTAACTTCATGACAGGCATGATTGAAATTTATTTATTATAGACGTATCCTTATAAAGGGTCCGCCATCTAACGTTCTTTTTCAACTAGTGCTTATTTCGTGAATGCTAACACTTAGCTCATGTCTGATTTGACACACAATTTGTTTTATCCTACCGCTGAACGAATATAGTTGTGTATACGCTTAAACAACGCTGAGAAATATTGCGACTTTACTTTGAAAATCATGGTAATGTTGCAGATGAAGCTCATTTTGATCTTAGGGGGGTATGTAAACAAGGAAAATTGTTGCATTTGGGGCACAGAAAACAAAACGAGTCACTGTTTGGTGCGGATTTTGGTCCAGAGGCATAATTGGACAATTTTTCTTCGAAAATGAGCAAGGATTGGCCGTTACAGTCAATGGCGATCGTTATCGGGCCGTGCTGAACGAATTTTTGTTCACAAAAATTGAAGAGGAGGATATTGGCAACATTTGGTGGCTACGTGCCACACAGCCGAAGCTACACTTGATGTTTTGCGCCCTGTTTTTGAAGATCGCATTATCAGCCGCAGAGCTGATGTCGTTTGGCCACCTCGCAGCTGCGATTTGACACCTTTAGACTATTATTTATGGGGTGTCGTCAAAGATAAGTGCTACGCCAATAAACCAGAGACAATTGACGCTTTAAAGGACAATATTCGTGAAGTCATTCGTGAAATATAGCTGCACACAATCGATAATGTGCTTAAAAATTGGAGCGATGGTGTAGGCACAGGTATGGCCAGCCGAGGCAGCCGTTTGAATGAAATTATTTTCCATTATTGACCAGAAGGATTGTACTTTCAAATAAAAAAAGAAATTTTAGAAAATATTCAGTAGTTTTTTTTTATAGAATTTTCAAAAAAAAATAAAATAAAATTATTTGGCGGACCCTATATTATAAAAGATCGCCTCTGAAACAATTGAGACTTAGCTTACCCTTTTGTAAGGATTGAAAAGAACTATATGAAGGCATGTTGAGTAATAAAGCATTTTTTTTTTATTGTACAAATGTATGCCTGTTCATGGAACTAACAAACTATTACCTCTCAAAAAGTGTATGTATATGAAAAAATAACAACAAATAATATTCAATAAACTCCTAATATGTTTGGTCATCAAAAATGTATTACATGCTTGCAACAAGATTATTAAAGTACAAATTAAAAAGTAAAATTTTTGCCTTTTGCTTTTAAATTATAATTTTGTTGTCCTAATCTCACTCACACTCTTTTAGTAGAAGTGCAGAAGAAAAGTAGATGAAATTTTTAATACTTTTCTTGGCTTTTCTTTTGCCTTCTATTACAAAACATATTTTCAAAATGTTTTCATTGGTATTCTCAAAATTAATAAAATCTCACATATAAAAGAATTTTTTTTCTTACTCCTGTATTGCTACTTTTCTTTGCAACAATAAACCTGTAAAGCCCTAAACTTTTTTTGTTCATTTCAACACAACACATTTTCAAGGATTAAATTGTTCTGCAAGCTTACAATTGCACTGGCATTGCTTGTATTTGTTGTTATTTTTGCAAAATTCATCGACACATACACGCACAGAGAGAAACATAAAAATCTCATTTATTCTTTGGTAAACTTATAACGAAATAACCACAATTACAAACATAAAAGAGTTTCTGGCTTAAATAAACATACAAGCAAACACGCTTGTGAAAAGCTATAGGGACACTTATAACAAAGTAGTTGGAAACCCAACTCTGTTTTAATATACAAATTTTTATCAAAAATATCTTCTGCTGGAATTTCGATGACGTAGATTAGGTTAGGTTAGGTTAGGTAATGTGGTGGACCCCCCTAAGGATTCTCCCCCTTGGCCAGATATTTGGCCCATTGCGATGCCACAAGCATAAATTAGAACCCGAGGATAAAACAGTCTTTACAGGAAACCATTTAGAATCCGACATTAATCTAACAATTGCGGCAACTTTTATTCTGCAGAGTTCAGTCAAAGATAGCAAGAAATGGGAGTCCAAGAACTTCCGCCGTCTGGCAGCAAGAGCCGAACACTGAAACATAAGCTGAAACACAGTCTTCACCTCCGCTTCGAAACCACAACTTCTGCAAAATTTATTGGAGGGAAAGCCTAGCCTATCGGCATGCTTCCTAATCTGACAGTGATCCGTTAGAACGGCAATTAAGTCAGTGGTTTAACGTGAGTACCTTCCCTAGGACGTTACCTCACGGTGCCAAAGCACGAGTGAATACAATGCGTCCACCAACGCCCCCACCTATGATTAGAATCACCAGTGAGTACCAATTTAAAGCCATGTTATTTGGACATGACCTCACACCTTGGTGAGGTGCCGGAGACTATCTAAGCTCCTACCGATCTATGGGTCACGGCACCCGGTTAAAATGTAACTCCACACCGAGCCAGTATAGCTCTCCCCGCGATTTGGGTTTAAACCACAGCCACCACGTTGCTCCCACAAAGGGGGCCTCACCATAGTCGGGCAGGAACCGAAATTCCTGGGGCTCCCGACACCCGTGGCACCAGAATTAAGCCTCCGGTCAGGCCTCGTAGCATAAATGCTACTACCAGTGTAAGTCCCAAACAACTTCGGACTGGTGACCAAGATGGTGATTACAACAAACAAGAAACACTCAAACTACACAACAATAAACGGAGCCACCCTCACGGAAGAACTCAAAGTGACATCGTGCGCCACGGACACAATACACAAAAACAAGAACACAACCAGTCAAAAGCAGACCAGTACAAACACACAACATCCAAAACTGCAGCCACAAATCAAGCCGCAAACAGCAGGCCGGGAAACAGCAAACAGCAGACTATCACAGCAAGCAGCATAACACATCAACCGTCAGCACCCCAGCGGGACGCCAAGCTAGAAATAGGCTAGCCAGGAGACCGCTAAGATGGTGATGCAGGTTCAACCTCAGCTAATAGTGCCGTCCTTCTACGCCTAAACACCTCAAGGGCAAAAACGCCCAGCCTACCATAAGTACGATCGTCCAACAATACCCTACTGAAATCCCATACCCCCCAGTATGAGTAATACCCATACTATCTAAATCCCTAACGTCTTCATAGTCCGGGCACGAAGTCAGTATATGCCTCCAGTCCCTCAATTCCCCTCCCACACCGACAGTCCGCTGATCCAGTCTGGCCAATTCGATGCAAAAATGCATTGAAAGAGCCATGTCCCGTCAGTATGAACCCCAGACTCAAGCCAAAGCCAAAGTCAGGGTGTTCCCGTACGAACGTAACGTCCGGAATAAATCCATAAGTCACCCTTCCCTTGTCGCTGTTCGTCCATCTCGTCTGCCACCTATCTACGAGGCACCCCTACAAAAGGGCTTTATACCTATCTCTCCCAATCTCGAGCTCCGAAACAGAAAGCCAATAGGACGGCAATTTTGGGATGTATGGCCACACGACTTAGGGAGAGAAAACATATAGTCCTCCTTTTATCGAGATCGATACCGCACGTGCCCTCATGCCGCCAACAATATTGAGCGCCGAAATAAACTGACCGGAGAATATCCAGCTTAACCGAAGCAATCCAGACACTGATGATAGGATGGCAATTGTGCGTTGTATGGCCACACGACTTAGGGAGAGAAGACATTTAGTCCTCCTTTTATCGAGATCGATACCGCACGTGCCCACATGCCGCCAACAATATTGAGCTCCGACATAAATTGACCGGATAACCAGCATAACCGAAGCAATCGGGACACCATAGGCCCTTGTTCGAAAATTCAGTAACCACCCTGGCCAATGCGTCAGCAGCGCAATTTGCATTGATATCACAGTGTCCCCGGTACCCATTTAAGAGTTACCTTCGAATGATTCATGGACTAGGATAGAGGTCGAGGTAACGTTTGTGAGGGACCTAATTGCAGCCCGACTGTCCAAAAGGATCACAAGATTCTCAGGGAAAACAAGCAACAAGCAACAACCCTCCATCCAACAAGCACTGCACTGCCAACAGTATGGCCATGACCTCAGCCTGAAACACACAGCAATAGTCAGGCAACCTATAAGACAGAAGACAGTCCTGTGTCAGAATTCTTTACGAATATGCCACATCTCACTCTGCACTACATCTTAGAGCCGTCGGTATAGATCTCAAGGGCATTCTGAGGGTACTCTCGTCAGTCAGACCAGAATTCCCTCGTGGGCATATCAAACTAAAAGCTTCTATCGATAATGTTATGAGGAATCATGTAATCGAACCGAAAATGTCTGAGATCCGCAATAATTCGACGACGTAAAAAACCATTATTTTAATAAACAAGTTTTGCAACGTTTCTCTGTTGTAGCTCATTTTCCTCTTAAGCACTTAAGGAAAATTTTAATGCGTCCCCACTATTTTTCCCGTGACTGTACATACAAGAACACAGTTATTTACAAAAATTTTTTGTAAAAAAATATAAAAAAAGAACATAATACTTTTTCTTTTGTAATGCCTATTGCCAGAGGTATTTTCTTTTTTTTGCTTAAGATACAGTGTGTGTGAGAGAGAGAGAGAGAGAGAGAGAGAGAGAGATAGAGAGAGAGACAGAGAGAAAAGGAGTTACAAAGCCAATGAAAGAGTTTAAAAGTGTTGATCTTACAAAACTCCTACTAAACTAATACAAATGTTTATTGTATTACAAAAATTGTTTGTGTTGTTTTTGTTGTTGTTAAAAACCTTCAAGCAAATAGAAAAACTATTTAAAATCTCAGATTAAAAACTTAATAATTAAATAACCTAATTTTCTATTATTACTGTTGTTGTTGTTGTTAGTGTTTCTGTATTGTAATTGCATTTCATATTACATGTGCTTGTGTGTCTAGGTGTATGTGTATGTGTATGTGTAAGAGAATACAATATATCTTTATTGCCTGTTGTTCTTTTCTACTGTTTTTGTAATTGTTTGTGTGTGTATGTGTATATGCTTGTTTTAAAGATAATTGAAGTTTCAAAAGATTTTATTAAAAAAATATTGAAAATATAACACACTTACAGACACACTCATACATATTTCATTTAAGTATACTGTCATGGTTTTATAACTGGTAGCCGATATAGTTGTTTTTGTTTATAATTAAATTTTCTTTTTTCAATTAAAACAATGCCTAGAAGACAATAAAATTTCTCACTTTGTAAATACCGTAAAACTACTCGTATATTAATTGAACAAAATATCTTTAATGTTGTCATTGCGCACTTTAATTTTTAATGTCTTTTGATAAGACAAAAATACCATAAAAAATTTATAATTTATAAAACTACAAAATTAAGAAAAAATGTATATGTAAGTGAAAGATCAAGGTTTAATTTAAAAAATGCAGTCACTCTAGATATTGTCCATAAAATCCATGGAATGTTATTTGATATTCAGAAAGAGGTTTACAACCGGAACTTTGCTTTGTTTAACGAAATAAAAAAAATATTATATGCAAATGATTAAAGTTTTGATTGTAATGAAAGCATAAGTTTTAGCAATGAAAAATTAAAAAATGAATTTAGTTCATATCGCGGCTAATTTTGGATTCAATTCTCGTACTCGATAGCTCTGTAAGCTTAGTCGCATGATAAAAGCACAGGTGCCTATTTTTCTGCCACATAATGCCGGGTCAGTGCACAGTAGGTTAAGAATTGTTACTTCCTTCACCTCATTCCTGTATCTTCTACAGAACTCATTGACTACCAAATTTAAGCCGCCTGAAATGAGTGCCTATTATAAAGGGTGACCAAATTGGTGTTAGGAAGTAAATTGGCTTAAAAACAAATTTTTTTACAATTTCAGTAATGAAGTATGATTTTGGGCAAATGTCCACCTCTAGCACGACGGCAGACATCCACTCTTTTCACAAAATTGTAAACCATATTTTGCAACAAAGTTTCACTTATTTCGTCAATGCAGCGCCGAATTTCATTTCTCAGAGTGTCAGCTTATTGTAATTTGTTCACGTAAGCCCGGTCTTTTAATTGGTCCCAGAGAAAATAGTCCAGCGGCGTTAAATCACAGGAAATAGGCGGCCAATTGTTATCGCTAAATCGAGAAATTACTGAGTTGTTTGGCTGGTTGTGTGGCTTATGGCGCCATCCTGCTGAAACACAAGCCAATTGTGGCCACAAAAAATTGGTTATCATTGTTGGGTAGCGCAGAGAATTCACGGTGTACACGTTTCCTTGCTCATTTTCGAAAAAATACTGGCTGATAATGCCGTCTAAGCATAAACCGCACCATGAGGCCACTTTCTTTGCTTGTAATGGTTTTTCGAGAAATGTTTGTGGATGTTGTGAGCCCCTTATGCGACAATTTTGCTTGTTGTACAATGCCCAGTAATGACACCGACAACTAAACTGCGCTGAGTGGGCTTCTTTGGAGATTAAGCAGATCTATTGTGCGCTTGGCATAAAGTTTTGACCAGATTTTCTGCACCATCTTGTCTGTTGAAGAAGCTGCCCATGCGGTGTTGACCGAGTCTATTCCCTCAAGTGAATCATAAGCTTGCAAGTTCGCTTATAAGTACCATAGAAGTGCCATGCCTAGCCATTCATCATGGAAACAATTCACTGTGATCCAGCACCCATATAACATGAATATCATACTGCTCAGACATTTTTTTGAAATTGTCTGCGTCAATCTATCACTGTTCTTAGGGTCACCACTTGAGATCCCAAAGCTTCCATAGCCGCCTGGCTATCCTTATGTATGGTAACATTCCTCCTAGGGACATTGCCCTTTGTTCATCAATACAGCTTGTTTGACAGATTTCTCTGTCGAAAACATGCTACAGCTCTCCGTTAACCTTATAAAACGATGTATGCGAGCAATGCGAACATTAGCTTCTGAGTCTGCCATGTAACAAATTTCTGCCCACAGTTGTATTTGCAATGACCGCGATGACATTTCTATCTATAACTTAATCGTAAAACGTTAACGGAAAATTGATCAGAGCTTTTGAGAGACTCAATCTTGATTCAAAATCTAGCCTACCTTTAGCATGCAGGGTTAGCCGATTAAAATGTGACCTATTCAAATGACCATATTTTTTGTGTAAAATAATTTTTTTTTTTTCGATTCAAATTACAAAATGTGTAGAAATAATCGAAATTTCAAACTCCATTTCTTTTTTCCGCGATGTGGCTACCTTTTGCTTTGAATATGGTTTTTAAACGACTAAAACATTGAGTTGCATGCTGCGCGATTATGATCTTGAGTGATTTTAGCCCATTATAATTTACTTCAGCGCATCCATACTGACATATCTTTTAGTTCCCAGCTTGCTCTCTAAAATGGTCCAGATGTAATAGTCCATCGGCTTTGCATCTGGAATATTTTTGAAAAACATTGTGTGGACGAAGTAAGATGTGGAATATCATTTTTAACCATTCTTCGTGCACACGAGATTTATGAGACTCAGTGGGATAGTCGAGTCTTGTTGGATTGTCCATGGCATACGACCGAAATGTTTGCATGCAATTTTCTTTATAATAAGACGCATTGATTTTGTCATCAAGCTCGATGAAAACGATTGGACAGCGTTCAGCGGCGATCATAGCTGTTAATACCATTACTTGAAAAGGAAATTTACTTAATTGGAGGCTCAAATTTTCGTGAGAGCGCTCAGTAAGTAAACACGATCATTTTGAAAGTTCATCAATAGAAAAAATTTTTCATCAGAAATTATTTGAAAATTCGCCAAGTTCGTGCAAGTATAACAACTCTTTTGTTCCTTCAAATTTAACTTTTTTACTTTGATGTAAGATCATGTGCTTTATGCAATAAGAGCTCATTTTGAAATATGCTTCGGTTGCTTCGTTGGGATATTTCTAGTTCTTCGGCCATGGGATTACCACTACGACCTGGATTTCGTTGCAGTCAAACCTATTTTTCTGAACAATTTCATATGAAGTTGCGGTTATTTTCATCCAGCACCACAGCATTTGGTAATGTTGCCCGTATAGTTATAATAAAGCTCACAAACAAAAGCTGATTGTGATTTTCGGACCAAATATAACGCAATCACACTTTTACGTTTGAATTTCATTTCAAATAACTTTTGTTCTATAAAATTTAAATGCAAACGCTTCTAGTAGCTTGTAAAATAAGCAGATGCTATTGGTATGAATTTTCTTCTTTAAAATGACTATTAGTGGATTGATGTTGAAAAACAGAACCAGAAAAAAAAGCTTCGCACAAGATTTAATTGAAAAGATTAAAAATGTATGATATCCTGGAACAGATTTTTTTTTTGTTTTAGTTCCATTAGAGAATCTATTAAATTGTTCTGTTTGCTATTCAAAATCATTGCTGCGAAAAATATGCCACTGGGTATCATAGCTTATAAATGGATATGTTTTGGATCAGTGATGTGCAAAAGTAAAAATGTAAGTGTGTTAGTGAGAACATGAAAATTACTCTCTTAGAGAGAGTAAAGTTGATGTTTTAAAAAAAATAAAAAAAAATCAACATGCATCCGCAGCGCACGTGCATTCGTCGCTGTTTCAGTAACACCTAAAATCAAGATCGGTTTTTTTCTGTGCCTAAAAAAAGTTTCGTATATTCTACGCGCATGTTAATTCGTCGCTGTCTCATTGGCGACTAAAAGCAAGAGCCTAAGAATACGTGTGAACTGAACGTGAATTATTGTTCTACGAAAAGTTCGTGACTGTGTTGGATACTTTTCTGAAAAAAATTATGCAAAAAATATGCCACAAAATTGCAAAACGAAAACAGTCTTAGATTCTTATTTTTTTCGCCATCTTGCGAAAAAAAGTAACCATTTCACCCCTTAACGAAAAAATTCAATTCATCAGCATACAAATTGGAAAAATAAGAAGGAATATTAAATGCTACAAAAAAAGTTCGACTTTCAAATCTGAAAAAAAATATTGAGAATTGACCTCCATTTTGATATTAAACAGTCAAATGTGATATCAGATGTTTTATATGAAATCTTGTTGCAAAAATGTGTAGAAATACTAGTGCATATCCACACATACTTTATGTTAGTCAATGCCAAGCAGCTTATATTCACAAATCATATCCAGCAAGGACAGGTATGGGAGTAGAAGAGTGTTAGTAATTAAAAAATCCTAAAAAATACGTTTACGGTACTTAGAAAATACTCATGCAGATTTTTAAAAGACTGAAAACACAAACACATAGTCATGTATGTATTAGTCTACTTTTTAATAATTTTTTAAAAAATATTTAAAACTCTTTTCAGATATTGCTCACACCTTCATGCACACAGTTCCTGAATAGCTCGTATAAGTAATATAGCCAGCCACACTATCGTATACACCACACACATTTTTATTCCACATTCAACCCAACAAATTGATAGCAAGAAAAACCTGAGCTTGTAAACTAATTAAGATGATTAGAATCTCCCTGTGAAAAAGAGAGAAAGTTTTGAATACAAATGTAGACTATCCGGCAGACACCTACATGAGGGTAAACTCATGCACAACTACTCTATGCATGGATGTGCTACAGAGTAAAAAATAAATCTGCATAGAATTCTAAAGTATTAAAAATATTAGAACTTTGCTTTAAAAAAGAAAAAAAGCAAATAGTAAAACAAACTAACAGTAGAACTTATATTAAACTATTTTGTTTGAATGCAGCTCAAATTAAGTTTTAAAAAAAATATATAAAAGAAATGTTTTTACAACTGCAACCTGGTAGGCAGGAATGGTTTAATTCTAACAAATTGACTTTTTCAATGGAGAATCATAATTTAAGATGAATAAGGAAAGAGGAAGAAGAGAAAGTGTTGAAAAGTGAAATCAACTGAACAATAATCAATTAGTAGGACTTTTAAGAATATATTCATTAACTAGAAGGAAAGCCAATGAAAATAAAGCAAAGAATTTCTACTTTTTTAGAAACCTTTAACAAAAGCATCTAAAGCAAAACTCAAATACCAGATTAAAATAAGGATTTCTGAGTAGAGTAATCCTTAATTTAATACTTTTTAAGAGGGTTTTTCAAAGCAAAGTATTATTACGTTTTAATATTTTTAAAACGTTTGAGTTTTTTAAATTGTGTAAAATAAAATAATGCAGCGAATTTGTTCTTTTTATTTGTACACTTTTTACACACTTACACTTTATCTTAATACAGTAACTTATTTATCATGCACTTAATATTCGCCTATACAACATTTTATTTATGCCTAAACATGAGTTTACTTTATGGCTCATAAACGGTAACTATATCGACATAGGCAAACCAGCCTCCTTATGCACCTAACTGCCTACAGTTTGGGAGGTTTCGGAAATTTCTTAAATGCTCTCATATCCTCTATTTTATATCCGTTAATTTTAAACATGTAAGACTGTATTATTCAAAGATGGTTGAATTGGCAATGCCGTCGAAAACACAAATCAGTACGGCAATACTATTAACAACCTTGACACAAGCCAATACACCAAAATCTCATAATACAGTCCTAAAAGCACTGATGTGGTGTATTTTCTTTTAAACATTTTTATTTTCGTAACAGTATTTAAGTGTGAGAAATCATGGAAAATTTATATTCGTTGGAAACTCATATCGATGTCTGATCTATGAAATGCCGCATTGTGTAAAGCTCATTTAAAATATCCAATTCTTCATGACTCTAGAACATAAATCAGGCTGAATTTGTCAAATGGCATGACTGATGTTGGCTTAAAGAGAAACTGTGATTTACGACTTATTGTTATAAAAGAAGATACCGCACAAAAAAACGAAACTGGATCAAATAACACTCTCTCGATAGCCAGTCCACATCATCTCTAAGTGATTTAAGCATACAAGTTGGTTAATTAACGCCATGAGAAATACCGCATCGCTTGTAACCACATGCCATCTCGCATACTACTCTGGTACCACGGGAGACCCAGGGATTCCGATCTCTGCCCGATTTCCGGGAGACCCCCTTGTGGAAGCTACGTGGTGACTGTGGTTTAGATCTAAAGCGTAGGCAGAGCGCGAACTCGATGTGGTGTTGCCTCTCCTCAACCGGGTGCTGTGACCCATACCATGGCAGGAGTTTAGATAATCTCCGACTCCCCACCAAGCCGTGAAGTTTATGAGTGCTCTAATAACACGCCTTCGTATTGGTACTCACATGTGATATTCACTTGTGAGTATCACAGGTGGGGCGTTGGTGGACGCATCGTATTCACTCATATTATTGGGACACCGTGTGGAATACTGCACGGCGAAGATTCACGTACCGGCCGGCTTGATTGATAATCGGCCAGTGGCCGGTTAGCACATCCACTAAATTGGTTACGTTCTTTCTAGCTATGAGCGAATTAAAGCGTTCTTATATCACTTTTTGTTTTGTTGTCTCCGTCACTTATCTAGAACGACTACTGGCTTTCCACAAAGCGTCTATTTCTTTGTTTCACTTTCTTTAATCAATTTGATCTTTCAAGCTAAATAGATGATTAATCCACTGTACCTTCCTCCACATGATTTTGCGTAGTGTTGAAGATCCTTGCTAATTGGGGGTGATCTTTACTTTAGCATTGTAGTATTTTTCCCAGTAGGTAGCGTGTTTTTCCGATCATTAGTCATCGCCAAACTTATGTAAGAACGTCCGGAGGGCTTCTTCTTTATGTTTTGGATGGAGTTCTCTTGGGGGAAGTTGAAGCCTCTTTATTAAACATACAAAACAAAAATTAAATTTTTCTTCGTCATGTCTTCTGCTGGAGCTTAAGCCTTGATCTTTTGCGTTATAATGCATACGCTTTAACCACTATACCATGCCACCTCCCCTGATATCACTTATATTGTTGTCATAACCCTACAAGTTCGTCATGCTCTCAAATTGCTCCGGCAGAATGTCGAATGTGAGGTGTTGCTAGTTTCAAAAGAAGTTGGATATTATCAACATATAAAACACGCCGTTGATGTTCAAAATTACAACAAACGTTCTTGAACATCATGTAGATTGGCATCGTTTCAAATTCGAAATTTAGTTTGTTGACGTGTCCATTCATTCAGACGGTTTTATCACTGAATATGGTTTTTTTATAAAAATTAAGATCAGCTGTCAACTGCTACAGCGCTTAGTAAATGAACATACGTAACTATCTTTGGACCACATGTCACTGTTTATGGTCAGCTTCTTTATCAGATGAATTTTGTACGGAAACAGGCGCATACCACGAAGTAAAATTTTGATCTGCGAAAGGAAGATTTCTTGTGACCGCCTGCCTCTGGTTCTCTTATATAATCAGTTATGTAAGTACATTCTATATCATTTATATCGGGTAGGCCATTAAAAAGTTTAAACTTGAATTGCAATAAAACAAAAACAGTTTGAAACTTGTTTTTTTTTTGTTGTGAAGTACAACTGTTCCAGTTAGAAACAAAATACTATTCCATTCATATAGCTGCCACTGCTTACCTCAAAGTAACCCAGTGTATGGAATCGTATCTCGGCAGCGGCATCACGAATATTGATCTTCAAATACTTAATTGTCTCTGCATTGTGGGCATAACACTTGCCTTTAACGGCGTCGCCCAGAAAAAATCCAAAGGTGTCAAGTCGCAGCTACTTGGTTAATGATGGCCGCTTAATCAAACGTTTGACGCAATAAATAGATTGTGGCAAGTTGCACCACCCTTTGAAATAAGACATCGTTCATATCAATACCATGAAGAGCGGGCACAAAATAATTGGTTATCATGTTGCGATAAGTATCTGCATTGACCGTAATGGTTGCGCCACCCTCATTTCAAAGAAATATGAGCCAATGATGCCTCCGATCCACATGCCGCATCAAACAGTTCATTGGCTTTTGTAAGACCACCTTTGGGTTTTCTGAGCCCCAAATACGGCAATTTTGCTTATTAGCGTACCCACCAAGATGAAAATGGGCCTCATCCGAAAAGATGATTCTTTTTAGCCCATCTAGCAAGCGAAAATGAAGCGGATGGTCATACGGCTACAACTTTTGAACCAATTAACTTTTCGAAATAACCGCTGGTTCAAATATAAGCCGATAGATGGCCCACCCGATGTATACTGTGAATAGTCATCTCGGTAGGCCAATTATGGTGTCCACAAAATTGGATTAGTATGCGAAACACCCAAGCAAAATACTCATTTTAATTTTTTTCTCCATCGCTCCTTTAGGGAGCATATTTGCTTTCCTCAAAGCAAAAATGATTAATACACTGTTGCTCGCCTCCTCGCCTTACTTAGTATTGTAACTTAAGGTATCGTTTGCTCCTGATCATTTCTCTGATGTTTTTCATCATCGCTAGAGATATTTTGAAGGGTCAGGGAGATTCTTCTTTATTTTTTAGATGGAGTTAACGGGAGGTAAGTAGAAGTCTCTCTATATTAAACACTCGAAACCACAATTAAGTTTTTTCCTCATGTCCTCTGCTGGGTCTTGTATGCGTTTGCACTCACCACTACACCACGGCACCAAACCCATTTTGACAAAACGATTTTATCATTTGCAAGTGATGTTTAACGCTACATTCTTTCACGGCGGTTTTGAAAACAAAGTGAATAAATTAAATCCAACTGTCAAAGTTCGAAAATAGTTATTGGAAGACATTTTATTATTCAGAGTCATTATGTTGAGTCAAAAAAGCATTTAATTTTCTGGGTATAAAAAAAATTAAATAAATTATTTTAAAAATTTTGATCGTTTGGTTTGCGACGTTCTTTATTATTATTATTCAGCTTAAAAGTCTTTAATTATTTTATAGCCATTAACCAAATATTTATTCATCCATCTTTCACAGCATTCATGAAACCAGCCTTACCTACTCGTCCATATGCATATTTTTCATTTATTAGTTGCCATTAAAATATTTTCCTCCTCATTCAGCCATCAGCTTAAAACGTTTGTTGTGCATTAATAAGTGCTGTGCTGCATGCCTGCCTGCCTGCCTACAATCATTTTCACATTCATCAGAGGCTATGAAGGCAATTAAACAATTTATGAAATAAAATGAAAATTTGCTGATTATATGTTGAGTGCATTTATTTCAGACGATTTCTTTTTTTTATAATTTTTTCTTTTTAAATTAAATAATAGTTTCTTGTTCTGCCTCTCTCTCTCTCTCTCTCTCTCTCTCATACACACTCTCTTCCAATGCACAGCCTGAGCAGAAAATATAAAATAAATTTAAAAATATATTGTGTGTGTGTGGTGGCATCATGCAACATCGAAATACATAAATACCCATAAATATGTGATGCATAGACGATGATGATGATGATGAGAGTATGTAAAAATCATTTACATTCTACTACATTCTCTCATATCGTACATTTTCTTGTTTCGCGTACATTTTTAAGGACATCATAGCAAATTCACATTATTAGCAGTGGCAATTGTATGCGCCCCTACTCGTATCGTATGAAATGTTGCCTCTTTTACTGCTAGGAATGTTGTTTAAATGTTTGGTTGCTTGTTGGGTCGGATGAATAAATGGCTTGTTTTTTTTTTGGTTTTTTGAAAATATTGACTGTTGCCTGCCTGCTACATTTGGTTTTTATGAGTAAAATTAATATGTTTACATTGAGAACGAGTATTAAATTTATGAGTTGAGATCCACTGGGGAAATATTAATCATTTTAATTTTATATACGCCTTGCGTCACATGACACAGCTGGATTGAAACAACCAAGTTATACGTTAAGAAAAAACAACTCTGGCTGTATAGGAGAATATGGCACGAGTTTCATTTTACTTTTATTGACAAAAAAATTAAATAAATAAATAAAATGGGTATAGAGTAGAGGATAATATAGATTGCAATTAAAATTATGAGAAAAACGAAACAAGACACCTTAAGGTGCTGTACTACACACATGACTTCATTTAATTTTGACAAGAACATGAAGATAGAACGGAAAAATTTCCTCTTTTTAAATTTAGATCGACTTCATCAAATAAGTGAAATGGTAAAATATTACGGATTTTGGGCGTTTGTCGGGTCAATGTTCACTTCAAACAAAAAAACTGCGTTCGGTATGGCTCCTATGATCGTTCAGTGTGATTTTAGTAGCTCTTAACAGATGGTATTTTTCTCATTCCTACAAATGTAAGCCATTTCCCTAAACAAAAAGTTTTTCCAACATTGGCAATCCTCTTGGGAGAACTGCATTTATGGTTGATGGAGACATTCGATGTTAATTATTCCACATATAGAAACATGGTGGAAGAATGAAAATGGTGGACCAAACTAAATCAAGAAGGTCTGCTGTTGAGAGCATTAAGAGTTTGTATTAAGTACTTGTTGAAACTTGCAGTGCTTCGCTACCCCCATAAATGATAACTGTGTTATATTTGTCACCCTTTTCTCCATTTTGTCCTCTTCACTGTAAGTTCTAAGTTCTAGCTGTATACAGTCTTCGAACAAACACAGATTCATTTTTGTAAAGTACATATAAGTAAAGAGTCAGCTTTCAGTAAATGTGCTTTGTGCAATTCCCGACTTTTGGCTGCTGTGGATAGATAATGAAACTCTAATAGTTGTCATTCTACACTTGTAGAAAATTTAATATTCAGTATGAATATAAAGTGCCACGCCCACATATGCAGTCTCGCACATTAGCTGACTGATAATGTGTATTGTTCACGACGTTGTTAGAACCTAATTTGGAAACTTCTACTATTGCCTTCCTTAAGATATTCAAAATTTAATGGTTAATCTGTATGGCAAGTACCACACCCACTTCTCCAATTCCGACCACTTTTTGCATAATGCTCTGTATCGGTTATGAAGTCATTCAGATCAAATACTGAAATTTTAGCCTTAGCCGTTCTTAAGATATAATGAAATCAATATTCCGCCCACATTTGATCTGATGACTTCTATTGACTATGAAGTTATCCTAACCAAATTTAGAAACTCTTGCTTTAACCATTCTCAAGCTTTACATAAATCAATATTTAGTTTATATGAGAGGCACCAGGCCCAGTTGTCCTATTCTGCCCACATTGACGAAGTAGTCAATTGACAAAATCAGAAAAAATCAGTCAATTAGACAAAATTCAGAAAATTTTGCGGTAACTTTTTTCAAGGTACGTAAGCTAAAATCAATATTTGATTTGTATGCCCACTTTTTGACTAACGATTTGCCTTAATTATAGATGTATATGGGCAGAATTTAGAGAATCTTACCGTTACCATTTTGAAGATATAGACAAATTAATAGACACTTTGTACGGTCGTGGCACCGCCCAGTTGAAATTTTTCAAACTTATAGCTCCCTCGGGACGTATAGAGAGATATTGTAAAAATGTCAAGAAAATGTGTTCAGCGGCACACATTCATTTTTATATTTAAGATTTGAAGAGAAAAAGAAAACTTGTGTGTCGCTGTGGTATGATAGTTAAGACACATGCCTACCAACTAGAAGGTCCTCGGTTCAATACCAGACCAGTGGTATCACCTCATAACATTAGCTACTATTGAAAACTTGTCTAATTCATTTGCACTTTGGAGTCAGCATTAAAATATAGGTCCCCTTTCAATGAGTCTAAAGACAGAGTGGGTGCAGCTCATTGACTGCGAGAAGTCCCCGTGTTTCTTCATGGATTGTTATGGGAGTTAATATATATATTGAAGAGAAATTTTTATAAAATTTTTTAAAATTATTTAAAAAATAATAATTATTTAAAAATAAATTAAAGAATTATTTTTAAATAAATTTTATTTATAATATTTGTGTGCTTTACTATGCGTTTCACTGTAAATGAACACATAGACCAGACACTATGAAGTATCGACTTAACTTTGTTTACTTGGGTTTTTGATATTTTTATTTTTGAAAACGCCAATGAATTTAAGCCAGACTACCAGTATTTATGCTTCTCACTAACCGACACAACGACAAATCAACCAGCTACCTACCTAGTTAGCGAAACACAACCAAAAGCATAGATATAACAGTACTGAATGAACCCTTTTTAAATATGCAGCCCATCATATAACCGTAAATTATTAAGTTAAAAAAAAAAACTATATATTGGCTTGAAAATAATATGATACAACAGTAGCATTAGCTGGTTTATACTGGCAGCAGCTTTAGTTGCTATTGTTATGTATTATGTTTCAGCAGCTAAAATGTTGGTGTTTTTTACTAAGAAAATGAGAAAAAATTATTACACAAGTTTTTTTAACTGTTGCTCAAGGATAACAAAGTCAAGTGCTGTTACTGATAGCAGCAGCAGTAGTACGTGGCGTTGGCTGTTGCTACGCTTAATATATATTTTTAATTTAATATTTTTCTTAATAATATTTAAATGAATAAAAACCAGCCATATTGCTTATGCTAAACGAATAAACGGTTGCTGGTTGCTTGGTATCACAACAATATTTTAGAACAATATTATAGAAGAGAATAATATAGAAGAGAAACATTCACACCGTATAGGTAAGCATGTGTTGCTACCTTAAACCAAAACAATTATTATACAGTGGCTCACAGCTTATTTCGTGTGCTTTTAGAATATAAGTTTGAAGGCTTATAGCAGTAACCTGTGAGCCACTGTATACTTTTCCTGGTATGACTAATCACCAGGGCTGGCAAAATGCGGCTTAAGAAAAAAAAAAACCAACCCACCGGGTTAATTAGTTACGACGAGTAGCCAGACACGTCCAGCCCACCTGGGTCCAGTATTGATCCCACTGTGATACCCTTCAATAATCCAGAAAATGGACAACCTATATGTCCGCGTCCCGGTGCGATCCGAACCAACGGGACACATGTACAAAAGAAGAGATCTTGCCGGTATACACACCGGCCAGATCCCACAAGCCATCCAGAAACGGACTGCCAAGGAAAGCAGTCCTAATATCAGAAAGACTCGGGCACTGGCTTAGGAAGTGCTCGACGGTCTCCTCTTCCTCCTCATCCAGACAACCCCTACAGTAGTCATTATACGGCAGACCCAATCTCTCCAACAATCACAGCCACAAGAAATTACAGCCTAAGTCTCTATAATAGACTCCGAAAGAGCCCGATTATTTAGGGGCCAGATTTGCCTCGATACAGAGCACGTGGGTTCATCATCCCACCGTAGCTGTGCCCTACCCAACATGTATCGCATGACCATAAGTCTGCAAGAGGAGAGTGGCATCCCAACTGAGTGGTCAATTTCCTCATTTCTGAGGAGAGAGCCAGTCCTCGCAAGTCCGTCGGCCACACAGTTCCCCCGGGTGTCCGTGTGACCCCTTACCCTGATAATCTCCAAGTCTGAATGTCTCGCCATTTCGTTGAGAGATGAACGGCATTCACACACCAGTCGCGATGTCGAGTGGACACCGGAGAGCGCTCTGATCACAGTCTGACTGTCCGTACAGATCCGGATATCACTGTCATAAGCTAACCGAGTTATGGTGGTTTTTTTTTGGGTTTTATAACTGCTTTTAAATTTTGTTAAAGTTTATACAATCGCGTAGTTTTAGTATTTATACTGTAATTTTGCATTCTTGGTGGGAGCAAGGCGGCATTGTATACAATGAGCTGCTAAAGCTCGGTGATCGTAGCAGACTGCAATTACTTCGTTTGAATCATGCATTATGAGAAAAACGGCCGGAATATAAAGACGGACATGATTAAGTAATTCTTTTGCGTGATAACACCCGACCTCATGTCACAAAAGCCTCAAAACATTTATTGGAAATGATTAATTGCCGAATCCGCAGTATTCTCTGAACATTGCTCCGTCGGCTGTTGCAACGACTACACTACACTCACACCTCACACCTATACGGCCTGTTTGAATTATGGAACAAATTCGCTTTAAGCACAAATTACCTCGTTCTACGGTTAAAAGACCGTGTATTTTTCGTTTTTAGCAAAAAGTGTAATTAATTAATTTCATTTAATTGAGCTCTTTCTTCTCTCACAAAATGTGGAATAGCTCATATGTCATGTTAAATAAACATCTTTATATGATACCCACCATATCCCAAAATATATCCCAAAAGATATCCATATACATGTGTATACATATGCATATTACCAACAACTGTTTATAACAAAATATTCCTGTTGGCATTAGAGTAAGAATTTCCGGTTCACATAGAATGTAATGCATACGAGAGAAGTACGAGTTTGTATATGAAAATCTAATATTTATCTCTTTAAAATAAGCGTGTGTATATATATGTGTGTGTGTTTGTGTTCAAATATACAATAACCACGGAAGTCTATGCGTGTAGCAAAAGTATTTATTTGTGTTTGAAGCTTCTACCACAAGCAAAACTATTTAAAATACCCTCAACTGGAAACTTCAAAAATAAATCTTGCAATAGCATTCGGATTTTTATTTTTAAATCTTTTTTAGTTTTATTTTTTTATTTTTACTTTATTGCCAAGACTTTAGCATAAAATATTTTATTTTTTATTTAATTTTTTCAAATGTTAAGCTTTCGTTTGACTTGAGATCGGTCATAGAGTATGCCCATAGTATGTAGAGCAAAACTAAACAAATTTTTTGGAAAAAACTAAAGTTGAGAAATAAAATAAAACGAAATGTAAAATATAAAAAAAAACAAGAATATTTAACTGCGTCAAATGCATTTTGAGATTTGTATCTGCTAAAGGAGTATAGAAGTTGTAAAAGTGGTAAAATAAAATTAAATAAAAAAATTAAATAAAAATGATGTGACCGCTACTGCTTTCGCTCAAGTAAAATATTTTCTTAAATATTGGGTCCGCCATCTAACGTTTTTTTTTCAACCAGTGCTTATTTCGTGAACTTGTCTTAACTTAGCTCATGTCTGATTTGACATATAATTAGTTTTATCCTTATGCTGAACGAATATGGTTGTGTATACGCTTGAACAAAGCTGGGAAATATTACGACGTTACTTTGAAAATCATGGTAATGTTGCATCATTTTGCTCATTTTGGTCTTGGCGGGTATGTAAACAAGCAAAATTGTCGCACTTGAAGCATAGAAAACCGCACGCATACAATGAAAAGCCGATACATCCAAGACGAGTCACTGTTTGGTGCAGATTTTGGTCCAGAGGCATAATTAGGCCATTTTCTTCGAAAATGAGCAAAGAATGGCCGTTACAGTCAATGGCGATCGTTATGGGGCCATGTTGAACGAATTTTTGCTCACAAAAATTGAAGAGGAGGATATTAGCAACATTTGGTGTCAACAAGACGGCGCTACGTGCCACAAAGCCGAAGCTACACTCGATGTTTTGCTCCCTGTTTTTGAAAATCGCATTATCAGCCGCAGAGCTGATGTCGTTTGGCCACCTCGGAGCTGCGATTTGACACCGTTGGACTATTACTTGTGGGGTGCCGTCAAAGATAAGTGTTACGCCAACAAGCCAGAAACACTTGACGCTTTAAAGGACAATATTCGTATACAATACAATACAAATACAACTGCACACAATCTATAATGTGCTTAAAAATTGGACCAATCGCTTGGGCTACTTCATGGCAAGCCGAGCCAGCCATTTGAATGAAAATATTTTCCATTATTAATCGAAAGGATTGTACTTTTAAATAAAAAAAGAAATTTGAGAAAATATGCAGTAGTTTTTTTTATAGCATTTAAAAAAAAATTATTTGGCGGACCCTTTATTAACCAGTCAGACTTAATATTTGATATGTGCGGGGTTTTTGGCTATTTTTGAGCTTTGTTTTTAACAATTAAAGTATTGACTACGGTAAGCCATGGCGTCTTCCTTTCTTACACAATATCAATGTATATTAATTCCCATAACATTACATGAAGAAACATGGGGACTTCTCTCAGTCAAGGAGCTGCACCCGATTCTATTTTTAGACTCATTGAAAGGGATCTACAGCCTAAAACTAATGCTACGGCCAAAAGATCTTTCGAATTTCAACCCGTAGAAAGGCGCAGAAGAGGACGACGAAAACTACGATGGAAAGATTAGGCTGAAGATGATCTTTTAAAACTCTGTGTAAGAAATTTGAGGAATAGCGCCCACCAACGAAGTGCTTGGAATTCTATTTTAATTTAGAATGAAGACCAGAGGGTTGTTGTATAGCTAGCAAAGAAGAAGGTATAGTAAATGACAGAACAATTTGCTATGAAAAATTGTTCCATAAACGAATGACTTCTCACTGTAGTGTATTGTAGGATTTATGTCACAATCAAACACGAACGAATTTGCGCTACTGGAAATACAAGTACTTGAGTAGTTTGCAATGATTATGCATATGTTTGTTGTGTTTGACAACAGTGCTGATATGGCAAATTTGACCATTTATCACTGGCGAATTATTTTGGCAGGCCTTGGTAGCATTTGTCTTCCACGACAAAGTCAACACTGTCGCAACATATTCAAGATATATTTCGTTGAGCAATCGATATGCTTCAGCTGTAAAACTTTATTTCTAATATAAGAAGGACTGTGTTGAATCTAATGAATGTAGAGGCGGCAAAAAAGATATTGGGACCTACATGCCTTGCTTTTTCCAGGATTTGGGGCGGCACACTTAAAGCGCAACCTAATACCGATTATAACGAAAATTTTGGATGATACTAAGGGAATATATCGTATAGACTAAGTTACTCAATGATGAGCAATTCATCACTAAATAGAAGCATGATTTTGTTTTTATCATTATATGGGAGTACATAACAGACGTACCGCTGTTTTGGTAAGTTTCGTTGATTTGAGACTGCTCGGCTGAATTCTCCTATAAGCCCAGTCTTATCTAACGTAAAGAAAAGTGCTAGTAAATGACGTTCTTCGAATTAAAACTCGACATTTTCGAAGCAAAAAATAATTTTAATGTTGATACCATTTCATTCGGAGGTGGCGTGCTGTAGTGGTTAGAGGTTCACATACAACACAAGCAGCGAACATGACAAAAAAACTTATCGCGGTTTCGAGTATTTAATAAAGAAACTTTAACCTCCCGCGTTACAAATTCACTTAAAATAATCTTTCGACCTTGCAGCTTACTTTTGGTGATGACGACTCAAACTTCAAATGAATGAATAAGAGAAAACGTTATCTATTAGCAAAAATTACAATGCAAAAGTCCTTAGCAAGCATCTTCACCACTATACAATCATATGAAGGCAAACTAGAGCAGATTAGTCATCAGCGTAGCTTGAAATCAATTTGAATAATGAAACTGAAACAAAGCAATGGTTGCTTTATGAAAGCATACTGGCCGCTCTTTTTTGGAGTATATTAAGAATAAATGACAGATATTTACCCTTCAAATTACCATTTTTTTCTATATAAGACCAGCACCCAGGGAATAGCCCCTACTCATGCAGTGCATTGTGCTGGTAATAGGAAAATAGGTTATTGGAAGGAGGACAGAGGGAGTAGTGTTTATGGACGTTAGATTTAAATTTACTCATGTCGTAAGTGGCAGGAAATACTTTCGCTGGATAATTATTCCACAACCGAACAGTGCGAACAAAGAACGAATTCTCCCTATAATGCGTTGTGCGATTTACTGGACAATCAACTACAAGGGGATGCGCTCTACGAGAAATACGTGTACTACGTAAAAATATATGATTTTTGGGAATTAATTCCTTGATTTCGTCAGAACATATTCTGTTATAGTACCGATAGAACAATGAAACACACGCCACATTGCGACGGTGCTCCAATGAATCGATAGAGTTGGCTACCCTACCGTCATTGATGAGCATCTTCGCCGTCTCCTGTACGCGGTCGAGAAGCTCCAAAATAGACTTTGAAGCACCGGCCCATACATGAGAGTTGTGTTCCATTTTGGGTCGGATATAGGTCTTGTAAATATCAAGGAGATCAGATGGGGTGAAGTATTTCTTGCACCGTCTCAAAAAACCAGGGCACTTGAATGCTTCTTTCGATATTTGAAATATGTAATTATTCCAACGAACGTCACAGAGAATTCTCATGCCCAGAACATCAAGAGCATCTGATTCTTCAATATCCACATTACCCATTGACACAGATGACAGCACACCACCACGCCTGTGTGTTAAAAAACAACATTGAATCTTACGTCCATGAAAATCGACCCTGTTCGCGCGACCCCACTCGGAGACCTTCACCAGGTCATCCGCAAAAGAGTAGATAGGATTAGAAGTGAGAAGAAGAAAGTCGTTTAGAAATATTAAAAAAAGAGTAGCAGAAAGAACAGAGCCTTGCGGTACCATTTAATTTATTGAAAACGCAAACGACTTGCCATCTGCAGTTGCTACTGCGTTTATAAGTTAGACACTCAGTAATATTACCCGTCCCAATGAGAAATCTAAGAGCCTTTAGGTTAAACTTTAAGAAATTTGTAACAAAAAATTCCCTCTTAGCATCTCATTTCTTTAAATTTTTTAGTTGGTCTCATCATTACGTCCTTCACCTCATATTTGGTTGAGAGTTTTTGAGTTTTTTTTTGTTGTTATTTTTTCGGTAACTCTTTAATAGTATTTGTTATTTGTTTGCTGGTTTTATTGTTATTGTTGCACTTGTAGTCGTATAGTAATGGTTGTAGTAGTAGATGTTGAACTCGTCGTATACGTAGTCATTTCAGTTGTACTTGTAGTTGTTGCTGTTTTTGTACTTATTCTTCCAAATTTGAGTATTTGTGTATGACCATTTCCTTCCTTAACAAACGGTTACATATCATTTCATTTCATTTGCTGTTGTTGTATTTGTAATTCTGTTGCTAAATTTTTAATGCCAAGAGAAAAATAGAGAGAGAGTAGGAGTGCTTGTACATACATATGTGTATGTGAGCGTGGGTGTACTTGATTTTGTTACAAAAATAAAACAAAACTCTTGTATACTCTCTTTAGTTTTAAATGTGTCCTTCTGTTTCTCTGTTCTTGTTCTTATACTTGTACTGTATGTATGTGTTTTACGAGTACGTTTGAGTATGAATTTAAGTGTACTGTACACATAATACTGTAGTTAAACTCCAAATTGAATTATTGCATTTTATTCTTTTGGTTTTATTTTCTACAATTTTCTGTTTTTTGTTTCCTTTTTTTTTAAATTACATTTTACTAAAAACGTATAGAGAGCAGCGTATTTGCTGCTGCCATTGTGTTTAAAAGCAAAAATAAGTAAAAGAAATTGCATTAAATGGGTGCTTATAGTATGGGGGAGAGGGAATTAAAGAGAAAATTTCAACTATTTTTTAACTTATCAGTTAAGTTTGTTGAATTGAATTATTCAAACGTATTTTGCTTTTTATAAGAACTGACATTTTGCATTCTGTGTGGTGGGACAATGTGAACTTAAACACCCGTTCACTGATGGTTCTCACTGGTGAACACAAATGTCTACCAATCGCATGTTATTTTGCTCACTTTAAGCCTTATTTTTCCTTCTTTTTCGTATTAAAAGGAAATTTTATTTCAGATTGTTTTGATTTATCAAATTCAAGTTAAAACTATTTGAAATAAAATAAACAATAGCAGCAGGAAATTGGTATGCAAAAATATTTACTCAAACTTCCTTTTGTTTAGTGTTTTTTCTTTTTTATAAGAAATATTTATTAGATTTTCTAAATAATTTTATCTTGTCAATTGTACATTGTTAGAGAGGATTTAATTGCATGAAGCACTTGGTTTAGAAAAATTAGAATTAAATGTGCACAGAATTTTGAAACAAAATAGTGAATGCTGGAGCTCACTTTGACTTATTACATTGTGGACAATTTAAAACTTTAAATTTGAACCAATGGTTATGTCGAATCTGGCAATACTTGTGTCCATTCTATTCTGCCACAAAACTCTGTATATTATCTCCACTGAACGAAATGAATCGATTTACCCTCGAACAACCTTGGTGTTTACTGGAAATTTATTTCCAAAACAAAAACAATTGGCCGGAAGTTTCTAAATAAAAAATAAAAAAACAGTCTTTTCGCTTGCAGCTCATTTAGAATTTGGTGGGTATGCTAATAAGCAAAACTGCTGTATTTGTGGCTCAGAAAACCCAAACGTAGTTTTACAGAAGCCAATGTACCCATTACTACTGACTGTTCGGTGGGGCCTGTGGAGCGGAGGCATTGTTGGCCCATATATCTTTGAAAATGAGGACGGCGCAACCATTATAATCAATGGAGACATCTATCGCACCAGGGTATTGATGTGAATAATATTTGGTTTCAACAGGACGGTGCAACTTGCCACACATATTATGCCACAATTGATTTATTGCGCCAAACGTTTGGTGGTTGTTTAATTAGCCAAAATAGTGATGTCAGTTGACCGCCAAGAAGCTGCGATTTGACACCGTTGGACTATTTTCTGTGGGGCGCAGTTAAAGACAAGTGTTATGCCAACAAACCAGAGACAATTGCGCATTTATAGGCCAACATTCGTGATGCCACTACGTTAAGACATTTTTTAAATCCAAATAAAGTTTATTGCCATTATCAAAAGTTGAAAATAATCAACATATAATTGCTGGGCTATCTACCGGCTTATATTTGAATCTGCGGTTATTTCGAATCTGGCAATACCTATTATGTCATTCTATTCTGTCACAAAATTCAGTATAGTATCTCCACTGAACGAAATGAGCAACGTTGGGATTTATTGAAAACTTATCATCATTTAAAATATTCTTTTCAATGATGAAGAATGAAGCTCTTTTGCATCTTGGTGAGTACGTTAATAAGAAAAATTCCGGATTTGGGGCTCAAGAAATCTAAACGTGGTCTTATAGTATTATATTATTATACATCCATTTCAAGAGACTGTTTGCTGTGACTGATAGAGCTGAGGCATCACTGCCACATATTTCATATTTCGCAGCCATTACGGTTAATGGAGACGCCTATCGCACCAAAGATAACCGTTTTTTTTTTGTCCGCTCTTCATGGTATTAATGTGAACGATGGTTGGTTTCAGCAGGACGGTGCAACTTGCCACACATATTATTTCACAATTGATTTATTGCGTCAAACCTTTGGTGGTTGTTTAATTAACCAAAATAGTGATGTCAGTTGATCGCCAAGAAGCTGCGATTTGACACCGTTGGACTATTTTCTGTGGGGCGCAGTTAAAGACAAGTGTTATGCCAACAAACCAGAGACAATTGCGCATTCGTAGGCCAACATTCGTGATGCCATTGCCGAGATACGACCTCATAAACCCGAAAGAGTTATCGAAAATTGGTCCAATCGGATGGGTACTGTGAGGCCAGCCGCAGCAGCCATATGAATGATATAACATTTAATTTCTCACCAGAACATTTATAAAAAAAAAAATAATTGGCAAAATTTCAAGCGATTTTTGTTTTATTGCATTTTTAACCTTAAACTTTTAAATTTAAATATAACTAACGCTTCGTTGAGTGCTTTTAATGAAATCATTGAAATTTTTTTGTTCGGCAAAATGGCCTATCGATGGGGTTATATATGGAATCATAACACAAAAGTTTCTCCAATATAATTTGGTTTTGATCAAAATTTAAATTTAAGCCAAAGATCAAAAACTTCTAGGTTAGGTAATATGTATGTCCCTAATGCTGTCGTTAATGCATTATGTCATTATTATTATGTTTTCCGAAAAGTAAGTAAATTTAAAATAATGCATACTTTACAAAGCTTTTAATTTTAATTGAAAAATAATGTTACGAAAATCAAGCTTGGAAACCACTGTCGCTTGTTACGTTGCCTAAAAAAAATAAACAAAAGCCACAAAAACAACCGCGTGTTTGTTTACAAATTAAAATATACACAACAACAAACCAAGCAGACAACGAAACAAATAAGACACAACAAGAACACAATAAACACTGAAACAAACAAGTAAACAAATGGAATCTACCTGAAATATCGCGAGTTCCGAGAACTTTCGAAGTACTGTTTTACTCTGCAATATATAAAGCACGTCGATGCGGATAGCAGTTTATTTTAAGTAAAATAAACTCAGCGAATGTAAAGTAAACTCAGTGTAAAGACGGATAAACGCTTGTTTTAGAGGTCGTGCTAAAATCTAAACTGTGACAACAATTTGGTTGGAAAATCTTAAGGTTGAAAGATCTGCTTAATAGTTGTTATTGTTTTACACAAAGGGTGTAAACAGAGAATAATAAAGAAACCAAACCCAACTTATTTTTATTTTAACTGCAATCTACGAACTCATTTAATAAACGTTTTTAAAAGCTAAAAAAAGAAGAAAGCGCTTAATATAAGTTATTTTATATGAAGAAAGCAAATCCATTTTGACACAAAAATAAAAAAAAAAATACAAAAAAACTGCTAAAGTATTAAGTTCACAAAAAATGAATTAAAAAAAATATTAAAAATTCACAGACACATTCATTTAAAAGTTGTTTGCAATATTTTGCAAAGGCATGGCAATTTGAGAAATGTTTTTGATATGAAAATCATTTTTAATGAATGTAAATGAATAAAATTTAATGAAAATATATATAAAGAAAGAAGAACAGAAAGGACTTGAACAAATATATTAATTTGCATATCAATGCTGAAACACTCATTTGACTTGAGACAGCCGTCAGCCATGGTCACTTACAATAAATATATAAAATTTACATTTATTTTTTAACAAGAATTATTTTAATATCCTATGCTATTTTGATACATATAGGGTGGGCAATCCAAAAGTTTTAATTTAAAAATGCAATAAAACAAAAACTGTTTGATATTTTGGCAAATTTATTTTTAAGCTGTGAATTACAATTATTCCGGTCATAAGTCGGGGTCGTATCTCGGCAATGGCATCACGAATCTTGGAATGCACAAGAGTCTCTGGTTTGTCGGTATAACATTTGTCTTTAACGGCGCCCCAGAAAAAATAGTCCAACGGTGTCAAATCGCAGCTTCTTGGCGGTCAACTGACAATACCATTTCGGCTGATTAAACAGTCATCAAACGTTTCACGCAATAAATCGATTGTGGTATGAGATGTGTTGCAAGTTGCACCATCCTGCTGAAGCCAACCATCGTTCACATTAATACCATGAAGAGCGGGCACATGCATTGATCGTATTGGTTGCGAAATATGAAATATGTTCCAGTGATGACTCCGCTCTACCAGTCACACCAAACAGTATCTCGTAATGGGTGCATTGACTTCTATAGAACCACGTTTAGATTTCTTGAGCCCCAAAATCGGCAATTTTTCCCATTAACGTACTCACCAAGATGCAGAAGAGCTTCTTGCTTCATCATTAAAAAAGATTATTTTATATGATGATAAGTTTTCAGTAAATCCCAACGTTGCTCATTTCGTTCAGTGGAGATACTATACTGACATAAGTATTGCCAGATTCGAAATAAACGCAGGTTCAAATTTATACCGGTAGATAGCCCACTCATTAAATGGTGATTATTATCAACTTTGATAATGGCAATAAACTTTATTTAGATTTGAAAAATGTCTTTTAGGGTTCTAGTATTTTGTCCGAAGTATAGATTTTTGAAATTTTGTAAATAAAATAAAGAATTTACTTCAATATTGCGTTATGCTTTTGATTCAAAACTCTTACTACCCATTTATTTTTTGAAATTCAAAAGTAAGGAGTTCAATTTGTAATTAAATTTATGGATTTTTGCATTGTATATTACACGCGGTGCAACTTTCTTTTATGTTCATGAAATTGCACTTTACTCTCTATCTATCATAAGATCGTTTTTGCTGCAAATCAATGTTAAATCTGTCTAAAGCCTCTGGATATTATTCGTCAGTTTACCAGATGTACCGGTATTAAGTGAGCATCCAGATACGAATGTCTTCAGAGGGAACAATTAATTTTTTTTTGTGTTGGCAATGACATCTGTCAAACATATTCATATTTATAAACATCGAAACAGTGAACAAATAACATCATATATTTTCAGCGGGTTAAAGATGACGAATTTTGCAGCAGAAAATATGAAGAAGAAACCCCCGTTCTCGCATACCTCTGGCGATTATGACAAACATCAGACGAATGATCAGGAAAAACACGCCACCTACTGGGAAAAAATTACAATGCTCAAGTAAAGATCACCACCAATTAGCAAGGATCTTCACCAATACGGAAAATCATATGGAGGAAGCTACAGTGGATTTACCATCTACTTAGCTTCAAAGATCAAATTGATTAAAGAAACTAAAACAAAGCAATGAATGCTTTATGGAAAGCCAATAAGCTCCCTAGAGGAGTGACGTAGAAAAAAAAAGAAACTCCTTTAAAGTTGGAATACGATCTCACTTATGGTCCAGTGTGAGCAATTATAACAACCATCGCCTTGCTAAACTTTCCGTAACATGTAAGCACCTGTCTGAGACGCCTATGATATCAGCCACCTTAAGCGTACTTTATTCTCCGGTCGTCTAATATCTATTCATGGAGTTTAGCGACCATTTCATTCCTATCGCTTTGAGCAGCCTGAACGTTTCGTGCAATTCAATCTGTTTCTCTAACTAAGATCATAGCATTTTAACTGCTTTTTTAAAATTGATAGTTCGGAGTAATACTTTGGTTTTAGTGATGGTGGTTTCACGTAGAAAATAGCTTAGCGTTTGGTATAAAAACAAAAATGTTTACGCAGTAGTTGGAAGCAGTATTGCTCTGATAGTTTCTCTGCTAGAAATGCTAAGCCTAATCGGATTTTATACATTGCAGCAGTTTTTAAAGTAAAATATCTTTTAATAGACTTAATAATTCCTTCAAAAAAAAAAAAAAAAAAAAATGATAATAATATGACTTGTGTGTGTTGCTGAAGTAAAGAAAAATATTTTTAATAAACTTCGTGTGATAAGCAGCACACATCAAACAAATAAAACCAACATGCAACAATCAAAAACAACAACAGCAATAGAACACCATACCACTGCACTAACACTTTTACATTCAGCAAAATTGCATTCTTTATCTCTACTATCAGCTACAGCCAGAGCAACGAAACTAGCAATAAAAGCAGCGGCAGCAAAAGAGTAAAAAAAGAAAAACGTAAAATGTCATTATAAAAAACAGCAACATTTTTCAACACAATTTCTTGTTGCCAGCATTTGCTTTTTCCATTATTTATTGACAATTTTTACTCCCACTCTCTCTCTCTCTCTCTCTCAATTTCTCACTTTCTTGCTTATTATCCAACACACTCCTTAAAAATCATAACATTTAATATGACTTTTTTCACTCAGTCTACTTAACTATCTCCCCTATATGAGTGGTTAGCCATTGTGCAGCAGAAGAACAAAAAAAAAAAAAAAAAATAAAATTATTTCAACATTACAGCAGCATGTAATGATGATAATGATGCATGCATAATGCGATATGATGTGATATGATATGTGGCACAGCAAGTGTAATAATGTGTGTGTGTCTGTATTTGTACTAGACTTTGTTGCTACAATGACAAATCATAATGATGTAGAGAAGAGACACACAGAGAGAGGAAGAGAGAGAGAGAGGGAGTTCTGCATCAATTACTATAAGCTATTTAAAAACACTACTTAACTTGCAACATACACACTTGTAGACAATACCGACAACCTATTAACTATAGCTTGTGCAGTCCATAGACTTATATTCGTGTAGTATTTGTATATTATGTTGCAGGCTGTGTACAATGAACTCGCATCATATACACTCAGCCATTTTATATATTAACTCTGCCTCATACATACAACTGCTGGAAAACAGGCTTTCAAAGAAAAAAAGAAAAACGTTCCTGTGGTCAAAATGCCTGTAGTGTTAATGCCATATATTCAGACATACAAACACACACACACACGAACACAAATAATTACTCAAATGTTCCTTTTAGTGTTTTATATGTGAGTGTAGTTGTACTAATTCATAAAGCGTAGATACATTGTAGCAATTTTCAAAACAGCATTGCATCAGCCTCATCAAAATCATGTTGCAAAAAGTTGGTCATAATGTACTCAACACACTGCCTATACAGCTGAGCTAAAGTGAATTTATAAATTTAAGCCAGACCAGAGTGTATGACATAAATTTTAACATTTTTTTTAAACCTTTAAACTTACTCAGGCCACGTCAACAATAGATCGAAAAATCACTTGTTAAATTTAAATATGGATGGAGCGAAGGCATACAACACAAACGGCTCAGGTTTGAATATCAGCAGAGAACATGATGAAAAAAAAAAAATTAATTGTTTGGAGAAAACGCCATCTTCCGAGAACAAATTACAATTCTAGGTAAGTATCACCACCATCATTGAGGAGTGGAAGCATGTACTGACTACATGCCTAGACTTTGACGATGTTAGAAATTTAGAAAGTATGGGTACTACTTATACAGGTTGGTGTGGAATTTCGGTAGGGTATTGTTGGGAGTTCGTGCTTATGGTAGCATTGGCGCTTTTGCCCTGGAAATATTTAGGCCTAGAAGGACAGCGCTGTTAGTGGAGTTTGAACCTGCACCGCCAGGCGGTCTCCTGGCCAGCCTTTTTTAGCTCGGTTGCCGGTGATGTGCTAATGTTGGTGTTTGCTGCTTTTTGTTTGCGGTAATTACATCGTAGCTGCCGACCATGATGTATTGTTGTGTTTTTGTTATTGTGTATTGTATCCGTGGCACACGATATCACATTGAGTTCTCTGTATATTGTTGTGTTGTTGAGTGTTTTATGTTTGTTGTTTCTCATCATGGCCACTAGTTCGGAGTCGTTTGGGACTTACACTGTAGCAGCATTTATACTGCAAAGCCTAACCGAGGGTTTAATTCTGCTACCACGGTTGTCAGGAGCCCCAGGGACTTGGGTCGAGGCCCCCTTTTGGAAGCAATGTGGTGTTTGTGGCTTAGAGCCAAATCACGGGGAGAGCTATGCTGGCTCGGTGTGGATTTATATTCTTAATCGAGTGCCGTGACAAATAGATCGGTAGGAATTTAGATAATCTCCGACAGCTCACTAAGGTGAAGGTCATGTTCAAATAACATGGTACTTAACGGTGATTTTAATCATAGGTAGGGACGTCGGTGTACGCATTGTATTGACTCGTGCATTTGTACCGTAAGGTAAAGTTCTAGAGCAGGTACTCAAGTAAACCAAACGACTTAATCACAACTTAACAAGGACCTTCAACACTGCAGACAATCATTTGTTCTTAGGGCTACCTAAGTCAGAGCATAAAATATTGCAATAAGGAAAGGGGCAACGGCCCATATTGACAGCCATGGGGTACTTAGTGCTCCGGTGAGGACAGGACTCCTCTTAGGTGGCTTATGGACCATTATATGATACGATTGTGCGAAGTACCGGGTCACTGCAGTATCAGCTGCAACAAAGTTGCCAGCGAACTGCCAAGAGCGCATTCGGAGAACAGATCTTTAGCTGTGGAACGATTGATAAGTAGGCCAACTCTTTAGAAAGACAAGAGAGTGGATCTCTGTAAAAACTGAAAGCTAGTGAAGTGATAGGAGTAACTGAGGCTGAATTAATCAAGAACTTAGTTGGCCTTGGAGTCGGACTTAAAAATACATAGGAGTGTGATATTAAAAATAACGAAATGCTGTCCTTTACGGGGTCCTTCAAATGGAAAATCGGGTACTACAGAAATTAAAACGATATGTGAGATAAAGATGAACTGTAGACAATTGAGCATATTACCCACCACTGCCAGTGACTGCATATGTAGTAAAAATATATTCAAATATATTTGCTAACATTGTCATATCGGCAAACGTAGTAATACATTAATACCTTGTTAATTTTTATTGGACTTGTCAAGATTTCAGTATCACCAAAACTATTTTATTTATTTATTTTTATTCTTTTTTTACAAAAATACAGAATTTTTATATAACGGCTTTCAATTATTATTTATTTTGACTTCTGGCTTGTGTAAGTTATTCTAAAATGTTAGACTTATATATGTTCGCACAACTTTACTCGTAAATTAAAGTACCACAATGTTAAATTAAAGACGAGTAATCCCTTAACAACAATGAGTTTTAAAAAGTTATTTTAATATTGTTTCATCATTATAATATATTCGAAATTGTTTTCATATTTAATCGAAAATATACTTTTTGAATCAAAAAACGTACGCCTTTATATATATTTTGGCATTTTAAAATCGACTGTGAAAAATTTGCACTTTACGGTTCTTGTCTTTGATATAAAACTAAGTCAAAAACCCATAAGTTTTATGTTTAACTCAATGTTGAACATTTCCAAATTAGCAAAAACATTTTTTAAAGATGAATACGTTAATTCAAAATTATTTTATATAAAGGGTCCGCCAAATAATTTTTTTTTTTTTTTAAATGCTATATTGAATATTTTCTCAAATTTCTTTTTTTTATTTGAAAGTACAATCCTTCCGGTTAATAATGGAAAATAATTTCATTCAAATGGCTGCCTCGGCTGGCCATGCAGTAGCCTACATGATCGGTTCAATTTTTAAGCACATTATCGATTGTGTGCAGCTGTATTTCACCAATGGCTTCACGAATATTGTCCTTTAAAGCATCAATTGTCTCTGGCTTGTTGACGTAGCACTTATCTCTGACGGCACCCCACAAATAATAGACCAACGGTGGCCAAACCACATCAGCTCTGCGGCTGATAATGAGATCTCAAAAACAGGGTGCAAAACATCGAGTGTAGCTTCGGCTGAGTGGCACGTAGCGCCGTACTGTTCAAACCAAATGTTGCTAATATCCTCCTCTTCAATTTTTGTGAACAAAAATTCATTTAACATGGCCCGATAACGATCGCCATTGACTGTAACGGCCATTCCTTGTTCATTTTCAAAGAAAAATGACCCAAAATCCGCACCAAACAGTGACTTGTCTTGGGTGTATCGGCTTTTCAATGTATGCGTGCGGGTTTTCTGTGCCACAAATGCGACAATTTTGTTTGTGTACATACCCGCCAAGAACAAAATGAGCTTCATCTGAAAAGATGATTTTTTTTGACAAAATCGGCATGTTCTGTAAGTCGATCGCAGGCCCACTTAGCGAAGCGAAAACGCATTGGATGGTCAGTTGGCTTCAACTCCTGAACCAATTGGACTTTGTATGCCATCTTACCAAGGTCTTTATGCAAAATTCGTCTAAATGATATTTCCGAAATGTTCAATTGCTGAGAACGACGGTGAATTGATGTTGATGGCGCTTCACGCACACTTTCTGCTACACCTGCAATATTCTCGGGTGCACGCACTGTTTTTGGCTTTTCACGCTTTGGTTTATCGATGAGGATGCCAGTTTCTTTCACTTTTTTCACAAAATAACGAACATATGGAGCTGACGGTGCTTCTCTTCTTCCAAAATCCGTACGCAATTTTCGCATACATTCTGCAACACTACCATGATTTTCAAAGTAATGTCGCAATATTTCCCAGCTTTGTTCAAGCGTAAGCATAACCATGTTCGTTCAGCGGAAGGATAAAACGAATTATCTGTCAAATCAGACATGAGCTAAGTGTTACCATTCACGAAATAAGCACTTGTTGAAAAAAAAAACGTTAGATGGCGGACCCTTTACTTTCAAAGTTGTTCAGCGTTGAGTTACCGTTAAATAAGTTCAAGTTGCAAAATTTTTAATTCAACAAAAAACCACTTCAATATTAGAATGTGATTTCTCTCTGTGTAGCAATCATGATGCTTAAAAATAACAATTTTTTAACTCGTCAGAAATAAATGCTGCTTTTAGATATGAACATTGAAAAAATTTGTGAATAAACTGCTGCACGTGAATGTGTATGATTTTGGCGACAGCAAAAAATTATATTAAAATTCAATATCTTCCGCTACGTTTTTATACCGATATTTGCAACATGATGCATTAACAAAAGCATTGAATGCAATCACTGCAACAACAATACTGTGAGAAAACAGCAGTAGTAATCTAATACACCAGGCTTTGTACACTACACCGCCTTGTATGGCAATGCTACAATGAAAACAATGCGAAAAAATTACACAAAATAATCATTATAATTATGATCTTAATAATCATTAAGGAAAATGTAGAAACTTAGGCAACATGTTGAAATAATATTTTTTTTTTGCTGCAATATCCAGCTTTTGTTGATGCTACACATATGCACGTATCATAGAAGGATTTTTTTGTACCAAATATTCCATCATAACTATCTCTCGAAATGGCTTTCATCTCTTTTCATGGGCAGAACATACAAGCCTTTTGGAATCACTCAAATTTCATTGAAATTTTTGAAAGTTTATAGACGCAAGTCATGATTAGAATGACGCGAAATGTTTGTTATTGTTATTCCTGTTGCCATTGCTAAAGCACTGATGTACTGAATGACTGACTAACTGACAATAATGCATGCATGCACTGAAATAGAAACTTAATGAAAAAAAAGGAAAAAAGAACGTGAAAGAAAAAACAAAAATTGAAAATATTGCACTTTTACGAGTTTAAGGTCAGTGTTATGCGATAGGAAATGTTCATATTTTCGAGCAGATATTTCAAAACGTAAGTATCGTTTTAATGAAAGAAAATAAATAAATGCTTGAAAGGGATAACGAGCGAATAGCTTTTTTTTAATTCATGTTAAATGATGACTACAGCGGCGGACATTTTCACGCATTTTTATTTTTAAATCATCTTTATAATTCCATGGAACTCAACGTAAATTATTGGCCTCTATTTTTATCTACTATTTTATTATCGTGCCAAAACCATTATTGACACCAAATGCTGTGTGTCTAGTGAGATTGGAAGAGAAATGTTCTTTACACTCCTGCGGCAAAATACCATATTTGAACATCAATATTTTGTTACAGTGTTGACAGACCCTGACCACCACTAAAAGTATAAAATAATCTAATGAGAGTATTACAATCAGAAATAATCACCTTTGTCACCAGAAGTGACACAAACAGTCCTAGACGACAACACATTTTGGAACTAAACACAGAAGCCTCCGAGTTCCGTAGCAAAGGTAGGAATAAGTCCAGCGGTGTAGTCCATTCTAATTCCAGTCAAACCAAGTTTTTGAGGCAAAAGTCCATGATTGACATGATCAAAGTCATTACTAAAATCAGCATAAATAACATTCGTCTGAGCCTCAGCAATAAGGCCGCTACAAACAAGCTTAATAAATTCAGGAAGATCAGTGACACTCTTAAAAAAACCATGCTAGAAAGTGGACATCACATACCCCACATGAAAAGAAAGAAGCACAGTTATGAGCTTCCCCATCAACTTAGGAATAGCATTGAGCTTAGCAATGCATCCATATTCCAGTAAGTTCTATCCACTACTCGACTTAAGCAGCGGAATAATATGCGACTCCCTTCAAATAGGTGTAAAGGAATCCATTTAATGTAATGCGCATTAGATGGCACGTAGTTCTTATAGTATTGGAAAAATTATTCTAAGTTTGCCAGTCGCTGAGTGAAGAGTGAAAGTAGAAATTATAGCCTGAATGAATTTATTATATACAGATATTCGCTGCCTCCGTATAACTGGGGCAATAAAAGCGTGTCTAACAGCGATCTAGATTGGTTTTACAACGCTTGACATCTATGCCATAAGGGTGACGACATACCGAAATGCGTCGAGAAGTCTGTCCATTCTACGCAAATTGGGCGGAGAACCATCTTCGGTCCTGGATGTTATGTCTTTAGATATGTGCCCTGACAGAAGATTCAATAATTTATGTCTCGAACTGGATTGTTGGTCAAATTGGACTTTTGCGCTAAACTGGTATATCGATGGCTCCAAAGTAAATAACTCTGACAATGTTCATGGACCTAACCGAGACTTGTCTATTCCACTGTGAAAATCAAGGGGTTTCCTTAAGGCTGAGGTCTTAACCATAGCTATATGTACGGGGATCAACCTGGACAGTGGGGTCTATGGTAAGACTATTAATTTATTTTAAGATAACCAAGCTGCCTTAAGGACACTTGGCTCGAATCATATGACATCTAGACTGGTCAACTATTACGTACTTTTGCAAAAGCTTTCGCTTGGAAATGATGTCCACTTGTTTTGGATACCTGTACACTGTAGGGTAATGAAATAGCGGATGCATTGGCCAGAAAAGGTTCCATGACGATACGAAACCTTTTACTACTTACTACCACCCTCAATCTCATCAATAATGGGGATATTGTCAGATGCTTGGAACACTTGGACTTCACACACTAGGGCGACGATCAATCTGCCATTTGGAAGTCGCTCTGAGGTTCTCATGTATCGCCGGCCAGACTTTAGATTCCTAATGGAGTTTCTTACGACCATTGTGGCCATTGCGCTCTCAGCATATGAAAAGGATGGCTGTCACGGATGTGGATATTTTTAGATTTTCTTTACACTTAAGTCGTGTGAGTTCTTGTTAGATTTAGATGGAGATGCTTGGAGCGGCAGAGGTCCTCATTGAAAACCATATCTGGCATACCATTAGGGTTTTAACTATGCTGGTATACATAAAAAAGGCAGCAGATCTTTGAGCAATCTATAGAGCGGAGGGGACACAATGGATCCCATAGGTCTCAGTGTCCTGCAATAGTGCCTGCACGGTATGATGATAATGATAATAATGATACCAAACCCTGAATTAGAGTGTCGCCTGTGCAGGGAGGAAGAGAGGACGACGGAGCATAATCTCTGCTTTAGAAAATATTCTGAGCATTTTATTGGGCATGAACAAGTTCGTCGGCTACCCATTAGAGATACTGTTACTTTCATGCATAAGGTAGAGGGACTCCTTCTGCAGATTGGGGATTTTACTGCCGCTGACTAATGCATTAATGGGTCTGATGTACCGCTTAGCACAATATATCTTTCTAGGTAGTATTGCCATGGCCATATTACACCAAATTAGGGGTAGAGGTGGTACAAAAGTCAGTCGCTGGCCCCAAATTAAGCACTCTATATCCAATTTAAAAAATTCTGAAAGATCGCATTTCCCAAAGCCTCATGTGGTATTTTTTCAGCGTGGGATGTTGAAATAGAAAGAGCAAATTCACCTCTTCTTCTACCAAGTCATGACAGATACGACAAAGGTGGTCGTTCTGCAGTTAACTTTCCATCATACAAAAGCATCACTTCACTTAACGCCAAGAACGAATATAATCTAAGATTGTGCGGCACCCATCGGAACATATAGCAGTCGAACCGCTCAAAGTCTGGACTTTAAGTGGGTGAGGTAAGACTTTCCAACCACATTTTGCTAATAGTTTTTAACTATAATTACCATACAGCTATGGCGTTCTCATGTCGGATTGTTACTTAATGTAGCTCTAAACGAATCAGCTGCATTGAATACAGATACCTTGTTATCGCCTAAGCCGTTTTCATAATAAATCGCTTTTTCTCTTCTGACAAAGTAGATATTCGGTTTAGAAGCTGATTTGTTTGGTTTGCCTGACTTCACCTACAAGTTCTCACACTTCGCTGTCATTTCATTTAATATTGTTTAATAGGCACTCAAGTCACCCGGCTCCAAATGAGTCACTTGACCAATGATTTCTGCGGAAGTTGCGGGTATGAGGAGGAAGGAGAAAGAATTCCTTACCTACTATGCACAAGACCGCCGTTATGTGGCAAAAGAGAGAGATACGTGGGTTTTTAATATGCCACTGGGCTTACGGACAGACGTTGGGAAGCTTAGAGGTTTTATTATTACGCGTGGTTCCGGGTGTATGAGGTAGCTACTTTTACGTTCATTTTTCATCGCTATGTTTTAGCACCTTGTCTTATCCCTGTCTTGGATGTCAAAATCACCTCGCCTGAATAACACAAGCCATCTGTTGCACATTGACATCGATGGAACATATAAAAGCAAAGCTTTGAGTACTCGATGTGTTATAACTGATTTTTTTCTTTCTTTTGATTTTAATAAAGAAATCATTAAAATAATGCTTTGTTGGCATAGTGATTGAAATTTGTAAAGCAACTATGCGTCAACGAGTAAGTCAAAATAAACGACAAATATTTACCCTCCAAAATGTCATAGAACATATTGAAAATACAAACCATGTTTAAAATATACGCCATCTGTTAATAATCCGGCATTTTAGGCTCTACACTCAATATATTGACTTAAATTTGCGCCTTGTAAACACAATTGGTTGGTACTGATTTAAAAAAGAAGGAAATTTTCGTGTCTTCAAGTGTAAAAAGCAATAACTTTCATTTAAAAATATAAAAATTTAAATAATATCCACTTAAATTCCATTAATAACGTACGACACATACTTAATCTATATGCCACACTGAAATGCGATTAAAGAGGACAGGTTAGAGTATGTAGTACGAGTATATCATACTTTTAAAACAAGCATTTAACAAAACGATATGCTGTATCCTGCTGATAGTGGTTGTGCGTGCGGTGGTAAGACATTAATATATAAAAATAAAATAACTTTTTAAATGGTATGTTTAATGTGAGAAATTCTCTCTCTCTCTCTTTCTCTCACCTCTCTCTCTTTCACTTGCATGTATAATTTATTTAAGTCTTATCAGAGGTTGAACATAAATTTAAAAGACACAAAAATTATGCAACATTTTTAATGTTACATCTTTATGAAGCTGTAAGCGGTTAAGGAGGAGTATTCATACTTACAAGATAAATAATGATTTGTTTATAAAATTAATAAAAAAAAAACTCATTGAATAAAATATTTAAAATTTAAGTGTAAAATTATTTTAATATACTTTTGCCAAAGTTACCTTCCTTAGGAAAAAGAAAAATTAAATTCAATTAAACTCTTGCTGTAAATCTTCCTTTAAACTGTCTTATCATATAACTGATAGACCTCCTGCTGCTTAGCATATGAGTGTTATATGGAAGTAAAAGCTCGTTAAGTATACGCTTCAATGGCCCATCATTGTGTGTTCTTTTAAAGTAAATCTCTTTTAGCCTTAAATGTTTTTTATGTATATTTTATACAAATAAAATTGTATTTTATTTTGTCTTTTTTTTCTTTAATAGGTGCTTTTAGGTTGTTCAGGTAGTCGTTTCAGCAAAAAAATAATTTTGCAAAAAAAAATTTTTTTTTTTACTTTTTTGGATTTTTGTTAAATCCCTAATCTTTTTCTTTTCTTGAGGAATTTTTTGTTTTCAATCTTATTAAAGGTAATAATTTAAATTGAAAGTTATGAAATAAAATCATTTTAATTTTCAGTAAAATAAAAGACAAATGCCTTAAACTGTGGAGGTATATTAAATCAAGTGGTATTTCAAGTCAAGTGTTTATATCATACACCACATTAGTTGATAGATTTTACTGGAAAACTATTAAATTCATAAAATACTGCGTCTACTTAATCGAAAGTACATGACGTAGCTGAAGCTATAAGCATCTTAATCGAGTAATTACAGCAAATTTGGACTAAAAGCTCAGTCTCATTAAAGGAGTATTAGACGAAATTCAATTGAAATCCGTAAGAGTTTTTAAAGGATCTTGCGAGAAAGAAAGAGGCACAAAAATTTAAAAAGTAAATAAAATAATCATTTTATTAAATCAAGAGAGGTTTAATAAGATCTGTCAGCGTTAATATCATGGTTACAGTATTCTTGGCAGTATTTTTTACATTATAGTTTGAAGACAGATTTAATACTGTTTCAAAGGAAAGAGTCTAGACTAAGAATGAAAGTGTGGCAAATTTGTATCCTCAATTTCTACAGCTATTGATGGTTGACAATCTAATAAAGCAAAAGATTTATGAGGGATTATAAAAGGGAAAAATTCATATTCTTATCTATAGCTTTGCATTGTCATCATTGCGACCAGATACTATAGAAGGACACTGCAATCCGTAGCATCTTTCAGCAGATCTGCAGCCTTTCTAAAAAACTTAAACAGATCTGAAACCGTAATGGTGGATATGTTATCCACTGAAACCCAATGTCTACCTATACCTTTCCATTTAAACCTAATAGAAAACCCACATTAACACAATATGTGTTCAACTGTCTCTAAAGCCTGTGAGTAGAGCCCACAAACATCCATATCTTTGACCGCCATTTTCTTCAGATGCGCTGTTAGTTCACAGTATATATAAATATTTGTTCCCGCCGTTCTAATATGGAACTTAGGGCCATAAAGATCAATGCCCACCATGCATATCCGAAGATTTTCGTTGTTATCATGATTAAGGCATCTAATTGCCTTCTCCAAGTATAGGCAGACCTTCCCCTTTTACGGCTTTCCTGGGGGTTCCAGTCTAGCGCTGTTCGTGTCGGATCATCTTGGGGTTTACGCAGCATATGACGAATATACTCCCTTTGCTTTTAAGGATTTCTACTGCTATAGGCCTTTGCCTTTTCACTGTCCACGGATCGACGTTCTATATTGTTCTCGGCCTGAAGGTCCTTATTATTTTTTTCAATCATCTTTTGATGAAGACCTGAATTGCATTAAGAGCACAGTTAATCCACAGTGACCCGTAAGAAAAAATTGCTAGCAACTTCACGTCCGGCTTAACATATTTGAGAACCTCAGAGCGACACTCAAATTGCGTACAGATCGCCGCCCCATAGTGGCAAAACCTTATGGCTTTGCTTAAATAGTGTTCCTTTTTGAATAAGCGCCAGAAAACAACGACCCGCCGCAGTGTGTCCAATTTTACAAGATGTCTTTATATACTGATAGCAAAGGCTTTGGGAGGGTGTAGGTAACAAGTTTGTTCACGTATGGCGCATGTCTCTACATGAAATGGAAAGATCTTTTAAAGTTATCAGAAATTGCTCAGGCAAGTATCACATTGACCATTTATAGATGATTTATAGATGCATCAACCACACCTCTCGAAAGGAATGCACAACAGCTGTTTCAGTAACTGCAGCTCAAGGAACGAACGGTGGGTAAGAAACCTTATACATTCCGAGACTTCTGATGTGACCTATCACCGGACATAAACTCTCTCAGTGGCATTGATTATAGAACTCTGACAGACTATAGTGTGGGGACTGAGCTTAATGATGACGAGGGGATACCCTTTTCTCGCTGATGGAGATTTTTGGTTTTGTAAGTGAAACTAGAGCGCATTGTAGCTTAAGTATAAGTTTCTTTGACTTGGGGCGGCATAGTTGAATAGTCCTATCGGCATTACTTAACTTTACTTAAGAGAGTAAAAAAATATGGCCACATTTCATTGGCCGCAGAACAGGCAAGGACCGCCTAGATGCTATACTGGCCATTTGACCAATTCCCTATAATTATTTCTATAAAAACTGTTATAATGAAGATGAGGAGGCTTACCGTCTTTTTATGATTTGCTAGAACGGAAAAGATTTTACGACAGGATCAGTCTTAGAACAAGCATTATACACTCATTGTAAGTGTACTTTACAGCTGCTGCCAGGCTAACAGAAGCTGGCCAAGAGTAGTAGGGATTTTGAAATGATAGTGGACAGACGGGACCTACAATTTTGTTATAAGTGAGCTGCCAACTTAACCTAAACTTCTAAAATTTTAAAGGAACGCCTGGCTGGCTGGTGGATACGGTATCGGTAGACGGTATCGACTAACGCCTTGTAGGTGTAGCAGCCCTCGACGGCTGACGTGCTCTGGTGCAGTATTCACTCTACGATGACATTAGGTATTTGGGGGCAATGGTAGTCATCGCAAAGGGGGATGTGGTGAACGTTAGTGGGTTCGTTGTTAGTTGGCGTCAGACCGGAGTATTTAAAGGAGAGATTGATCGTAGTGTCTTTAAAAGGAGGGATACTTGAGTTTGAGAATAATGGGTTCTCTTGCGGCATCATCTTACTTGCGGCGTGATTGTGTCGCTTATTTATTATTGTTGGTTTTTATTTTTGTTGTCTGTATTGACCATTTCCTTTGAGACCTACACTAGTATAAGCATTTATGATTAAAAGCCTGACTGACCACTTAATTCTGATACCACGTTAGTCGGAAGCCGGTTGTAGGTCCTGACCTGACTATGGTAAAGCCCAGTTGTGGGGACAATGTGCTGGGTGCGGTTTATACACAAATCTCTGCAAGTACATTCTTAACCATGTGCCGTGATCCATAGATTTACCAAAGTTTATGTCATGTTCAAATAACATGCCTTCGAATTTGGTACTCACATGTGATTTTAATCATATGTGGAGGCGTTTGTGAATGCTTTGTATTTACTTGTTCCTTTGGTACCGTGGGATATGCTAGCATGACAAAACTAAAGTTAAACTCTATGGCTTACTTACTAACATAGGAGCAATGGCGTTTTTGTAGTTATCGGTCTGTAAAACATTTAACCACTTGTGGGCTGTGCTAGCTGTTGAACTATTTGCAAAACCTTTTCATTCTGCATATTATCATCTGCTTTTGCTGTTGTCTTTTGGTCAGTTTGCGTTACATTATCTTCAAATTGCCAAAAGCTTCTCAAACAAATAACTTGTCCTTATGTCATTTTAAAAAGTAACACTATGGGAATGAACAAAAAAAAATAAAAAATCTGCAGGCACCGAATATGATGAAAAATTCCATAGAATATCAACCATATTCATGCCCGAAAGATTATCATTTACTATTGTGATACATTTTTATTTCAATTGTTGTTGTTGTAGTTACTATCCGGAAAATATTTCATTCACACTATGACATGATATTTTTCATAATTTACATACGAATATGTCTGCTAGATCTGGTAAAAGTATATTTTTGCCTGTTTTCTGATTTTTTTTATGTCAAACTTTAGCATTTTGGTATTTAAAACTTTATTACTTTATCCGAAAACCTCAAAATAAAATTTTATATATTTTTTAAAGTTTGGAGTCTGGTCAGAAATGCAAATGAGTGTTTATTATGAGTGTTTATTACTACAAAACTTTTGTTTTTCTTGGTATTTCTTTATTGAAAAATTATTTTGTAACTGATGCCATTAAAATGGTGTCATTCGAAACGATTTTCTGTCATAATTCTTCTTTAAATTTCGAATGCACTTGAAGAAAAAAAATTAGAAAATTTTGGTGATGTCTTGCAGCAATTTTGTACAAAAATTTGTATAAATGCTTGAGTTAAGAAGAGTAAAGACAGCAGCAGTTAAAGATTTGATAGTCATTTTAGGTTAGTAAAAGCCTGTTAATAGGTAATCTTATTTCTCTATATAATCTAACTTGTAGAGCTATGGTAGAAGCGTATACGATCTGTCAGGTGTACTGTTATGACGTGAGCATTATGATACGAATGTTTTTGTAGAGAACATTTATTGTCAACGAGACTTATTTTTTTTTTTTTTTGTGCTAGCAATGACATCTGTCAAACATGTTTAGTATACATCAAACCAGTGAACGAACTACATCACATTTTTCATCGTGTTAACGATGGCGAATTTTGTACCAGAAAACGATGATTTTTATTTAAAAAAAAAAATGCTACAGAGTTGCATCGAATGCTTGTCGAGCATTTATTTTCAGAACCCTAAACGAAAATATTCATGAGTTTATATGGCGCAATTATCAACTTTGGCTCCTACGTGTCTGGTGGGACCGAAAAGGTATAGATTACTACGAGCTCCTAAAGCCTTGTGAAACCATTAATACAGTTCAAGAACAAATGATCACTTTGAACCATGCATTGATCAAAAAACGACCATAATAGGTCACAAGACACGGCAAGGTAATTTGGCAACATAACAATGCATCTGCACACAAAGCAAAACCGGTTCAGAATACAATCAAAGCATAAGGCTGAAAGCTGCTACCCCACCCGACGTATTCACCAGACTTGGCAATTTCCGACGATGGTGCATACATTGGCTGAGCAGCATTTCGATTCCTACGGAGAAGTCGAAGATTGGGTGACTAATAGGTTTGCTACAAAAGACGAACAGTTTTATTGGCGTGGAATCCACAATGGCCTGTACTTTGAACAAAATGTTTTTTACTTTTCCATTTTCATTTCATACTGATACATCTTATACATCGATACCATCTTGGTCTACATTTAAATCGTCAAAGTCTAATTAAGAGTAAGTCTCGTAGAGTCCTTTAAAGTAATACACAGACAATATTTACACAGCTATTTCTGCTAGGAACTTGATGGATTACACTCTGGTATAACCAGGGACGACATACTCTTATTCTAAACAGGCAGTATTACAAGACTCTGCGACCCATGCAATCTATTGTGGCCCTTACAGTTTATAGTTTTTCGGCAGATTTGCTGCCTTCCTAATGAACACCAGCAGATCTAAAACCATATTGATATGTCATCCAGTGTAACTCCATGTCTATATATTTCTATCTAAACCTATTATGACCCAACAATCACACAATATGTGTTCCGCTATTTATTATATCTGTGAGCAGCGCAATCTATAAATATACGCATCAGTAACCGCCATTCTCGTCAAATCTATAATAGCCCATCAAATATTCTGTTAGGAATTACAAATCTGCCCAGCCATTCTTGAAAACCTCTAACCGACGGCCAAATTGCGAACTGATCGCCGCTCTAAAGTAACGAAATTCCCTTTGAGCGTTCCAATGTTTCAAGCCTTGATCAGATTGAGGATGGTTGTAACTGGGACAGCACAGTAAGGTCCGTTATAGGGTGTCATGGAACCTTTCCGAGCTACTTGTTTCATTAACATCACAGTGTCCAGGTTCCCAAAGCAACTGGACCATATTTATTAGCAAAAGCCTTTCCAACGTGCCAATATTTCACCCTTATGGAAGCCATACTGTCTACAACGATATATTACAGGTTTGGTTAAGACAGCGGCACAGCTCACTAGTGTTCAATGAGAGGTACCTTTTGATATCTAACGTTTCCATCATACAAAAATTCAATATGTCTTAGTTTTATATGAAAAAACTGAAGTTTTAATGGCAATATTTGAGAGCATGAAACTTTCAGAAAAGAAAATTCTACTGAGCGTATGAGTGATATTTATGAATTTTGATAAAAAAAAATTGCTTATACGACACACATTACATACAATTAAAAAAACAAAAATTTACGTTAAAAGCTAGGTACTTTCACTTTAGTGGAAATAAAACATATATTTACCAATCGATTTTCATGAATTATAGTTTATTTTATTTCTGTTAAATGCAACTTTATGTATAAATAGTAAAAGTGGTTAATATTTGCTGCTTTACATTTTTGTGAATTGAAAAATTGTGAAAATGAAAAATTTCATAATTTTTACAAAAAAAATTTTGTTTTTTATGAATTGCTTCTCAATACTCCTAAATGATATTGGAATGACTAAAGGCTGGTATAATATGGAATTCTGTAGCATATGGCTTAACAAAATTTAATAAGTCATTTCATTGCTTCATTGTATAAAGCAGCCTCTTCAAAAATCCCACATTTTAGAAAAAAAATTCAAAAAAAAAACGTATCCATAAAATGCTGATGATTTTTAAAGTTAGTCGACCATAGTGTATCAAAAAATATAGTGCTTTTCCTTGGGTAGAAATTTAGTCATACAATGGTTACTGAAAGTCCAATCCGAGAGTCGGTCTTTCGTTTACCGTAGTATGTAAGAAGATACCAATTGTTCCGTAATGGAAGCAAGAGCCATCCATCATGATATGTCTTTCTGATCATCATCCTTGCTAGTCTAGCTTTTGGTCTTAGCTGTCTTCTCTAGACTTAAAGAAGTCTGCTTCTTCTTATGCTGAGAAAGAGCAACAGTGCCCAATATACACAAGTTTATTGCTAAAGTTCGTGAAACTAGTTTCATTGTTGTTGCGCTAAGACCTAATCGTGCTCGTTTAGTGCCAACACCCGCAAATATCGAAGCTGTGGCTGAGAATATGCGTGTGAATCCGTCAACAGCAACTCGTCATCGTTCTCAAGAATTGAACATTTCAAGCACCAGTTTACATGGATTGTTGCGAAAAGATCACGGAATGATGCCCTAAAAAGTTTAATTGATTCAAGAGTTGAATCGGATCGTCTTAGCATCGCTAGTTGGGCCAACGCGAAACTGCACAATGATGTCGATTTTGCTAAAAAATCATCATTGCGTTCATAAGCATAACGGCCATATTTGTGGCTCAGAAAACCTAAACGTGATCTTACAGAAGCCTGTCCAGTGCGGCTTGTGGAACAGAGGCATCATTGTTAAATATTTCTTTGAAAACGAAAACGGCTTACGGTCAGTGGAGACACCTATCGCACCATGATAACCGATATTTTTATGGCCGCTCATATCACATTCGATTTATTGCGTCAAACGTTTGATGGCCATCTAATTAGCCGAAATGGTGATGTCAGTTGACTACCAAGAAGCTGCGATTTGACACCGTTGAACTATTTTCTGTGGTGCGCCGTTAAAAATAAGTATTATGCCGCCAAACCCCAGACAATTGAGCATTTGAAGGCAAACATTCGTGATGCTATTACCGAGATACGACTCCAAACACTCGAAAAATTTCTGAGCGGAACAATTGTACTTCACAACAAAACCATATATTGGGCAAAATAACAAACCGTTTTAGTTTTATTGAATTTTTAAATTTAAACTTTTAAATTGTCCACGTGATATTTGTAGCGCCTATCTCCTAGGAATTCACTTTTAAGGAAAATGACATACACTAAGCTCGCAAATGATTGAACATTTTTAAGCTCATTATTTTGAATATTGAATTTTGGACAAAATTTTGATATTTTTTGGAAGCAATGAATCGTTTTTCGCTATTTATCTACCAGACTAAAACGTTCAGTATGTGGGATAAAAAGCAGTCTTTATGCTAAATCCTGCCTAGTAAATTATCGTAGAGAACAATATATAACGAGCCCTGATAAAAAGCATTAATCTCTTGCCCTTTTTTTTGTCAAAAGTGTACTGTTTAAACATGAAATGAAAACATCTGGATTGCTGCTGCTCTGTGTTTAAAAACATTGCTTTAAAAATCATCTTTAGATTTTCTTTCAGTGTATTTTTAACATATTTGAGTTGTACCCTTCAAAACACATCAAAATATTTCGACAGTTTGAAGAGAAGATAGAGAACAGAAACCACACTATTAAAATACTCTTCCAAAAGATTATTAACACTGGTCAGAACTTGGAGATCACAAAGCAAAACTATTAAATATTTTCTCTCATATTTCCCTTTTTTTTATAGCTTTTAGTTTGAGGTCCAGAGAGTGTGGTTTTTATCAACTTATGAGTAGAAACAGGAAAAAAAGACCCACACAAAAGAACTCCCCAAAACTAAGACCAATAAAGGAAATAAAATGAAAAAGCACTTCCTTAAAATAACAAAAAACCTCTATTAAACCAAAGATAAAGAAAATTAAAGAAATTAAAACAAACTGTAAATCAAATAAAAGGAAAAAAGAAAAAAAGTAGGGGGATAAATTGAAATGTGCTTTTGAGATTCCCCCAAACTGTAAGAAAAGTATTAATTTCTTTTTTTTAGGTGTTAAAGTAAGAAATTTGTGTAACAAACAGATAACAATTGTCTTTAAATTGTTGTAATTAAATTTAAAATTTTGTAATTACAAATGTTGAACACGACAAATAAGAAAGGAAACATTTGTAACTGCTTTGAGATTGCCAAGAAGACAGAGCATAAGAAAAGGGTTCTTATTTTTGAAAGTGCCTTTAAGCACTAAATACTAAAAACTAAACATTTATTTTAATGTTATTACCCAAAGCAAATGATTATCTTTATTCCCCAGATAACATTGGTTATTTTCCAGATACTCTGCCAACTTCTATTCAATTATGGCGTAAGAAGCTTAAGTGTAAGTGTAGTAGAAAATATGATTTTTATGCCATAAGAGCTGTAAATGGTTTCATTAAGAGAACTAAAAATAAAGGCAACTATAATACGAGGGTAGTTTTATTAATTTGTAGATTTTTTTGATTTATATTGTAGTAACTTATATCATAACAAAAACAAATAACAACATATAAGAAAAAATAATAATAATCAAATACAGTTTTTTGCCTAAAATCATGACCACCACTTGAAAATCGCCAAGGGGAAACCAAAAATACTTTACTTAGTTCCGCTGTGGAATTACGTTCTCGTTATCATATCTAAAACAGTGGACTGAATTTATTTAGGACCTTCAACTCACAGATTTAATTTCGATATGCAAAAAGCAACGATATTTCTTAATTGTAAAGGGAAGGCTGGTGGTAGCGGGGTGTAGTGGTTAGAGTACACACCTATAACGCAAGTGACCAAGGTTCTGATCTCCAGCAGAGACAGTACGAAAAAATTTTAAAAATTGCGGTTTCGAGTGTTTAATATAGAGGCTTCAACCTCCTTCCAGACAAATTCATCTAAAAGAAGCCACCCTGACTTTCCAACTTACCTCTGGCGATGATATCAAACTTCAGACGAATGATTGGACCTGCACACAAAGCAAAAACACTTTAGGATTCAATCAAAGCATTGGGCTGGTAGCTGTTACTCCACACGTCTACTATTTTTTTTTCATCGATGGGACATGCATTGGCTGAGCAGCAGTTCGATTCCAACGATAAAATCGAAAATTGGGTGACTAATTGGTTTGCTTCAAAATACTAACAGTCTTATTAGCGTAGAAATTGCAAATTGCTTGAAAGACGGAAAAGATGTGCCATCGCTGGGCCAATACTTTGAACAAAATGTTTTTTACTTTCACGTTAAAATTGAATGCTTTATTTGCACAAAAAAAAACGCTCATTTCATAACAGTGCACAAGAGAAGTGGAAGTCACGGACAAACTAAAAGAGAGAGAGTATTCCAGTAAAAATGTAAAACAATATAAGCCAAATGGCTACAACGGCTACTCTTGCTTACATAGATACAAACATAGTCGGCCTTTAAAACCTCCTTTAAATTGGCCCACCTCATGCAGGGCTTTTAGCTCAATCTTTTGATGCCCACTGAGTAATGCATTCAATTCTATTTTCGCTAGAGCACCTTCAGCAGTTTAACGACATGTCAGAACCAGAGCAGCGGATGGATTTTTACATGAGTAAGGTCCATGTTGTTGTGTAGCTTGTATGACTCTTGGTTATTGTTATTAGAATGTGAAATGGCCAAATGCTTGGAACACTGGAATGATCAAGGAGGGCTTCGCCACTCTAGAGCGGCAATCAATCTGCAATTCGCTTTAATGAAGTTTCTTACGATCTACTATAGACTATGAGTGCATCAGAAATGGTTGACATTAACAGATGTGTTTGCTTGTAGACTGTGCTCACACACATCAGAGACAGCAGGCTTTTGATAGAGTGTGGCATATAGGACTATGCTACAAACTGAAGAAATTACTTCCAACACCGTTCTATTTACTTTTGAAACCGTATTTGACAGACAGAAGTTTCTTTGTTAAGGTCAAATGGACATTCTCTCAAATATATGATATCTAAGCATGTGTCCCTCAGGGGAGCGTGCTTGGACCAATCCTATATACAATTTTTACTTCAGATATTCCGCTTATAAAAAAGGTCTTAGTTGCAATCTCTGCAGACGCACTGGCATTTTAACAGCTGATACTTGCCCGAACAATGCAACATATAAAACAAGTGGAATATAAAAGTCAACAGCGATAAGTCCACCCATGTCACATTTTCCTTACGACGGGGTAACTGCCCTGAAGTACGTACGGGCAATAATCCTATCCCTCAAAAGGACTGCGTTAAGTATTTAGGAATGTACATTGACAGGAGGTTAACATGGAAGGATCATATAAAAGCAAAAAAGCAACATTTGAATATAAAAACCAGACGCCTATTTTGGCTACTAGGAAAAAATCTCGATTAAATTTGCGGAACAAGGTTATGATTTATAAAACAATTTGAAAACCAGTCTGGACCTATGAAATACAACTCTGTGGAACAGCCAGCAACTCAAATATTGAAATACTGCAAAGGTATCAATCAAAAACGCTGAGATCTATTGTCAATGCTCCATGGTTTGTTTCAAATTTTGCGATCCACAATGATCTATTTATTCCAAAGGTTGCTGACGCAATAAGAAGGCTAAGTGAGAGGAGACAATTACTCCCTTCAACATCAAACATCGTTATTTTCTCCAAAATACTGTTAAACACTTTTTATTAATTTATTATTTAAATTAAATTGTATTTCTTTTTTTAATTTTTAATAAATTCACTTAAAAATCACATCAGTTGTCAAAAATTCCAAAAACAAATTAGTTAACTTCTGCCACAAAAGCTAAAGGCTTTGTTAACAGGACAATAATAACATTTTCTTGGAACTGACACATCAATTTGGCAACTACCAGACCAAACCAAAAAATGATGACATTTATTATCTTGACCCTTTTTTGTTTAATTTTGAATATATTTCCATTGTTATTGTTGTTTTAGAAAATGATTTATAAGTTAATTAAAAATTATAAAATAAATCATAAAAAAAACAATTCCAAGTATATCTCGTAATCATTATCAACAGTAAGTCTGGTTTACTAGCAAAAAAGCAAGTATTTCGTATGGCATTAGAAGAAAACTAAAGTAATGTCAACAAAAATGTTGCAAACATCACTGTAGACAGGTAGATTTGTCTTATTTTATGTCTTTTGCAGAAGAAGGACTGACTATAGAGTAAGGCAGAGAATATCTTAAAGAACTAAGTAAAGGATAAATGTTTTCCGTAGAAAAGTGTAAAAGTAAATGAATTTGAGAATATTTACATACAAATTTGAAAATTAAATTGCTACAATAAACAACTCAAACAAACGTTTATTGTTTTTTTTTTTTTTTGTAACATTAAAACAAGGTAACAATGATTTTATAAGACAAACTAAAAATATATTAATGGGAAGCATGATATAAAAAGTCAGAAGTCAAAAAACTGTTCGCAAAAAAAGTAGTCCAACAACAGACAGTGAGGAAAAGATCAATGAATTCTTAAGCTAAGCAGGATAGCTGATGGAAAATAGACAGGAAATACAGAATATTGGCGAGCTTGACAAAGTTTGATAAGGCATTAGGACTTACCTGTAAGAACCTAGTGAACTGTGCCTTAGTCGACTGAAAACTGGGTGTAATTTAGTAAATAATTCACAACAATTTAGATTATGGTTTGCTCCTTTAATGTTAAGGTACTTAAGCATTATTTCAGTGCATACTTTCTTATTTTACCTTAACAAAGCTTATTCGATTAAGTCCATCTAAGTTCGTTAACATTAAATATAAGACTCAAAAGTATAATGGCACTGCAATAAAGCCGAAACTATTCAGTTAGAAAAAACATAGAATACAGTGTTAGGCTAGCTTAGCTATTAAAATATTTATAGATAATGAGTGTAATAAAGCTAGATCGTCTTTAGACCTCATGAAAGTGCTAAAAAATATAGGCATCGTTCTAATAAGACTATAATAATACTAAAAATATATCTATATATCGGCTGGGCAATCTATCGGTTGAAATTTGAACCAGCGGTTATTTCGAATATGGCAACATTTATGTCATTCCCTCACAAAATTCTGTTAATTATCGAGTTGATTTCCAAGCTAATAAGATGATTAATCTACTGTAGCTCGTCTTCATATGTTTGTGTAGTAGTGAAGATCCTTAATAAGTGGTGCTTGCAATCCTTACTTAGCGTTGTAATTTTTTTCCAGTAGTTGGCGTTTTTTAGGGTAAATAGGAATTGTGATAAATAGGAATTCCTTCAACTCGTAGTATGGGTCCGCCATTTAACGGTTTTTTTCAACAAGTGCTTATTTCGTGAATGGTAACACTTAGCTCATGTCTGATTTGACAGATAATTAGTTTTATCCTTCCGCTGAACGAATATGTTTGTGTATACGCTTGAACAACGCTGGGAAATATTGCGACATTACTTTGCCGATTTTGCCAAAAAAAATCATCTTTTCAGATGAAGCTCATTTTGATCTTGGCGGGTATGTAAACAAGCAAAGTTGTCGCACTTGGGGCACAGAAAGCCGATACACCCAAGACGAGTCACTGTTTGGTGCGGATTTTGGTCCAGAGGCATTATTGGGCCATTTTTCTTCGAAAATGAGCAAGGAGTGGCCGTTACAGTCAATGGAGATCGCTATCGGGCCATGTTGAAGGAATATTTTTTCACAAAAATTAAAGAGGAGGATATCTGGTTCAAAAGGACGGCGCTTCGTGCCACGCAGACGAAGCTACACTTGATGTTTTGCGCCTTGTTTTTGAAGATCGCTTTATCAGCCGCAGAGCTGATGTCGTTTGGCCACCTCAGAGCTGCAATTTGACATCGTTGGACTATTATTAGTGGGATGCCGTTAAAGATAAGTTTTACGCCAACAAGCCAGAGACAATTGACGCTTAAAAGGACAATATTTTGGAGCCATTGGTGAAATACACAATCGATAATGTGCTTAAATATTGGACCGATCGTGTAGGCCAGCCGAGGCAGCCATTTGAATAAAATTATTTTCCATTATTAAGCGGAAGGATTGTGCTTTAAAATAAAAACAGAAATTTGTGAAAATATTCAGTAGTTGTCTTTTATAACATTTTCAAAAAGAAATATTATTTGGCGGACCCTTTACAAGGAAGAATATAAAGAAGATGAAGTATTGGACGAGGAATATAAAAAACTGGACTTAAGAAGTGTTGCAGAATGGGTACACAGTGTGAAAAATAGACAGCAACAGTAGCAGAAATAAAAGAAATAGAAATAAAATGGCAACAACAAAAACAGGCAGAAAAGAAAACAAGTAACAGACAATAAACAACAACAACAAGCAACAAGAGCCGAAATAAGTAGATGTTTACATTTGCATGACTGCATAAGTACTATAAAGAAAGTAAAAGAAAAAAATGGAGTCTACCTGAAATACCGAGAGGTTCGAGAGCTTTCAAGTTTTGCTTACTCAGCCAGAGAGTACATCGATGCGGACAGAAGTCAGTTAATTTGATGTAAGCCAGACTCAGGCGAAGAGCTTTTCTTCACTTATATTTTCACACATACGTACTAACACGCACTAGCAAAAAATTAGCAAAAAAAAAATAAACAAAGAGAAGTAAAGAGAAAACAAATGGAAAAATACAGTGCAAAGTGGCCTGAATGCAGGACTCTCGAATTACTACCGAAATTATTAAATGCATTAATATTAGTTTTCCTGACGCTGGTGTAAGCTCGGCGAACGAGTTCTTGTAATATAAACTCAGCGTGAAGTGAGTTTATAAGGAGTAAGCGCATGAATTGAGTTGTGAAGTAAAAACCAGTTTAGTTGAAGGAGTAAAGAAAATTAAGTGTGTAAACCTCTGGTTGAAAGGGTAGTGATCGAACATAAGTTGTAACAATAAATGTGTTGGAAGATCTTTAGTCAGAGAGATCTGTAGAATAATTCTTTTTGTTTACAAAGCTATAAACAGACGGACTAATTAAGAACAAAAAATTGTTATTCCTCGTGAAAAGGTTACGAGCAGTGAAAAACAAAACTGTGTTGAATAAAGTATTTTAATTTAAAACCGAAACGCAAGTTTTGCTTTATTTTGACCGCAGTCTACGAACTCATAAATAAATGTTTTTCAAAGGTAAAAAAGTAACAATATATAGCTGCACATTTCTTATTTGTGGCATTTGCACACTACTCCTTCTTTTTCCTCCTTTGCAATTAGTGTTCATACTCCTAACATACAAATTTTGAAGCATGGCAGCCTCTACTATAAATGCTAAGTTTTAATACACACCATCTTTTTTTTGCGCCACTTATTACATGTCTCACTGTTAAACTTAACTTTTAATTTCCATTTTAATTTCTATGGCATTTCTTGATAATATTTTATTCTTTATTTCTTCAGCAATAATTTTTGAAAAATTTTCCATGAAGTAAACATTAAAATTTTACCCAATTACTTAGAATAAAATCGTTTTTGCATTTAAATTTCTAAGATTTAAGATTGTGAAAAATAAAATAAAAAAACAAAACTTTTTTAATAATTTCATTTAACATTTTCATACAACATTTATGTGTCATGTCAATGTCAGAAAAGAGATATCCCCACTTAATGAAAAAATTCATTTTCATAATTTTAATGAAATTATTTTATATTTTATATTCAGTCCGTCGTCTGCGTCATCTGTCCCTTTTTTCTATCGTTCAGTTTGCTCGTCTGTCATAAATCTTAGAAGTAAATTAAGTCGTCATACAATCAACAAATATTTTTGTGTTTTAATTCATAAGGTTTTCTTTCTTAAGGCAAAAATGGCAAATAATTTGAAGGTAAATTTTAAAGATGCAAATACATATTAAATATGTGTTTAGTTCTTCAACACTACACAGAGAAAGAAATTGTTTGCCATTATCCTTGGATACAAATGTTCCTGTTGAAGTTTTTAAAATAAATTTTAATGAGGTTGTCAGAACTTAATGTTGATGGTTTTTATTTTAAGTGTAGGATATGCAAATGTAAGAGTATTCTTAACTTGTCATATTAGTGAGAGAGAGATATTGTTTAAGTCGTAATTAAATTGAGAAATAAATCTCAAATTTGACTCGGTAAAAAGAGTAGTAATAGTAAATGGGAATAAACAGCATTATTAAAAAATGCTAAATATTTGACAGAAAGTCTTAAATTTTTAAATAGGCTAAGTGTTATGAAGATTTTGTCATTATTTTTTTATGTAAGAGGCCTATTAAAGAACAAAACATAAAGCATTTGGAAACATCAAAAAGGCTCATAAAATTAAAGAAAATTTTGAAGAATTTTTATTAAATATATGAAAATTTTGTTTAAAATCGTATCCTTAAGTACTAATAATTTTTTTTTTTTTTAATCTCATTTGTAATATTAATAAGTTTGTATAGGGTGGTGCGCCACTTAAAAGTTTAAATTTAAAAATACAATAAAACAAAAATGGTTTGAAATTTTGTCAAATTTATTTATTTATTTATTTGAAGTAGAAATGAAATATTATAACATTCATATGGCTGCCGCGGCTAGCCTCACAATACCCCATTTGATCGGATCAATTTACAAGACCTTTTTCGAGTATATGAGGTCGTATCACGGCAATGGCATCACAAATGTTGGCCTTACATGCTTAATTGTCTCTGGTTTGTCGGCGCCCCACAGAAAATAGTCCAACGATGTCAAATCGCAGTTTCTTGGCAGTTACTTGACATCACCATATCAGCTAATTAAGCACCCATCAGAAGTTTGACGCACTAAATGTTGGTGCCATGAGATTTACTGCAAGTCGCACCATTCTGTTTTTTTATATAAGACCAGCACCCAGGGGTGGCCCCTACTAATGCAGTGCATTGTGCTAGAAAATAGGTTGTGGAAAGGAACACAGAGGGAGTAGTGTTTATGGACGTTTGATTTAAATTTACTCATGTCGTAAGCGGCAGGAAATACTTTCGCTGGAAGATTATTCCACAACCGAACACTGCGATCAAAGAACGAATTCTCCCTATAATGTGATGTGCGATTTACTGGACAATCAACTACAAAGGGATGCGCTCTACGAGAAATACGAGTACTACGTAATAATATATGATTCTTAGGAATTAATTCCTTATTTTCGTTAGAACACATTGCGATATAGTACCGATAGAGCAATGAAACACACGCCCCATTGCGACAGTGCTCCAATGAATCGATAGAATCATGAATGAATCGTGTCGAGAAGCTTTAAAGAATTGTATTCCATTTTTGGTCGGATATAGGTCTTGTAAATATTAAATAGAGCAAATGGAGTGAAGTATTTCTTGCACCATCTCCAAAAACCAAGGCACTTGAATGCTTCTTTCGACACTTGAAATATGTGATCATTCCAACGAACGTCACAGTGAATTCTCATGCCCAGAACATCAAGAGCATCTGATTCCTCAATATCCACATTACCCATTGACACAGATGACAGCACACCACCACGTCTGTGTGTTAAAAAACAAAATTGAGTCTTACGTGCATTAAAGTCGATTCTGTTCACACAACACCACTCGAAGACCTTCACCAGGTCACTTGTGAGTGTGTCGTTCATATTCATCCTTCTTGACCCAACCTCCAAAAGGCTCGGTTTACGGTTAAAAGAATATGAGTGACAAATGTTGATGTCATCCGCAAAAGAGTGGATACTGTTAGAAGTGAGAAGAAGAAAGTCGTAAAAAAATATTAAAATAGGAGTAGGAGAAAGAACAGGGCCTTGCGGTACCCCTGAGTTTACCCTGAACTCGTCCTGTTGAAACCAAACATCATTCACATCAATACCATCAAGAACGGATACAAAAAAATCGGATATCATGGTGCGGTAGGTGTCTCCATTGACCGTAATGGTTGCACCTTTCCCATTTTCAAAGATATATGGGCCAATAATGCCTCTGCTTCCCAAATCGCACCAAGCAGTCAGTCGTAATAGGTGCATTGGCTTCTGTAAAATCACCTTTGTGTTTTTCGAGCCCCAAATACTGTAAATTAGTTTATTAACGTACCCACCAAGATGAAAATGAGCTTCATGCGAAAAGATGATTTTTCATTTACAATTTCGGACCAACTGTTTTTGTTTTGGAAATAAATTTCCAGTAAATCCCAACGTTGCTTTAGCGTACATCGATTGACTTCTTTCAGTGGAAATAATATAATGAATTTTGTGACAGAATAAAAGTATTAGTAAGTATTGCCAAATTCGAAATAACCGCTCGTTAAAATTTAAGCCAATAGATGACCCACCCTATAAATACAATCAGTTGAGATAGCTCTCCACTCGCTAATTACGCAAGTGGAAAAATGCCGACATGTCAGGCATTACACTCTTGCTTTCTTTCTTGATATTGAGGGGCTTTCAACAAGTTCTGTCCAAACTCTATCGCCAACGCTCTATGTGAACTTGGTATCGATTCTGGCCTAGTTGGGTTCACGGATCTACTCCTTAATTCTAGACTATTTACCCTCTTTTTCGGGAACATACAGACTCATCTCATAGAGTGGTGAAAGGACACCACCCAGATTAGTGCTCTAATGGAATCTTGCGATTAAGATGCTCTTCATTTGGCTTAACTCCTCTGACGATAGAGTCGTCGCTTATACGGACGATATCGCGATATATCGCAGACACTGTCGGACTAGCTCACTCTTGCCCTAGGCATTGTATCGGCTTAGTTTGGACTTAGTGTGAACCCTTGTATGACGCATACTCGCTTTATGCTGCCCAGTTTGGAAGACATCAAGCTTAGCCTTTGTCCAACGGTCAATATCTTGACCCCAAGCTACGTTGGAAAGCTACTTGTGCGACATACCGCTGTAAAAGAGCAGTGGATTCTAGATGGTATCTCAGACCAAGCATCATTCGCTGGATCTATTCGAGGTTATTGAACCTAATCTTCTATATGGTGCGGTCTTTTGGTAGCAACATCAGGCTTCTACGATGCTGCGGATTTGATTTGACAAAGATGATAATCAAGCGGCTATAAGATCTCTTTCGGATGTAACTTTCAGCTCCAAGCTCGTTAGGCACTGTCGCGATTCCCTTGAAATACACTCAGGGCAGTCTGGTGTCCATCTCATTTGGGTCCCTGATCACAGGAACTTTCTGGATAATTTTGTAGCTGATGAACTTGTTAAGGTAGACACACTTTTTCCGGACAGTCACCTACATGTAAGGGCTGGTGTACCGCTGTCCTCCGTTAAGCTGTCTATAAGTCGGAAGTACTTATTGGACGCTGATAAATCCTGGGCAGAGAAGGAATCTTACTTCATTGCTAGACTCACCTGGCCTGGATTGAATAGTAATGAGTTGCTTAAATTGGAAGGTAGGAGCATCTCATCTACTGTGTTTCTCCTCAGGGAGCACTGCATTATGGGTAGGCACACACAAAAGTTGCGCTTACTGGCGATTGAATTCTGTCGAGGTTTTATATAGACTGAGGAAATGGAGAGTGTGGTCCATGTGAGACCTCTAGATGATCCTCAAGAATAGTTAATCAGGACTTGGCGGCTAGTACTGGAGCTTTGCTTCAAGTGTGGTATCAGAATGGGCCATTATGTGTGCTCAAGTATGCCTAGATTCAACGAGGCTGCCACTCCCACCTTACCTAACCTAAATTTTATACCACATATTCATAAAAAATTGAAAATGCATTTTAAATAAATTTTACAAAAACTTTTTATGAAAAATATAAAATCAAAAACATTTCAAACTCTTTTGAAATGAAATGAATGTGGGTTGGTTGTTGAGTATATTTTTCACTTTTTTGAAGTTTCTATCCCATAAATTACCAAAAACTTTATTCCAAACAATTAAAATTGTAATGAGTAGTGCTCTTAATTATTTTCCCCACAGAGTTTTAATTTCGAAAGAAAAAAATCCATTTTATTTAAATGAACTTCTACTCCATTTCATATTAAAAATTAATAACAGTTTACAAAGCGAAAGCATATGAATATTTTAATAAAGAACCCTAGGAATTTAATTAAAATTAATATTCTTTTATAATTTCATTAAAATCATAACTTTTCTGGACAACAAATAATAAACATTTAAAACAATAATAGAAAGTACAAACGAACAAAAAATAATAATAAAAATATTACGAAAATATTTACAAATTTTTCTAGTGAATTAAATATTAAAATGTCAGTGTTTCGTTTTGTTGCCTCTTTTTTGTTTCTTTCCCTACACAGCTTGACGTTATTTTTTTGTTATTTTTGCAACATTTCTCAGGCAAATAAAACAATACGGCTGTAAAAATGTTCAAAGTTTTGTTGCAAAATCAAATGGTAACACAGAACAGAAAAAAATGGGGCAACACACAGAGAAACAATAAATAAAAGAAAAGAAATGAAAAAAAAAAACTGAAAATTGTTTAAATGAAATGAAATAGTTCAGCAGCGCAGTGTAATGATGATGCAGATGATGTTGATGGTGTTCTGTAGTAGTTGCAGAGTAAAACTAAATGGAAAATAGAAATTTTATTTCACGTTTTTATAGTTTTCCTGTGTGTTACCGCAAAACGATTAACAACAACGGGGTAAATCTATTTCATTTTTTTCTTTTTACGTTGCATATAAACAGGAGCTTACACACGGTAGAAATAGTTTTGTAATAAGTTAATATGTATGTAGTAGTGTGTTTGTGTGCGTGTATAAGAGCGAGAAAGGTAAGAAGGGAGTAAGGGAAAGAGAACATCGTTAACACTTACTTCATTTGTAACCAAAATGGTGTAAAATTTTATAAATACATGTGGCTGCAGAACTCTCTCTCTCTATCTATCTTTCTCTTTCACATACACATACCCTACACTAACACAGTTGACCTTAGTATCGGGTGTGTTTTTAAAGTTACACAAGTTCAAATCATAATCAAACAAACAAATGTATTTTCAATAATAAAACAGGCTTTGTTGGATAGAACATTTTATGATATACACGTATATAATATATCTAAATATGAGGTGGACTAGTGCAGTGGTGCTCGAGCTCCAGGCAGAAAACATGACGAAAAAAATTATTGTTGTTGCGAGTGTTTAATAAAGAGACTAAAACTTCCCTCAAAACAACTCCATCTAAAAAAATAAATGAAGCCAAACATCAGGCGAATGATCAGGAATAAAATTGGAACTCTAAAGTAAAGATCACCACCAATTAGTAGAGTTATTTACCACTACACAATCATATGGAGGGAGATATTGTGGATTAATCATTTGCTTAGCTTGAAACATCAAACTGATTAATGAAACTGAAATAAAGTCATTGATGCTTTGTGGAAAGTCCCTGGAGGGGTGATTGAGAGAAAAAATGTTTAAATATGTTATCGGCCATGTGGCCGCAAAAGGCGCAATCTGGGACACCAATTTTAACAAACTTTTCTCAGCATATGCGGCCGTATTTAGCCAATAACTCTTCGAATGTTGATTTCCCGGTGTTTAATTTTCTCTGGCTTATCGATGTAGACAAGTGACCCAAAACAAGAAAATCCAATGGGGTTGAATCATACGATGGTGGTCAATTAATTGAACCATTACGTTAAATTACTCTTTCATCAAAAGTTTCTTTGAATAAATCAAATGTAGCGTGTACTGTGTGGCATGCACCTTCGTCCTAATTGATCCACATGTCAGCAAGAATAAAATCATCTAGTTGAAGTATGAAAAAGTGTATAATCATGTTCCTATACCGTGCACCATTGACGGTAACATAATGAATAACATAGTTTTTTAAGATACTGACAAAAGGCAACAACTAAACAAAGAGCAACTGTCAGCTGTTAAATCTGTTGTCAAATAAAGCACTGTTGTCAACTCATAGTCATGAACCTCTATAAAACACCCGATATATCACCTTAAGTTAAGCTGAACAACTAAGACAACTTCTTCTAAATTGTTAGCATACATCTGGTCATGACAGACCCGGATACCATGTGGTCCATTGTGATGATCCAATGCAAAAGAAAACTTATAAGGAGTGAGAGAAAGAAGAAAAGTAAAAACACTAAAGCATTCAGTCAATACACATGCTACAACCAGCTGAAGCCTTTGGCAAACGGTTGGATAACGATAGGGACAGTACACGAAAGAATGGTTAGAGATTGAATCTTAAACTCACATAAGAATCTATGCCTCCTGCCCCAAAGACTAGGATATAATAGGTGTTCGATCGCCTCTAACTCTTTTTCGTCCTCGCGCAACTTACAGTAGTCAGTGTCAGTATTTGTCCATCTACAAGTCATCGCACGAATACTGCAATGGTCCGTAGTAACGCCCGTAGCCAGCTTAAGTTTACTAGGTTCTCAATGCACCCAATCTTATTCCCGATCATCTCCACTGTCTTTCTAGCCGAAAAAAATTCCGCCTGGACACAGCACTAAACTTAAACGAACAACTAAGATTAATTTATTCTCAGTAGACGATAGCACTGGTGCTTCGTCTTAAATCCGTGTGAAACAAAGTTCATACCGCCAAGAGACGGGTCACATCACTATCAATCATCACGGCTCGCTATCACCACATACACGCTCTCAAAACTCATGGTCGGAAGGAAATAGTCACTTTCTCTACTACTCAAATTCAGACAGCGCATGACACGCGTATGTATTTAATCAGCATCCTATCAAAAGCTCAGTTCCCTGAGCCGTAAGGAACTCCTTGCCGCTTGAAACTGAATTTAAAGGTCACATTACTGTGACTCAGAAACTGTTGCATGTCAAAGATGCTTCTAATTTTCTCGCAGAAGGTCATAGCGTGGGCAAGTCAACTTGGGTCCAATAAATCATCGTTCAATTTTAATATTTCTAAGAAGGTAAAGATAAAGAGCTAAACGAGAAATGGAGCCAAATGGTGCAAAATGTCAAATTAAGACCAAGTATAAAACCAAATAACAGCAAACCGGGCTGCCAAAATAGGGCATTAACCTAATAAACGGCCCTATATTCCCCAACTGTTTAATCGCGAGATCTGAAATGTCCTAAAAGTACCTCAATTCTAACAACCTAGAGTTACTCTTCCAGCACGGAACACAAAGTATTAGAGGATCTAGAGGTCACGGCACCCGGTTAAGAATGTAACACCACACCTCCCCGCGATTTGGGTATAAAACACAACCACCACATTTCTCCCACAAGCGGGTCTCACCGTAGTCTGCCAGCGGCCATGGTCCCTGGGCACCCGATACCCTTGGTACCAGAATAAAGCCTCAATTCAAGCTTCGTGGTATAAATACTCAAAAGAAACATAACGTAATAACATAAAACACGACAATAAACGGGGCCACCCTTACGGGAGAACTCAAAGTGACATCGTGTGCCATGGACACAATACCCAAGAACAAAAACACATAAAGTCAAGAATAGACTAGTACGCAGCACAATACGCTGATCAGCAGCAAACAGCAAAACTATCAGCACATCGTCGGCAATGAGCTAAAAAGTCTGGCCAGGAGCCTGCTAAAATGGCGGTGAGAGTTTAACCTCCGCTAACAGTGCTGTTCCCCTAGACCTAAATACTGCCAGGGCACATCGGCCATCCTCCCAAAGGTAAGACCGTCTAACAAGGGCATACTGAAATCCCATCCCCATACCATCTAAATCTCTAATGTTATCATAGTCCAGGCATGCAGTCAGTACATACCTCTAATCCTCAGTGCCCATCCCACCGGCAGTCCGCAGGTTCAGTCCGGCCAGTCCCGATACAGAAGGTGAAAATTCATCTCTTCCTCCTGCATATCTAAACAGATTATCTTCGTAAGGAATTTTATTTACAGTATCTCATGGTAACCATCACTGTATAAATACTTGTGCTCTGGGAAAACTCAAGTTATCTGGTTACTTGTTCCATGAATAAGAACCTTAGAGTTAAATCGCTGATCGATGATACATATTCTTTACTTACTCACGTCCGATAGTCGTAAAAGTACTGTGTTTTCAATACAAGATATGAATATTACACATCTAAAGGGTGCGCAAATTTGAGGTTAGGAATTAAATTGACTTAAAAACAAATTTTTTGGACAAATTCAGTTTTATTCATACCAATATAAAACAGAAATATGGGAATTATTAATGGAATTTGATGTCGGGCATATGTCGACCTCTAGCACGTCGCCAGACATTTGCTCTGTTCACCAAATTTAGAGCCACATTTTATAACAAAGTTTCGCTTATATCTTCAATGCAGCGTCAAATTTCATCTTTCAGAGTGTCCGTTGTCCGTGGCTTGTTCATGTAAGCCCGGCCTATTATATGACTTTAGAGAAAATAATCCAGCGGCGTTAAATCACAAGAACGAGACGGCCAATCGACATCGCCAAATCGAGAAATTAACCGACCGGGAAATTCTCATGCCATAACTGAATTTTGTAGCTGGCTGTGTGGCTTGTGGTGCCGTTCTGCTAAAACCAAAGGTCACTGATATCAACATTAGCCAATTGTGGTCACAAAAATTTTTTTATCATGGTTTGGTAACTCAGGGAATTCACGGTGACGGCGTTTTCTTATTCATTTTCAAAAAAAAAAAAAAACGGTCCGATGATGCCGTTTAAACACAAACTGCACTTTCTTTGATTTTTCGAGGACTGTTTGTGGATTTTGTGAGCCCCATATATTATGTTGTTTGATAATTTTGTTGAAAAATTCGTTTTTTTTTTCGTTCAGTTTTTCAAACAGCCAATTCACAAGCGTTCGACCACAAACAATGATCGGCTGGCTTTAATTCTTGAACAAGTTAAACTTTATAAGTGTGAGGATGAGGATCTTTATGCAACATGTTGCACAAAATTACTCTGGTGATGCCTACTTGTTGCGAACGCCGAGGAGTTCATGTTCCAGGCTCATTCTCAACACTTTGCTGTACAGCGGTTATGTTTGCATCATTAACAGTACCGTGAGTCTCAAATTTAGCGATTAAATTACGCACGGCGGTCTCAGAAGGAGCCTGATTACGAGGAAAAACGGCTTGAATTTTACAAAGTGATACAGTAAAATTTTCACCATTTTGATAGTAAATTTTCACATTTAAAATTCTTTGTTCAAGAGTGTAGCGTTCCATAGTTAAAATTTCCAAATTTTTCGCTAAATAAGTGTTAAAGGCTGACAGCTCAATTCTTGACTTCTAATCATTCTACAGCCAATTTACTTCCTAATCTCGAATTTGCCCACCCTGTATAATACTCCCGGAGCATCTATTGCAAGAATAGACGCCTTGCAAATAAATGTTAATTTTTTATAGATCATAGCACTTCCCCTACATATTATCGTTGACATCATTAGCTGCCATAAAACCCATATTATTTCTCTGCAATCAAAACTATAGCCATCATGTGGTCTCTTGTCTAGACAGCAAAAAATCAAGTGAAATGAATTTAAGTCCACAGAGCTTATCGTGCCCGCAAACCTTAAATGTCCTTTTAGACTTTTTCAGTCAACATATTACCAAACTACAACATCTCTCATAGACATCTGCTATTGTAGAGCGATCGACAGATTAGCTAGAGGACAAAAATGATTACAAATGAACTGTACAAACAAATGTCTTTTGCATGCCATGTGATCACAAGAGGTTAGAAAGACATAGGTTTGAACCCGGCACTTAAAATTAATATGTGATTAGTCTACTCAAGCCATTGAGTTTAAAATTTTTTTTTTGAAAATTCGAAAAATAACGGCAATTGCGTAAATATACAAACATCTTTAAATAAATTCCAATAAAACTAAGCGAACTTCAATGAAAGTAATTACGGAACAAACTTATTGCTTATTTAGTCTATAGCATTGAGGACCTTAAGATTTTCCTGCTTTAATTCAAAGATTTCAATTACAAACTTTGCCAGGTACTGTTTTATAAGCCAGCCTATACCGCCTATAGCTTCCATATTAGTTTTACATTTATTTTTCAGTCGATTTGCAAATTGTATAGATGTGTGTGTGTTTTAACACAATATGTTAACTTTTCTCTCTTACTCGTTTATACACACACATACACACACACACATATTCACTTTCTTTTTTTTTGGTTAAAAACGTTTTGCATTTATTGTGCGACACCACAAAATACTCTTCTAACACCATGTGTTACTATTTTTGCCACATTCCTTCTTTCTCTCTCTCTCTCTCTCCTTCTCTCTCTCTCTTTTATTCACACACATACATTAAAACTCTCGCATAAACATGGCTTATGAGTATTTTGTTGTTACTGTGATTGTTTTGACTTTTTCTGTGCATTGTTTTCATATTTTTGTTTTTGCTTTTGTTTTGTTTTTGTTTTTGTTCTGTATTTCAACTCACATTAGCTGTGTATTGTCGCCATAGTATGCGCTTTATGCTCATTTCGCTTTACTTGTTTTCCCATCAGCGTTATTTGCGATGTATATGCTGTATATGAGTAAGTGAGTGTTTATAAACTTTGCGGTAATTTAGGGTTTTGTATAAATGTGATACAGCTGTTATTAGCTAAGTAGTAAGATTGGTAAATACCATAATGAATAGAAGAATTATTATTAATTATTTATTACCCTGTACTTACACCAATGCGAGACATCTAGTTTATTATGTTTATGGCTGTATATTCTGAGCAATATACGCGATTGATTTCTACGAAGATATGGCCATCCTATGATCGTCGAAAAACTAACACTCAGATGAGTCTTTAGAGAAGAAATATTTTCAGGAATAGCCAGCGACATTATATTTTACATGAAGCTGTTGCGTGACTAAACGTATTCATCCTCTAAGTCAGTGAGGGGAAAGTTGACACGATTGTTCTTTTTTGCTACTATTTAATATAAAAAATACCGTAGTACTCCACTAGCAGATTTAATACTCTCATAAATATATCCCTATTCTACATTTAATACATTCCTTTGCTTCAATATTTTCCGATTTTAATTTATTTGAAGTATTAACGGCAACTCGATTACACTGTAGGTCAAAAATGAGTGAAGTCGTAAACGTGTAAAGTGATTTCTCTGATAGGCACTACCAACTTCAATAAGAATCTATTTTTGAAATATTCAAAACAACTTAAAATTGTGAGTTATGAGTAAAAATCGGTTTCGTTACCTTTATGCGTTTATAAGTTAGAAGCAACAGAAACTTAGCCACAGGGTTTGTCGCATATTACGGGATATTCAATAGGAATATTTCCATATTTGCATAGATCCATAGAGAGTGTGCATAGCATGTGGTGAACTTTTCATGAATCCCTGGTGTCCCTGAGTGACACAACGAGACATTCGACGTTTATTCTTTTCATGGAAATGAGCACATTGAGAATAGCTGCATGGCGGATGTACCTGAGCAGGCAGATACCACTCTGGGCACTAACGGAATGATTGGGAACTCATGTTCTTATCTTAGGCTGGTGCCAAGGATATTTTGTCAAACGGCGAACACACGATGGGGAAATATCCACCTCCTATGAGACCAGAAGGATCTGGCCACATTTGGATTACCGGAGAATGGGGTAGCTGATGAAGCTGCCTAGAGTACATGCGAGGAACCTTTTTCGGTTATTCTACATATGTAATCTGCTGCCTAAAAGGAAAGATGCGAAGGCAGAGGTCAATACAGCACGAACACGTAGTGCAAAATAGGCTTTACAATGTAATTATAACAGCCTTGATTGTACAATAAAACGCAGTGCGAGAAAGAATGAACGTGCGTGGTTGAACAAACCTGCCAATCAAGCGCAGATGGCAGCGGAATCTGGTGATCTGTCCAATATTATAAACGAGACAGTCAATCAGAGGATTGCAGCTAGAAAGCCAAAAAGAAACGACAGTGACTAACTTGTACATTTAAAAAGGTTCAACTAGAACTATAGGCTGACTACTGTGATAAAATGCTATCTGGTAATACGACAGGAGCATCCATAGATGCCTAAAGGACAATAAGGCGGCTGAATGTAATGGTACTCCGTCGGAATTATTGAAAGCCGATCCACTCTTAAGTGCTAAAATCATTTTGCTTTTGGAAAATGAGGAATCCGCGGACAAAAGAAGGGGAAACATCGTTAAATTACCAAAGAAAGGGGATTAAACTGACCAAGACAATTGGAGGGGTATAAAATTGCCCGGCACTATAAATAATGTTATCGCGAACATTATCGGTAACAGAATATCCAAAATACTTTTACCAGAATTGAGAGCAGAACAAACAGGTTTCCGATCACAAGAATCGTGCACAGAAGACGTTAACACCTTAAAAATAATCGTCAAGCATTCGGTGAAATGTATTTAATGTTTATATATTTTGAAACGGCATTCGATGCATTCTCGCACGAAGTTATATTGGCCGCATTGGAGTAGTAAAGGTGTCCCTGCGAAGTTATAAGGGTCTATGTAGAGGGGCAAGTTTACGGATTATCATAAAAACAAACTTAACCGAAGAATAACAGTACTTAAGGGTGTGAGGCAAGGCTTCGTTTTGTCACCACTGCTCTTCAACATTATTCTAGGTATAGTCATGCCAGAGGCCTTTGTAGAGAGCGAGGAATAGTGTGGGGGCTCAAAAGTCGATTGGAAGAAACTGGATAGTATTGCCCAAGCTGCAGCCGTGGCTGGATTGAGAATAAGTGTGAAAAAACGAAACTATTGAGAATAAACAGTGATGCACACAAAGCCTTTACAGTCGGTGAGAGTAAGGAGGTAAACAACTTCTGCTATCTGGATGGTATCATAACTAACTCAATGGAAATTGACAATCGCATAAAATCTGCGAAACAAGCATTTGTGTGATTGACGAACATTTGTAGATCGCCCTCACTCTTATCAAATGTTAAAATTATAATAGTTTTACGTTTTAACGTTTTTAAAATGTTTGAGTTTGTTTAAATTGCGTTAAAATAAAATTAACACCACTTTGTGGTTGTTATAGTTTTATTTCCTCATTTTATCCTTTATACAGTTTATCTTAATACACCAACTTGATATTCGTTTATATAACACTTTTATTTGCGCTTAAATAAGACTTTACTTAATAGCAGCAAAACGATAACTGTTCGTCGTGGGTAAAGCAGCCTCCTTATGTACCTAATTGCCTACAGTTTGGAAAGTCCCGGAAATGTCTCATATCCTCTATTTCATATCCGTTAATTCAAATGTAACACACAACGGTGGTCGAATTGACAGTGCTGCCAATTTCGCAAATATGTACGGCAGGGTGACACATAACTACCAAATATACCAAAAGTTTTTTTTCTCTGTCACTCATCTAGGGAGCATATTGGCTTTCCAAAAAGTATCTATTGCTTTGTTTCAACTCCTTTAATCAATTTGGTATTTCAAGCTAAGTAGATGATTAATCCACTGTAGCTTCTTCCATATGATTTTATTTTTTGTGTAGTGGTGAAGATCCTTGCTAATTGTTGGTGATCTTTACTTTAGCATTGTAATTTTTTCCCAGTAGGTGGCGTGTTTTTCCTGACCATTCGTCTGATGTTTGTCATCATCGCCAGAGGTATGCGAGAAGGGTCTGGAGGGCTTTTTCTTTACTTTTTTTTTAGATGGAATTGCCTGAAGGGAAGATGTTGAAGCCTTTTTTATTATTATTAAACATTCGAAAACACAATTAAATTTTTTCATCGTCATGTGCTCTGCTGGGGCTCAAACCTGGGTCGTTTGTATTGTTATGCGTTCGCTCTAACCACTACACCACGCCATGCCAAAAGTTAGGCATGTTTTATTTTCGTTACAATATTTAACTCAAACGTCAAGTCAATACTTTTGTACATCTGCGAGACTTGGAACGCCACACCTCGCGACATAAAGGTTATGCAGGTATTCATTAACAGATGTTTGCGAATGATTGTAATAATTTTTGGCGATACAGGATGAAAAATAGAGTCGAATGCCCATCGAGACAGAAATAAGAAGACGCAAATGAAACTGCAGTAGGCATATGTTAAGAAAACCCCACAACACACAATGCACAAGGTAGCCCACGAAGAGGAAGGCCCGTCCATATCTGGAGAAGACAGGTCGAAAAAAAGTTACGAAGATGAGAAAAAATCGGAGTGAAGTTAAAAATATGGCCAAGTTTTGATTAAACTGGAGATCGTTCGTTGAAGCACTATGCTTCTTATAGGCTTCAGGCCCAACTGACCATTGGGCTGATGGCATTTATGCTCAAAGTATGAGAATTCCATATAATTATTCTTGCAGATGTTACATCTTCTTTGTCATTACCCAGAAATCAACGACTTGAGGCTTTCTGTTATTTTAAGAGGAGATAAAATGACAAGGACTTTTTTCATAGTACGACCTGGCTAATTGTTGCCGGATAGGAGCTGCAAGGACCATGATGTGGAGGCAGATTAAACTAAGCTATGTTTAGTTCAGAGTACAATGCTGCTCTACTTTTGAAAATTCGTTAGAAATAAACAGAATTATTAAGTTTCTTAGTGAACCAATTCATGAACAAATTTTTTTGTTTTATGAAAATTGTTACCCTTGTTGTCAAAAAAGTACTTTACAATTTTTTTTTTTTAATACCGTATGAAAATCTCATTTCCCATCACTGCTTTATGTATTAGGCTTCAATCTCACTGATTCTGGTATTGCCATTATTTTGGCCTAATATTACCACATGTCTTTTATGACCCAATTAATAAGGATTTCTAATTGCTTGGCCGAAGCTGTATACACACATATTTCAACGCTATGGTTTCACGTGTGTATGTGTGTGTAAGCGTATGCGGTTAAAACCACATTATTTTAACTCATAAAAATCACATTTCACACAAAATTACTTTTAACAAGCTGTCATTCTTGTTCCAAAAGTATCAACAATAACAAAAAAAATAAATAAATAAATAGGAAAAAAGTGTAAAAAACAAACGAGGAATGTAAAATAGTTATAAAAACTTACTACCAAATATACTCATAAAACGAATAAAAAGCCACTCTGCTGTTGAGATTTAAACAGAAATAAAATATAAAAAATAAAAAATAAAAAAATCAAGAAAAGAATTATTGCCCATAAACTGTGACCAATGAACACGAGATTTCCGTTTCCTCTATTTATTTCTAATGATATTCGTATGAGTTAATTTCTCGAACAGTTGTTTTTAATTTTTCTATTTTTTTTTCTTGCTCTTTAATATAAATTTTATGAAAAGTGATATTTAATTTGGTTGAACAACGAAATTATATTAAGCAGTCAAGAGTATGTTTTAATGAATTTCATTTTATTTATATATGATGGATACAGTTAAGCTCTTGAAATCAGTTTTGATGCTATTAAATGTGGATTTCATTTAAGCTACATATTATATACCATAACTTTTAAGCTAAATGGCTGTCAAGGTATAATCTATGAGGTAAACTGTATAAAAACAAAGATTTTGTTTATGTTTAAATCTATTGAGTGACTTTTATGCAACTAAGTAGCATCAGACAAAACAACGAATTATTTTTCTTATCATGTCATGAAAATTATTATTAATTTTTTTTCTACATTTAAAACTGATCTGCAGGGTCGTGGGCAGTGTCTTTATTCTCGCATATAGCGTGAGAGTATCCTTAGACTTCCGAACCACTGTAGTTTCTTGCAGGCGAAGGTATCGGAATAAAGAAGACAGTGAACTGGTTAATGTATTACAGGGTATTCGATATTGATATCCGTATCAGGGCATTCTCCGGTGTCTACTCGACATAGTGAATTGTATGTGAGAGCTGGTCATCTCTAACCAATATATCGAGGCATTCAGACCTGGAGATTATATGGCTGAGGAATCAATTTGACAGCCGAAGTAATTGTGTGGCGGACAGACTAGCTCTCTCCTTGGCAGCGAAGAGATTGTCTACCTGTTTGAGGTGCCACATTCCTTTTTCTGACTTGTAGTTCTGCAATACTTGTTGAACAGGGCACAGCAAAAATGGGAGAATGCTCTCTATCTAGACATATTTGACCCCTATACTACCAGGCTCGTTGGAGTTCATGATTCCTTCAGTCAAACGCTCAAGTTGTTGATCATCATGAACTAATTCGATATAATACTCAAAACAGACTTAGAAGTTCTTTGTCTAAACTCGCTATAGAATAAGTTGTCCCACGATAGACACTCTGACCTAAAATATCTTTTATGTCCTACTATAATCACGAAAGACGATCACACAAATTCGCCACTGCAACTCCTAAACACTATCGTCCATTGATACCATGCTACTCAATTGTACTCAAGGTAGCCGGAAGTCATATTCAAACAGCATATTCTCCGCTCTCCGAATAAAATCGAAAAATTCCTTATAGAAACAGATCTAATCTTCCCAGGATCCAGTTAAGCCAGGTTGAAAATATGTAATCTGATCTGTGCCTTCACATGGCACTCAGTCTTATCCAAGAGATTTTTGTTGATACTTAGCTCATACTGATGGTAGTTTTGAACTGTCGAAATGTGGGCGGCCCGATTGGAGGCAGTCATTAATATCATTGAAATACATTTCATGCACATGTAGTATATCTTAAGCAGCTGGAGCGTATCAAATACACCTGCTTTTTCATTCTACATTTAAAAATAGTAATATTAGAAGGGTTCTTAAATAAGTCATCTAGTCCGAATGGCATTTCAGCACTGGATCTGCAGCAGTGCTCTTCGACGCTGGCTTGTCCATTAGCTCACATTTTTAATGCGCCTTATAACGCTAATATAAGGTTGCGAACGTAATGCCAATTCCTAAAAAAGGTGCGGCTAGTAACTCAGAAAACTATCCCTAAGGCTAAGGAGAGTATGACTAATCACTATTTTGTGAGGTATTTGGAGTCAAACGACTTACTAAGCAATCCTCAGTACGGTTTTTGCAAGATCGTTCTACTGGTTATCTGCTGGCGTTGCACGCGGAGAGGTTTTTGTATATCTCTAAGGCGTTTGATAGAGTTTGTCGTGAGGCTCTCATTTCGTAACTTAATGCTTTTTTTGTTGGCAGTCACTTCTCTTGATTTATATCTCGCTTACTCAGAAATCGCTCTATAAGAGTGATTATAGATGGGGTCTCATTCGACGAGCTCAGGATAAACTCATAGTTACCGTAAGACTCTGTTTTTTCTCCTTCTTTTGATTGTAGGTCGAGCCTCCTGGAGATTTGGGCGAAAAAGATGAATATGAACGACACACTCACAAATGACCTGCAGAAAATCTCCGAGTAGGGTCGTGTGAACGAAGTCGATTTTAATGCACACAAGACTCGATATTGTTTTTTAGCGGAAAGACGTGGTGGTGTGGTGTCATCAGTATCTATGGGTAATATAGATATTGAGAAGTCTTAGGCTCTTGATATTCTGGGCATTAGATTTTATTGTGACGTTCTTTGGAACGATCATATCCTTCGAGTGCTAAAAGAAGCATGCAAATGTCTGGGTGTTTTAAGACGGTGCAACAAATACTTCAATCCACCTGATATCCTTAATGTTTACAAGACCTATATACGACCCAAAACAATACAAAACTCTCATGTATGGGCTGTGCTTCAAAGTCTATTTTGGAGTTTCTCGACCACGTTGAGGTGAGGGCGAAGGTACTCATTAATGACGGAAGGGAAGCCAACTCTATCGATTCATTAAAGCATCGCCGTAATGTGGTGTGTTTCATTGTTTCTGACAAAATTAAGGAATAAATTCCTAATAATCATATATTCTCGTGCTCGTATTTCTTGCAGAGCGCATACCTGTGTGGTTGATTGTCCGTTGAATGGTAAAACGCATTCATTGTCTGGAAATTTCGTTCTCTGGTAGCACTGCACTCTCGCTGAAACAGTCTTTCAGCAAGAGTCTTCCCTACCACTTACGATACGATTAAAATTCAAATCGAAAATCCATAGACACTACTCTCTATATTTTCCTCTACACAACCTATTTTCCTAGTACTGTCACAATGCTCTGCATAAGCCGGGTCTCAAAAAAAAAAAAAAACAAGACAAGATACGATTCTTATTATCCGACCGGTCTATGGTAGAAGTTTATACAATTCTATGAAATTTATTTTGCATATCAAAGCTACAGAGTTTAACTTTCTTTAACCATAAGATGATAAAATCGTATGTTCAATTCGACTATTGAAATTAATGTGTTCAATATTTCAACAGTATTGCTACGTATGTTATTCTTCATTTATAACCTCCTGCAGCGTATGAGTAATATTTTTGTTATTAATGTTAATCATGCGTCATGGGGTTCATGCTAAAGTTTTTAATATTTTTGTTTAATTTTTTAATATTAAAAATGGCACGGACTAGTCTACAGTAGATTTAAGCTTTATGTTGATTTTATTAAACCAACTGTTACTAGTTTTCATAAACTTTATTCAATTTAAATCACTTAAAATCAATGAAAACAACTGACAATTAAAATACAAAATACAAATACTTTAATAAAATAAATTTAAAAAGACCAGAGGAACAAAAAGAAATAAACGTACACCGCCCACTCACCCCAAATTCACTCGATATTTGCTACCCTCTAATCTAATGCCATTAAATTGAAAAAAATATTGAAACACTTCCTTAAATCCCTTTATAAAAGCGTAAAAAGGAAAAAATGAAATAAATAAAAAATAAAATAAAATAAAATAAAATAAAATAAAATAAAATAAAAAATGCGAGAGACAAGAAAAGCAAGCAAAAGTCGTTCAATTCAAAAGTAAATCTCTCTTTTATGAGCAAAATGACTTTTAACTTATCAACTGTGGCAGTTGTAATAACAGCAACAACCACATTTAAATGTTAAACTGCCACTAACACTTTACAACTGTCACTTGTTATAAAAGCAACAACAATAAAAATAACAAGCAAATACTTTTCAATGTAAAAGTATATTGAATATTTCAACAGTATTAAGGTTGTCAAGTGAAACATTGGAGAGAAGAGAGCAAGTGCGTAGGGTTGCATGGTTGTTAAGGGTGCCACGATATGCGTAAACGAGTGGGTATTTAAAGTGTCATTTGATTCTGTTTTAAAGTTTCACTTGTTTTTCTATAAAATAAGAGTCAGGGCTTCTTGCACGAAGAAATCTTTTTTTTTTCTTTTCCTTTCTGTTTTATTACGCTTCACTTTCTATGGTTGCTGTTTTATTTTCCTTTATTTTCCAGTCGCATTCATTTATACATTCATTTCATGCGTCCTCACTCACGCACTCTTGTGAACTGTAAGAGTTGTTTTTTTCTCCGCGTTTTCCTTCTTTTTATTTTTTATTAATTTTTTTTTTCTTGAATCACACAGAAATGGAGCGAATAAAGTAGAATAAAAGGATTTTATTTATTTCTTTTAACTTTACTAGCGATTAGTTTTTATTATTTTTAACCTGAATCAGGGTAAGCAAACGAGAGCAGCTTGGAACGCCAGAATGATTTCATTAAAAAATTAAATTAAATTTTGTTTATTAAGCGCATATGTGTTTTGGTTGCCTCAATTAAAGTAGGTATCCTTCAATTAGTGTAAAAGGAGGCTAAAGATTGACTGCAGCATGAGGGCAAATGCAATATTGGCAGACTCTGCGGAATGGTCTGGATAAGAAGAGGATTACTTGTCGTACTTTGTATTGCGCTGCTCCATTGGAAGACATGCCGATAAACATGGCATTTCCTCGCTGTGGGTATGAACTGGAGGAGGAGACTATCTTTTAATAGGTGAACTCTTACTCTACTAATGATCCCAACTTTTAGTCTTACCATTCAGGAATGGTCCACCACCTTACCTTACCTAACTTTTTTGCTTGGTATTTACTTAGCAGGGTATTTAATTATTGGGATTATTATTTTGCAGCATCTTAGGTTCTATAAAACAAGCTACTGGAAATGTATTTCTTATATATAAAAATGAATGCCTGTTTGTTTGTTTGTTTGTCTGTAACTTATAAACAGTTAAAGGGCTGAACCGATTATCTTGAAATTTTTACAGTATCTCTCTGTATGTCTGGAATGAACTATAGGCTCTTCATGCATGCAACAGGAACTTGAACTTGCAGAAAACCAAAAGCAGCAATATTGTTTGTTGCATATTTTGTCATATGAAAAGGGGTTTCATTTTGAAAAATGATTTTTTTCGCAAGAAAATGAAGCGCATTGCTCATGAATAAATTCAAAAAATCTACTGCGAAGTGTACCGTGTGTATTTTGTGAATCTCATTAGTTAAATCCTTAGGCAAAGCTTTCAATGTGTTTACTGCAAATAAAGCAGTTATTGAAAACATCGAGTAATTGAGAAATTCGAATCTTCTTCAACACAGCGTTTCTGGGCTGTAATGTAGACTGAACACGCGCCGGTATCTCAGCAGGATGATTATAATGATCAAAAGATTTTTACATTTTATGAATTGAAGTTCGTATAGAAGCCCCTTTTCTTGAGTGAGTTTTAGGTATTTTTGAGAGTAATGATACCATCACCAAAGTTGATATGTGAACAAATAAAATATCACAACTCTCATGTTATTCTAAAAGGTATATCTTGGAAAATATTTTTTTTTTTTTACATAAATCTAATTACATACATACGTGTACTGCATTCAAACACTTTTATAATAACTTCTTAAAATCGACTCAAAATAACTCAAATAAGTTGAAATGTTTGTCACATCATTTTGATACCTTGCTTTTCTCACCTTCTCTACTTACAAGCTCTGATTTAAATATTGCACACAAAACTCTTAAAATGTCATAACTTTTCTATTAAAAAGTTTTTTCATCATCATGAAGAAATCAAAAGGCATAAATTAAAAACAAATTAGCACTTTGCCAAAAGGGAAAATAAAAAAACGAAAAGTATTTTGTCAGAGAGCAGACAAATCTTTTGTAATATTTTTAGAAACACAATTTTTTGTCATTCATCACAAAGGGAATACAGTCATCATTCTTGGTGGGTTTTATTTCTGACACAAAAGGAAGCGGCACACAGCCAGCCAAACAGCCAATCAGTCAACAACTGTCAGCATTTCATCATCGTCATGAACATATTTCACTAAAGTCTCAAGTGTACTTTACAATAACACCAACAACTAGTGCAACAAAACGAGAAAAAGCTGACAATAATTTTCCGAGGCCATAATAAGTGACTTTTACTTGAAAAAGCAACAAAACTTTCATTATGAAAGAAAACTTTGTTACTTTCCATTTAATAAGAAGAGCAACTACTTTCAGGTATAAAATATTTTCTTCGCCCTTAACAGACACATAAACAGATACATTTGAATGTAGAATAAATATATAAATGGTTGCCACTGTCTGCAGCAACTATAAAAGTGTTTTGTTCCATACAAAAATACAAAAGCAAAATTTTTAAGAAATAAAATTAAAAAGAAAAACTTTGTCATGTTTGTACTTTTCTTAAGCGTCCTGCTCACCCAAGAAGCTCTTTACTAGTTGTGGTTAGTCTTTACACATTGAATTAACTATATAAGAGAGAGAGGACACAAATATTTTAACCCTTTCCTGGTTTTATTCTGCTCCTTCTTTTTCGTGTTTTCTTTTATTGTCAATGTAATTCCGTGCGCAGTTAAACACTTCCGCCGGAAAATAACACCACCATATTATCATACACTTTCACAAAGCATTCAATTGTTTAAAGTGGTTTGTAACGGCTGTAGGCGGCGATTGTAAAGAAAATGTTGCATTAACAGAAAAAAATTATTTTTTTGTTTTCCTGTTTCGCCGAACATACCATAAGAAGTCATTACAGAAAGGATTCTTCCGCTAACATTTTAGTGTGGTTTATACAATATCACACAATTACTGCCTCTAATAAACAGCGTGTTTTATTCTAGAATTTAATATCGGAAGCTACTATTTCAGATCAATTGGCAATTATGGTTTTCCCGCAATTTGTTTCAATCAGAGTATTTGGCGTCAAAAACTAATTTTGTCTAATCGTAAACAACCGCTCCATTAGCAAACAAATCCAGAACTAAAATTTTTACCAAAGAATGTGAAATATTCAAATGTAGTCGGATCCTAAAAAAACTTTCAATTAATTATGTTCAAAAACAAGCAGGTGTCATTGTTATTTAACGTTAATAACTGCTTGTGAGATATTGCAAATATAGTAGGACAGTCGTATATATCACACATCGTGTATTACAACAAACATAGGGTAAGATGGCGTTTTAACTCCAGTGGGTTTTCGATTTCCTATTGGTGGCCTTTGAGCTATTTAAAAAACCATTTTTTGAAAACTGCCAATGACGTATGATTAATATTTAATTCATATTATTCATTACATATTACGTATACGTCGCGCTATACAATAGTCTCGAATTAGTGTACAGGAAGAACCAATAACACTATGCAACAAATGGAATAAAATTCGCTGACCTTGGATAACCACAATATTTTTTGATATGCTATGGACTTCTATCTTCTAAGGATAAGTTTTTTTAGATTTTTTTTTCTAAAATGTGAGATTTTTAAAGAGGCTGCATCATACATCTATTGAAAACTTTGAAATGACTCACTCGATTTCTTTGAGCCATATGTTAAAAAATTCCAAATTGTACCAGCTTTAAGTCCTTCTAATATCATTTTTTTAATATAACAAATATTTTTGGAGTTATTTAGAAACAAATTATAAAAACTTTTTTTTTTAATTATGAAATTTTTGACTTCTAAAAATTCACAAGGAATATAAAGCAGCAAATATATACCAGTTTTATTATTATGTGTGCCTCTGTGGTATGGTAGGTAAGACATACGCCAACCAACCAAAAGGTCGTCGCTTCAATACCAGGCCAGGCCATCTTAAAAAAAGAAAATAGTTTTTCGACAGCGGTATCACCTCATAACATTAGCTAGTAACTAGTTATGAGTATTACTTACTATTGAAAACTTCTCTAAATGCATTTGCCGTTCGGAGCTGCCGTTAAACTGTAGGTCCCTTTCAATGAATTTAAAAATAGAATCGGGTGTAGCTCATTGACTAAGAGAAGTCCCCATGTTCCTTCATAAAATGTTAGAGGAATTAATATAATATATATTATTTATGTAAAAAACTCAAAATAATAGAAATAAAATAAGCCATGATTCATGAAAATCCATGGATAAATACTTATTTTATTCCCAATAAAGTAAAAGTACCAATTTTTGAAAAAAAAAAAAATTTGGCTGTAATTGCCGATTAACGGTTCTTCTGTAGTACATCAGATGTCCTAAAACCAAAGCTTTACAATCAGTCAGAGCTAAAATATGTTATTAGAGACCTCAAATAAAAAAGAAGAGAAAACAGAGCTCCTGGCGTCTCGCTTAAGAGACCGAAATTTTTTAGAAAATGGTGCTAAGACAACAGAATATCAGAATCAACATAAGCCATACGCAAATTCTTCCTATGACATAAGGGGTTTTTTTGAGGAGCATGGCCAAAAATATGTCGCAAGTGGCTACTATGCTTTAAAAGTAGTAAAGAAAGCTTGAAGGCCGTTTTACTTCATATCAGCAACACATGCCCTGAATAAGGAACAAACATATGAAGCTGAGCCAGTTTATTAAAAAATGTTAATTCTAAAAAGCACAGATGACAGTGTGTTGCTATTTCAACAGGTCTCCAAGGTAGCTATAGAAAATATTGGTGTTTTTTCTGCATCTGTGATATTTGAGATAGAAAAAATCATTATGTAAAAAAGGACTGGCTAACAAGACACAAAAGTACACTAAATATCCCGCCCTGATCAAAAATAAAACGTAATCTGACCATCGCTACATATAAATCCGGGCTTAATTACAAATTGTATTTAAGCACTAGACAAATATAGTAGAGACTTTGTTTATTTAAAAACAATATATTCAAGTCATTCAACTGAAACAGGTACTTTCACTTAATTGGGAATAATATAAGTATATAATATAAGTATTTATCAAATATGGGTCCGCCATATAACGTTTTTTTTTCAACTATTGCTTATTTTGTGAATGGTAACACTTAGCTCATGTCTGATTTGACAGATAATTAGTTTTATCCTTCCGTTAAACGAATATGGTTGTGTATACGCTTGAACAACTTTGCTAAGTGGGCCTGCGATCTACTTACAGAAGATGCCGATTTAGCCAAAAAAAATCATCTTTTCAAATGAAGCTCAATTTGATCTTGGAGGGTATGTAAACAAGCAAAATTGTCTCATTTGGGGCACAGAAAATACGCTCGCGTACACTGAAAAGCCGATACACCCAAGACGAGTCACTGTTTGGTGTGGATTTTGGTCCAGGGGCATAATTGGGCCATTTTTCTTCGAAAATGAGCAAGGAGTGGCCGTTACAGTCAATGGCGATCGTTATCGGGTTATGCTGAACGAATTTTTGTTCACAAAAATTGAAGTGGAGGATATTAGCAACATTTGGTTTCAACAGGACGGCGCTACGTGCCACAAAACCGAAGCTACACTCGATATTTTGCGCGCTGTTTTTGAAGATCGCATTATCAGCCGCAGAGCTGATGTCGTTTGGCCACCTCGGAGCTGCGACTTGACACCGTTGGACTATTATTTGTGGTGTGCCGTCAAAGATAAGTGTTACGCCAACAAGCCAGAGACAAATGACGTTTTAAAGGACAATATTGGTGAAATACAGCTGCACACAATCGATAATGTGCTTAAAAATTGGACCGATCATGTAGGCTACTGCATGGCTAAATGAAGCATCCATTTGCATGAAATTACTTTCCATTATTAACCGGAAGGATTTTACTTTCAAATAAAAGACGAAGTTTGGGAAAATATTCAATAGTTTTTTTTATAGCATTTCAAAAAAAAAAAATAAATAAATAAATTTTATTTGGTGGACCCTTTATTAAAAAATTATGTTAGAATGACTTGAAGCTGATATAATTTGGAATTTTCGAATATATGGCTTAACGAAATCGACTAAGTCATTTCAAGTCATCATAAGATGTGTTAGGCAGCCTCTTCAAAAATCTAAAATTTTGGGAACAAAAAATTCTAAAAAAAACTTATCTATAGAATCTGAAATGCTGATGATTTTTGTAGTTAGGTGACCATAAGGTTTAGAGAAAATATAATTATTATCAAGGGCATTTTTGCTTGTTGCATAGTGAAATGAGATAGAGATGATCTGTATTTTCTTTTTTGTTTGGGTTAATTTCTCTGAAAAAGGAAAGAAAAGGATTGTTACGTTTTTAAACTTTTTAAAGGGTTGTAGATAATATTTAAAATAAAACAAATTTCTTGGTTGGTCTTTTATTATTATCTTTTATTAAACACAGTTTTGTGTTCCACTGCCTGTAACCTTTTCACAAGCAATAACAATTCCTATTCGTAACTACTCCGTCTATTTACAACTTTGTAAACAGTAACAATTACACGACAGATCTACCAACCTAAAGATCTTCCAACGCGATAGCGTTAACAACTTAGGTTCGATCACAATCTTTTCAACAAGAGGTTATCTGCACTTAACTCTCTTTACTCAGTTAGCGCCAACTAAACTGGTTTTTACTTCACGATTCACTTCACGAGTTTACTCCTTATAGACTCTCTTCACACCGAGTTCAAATCAAAAACTCTCTTCACGCTGAGTTTACAACACACATAAACTAATTGGTGTTCGCATCGAATTTCTTTTTACTTTTTAGTTCTAATGTAGCCATACGAATGTAAATATCTACTGCATTCAGCTCTTAGTATTCGTTGTTGCTTGTTTATTGTAGAGATGTAAAACTATCGATAGTCGGCCAATTCGATAGTTTGGATAGTTTGCAAAAAACCTATCGATCTTATCGAATGCTTTTAAAGGCTGAGTTAGTGAAAACGACGTACAAGGTAAGACTTTGCACTATTGTCACACTTTAGGAGCTAGTTAAGGAAAACGTATCGCTGCAGCCAGTTCAGTCAGCCATTTATTGTTAAAGTAATGCCAAAGTTGACATTTGCAACATAAAAATCAAAACTCTGTTAATTTTCTACGTGACAATGAAAACGTAAGCAGCAACGTGCTTTGGTTATGTTAGAGAATTTCACAGCTGATCCCCAAGTACACGATACTTTCTCACTAACTCAGCTTAAGTGTTACTTGTGGCAACAACATTAGAATTTAAGTTAAAGGAAAATATTAATAATAAATACGCAGTATCGAAGCAAATAATAAGGACAGTTTATTTTTTGCGGTACGTCATAAAATTTGATGTATTGAAGTTTTTTGATGGAAGAATAATCCCTATATATATATAGCGAAAATTGCTCAGACCATGAAGTGCTCCAAAACTGAAGTAATTAATGAGATCCAGTGAAGAAAACTGCACAGACTAGGGGAAGAAAGCGTGGAACAACTGTCAGTTTTCATAAACTTTTAATTCGTACTTCAAAGATTAATACCCTCAAGTCATCCAAAAGCCTCAAAAATGAATTTATTCTCCTGTTTCAAGACGGTCAAAAAAAAAAAACCTAATGGAAGCTAGACTTATGAGTAAGAGTGCTCAAAATGGATAATTTCTCAGCAAACGGAAGAACACCTGCACCGTAATAGGTAGAGCAACATGCTACGGACTGACGAAATGAAGATTAATTTGTTTGGATTAAATACAAAATGTACGAACATATATTAGTTAAAATTCATACTTTATTTCAGTTTAATAAAGACAAATTTAAGAGACTGTTAAACTGTGTCGCTATGTAACTATAGTGCTGACAAACGGCATCGAACAAATTTTTGCAAATGTGACTTTGACCACATTTAGTGGCCTCCGTATTTACTCATAGAATTTGACGATAGTATCGATAGTGAAAAAGAACTATCGATGGTCAGCCAAAAACAAAACTATTGATACCATCGATAGTAGTATCGATTGCTTTGCAGCTCTAGTTTATTGTCTATTACTTGTTTTCTTTGCTGTTCATTTTTGTTGTGTCCGCTCTATTTTTATTTACTTTATTTCTGCCAATGTTTGTTGTTGTCGATTTGGTTATTTTTGTAAACAGCACGTATAGTTGTTTTTACAGCTTTTGTTTATTTATTTTAGAAATGTAACAAACGAAAATTGTTCCCAAACTTGAGTTTCATAACAATATATATTTTTAAAACTAAAAGGAAATAATCTAAATATGGATGTTACTGTATCTATTTGATTTACGAAAATTTCAATAAACCAGATATTAGATTCACCTTCGCCATCTGATGAAGAAAAGTTACTGAATTTGCTTCAACGCAGGGCATTCTCCTTTTTAATATTTGTGCTATGTTCTCCTCAACACTACTACAGGCTTGGTCAGCCATTTTTTAATGCGATACTTTTTTGTAGAAAAGATAGTACAGATATTACATCAGTTTTACAGACCGACGTTAAGTGTACGAGGACAGATTGACATTGAAGCTTCCTAGCACTAGATGGCAGCACAAACACAAAAACTTTTTCTTTCTTAGAAATACGATCTGGCAAACGTCAGCTGTTGAAATTTTAGCCAAATTCATCGATTAGTTTATTTGTTGTAGTCGTTTGAATTAAGCAACTTTTGTATTTCTTGGAAAATGGAAAAAAGTGAATTTCGTGTAGTGATTAAACACTATTATTTGAAAGGCAAAACGGCGAAAGAGGCAAAAGAAAAGCTTGATAAACATTACGACGAATCTGCTCCCTCAGATTATATGGTCAAATGTTGGATTGCTGAACTTAAACGGGGCCGAACAAGTACTGCAACAATACCATCAACAGGAAGGTGGTTACTGAAGAAAATATCAAGCAAATCCTCAATATCGTTATGAATGATCGCCGGGTCAAAATCCGTAAGATTGCTGAAATGCTAAGCATATCATATGAACGTGTGTTCAACATTTTGCATGAACATTTGCATATGAAAAAGCTATCGGCAAGATGGGTGCCGCGTTTGCACAGTGTTGAACAAAAACAAGTTCGACGGATCACTTCACAGCGGTGTTTGGACATGATAAAGCATAATCCTGCTGATTTTTGGCGTAGATTAATAACTGTTGATGAAACGTGGGTCCACCACTACACACCTGAAACCAAAAATCAATCGAAGCAATGGGTGAAAGCCGGTGGAAGTGCTCCGAAAAAGGCGAAGACAGCGAAATCGGCTGGCAAGGTTATGGCCACTGTATTTTTGGATGCACACGGAATATTGCTCATCGATTATCTTGAAAAGGGATCCACAATCACAGGAGAGTAATATCGTGCATTATTGGATCAATTGGTTGATGCAATCAAGGAAAAACGACCACATTTAGACAAGAAAAAGGTACTCTTTCTTCAAGACAACGCACCGGTTCACACAGCTTTAGATACGATGCTAAAACTACGAGAAATCCACTTCGCGTGTTTGATGATCCCCCTTATAATCCAGATTTAGCCCCTAGTGACTTTTTCCTGTTTGCAAACTTAAAAAAATGACTCGCAGGAAAAAGATTCATCTCAAGCGAAGAAGTGATTACCGAAACTAATGCATATTTTGAGGAGTTCCCAAAATCGTATTATTCGGATGGTATAAAAAAGTTAGAAAATGGTCTTACTAAGTGTATTGAGGTAAAGGAGACTATGTTGAGAAATGAATGGTTTTTGAAAAAAAAAATTTTTTTGTCCTACTTAGGTAGTTTCAATGTCAATCCGAACTCGTATGTCAAGGATTAATATTTTAAAAATGTTTTAATTTAAATAATTTTCCGGGAATAAGTTCTTAATTGGTAATGCTACCTACAGTGGAGTATGAATTATTTAAGATAGAAGTTATGTAATTTTCTTTTTTCTGCGTTTCATTTTACAAAATTTTTAGAAATACGCTTAAGGCTGTTTAGAACAGATGGTAATGACTTTTTATGTAATAACATGTAAGAGTTACTAAAACTAAGAATATAATAATGTGTATACGCATACATAGGTATGTATGTAGGTGTTTAAATATTTAATGTTTTAACATTTTTATGTATTAGTATTTACAGTTATAATCATAATCATACTGCCTCATTAACAAAGTTATCATTGTTTTATGCTCGTATTATACAAGTGGCTCATGTGTATTCGTGTAAAGCCTCACAAAACTATAATATGTGTTTAAGCGTAGTAATGTTTAGCATTTGTACACGTATATGTATTTGTGGTTTTGCTTCATGGTAGTTATCTTGAGTTACATATTTCAAGACACATGTATTGGTGAAACTAATTTAATAAAGTTTTTATCTCAATAGTTTTTAAGTTTTTTTTCTCTCTCTGTAACAAACATAACCCAGAAGTAAATTATTAAAAAAAAAATTGTTTATCTTTTGATGCTCGTTTTTTTCATTTTATTTGAAATTCAGTTGGTTTAGTTTTATTTAGTTATCTATTAAAACATATATTTTGTAAACAAATCCCTTAAGGTAGTACTCTAAAGGGTTGAGTCTATAAATTATTTTAAAAATTGGGAATATAATTGCCTTAGAGATAACAACTAAAGGTAGTTACTGGCAATAAAAATGTATATAAACTGTGTTTTTTATACAAAAAATTTGGGTTAAGATTACTTGTTTTTCACCAAAAAAAAGCTTATTTTTAAAAAATTAAAGCCAGAAAAGAAATGTATTACACAAATAAAAAGTATTGCGAGTAATAAACTTTTAAAGATAAAGTGTTAAATAAAGCCTACTTGATAGCATAGAGTGAAGTTATTCATCAAATAAGCTCAAGCGAAATTATCATTTTTGATGGTGTACAACGTATTAGTTCATATATAAGTCTATGGGACATACAAAATTATTACATAGAGCGGTAGACCCAGAAAAACAACTCCTAAAGTTGAGTCCTTTATTTATAAAGCCTTCTCAACTTAAATCAAAAAGAGTTTTAAATAAAATTTGATATTGACAGGTCCTGGCAAACAAGGAGAAGATTGAAATATGACAAAAATGCTTGGATGCTTTTGTAAAACATTAAGCTCTCGTATCAAAAAAGCACTGGAGTCGTGAATTTTATTTGGCTGAGAGAATTCATATGGATTTGGCACCGTCCAGTTGGAATTTTTGAGGTTTATATAGCCTATAGCTCCTTCCAGACATACAGAGAGATTCTGTAAAATTTTCAAGAAAATCGGTTCAGCCGTTTAGCTGTCTATAGGCTTCAAACAGACATACATACATACAAACACACACCCATTTGTGTATATAAGATATATATATAGTTTTATACGGTTTTCAACGCTGCACCTTTAAAAAAAAGTTAATTGCAATTCCTTATTTGCAAGCTGTGATATTTTTCCTACTTATTTTTCCATTTTCGAACTCTTCAGTCAACATTTTTTTTAGCAAAATGAAATAAAACAAACTGGTCAAAAACGTTACAAACATGCCAAGCATTACAGAACAGACAACGCCCTCTTGAAAAAATGTTTTCTAGAATAACGAAATAAAATTTTCTCAATTTGTATCTGATGCAAATGTTATGTATGGCGCTCCTCCCTCTAGGTACTCTTCAATGACAGAAAAGCATGTTAACGGAAATGCGGTATTGGTTCTTAACCAAAAAAGATACACAAAGGAATCAGTATGCGCATAAGGGTATATTTTAGAATGACTGCATTTGCAGAGGAAAACATGCCATTTAGATGAGACTTTATGCTTAACAACACTATGCAACAAATTGAAATAAATTTCTGATCATGGATGACCTTAATAACGGTTCGCCATCTAACGTTTTTTATTCAACTAGTGCTTATTTCGTGAATGGTAACACTTAGCTCATGTTTGATTTGTCAGATAATTATTTTTGTCCTTCCGCTTAACGAATATGGTTGTGTATACGCTTGAACTTTGCTTCGCCAAGTGGGCCTGCAATCGACTTACAGAAGATACCGATTTCGCCAAAAAAATTATCTTTTCAGTTGAAGCTCATTTTGATCTTGGTGGGTATGTAAACAAGCAAAATTGTCGCATTTGGGCCACAGTAAACCCGCACGCATACATTGAAAAGCCGATACACCCAAGACGAGTCACTGTTTGGTTCGGATTTTGGTCTAGAGGAATAATTGGGTAATTTTTCTTCGAAAATGAGCAAGGGGTGGCCGTTACAGTCAATTGCGATCGTTACCGGCCATGTTGAACGAAGTTTTGTTCACAAAAATTGAAGAGAAGGATATTAGCAATATTTGGTTTCAACATGTCGGCGCTACGTGCCACACAGCCGAAGCTACACTCGATGTTTTGCGCCCTGCTTTTGAAGATCGCATTATCAGCCACACGCATACATTGACAAGCCGATACACCCAAGACGAGTAACTCTTTGGTGCGGATTTTGGTCCAGAGCCATAATTGAACCATTTTTCTTCGAAAATGAGCAAGAAGTGGCCGTTGCAGTCAATGGCGATCGTTATCGGGCCATGTTGAACAAATTTTTGTTCACAAAAATTGAAGAGGAGGATATTAGCAACATTTGGACGGTGCTACGTGCCACACAGACGCAACTACACTCGATGCTTTTCGCTTGTTTTTGAAGACCGCATTATCAGCCGCAGAGCTGATGTCGTTTGGCCAGCTCGGAGCTGCGATTTGACACCGTGGAACTATTATTTGTGGGGTGTCGTCAAAGATAAGTGTTACGCCAGCAAGCCAGATACAATTGACGCTTCAAAGAACAATATTCGTGAAGCCATTGGTGAAATACAGCTGCACACAATCGGTAATGTGCTTAAAAATTGGTCCGATCGTGTAGGCTACTGCATGGCCAGTCGAGACAGCCATTTGAATGAAATTATTTTCCATTATTAACCGGAAGGATTGGACTTTCAAATAATTAATAGAAATTTGAGAAAATAATGAGCAGAGAGTTTTTATCTAAATTCATAAATATCACTCATACGCTCATTTGAATTTTCGTAAATTACAGCAAAACAAACTTTTTTTATTATTATTTTTTTCCCAAACTAAGCATGAAAAAACATTTCAAAAATCTCACATTTTAGAAAAAAATTTAAAAAAAAAAATTTCCATAGAACCTGAAATTCAGATGACTTTTGAAGTTCTGATAATTATTATGAAAATTAGTTTTGCTCGTTGCATAAGTTAATTGTCGAAATCACATGAAGTATAGTAAATTGTTGCTTACAGCAAAGAAGAATGGACCTTCCTATTGACCAGCTCATTCACCACATCTGAGTCCTGTCGGGAACCTGTGAAATGATGTACACCAACACCTAAAAATGTTAGTAATTTATGGACAGAATCTAAAACTAATGGTAAGTAATAACGAAGGAACGTTATGTGAGGCTAATAATTAGTATGTTGAGAGGAGATGTGCAGTTATTATTAAGGAAAAGGGTTATCCTACCAAGTACTTAGTTTGAAATAAAATAAATAAGAAATTTTATGTTTTGTTCTTAATCAGTGTAGTTTTGGGTTTTGTTCTATTTTAATAAAAAACAAACGAATTAAAACCAACAGCACTGAAGTAAACTAATGCTACGTATTTTTGGACGGTGAGTGATATATTAGGATATAGAACTGACTAAATAATAAACATAAAAAAAAATGTTGGTTGCAAAAAATACACAGAGGTAATGTGCCGCTGCGCTATGGTAGCTAAGCCACCCGCCTTCCAACCAGAAGGTCCATCTGAAAAAAGGAAAGTATTTTCAACAGCGGTATCACCTCATAGCATTAGCCAATAACTAGTTTTTTTATATATAAGACCAGCACCCAGGGAATGGCTCCTACTCATGCAGGGCATTGTGCTAGTACTAGGAAAATAGGTTATTGGAAGGAGAACAGAAGGAGTAGTGTTTATGGACGTTAGATTTAAATTTATTCATGTCGTAAGTGGCAGAAAATACTTTCGCTAGAAGATTATTCCACAACCGAATAGTTCGACCAAAGAACGAATTCTTCCTATAATGCGTTGTGCTATTTATTGGACAATCAACTATAAAGGGATGCGCTCTACGAGAATTGCAGGTACTACGTAAAAATATATGATTTTTAGGAATTAATTCCTTAATTTCGTTAGAACACATTCCGTTATAGTATCGATGGAACAATGAAACACACGCCACATTGCAACGGTGCTCCAATGAATCGATAGAGTTGGCTACCCTACCGTCATTGATGAGCATCTTCGCCCTCTCCTGTACGCGATCGAGAAGCTTCAAAATAGACTTTGAAGCAGCGGCCCATACATGAGAGTTGTATTCCATTTTGGGTCGGATATAGGTCTTGTAAATATTAAGGATATCAGATAGAGTGAAGTATTTCTTACACCGTCATAAGAAGCCGAGGCACTTGAATGCTTCTTCCGACACTTGCCATATGTGATCATTCCAACGAACGTCACAATGAATTCTCATGTCCAGAACATCAAGATCATCCGATTGCTTAATATCTACTTTACCCATAGATACAAATGACAACACACTACCACGTCTGTTTGTCAGAAAGCAACATTGGGTCTTGTGCGCATTAAAGTCGACACTGTTTGCGCGTCCCCACTCAGAGATTATCAACAGATCGTTTGTAAGTGTAACGATCGTATTCCGCTTTTTCACCCCAATCTCCAAAAGGCTCGGTCTACGATCAAAGGAATATGAGTGACAAATGTTGCTGTCATCTGCAAAAGAGTAGATAGGATTAGAAGTGAGAAGAAGAAAGTCGTTAAGAAATATTATAAAAGAGTAGGAGATAGAACAGAGCCTAGCGATACCCCTGAGTTTACCCTGAACTCGTCGAATGAGACCCCATCTATAACCACTCTTATGAATATTACTACTATTGCCGTTCGGAAGCGGCGTTAAATTATAAGTCTCTTTCAATGAGTCCAAAAATAGAATCGGGTGCAGCTCATTGACTGAGAGAAGTCCCCGTGTTCCTTCATGGAATGTTATAGCAATTAATAATAATGTACTAAAATTATGTCCACCACTGTATAAATAACAATTCCGGGATATTAACACAAAGGCCATTTACTGAAAGCAAAAGCTTGTTATACAAATAAACTCACACCTAAGGAAAATATGATTTATCTTAAAATAAATTATATTTAATTTGATTTCCTTCAACCTAGCAAATGTCCATAAATAAACGTTAAAAAAATCAATTAAAAATGATTCTATCTGTTAAAAGTCATTTCTAATCATTTACCATTTAAAAGCAATACAAAGAAATCAAAACGTAATTGTAACTTCTTTCAAAAAAAAAAAAATGTCTGAAGAAAAAAACAAATAAATAAACAACTTAATGACCAAAAACACAAAAATTATTTTCCCCTTGAAAAACACATTCAAATACTTTTAACAAAACCTCTAACCAACACACACACAGAAATACAATTTCATCCTTTTTAAACAAACCAAGAAAGAAAAAAAAACTAAAAATAATTGCTTCAAAATGAAAACAAATAAAAGAGATTTTCTTTGTCAAACAGGCAGGGGTCAAAGGCTGGCGAAGAAAAATTGTAAAAAAAAAAATTACAGCAACAGCAACAATTTAAGAGCAGCATTAAAAAAGGTTAAAAATTGAAGCAGCATTAAGTGACTTTTGTGTAATAAAATACAATGAGGATTTACTCAAAAAGCTTCTCCTCTAATCTTGGTGTTTAACATTTTTTGGTTTTTTTTATTTGTTTTTTCTATCAAAACCATTAATTTTTTTTTTGTTGATTTTATTTATTCTTCTTTTTCAAAAAAGCAATAATCACCATTTGGGGTATTTTTTCTTTCTCTTAATGTAGACTTTCGTTCTTTTTTTTCTAAATTTTTTTTAAATTGTGATAGAGCTACTAAGTATTTTGGGTATATTTCAGTTAAACGAAGAGGATGTACGATTTAGGATATCATTTGGTAGTACCCTACATAATCAAAAGTGATGGCAGTATCATTTTTTAGGTAAGACTTTAAAAAATTTGGAAAATAAATTTTAAGAATAACGTTCACCAAAACACCTCAAATTTGAATAGAAAAACTCAATTTTCCAATTTTTATGACAAACTCTTACAAACACTCTTCTATTAAATATTAACCCTTTTTTGCAAACATCTAATAGAGAATCATTTAAGGTTTACGAATAACAAATACACTATGAATTCAAATAAAAATTAGAACATTTTTTCAGAAAGAGGTTGTATATTCTGTACTGTTTTATCATTGGAATCATTTTTTTTCATATATTTATTCATATGCTCATCTTTTGCTATGTATTAGTGAAGTAATGATTTCACTTATTTTACCATATTTGATAGTTTGTCTTGTTATTCTATCAATCGATATTGATTGGTGTTGGTGGAGCGCTGTGTACGACGCCAGGTATAACGCTCAGTGTCATTATGAATATCTGGACACCTAATATCGTGGCCGAATCGACTGCTGCCATATTTTTGATGAGAATCAAGAAATGTAGTTTCAGATTATCGGAATACTCCGCTGGGTTGCAGGGACTGCATTGACTTGTCGTCCCATGAGGACGTACTGCTGTATACCGTTCCTATTACTAGTGACCAATCTGAGGACATTTATTCCTAAAAGGAATACCTGGAAAAAGTCGTTGGAGGAAAGTATCCCATTCTATACAGATGGGAGAGTAGACTATGGCGTCCATTCTCCTGATCTCAATATCAATAGGTCCTACATGATGCCGTATCACTGCCATGTGTTTGAGGCAGAGGTGGGCACTATTGGTGAGGCTGCTGACTTTTTAAATGATAGTGTCCCAAAGGTCCGGAAAGTCTGCATTTACACGGAGAGTCAGCTATTATATACTTAGATACTATGTTCACTAAGTACTCATCACTAGGAGTGATGGCTAAGTATTTCGGTATCAATCTTATTTGGGTATCGCTTCATAATGATATTATAGGCTTGACAGGGGACTATGGCTAGGATTTTTTCGCCTGAGGAAAGGTTGGTATACCGATCCCTACCTGGCGTCTGCATCTAGACAAAGTGCAGGCTGGCTCCGACTTGTAGACAGACTAGAACTCTACGGCCAAGAGTGGACAAGAAGAGGTATAGACAGCAGTTTAACTTGCGGATAGGCCAGATATCTGTGGTAATAGGGGCACTTACGCTTCATTGTCTAGTGCGGAGATAAGCCCTTGGTTGGGCCGTAGGGACTGTCTCCTATGTAAGTGCGACTTGGAAAAAGATAAGGACACCACAGTAGTTCTTCTTTTGGAATATCGGCGTTGGCGGAATTTTGTTTCAGGATATTTGGTGGGCATATAATTATTATTGGGGCTCCACGGAAAATTCCTGTAGGGCTGATTAGTAAGTTCATAGAGGTAATGAAGTAGTTAGAAAACTGGTCAGGCTATCGGAGAAAAGATATGGGTATCACAATTGGCTAAGTGTGCTGGACGTTTATCCGCTGGCCCTTCTTAACTTAACCTAACCTAACCTAACCTATCCTAGCAATAATGATTAAGAAAATAATAATCGCATTAAAACTGCTTATATAGTAGATACATATTTGATATCTGACAACTTAATCGATTTCCGAACGTATGATTACTATTTAAATCATATATTTTAATATTACGTATACGTTACACTACACAATAAGCCTTGTTTCAGTATCCAGAAAATACTAACAAGCGGACATGCTAAAGGCTCCGCCAAATAATTTTTTTTTCTTTTTGAAAACAGGGCGCAACACGTCTAGTGTATCTTCGGCTGTGTGGCACGTAGCGCCGTCCTGTTGAAACCAAATGTTGCTAATATTCTTCTCTTCAATTTTTGTGAACAAAAATTCGTTCAACATGGCCCGATAACGATAGCCATTGACTGCAACGGCCACTCCTTGCTAATTTTCGAAGAAAAATGGCCCAATTCTGCCTCTGGACCAAAATTCGAAGCAAACAGTGACTCAATGTATGCGTGCGGGTTTTCTGTGCCCCAAATGCGGCAATTATGCTTGTTTACATACCCGCCAAGATCAAAATGAGCTTCATCTGAAAAAATGATTTTCTTTTTTTGGCAAAATCGGCATCTTCCGTAAGTCGATCGCAGGCCCACTTAGCGAAGCGAAAAAAGCATATACACAACCATATTCGTTCAGCGGAAGGATAAAACTAATTATCTGTCAAATCAGACATGAACTAAGTGCTGCTATTCACGAAATAAGCTCTAGTTGAAAAAAAAACGTTAGACGGCGGACCCTATATAAAGTTAAGATAAATTTTGTAGAGAAAATCAATTTTTTATTTTTACTCGGAGGGCGATAAGAGCCAAGTAGTTCTAATAAAATATGACTTATGCGTCACATACGTCTGTGTTTAGTACTTAGAAAAGACTAGAGTTTCTTGTTGAAAATGTATGTATGTTCCCCTTAAATTAAAGCAAGGCGCCAGAAAAATTTTCAAGTTGTAAAAATATATTTTAAAAATATGTGCTTTCTTCGAAAGGCTCCTTAATGGATTGGCAAGCAAGATTATCTAATATAGTGTGAAAACAATGCAAGACAAGTAAGTGAGGCAAAAAGTGCTCATTGGATTCTGTGGGACCACGTTTGGGTCTTCTGAGCCCCAAATACGTCAATTTTGCTTACTAACTTACCCACTAAGATGAAATTGAGCTTCATTCGAAAATTAGATTTTTTTTTTTTTTTTGATTTTTGTGCAATTTCCGACCAATTGTCTTTGTTTTGGAAATAAATTTCCAATAAATCTCAACGTTGCTCAAGCGTAAATCGATTATTTTCGTTCAATGGAGATAATATACTGAATTTTGTGACAGTATAGAATGACATAAATATTGTCAAATTCGAAATAGCCGCTGCTTCAAATTTAAGCCGATAGATGGTCTACCCGATATATATTAAATCAAATAAATTGGAATCACATTAGTACGGTCCCATTTAATGAATGAATATATTTAATCTTAAAAACGGATTTTACATCTAAATGTGTGTAGAAAATGTTATCAGCATTTGAACTTTTATAGTTCATAGTACGCATACTTCACATAGCATCTTGATAGCATAGCAGTGATTATCATCTTTAACAAGCTTAACTCGTAACGCAATTATCACAACAACACTGCAGTATTCGATTAAGTTGTTATTAGCACAGGGATTAAAGTTTTTATTCCCAGCAGAAACTCTGTTAAAAAATAAAAAAAAATCATTTCTAATTGTATTGTAATTGCTATTCAAAATACATGAATAATTTTTCATTATGGTAGACTCTAGGGTATACCGAATTCGTCTTTCATTTCTTTTCATTAGATTTTTCTTAAAAAAAGTGCTGTTTAATGAGAAATTATAAAAGAATTACATTTAATTTTTAAATAAGTACGAGAATTATTTATAAACAAATGTTTTTCACTTTTTTTTCTATACTTCTTTGTGGCTTGTGTACGAGTATTAATAGAGTTTGGGGTCGAAAAAATAATTATTATTTCAATGGTTTGGTTTCAGGTTAAATGTGGCTGTTTTTCTCTTTACTTTCTTTTTTTTTCTAAATTCAGCAACAAAATGAAACAATTTGGTGGTGAAAAGGAGTAAACAATAGGAGTTGTTTTGTGCCTCAGAAGCCTTTAAGCAAAAAAGCAGCAGCAACGAAAGCAGTAGTAGAAAAAAAATTAAACAAATTTTTTTTTTCTAATATTGTTTCGATTACGGGTGGTTAAATCCAACATAGCGCACCATAAATTTGTTTTTGGGCACAAATATGTAACCAAATAGTTAGGGGCACGAAGAACAAATCAAATCCCTATTGTTTTATTTTACATAGTATTTTAAGCTTTTAAATTATAGGGAAATAACAGGCTATTGTTTTACTAAAAAGAGTACAAAAATAGAAGGGTTAATATCCTTTTGAATTTTAAATTTAGTTCGTATTTTTGGTCATCTGTGTGATTTTTTAAAAAAATTTTTTTTTTCTCAAAACAACATAAAACATTTGAGATTTTCAAGTCTTATCTGGCAAGACAATATTTTATAAGCAATTATCTCTTAAAAAAGGAAACCTTTATGAGCCTTTACTTTTACAATGCTTGAGGTAAAGTTCGTATATTTAAATGTCACATATCCAAGTGTGTCATACAATCAGTTCTTAATTTTTTATTTCTACTCTGCTTAACCAACCAACCAACCAACCAACCGTAGAGTAATTATTTCGTTAAATAATGTGTCTAAAGATTATTTTATTTATACGCCTTTCGTTCGAATTTTTTAAGTGGCAAATCCTTGATGCTGATTATTGTGCGTAATCCTTTATTGTAATGTGATAATTTTTTTATTGCCTTTTTTAATGCAGTAGTTTTGCATAGTTTTTGCTTAATTTTTTATTTTAATCATTAATCTGTTAAATCGTTTCATTTTTTTTTCTCGCATGCGTACGGGCGTGAAATTTTTGTTGTGGCATGAAAATTTATTACCAGTATGACCCTATTGAATTGTTAATGTTAAGAGAAGAGAGATTGTTTTTATTGTTGTTGTTGGTTTTTTATATTTTCAAATTAATTCTTATCAATTTAAATAGTTTTCATAAATAAAAATGAGAGCGAATGTTAAAACAAAAATGTATACTTTGAGTGAAAACATTCATTGAAATTAAACTTTTTTGAGTTTTAATCACAAATTGCAGTTTATTAATCAATTTAATAATTATTGATTGTTTTTGAAATATTACAGAGTTACGCAATAAAAAAGGTAAGAAGTCTTAAAAGTAGTTATACAGGTCAAACAAGGCATTTGGGTATAAGGTTTGACTCAAATTCAAATAAAGTAGACTAGTTGACTATACGATTGAGCCGTCTAATGCCAAGTAAAATTGAACCAATTCCAAGCTGGAGTAAATTATCCATGGATCTAATTAATATAGGGTGGTCCAACCATAAATACAGTACGCAATTGTGAGTCACATCTTAACGTCAATTTTTTTGGCCGACATAATTTGACATTTATTTGCTTTAGCCATGAAGAGTTCCACAATTAAGCAGCTCGTTAAGATTTTTGAATGATTGTTTTACAAAATTGGACGTTCAAGTCAAAATAAATTTCGTGCACTTCGTGATTTGTTTGGTCATCATAATCGATCAAATGTGCCCACAATTTGGAGAAGTATAAGCAAATCTCAGCAAAGCGGGACTGTAGGAAATGTGGAAACACCAGTGCATGCTCGCCCAGTTCGTACTGTGAGAAATATTGCTGTTGTTCGCGATAGTGTGGCAAAATAGCCGTCACCTCAAATCGTCGTTGTGCCCACCAATTGTACGGATGGAAGTGAATGGTGACTTTACAAAGAAAATTATCTTCAGCGACGAGGCACATTTTTTTGTTTTTTTTAATAAGCAGAATTGGGAAAATAAGAATCCATTCGTGATTTTTGAAAATCCGATGCATCCACAAAGAGCGACTGTTTGGCGCGGCTTATAGGCTGGCGGCGTCATCCGCTCAGCAGTTGCTGTGAATAGTGTATGCTATCGCAAGATCAAAATTTCAGGATATGGGCTTCAACAGGCTAGTGCCACTGGCCACACAGACAACGAAACAGTGGTGCTTTTGCGCGAAAAATTCAATGGCCGTGTTATCTCATATCATAGTGATGCTAATTGACCGCGACGAACATGTGATGTGACATCGTTGGACTTCTCTCTTCAGGGACATTTAAAAGAACAATTCAAAAGCTAAAGTATGAGATAATTCGGCACATTTACGACATTGAACATCAGTTATGTTTCAGAGAGGGGTATCAGTCATTGAGAGGTATGCCACCGCAGCCGTGGCCGATATTTTGTTTCTCGCATAATTGTCATAGATCTTTCTATCAAAATAAAAAATATTAAGATAACAATTAACATAGTGCGTTTTGGTTGGACCACCCTTTAGTATCCTTTGGTATAGTTGCGATGGCTGGTGATATCCACGCAAAAGAACTTCATCGTCTTTATAGTGTATAAACTTGTATCGCGGAATGGAAACCAGAAGAGAGATACGCAGAAAAGCAGCAAGAATGGGAGTAGGCCCATGACAACTGTAGATAGACATATGCTCTTATACTCTGTGCAAATGTGGATGACGAGACCGCACGGGAAACTAGATTATTACCTTACTCATTACCTGGGTAGCCTTGGTTGGTGGCGCTTTAGGTTGGTGGATATTCTTATATGTCCAAATTTCCCAAGTGAACCAGATGAATGCGACGATTTACCGAATAAAGTTTGGTTTTTGGCTATAGACCGTCAACAATTTGATTTGCGAATTGTGCTTCGCGTGTACCAAGTGGTATCAAAAACCTGTCGAGAGTATGGATCGTACAGAGACAATTTAACTGAAACGAACTTAGCGATCTGGATGGTGTCTTGACGTAATACTCAATCGATAGTTCTGCGAGGATCCGCTGTCGGACACCAGGGTAGGTGAGGGTCCTACACTGACTGAGGCTTTCAACAGCTTAACAACTCGATAGAAAAAGAAAAAAACAATTGTTGAATGATCAGTAAGGGATCAGAACGCAGTAACGAATTTCTTCCTTAGAGGTGTGTCACAAATCAATTTTATCTGTTTCCCAGTGCTCTACCTGTCTTCTACAAGTATTATCGGGACTTTTTATATTATGGCATACATTTAGATTTGTTAAGTTATAGTCGGGTTTTCGCATGGTTTTATGCAATCCAAATCAAAAATTCTAATATAAAATTCACTTTTTCTGCATATATTCCGTTTTAAACGGGACTGGTTACTTGAGTTTTGTATGTCACCACTCAACCCACGTCCACGTCGACTCTTATGACAAACAGAAGTTTACGAGATAGCAAAAGAAAAAAAAAACTTGCTCTACACTATTGAACGTGTTTTCGAAACTCATTGATCTTTTGGGACTAATGCGTATGCCTCTACCTGCACAGAAACGAGCTTGGACTGCAATTCTTACTGCCTGTGTGTTAAACTACAGATGTCATTGGTGATTTCTTTAAGTGTATGTTTCAAAGATTATTGTACTACACAGTCAAGGAAAATATAGAAAAATAGCGTAGAAAGAACACCTACTTTCCTGTATAAAGCTTTAAGAGGAATTGGTCGTCAGTTGCTGTATACAGTGCCTTATTGAAGATAATAATTTTCTTGTAAGTTTACCTGCAATCCTATTTGTTCCAAATCGTTGAGTGCGTAAAGTTATCAATAGCCTTCTCGATATGGACAAAGGCCAGATAAAGATTTAAAAGCCACTTAACTCAGAATCAGATTAAAAGTGTCAAAGAGGTATTTAAAACAGAAATAGCAGAGAGCATAACTGTGCTCCACTTATACATCACTTTTTAATATTTATCACTCCTTCTGTGGTTAATTGCACATCTGCTGTGTGAAGCTAAGTGTTAGTTTCCGGAGCTGCTTTTACTAGCTCGAAGGGAGTGCTAGTAGTTAATGACTTCGGATCGCATATATTATGGCAGTCTCTTGATATATCTATCCATGAATGTGAAGAAGTTTAAATAAAAATTGCCAGATAGCACTTAGTGATTATAAACAATAATAAATAAAATAAATGATATATAACGATAATATCGCAGGCTTTGAATGAATAATCAATTCTTTAGACAATTTTTATAATTTTTACAAAAAGCTCGCAAAAGAAATCGATTACGTTCGCATGTTATTGTTTATACGAAGTATTATCGATCCATCGGTAAATTCTTTTTAAGGGCAACCAGATATGGTGTAGTGTAGACAGGGTCTACGGGCATGCGGCCATCTTTAGGTAGTTGGATATGATCCCTGAGAGAATAGATTACTGCTTACCCAAACCCTTCCTGGATAGAATGTTCTCCGTGCGCATCTCACCAGAACCGGTAATTGGACATGGTACTCTTGAGATTTACACAGATGGATCAAAATCCTCGACGGCATCTTTATTCCTGTATACGTGGTGAGGGACTACTTTGAACTGCCGGACCACTGCAGTGTCTTACAGGCGAAGGTCTGGGCAGTAAATAGGGCAGCGGACTGGTTGAATACTACGTGGTATATAACAGTGATATCCGGATCTGTACGGATAGTCAGGCGATCAAGGCGTTCTTCGGTGTCTACTCGACATCGCGACTAGTGTGTGAATGCCGGGCATCTTTTAACGAGATGGCGAGACATTCAGACCTGGAGATTATCTGGGTAAGGGGTGACTCAGATACCCGGGGGAACTGTGTAGCGGACGGACTTGCGAGGGCTGGCTTTCCCCTCAAAAATGAGGAAATTGACCACTGAGATGGGATGCCACTCTCCTCTTGCGGACTTATGGACATGCGGTACATGTTGGGTAGGGCACAGCTGCGGTGGGATGATGAAGCCACGTGCTCTGTATCGAGGCAAATCTGGCCCCTATATGATCGGGCTCTCTCGGAGTCTATTATAGGGGTGCCCCGACTTAGGCTGCGAACTCTTGCGGCTACGATTACTGCGCACTGTGTGGCTAGTGCGCACGCTAGGAGATTGGGTCTGCCGTTCAGTGACTATTGTAGGGGTTGTCAGGGTGAGGAGGAAGAGGAGACAGTCGAGCTATTCCTATGCCAGTGCCCGAGTCTGGGTGGCTTGTCGGATCTGGCCGGTCTGAATATCGGCAGGATCTCTTCTCTTATACATGCGTCTTGTAGGTTCGGATCGCACCAGGACAGGGAAATATAGGTTGTCCATTTTCTGAATTACTGAGAGGTATCACAGTGGGATAAACATTGGAGCCAGGTGGGCTGGACCTGTCTGGCTGCCCATCGTAACTAATTAACTAACTATGGTGTAGTGTAGGGGCTAGAAATTTAAATGCTCTTTCGATTGTTTAATAAGGAGACTTCAACCTCCCTCCAAACAATTACATAAAAAAAGAAGCCATCTTCACCATTCAGCTTACCTCTCACGACAACGACGACGACAAATTTCAGACAATTGAGCAAAAAAAAAAACGGCGAGGAAAAAATTACAAATCTAAGTAAGGATTACTACCACTTGGCAAGGATCTACACCAATACACAATCACATGGAGGCGAGCTCAATTAGGTTAATCATCTAATTAGTTTGAAAGTCAACTTGATTACTGAAACTGAAACAAAGCAGCGGAAGCTTTGTGGAAAGTCAATGTGCTCTCTAGAGAAGTGGTGGAGAAAAATAAACTTTATACAGCAAAGCACCAGTTTTATAAAAACAAATATTAAAAAAACCTTTAATTCTTCAACTCACTGTGCAAAATTTTGCTCTTTTATTTAACCCTCTGTAAATAATTATTCAATACGATTTATATAATCCATATATATAATCCAAAAAAAAGCAAAATTAAAAATAAACTTTTATAATAAAACAATTAAATATAAAAAAATAAAAAATGAGAGGAATTATAAACACAAAGTGTCATTATATTGTCATTGACTATTCAATGGTGATTTAAAAAGGGATTAATTTACAATTAAAATTATTTTAACTTATTTATTAATAAATAGACAATAATAACATTGATAACAGCTATGGTTGCAACAACAGCAATACTAACAATAATACAACAACATCAATATCAATAACAATATCAACAATAATAACAATTGAATGCTGTTATCTTTTGGCATAATTTTAATTGAGAAAAATTAGGTAAGTTTTTCATATTTTCATTTTTTGTTGTTTTTGTTTTGTGTTATTAAGTGGTGGCTAAGGCTGCAAAACTATCGATAGTCTGCCCACTCGATAGTTTCGATAGTTTCAAAAAAAATCTCGATACTATCGGATTCTTTTGAGTGCTACTTGTGGTAACAATATGAGAATTAAAGTGAAAGGGAAAAAATAATAATAAACATACAGTGTTAAAACATATAATAGGGACACTTTATTTTTGTCCAGTATGTCATAAAATTTGATGTATTGAAGATATTGATGACAGAGTAATCCTTATATATAGCGAAAATTGTTCAGACCATGAAGTGCTCCAAAACTAAAGTTATTAGTAAGAAAACTGCAGAGACTATGAAACGAAAGCGTAGAACAACTGTCAAATTTGATAAACTTTTAATTCGTACTTCAAAGATTAATTCCTTCAAGTCATGGAAAAGCCTCAAAGGTGAATTTATTCTCCTGTTTCAAGTCGCACAATAAGAAAAAAAACTTATGGAAACTAGACCTATGAGTAAGAGTCATCGAAATGTATCATTTCTCAGCAAACGGAAGCAACACCTGCCACGTTATAGTTAGAATAACATGTTATGGTCTGAGGAAATGAAGATTAATTTGTTTGGAACAAATGCAAAATCGTATGTACGGACATATTTTAGTCACAATTCATACTAATATTGTCATATTAATAAACAGAAATTTAAGAAACTGTTAAGCTGTGTCCCTACGTAACTATAACAATTTACAGACGTCTAACAAGCCTGCGTCGAACAAATTTTTGCAAAATGTGACTTTAAATATGTACATCTTGTGACCTCCATATTTACTCTAAGAATTTGACGATTGTATCGATAGTGAAAAAAACTATCGATACTATCCGATACACCCAAGACGAGCCACTGTTTGGTGCGGATTTTGGTCTAGAGGCATATTTTGGACATTTTTCTTCGAAAATGAGCAAGGAGTGGCCGTTACAGTCACTGGCGATCATTATCGGACCATGTTGAACAAATTTTTGTTCACTAAAATTGAAGAGGAGGATATAAGCAACATTTGGTTTCAACAGGACGGCGCTACGTGCCACACAGCCGAAGCTACACCCGAAGTTTTGCGCCCTGTTTTCAAAAAAAAAAAATTATTTGGCGGACCCTATACAAACAGTTTTTCACCTTTACTGAAAATTTTAAAAAATTTTTAGTTAATACTCTCTTGTTGATCAATATATTTATATGATAATTTTTTAAGAATAATTCATTTCAATCCAAATCACAGATTTTCCCATTTTCCAAATAAAATATATATTTTTTTGTGGCCATTATTTGAAGACATTAAAATACTATACAGCCCTCAACTCATATATTGCTTTTGGAAAACCTTTTTTTTAATGATAGCTTTTCAGGTACTACTCCAAGTGGATTAATCTCTAATCTTAAGTGTCCATCTATTAAGTTTTCAAAAAACAAAATTGTAACTCTTTGGTAATTTATAAACAGTTTTTATGGCTTCTTTGATACAATAATTTACACATAAAAAATTGTCAATAAAAAAACATGAATTTTCCTTAAAGACTTTGTGACAAAATATTTGGCAGTTGATTTTATTAATGTTTTCCAAATTTTGTAATGTTGTTTTTCAGCTCTGCTTATCACCAATGGTTAATGTGGTTCTATAAGCATGTTAATGGTTTCTCTTGACTTCTTAATAGTCTTGATAATCACAAAAGCCAAACAACGAGAAGGAAATCAAAATAAAGGGTTTTTGTTGTAAAGAACAAAACCATTTAATGAAACACATAAATGGCTAAAGAAAAAAAAAACATTTAAAATGTATTAAAAGGCGATTAACTGAAGGAAAAAAGCAGCCGAAGAAAAAATTAAAACAAAATCCAACATTCATTTGTTATCCCCAACATTCTGATAAATGTTGCAAAATATCTTAAAAAGTACAGGGTCTCCGCCGGGAAGGTATACTACTTTGTTTGTTTATAATTTTTGATTGTATGAAAGAGAGTGGATTGGCAATTATGTATGGCATACAACATCAGATAAATGCCCGCCTCTGTTAGCACATTTTTCATTACATTCTCACACATTTCACGCGGTATTTCATTAATTTCATCACGAATATTTTGTTTGAGTTGCTCTCGCGTTCCTGGTTTGGTTGCATAAGTCTTATTTTTCAGATATTCCCACAAAAAGAAGTCCCGAGCAGTCAAATCAGGCGACCGTGGAAGCCAATCAACATCACCATTCCTTGAAATAATTTGTTGTGGAAAGAGGTCTCATAGTAATTCCATTTTAATCCTGGCTGTAAGCGTTGTGGCACCGTCTTGTTGAAAACATTTGTTAGTCAAGCCCAAAGCATGCAGTTGTGGCGTTAAAAAGTTTTCAATCATATCACGTTTTCGCTCCCCATTAACAGTTACCGTTATGCCGTTTTCAGTTTCAAAGAAGTAAGGCCTAATGATTCCTCCTGACCAAATTGCACACCAGACTGTCACTTTATCATGGATTTAAAGGTGACTGATGAATAACTTGATGGTTTTCCATTGCCCGGAACCGACTACTCTATTTATTCACATAACCATTCAAACGAAAATGTGCCTCGTCACTCATTTTGTTTTTTTTTATGAAAATCGGGGTTTAATGGGCAAACTGTATTATCCTATTGGCATATGTACGGCGACGTAAATGGTCTTCTGAAAGAAGCTTTTGTGTCAACTGAATCTTAAATGGAAACAAATACCAAACTTTGTGCAAAATTGTGACCAAATTTGTTTTTTGAAGACCAAGCTCCTGAGCACGGCGTCGAATTGAACACTTTCTTGAACAGCAGTAATGTTTTCGGCCGATCTTGCAGTACGTTGTGGTCCATGTTTGGACCTATCAGCTACAGTCCCTGTTTCTTCGAAGTCATTCACTACCCGATAAAGAGTGCGACTTGTTAGCACGTTTTTCCTCCCAAAAATTTCATGTAACGTCACATTAATCGATGATTGATTTTGATAAAATGTTGTAACGATTAAAGCACGTTGGTTTACTGCATATTTTTCCATAATAAATTTGCCACGTCTCTACTTCACGACTGCCAAATATGAACTGTCACGACGAATGTTTACCAAAATGGCGGCAAAACAAAGTAGTATACCTTCCCGGCGGACACCCTGTACTTAGTTTTGTATGACTTTGTTTAAATAAAAATAAAATTCGGAAACACACTTCATCATCAATTAATAGGATTTTCTTTGTTTCCACAAAAAGAGCTTTAACGTACGAGAGAGTACAGGCTCTTATTAAATAAAATAAATACTCTGAGGGATAAATGTTTTACTAAGAAATTAATTATAAAACATGTATTAAGTTATTAAATTAAAAGTGAAAAAAAAACTCTAGATTGCTGTTGATATTTAAAACATTTAGATTAAATTGAAACAATTAAAATTTGTATAAAAGAACAACAATAAATTACGACTAAATTAAAAAGCAATTTACTCATGTTGATACAAGACAGAGAGAAAAAGAGAGAGAGAGAGAGATAGAGGCAAAAAGAGAGACAAACCAATTTGAAATTAAAACTTAATCTGCCACAAATCTTTTAAAATGTTTTAATAAAATGTTTGATGATAATGTTTCAGATAATTGTCATCTTCGTTTCTTTAAATATAATTGGCTGGCTTGCATTTGAATATATTTTTTTGAGTATGTGCATAAGAGAGGAGAGAAAGGTGGACGGTATTTGCATATAAAATATAATCAAGATTAATACATAAAATAGCACTTAAAATCTTAAGTTTTTCTGTCTGCCTGCATTCATCTTCTCTAATTCAGTTGTTTTATCGTCTTGTCGGTTTCAATCTTAAATTGGCATCTTTTATTTGCAAAACTCTTACTGGCTAAGAGCAAAAGTATTTTGTATTTGTAAAACTCTATGTGGGTAAGGGTAAAAGTTATATCTTCATAGTCAATAGAATTCTTTAAATTATGTTAGACAATCAGGGTATAAAAATGCGTAGGTTAGTTGAGTAAAAGTGACATTCTAAAGACTATACACTTATTTAGAGGACGGACCATTATGTGGTTCACAGATGGATCAAGGACTATAAGTGTTACGGTAGTGGGGATTTTTAGAACTCAAATGAAATATTCGGAATCCCTGGTAAATACATACATACTTAACCTTATGAATAAAATATTCTCTGTGAGCATTTCATAAGAATTAGTCATTGCATCCGATACTCTCCAGGCGTATACGGACGAATCAAAATCTTTGGAAGGAATCGGGGGCGGTGTCGTTATTTCTTCATATGAGGTGCGAGTATCATTTAGACTTCCGCACCACTGCTGTACCTTACAGGAGGACGTTTCGGCGATAAAGGAGCAACTGACTGGTTGATGTACTACAGTATCTGTACTGACAGTCAGGCTGCGATTAGGGCGCTCTACTCGACATTGAAGCTGGTATAGAGCTGTAGAATAGAGCTGTAGTCGACCTACTCGATAGTATCGATACTTCTTTTGCAAAACTATCGCATTCTATAAGTGCTACTTGTGGCAACATAAATGTAAAATTTAATTGAATGGGTAAGAATAATAACAAAAATACAGTGTTAAAAGAAGTAATAGGGCAACTTTTTTTTCTCCAGTATGTCATAAAATTTTATCTATTGAAGTTATTTTTATGAAAGAGTAATCCTTAGCGAAAATTTCCAGCGATAAATTAATTAATGCAATCCAATGAAAGAAAACTGCAGAGACTATGGGAAGGAAACGTAGAACAATTATCAGTTTTGATTAGCTTTTAAGTCCCTACAAGTCAGCAAACAGTTTCAAAGATGAACTTATTCTCCTGTTTCAAGTCGCACAATAAGAACAAGCTTATGGAAGCTAGACTTATGGGTAGGAATCTTCGAAATGTATAGGGACCGCCAAGTAATTTTTTTTTAAATGCTATAAAAAAAAAACCAATAAATCTTTTCTCAAATTTTTTTTTTATTTGAAAGTACAATCCTTCCGGTTAATAATGGAAAATAACTTCATTCAAATGGTTGCTTCGGCTGGCCATGCAGTAGCCTAGACAATCGGTTCAATTTTTAAGCATATTATCGATTGTGTGCAGCTGTATTTCACCAATGGCTTCACGAATATTGTCCTTTAAAACGTCAATTGTCTCTGGCTTGTTGGCGTAACACTTATCTTTGACTGCACCCTACAAATAATAGTCCAACGGTGTCAAATCGCAGCTCCGAGGTGGCCAAACGACATCAACTCTGCGGCTGATAATGCGATCTTCAAAAACAGTTCGGAAAACATCGAGTGCAGCTTCGGCTGTGTGGCACGTAGCGCCGTCCTGTTGAAACCAAATGTTGCTAATATCCTTCTCTACAATTTTTGTGAACAAAAATTCGTTTAACATAAAACGATAATGATCGCAATTGACTGTAACCGCCACTCCTTGCTTATTTCGAAGAAAAATGGCCCAATTATGCCTCTGGACCAAAACCCGTACCAAACAGTGACTCGTTTTGGGTGTATCGGCTTTTCAATGTATGCGTGCGGATTTTCTGTGCCCTAAATGCGACAATTTTGCTTGTTTACATACCCGCCAAGATCAAAATGAGCTTCATCTGAAAAGATGATTTTTTTTGGCAAAATCGGCATCACACCTTCTGCAGACTTTTGGGTTATGCTATACTTGCCGGACAAAACATAAAAACGGTGGGAGAATAAACTCACTTAAGAGTCCATCACGCGACATAGACAGTGAATTCTGGTGGCTGCTATCACTGGGCACTTGGTGTCTGGTGCACATGCTAAGAGACTAGGCCTATCGTTTAATGAGTACTATAGTAGTTGTCAGGATGATGAAGAGGAGGAGACTGTCAAAAATTTCAGATTTAAGACTGTCCGTTTCTACATGCCATACTGGAACTGGCTGATGTAAATGTCAGCAGTACATTTTCCTTTAAGCATGCGTCTGGTTGGTTCGTTTCGGGCCTTGTCGTGGATATGTTGTTCCAATTGGACGCTAACTTCTATGGGAATCAGAGTTGGATTAGTTTGTAGGTACAAAAAGCGGGACATAGCCATGCTATCTGACAGTCAAACCAACTATCGAGCACTTATCTCCTATGAAATTGACTCAACGCTGGATAAATGGAACCGACTGGGAAGTTCATGTAGTCTGAGTAGGCCTGCTTAACAGACAAATCCATCCAAAGTAAGGACCTTGACATTTTAGCATATATCTGACTATGTTGTCAAATAATCAGGAGAAATACCCCATCTTTAGCCAGAATTTTCACCACTACCAAATCACTATAGTAGACTAGTCATGTACTTGGCTTGAACATCAACTGAATAATAAAACTAAGACAAGGCAATGAATGCTTTGTGGAAAGTCACATGCTTCCAAGAAGAGTGAGGGAGAAAAAAAATTTTACTGGGCAATTATGATGCGAAAAGATTTCAGTCTTGTTTCAGGCGACCTAAAATTTTCAAGAATATCAGTTTGAATATACTTTGGTAGAGAAATTAAGAACGAAAGTAGTTTTAAGTTCAATGTGCAGATTCTATTAGAAGAGAACTGAATCAGCAGAGCGTTTACTGGCTGATTGGTCTGCGCTGTCTGGATGCTTTCAAAGTGCCGAGGAGTAGGGGGCTACTACTACTTGTACCAGCCGACAGTGCGAATAAAGAGGTGGACTCCATAATTGATGGCCATTTTAAGGAGCTAAACAGTTCTTACTTAAGGAGACTGCTGAGACCATTGAATTTCGCTTGAAAAAGAAGAGAAATAGAGATTTCTTTGTTAGCCTCGTGTATATCTTCAAAACGAGAGTACTTATAACATAGCAGCAAATAAAGCAACACTGCATGTGTGAGAGAGAGAGGCATTGAAAAGTCTGGAGTACAATCTATGTGAATGGAGAGCATAAATGATGAACGAATCGTGAGCTGCTGAAAATGAATTCTCTAGTTAAAAAGACAACAAATACACAGACTGTTAAAAACTAGACCCTGTTGTCCTTGGCATTACAAACGTAAGCAGCACGTCCAGGATAAAAGTAAGTGGAGATCATTTACTAGACAAGCCGAAACGTACAATAGATTGTAGCCCCACATTTAATAATTTAATCTAAAACATTGCTTTTTTTTAACCCATTAAATGTTGACATGAGCTTTTTCCAGATTTCTTAGTTTTCTATTTTAATATTTTAATAAATATTCTAATTTAAGGTAAAATTTTTTTCAATTACAAAACTTCTGAGAATAATTCAAGTTATCAGTTGAGTTTAAATTGTATTCTTCTATCTTGACATTTTTGATATTAAATGTATGCATGTGTGGGTTGCTCTTGTATTTGTGTAGAGGACAAACTAACAGCAAGAAAATTAAATGTCAGTATATCCCAGTATATAAAATCAAATGAGTGAATAGGCCTAAGCAAGTCTTCTTCAACCACTTTTCTAAATATTAGTTTTCTTAGTATTTTTTTTGTGCATTTATATTTGCGTATGTTTGTGTGTGTGTGTATGCATATATTCAGTTTTATATCATTCATTAGTTATTTTAAATTGTATTTGCATATGTTGACATTTAATTTAAAACAAAAAATTTTAATGAGATTTTTAGTTGTGAGAGTTTGCCTGCACTCAGTCAGACACACTGATATGAGTGTGAACATGTGTCTGCCTATGTATAGTGATAGTGATGTGTGTGGTGATAGTTTTTATTCAACAAATTTTTTAATTGAAAAATCATTTAATTCTTATGTAAAAATTTCGAAAGGTTATGTTATATTTTCATATAAAGAATATCAACATGCAGTACTGCATAATGAGATTTAAAGCAGGACGAGATTAAAAGCAGGCCGTGGCAATGAATAGATCATACACTAGGAAAACATGGTAGCAATATTGCCCAGGAAGATCCGCTCTCAGTTAAAGATTTCAAGCCACACTATGGAAGGTGTCTATAACGTAGAATGAGAGTGAATTGTTTGCATAAGAAAAGATGAATTGAAAAATGTTGTTGTAGCCCTGTGTTAAACATTTGGATGATAATGGATTCTTCGTTACCTTGTTTTTTGTGTAGGTATCAATATTGATTGAATTTTAGTACTGCTTAAGCATCAGCCATTCAAGCAAAATTGCCTATATTTTAACGCCGGCTTTCAGTAATAGAAGTTTTTCATACCCTAATACTCATAACTTAGTCACTATCTAATATTATGTGTTGTGAGGTAGTGTTGCTGTTGAAAATCATCAGATGATTTGGCCTGGGATTGAACTTAGGACCTTTTGGTCCAGAACTTCTGTTTGTTGACAAGATTACGGTCAAGCTTTCATTACGAACCTAGTCAGCTGTATATGTTATTGAGTATGGGATAATAAAACCCTTTATAGTCCGAGTTTCCTAACCAATATAACGCACAGATCACGAAATGATAATGGTTTAGACTTCCCTGTAGATGATGAGTCAACAGCCCATAAGATTGCTGGCTGTGAAGTTTTTTCTAAACAGCTGGGTAACAGACTACCTAGCAAACTTTCGAATAAAACGCTTGGCATATCCAGTACAATGCGGTATTAACCAAGCATATCTTTATAATTACAGATAGCAAGGCGTCCATAATATCGTTGCAGAATTTACATAACACAGCAACAATTACTCATGCATACCGGGTTGGTCTAAACGATATAGCGGCACATTCGACCGTTAAGTGCATGCAAAGCTGGAGGGCGTTAGAAAAATAAACTCACTTGCCTTCAGAAAAAGAATATTTGGGAAAGGCTAGATGGTCGAAAAACAAGACAGGTTTTGAACTACTTAGACCACAAATTAAGAAACTTGTTATAATTTCTACGGATACTGCAATGCTGCAGAGAGAGAAAATCTACGAAATGTTTTTTGCCATTGCCAGGCATTAAACAACGAAAGGCCATCCTTGCTTGGACGGATATGATATTATGCCAAGATTAGTCTGGCAATGAATGATTTGGATGAAGTTTTTACTTATAAAAAATCGACTGGGTTGCTGACGAGTAGTGACCATAATATATATGACTTTGCTGTCTTGAGTTCCAAGTCAGCTGTGCCGCGAGCAGCAGATCGAACCTAAACTAAATTAGTATATCCAGTGATATGTACATTGAATGCACGCGAAAGTGAGAATATGTTTAATCTACAGCGTCACTGTTTATAAGAAAAGTTAATATATGTGTAATTGTTAACCATAAATTGCTTAAAGTTTATTTACTGGAAGCATAATGTCTTCTTCCAAAGTATTTATTGCCTTGTGTCACGTATATAATTAGTCTATTGTAGGTCGCTTTCATGTGATTGTGTAGCGCTGAAGATAATTGCCAAGTGGTGGTGGCGATCCATACTTAGCATTGAAATTTTTTCCGGTATGTGAGGTTTTCTCTTGATCATTCATGTGATGTTTGCCTTAATCACGTAGGCAATAGATTCGTTAACTGCTTGTTAAAGGGTAGTTCACACGATAATATTGGATCCTCCAAATAATTTCTTTTGAAAACTCTATAAAAAAAAACTACTGAATATTTTCTCAAATTTCTTTTTTTATTTGAAAGTACAATCCTTCCGCTTAATAAAGGAAAATAATTTCATTCAAATGGCTGCCTCGGCTGGCCATGCAGTAGCCTACACCATCGATCCATTTTTTAAGCACATTATCGATTGTGTGCAGCTGTATTTCACCAATGGCTTCACGAATATTGTCCTTTAAAACGTTAATCGTCTCTGGCTTGTTGGCGTAACACTTATCTTTGACGGCACACCACAAATAATAATCCAACGGTGTCAAATCGCAGCTCCGAGGTGGCCAAACGACATCAGCTCTGCGGTTGATAATGCGATCTTCAAAAACAAGACGCAAATCATGGAGTATAGCTTCGGCTTTGTGGCACGTAGCGCAGTCCTGTTGAAGCCAAATATTGCTAATATCCTCCTCTTCAATTTTTGTGAACAAAAAATTCATTCAACATGGCCCTATAAAGATCGCTATTGACTATAGCGGCCACTCCTTGCTCATTTTTGAAAAAAAAATGGCCCAATTATGCCTCTGGACCAAAATCCGCACCAAACAGTGACTCGTCTTGGGTGTATCGGCTTTTCAATGTATGCGTGCGGGTTTTCTGTGCCCCAAATGCGACAATTTTGCTTGTTTAGATACCCGCCAAGATCAGAATGAACTTCATCTGAAAAGATGATTTTTGATTATCATGATTTTCAAAGTGGTGTCGCAATATTTTCCAGCGTTATTCAAGCGTATACACAACCATATTCGTTCAGCGAAAGGATAAAATTAATTATCTGTCAAATCAGACATGAGCTAAGTGTTATCAATCACGAAATAAGCAGTTGAAAAAAAAAACGTTAGATGGCGGATCCTTTACTTTTCGTACGTAAAATCAGACAGACAATATTTTAAAAACCCCAACCGTATTTTAAAAATGAGAAAAACAGTCTTACGACGTTTACACCATGTAAAACAAAACGTAAAATGAAAACAAAGTAAAACGAAAACAGCTGTTTTAAAACAGACCAATAGTGCGAGAGAAAAAATTGCTTTTTTCTTTGTTTGTTTATGTATGTACCTGATCAAGTGAAGTGAGAAAGTTTTTAAAAAATTTTAAAAAACAAAGAGAGCCAAGTTTTCATCCGTATTTTCTCACCATATCGTACGTTTTCATTACATATTGTGTTTACACGAAACTATTCGCTCTCTTCTACACAAAAACTTGACATGTCGTACTACTTGTACTATCGTATTAACCCCCTTAAGTGCATAGTCAACTGTAGCTAGCCTCTACTTGGAGGTAATATGAAGTGCTATTAGTTTCAAGTACCACTTCTTGATACTGATTGGATTACTGCTTCTGATCTGGCAAATAGGGGTGATAGAAGTCTTTCGTCATTTCTTGACAGAATTCTCATCAAGAGGTGGCAGGCACGCTGGACAAGGGAAGGGTGACATATGGATTTGTGCCTGACATGGGCTTCGGCTTGAGTAGGGGGTTTTACTGAAGAAAGAGACCTTAGTGGGACTGCTGATTGTAGGTGTGGGCTGGATCCGGAGCATTCGCTGCATGTTCTGGTGGAGTGTTCACTCTACGATGACATTAGGGATTTGGCGGAATTGGGAGTCGTTGTAACGGGGTATGTGGTGATCGTTAGAGGGGAGTTGAGAACGAATAGGAGTGTACATAAACTCTACAAGTCTTTAATAAACCGGATCTTAGGGCTAGGAATTAATAGATTCTCTTAGGGAATCTTCTACAGTATTTTCAGCTTATCTGTTTGCTCTGGACCATTGTGTGCCAGTCTGGTTGTGTGATTGTGTTGTTTGTACGGTTGTGTGATTTTTTCCCCTTTGCTGTTGTTTAGTATGTTGTTAAGTAATGTTGTTTTCCATTTAGATTGCTTTATTGGTCAATGGTCCGGAGTCATTTGGGACTTACACTGTTAGTGGCATTTATGCTGCAAAGCCTGACCGGAAGCTTATTCTGGGGGTCAAGAGGAACCAAGGTCCATGCCTGACTAGGGTAATATGGTGCCGTAGTGACCTTACTTTAAAGTTGTGACTAATTATAGCTCGCCTCCATGTAGTTTTGGTAATTCTTAATTAACATTGGCGTTGGTGGCGTTTTTTTCTGATCATGCGTTTGATATTTTTCATCATCATGACATAGGCGATAGATTTATTTTCAGCTTGTTAAGTGCTTAGAAATATTTAAAAAATAAAAAGTTTTTTATATAAATTTTCAATTGCTTCAAATTACTTAAGTTCTGTGGAAAAAGGCAATTGATTTTTTTTCACCGTCATTTCCCTAGGGAGCATATTGGCTTTCCACAAAGCATCCATTGCTTTGTTTCAGTTTCTTTCATCAATTTGATCTTTCCAGCTAAGTAGATGATTAATCCACTGTAGCTCCCTCCATATGATTTTGCGTAGTAGTGAAGATTCTTGCTAATTGGTGGTGATCTTTACTTTAGCAACTTTGTAACATTGTAACTTTTTACCAGTAGGTGATGTGCTTTCCTGATGATTCGTCTGTCATCATCGCCAGAGGTATGCTGGAAGATCAGGGGGGCTTCTTCTTTATGTTTTTTTTTAGATAGAGTTGTCTGGAAGGAAGTTGAAGCCTCTTTAATAAATTTGAGAACACATTTAAATTTTTCTTCATGTCCTCTGGTGGGGCTTCAACCTAGTCGTTTTTGTTATTATACATGCGCCCTAGCCTTTACACCACCATTACACCCCCACAGGCAATTAATAGCTGGTGGTAAAAATCATTCATGCTTTGGAATATTATTTGTCTTTAAAATTGCATCAAAGTTTATCATTTTTCTCTGCCGATTATATTCTAATTCACAGTTATATTTCAAATAACATTTCTATTTAAATAAGTTAAGATTTACCTCAAATAACTTGAGAATTTCCCATATAAACATAAAGACCATTTCTGCTCTGCTGCAGTCACTTAAGTAATTCATTACGATATAATATCTCGAATTTACTTGTAAACAATTTCTTTGATTTTTCCTTTTCCTCTGTTTAAAGAAAAACTAACAGAATTAATTTTATTCCGTTTTCAATGCATTTCTCTTCTATTCACCCATATTTGTTTATTAAATAACTTTTGCGATTTAGCACATCTCAAGCACTCTTTGTGCTTCAACAAAAGAGACATAAAGAGGGAGAGAGAAGAAGGAAAAAAAGAAAAATCAAACGTTGTTGGTTCATACGATTAAAAACATTTTGAATTATTTGTGAATGTAATAGATATGCAAACAAAAATGGCAAACAAATAAAAGGCAAACGAGTAAGAGAGAGAATGTAAAGGAAGAGTATATTTCCGCTGCAAAAATCCATTAGAGATCACCAGCAATAACAGCAACATGAATGGCAACAAACAAATCAAACTAAATGGATGATATGAATGAAATAAATGGAAAAGAAAGAAAAACAACTTTTTTTTAAATTTCTCTTTGAAAATTAATGTAAATTTAATCAGAGGCAGAAAAAGTTCTGCGAAAAAGAGATTCTTTGTAAATAAGGCAAGAAAAAAAATTTACAAAAAAAAAGGCAACTATAGTCGGTCTGATAGAACCATTCGACTGGTCATCACTAGCTGCTAAAGCCATTTCCAGAAGTGACTGAAAAAGTGATGATAAACCAACCAAAAGTGATGATAAAACTAGGGTTTATCTACAAATTTTTTATTTAACAAAAATCATTTAACAATCAATATACCACAATTATTATTGCAAGACACTGCGACTCATAATATCTATGGTGCTCATTTCGTTCAGCAGATCTGCTGCCTTCCTAAAAAAAACACCAGCAGGTCTGAAATTTCCAGTTGTAGGGTAAGCAAGAAACTCATAAAAAAGTAGTAAAAGATGGAACGAAAAAACCCAGTAAGTGTTGCACACTAGTGCTCATATATGTATGTATGTATGATTTTCTGAGTATAACAAATACTAATACCAATACCAATAAAACTGTAATAAACACACTTACATGTACAGGAAACCAGCTTGCATGCTAACACTCATACGGCCATAAACCAACACCAATAACAAGAGCTAAAGGTAAATAAAATGCAATTGAATATGAAGAAGAATAGATGATGTATAGAGCGAATTGCAGATGCCGGAAAGGAAGTGAAAAAAAACATTTTTTTAATTTGTGAAGGTAGTTTTGCTAAGTTTTTTTTCTACTTTCATTTTTATTTTCATAAACTCTAGCTTATATCCTGTTCTATTCAGACAACTTCAGAGCAGTGTAACACAGATTTTTATTTGAAAAAAAAGGAGCGGAACAACACTAAACAACTATTTAGCGTTGTTTATAGACAGTCGAACTTTCTCATGCGTTTGCTAATTAATTACAAGAATGTACACTGTTCTACTATCTCATATTCATTTCAAAGAATGCAAGTGCAGCCGGATAACTAAATTTTTTCTTCCGCACCATCTTCCGCATTCATCCGAACACATCGCACACATTCTGCAACATTACCATGATTTTCAAAATAATGTCGCAATATTTTCCATCGTTGTTCAAGCGTTTACACAACTATATTCGTACAGCGGAAGGATAAAACTAATTATCTGTCCAATCAGACATGAGCTAAGTGTTACCATTCACGAAATAAGCACTAGCTGAAAAAAAAACGTTAGATGGCGGAGCCGATATTTAGTGCCAACTTTCAAACAATTCAAGTATAAATTTGATAGAAATCTGATTATTGATCGGTGAGTTATAGCGTTTTCTGTGAAGCAACTTTTGTTATTAAAAAAATGGAAAAAGTGCATTTCGGGTTTTATTTTTTGATGAAAAAAAAAAAAAAATGCAGTGGAATCCAACATTCGGATAAACATTATCCGAACTTTTCTCCATCGAGGCAGATGGTAGAAAAGTGGTTTGCTGTTTTTAAGCGTAGTCGTACCAGTAAAAATGATGCAGAGCACAAATGAAGCCGGCCAGCAAACAATAAAAAAATGCCCAAATTGGTTATAAACGGTTTCAAATTGAAGGTGAGTGAGCTAGTTGACATTGTAAGGATATCAGATGGTAGTGTCTTTATCAGTTTATATAAAAATTTGGGTATGCGCAAGTTCTGTGTAAAGTGGATGCGGCGTGAGCTCACAAATCATGCACAAATCGATGAAAACAATGGCAAAATTTGGCTTAGAATCTCTAACCCATCCACGTTATTTTCCAGATTTAGCCACCAGCGACGTTTTCTTGTTTTCAGATCTCAAGAAAATGTATTTTGTGCCAATTTGGTCAATTAACATGGCCACGACATACTATCTTGATCAAAAATTTTCCGGAATAAGTTCCGTGTGGCGGTACCATCGCTTCAATTTAATTTTTTTTTTTTGATAAGTTGGTACATCTCTTGTTGATATTCTCGTTAAATCTTAGCGTTATAGCTTGCCAAGACTACATCTATCGCTAAGAGTGTTGGCGATTTATTACAATTTTGACCGTGTTAAGGTCGCGAAACTGAATCCGATCCCATATTTATCAAAAGGATCATTACTGGAGATGAAACGTGGCCTTATTAGTACGACGCGCAATCTAGACATAAGGCAAGTGAATGGCATTCACCAAACGAGCTGAGACTATTTTCAGTCCAAAAAAAAGGCAATGCTCACGGTTTTCATGGATTACAACAGTGTAGTGCATCATGAAATTTTGCCAGAAGGCCAGACAGTAAACATAGAGTATTACTTGGGCATTATAAGATGTTTGCGTGAAACAAATTGTGAGCGGAAAACTCTTAGATTTTGCTCCACAATAACGCACCGTCACACAGTGTCATCATTATTCGAAATTTTGGACGAAAAATGCAACAAATACCATCCAACAGCCAACGAAGTGACCTATATTGGCTGCATGTGTCTTCTATCTGTTCAATTGAGTTAAAAAACCATTACGGGGAACGCATTCCAGCAGCTGAGAGGAAATAATGGAAAAATAGCAGAAAACACTGTGAGATATACCGAAAGCCGAATATAAAAAATGCAGATGTCAAGCTATGACGCTAAGATTTAGCGGGAATAGCAACAACAAATGTATCAACTTAACAAAAAAAGAATACTCAAATCGGAACGATGGGACCGCCACATCAAGGTAGTTGTATCGCCCTCAAAAGCGATATATGTGTAATAATAAAATCGAGTTTTGTCAAGATTTTTTTTTTCTTACTTATCCTACGGACTTATTGAGTGACAAATGTTGCTGTCATCTGCGAAAGAGTGTATAGGATTGGAAGAAAGAAATATTCTAAATGAATTTGGAAAAAGAAAGCAACATTTCAAATTCTATCAAAGGCCTTTAAATTAGCCAAACCATGAATAGATTTGTTTTATCTCTCGGAAAGCACCGCAACCAGGTCGCCAGTAGAGCGTCCATTGCGAAGGCCGTACCGAAGATTGTTTTGCAAATTGTTGGGTTGCAAATACAGTACAAGGTGGTGAAAATTCATACCGTCCGTAACTTTGGAGAGTGCTGATCAAAGTGCTATTGGGTGGTAGTTGTACATTGGCAACCTTCCAGCAAAATTGAAAAACACCGGTGCGATATGACACACTAAAAGGGTTGTTTACGCGCAAGAATCGAAAAGCATTGATTCAAGACCAGTGCTGGTATGTCATTCAGTCCAGAAGACTTGTGAAAAATCGACACTGAGTCTTACGTGTTTATTTCAATATTTTGTTTACTAATTAGTTAACCAAAGGTGTCTAACGATTTTATCTGTATCTGAGTGTGTGTTTAAGAGTACATATCAGTATCAGCAAATACATTGAAAGTATGTATGTTGGCTCGTAAAACATTTTTCCATGGCTTGTTAAAAAAGATTTGATATTAGAAGACGCCTTAAGTAAAAGCTTTTAAGAATTTGTTTAGCATTCACCATCCCCATACTCGGAAAACCAGTACTAAAGCAATAAAGTTTTCTACCAATATGCTATTTTTTAAGATATTTGTTGTTGTTGTTGGCAATAAAAGTAATAGTGGCTAACAACGCATTTCGAATACACACACACACACACACATTGTATTTATTCAAGTGTAATTTCTTAAGTAAAATGTAAACACTTTTAGTGCATACTTATAGGAGAGAAAAACGAAACCTTTCTCTTGGTCTTGGTAACCACTTTGCTTGCTTCATACCATTAAAAAATTTCATTTGATTTTTTCTATTTAACAAATAATATGCCGGTTTCTTCTTTTTTTTATATTTTTGTGTATGTTTAGAGGATTTTTGCTTATATTTCAGCTTGTGTTTACATGAAGGATTTTCTTCAAATTTAGACGGCGTGCTTACAAAATGTTCAAAATGTAAATTTTTAATAGAAAACATGTTGCCTGCTTCCTTGTTAGATTTTAAGAATTAGGGTTACGAATTAGTTTCTAAAAATAAATACAATCTCTGAGATATGCAAATGACATTTAAATAAATAAATAGATACACAGATACACAGATAAAATAAAAGATTTTCTTAAAATGTTTTAAGAACTGAAATTAATATTTGGGGTCGCAGCTTTTTTCGATTTTTTTTTGCCGTTAGAAGCTAGAGATGTCAATGAAACAGAAATACTTAATTTTTTTATTAAACCTATAAAACAATTTTCTTATAGTTCGTTAATTCGTAGTGTATTTGTAAAATTAAAATACAATACAGTTTCAAAGTTACAATCGACATGAAATCAGAAAAAAATAAAACCTCTCAAGCTTATACAAATTCTATGAAGCAAACCAATTTTGACAACGCGTTAGAAAGTGAAGTTGGCTGCGAAGAAAAAAAATAACAAAAAATAAAAAAGTAATGTAGTTTCAGTTGTTTTCGCGTAGAATTTAGCATTTGATTAACTTTTGAATTTTAATTTAGCGATTTTTGTTGAAAAAATATATTAAAATTATTATTACTTCGGCGTCAACGTTAAGCGCCAATCAACGCAACGCTCAGCGTTCTAATTTGTTCTAAAATGTGAAATGAGACATTCTAATAAAGTTTTCGCAATCTCTTACTAATGTGATATTGGAGGCATGGTAGGCGAAAACCCAGGTTTCTTTAAAAAAGCCAAACCCACCGTGTTTAATAAGGTTTTCTGATGGCTTTTTTCGGGTTTTATTGGGTTTTATAACTGTTTCCAAATTTCGTTCAATTCAAAAATATTTTGTTGTTTTAGTATTTATAATGCAATTTTAGACTCTTGGTCGTATCAAGGTAAAAATCATTGATCGGAGTAGACTGTACTTACTTTGTAGAAACCATGCTGCCCTCCATAAAGCTGTCTATTAGGCAAAAGTACTTATTGAACGCTGACGGCAGAGGGATGTATCTTGCTTCCTTCATTGTTAGACTCACCTGGCCTAGATTGGATGATAAGCATCTCAATCAGTTGTTATAATTGGATCGTGGGAGCGTCTCCACATTGGGCATTGTGTTATGGGTAGGCACGTGCAAAGGCTGCGCTTACTGGCGAATGACTTCTGCCAAGGTTGTAGATCGAATTTGAAGGAGGAGTGTGGCCCAATTTGCCAATTTGTGTCCGTCTCTAACTAGACGCAGATTGCTTACATTTGGCTCGCTCGTCCTCGATAGCTTATCGGAACTATCTATTATTGATAACAGATTAATAGTCAGATTCATTAGGCGGTCGGGCTGATTTCTGACTTTGTTTACGTCATTTTGTTTCTATGTGAGACCTCTGGATGACTTCGCTTTATGTGAGATATCACAACGGGCTGCTATGTGTGCTTCAGTGTGCCTTGACTGAACGAGACTGCCACTAACCTAACCTTAACCCTGTATTATAAGAAAAACGGCCGGAAATATGATTAAATTGTTCTTTTGCATTGCAACGTACGGCCTGAAGTCGCAAAAGATGCCAAACCATTGTTGGAAACTATCAAATGCCGCATCTGCCGTATTCTCCGCATACTGCTGCTTTTGACTATTGGCAGTTTTTACAGATAGATGAGTTGTTACCGAAACACTTCTTTTGAAGATATACAAAATCGGCTTCTAAAGACTAAGAGTGTGCAGCACTTTCCGAACGGTGTCTGTGGAGGCAGCAGAGTTGGAGCATGTACCACCAGAAGGGCACAAGCTTAACGCTTCCATGATATATTATAAAACAAGATAAAGGAATAAATCCATATTAAGCTGTAAAAATAGGTAGGATTTCTCACCAAAGTGAAGATGGACGTTCAGATTAATTTACGTAGAAAACATGGCGAGACAAATTATATTCTTACCCAATTCCTAACAGGCCATGGAGGCTATAGAGCTAAATTATAAGGTATTTATACCGATACTTCATAATTTATAACGATGTGGACGCAACAACTCACTCAGGTTTTTATCAGCCTAGAAGAAAACTGCTTACGTTCTGCCAGGGACAGTTGCCACGTCAAGATATGCTCGGTGACAGTGTTTACGCGGAGAATATCGTCGATATTACGATAAAATCCGAAGAAGAAGGTGAATCAAATACTACGTAAAGCCAAAGAACTTCAAAAATCTGCCCAGAGTAACAGTTCCAATAGTGAACAAAACGGCGATGTATAGCCATAAAAGGCTCACCGTCTTTATAAAGCAATACCGAAAGGCAGTTCCGTCGGGAAAGGCAGTTCTGAGAGTTTGGTGGGTATGTTTTACTACGTAAAAATCGTGTATGCTCTTATGAAGATTTCACACCTCCTGTGTGACAAAAAAATAAGCTTGATTATCCAAAACAAGGAAACTTGATAACAAAGAGTACCGAAACAAGGCAGGGTTGTTTTGTGGAAGCCATATGCTTCCAGAAGGAGTAACAGAATAAAATTAAAGTGCTGCCAGCTAATGTTAGTTGAGAATGTTTTTATTTATTTATTTGATTATTTATTTTTTGAAAAAATTATTTAAAACGAGCTTTAGGAATCGAGATAAAAGAACGTTTTCATAAAAGTTTTTTTCTTTGCCATAGGAAAGTGCTTTACCAAGTGTTACTGACTAATAATTGAAATTCCTATTAAATCTTTAATTAAAGCATAGAAATAAATTCAATAATACAACTTAAATCCACTTTAATTAAATAATTACAAAAATTTTCTTTTAAAGCTGGTGATTTTTAAGTTGCTTAAGTCCTTTACTCTTTACAAATTGAATAAAATCTAAGAAAAATTATTTCCAGACTGATAAATAGCATAAAATCATTGCTAGTTTTTACAATTCACACAAGAAACACAACGCAGTTTCTACCCGTCTATGAGTGCAAAAAAAATGTTTTGAAAATTGTAATCTAGGGCATAAAAAAAGACAAACTATGTACTTATGACCTGCTACACAAAAAAAAGGCTTCAAATTGCTTTGCTTACTTACTGTTTGACTTTCAACTGTATTTTTCACTTACAAAGAAAAATGAGTATGAAATATAGGGATTGATTTTTTAAAGCATTTTTCTTCATCCAACAGTCTAGGCATCTCCTAAATTTTAGGTCTTTTTCTCAAATACTTTTATTTATTTTTTCGCTTTTTTTTTTTTTTTTTTTTGTAAATTGGGCTGTGTGTTGTTGTAGTACAAAAATGAAAGCTTGTGGTTGACATAAATTATTATGCGGTTAAGAAAACAACATTTAATGTCTAAAGAGGAGAAATAAAAACCAAACCGTAACCAAAACTCTAATACCATTAGCAGCACCATTTCCAACACTTTAACATTATACGCTACAAACTCTGTTACTTATCTTATTACAGCTTCCTTCCACCAAAAAATGACTTCCTTAGATGCCTTTCGGTGTTTGCTTCGGCATGTCTACTGATTTTGTTTCTCTGTTTCTTAATTTTTAGTTGGGCTTCTTTTTGTGGATCCTAATAAAGTGAAGGAATTAATTTGTCACTGTCTGAATGAGTGGTTTTGTAAAATTTTGTTGCTTTTTTTTCAATCCATTTTTATACAAACAAAACACAACAACAAGAACAATAATTATTTGCATTTATTAAGACGTATTCACAAGAATCTACACATGAAATTTATCGCTTTATGGTACATGGCAACGATTAGAGAGATACGAAGGAAGAGAGTTAGTCTACTAATTCATCTGGTTTGTCATGTAAATACATATATAAGTATAATTATAACGGGATATTTGATAATGGAAACACAAGATTTTTATAACTGTTTAGTATGAAAAACCTATTTTTTTATTTAACTTTTCTAGGGAGCGTATGGGTTCCACAAGGCATTATTATTATTATCATCGAGGTACAAAAATACTGGGACCTTTCGATCTATTCTACAGCCCTCCATCTGAATAGGGTTTCCCTGTAGTGTCTCCCCCAGTCTTGCCAATCTGACGAACTCCCGTCGCGACAACTCCCTACCTATTACCTGATAGGCACCCTTCTTCCTAGAGTGCTTGATAATGTCACATTTATTTAGTATATGCTGAGGTGATTAAATCTCTTCGTCACAGAATCTGCACATCGGACTTGAGATTATTCTAATTTTGCTCAAACGTCCGGTTAAAAACCTGTTCAATATCCTCAGACTTTCTCTGGACTAGGAATCTATGCAAGATGCAAGTCTACTCCTCTCGTAGTTACCCAATATTAGTTTAGAAAAGAGTATCCGCCTCTCATTATCCTCACTTCCGCTGAGTAGCCTTTACAGGCCTCCCTTTCCACAAAAGAATTCTGGCCCCACCAGAGTAGTGGAAACTCCTTTTAGGCCAGTTCATCCGACCTTTCATTTCCCGAACTTCCCATGTGATCCGGGACACAGCATAATTTCACTCTATTTTCTCTACCCAGCTGGTTCAGTCCTTTACTAGCCTTGAGTCAACTTCACAGGAACTAAGTGCTTAAATGGCTGGCTGACTATCAGGCAATATGGCTATGTGTTGTCCTCTTTATTTAACACATCTTCCAATTGCATAAATTTCCGCCGGGAATATGCACACGAGTTTTCCCATAGCTTCCGAATATTAAGCACTAAGGCCGAACACTCCCGTGGCTGTACCACTTTTGGTCTTAGACCCTTTGGTGTTACTTTTATAAAGGAGTATGCAGCCTCCTAATCACTCCACTCAAACCTGTTACCCAGTCTTTCCGTGAAGCATTTGCCAGAGTCAAGGTTTCATGACTCTGTCCACAATACAGCCATGTATAGAGTCTTTATGGCTATATTCTTCGCTGCTAAGTGCAGCGGAGTCATGATCAATAGAACCTCGATTGCAGCTGTCAGACAAGTTGCGCGCTAATCTCTGTACCTTATTCAGCTCTGCCTGGATTATTCTCAACTCGTTCCACAAGGTATGTTTGCTAGTTTTAGTTTCTTTAAGCATTTTAATCTTCCAGCTAAGCAAGTCATCGACTAGAACAAAGGTCCTCTCTCTGTATTTGGTGTAGTGGAGGTTCATGGCCTTGCTACTGCCGCATTTTATTCTCATGATAATTCATCTGATGTTTATCATCATCGCCCGAGTTAAGCTGGAATATCAGCTAGGCCTCTTTAGATAGATTTGTCTGGAAGTACGTTGAAGTCTTTTTTATTAAACACTCGAAACCACAATTAAATCCGCGATATATTGGCATTTAAAAAATTTTTTAAATTTACAAATAACGAAAGTAAATGTGTCTCCTTTTCTTTTTGCAAATAACATCCTTCACTTTAAAATCCTTCGTTTTTTTTTTTTTTTTTTTTTCTTATTTCAAATACATATTCTACTTGAGCTTTAAAAAAATAAATTTTAAAAAAAACTTGCATTCTTCAGCCAAACTTGATAAAAAAAATTTGCATGGTTTTATGCGCAATATGAAACGCCGCTGATGGTTTCACTAACTGCCATATTATCTTACGAAAATATGAAGAAACTTAACAACTGACAGAGCAGCCAATAGCTAACAACTAATAAGTAACGCGAAATGAAATTTTGTTGGTTTAGAATAAACGTCAAAATGTGTCCGATTAATTCCATTACATTTAACAGTCACCACCAAGTCTCTTAAGAAAAAACCAAGCCAACCCAGCTCTTTTTCCACTAACCATTCTTATCTGGTATTTTACAACCCATTTAAATGGTGATTAAGCGTTAAATGATTTCAAGTGGTAAGAGAGAACGTTTTGTTGTTTATTTCTAAACGAGTATGGCTTCGAATTTCATGAATAGTAGTTACTTATGTTGCTGTTGTTTTACGCAGTTTTCTAAGAAAATTAGAAAATTAGTTGTGCGTTTACATAGAAGACTTATTCATATAGAAAAAAAAAGAAAATAAAGTTTGCAAGTATTTGGTTGCGAGTTTTTGAAGAATAAGTGCTTTCCTAGCAGCGTCCTTTTAATTATGATTTGTTTGGTAATAAGTGGTTAAGTTGTGCTATTCACTTGTATTTTAAGGACTTACTCAAGTTGAAAAAAATTTTTTTTTTTTTTAATTTTATTTTCGAAACCTTAAATTTAGAAGTAAACAGTATTTGATGAGTAAATTTAAAATAATAAAATATTACAAAAAGCAATTAATGAATATTTATAACCACCTTTCTTTGGAATAAAAAACTTTTTGTATGCTTTAGTACAAAAAAGAAAGAGAAGAGAAATTAATTATTTCTCTTTCAGTAAATCTTTTGTTTATAAATATTTAAGAGTTACATGCAGTCTAAGTGATTCCGTTTACGACCACCCTTTTCAAATAGAAATTTAATTGAAAATTGTTTAGCCAATCCAGCACAATCTGAAGAACAAATCTTAGCAAAACACTCAATGCCAACAACAATAATTTTTTTTAATGCCAAGATGAAATTCTTCATCCTTGAATAGATAAATAATAACTAAAATAGAACAACGATTTATCCTCACATCTCATATATAAAAATTAATGAGTGTTTGTATGTATGTATGTTTGCTTGCGCTAAACGGTGAACCGATTTTGCTGAAATTTTCACAGCATCTCTCCGTATGTCTGGAAGGAACTATAGGCTACATAAATTTCAAAAATTCCAACTGGGCTGTACCACGCCCTACAAAGTGTATATTTGTACATAAATATCTCCAACACGGTAGCAAAAAGTGTCTCTAAATTTGACCTAAAAAGATTCATATTCATCACTCAAAAAGTGGGCGGAATTTTAAAAGTAGGCGTGTTCCCTTCCATACAAAGTAAATAGTAATTTTAGTATATCTTGTGAAAGGTTAAAGCTAATTTAACTTAATTGGGCGGAAATGGACAAATGGGTGGAATTGGACAAGTGTGCGTGGTACCTGCCATACAAAGTAAATTTTAATTTTTGTATATCTTGAGAACGGCAATAGTCGTGGTTCAAGCAACCTTGTGAAAAAAACACATCGTCAGTCAGTAACTGGATGAGATTGGATATGGGGGAGTGGCACCTTCCATTCATGTAGGGTTGGCCATTTAAAAGTCTAAATTCAAACGGTTTGCAATTTTGCCAAATTTATTTTTTTGTTGTGAAGTACAATTTTTCCGGTTAGAAATGAAATATTATTTCATTTATATGGCTGCCGCTTCTGTCCCCACAGTAGCCCATTCCATCGGACCAATTTTCGAGAACTTTTTTGTGCGTATGGGGTCGTCTCTCGGCAATAGCATCACGAATGTTGGAGGTCAAAAGCTCAATTGTCTCTGGTTTGTTGGCATAACACTTGCCTTTAACGACGCCCCTCAGCAAATAGTACAACGGCATCAAATCGCAGCTTCTTGGCGGCCAACTGACAACAAAATAAAACAAAAATTGTTTGAATTTTGCCAAAATTTATTTTATTGTTGTGAAGTACAATTGTTCTCACAATAGCCCACATCATTCGATCGGACCAATTTAAAAAATCTTTTTTGTGAGTGTGGGGTCATATCTCGGTAATGGCATCACGAATTTTGGCCTTCAAAAGCTCAATTATATCTGGTTTGTCGGCATAACACTTGCCTTCAACGGCACCTCAAAGAAAATAGTCCAACGGTATCAAGTCGCAGCTTCGGCTAATTAAACGGCCATCAAACGTTTGACGCAATAAATCGATTGTGGCATGAGTTGTGTAGCAAACAGCACCATCCTTTTGAAAAGCGGGCACAAAAGGTCAGTTATCATGGTGCGATAGGTGTCTCCATTGATCCTAATGGCTGTGCCAATCTCATTTTCAAAGAAATATGGGCGAATGATGCCTCCGCTCCACCAGCCGTACCAAACAGTCACTCGAAATGGGTGCATTGGCTTCTATAAGACCACGTTTGTGTGTTATTAGCGTGCTCACCAAGTTGAAAATTAGCTTCATCCGAAGATCTGTTTTTTCAATTTGCATTTTCCGACCAACTGTCCTTGCTTTCGAAATAAATTTCCAATAAATGCCAACGGCGCTCAAGCTTAAATTAATTAATTTCATTCAGTGGAGATAATACTGAATTTATTGACAGAATAGAATGACATAAGTATTACCGGAGTCGATATGACGGTTGGCTCAAATTTTAACCGATTGACCGCCCAATATACGAAAATTAATTAGAGTATGCATGTTGGCTTGTTTGCGCCGTATAGACAGCTAAATGGCTAAGCTGATTTCCTTGAAATTTCAACAGTACATCTCTGTATGTCTGCCTATAAAATAAAATTGAGCCCGATGGAAAAAACCGAAAACGGATTTATATTAAGCTCACCACTAGGAAAGATATGTGATTGCTGCAGTTCAAAACCTTGTTGGTTAGTGTAATAAGTCCTAAAAAGATTAGGGGGCTAAATAAATTACCTAAATAACTCTCTGTTTTGTGCTAACGCCTTCATACTAGCTTGGGGAGCTTGCACACAACACAAGCGGCCCAGCTTCAAGTCTCCAGAAAAGGACATAACGAAAAAATATTTAATGCGCTTTTAAATGAAAATCTAAAGAAGCCACCCTGATACTTCCAGCTTACCCCTGGCGAAGATCATAAACAATCGGACAAATGATCTAGAGAAAACGCCAGATTTTGAGAAAAATTACAAGGCTTCACTACTACTGAAACTGAAATTGAAACAAAGCAATGGTTGCTTTGCAGAAAGTGGTATCCTTCTAAGAAGAGTAACAATATTTGTAGTCACACAACTTTCACAATCAATTCTCGACATCATTATCATCTTTTTTTTTTCTTAATTTAAAAAAATTACATACAATATTAAACTTGATCGTATACGCAGTTTCACGGATGGAAATCGAGCTCAGGCATGTAGGCGAAGCTTACCAAAAAATCGTGAAGGGGTATATATATAAATTAATTCGCATAACATTCCATGAAGGAACACGTGGGGACTGCGCTCAGTCAATAGGCTGCAACTGATTTAATTTTTAGACTTATTGAAAGGGACCTACAGTTTAGTTTAATGCTGACTCTGAACGGCAAATGCCTTAGGGAAGTTTTCGATAGTAGTAATATTCATAGCAAGTTGCTAGCTAATGTTATGAGGCGGTACCGCTGTTGAAAAAACTTTTTATTCTATTCAGATGGTCTGGCGTGATATTGAACCGAGGGACTTCTGGTTGGTAGGCGGCACATAATCATTAAGGGGTATTAACCTTCAAAATTAACGTCTCAAAAATATAAACACTTGCCCACATTTCACATACATTTCTTATACCCTTGAAAACCTTAAAATATGCTTTAAATTTCTCAACTAAAAGTCATGATTACTATTGAAATACTCGCCTTGGGTAAATGACCTTAATATTGTAAATTATTATTATGAGCCATTCGTTATTAAGCCGCAGTTTCGTACGTAAAATAAAGTACGTGCAGGGTATAATTGTTGCCATAATTTAATGCAAAAACACAGACACTAATATCACAAACCAACATACATACACGTGTTCATACTCCGTCTCTACTCTCTAATATCCTTTATTAGTTTCTAATATTTTCTGCTCACTTACGTTAATGACCGTTTGCAGGTGTCTTTGTATTCAAGTGTAACGGTGTTTGTTTGTTTACGTTTCAGGTACTACTCCCACCTAACTTACCCTCGCTATAAATACGAATTGGCGTGTGTGTGTGAGTTTGTACTTGAAATTTATTTGTTTGCTTGTGATTTGTTGATCAATTTGGCTTTGAGAGCCTTTAAGGATTGATTATATGGCTGGGTTGTAAGCTGTAAGTGTGGCTACTATTCTACACACATAGACACACAAACGCACACATTTATAAACACAAAAATACCTTCAGGACTATAGATTTCAAGTGGCGCTTAATAAATACTAACGATAAATTTATTTCAGCTATTTTTTAACAGATTTCTCTTTGTGTTTAATAACTGCTCTCGCATTTGTAATGAACATTTCAGTTGGAGTGCTTCTGTTTACTGGTTGAATGGCTGGTTGGTTGGTTGGGTACTTCCCTTCATAGTTGTTGCTTGTTTGCATCATCCACTTCTTCATCTACTTTACTCAGACATAAAGAGCTAATAAATTAATAATTAATATTCGCAAAGCTTCAGGTTATTCCTTGTCTATCAGATACTTAATTTTATTGAAAAGAAAACAAAAAAACGTATTTATTTGAAAATAAAAAGGAAACAGGATATAGGGAGCGATTTATAGATACGCTCTCTGATGTATTTTATATGGAATATAAACTGGAAAAATTATAATAAAGAATCTGGGTGCTTTTCTTATAAGTATTGATTGCTGTACAATAAGCTCCGATAAGATGTTGATAAGAAAGACGATGATTGAGTTGCTGAACGAATATTTTTTAATAATTGTCACAGTTAGCAGATATTAACTCCTCAGATCGTTTTCTTAAGTCACTAGTCTTTGCAAAGAAGCCACAAAACACCAAACTACTGTATGTAATCAGACTTTCTTTTTAATTGTAGGGATGGAGAGGCTTAACTAGCCATAACATTTCGACTTAAAAGATCTATTGTACCGCTGTGATATGGTAGGTAAGACACTCGCCTACCAACCACCTGAAAAAAGAAAAAAGTTTTTCATTACATTAGCTAGTAACTGGTTATGAGTATTACTACTATTGAAAATATCTCTAATGCATTTGCCGTTCGGAGCCGGTATTAAGCTGTATGTCGCTTGCAATGAGTCTACAAATAGAATCGGATGCAACTCATTGACTGAGGGAAGTCCCCATCTTCCTTCATGGAATGTTATGGAAATTAATAAATTGTGCCAAACACTCAGAAGTTAATGAGCTAATGCTCAGAATGCAATAAGTGGCAACAGTCAGACGAAAGCCCATTACATATCAATACCCATGGGATTATGACTCTTTGTTTGGCTGGGAACATTAGCCGGATTCACAATTTTTTATATGAAGACCACAATATCCCCAACATTTGGCCAGGTCCAATAAAGGGGTCCAAAAATTAAGGTAGGAACGTATTTTTTTTTCTTTTTTGTGCAAAATGGAAGAGCTGGACTTGGCTGATATATGGTTTTAACAAGACAATGTTACATGCCTCATAGTACGCGAAACAATGGCCCAATTGAAAAGTGAGTTTATTTCAAATTTGGGGCCGGTCAGTTGGCCGTCTAAATCGTACGATTTAACGCCTTTGGACTATATTTGTAGGACTACGTTAAGGCTCATGTATACAGGGACAAGCCCGCAACGGTTGACGCACTGGAAGTCAATATTGTAGAATTTATTCGTGAGATACCGGCCGATAAGTTGGAGAGAGTATGCCAAAATTGGATCCAGCGTATGAACCATGTCAGGCGAATTTACATGAAATTATCTTTAAGCATATGGATCGGTCTATCGACTGAAATAAGGAATTCACACATTTTTCTAAATTGTATGTGTTTTTAAATGAAATTCGAAAGCTCGTAAAAAATCTCCCGATAGTAGTGACCCGTCAGGAAACCAATAAGAATCTTCAAAATTGCCTTGCTAATATGACGTATCTCTCTATTATAGGTAAAGGAGCTCATTAACCGCTTCACCTGTCTAAGACCCAGACAGTGTATCCACAAGTTTAGTGACTGAGACCTTCTATATTCTTTCGCCTGCGGTGTCATTTCCCAGAACATCTCTCTCTTTCAACCCATCCAATAGAGAGTTTCCAATGCCAGGGTGCAGACAGGGTATGACATTCGTAAACTAATTTCGAGTCTATATACTCTAAAGAAGGGGCCCTCACTGCAAACTAGGTCTCATTATATATATTTATCGAAAAGCCCCCAATTTTACGCTCTGTATTAATCTGAAATTTCATGAAAATTTCCTAGATATTTGACTAGAAAATACTGGGCCACAAACCCATGGGTTAGCCAGATCTATGCTAAAAATAGTTCGGACATTTACATTGATCTCATCGAATCCATAAGCAAGGAATTTTTTTTTCTGCCTACCAGATTTCACTGAAATCGAACAAAGAATCTACTCTCCTATCGGCAAAGAGTTTTTTCTTTTTCTCTGCTACTCTTCTAGGGAGCATATCCTTTCCACAAATAATCCATGGCTTTGTTTCAGTTTCATTAATCAAATTGATGTTCAAGATAAGTAGATGATTAATCTACTGTAGCTGCCTCCATATGACAGTGTAGTGGTAAAGATCATTACTAAGTGGTAGTAGTGATCTTGACTCACTATTGTAATTTTTCTCAGTAGAAGGCGTTTGATTCTGATTATTTGTCTGATCTTTATCATCATTGCCAGAGGTAGGCTACAAGGTCAGAGGGCTTCTTTTAGATGAATTTGTCTGGAAAAAAGTTAACAGCTTTCTATTAAACACTCGAAACTGCAATTAAATTTTTTCGTCATAACCTTCACTCAGGATTCGAATCTCGGCCGGTTGTGATGTGTAGTTGTGAAGATCCTTGCTAAGTGGTGGTGGTGATCGTTACTTAGCCTTGCCTTTTTTTCTAGTTGGTGGCGTTTTTTCATGATTATTCGTATGATATTTGTCATCGTCGCTTAAGGTTAGCTGGAATGGCAGTGATCTTCCTTTGAATGGATTTGTCTATGATTGAAGTCTCTTAATTAAATAGTTGAAAACCGCAATTAAACGTTTTCGTCATGTCATCTTCTGGGAACTTGAACCCAGGCCACTTGTGTTGTATGCAAGCACCCTAACCACTACACCACGCCTCCCCCATGCTAGGATTTTGTAGTTGATTTAATGGCAGCAAGAGTTGGAGAGTAGTGTAAACCTATGATCGATTAAAACTTGTTATTTACTAAAAACCGACTTAACTTAGTGTTTCAAAACCGATATATCAGATAAATTTGAGTATGAAAATTGGCCGTTTATCCCTAGGCAAACCATGATGTATACACTAATGAATCAAATGGACATAAGATTACTTGTTGTGCAGTTTTCTCAAAGCAGTTGGGAGTCAATATATGTAGGAGGCTTCTATATTACTACAGTGTTCTCCAAGCTGAAATGATGGCCATAGATATTGATATTGGATTATGTACTCAGCACATCGTAAATTGTTTTTGAATGCCGACTGTCTCTAGATGAGATAGCGAGACAATGAACGGTTTCGCTTAAATAGGTTTTTGGACATGGATTCATTGAATATAACTGCTTGACAGAGGAAGTTCCTTTGGTAGATCTTTATGGATCGATTGAAAATATTGCAGCTCCGCTGGAGAGGAATTGACAACTGGTGTTATGAAAACTGTATATCATGGCAAGCGAACTGCAAGCAAATATACCGACCTCAACAAAACGAACTGGAAAAATACTTAAACGGGCGTCCGGACTACAAACAAAGCTTAAAAACATCGTAGCACCTCTGATGCAAACGAACTTTAAAGAAATGTACCGACCTGACCAAAACTGAACAAATCGTCAAATGATCGTCCGGACTACATGTCAGAAATGCTACGAAACCATAACAGACCACTGTGATCTTGGTAAACACGATCCAACTATAAAAGCCCTAAATGTTTCTGCTGAAGTGGAGGAGGAGTTTACGGAACATATCCTTCGTCATTACCAGGCATAAGAAGATTTAAGGCCGTTTTTGCTTAGTCTGGGAAGATGCCATGGATAGCTGACAGAATCTAACAAGGTGATGTAAGAAGTCTCGAGTATTAAGGAATTCAACCCTGTTCCAAACAAACAGCAAGCCCTCCTGACATACCAGCATGTCTCTAGCGATGGTGACAAACATCACACGAAAGATCAGGAAAAAACGCCAATTACTGAGCAAAAATAGCAATGATAATACACCTTACCAAGGATATTTGCCACTATACAATCAGCTACAGTAGACTAAACATCTACTTTGCTTGAATTCAGCTGATTAATAGAGCTGATTAATGGCAATAGACGCTTTGTTGAAAGCCATATGCTCCTGAAAGAAGTGAAGGCGAAAGAAAATCAAAACATACTTTGTTTTATTAAAATTTAAAGTGCTTATTGAAATACCCTTTCATTAAAAATAAATGTTTAATGAATCAAAAGCAAACAAAAACTTATGGAAATTTTGTCTGTACTGCACTGTACTGTACTGTACTGTACTACCATATATTTGCCTTCTTTAATAGATTTTCATTACCGCCATTGTTTTCCTTAAGATACGCAAAAAGTTTGCAATTAAAAAAATTATTTATGTGAAAACTATCATTTCTGTTCCATAAAGTGTAGCCTAATTTATTGGAACGTTGTATTTCTACTCGATCCAGAAGTTTACATTATCGCAGCCATATAATAAATTATGATTTTATTTCCTTTATTCCACCTTCAACTCTCTCTTCACCAGCAGTAGACAGACAAAGCAAAAACTTCTTAGAATTACAATACGCGTTAAATAGAACAATTTGTTAAAATGAAACCAATATATTACCATAATTATTTTTTAACAAACCATTCAGAAAAGAGGGGCCATTACTAATTACACAGTTTATCTTCATTTTTTCCCATTACCCCAAGCACAGTCTTTGCTCCTCCTAACAACTTAAAATGCGTAACAAAAGAAATTAAAGAGGAGGCTTTTATTAACACACAAACTAGAAATAAAATAGAAAAATTAGTACGAAACAAAAGTTAAACGAAATAAGGAAACAAATTTTCTTTAATATTTTCTTTAAGGAAATAAAAGAGAACAACAACAAGTTTATTGCGTACCGAAGCAAATAACAATATCACATCCTTTAATTTGGCTTAATTAGGTTGCAAATTTGAATGTTATTTAATTGGTAACAACAGCCAGTGTAATCAATTAAACACAAATATACGCACATGTATACAGGCACACAGTCAAACACAATTATAACGAACACACTACTATGAAACCCTTATTGCGTTGTCCTTCTATAATAACTTCAAGCGAGTGTTTCCTTATAATCATATTCGACTGTAGAGAATTCCTCTTAAACAACATTTAAACGTATCGCCATATGTATTTGTTTCTCTTTTACTCAAATGGCTGAATAAATGTCGAAACCATAAAAGCCATAAAAACCAAAAGCCCAACAATAACACGAACTAAATACCGCTAACAACTACCACAGGTCCTTCGTACAAATATATGCAATACGCAATACGCAAACACATACAGACCCACACTTACACATTCATGCTCAACGCTCTCCCTCTGCTTATTTTGTAATTACATAAATGCCATATTGTTATTATAGTAAGTGTGCATGTGTGTGTGTGTGTGTGTTTTCTATAGAGTGTTACTATTGTTATTGTAACAAGTTCATTAGCGTTCTCTCTGTGGCCCCGCTATAAAACAAAGTTTTTTGTTCAGAGTTTGGGCCAGCGACAGATAAACAGTGAGAGAGTCGTCAATAGTTTGTTTATGTGTGAGTGTAATTGTTTAAGTACCTCTTAGATCAAACGTTCATACGCATAGACACACACATTCAAATACTTAACTAGTCAAAACAATGGTGCTTAAGAAGGGACGTTGTAAGATAATTTGAATAAAAAATAATTGTTAATGGAAGACATTAAAACATCATTTAATGAATTATTTTACAAAAAAAAAAAAAAATAAAATCAAATGTGATCATTTATTAGGTATATGCATTAATTTTTATTGTATAGAAAAATTTCCTGAAAGACGACTTATTTGAAAATAAAAAACAGTGATCTAATTGTGGCATCTAGATTCAGTAGAAGCTAGAAAAAAATTGTTCCATCAGGTTATGAAAGACTATCTATACCTGTGCGGTTTGGTACTTGAATAGGTGGAGAAGAATCCATGCGTTCTAAAGAGTGACTTAATTCTATAAGTCGTACTTTAAGCGAAGGCGGCAGTAGAAACTTTGATTTTTTCCCAGTGCCTAAGTACTACTCCACGTGCTGGAGATTATCGTTTAATTCTTAACAGCAGGGGCAGTATATTTATTATTCAGTGTAGAGTTACTCTGCAATCAATATGAAAAACACAACGTTCTCAACACATCTTAACATTTTAGCTTTCAAATGCAGTACAAATGTCTCTTATTGTAGAAGTTATAAAGTCTCTTGCTTGAGCAAAGTATACTGTCCGGTGTTAAAAGCATCGTGTCTAACAATGACAATAAGAACAGTAATACTATGACACATATCAGGTGGGCCATCTATCGGCTTAAATTCGAACCAGCGGTTATTTTGTATCTGGCAATACATTCCAATGTCATCTTATTCTGTCACAAAATGCAGTATATTATCTCCCCTGAACGAAATGAATCGATTTAGGCTTAAACAGCGTTGGGATTCATTGGAAATTTATTTCCAAAACAAAGGCAATTGGCCGGAAATTGCAAAAAAAAAATTTAAAAAATAAAAAATTGCAAAAATCTTCTTTTCGGGCGAAGCACATTTTCATCTTGGTTGGCACGCTAATAAGCAAAATATCTATATTTGGTGCTCACAAATCCCAAATGTGGTCTTACAGAAGCCAATGCACCCATTACGAGTGCCTGTTTGGTGCAGCTTGTGGAGCAGATGCATCATTGGCCCATATATCTGTCATTTCTGTCGGTTATCGCACCACGATAACCGATTTTTTTGTACCTGCTCTTCATGGTATTGATGTGAATGATGTTTGCTTTCAACAGGATGGTGTAATTTGTCACACATTTCATGCCACAATCGATTTATTGCGTCAAACATTTGATGGCCATTTAATTAGCCGAAATGGTGATGTCTTACCCAGTCCCAAACTCTGTCCATGGCCATGATCTCAGCCTGGAAGACACTCAGCGATCTTCCCAGTGAGATCGACATGACATTCATTTTTATTTATAAATTTTTTCGCTTTTGAGAGCATAAGCTAATTTTTATACCAAACGAATAGAAAACTGTTCTTTCCAATGATTTATATAAGACAATTGACAACCGTGAAAGGATATGCAACAGCGACACCAGTAGAACTGAACACGTTTTCAATTGTTAAAATTTAGTCATCATTTATGAGTCGAACTCGGATTATCTAGTTCAGATAAAAAAAATTATTCTTATTATCAAATTTTACACTCCGTATTCAGCGTTTGGTATCAAATGGAATATCCATCAACAGCTTCTAATTTTGCTACAGTAGTACATTAGTATTTTAAACTGAAAATGAATGTACTTTTGATGAGTATTCTTCCTGATTTTCACGTTGAGCTATTTCTTCTTCCAGAACGTTTTGTGCAAGAATTTCGCATATATCATTAGTCCATTTTTACTGTGTTCCGTACATAAAATTTTTCAAAAGTATGTTAATTTACGTACTGTTTAGAAGGCAGTGGCCTCGTTTAATCAAGTCACACTGAAGCATACATGGCGGCCCTATGTCTTTCAAAATTTAAGAAGATGACACTCCATGTCCAAGCGATGGACTAACAGTCAGTGGTTTCATAAGAAAGCATAATTTCCTAAATTAAGTCGGAAACCAACCCGACAGCTTAATGAACCTGGCTATTGACCTGATATCAATTATCGATAGATCCGATAAGCCTTCGAGAAATGACGAGTCAAATGTGAGCAGTCTACGCCGAGCCAGACACAGACACTGGTAAATAAAATGGGCTACACTCTCCTCTTCCTTTAATCGATATACAACCTGGATAGAATTGATCCGCAGATAAGTGATACCTATTCGAATTACTAACCATAATAAAGTGACCTTTAAGAATAGATATAGCAAAGGAGTTGCTCCTAGAGTCCAATTTAAACAGTTGATTAGTATGCTTACTACTCAATGAAGGCCAGGTGAAACAAGATTCTTCCTCTGTTGAAAATTTTTTCTAAGAATCTAAACAGCTGTTTACGAGTATATCCCATTCTAATCAAATGATATAGTTTAGTTTTATACGATTATAGCTTTTTTACTAGTTTTTATATTAAATTATCCATTAAGAATCTCAGCCTCCCAAAACAACATTATTTACTGCCAAAAATAAAATCTCTTGGCCATTAAAGGCCACAAATACTTAAAATACATAAAATGTTTTCATTTCAAAAATTAACACAAAATACTTGCATATACACAAAAGCAGTATGTATATATACGAATCAGTAGTTGGGTCATAAAACTGAGACTCATTACCTTCATTAGAATTCACTTAAAACACAACAAAACGTTGTAATTTGCTTATTGCCACACGTACACGAAGCCAAATCTACACAAGTGTTGCGGTTTCTTCTGACTTTTTTGGCCAACAAATTCTAACGTTTTATTATATAGAAAGAAATACATTTAAAAGGAATAAGAAATAAAATAAAAATAAAATAATAAAGAGATGGTCTTGTATGTATGTATATTCTAAAGAAAAATGTACCAGAGATTTTGTATATAAGAATGCAAATGTTATTTGTTGTAACAAAACAGTAAAGGTAGGATCACACGATTGTCGTAATGCACCAATAATTACTTTTTTTATATACTTATGTGAATCGTGTGATTATACAATTTATTGGCTTATACCGCAACTCACAATATTATTGTGCTTATTTATCCCAATCAAATGCAACCCTGGTGTGGCAGTCATGCACCAATGTAAATTCGAAATATACACCAATATTTATTGTATTCTTGTGTAGCAACCGAATTGAGACAATAAACACCGATTTTTATTTTCTAATTGATATCTTTCTGAAAAAAACACGTGTTTATACGGTATTTATAGTTGTCATCCCTTAAAATACGTATTTTTCTAAATATTTTGCTTCACAAACTTCTATCGGGTCCGCCATCTAACGTTTTTTTTTTCAACTATTGCTTATTTTGTGAATGATAACACTTAGCTCTTGTCTGATTTGACAGATAATTAGTTTTATCCTTCCGCTGAACGAATATGGTTGTGTATACGCTTGAATAAAGCTGGGAAATATTGAGACATTACTTACCCGATTTTGCCAAAAAAATCATCTTTTCAAATGTAGTTCATTTTGATCTTGGCGGGAATGTAAACAAGCAAAATTGTCGCATTTGGGGCACAGAAAACCCGCACGCATGCATTGAAAAGCCGATACACCCAAGACGAGTCACTGTTTGGTGCTGATTTTGGTCCTGAGACATAATTGGGCCATTTTTCTCTTAAATGAGCGGGAGTGGCCGTTACAGTCATTGGCGATGGTTATTGGACCAAGTTGAACGAATTTTTGTTCACAAAAATTGAAGAGGAGGATATTAGCAACATTTGATTTCAACAGGGCGCCGCGTATTTACGGAGATATGGGCATTTAAAGATTTTCCATTTCCATAGTAGGAAAATAAGGTATAGCTCGTTTGAAAGGGCATCCATTTTTCAAAAATCTCTTAGTGCAATGAAAATGTCGTTATTTTTGCGATTAAACACGTATTTACGGAGATATGGGCATTTAAAGATTTTCCATTTCCATAGTATGAAAATAAGGTATAGCTCGTTTGAAAGGGCATTCATTTTTCAATAATCTCTGCCACACAGCCGAAGCTACACCCGATGTTTTGCGCCCTGTTTCTGAAGATCGCATTATCAGCCACCGAGCTGATATCGTTTGGCCACATCGGAGCTGCGATTTGATACCGTTGGACTATTATTTGTGGGGTACCGTCAAAGATAAGTGTTACACCAACAAGCCAGAGGCAATTGACGCTTTAAAGGACAATATTCGTGAAGCCATTGGTGAAATACAGCTGCACACAATCGATAATGTGCTTAAAAATTGGACCGACCGTGTTGGCTACTGCATGGCCAGCCGAGGCAGCCATTTGTATGAAATTATTTTTCATTATTAACGGGAAAGATTGTGCTTTCAAATAAAAAAAGAAATTTGAGAGCATTTTCAAAAAAAAAAAAAATTTATTGGGGGGTCCTTTACCACTTTTTATCATTATTTTTACTTTTAAGCGGACACGTGATAATCAAAACCGATGCAATTTTTTTTTTTTAGAGAAAAAATCATCTTTGCTTTAGAGAATTAAATATAAGTTGTAATTATATTTTAATTTAAATAAATAAATATTTTAATGAATTAATTTTTTTAATTTATTAAAATGTTTTCTCATATGCACCATCAATGGCCCTTCTTGTGAGCCAATGCCTGATCCATACACTTCTTATTTCCTTTTTTTTGTATTTATTTTTATTTATTCGTTTACCAAATGAGCTCAATATATAAATAAAGAGAAAGCTGTTTTCTTATTTTTAAAGACCGAACCATTTTGAACACCAAAAAAATAAATAAATTTAATTTAGCACAACAGCTGATTCACAGAGTTGCCGCAAACTAGAACAATCGTATGAGAGCGTTGGGACAATTATTGTCAATACATCGTTTCGCGCCGACTTGTGACAATAAATTTTGTGTAAAATAAGACAAGCGTGTGAATACAGAATTTTTAATTGGGACAGACAATTTTATTAATGTGCGATAACTTATCACAATAAAATTTGTATCAGATTGGTTTATTTGAGTCAATCGTGTGATCTCAGCTTAAGAATCTAAATGTAATTTTTTTATAATAATAAATTAATTATATCTGATATTTTAAAATATATTTTAAATACTTTTTAATCTCTTTTTTAACTAAGTTTTTAGTTACAGTCATAATTTCACATATACGAGAGCGGATTGATATTGAAGCTGCCTAAGTAAGAAATAATAATTTTTTTCCAAAAACCATTCATTTCTCAAGATAGTCTCCTTTTAGCTCAATACACTTAGTAAGACGATTTTCCAACTTTTTTATACCATTTGAATAATACGATTTTGGGAACTCCTCAAAATACGCATTAGTTTCGGTAATTACTTCTTCGTTTGAGATGAATCTTTTTCTTGCGAGCCATTTTTTCAAGTTTGGAAACAGGAAAAAGTCACTAGGGGCTAAATCTGGACTATAAGGTGGATGATCAACCAATTCGAAGTGGATTTATCGTAGTTTTAGCATCGTAACTAATGCTGTGTGAGCCGGTGCGTTGTCCTGAAGAAAAAGCACTTTTTTCTTGTTTAAATGTGGTTGTTTTTCCTTGATTGCATCAACCAATTGATCCAATAGTGCCCGATAATTCTATCTTGGAATTGTGGACCCCTTTTAAAGATAATCGATGAGCAATATTCCGTTTGCATCCCAAAATACAGTGGCCATAACCTAGCCAGCCGATTTCGCCTTCTTCGGAGCACTTCCACCGGCTTCCACCCATTGCTTCGATTGATTTTTGGTTTCAGGTGTGTAGTGGTGGACCCACGTTTCATCAACAGTTGTAAATCTACGCCAAAAATCAGCAGGATTATGCTGTATCATGTCCAAACACCGCTGTGAAGTGATCTGTCGAACTCGTTTTTGTTCAACACTGAGCAAACGCGGCACCTATCTCGCCGATAGCTTTTTCATATGCAAATGTTCATGCAAAATGTTGAACACACGTTCATATGATATGTTTACCATTTCAGCAATCTCACGTATTTTGACCCAGCGATCATTCATCGATATCGAGGATTTTCTTGATATTTTCTTCAGTAACCACCTCTTTTGGCCTTCCTGTTGATGGTATTGTTGCAGTGCTTGTTCGGCCCCGTTTACCATATAATCTGACGGAACAGATTCGCCGTAATGTTTATCAAGCTTTTCTTTTGTCTCTTTCGCCATTTTGCCTTTCAAATAATATTGTTTAATCACTACACGAAATTCACTTTTTTCCATTTTCCAAGAAACACAAAAGTTGCTTAATTCAAACGACTACAACAAATAAACTAATCGATGAATTTGGCTAAAATTTTAACAGCTGAGGTTTGACAGATCGTAATTTCTAAGAAAGAAAAAGTTTTTGTGTTTGTGCTGCCATCTAGCGCTAGGTAGCTTCAATGTCAATCCGCCCTCGTATAAGTATCTCACAATTCATGAAAACTATATAAACTTTTAAATAAAATCCTCCAAAAGATAAGTCAACATAGAAAAATAGCAAAAAAAGGTTATAAAAAAAATATATAAATTTCTTATCATCATGTATTCAGAATAAAATAATTTCTCTGCTTTCGATGGTTAAAGGTTGGGATTTAAAAATGAGAACAAAAAACAAAAAGGAAAAAAATAGGGAAAAATGGTCATAAAATATTTAAGCAAAAAATATACTTATCTTTTGAGAATTACTTGGTATAGTAGACTGCAGTCGTATGGTAGCATAGAAAGCAAAGAGAAAATGAAGAGACAGACAAATTATATGGAATATTATTTTTATCACACCATATAAGTTTTATGGTTAATATGGATTAAGGTTTCCAAAAACAAACAAAAATATGTAATAATTTACTTATTATTTCTCATTAATAATAAATATTTTTGGTTTTCTAAAGAAAATTTATTGAAACAAAGCACTTGTCGTTTATTGCTTAATTGAAAGTAAAAAATGAACATAAAAAAGTTATGATCTACGAATTTAGTCATCAGATGTTTTTATGGGTAATTTTTAGAAAACGCACTAGTAAATTTTTTTTATTTTATAGCTTATGATAGGATATATAGTGGCGATATATATATATACACAGCGTATATGGTGAGTATTTTCAGTTGCAACTCTTTTTTGAACGCAATAACTCTCTTGTTGTAATAAGTACAGGCACAATACGTTATGGTAGTCATATTGTAAGAAAAGGGGTGTTCATGTGTTGAGTATCTAAACAAAGCTAAGCTATTTCTGAAAAAACTTTGCTTACCAGCGATCAAAACAGTGGGTTTCTTCGAGTGAATCAGCAAAGAAGAATAAGGTGTCAGCTCATTAAAAAAAGTCATGAAAACCGTTTCCCCGATGCACGTGGTATAATCCACATTGGGTACGGGTAATGCAGTTTAAGTTTCCAGCTGGGTTAAAATACAGTCTGCCCAGGTTCACAATCAAAATTTTATGTCCTTTCTTACTCCGATTTATTCGCATGTTAAAATATAAACGAAAACTTTATTGCGAACCCTAAATTATGTCTAATTTTCTAATTTAACTACGGATTTCAGCATTTAATACTGTCAAAAAACGGTTCGGGAATTGGCAATGAGATTGTCTAGAACGGTTTTAATCAGGCAATGTTTTACTGCAAGCATCTGAAACGGCTGACGTGCTGTGGTCAGTGTCTAAAACAGGTGCTGCGCTGTGGATAGCATCTGGAATAAATAATTATTATTATTTCTTTGATTTAAAGTGGATTGAACAAACGACCACGTTTAGCTAAAACAAAACGGTCCTTTTAAACCAAGACAATCCAAGGATGCACAGAAGTGATGTTTTCATGACAAAACTCCATGCATTAGGCTACTAATTTCTCCCTGAGTTAGCCTATTTTATTTCTTATTTCCAAATATACGTAAAGTAATGGCACAGCGAAAAACAATTTACTCCAACGCTGAAATAATCTGACAGACAAATATGGGTCCGCCATCTAACATTTTTTTCTCAACTAGTGCTTATTTCGTAAATGGTAACACTTAGCTCATGTCTGATTAGACAGATAATTAGTTTTATCCTTCCGCTGAACGAATGTGGTTGTGTATACGCTTGAACAACGCTTCGTTAAGTGGGCCTGCGATCGACTTACAGAAGAAGCCGATTTTGCCAAAAAAAATCATCTTTTCAAATGAAGCTCAATTTGATCTTGGAGGGTATGTAAACAAGCAAAGTTGTTGCATTTGGGGCACAGAAAACCCGCACGCATACACTGAAAAGCCGATACACCCAAGACGAGTCACTGTTTGGTGCTGATTTTGGTCCAGAGCCATAATTGGGCCATTTTTCCTCGAAAATGAGCAAGGAGTGGCCGTTACAGTCAATGGCGATCGTTATCGGGCCATGTTGAACGAATTTTTGTTCACAAAAATTGAAGAGGAGGATATTAGCAACATTTGGTTTCAACAGGACGGCGCTACGTGCCACACAGCCGAAGCTTCACTCGATGTCTGGCGCCCTGTTTTTGAAGATCGCATTATCAGCCGCAGAGCTGATGTGGTTTAGCCACCTCGAAGCTGCGATTTGACACCGTTGGACTATTATTTGTGGGGTGCCGTCAAAGATAAGTGTTACGCCAACAAGCCAGAGACAATTGACGCTTTAAAGGACAATATTCGTCAAGCCATTGGTGAAATACAGCTGCAAACAATCGATAATGTGCTTAAAAATTGGACCGATGGTGTAAGCTACTGCAGGGCCAACCGAGGCCGGCATTTGAATGAAATTATTTTCTATTATTAACCGGAAGGATTGTACTTCCAAATAAAAAAAGAAATTTGAGAAAATATTCAGTAGTTTTTTTTTATAGGATTTTCAAAAAAAAATTTATTTGGCGGACCCTTTATCTATCCTGATGACATCAACAAATCATAACTTTTAAAAAGGGATAAAATAAATCCGAGAAACACTGGATAAAGTATACAGGGCTCAAAGGGCAGCTTGAAATGTCCTGAGTCTAACAATGAAAAGGAATCTCCTGAAGCTTCAAAACACTTAGTCTTGATTAAAATAATTTTCCTGAAGCTCGTTTAAACAATCGTTTACAGTTGCCATTGCATCTTCATTCGAGTTCAAATGTTTGCCAGCAAGGAATTCTTTTAGATTTGCAAGTGATGGTCAAACAATCCGTACTTCAGTTCGTTGAATTTTCCCATTGTAAAAACAATCTTGTGAGATGGTGCGTTGTCTTGACAAGAAATTATTTTTTTGTGTTGTAAACCAGGTCGTTTTTCTCTAATTTTGAAATTCGTTTGATCCAAAAGCTTACAATAATATTCCGAATTTATTGGTTTATCTTTTTGAAGAATAAGAGATCAATAAAATATCTTTGCATTCCCAGAAAACCGTTGCCATGACATGTTGTTGTCTATTGTTTGGATTGTTCTTTTGTCTCTGGTATAAAGTGATTAGGGAGATCTGACGGTTATTGTTCGACCGGTTTTAACCTGTTTTTCTGGTTTTTCCAAATACGGTTTTTTCAAAATCTTCGTTTTTCGAATACCGAATAAACCGGTTAATTTAACTCTAATAACCGGTTAATTTAAATAAGTATAATTTTTATATGTTTGTATGTTCTTTGTATAAATTTAATTACTTTTGTGTATATGACAGACTTGAACGTCTCATAAAGAACATGAAAACCAAGGTAGATCGAAAAAGATATGCACTCTTGAGCAAAAATAACCTTTTCTTCTGTAAATAAATATTGATTTTTATATATGAAGAATGATCAACTAGACTCATTGAAAGCCCACAAACCACAAACGTAACGCCGGTTACGAACGGCAGATGTATTAGTTAATGAATTTTTTCACAGCGTAAATACCCATAAGCAGTCGCTAGTAATGTTGTGAGGTGATATGGCTGTTGAAAATTGTCAGATGATGTGGCTCGGGATTGAACCGACGAGTTCTTGGGTGGAGGGTGGGTGTCTTACCCAACACACCACAGTGACACACACACTATTAAATAAACTTACATACAGTGCTGCTCGAAATCTAAGCAAGCTTTCTTGTCGAGACAATAAAGGTCTCGTATATTACTGATAGATTTCAAGGTTAAACATTTAATTTTTGTTATCTTAGACATCTAAATTATATTAAACCTTTAACTCCATTCTCTACAAGTAATATAACAATAACGAAATAAGCTCCTTGAGTAGCTGTTCGAAACTTTGTTTTTTATGGCCTCCGCACACCGTTTTGGCATAGTTTCTATGAATTTTGTTAGAAATATTTTTAGTATTGATTGCCACTTTAATTTTAAGCTCTCCATCAGCTTTAGGTTACTTTTTTAACCTACGTGGTCCAGCTCTGCGCTTCAAGAATTAGGAACATTTTTTTAACCGGTTATATAAATTATTCGAAAACCGGTTTTTGAAAAAAGTCGAATAATCGATCACTCCAATAGTGATGGATCCATGTTTCATCAACAGTTATGAAACTACGCTTTAAAACCAATTTAATATGCTTAAATCGATTCGAAGCTTGAGAAATTTTGCATTCGTATGTGTTTTTAGTCAACTGTTAACAAATGCGGCACCCATTTTGCAGAAAGCTTTTTCATCTGTAATTCTTGATGCAAAAGAAAATGCACTCGATCATTTTAGATGCCTATGATATTACTTATTTCATGCACTTCCACTCGTCGATTGTCTAATACCATATCACGTATTTTAGCTATGATTTCTGGCGTTTGTTTGGTTTTTGGACGTCCATTTCGTGGTTTGTCTTTAAAGCTTGTACTATCTCGTTTAAATTTTGCAACCCAAATTTTTAATGTCGCATATGAAGGAGTACTTCCACCTAACAATTCACCATATTATTATGAGTTTTTCGTCCCGATAAATCTTTATTATGTAGGGAACTTCCAATTTTTCATTCAAGTATCGGCCAATAGGAGAACAAGGGTATAGTCTGATATTACGAGGTTCGACTGAGTTATAATCAAACTATTATCGACACCTCGAATTTCTCATTTTTTCATTATAAAAAAAAATCACTGAAGTGCCTTCTTTAAACACCTGTTACTATACGAATGAGTTGACAGATTGAAATGAAATTTTTTAACATGTGTTCATATGACGGATGAAAGTTTCCGTTATAAAAAGCCTTCTGCTATTTATACCGGCATTATTATGTCAGTCTAAGAACAGTTCGGAGTGTCCTCATAATTTGTAAAAAATAATTATTTTTATAAGAAACCTGTGTTTCATTTAAAAAGTCTTAGTCCGTGGCCTACCCTCGTACAGTAATGTCAATTTTAAATGACTTTTACTTGAATTCGTAACTTATTTTCTGCTTAATATTTCTTATATTTAGCTTTTTAAAAATAATTTTTTAATTATATCGGGTGGGCCATCTATCGGTTTAAATTTAAACCAGCGGTTATCTCGAATCTGATAATACTTATGTCATTCTATTCATTCAACCCTCAAAATTCAGTATATTATCTGCACTAAACGAAATGAATCGATTTACGCTTGAGAAAAGTTGGGATTTATTGGAAATTTATTTCCAAAATGACGTACAAAATTTAGACGCAGAGAAGGATCCCCATTATCCCGGTTTACACAAGTTTATTGTTAAAATTCATGAAACTGGTTTCATTGTTGAAGTACCAAGACATAAGTGTGCTTGTACAGTGCGTACACTCGATAATATTGAAGCTGTGGCTGAGAGTGTATCCATCAACATCAACTCGTCATCGTTCTCAAAAATTGAACATTTTGCGCACCAGTTTACGTCGAGTTTTGCGAAAAGATCTCGGTACGACGGCTTACAAAGTACAAGTGGTTCAAAAGTTGAAGCCGCCTGACTCTTCGCTTTGTTTTTGTTTCGCTAGAAAGGCCAAAGAGAAACTGCACGATGATGTCGATTTTGCAAAAAAAAAAATCATCTTTTCGGATGAAGCTCATTTTCATCTTGGTGGGTATGTTAATAAGCAAAATTGCCGTAATTGTGGCCAAGAAAACCGTAACTTGATCTTACTGAAGTCAATGCTCCCATTACGAGTGACCGTTTGGTGCGGCTTGTACAGCGGAGGACGGCGCAACCATTAAGGTCAATGGAGGCACCTATCGTACCATGACAATCGATTTTTTTGTACCCGTTCCCGTTAGCAGGATGGTGCGCTTTGCTAAACATCTTATGCCAAAATTGATTTATTACGTCAAACGTTTGATGTTCGTCTAATTAGACAAATGGTGGTGTCAGTTGGCCGCCAAAAAGCTGTGATATGACACCGTTGGACTATTTTCTGTGTGGCATTTTTATGACAAGTGTTATGCCGACAAACCAGAGGCAATTGAGTATTGAAGGCCTACATTCGCGATCCTATTGCCGAGGAACGACCCCATACACTAGAAAAAAAATTTGATTTGGTCCGATCGAACGGGGTACAGTGAGGACAGCTGCGGCAGCCATATAAATGAACTGATATTTCATTTCTAACTGTAACAATTGTGCTTTACAACAAAAAAATAAATTTGCAATTATTTTATTATTTTTTAAATGGGCCACCCGATAGTTTTTATTTTCAAAAATTCTCTTCCACTTACTGTACAAAATTTGTCACAGTTACACATTCGAAAACGGTACTATACCGGAACCTCACCTTTTAAATTTCTGCGGTTAGTAATGGAATGCAAGAGAATAAGCCATTAAACTTGTAAACACATGCACATTCATATCTATTATATGTGATTTAATGGGAGAAGACATAGCAGCGTGTCTAAGTGTTTACAAACACAAACATTTCAAATTCGTTTTAAAATGCATGTAAGATGAGCTCTTTCTATAAAATGATGTTTCCGTCTATGTGTGAGTTTGTGTGTATGCGTGTGTGATAATAAATATAAGTTGATGTCCTTTGAAATGTCATAAAATATGTATTAAAAGACAAAGTTAAGAATTTTCTTTTCTCTCAGTTTTCTTTTATTTTATTTTATTTCTTCTTTGCGTCCCTTGTGTTGTGTGTCTTATTGTTTCTTTTTTTATAAAATTGAAAAGTGAGCATAGAAAGAGAATATAAGAATACATATGTACTAAGGAGTTCGGACAGTTATTATCCGACCGCTTTTAACCGGTTTTTTGGCTTTGTCGAATACGGTTTTTTCAAAATCTTTAATTTTCGAATACCTAATAAATAAAAATAAATATCGCTTAACTATTTGTATAAATTTAGTTATTATTTTTGTATGTACAACAACCTTGAACATCTCACAGAGAACGTGAAAACCAAGGTAGATCGATAAAGATATGCAGACTTGAACAACAATAACGTTTTCTCATCTTGTGCAAAAAAAATATCGATTTTTATATATGGAGAATGATCAACTAGACTAATTGAAAGCGACCTACAAACGAAGATATATTAGTTAGTGAAGTTTTTCACAGTGTAAATACCCATAAGCAGTCGCTAGTAATGTTGTGAGGTAATATGGCTGTTGAAACTTGTCAGATGATGTGGCCTGGGATTGAACCGACGACACGACACGGCAGTGACACACACACTATTAAATACGTGTTGCATGAATTTACATAAAATGCTGTTCAAAACGTAAGCAACTTTTCTTGCGGAGGCAATTAAGGACTATTGTTACCGCCGCTTCCCATACTGTATTTTACAAAGCGTACATATATAAATATCTCTCCCTCTTTTATATTACATATTGTAATATTACAATATCATTTTAATATCTAAGAACATATGTTAAAAAAAGAGAAAAACTATGAAAAGCATAACAATGTTGAAGTCAACGAATAGTTTGAGCATTTACTAGAAAGCATTCCTGAAAAATCCATTGGTTAAGAAACAAGGAATAACTGATCTTGCGCATATTCTTGGCTACTGCACCAAAATGTAAGAACAATAACTATATTGAAATGAATTGAATAATTTATATATTAATTAATACAAATAATTATAATTTGAAATATTAAAATTATGTTATTAGTTTATAGGAAATTTAAAACAGTCTGATGAATAAATTTGAAAATAAAAAATTTGTGTTTTACTTGGGACTCATTCAAATTCAAGCCATAGCCAAGATCCGTATCGGAGTAAACGCGTTTTAAGTTTACAACTATATTGCTGAAAAAAGGGTTTAATTTGGTATTTTATGGGTAAGAGAGCTCGAATGTGAGGTTGAAGTGCACTGTATGGACCTGTAGAAAAAATACCTAATTTCTTAAAATGTAGTTATAAATTTATAAAACTACTGAATATTTCCTCAAATTTCTTTTTTCATTTGAAAGTACAATCCTCCCGGTTAATAATGGAAAATAATTTCATTCAAATGGCTGCCTCGGCTAACCATGCAGTAGCCGATCAGTCCATTTTTTAAGCACATTATCAATTGTGTGCAGCTGTATTTCACCAATGGCTTCACGAATATTGTCCTTTAAAGCGTCAATTGTCACTGGCTTGTTGGCGTAACACTTATCTTTGACGGCACCCTTCATATAATCGTCCAACGGTGTCAAATCGCAGCTCCAAACGACATCAGCTCTGCGGCTGATAATGCAATCTATAAAAACAGTGCGCAAAACATCGAGTGTAGGTAGCTTCGGCTGTGTGGCACGCAGCGCTGTCCTGTTGAAACCAAATGTTGCTTATATCCTCCTCTTCAATTTTTGTGAACAAAAATTCATTCAACATGGCCCGATAACGATCGCCATTGACTGTAATGGCCACTCCTTACTCATTTTCAAAGAAAAATGGCCCAATTATGCCTCTGGATAAAAATCCGCACCAAACAGTGACTCGTCTTGGGTGTATCGGCTTTTCAATGTATGTGTGCGAGTTTTCTGTGCCTCAAATGTGACAATTTTGCTTGTTTACATACCCGCCAAGATCAAAATGAGCTTCATCTGAAAAGATGAACACACATTCCGCAACAATACCATGACTTTCAAAGTAATGTCGCAATATTTCCCGGCGTTGTTCAAGCGTATACACAACCATGTTCGTTCAGCGGAAGGATAAAACTTATTATTTGTCAAATCAGACATGAGCTAAGATGGTCCGCCATCTAACGTTTTTTTTTTCAACTAGTGCTTAGTTCGTGAATGGTAACACTTAGCTCATGTGTGACATGACAGAGAGTTAGTTTTATCCTTCCGCTGAACGAATATATTTGTGTATACGCTTCGCTAAGTGGGCCTGCGATCGACTTACAGAAGATGCCGATTTTGCCAAAAAAAATCACCTTTTCAAATGAAGCTCATTTTGATCTTGGCGGATATGTAAACAAGCAAAGTTGCCGCATTTGGGGCACAGCAAACCCGCACGCATACATTGAAAAGCCGATACACCCAAGACGAGTCACTGTTTGGTGCAGATTTTGGTCCAGAGGCATAATTGGGCTATTTTTCTTCGAAAATGAATAAGGAGTGGCCATTACAGTCAATGGCGATTGTTATCAGGCCATGTAGAACGAATTTTTGTTCACAAAAATTGAAGAGGAGAATATTAGCAACATTTGGTTTCAACAGGACGGCGCTACGTGACACATAGCCGAAGCTACACTCGATGTTTTGCGCTCTGTTTTGGAAGATCGCATTATCAGCGGTAGAACTTCTGTCGTTTGGCCACCTCGGAGCTGCGATTTGACACCGTTGGACTATTATTTGTGGGCTGCCGTCAATGATAAGTGTTAAGCCAACAAGCCAGAGACAATTGACGCTTTAAAGGACAAATATTCGTGAAGCCATTGGTGAAATACAGCTGCACACAATTGATAATGTGCTTAAAATTGGACCGAGCGTGTAGGCTACTGCATGGCCAGCCGAGGCAGCCAGTTGAATGAAGTTATTTTCTGTTATTAACCGGAAGGATTGTACTTTCAAATAAATAAAAGGAATTTGAGAAAATATTCAGTAGATTTTTTTTATAGTATTTTCAAAAAAAAATTTATTTGGCGGACCCTTTAGACTTATTCAAAGTAAAACATTTAATTCTTGTTTTCTTAGGCACCTAAATTATAACTATACTATACAGACAATAACAAACATTTATGGGTCGATTATCGATGGTAACAGAAATTTAGTTGCCGAACGGCAACTAGAAATTTTTTGTTGCCTAAATAGTAATCGGAATTAATAAATTTTTAGTTGCCATTTGCCATACATAATGCAATTTTCGGCAACTGGCAATGCAACTAAAGTTCTGTTGCCATCCATAATCGACCCATTACTTTCATTCTCTACCAAGTAATACAACAACAAAAGCGAAATTAACTCCTTGAGTAGATGTGTAATAAACTTTGTTTTCTGAATCCTTCGCAAACCGTTTCGGCACAGTTTTTATGAGATTTGCTAGAATTATTTTTAGTATTGATTGCCACCCACTTTATTCTTAAGCTCTGCGTTAGCTTCGGTCAAAAAACCGGTTTTTTTGAAATCTCTACTTTTCAGATTATTCGAAAACCGTTTCTTAGAAAGAGTCGAACAATCGATCCCCCTGGCATAAACGTTTACTCTGGATTTATATGTGGACTCACAAAAAGAAAAGAAATTTAGAGAAAAAAAAATTACAAAAAAGTTCAAAGTCATGTAGTGCTGGTTTTAAGAGACCAAAAGAATCTGCTACAATTACATGTTCTATGGCTTTGATAAATCTTATAACCACATTCCATGCTTCATGGCTAATGGTCAAGGTGGTCACATAAGGTTGTTTTAATAAATTCGTTTTTTCTTTTCGAGATTATTTATATATAAATGCTTTCACAAAGTAAAATATAAGACTTATCACAATTTAAGCGAAAATATTTAGTTGTCATGTTGAAGGTTTTTATTGCTTAAGGGTTTTCTTAGAATTTATGGATTATCCTTAAAGAATTTTTCTTTGCAATAATCAAAAATATTATTAAAAAAAAAAAAAATTTAAAGAAAATTTATAAAAAATTTCAAAATTAAAAATGTAATAAAAAAACTAATAAAAGAAATTAATTCAAATTTAAATTTTCTTTGTTTTAAATCTAAAGAAATCACTAAGAAATCTCTCGGCACTTTCTTATTGCCTGTACCGCACTTGCAGCCGCGGCGTAACTGTTTAAAATGGAATTTCTTATTCCCAAAGCTTTTTAAAAACGCCATACAAAACTGGAGCAAAAATCAACCAACCAGTTACAAACTCTACCGAGTGGTATAAATAAAAAATATAATTTTCTTTCAAGAACTACAAGTTTAACAGCAAACTAAATAATTGTAAAGCGAAACTACAGAAAAAAAATAAGTGGAAATAGTACAACAAATACATATGTGAACATACATCTTTGGGTTTAGTTCCTACGACTGGAGTTTCTCAATAAGAATGAAATAAAAGTTCGTTTTTCTTTTTTCTTTGGAAATAAAATGAAAATCTGTAGCATACACCCCCCACCAATACTAAATACATATTACGAGCACAGGTATGTTTAGTCAACATACGTGCAACATAGTAGTTGGCCTTAAAAGAAATCACGATTCTTTTTGCTTTTCTCCGATTTATTTCTTAATTTAAAATGTACACATACAAGTAAAATAGGGTGAACAGCTAAAAGTGTCTTACATTTCTGGCTTTTTCTTAACAATTTTTTTTTAACTCTCCATATACTGCATGTCGACGCTTTGCTATTCTCTTAATACTTTTGTATTTCAAATAAATTAACTTTCCATACTACGCTTATGATAATTTGTATTTTTTTGTAAAAATGTATCATCTTTTTGCACTTAGAGATTTTTTGTTATTTTCTAAAGAAAGATATGCAACACTAAGAAAGAGCATCGTATTCTGTTCTAAAAATGTTGCCCTCTTGAAGTGTAAACATTTTGCCTATATTGCAAATGTAGCATTTTTTACACTTTGCCCTTTTTTGTTCTTAAAAAAATGTAACACTAAAAAAGAGTATTATATTTTGTTCAAAAAATGTTACATTCGTCAAGTGTAAAGATTTTGCTTATTTTTTTCTCAAAAAAATCACCGGGTGAAAATGTTGCTTAGAAAAAAGTCTCAAACACTTCATTAACTAAAAGGTTAATGTAATTTGTTTGTTTTATTTTTTAGACAAGAAGAAGGGCAACACTTAAATTGGGTGCAATTTTTTTAACTAAAAGTTTATCAAAATATTATAATTTTCCTCAATTGCTAATTTATTGTTTGAAATACTTTAATATGTTTTATAATGTACTTTTTATTATAAATAAATAAATAAATAAATAAATAAATAAAAACGCTGGAACTTGGTTGTGTCAGTTTCTAAATAGCAACAGAGCAATATCTGAATGGAGAGATGCCAAGAATTTTAAATTATTCCCTTTTGAAAAGAAAATATTTTTGTAGAAAAGAAAATCCATAAAGTCTCTCTAATCATGAACGCTACGATGAGTAAATATCAAATCTACTGCTTCCCAGTGTAACCAGCTAATCTCTGCTAAGCTATGCGATTACTGCTGATTTCACCTTCCGATAAATCTTATCTATTACTAGACTATTGCCGAATTTCAAGCAATGTATTAAGCACCTTTTGACAGCCACTGAAAGCAGTTAATTTCATTAATTATAACAACAATAATAAGAAGTGAATTAAATTAATTTTCGAATAAGAAAGTCAAAAACCATTGCCGAACCTAAGTAGTAACCTACTGCAGACTCTGAGCCAATAATTTTCATAAGTGTTTTTTCCCCCTTTACTCCTCCAGAGAGCATATTGGCTTTCCCCAAAGCCTCCTTTGTTTCAAATTCAATAATCAAGCCGATTTTCAGGCGTAGTAGATGATTAATCTACTGTAGCCCGCCTCCATATGACTGTGTGTAGTGTTGAAGATTCTTGCTAAGTGGTAAGTCACAGTTTAATGTGTGCCTCGTCACGCTGACATATAGGTTACGGCAGCTGGTTAAGAATGTAATAACACACCGAGCTAACGCTATCACAAGTGGATCTCATCATAGTCAGGCATGGACCAAGTCCAGTGGTAGCAGCATTAAGCCTGCAGTTAGACTTTATAACATAAATGCTACTACCATTATAACACGCAAACGATTCCGGACTTGTGGCCAGTAGATGAAAATCTACAATAAACAAGCGAATAATCCCATAATCACACAATTGATACAATCATCCATTCATTGAAGTACACCGCAGACCAAGAACCAGCAATGCTCGCACACACATATCACAGATGATGCCACAAAAGAACCATAAAACAACCTATCATTCCCTAATCCTAGCATCCCTTCTTTTAAAGACACAGTGAGCAAACTCGTAGAGTCACATCCGACTTAAACGTCCCACTGACATGCATCACATCAGCCATGACAATAACTCCCATCGCTTTTTTAAGTGGGGGTGTGATGCTGCATTTTTTCCTGATCATTCGTCTGATGTTTGCCAGAGGTAAGCTGGACTATCAGGAGAATTGCCTAGAGAGAGCTTGATGTCTCTTTGTTAAACACTCAAAGCCGTATTTTTTTGTTCTTTTTTTCGTCATGTCCTCTGCTGAGGTTTAAATCTGACCGCTAAGGTTGTATTGTTTTAATGAGTACAGCGATTGTACGCACAACCCTGCGATCCCTTTAAAAAGTCTTTGCTTATATTCAGGAGTAGTGAGTTTCTTAGGTTAAACGTGCGCTTTAGAAGTAGCATCTAAACAACAAGGTCATTTTCGGAGGGGTTTTCACACCAGAAATAGTCGATAACATCAATGAAATGATATTGGGAGAACGAAGAAAGAAATTACTCAAGGTGACTGAGTCTATTGTCAACTCAACGGAGCCGGCACATTTATTCTTGCATGAAAACACTTCCCATTGGAAAATTGTCGCAATTTTGAAAAACCAATCATAGCTGTAATACCGTGATGATTTCGAAGGTGTGCTTGACTCTATTTTCATACCGTTTTCGAAACATATCCATCACAATATGCCAGAGACCAAAAAAAAAAATAGCTTAAGTAGATCTGTCAATCAACACGAAAGGCGTTGCACTGGAAATATTCGTGAAGCTATTGGGAAAGAAATGAATGTTGTACCTGCTCAACTGCGCAGGTACATACATCACATTTTGCATAAATTTTTTAATATAAAAAATCGATTCTCCTCCTCTTCGTTTAAGGATGAAAAAGATATTCTGGTGACAGATATGGCTAATGGACTATATGGTTCCCAGCTGTTCATGACGACGAGGACACCTCTTAACCAATTCCAGATAACAGTACTGAGTGTAGCAGCAGTAATCCGGTTGAAGAACAATAAGGCAGCAGAAGCCGATGTGTTACCGGTTGAATTGTTTAAAACCGGCGGCAACACGCTGATAAGGCGTATGCATTAACTTGTTTGCTCAATCTGGCTAGGGATGCGTTCCCTCGACGATTTGAGTCTTAGGATATTATGTCTCGTGCATAAATAAGGAGACAAAATACTTTCCTCTCCATCGCATACAAAATTTTATCGGTCGTACTCTGTGACAGATTAAAACCTAAAGTCAACTTAAGATAATTGGGTCATATCAGTGCAGCTTTAGATTTAACAAATCCACAAATTCTTGAAAAGATTAAAGAAAAACAGATCGACACCTAGCATCTATTTTCCAACTACAGGGCTGCTTTTGAAAGTCCTATACGTTCGAAGGTGTTTCAAGCCATGTCTGAGTTTGCTGTCCCTGCTAAATTTATACGACTTTATAGGATGATATTTGTTAATAAACATCCTTAGTTAAAACAGAAAAGAGCATCTCTGAGTCGTTTAATACCTAGCGAGGTTTCAGACAGAGAGAAAGCGTTTCGTTTGATCTTTTTAACATCTTAGTTGAAAAGGTAACACGCGGCGCAGGTGTGAATGTAGCTGACACACTTTACACCAGACAACAAACGCTACTCGTTTATGCCATCGACATCGATATCATAAGTCGAACATTGCGAGCAATTAGACTCGGATAGACAGTCAAAGTTGGAAGCTAAAAACTTAAGAGAGTCAGCGATTTTATCCACCTCGGCTTCGCCATAAATAAAACAAACAACATCAGTTTTGAGATAAAAAGAAGAACAATACTGGCGAACAGATGCCATTTTAGATTAAACAATCATTTTAAGAACAAAGCTGCCTCTCGACAAACGAAAATTACCATAAACAAGACACTGATATTACCCGCGGTTTTCTATAATTCTGGGTGCTTACGAAATCAGATATGGCAGTGCTTAACGTATTTGAGAGAAAAACTTTTTTCGTAAAATTTAGGATCCCATCTGCGTTGACGGAGAACATCCAAGTCGTCTGAACCAGCTATATGCCGGCAGTGACATAGCTATACGTATTACATTGCGTTAGATGTACGAACCTGGTGATAGTTCAAGCAGAAGGGGAAGACCGAAACTTCGAAGGAAGGATCAAGTAGAGGAAGATATCTCGAAACTTGGCATTAAAAATTGCAGAAATAGTGCAGAAGATCATAGCACTAGGGAGTATGTTCTATGCTGGGCCACTGGAGCAAATGCTCTGTAACGAAAAATAAATTCAGTCTCAATGTACGCCCAATTCTGCACTCATTCGACCATTAGTGCAATCATGTAGGCAATTCAAAAGAGTGTTCATTGGTAATCAGGCACAATCCGTTGCAACTTTAGACAAAATATAAATTCATAAGCTGGATTTCTTCTACCGACTGCTGACTGCAGGTCATCAAGGATAAAACCATAGCTCAGAAATAGTAACGAGAGTTTCTATAAAGATTTGCTATAGATTTGAAGCAAACAAATACCTTATCTAGCTGGTTCATCAACACAATGCACAAATACTCGCCTTTGGAGTCACTTCTGCTACTCCCTTCAGCATACTCTGCAAGGTTTGAGTTATGCTACAATTTCCTGTTTCTAAACTGAAATAAATTACTATTACTTTGGTTCACCCTATTGAAATACTCATACTCTTTCAAGCATACAACTTGTAGCGCAAAAAAGAAGAAAGCTTTTACCCCGAAGTGGTGAATAGAGCTACTCGTAAAGTAAATTGGCTTGAATTGCTAAAAGTAGAAGAAAAAAACTGTGTAAAACTCTAAAGAGTTTTTTTTTTCTCCTCTCCGTTCCGCCTTTTTTAAGATGAGTTTTAAGTTGATGTTTGTTGAAAAGTTTTTGAAAAATTAAATAAATTTCAAATTTATGTTTGGACTCTTTTCGTTTCTGTTCTCTTTTGCTGTTTTACATAAGCCATTCGTCTTTTTGTTCATCCATATTTAATCTAAAAAGTTCAAATATATTTAAATACGGAGTAGAACTTCACCAAAAAAGGTGCCTTAAGGCATTCAACAAAGAGTTGTTATACGAAAATAAATATTTTGTGTTGAAATTTGTTATGTTCCTGTTTCGTGTTTGTAGAAAGAAAAACTATTACAAATAAATTATAAAAAAAGTGTGTGAGAAGTTTTTTATCATTATTTTTCAATGATTGAAAAAGGAAGTTGGCCCTTTTGTATGCATACGACATATTAAGGATATGGGTTAAAAATTATTTCATTTGATTGAATTTTTTATGATTAAAAATTTTTTTTGATTAGAAATTTAATAAAAACTGGAGGCTGTTTGTCATTTTTTTACTGAATTGGTTCTTCGAAAGGAAAAAAATAACGTGAAAGTTTCATAAAATCTTTGAAGAGACTTAAAAGTTTCAATTTCAAAATGCAATAAAACAAACACGATTCGAAATTTTGCCAACTTTTTTTGTTGTGAAGTACAGTACCTCATTCGATTGAAACAATTTTCGAGAACTTTTTTTAAATGTATGGGGTCGTATCCCAGCCTTGTTGTTGGCCTTCAAATGATCAAATATCTTTGGTTTGTCGGCATAAGACTTGTCTAGATTTGACGATACTTCTCAAACAATAACCTCTCTTGTTCAACAATGTAATGATTCAACAGCGGCAAAACAGAGTTCTCAGTTCACAGGACTGCAAAAACTTCTGAATGGAAGACGCGGTACTCGTCGTTCAACTTTTAAGAGTACGTTAGGTTAAGTTGCTAGCAATAGATACCAACACCAGTGCTTTTCTCAGGCCTGGATACATCTTTAGAAAAGACCAAAATCCACTCGCACTACTGCCATTTATCCCTGCTTGGTATTATCACTTCCACTGTCTCAAAACACGTAATCGGTACCACACAGTCGCTGGCCCATCTACTCGTTTCGAGAACAAAGCAAGACACCTCTGGTTTGTCGGCAGAATACTTGTCTTTAACGGCATCCCATAGAAAATAGTCCAATGGTATCAAAATGTAACTTTTTGGCGGTAACTTCTTATCACCATTTCGCAATGGTTGCGCCGCTTTCGTTTTCAAAGAAAAAAGGGCCAATGGTACCTCCGCTCCACAAACAGCACTAAATAGTCACTCGTAATGGGTGCACTTCTAGGCCCTTCTAGCGAAGCGGATGGTCATGCCGCTTCAAATCTTGGACCAATTGAAGTTTGTAAGGCGTCATACCAAGATCTTTGCACAAAATTCGACGTACTCTGGTGCGTGAAATATTCAATTATGGACAACGATGACGAGTTGGTGTTGATGGACTCTCAAGTACGTTCAGCGACAGCTTCGGGTGTACACTCTGTTCGAGCACGCTTACGTCTTGGCGCATTAACAATGAAACCAGTTTCACCAACTTTAGCAATAAACTTACGTATACCGGGCACTGTTGGTCCTTCTCTGCGACCAAATTTTTTTTTTCTTTTTTTGACATTTTCGTGCAATTTCCGACCAATTTTCTTTGTTTTGGAAATAAATTTCCAATAAATCCCAACGTGGCTCAAACGCAAATCGAATCACTTCGTTCAGTGGAATAATATACTAAATTTTAGAACAGCATAGAATGACGTAAGTATTGACAGATTCGAATTAATCGCTGGTTCAATTTTAAACCCGATAGATGGACCAGAATGAAACTGTACGTCAAGAAAACAATAATAATAAGGTCAAGTTTTTCGCAATAGATGCCAGCAGCGGTGCCTATCTCCGTCTTGAATCCGTTTGTACAAAGGACCAGACCGCCAAGAGGAGAGTCACACCGGCGCCCATCGTCACTGCTCGATATCACTATTTCTACAGTCCTCAAAATTCATGGTCGGCAGGACACTTCACTTACCCCTTCACTTATCACGTTGATAAAAAAATTCCCGGCGGTATGGTGGTCCCATAGTTCCGATTTTAGTTTTTTGTTTGTTATGTTAGTACATCTGTTTGTTGATATTCCCGCTAAATCTTAGCGTCGTAGTTTTAGATTTGCAAAAGCTACATAGCCAAGAGTACATCTATCTCTATTTGTGTTGGCGATTTTTTACAATTTTGACCATGCGAGACTGAATCCGATTCCACTTTCATCAAAAGGATCATTACTGGAGACGAGAAGTGGGTTTATTAGCACGACACGCAGTCCAGACATCAGGCAAGTAAATGGTTTTCACCAAATGACACCAAAATGTTTCGGTTAAAAAAGAAGGCAATGCTCGCGGTTTTCATGGCTTACAACGGTGTAGTGCATTATGAATTTTTGCCAGAGGCCAAACAGTAAACAATTCGCCAAAAGAGGTCGTCAATTGTGGTCGAAAAACTCGTCGATTTTGCACCATGATAACGCACCGTCGCACAGTGCCATCATTATTCGAAATTTTTTGACGAAAAATACAACCACCCATCAGCCACCGAATTCGAATTTGTATTTTTAATTTTCTGAACAAATACCGGTTACTTTCTGATCAAGATGGTAATTCGAGATGGTATTTCAAATTCAGACAGAACAGTACAACGCAGGTTCTTAATCATCATGCCGTCAAAAACCCAGTTTCCTGAGGCAAAGGGCACTCCTTGCCGCTTAAAAGTTAACTTGAAAGTCCAAAGAAAGGACGGAACACTTCTACATGCCCCCGATATGACAAGCGAAGCGGAACACTACACACTACATTGCATGTTACCAAACAAGACCAACATAACTAAGAATGGAGTGTACCACCGGTATACTTAATTATTTATTGCGTAGCTATTCTGATTCATTACGTTACTCTCAGTAGCATTTATGATGTTGCTAATTTCATTGAAAGGTTCTCATAATCTCTTTTCTTTTGTAACGAAAAGTTTTAAAAATTTATTATATTTTTACGTTTTTACCTTTTTAAAAGCGTGTTTTTATGAGTTCGTAGATTGTAGTTAAAATAAAATAAATTTTGTGTTTGGTTTTAATTAAAAATCCTTTATTCAACACAATTATGTGCACAACTGCTTGTAATCTTTTTACAGGCAATAACAATTTTTACTCTTAATTACTCTGTCTGTTTACAACTTTGTAAACAACAACAATTACTCGACAGATCTTTCTTCCTTAAGATCTTCCAACCCGATCGTAGTTATAACTTAGGTTCGATCACAACCTTTCAACCAGAGATTATCCACACTTCACTTTCTTTACTGAGTTTTTTTTAACTTCATTTCTAGCTTCACGAGTTCTTCTCTTTATAAACTCCCTTCACACCAATAACACATTCGCGGAGTTAACTATACTTAAACTGCACTCGCTGAGCTTACGACACATAAACTGATTGCTGTTCGCATCGATGTGCTTTTTATATGGCTGAGTAAACAACACATCGAAAGCTCTCGAAATTTCAGGTAGATTCCATTTCTTTCTTTTGATTTCTTTTTAGTTCTTTTGTAGCCATGCGTACAGCTCTTAGTGTTTGTTGTTGCTTGTTTATTGCCTTTTACTTGTTTCCTTTCCTGCTTAATTATTGTTGTTGCCGTGCTATTTTTATTTACTTTATATCTGCTAATGTTTGTTGTTGTAAATTTGTTTATTTGTAAACAGCACGTATAAGTTGTTCATGCAGCTTTTGTTATTTATTTTAGCGATGTAATAAACGCTGTGATGCCCAACCTTATTTTCGTAACAACATATTAACTTTACTAATAATTTGACGTTTAAAATTTGCTTATGCCAGAAATCTATGTCTGCCTTGTGTGAGTATATAAATAAATCTATCCTGCCTTACAAATATGTCTATTGCAGTCCTTGAGAAATAATATAAAAATAAAACTGAAACCAGTAATATAAAGGGTCCACCAAATAAATTTTTCTTTTATGGAAAATGCTATAGAAGAAAACTACTGAATATTTTCTTTTTTTTTATTTGAAAGTACAATTCTTCCAGTTAATAATGGAAAATAATTTCATTCAAATGGCTGCCTCGGCTGGCCATGCAGTAGCCTACCCGACCGGTCCAATTTTTAAGCACATTATCGATTGTGTGCAGCTGTATTTCACCAATGGCTTCACGAATATCTTTAACGGCACCCCACAAATAATAGTCCAACGGTGTCAAATCGCAGCTCCGAAATGGCTAAACGACATCAGCTCTGCTGATAATGCGATCTTCAAAAACAGGGCGCATAACATCGCATGTGTGGTACGTAGCGCCATCCTGTTGAAACCAAATGTTGTTGATATCCTCCTCTTCAAGTTTTGTGAACAAAAATTCGTTCCACATTGCTCGATAACGATCGCCATTGACTGTAACGGCCACTCCTTGCTCATTTTCGAAGAAAAATAGCCCAATTATGCCTCTGGACCAAAATCCGCACCAAACAGTGACTCGTCTTGGGTGTATCGGCTTTTCAATGTATGCGTGCGGGTTTTCTGTGCCTCAAATGCGACAATTTTGCTTCATAAGAAAAGATGATTTTTTGGCAAAATCGGCATCTTCTGTAAGTCGATCGCAGGCCCACTTAGCGAAGCGAAGTTCAAGCGTATACACAACCATATTCGTTCAGCGGAAGGATAAAACTAATTATCTGTCAAATTAGATATGAGCTAAGTGTTACCATTCACGACATAAGCACTAGCTGAAAAAAACGTTAGATGGCGGACCCTCTATTTAAAATATTTATTTGCTATATAAAGCATACATATGCACATGTTTATATGTACTTATGTACTTAATAATTTACATTTATAAAAATTGACATTTGGAGAATAAGATGTAATTGACATACTCTAATAGTTCTCATAAATATTTTGTGGCTGCCAACGTTAGCACTGGCATCTTCTCAAATGTCACATATGGTTGGCTGAGTTAAGACAAGTCACATAGAAACAAAGAGAAGAACAGAAAAATCATCAATTTTGTTGAATGACATAAATTTTATTTCAAACTTTAGCTTTTGTGTTTAATATTTGGCCATATTTTTAAAAACAAAAACAAAATATTTCTGCAAAGCAAAGAAAATTATAAAAAATTATTTCTTTTAATAAACAAAAAAAAACTAAGAAAAATTACTTAAAAAAAAAGAAAAAATTATCCTTTTCTTGGCTTTCAGGACTACAGAAATGCAAAATAGGAAAGGAGATGTAGAAGGCAAAGCCACCAACACACACACAAACAAACATAAATACAAGAAAAACCAAAATACTGACAATAAATAAGATAAATCGCACTTTATTAAGATTTATTATAATAAATCACCAAAATAAGAAAGAAAAAGGATATTAAACAGTTGACATATGCATGTTTGTTGGCTATAAGGGAGAGAGGAAGAGTATTGTCAGTATACAGATGAGGATTTATGTGCAAATTTATAAGCATGTGTATGTATATGAGTGTAGGTTTAAAATCAAATTTCTTTTCTTTTTTTGTTACCAAATTTATGGCTGTTGGTTAAAGTTAAGGAATTAATAAATGAAATCCAAGAAAATGAAAAACTTAACATTATGTTCGTAAGAAACATTTTAGAAGGCTGTCATAAAAAGCTTTCTTTGACATTTTAAAAGTATTTATAAAAAAATGTCAATAAAACAATATTTAAAAAAGAAGAAAAACTATCATTTACACAACATTGCTTATAAGCGGGTCTAACGATGAAGAGTTCGCAGAAGTTTGTTTAAACGCATTTATGCGTAATAACTTTCTTCAAAAATTTCCTGTATGATATTTCCACTTTGGTCAGTAGCTGCCAGCTATCTTAACCACCTCAAATCAATAGCATATAATAGCGGATTAAATTATTATTACAGCCACCATGCCTTGGCCAGAATGTAACGCACCAAATCATATATATCAATTCGTAATATAAGAACTTTTCCATTTTTTTATGATCAAGCGGTACTCAAACGACGCTAATTGTAAAGAGTTTTGGATACGAGTTTGTAGTACTAATATTATAAAGTAAAACTAATTGACCTTCTGTTTCAAGGGTTTCAGTCAAACCAACCAACCATCAGAACTGAAGCATCAGGTCAGCTATTGAAAAAAAATCTTTCTTGTCACTCCTCTAGGAAACATATTGGATTTCCACAAAGCATCCTTTAAATTGTTTCAGTTTCAGTAATCAAGTTGATTTTCAAGCAGTAAGTATGTGATTAATCTACTGTAGCTCACCTGCATATGATTGTTAGTAGTGGTGAAGATCTTTGCTAAGTGGTGGTAGTCCTTACTTAGCAATGTAATTTTTCCCCAGTAGGTGGCGTTTTCTCTTGATCATTCGTCTGATGTTTGTCATCATCGCCAGATGTAAACTGCAAGATCAGGGGCTTCTTTAGATGGATTTGTCTGGAGGGAGATTAAGGCACCTTTATTAAACAGTCGAAGCCGCAAGTAATTTTTTTTTTTTTCATCATATCCTCTGCTAGTATTCGAACCTGGACTGTTAGTGTTGTATGTCTGCGCTCTAACAATTATTATTATAAAAATATATTTCAATAATAAAATTTATTTCGGGTCTTTCCTTTAGTTTTTCATAACTTTGAGTTATCAACACGGCTTTATTTGACAACCGACAGCTAATCGTTGCTTCTTGGTAAGTTTTACTTGATATTTCATTATGGCGTAATGCCTGCAAACTGTTGAAATTTGTTATCAAAATAATGGTTCTCCTCTACTTAATGGTTTTGTTTTTTGATGAAACCCATTTTTGGTTAAATAGGCACGTATATTATATTAATTCCCATACCATTTCATGAAGGAACACAGGGACTTCTCTCAGTCAATGAGCTGCACCCGATTCTAAATGCATTTAGAGAAGTTTTCAATAGCAGTAATACTCATAACCAGTTACTAGCTAATGTTATGAGGTGTTACCGCTTTCAAAAAACTTTTTTTTAATATGGTCTGGCCTGATATTGAACCGATGACCTTCTGGTTGGTAAGCGAATGTCTGACTTGCCCTAGCACAGCGGTACACTAAATAGGTACGTTTTTTTTTCGTCACTTCTCTAGGAAGCATATTGGCTTTCCACAAAGTATATATTGCTTTGTTTCATTTTTTTAATCAATTTGATATTTTTAAGGTAAGCAGATGATTAATCCACTATAGCTTCTTCCATGTGATTTTTGTGTGTAATGGTGAAGATCCTTGCTAATTGGTGGTAATCTTTACTTTCGGGTCGAAATTTTTTTCCCAGTAGTGGCGTGTTTTTCCTGATCATTCGTCTAATGTTTGTCATCATCGCCAGAGATATGCGAGAAGGTAAGAGAAGCTTTTTCTTTATTTTTTAGATGGAAGCCTTTGAAGCCTTTTTTATAATTAATAAACATTCGAAACCTCAATTAAATTTTTTCTTCGTCATGTCCTCTGCTGGGGCTTGAACCTGGGTCGTTTGTGTTGTTATACGTGAGCTCTAACCACTACACAAAGCCACCCCCCAAATAGGTACGTAAATAAGTAGAATTGTCACATTGGAGTGAGGTTAGTTCACAAGATTCTATCGAAACATAAAATTACTGTTTAGTGCCATTTATGGACCAGCAGATTTATTGATCCATAGGTCATCAAAAACGATAATACTCAGTATAATACTGTCTATGGTAAACGGTATAGGGACATGATTAAAAAAATTTTCGTACCTCAATTAGCAGACATTAATCAATTTAACATGGCAAGGAAATATAGAGAACAGGACATAACCATACTATCTGGTTATGGTCGCCTTTCGAGCACTTGGATCATATGAGGTTAAGTCAAAGCAATTTTGGTATTGCCTTAGTAAAGTAAACCAACTGGCTAGGTACCGGGTCATGCAGGAATTCCGGGAAAAGAAAGGGCAAATGAACTGGCCAGAAAGGAAGCTTTCACCTCACTGGAGTGGCTAGAATCATTTGTGGACTGGGAAAAGACGGACCTGGAAGGGAAGCTTAACGAAAATTAGGATAATGAGAGGCGATTACTTTCCTCTCGTCGTACGAATGTGAGACCATTTAAGCTTTTGTTGTTTAACTATAACAGGAGAGGATTTGAATTAGGAATATCCAGAGACATGCTAAGGTTACTGGCCGGGCTTCTGACCGTTGCAGGTTAAATGGACATCTGAATAAAATGGGACTAATCTCAAGCCCGATGTGCAGATTCTGTTATGAGGAGATCGAATCACCAGAGTACATATAGGGTACATATGTGGCATTAAAGCACTCTACGATGAAGTATCTAGGTTCCTTTCACTTAATAGGTAGGTATTTATCTCATCCTGATCGTCACATCCACCAGGTTTGAAGAGATATTATAGAGAAATCATTTATCAATGGAAGGCTATACAAAAGATCGAGAAGTCGCAGTACTTTTATACCCGAATGATAATAATAATAGCTGGTATTAATCTCGCTAATATGTAGTTCCAACAATATGAAGGCATATGCCATACAACGCTCACTACAATTGACTTACTTAAGGAAACATTTCACGTAATGCTCCAATTAATCCAGATTTATTTCACGTAATGGTCCAATTAATTGACCACCAAGATTGCGTGACTTAATTTTTTTATGGTTATGTAAAGTCATATGTCTCCGTCATCAAAGTGGAAACAAGTGAACGTTTGGAAATCAACGCTCGAAGAGTTATTGGCGAAATACGGCTGCATGTCCTGCGAAAATTTTGTAAAAATTGGTTTCAGATTTTACCTGGCATGTCCGAAATCATATTAACACATTAATGCAATAAAATTTTCTATCCAATAAAACCCGTTTCGTCGATTTTAAAAATATATTTTTCTTACCTATGATTTAGGCTTGTGTAGCTGTAAAAAAACAACCGGTACATGTTATTAAAGTTTGAAACGATTTTAGCCAAACCCAGTAACATAGTATTGTAACGTTTTAACCTTTCGTTTAAATTGCGTTAAATTAAAATTAACACCACTTTGTTGTTTGTACAGCTATATTTTTATTTACTACACAATAAGTTTTATACAGTTTACTACTTAATATTCGCGTATACAACACTTTTACTTCCGCTTAAACACGTCTTTATCTTATGACAGCAAAACGATAACTAACTCTCGTAAGGTTCCAGAAATTACTCATATCATCTATTTTTATATCCGTTATTTCAAATGTAATGTAAAGATGGTCGATTTGGCAGTGCTGCCAATTACGCAAATAAGTACGGATTTAACAGGGTGACACATAATTACCAAATATACAAAATTTAAACATTTTTATTTTCGTAACAGTATTTATTTATTTATTTTAAATTCAATGACTTTTTTGGTTGTAAAACACTACGCATGGATGGCAACAATAACTTTAAAATTAAATAATTTCTATAACCGAAACACCGTTTAAAATAAATTAACGTTCATCACGTGCCTTATGCATGGTCTCACTTACATTCTCATTAAATTGACACACGCTTACACACACATGCACCAGTAAATACATCTTAGCGAAGATCTACACGTCTGTATATGCATATTTAAGTCTAAAGATGCTTAAACACTTCTTTGAATATGACACCGCCATTCCTTTAACGTTCTGTTCTATTCTCTTGTGCATATTTTATCTCTCTCGCCTTAGTCAATGTGACCAAATAAAACCTTTAAATATGAAACAAAAAAGGAAGAAAGAGATAGGGAAGGACCGTTAAAGTATTCATTTGATGATAATCATGTTCTTAAGGGAGTTTTACTAATAAGCATACTAAATAGGCAGTTAGGGATTGGCAGTTGAAAAGGCAGGTAAACATACACACATACATTGCCATATAAAAAAAGGCGAGCATTTATTAGCAAAGAAAACAGCATAAATTCATATCAAATAAATTGGTGAAATAGTTCGCTTAAATTCAAAATTATGAAAAGTAATGGTAACTTTAACGTAAATATTTTGCTTTATTATTGCTAATCGGTAATATAAAAAAAATATATTTTTTTTGTTTTAAATGTGCAAAAAGCAGTCAATTCTACGTAATAAAAAAAGTTTTATAAATCGTATTCTTTTGTATGCCTCAGATTCTTTTTCTCCGCTATTTCTCTTGGAAGCATATTGGCTTTCCACACAGCATCCAGTGCTCTGTTTCAGTTTCACTAATCGAATTGATGTTCAAGCAAAGTAGATGATTAATCTGCCTCTTATGATTGTATATCGGTGAAGGTCTTTGCTAAGTAGTGGTGATGATCCTTGCTTAATATCGTAATATTTTCCTAGAAGGAGGCATTTTCTTCTCATCAATCGTCTAATGCTTGTGCCGTCATCGCCAGAGGTAAGTTAAGGGACTTCTTTTGAATGGATTTGTCTGGAGGAAGATTAAAGTCTGGGGATTCGGACCTAGACCGATTGTCTTATATGCGTGCGCTCTAACCACTACTGCATGGCATCACAAAACTTTTTGATAAAGAAACGCATGCATTAATATGTGTCAGCATAGCCGAGGAGAATATTTGCGTCATCCAATATATTCTGACTTAAATAAGCACTGCCTAACGAAATGATATTGTTACGAAAATAAAATTGGGCACCCCAGCTTTTATTACTTCGCTAAAATAAATAAACAAAAGCTGCAAGAACAACTATACGTGCTGTTTACAAATAACCAAATCTACAACAACAACTATTAGCAGAGATAAAGTAAATTAAAATAACACGACAACAACAATAATTAAGCAGCAAAGAAAACAAGTACATGGCTACAAAAGAACTGAAAATAAATTTAAAGAAGAATGAAATAGAATCTACCTGAAATATCGAGAGGTTCGAGAGCTTTCGATGTGTTGTTTACTCAGCCATATAAAAAGCACATCGATGCGAACAACAATCAGCTTATGTGTCGTAAGCTCAGCGAGTGCAGTTTAAGTAAAGTTAACTCAGCGAATGTGTTATTGGTGTGAAGAGAGTTTATAAGGAGTAAACCCGTGAAGCTAGCAGTGAAGTAAAAAAAACCAGTTTAGTTGAATCTAACTCAGTAAAGAGAGTTAAGTGTTGATAACCCCTAACCTAAGTTATAGCTACGATCGGGTTGGAAGATCTTTAGAAAGAAAGGTCTGTCGAGTAATTGTTGTTAATTACTAAGTTGTAAACAGACAGAGTAATTAAGAATAAAAATTGTTAATGCCTGTAAAAATATTACAAGCAGTGGTGCACATAACTGTGTTGAATAAATGATATTTTTTTTAATTAAGTCAAAACACAACATTTATTTTATTTTAACTACAATCTACGAACTCATAAAAACACGTTTTTAAAAAGGTAAAAACGCAACAATATACTAAATTAGTATAGTAGTAGCATTACCTATAAAGTTTATTATGGCATTTATTCTCTTGGTTTGTGTCAACGCTGAATCACCATGCTATTTGGGTTATTAAAAGGGGGGGGTTAAGGCGATAAGACTTTACGCAACTAAATTCTTTCATTATGCCCCTGCTAGAAATTCGAATCTCGGACGCTTGTTTGAGATAAACTATATTGTCGCCCAATTCCCAAAGGGCCATGGGATTATTTTTTTTCTGTTACTCCTCTTAAGAGCATATGGCTTCCACAAAGCATCTCCATACAACACGGCTAACTGCTGTTGACTTTGCCTACTCCCATGGTAGATTGTTCTATCTCAGTACTTGAATAATTATGCGTCTCCAGGTGTTTTTTGGTCGACCACGATTTCTTGAGTCTTGAGGATTCAACAAGAATGATATTCTGGTGATACTCTTTGGATATTTTCGAATGGTGTAACCAATCCATCCCAACTTTTTATTTCTTATCTCTTTTAGTATGGGTTCCTCATTAGTCGCGCTCTACAGTTATGTGTTACTTACGGTATTAGACAAGAATATATTGCATATGATTCTGACGACCTTGTTAATGAATACCTGGAGTCCGCTTGGATATATGTGAGCTTCTCCATACTGGCTGCAGTCGTCCAAAAGCCGTTCTCGCTTTATTGAGCCTGTAGTCTACGTCTGTTTTCTTTGAGTGTTAGACTCAAGAAAAAAAAACCTAAAATTAAAACTGAACGCTGTTCCGTCTTCTTTGTCGTCACATTAATTATCTGAAGCTATTGTTCTTCTTCTGTAAAACTCCGTTCACATCACTCCGCGCCTAATTTAACTTAAAACCACGACTAATAAATAACTTTAGTCTGCCCCTTTGTTTCACAACACATTCGTTCCTTTATATGTTTATTTATTTAAGCATGTGTGTGTGTGCATGTTTTTCATTCTTGATGTTTTGCTGATGTTGATGCTGATGCTGATGAATACAATGATGATGTTGATGATGGCTTCATGTCATTTCATTTCATTACATTACGTTACATTACATTTTATGTAAATTTTGTGGTGGTTATAACAATAACAACTGAGAAAAATAACTCGGCAACACAACAACATCAACAGCCAGCAAGATTGTGTTGGCAACAGTAACAACAACAACAACAAGAGAAAGAAAATATTTTCTTTAACATATAACGGGCATAGAGGAATTAAAACAAAACGAACAAAAGCAAAAACAAAAAACAAGACAAACCGAGTAGTTGTTGGCTCGTGGTATTAAAGCTTATTTATGTTGCGGTTGCAACACATTTGAACGATGACTGTGGCAAATGCAAAATACACACATACACACACAAGCATCTAGATGAAACAACAGAAAAATATTTACGTTAAAACATTTTAATTTCAAACTGTTGTAGGGTACTTATGTTTTCTGTGTATAGAGTTTTCTTTATAAAAGGCTTGGCTGTATACCACTTCAGTTATTCTTTCTTCTTAGCAGTGCTAAAACTTTAAAGATATAATTAGTTTTTCGACTTTTCTTGGCACTATTTAAGAAGCTTGGGAAAAATCAATTGATTTTAATATTTTCAAGAGTAATTATCAAAATTAATTTTATTTTAATCTCTCCTATGATCTCCCTTATTTTATTATTGTACACTTGCAAGGTTATCAGTTTTATTAGTTCCCAGCAGTCACAGGCCAACCTTAGCATCATGATGGTTGCGTAGTCTATAAAAACTTCTATTTTCCTTATCCTCTAGTACTAAATTGATCTGAAAATAAGTGAATTTCAGTTTTGTACACATTTAAATTTGTAATTTTTTTTCCAGTCGTTTATCATTAATTTATTAGAAACGGAATCATATAAAACTGTCATCAGTTATTTACATGCATATATCAATTGTGTCAATTTTTCTAATGCACATGCAAATACAGTTTCTCTTATAAATCGATGGTGGTTGCAATAGCTGTTGCCACAAATGATGCAGAGACTTTTTTTCTCTTATTTCGATATCAGCTATAAATTTAAGTGACAAGTAGTAAATAGGAGGGGAGTGCATATATTGTATTACACTGTTAGCATATAATAGAAAAATGACAACAAATTATAATTTCAATTGATTTGAAGCAGGGTATACAGAAAATAAATGGTTTTATTTCACAGAAAGATCTTGGAACTTTCTAAGAATCTAAAGAAATATCATCTATGACATGTGAGAAGAAGAAAAGAGAATAAGAACAATTAGCCATGTTTTTTGAGAGATCTTCTGTCATGTGAATTTACATCACGACGCTATATAGTATCAGCATCGCCAAACAAGACATACTAGAGTACGCACTGTTGCCCGTTGTGATACCACATAGCGCGCTATTCCCGTTCTATTCACCAAAGTCCTGGAGATCAAGCAGAGATACCGCACAGAAGCACTTTCCTACATAAAACCGGAAACCAGTCCGACAGTCTGGCTATTATGCTGATGTCAAGGATCGATAGCTGCAATAAACCATCGACAAGGGGAGAGCACAGTGTAAGAAGTATCTGCCGCGCAAGAAACGTACACTGGCAGATAAAGTGGTCCGCGGTTTCCTCCTCAGCGAATCACAGCCACGGCAAGTGTAATTTGCAGGTAAGCGCAGCATTTTTGCTTGCCTAGTCATGATACAATGGCCTGTGAGGATGAATATAACAGCAGAGGGAATGCTCCGATCGTACAGTTTGAACAGTTGATTAGTACTCTTCATATCCTACCTGAGTCAGATGAGTCTGGCAATAAAGCGAGAATCTCCATCCATCCATTTTCAGTGTCCAACATGTACTTCTGCTAAATTGCCAGTTTAATGGAGGTAAGCGGCCCACCTCACATGAGCTCATCCGCAGCATAGTTACCCGGGATGTAACCAGGGACACAGATAACCTCATGAGATTTGAACATGAAGCGTTTATGATAACATTTTTTTTTATGATATCATTTCCTTTTGGTCATTATTAAAACACTCGTGGGCTTATTGAAAAAAAATTAAATTCTAAAAAAGGCTATACGTTTAGAAATGCCACCTGTTGATAGTTCTAGAAACTCTAGAGTCTACACCAAGACATATAATTACAGCAGCTATCCAATAAATATGTGTAAGCTGGGTGTCAAGAAGAAAAGCTGTACACAAAACTGTCGTAATACTGACACAATCGAATCGCGGCAGTCTCTGACCAGTTTAGAGTTGAAAGTCACACCCGAATATATTATCGGTAGGGGCGCCATTACCATACGAAGACTCTGCTACATGAAAAATGGACTTCACCTGAAACATACTGCAGTAGTCCAGAAGGCGAAGAGAATCACCAAGGTTGAGCTTATCGAGTTTGGAACAGTTCATATAGACCTCCACTGAATCGCTGGGGAGAGAGCCAAAGGCCCAATCTTCCCCACTAGGAATCATAACACAGAATCCCATATACAGCTCAGGTCTTGGAAAGTTGAAAAGTTGATATCAATCAGTATCAGGATTTCCTCAGGTAGAATAGGTTAGTTTCCGGAGTTTATAATCTGCCAGCGTGATAGGTCGTTCATTCTCACCGCTACTAGTATGGACCGTTGCCTGGCAAGTATCCCCAAAGGGAGTCATCTAGGTATTACAAAAAGAGCCCTTAGAGGAGTGATATGTAACGCACCTGTGATCTGGTTTGCAGTATATATCTTTGTCGAGGGCAGTCCACCAGAATATCAATCCATACAAATACTTCTGTTCAATAGTCGCTGAATAAATCCAGCGAATAATGCTAAGACTGAGACGCTATTTTGCACCCACTGCTCTTCTGCAGCAGTAGGTGGCACAAGTAGCCTTGCAAGCTCTCTCAGCCAAATGTTATGGAGTATTAAGTCTAATAATCATCGTGATGCGTCTTCATATGGCTTAGGACTATTAAAGCCTTAAATTTCTTTTTTTTTTTTTTTGTTACTCCTAAGGTATGGCCGATCTATCTCCACTTTCTCTGTCTTAGGTGCTCCAGTATGGGCGCTTTGGTGTTAAGCCAGAATATCTTGCATATGATTCTAAGGCACTTATTGGTAAAAACCTGTAGCTGTATGATAAGACATAAGCTAGGTTTCGCTACCGTACACCAGAATTGACTTTACACATGAGTTGTATATTTTGAGCTTGTCATGCTTGGATAAGTATGAGCTTCTCCATACTAACGAACGCCGCTTTTGCTTTGTTAATCCTGTTGTTAATGTCTGTTTCTGCACCGCCGCTTGTTGTTATTGTGCTTCCGATATAGCAAAAGCTGTCTATATACTTAATTGATTGTCCATATAACATTCTGTTTTCTGTGCTATTGTTGTTAATTCTCTTGGATTTGGTTTCCCTGATACTTATCTCAAGTCAAACACTGCGATTCAGTCTTTTCAGTCTTTTTAATTATGACTGCATGTTAGAAATCATGTATAAGAGTAGATGACTATCATCTGCATAATCCAAGTCCATGAATTGTCGTGTGTTATACCTCTTCTCTATGAACAGACTTCGCTCATGATCTTATCAAGTGCGATGGTGTATAGTAGAGGTGCAAGTGGATATGTTTGATTTACTCTAGCGTTAGTAAGGAATAGTCGACTAATGCTCTTGTTGTAAACAACAGAGTTTTCTGCATCCTCAGATCCTTTTCTTCTTAACACTTTCAATATGGCAGTTTGTTTGATGATATCGAAAGCTTTATTGAAATCAAGAGTAGATACAAGGTCGTAAGTCATGCTAGAGACTGTTCTATTATGTTGGCCTGGTCTACGCAGCTCCTTGGTCTCGCAATATGTCCTCTTTTTTGCTCTGAAGCCCTCCCTATATTATGCTACAGTGCTTCCTTCCCAGTTATTGCAGTCTTTCAAGTCGCCACTTTTTGGTTGCCTTTCCTTCAAATTTTTTGGTTGCCTTTCTTCTTCCTATGCTGATTGGATATGAGGCCATAGTAATTCAGCCGAATTTGTGATGTCAGCTCGTAAGGTTCCGCTAGTACACTATCCTCGCCTACTTCTTTATTATTCTTCAACTTTACTATTTCAGAAAGAGCTAAAAGCCTTCATTTAACAATTAGCAACATTCTAAATTGCATTTTTGGGGCTACTTAAACAGTACAGGAACAGATTCTAAAAAAGCAGTTGCTTGCTATTTAGTTGGCGCCTGTTGTAGTAGACATCAATACAGCAATAATACTGTTTTTACACATTTTCCTGTTATTGAGAGTGTATACGCTACCAGCAGTGTATTTTCAAGCATTTTATGCTGTTATTTTCCAAATTGATTATGACACATTTTCAAATGAAAAATGTCACTTTTCCGTTACTCCATATTGGTTTTTTATACAGTGTTCGTATACACATACACACATATATGGGTGTGTGTGTATGAGTGTATTAATTTAATGTGATTATTATTGAATTAAGCAGCAACAGCTACAGGAACAGCATCAATAAACAGAATTTTTTATATCGCTGATGCAGTCTATTGGCACTGACAATGATTATAATTGAAATATAGTTTTTGGATTTGATTAGTAGTAAGTCGTTTTGTCATTTTTGTTGTTGTTTTATTATAAAAGAAAACTATATACATCAAAAAAAATTTAATAGCAAATGAAATGCTTCAAGAGCTTTAAAGTCGTTCTACGATTTTCACGGAATGATAAGTGTAAAACGAATTCGTATAGATTTATGTCATAAAAAGAGATGATGTGTAACAAGCTTACTGTTATACAGGAAAAAGGAACTAATGTGCAGTTACTATTAGGATGCACAATATCATCTTTAGTGAGTTATTCGCATCTAGTGAGACATCTACTGTTTGCTGCCTGGATCTAATACCACATTGATATAAATAACTTCGTAGATAGCAATACATCTGACGAGTGGTGTGGTCTTATCAAAACAGACTACGGGCATAGGCTTCAGCAGCCATCCATCGCAGCAGAGACGTGTTTAACTCTGTGCGTAAGTTAACCAGGACGATTTTCACGAAAATCAAACCCCTTGAGAATAAGAACAGAGACTTAACAACCACAAAGGAAGAACAGATCTGACAAAATAATTGTCAAGGGCTCCAACAAGACAGTCTAAAAAGGCTTTGGGGCCTGTCAACATTTCCCCAGAACTAATGAAGGTATATTTCTTAATAGAAAACATATTCTTTGCCACTCATACTCTAATTTTGGACAACTGTAACGCTGCCACATGAGCTGAAAGAAAGTACTGTTACAATAGGTGGCGTTTTCTCCTGATCATTCCTCTGATGTTTATCATCATCCCTAAGTGGCAAGCTGGAATGCCAGGGCATTTTTAAATGATTTTATCTGTAGTAAGGTTGAAGATAACAGCAGTTATGGTTATGGGAGAGTGTATGGGCTTCCACATTCATCTCACCCATGTTAGGCATAAACCGGCGGCCATTGTTGGAAAGGTTAGGCGCATATTGAGAAGTGATTGGGGACTCGGAAGACGTGCCGTTCGTATCATATATAATGGGCTCTTCGTTGCTTGCGCTGTGTTTGTAGATAGGTAGCGGACGAGAAAGGCGATTAGTGACAAGGGAACGGTGACTTATGAATTTATTCCGGACGTTACGTTCGTACGGGAACACCCAGCTTTCAGCTTTGGCTGGACATGGCTCTTTCAATGCATTTCTGCAACGAATTGTCCTGACTAAATTAGCTGACTGTCTTCATACCCGGACTATGATAACGTTAGGAATTAAGATAGTATGGGTATCACTCATACTGGGGAGTGTGGGATTTCAGTAGGGTATTGTTAAACGTTCGTTGGTAGGTTGGGCGCTTTTTCCCATGAGGTGTTTAGGCGTCGACGGACGGCATTGTTAGCGGAGGCTGAACCCGCACCACCATCTTAGCGGTCTCCTGGCTAGCCCTTTCTAGCTCGGCCCCGGTGGTGTGCTGATAGTTGGTGTTTTTGCTGCTTGCTGTTTGCTGCTTGCTGTTTGCTGCTTGCCGTTTGCTGCTTGCTGTCTGCGTTTTTAGGTCGTAGCTGCCGACCATGGTGTTTTGCATTTTACCGGTCTATCTTTGACTAGTTGTGTTTCTGTTTTGTGCATAGTATTTGTGGCGCACGATGTCACTTTGAGTTTTCCCATGAGGGTGGCTCCGTTTATTGTTGTATTGTTGAGTGTTCTATATTTGTTGTTTGTCATGATCATGGCCACCACTTCGGAGTCATTTGGGACTTACACTGGAGTAGTATTTATGCTACGAAGCTTGACCGGAGGCTTAATTCTGGTACCACGGGTGTCCTAAGCCCCAGGAGCTTCGGTTACTGCCCGGCTACGGTGAGGCCCCCTTGTCGGAGCAATGTGGTGGCTGTGGTTTTGACCCACATCGTGGGGAGAGCTATAGTGACTCGGGCATAGATCAGTAAGACTTTAGATAATCTCTGACACCGCACCAAGGTGTGCGATCATGTCCAAATAACATAGCTTCGAATTGGTACTCAGTGGTGATTTCAATCATAGGTGTGGGCGCTGGTGAGGGCATCGTGTTCACACGTGCTTTGGCACCGTGCGGTAACGTGCTAGTGCAGGTGCTCACAAAAAGCCACCGACATTATGTAACAAGGTTAGAGTCTCTTTATGAAACGCACGAAAACGCAATAAAATTTTTGTTTGTGTTTTCCTCTGCTGGGATTCAAACCTGGGCCATTGGTGATGTATGCTTGTGTATAACCACCACTGATCAATTTCATTATGTCTTCAATAATTTATTTATAAGAAATTCGCAATATAAAGACAAATTGAGGCAAAAATAACAACAATAAGCAAATCCTGAATAAAACTGAGGACAATGTCACAGAATCGGATCAGTTTAATGCGTTTTGTTGAGACCTTGTATCGTTCAATATCAATAATTAATTGTTTTATGGACTTTAATTCTCTCGTCGTTTAATGTCACTCCATGGTTTCTATCGATTATTTCTCGGTTAAAGAGTTCGTCATTCTTTATGGTCTTAAGCAGTTTTCCTTAATTTTGACACTGTACTACTGGTCCAGGGAACAGTTAGTAGAAGAATTTTTTGTATTGAGAAGTGCTATTGTCCTACTAGACCTCAACCATCTATGATGCCATAGGGCATAGCTTCTCTTAATGTTATTACAGTTATAACTTTTATTGAATTACTTGTACATTTTTTTAATATTATTTCACAAACAGATAATTTTTCCCATTTTTTAACATTTTAAGTCCTTGTCTGTTTTAGATATAAAATTATCATAAAAATTAAAAAGTTTTTTTTTCTTAATTCCCATTTCAATAATTCTTTTTTTAGGACAATGATTGCCTGTCATCATTTTCATTAATTTCAAAAATTTTTCGTTTTTATGACCAGCAGCTCATAAACAATTTTCATAATTTAAACCAACTCACTTTGTTATATTCCAAGGCAGAGTAATATTTAGTACAGTTGACATTTAAAGGAATAATTTTAAAGGAAAAATTTTTTTTTAATTTTTATATGGCAGTAGATAAGTGTAGTCTAAAGTGAAGGTAATAGTTGGTTGGGTTATAAAAAAATTTAATATTAAAAGTAAATGTATAAGAAAAGAAATTGGTTAAGCAAAATTAATTAAAAGAAATTTTTATAAATAAAGAAAAATTAAATAAAATATTTTTTTATTTTAATTTAATTTACATTCATTTAATTTTTAATTATTTTATTTTAATTAATTAAATTTACTTTTAAGTTTTTTAAATTAAAATTAATTAAAGTTTAGTTAAAAAAATTAATTCAAAAAAATAAACAAAAATAATTTTTAATTTAATTCAAAAAAATAAACAAAAATAATTTTTAATTTTAACTTAATTTACTTTAATTAAATTTTTAATTTTTTAAATTAAATTTACTCTGAATTAATTAAATTTTACTTAAAAAATATATGTACTTTTTAATTTTAATTTACTTTAATTAAAAAAATTTGGTTTTAAATTAATTGAACTTAATTTCAAAAAAAATAATTTAGTTTTTAATTTTTAAATTTAAATTAATTAATTTCAATTAAAAGTTTTTTAATTTTTTTAATGTTTAATTGTTTATTTAAATTAAATCAATCTAATTTTAAAAAGTTAATTAAATTTTAATTTTTTTAAAATCAAATTTAATTAAATTTAATTAATTTAAATTAGAAATAAAATTAATAAAATTTAATTAATTGAAATTGAATTTAATTAGATTTAATTGATTTAAATTTAATTTGAATTTAATAAAAAAATTAAAATTAAATTAATTTTAAAATTCAATTAAAATTAAATTAATTTTTTTAATTAAATTAATTTTTTTTTAATTAAATTAATTTTTTTAATAAAAAAAAATATATATTAAAAAATTTTAAATTCAATTAAAATTAAAAACTAATTATTTTTTAACTAATTTTTAATCAAATTTAACTAAAAAAATTAAAAATAATAATTAAAAAAATATAAAAAAATAAAATTAAATTTTTTAACTAAATTAATTAAATTTAATTTAATTTAATTTTCTTTTTAATTTTAATTTTAATTAAATATTTTTTTTTTGTCCGTAGTGTAGCTCATTTTAATATTCTCCTTTTATCTACATATTTAAAAAAAAGGAAAAATAATAAATTTTCAATTTATTCATTTTGATTCGGATGCTGTTTCAGTTGTTGATGTGCTGCTTCTCTTATAAGCTGCCTCTACTTCATAGTCATTATGAAAGCTGTTAGAGAGCAGAATTTGTATGAAATGCAAATGTGACAAGTCTTCGGTGGCATAAATTTTCACGCACTTTTTAAGGCACGACAATAATTAAGTTTAATGAGAAAAGTTTTTTTGAAACCAGCCAAGGAAAAAGTAGGAGCACTAGCAGTAGCAATAGCAGCAAGAACAGCAACAGCAATACCAAACTCATCATCAGCCTTTTTTTGAACTCTTTCTTATTTTATGAAGTAAAAGTTTTCATTTTATTCTCCTTTTTTTCCAAAAAAAAAGTTTATTATATAACAACTATAGCAACGACAACAAAAACACAAGTCAATGCCACAAACACACAAACTCTTAATTATAAGTGGCTGGTAAAAAGCATTGAAACTATTTTCGTATTCATTGTCCACAGCCCCTTTTAACTGCAGAGCAATCAACTACCGCTAGAGTAGTTGCTGAGCAGTATTAGAAAAGTAAAATCATTATACACTTCAATTAAAGTACGGCATGAATAAATGACAAAAACGAGCGGGTAAATGAATGATTGAGGCAGTAATGAAATATTTCATTTATTTTTTTCTTTCTCTCTGTTGTTTTCTAATTTCAAATATTTTATTTTGTTTAATACGTTTAAAGGTTTTAATCAATTAAAGGAAAATTTGTTTTTTGTCTTAATTTTCAACGTTATTAGGAAAGTTTATCTTGAATTAATTCAATTCGAAAATCACTTTCATATTCACTTAGGATTCAAACCTGAGATGCCTGGCTTACAGACAAGCACTTTAACCACTATCTGTATACATTAAGGTATGAGAAAATTGGCGTATTTTGGGCTCAGAAAACCAGAAACGTGATCTTATAGAAGCCAATGCAATCATTACGAGTGACTGTTTGGTGCGGCTTGTGGAGTAGAGACATCAATGCAAACATTACTGTCAGTGGAAACACCTATTGCACCATGATAAGCGACACTTTTGTGCCCGCTATTCATGGTATTGATGTGAACGATGTTTGGTTTCAACAGGATGGTGCAATTTGCCACACACCTTATGGCACAATCGATTTATTGCTTTAAGCGTTTGGTGGCCGTTTTATTAGCGGAAGCTGCGATTTGATACCGTTGAACTATTTTCTGTGGGGCGCCATTAAAGACAAGTGCTATGCCGACAAACCAGAGACAATTGAGCATTTTAAGGCCAACATTCGTGATACCATTGCCGAGATACGACCCCATATACTCGAAAAATTTCTCGAAAATTGGTCCCATCGAATGGTGTACTGTGTGTACAAAAGCGGCAGCCATATGAATGATTTAATATTCAAATTCTAACCGGAACAGTTGTACTTCGCAACAAACAAATAAATTTGGTAAAATTTCAAACGGTTTTTGTTTTATTAAACGGCCCACCGGATACTAAAAACATAATCACAAAGTTCTATTGTAGTCGTAATAGCGCAAGTGACGCCAAATGCTTAGGAAGGACAAAAATAATCGTAAAGCCAGGAATTGTCTACAAAAATCAGAAAATAATATTGCACGATTAGATACTGAAACTGTATAACTTACACCAGGTTGTAAGCACTTCAAATGATGATGTTAAGGAGTCTAAGCACTAGCTCAGACTCAACTTGAAATATTATTCGTTCGCTAAACACTAGAAACTGAAAACTAATAAAACAATACGTTTCAAGGAGTAAACATGAACCAACAAACAAAGCAAAGGCAGGTTCTAGAGCCATATAAGATTATGATAAACATTTTTGGAAGCACACGAGAAGTCATTAACATCGGTTCTGATATAAGACTTAATTACAACCAACCTGACCACTGTAGTGTGTTTCAGACGGAGGTCATGACCGCACTGACCAGCTCGTCATCCTTTTTCGTCCATGAATGTAGGAGATTTCGCTAGAAAATCTTATATTTTTCATAGGTTGCTCGAATATAGTTTCAAGGATCAAAATATATCATCGGTAAGTGATGCATTAGCTAGGGGTGGCACAGACCTCATAATATTCCAACTGTAATAGGCCATAGATGTTGCGATTGACTCGATAAAACTGGACCCAATTAGGATGGCGGCATAAGCTACATGTACGCTGTATTGCTAGAGTCTGCTAGACAAAGAAAATGACCGTAGGATGGTAGGTAGGAGTGAGTGATAGCTTCGCTAAACGAGGCACACTTAAGAACACATAGCGTCCCGACAGTTTAGTGAGCACCTGGCTAATAGCACCTGGCTAACAGCTCCGATGGTTCATCGAGAAAGGTAGAGCCCAGTGAGAGCAATATCCGCCGTGCGATAGTCGGACACTGGCAATTATCCATTCATTTAGTTCAGTGGACATAATATACTGAATTTTTTGGCAGAATAGAATGAGTATTGCCAGATTCGATATAAGCGCTGGTTAAAATTTAGGCCTATAGATGGCCCACCAGATATTTCGTGTTTTTAGTTTTTAAGAAATGATAAGCTAAAAAGAGATTTGAGTAAAATAAAGAAGGGAAAAAACCGAAAATAACATAAACTTAACGTATCTAATGGCTTGAACAAGGCTATTGTTAAGAAGGTAGGTTTTCATATAGTCGACTCTAGCCGACTTATTTATTTCCTTACTCTTTGTTAATTTTCAATCTTTAGACACTTTTATAGGTATTTTGTTACAATCTTTTTTTTATACTTTTAACACAATTTGACCTTATTTTGCAACACCGTAAAAATCGAGAATTAAATAAATAATTAAATAAATGAAAAAACCTTTTTTCCTGTATTTATCCAGGCAATTGTTATAAATCACAGCATTTTAAACGCATTTCACTAAAAACAATAAATTTAATTTTTTGTTTCCACTCTTATTCACTCACTCACTCACATTGTGAAATAAACAAATCGTAGGCAAAAAAATAAAAATTAAAATAAAATAAAACGTAATAGGAGTTACGAGCATACGGAAACAAAGCTATACTCGTTCTGCAGAACAAAAAAAGAGGAAGAAAATAAATTAAAATAAATAAATAAATATATCGATATCCGTTTTCCATTATAAATATAAAATTTTCACCATATTGCTTTTGGATGTATTTTTTTTTTCATTTTTTTTAAAGAATTACCATTTTGTACGTTCTGCTATAAATGATTTCTGTTGGGTACTCTGGTTACTCTCACATTCGCACCTTTAAAGGCAGCCTACTATACTCGTATAAACAACAACATCAATATTGTTTATGGTTTCAATGAAAAAAAAAAAAAAAAACGAAAAAACGTGAAAACGTGAAAACGTTAACAAGAAATAAAACCATCAGTTGCGCATTATTTAGCAACAAAAAAGAAAAATATGGCATAAAAGCAATACATACGAGGTAGGTTAAAGAAATTTTTATAACAATAAGATAACTAACAAGTAGCGATACTAAAACTTATCTCCCTCTCCACGTATGGACAATTTAAACTACCAATTGTTACATTTAAATATGAGTGCGTGTATATACAGAGGGCACACACATTAACAAAATACTCGCTTGTACGAGTGTGTGTGTGTTATAAATATTCACATTTCAATTATTCACCATTTGTTGAAGTGTATTGTTGCAACAAGTGCATTGTGGCAGTCATTATTGTTGGCATAATTGCTACTCGATTTATAACAAAAATAAAATTTAAATAAAAAAAAGGGAAAAAATAACTTTAGCATGGGGAGTTGAACAAATTTTCTTATTGTTGTGATTTACTATATATGTTGCATCCTGACATTCTGCCACTGCCACTTACATTTCTAAGAGCTCTATTGATTTTAATGCCTGCTGCTGATGCATTTGTATATGAATTTGTGGACGAATGCGTATACAACAGGTCAGCATTTTTCACATCTATTTGAGTAAACAGTGGGTAACAATTGTTGCCAATGAAAATTTATAATAAACCGTGAAGTGAAGATTTTACTGTTCTATCGATATTACAACGGACTCTACTCTGATCAACTAAAAAAGTGCAGTGCTCTTCGACGCTGGCGCGTCCATTAGCAAATCTTTTCAGAGCATCTTATCGTGCTGGCGTTTTTCCATCATGCTGGAAGATTGCTAATGAACCGCCAATCCATAAAAAGGGTGAGGCTAGTAACCCTGAAAACTACCGCCCAATAGCAGTTTGTTTGGCACTTTCCAAAGTTATGGAGAGTATGATTATGTAGTATTTAGAGTCCAACAATTTGCTGAGCGATCGTCAATAGGGTTTCCATAAGGGTCACTCTACTGGTGATCTGCTGGCGCTAATCTCTGAAAGGTGGAATAGGTCCATTCATGAATTTGGTTTGACAAAGTCTGGCACGAGGCTCTCATATCCAAACTTATTGCTTTTGGTATTGGTAGTCACTTCTATCGATTCATATCGAGCTTTCTCAAAAATCGCACTATAAAAATGGTTATAGATGGGATCTCATCCGACGAGTTCAGGATAAATTCAGGAGTACCGCAAGGCTCTGTTCTTTCTCAAACTCTATTTCTAATATTTCTTAATGACTTTCTTTTACTCAATTCTAATCCTATCTACTCTTTTGCAGATGACAGCAACATTTGTCATTCATATTCTTTTGATCGTAGGCCGAGCAGTACCACACGCTTACAAGCGACCTGGCGAAAATCTCTGAGTGGAGTCGCGTAAACAGGGTCGACTTTATCGCGCGCAAGACATAATGTGTGACGTTCGGTGGAACGAGCACATATTTCGAGTGTCGAAAGAAGCTTTCAAGTCCCTCGGCTTTTTATTACGGTATAAGAATTACTGCACTTCATCTGATCTTCTTAATATTTACAAAACCTATATCCGACCCAAATTGGAATACAACTCTCATATATGGGCCGGTGCTTCAAAGTCTATTTTGTAGCTTCTCGATCGCGTACAAGAGAGGGCGAGGATTTTTATTAATGACTGTAGGGTAGCCAACTCTATCGATTCATTAGAATACCGTCGCAATGTGGCGTGTGTTTCATTGTTGTATCGGTACAATAACGAAAGGTGCTCTGACAAAATTAGGGAACTAATTTCTAGTAATTATATATTCTTACGAATACGTAGTACTCGTATTTCGCGTAGAGTGCATCCCTTTGTAGTTGATAATCCAGTGAATCCGGTGAATTTTGTGGAACAATCTTCCTGCGAATGTCTTCCCTGCCATTTACGACATGAGCAAATTCAAATCAAACACTACTCACTCTATCCTCCTTCACACAGTCTATTTCCTGGTACCAATACAATGCACTGCATGAGTAGGGGTTAACCCCTGAGTGCTGGTCTCAAACAAAAAAAAAAACAAAAAATATAATTCCATATGATCACATATTTTTATATAGTTGCCTTAATCCTCATAAAATACATTACACACATTACAGTCTTAAGCAACACCGTTACATCTGCTATTTTTAGAGAAAATAGCTTTATTTAAATACAGACCAAAGTCAGAGAACATATACTATTACTGCATAAGTTCCAAAGAGGTCAGTACTCGGCCTCTTGTTATGTAGCATACTGTATAATGATACACTGGAGTTGAACATAAAAGAGCAGCCAATAGGTTTGCAGATGTCGTTGCGGTAGTCGTAACGGTCTTCAACCTTAACGAAATGGAACTGCATTGAAACAAGGACATACCTTATATAAGTATATTGATTATAAGACAGAACTATATCCCACTAAATTTCTAAGTGGTTATGGCGGATATAGAAACTACCCTTACAACTCTCCTAACTGCCCGATCTGGATTAATATAACTGAGAATACTGAGAACATTATGTTTTCAATTCGCAGGCTTGAATCAGACCAGATTCAGCTGGAAACAATTGTTAGAGAGGAAACTGAGCTTCACAATATTGAGAATATAGCGAGCCTTGTTAGGACTATATTATGTAAGTTAAGAGTGGAGGAGCAATTAAAGAGGAGAAGTGTTGACCAGGTCTTAGAGACTAACTAAGTCTCTCACATATCATAGCAGTTGCGTAGGGTCTTATCGCCCTTAACGTGGAGTCTAGTTCTTGGTGAACTTCTAAGGACACTATCTATGGCGGGCATTTACTACCAGGGCTATGCAGACGACATTGTTCTGATAGCGAGAGGTAAATTCGAGGATATCTTGTGTGGAATTATACAGAGGGGATTTAGAATAGAAAATAGATGATGTGGGGTGAAGGGGCTAAACATTTACCCATGTAAAACCATGATAATACATTCACTAAAAAAAGAAAACTTCCTAAGTGGAGAAATATTCAACTCCGGTTAAGTTAAATATTTCAGTGATGAATTCTCCACGTTGGAAATACCATTGGAAACCTGTAAGCTCATGATTTACAATAAGATAATAGACACCGTCAACGGCTCATGGGTAGCTTCAGCAACGGGCAAGATAGTGCAATCTGACCAAATCTGGATATTAGGCGCACGAGAGAGATTGAGCAAATCTCCAAAGAAGCACACTCAACGTAGTTTTCGGGGTCATTACTGGGCACTGTATAATGGGAACTCATGCTAGAAGACTAGGACCGGGTCACCTGGCCAATGATTTCTGCAGAAGCTGCAGAGATGAGGAAGAGGAGGAGACAATCCTTTACCTATAGTGCAAATGCTCAGCGCTATGTGGCAGGAGAAAGAGGCGTCTGGGCTTCTACCACGCCGCTGGGCTTACGGAGCGGACATTTTAAGGCTTAGCGGTATTATTATGAGTTCCGGCTGGTTCCGGGTATAAGGGATGACGATCCACTGTGGTGTCACAACGAACCTTCGTGTGCCTACGTGTGCTCTTCTTTTGGGGCAGTCACTTCTACCTACCTATCTAAGCTAAAGTGGAATGCTCAAGTGGAGTAGTAGGCTTTGGATGTATGCCATGATGGGGCCATTGCATGGGCGATAAGAATGAGTTTGGGAACACTACAAGCAGAGCTAAATAAGATACAAAAATTAGCGTGCATAAGCATAACTGGGAAAATGAGAACTTGTCCCATGGCTGTACTCGAAATCCGCTGCATTAAAGACTATGACGAGAATAATAGGAGATAAGTTGGTTGGGTTATGCAGTAGTTATGTTAAACTGGTTGAGATGTGCTGACTTTAACCTGGAGAGAAAATATAGAAGACAGGAAAAAGCCATACTATCTAATAGTCAGGCCGCCATTTGAGCACTTGGATTCTATAAGGTTGAATCGCAGCTAGTTTGGAATTAATTGATTGTTTAAATTGAACCAGCTCGGCAGGGACAATTGGGTTAGCTTATGTTGGGTCTCAGGTCACGTAGAAATTCCGGGGAATGAAAGATCCAGAAAGAGAGCTTCTATTCTACTGTTAGGGCTAGAACCCTTTTGTGGACTAGGAAAGGGAAAGGCATACTCAACAATAACGAGGATAATGAGAGGCGGGTATATTTCTCTCTTTTTTGTTGAGTAACTATAACAGAAAGACATTTGAAGCCTGTAAAGTAATGTCCAGAGACAACCTGAGGATACATTTCAGGCTAAATACTCATCTGAGTAAAATGGGATTAGTCTGTGCAAATTCTGTGATAAAGAGATCGAATCACCAGAGCACATACTGGGTACATGTGAGGCATTGATGCACTCTATAAGGAAGTATATGGCTGCCTATTAGATACTAGGTAGTTAGGGAGTTATAGCGATTGTTACCAACGGATATCCTGAATTTTGCAAGATAAACGAGGATGGGGGAGTAACCATGGCGAAACCTTATATGATTGGAGAGCTGTACAATAGGTCGAGAGGTCGACCAAAACCTTAAAAAAAATGGGCCACACAGACAGGGCACATCCTATTTAGGACGAATACTGCACGACCTCCAATTATGTAATTCGTTTAACATTTTTTATAGCCAATGTTTTAGCTGCGAGGAACATTTCTGGCAGAGCACAATTATGCTTTGTAAAAATAGGGCGCAACATTTATGTAAACTCCCTAAGAAACTCATGGCCTTTTTGCTACCAATTAATATTGGGTGCTCGCTTAAAGTTGGTTACAAATTATCGGTAGATGACAATAATATAAAGGGTCCGCTAAATAAATTTTTTTTTAAATTGCTACAAAAAAAAACTACTAAATATTTTCTCGAATTTCTTTTTTTATATGCAAACACAATCCTTCCAGTTAATAATGGCAAATAATTTCATTCATTTCATCGGTTCAATTTTTAAGCACATTATCGATTGTGTGCAGCTGTATTTCACCAACGGCTTCACGAATATTGTCCTTTAAAGCGTCAATTTTCTCTGGCTTGTTGGCGTAACACTTATCTTTGACGGCACCCTACAAATAATAGTCCAACGGTGTCAAATCGCAGCTACGAGGTGGCCAAACGACATCAGCTCTGCGGCTGATAATGCGATCTTCAAAAACAGGGCGCAAAACATCGAGTGTAGCCTTGGCTGTGTGGCCCGATAACGTTCCTCATTGACTGTAACGGCCACTCCTTAATCATTTTCGAAGAAAAATTGCCCAATTATTCCTCTGGACCAAAATCCACACCAAACAGTGACTCGTCTTGGGTGTATCGGCTTTTCAATATATGCGCGCGGGTTTTCTGTGCCCCAAATACGATAATTTTGCTTGTTTACATACCCGCTAAGATCAAAATGAGCTTCATCTGAAAAGATGATTTTTTTTGGCAAAATCGGCATCTTCTGTAAGTCGATCGCACGCAATATTTCGTAGCGTTGTTCAAGCGTATACACAACCATATTCGTTCAGCGGAAGGATAAAACTAATTATCTCTCAAATTGGACATGAGCTAAGTGTTACCATTCACGAAATAAGCATTAGTTGAAAAAAACGTTAGATGGCGGACCCTATAATATAGCTTCACTTTGTTGGAATATACTTTTAAAATAGCATTATTCTGCATTATACGTTTAAAAATCAGTGAAAATTCGGAACACTACCGTAACAGTTCGCTGAAAAAATTAAAAAAAATTATTCAGTTTACGGAGACAATGCTGTAACTAGATAAATAGCAACGAAGCGATTTGCACGTTTTCGAAATAATAATTTTGATGTTAAACCTGCACCTTGCTCTGATCAACCCATCACTTAAAAAAGTAGTCGAAATCGTGGACAAAATGAGAAAGACCGGCTTGCTGTAGAACTAGGAGTGATCAACCATTTGAAGTGGTCTTAATAATGAGACAAAATATATCTGACAACGTGCGTAAACTTGTGGGAACGAAAAATAGGGAAAACAAAACACAAAATAAAACCAAAAAAGGTTAAAGACTAGCCTAAGCCAATACTGACGCTATTAATAGGGCTCTAATAAAAAAATGTTTTTCTTTTAAAAATTAAAGTCTTCTCGAGTGCATTTCTTATAACAAAAGGCTTTTAAAAGCTCGTAACACCTTCCTTAATAGCTCTTCACTGTTAAACAAAAAGAATGTAGTGTGTATTTTATTTATGATTGTTATTTCATCAGCTTGCTTTTCTATTTACAAAAAAAAAATGTACCATTTTTTCTCTATATTTACGTACCATGTGCATGCATTAATATGGGCAACAAGAACAATGAAAACAAAATAAAAAAACTGAAAAACATTAAATAGAATTGCATTCAAATCACGTTTGTAACGATATTTTTCTCCATTTTGTTTTTCATATTTTTTTATATATTTATAATGCCAATTTCATCCAACTGGCCCTTTTCGCCCTAACAATCAACCACCCACACGTTAGTAGCACAATTATCTGCGTGTCTATGTGCGTACGCTTTACTTCCTTCTTTTATTGTTTTTGTTTTTTAAATTTTCACTCATTTTTTATATTCATTTTTATATTTCCATTAACACCTTAAGTTTGTTTTTTTTTTACATACAGCCACGGCAATCGTTTATGAGAAATTATGTTTTACCAGATGCTACTGAGGAAATTGTGAAAATATGAAAAGTAGCAGAGCAACAACGGTAATATTTATTACAATCAACAGTGAAAATATAAATTGAAAGGAAAAAATAAAAACAAATAAAAATATCTGTTTTCCCCCTCTCTTAATCAGCAATAAAAAAGACGGAAAATGTGGCCTTTAATTAACGCTTTTTGTGTTTTCGCAAGTGCTCAACTAGACGTATGATTTATTTTTTTCTTTTCATATTAGAAAGCAATATTTGTTATTGCTCATACGCTAAGACGGACACTTTTTTTTGATAAATATTGTTGAAATAAAACTTTAAAAATAAATTTGGAATGAATTGAACAAATATTGAACAAAGTATTGATTTTGGAACGAACAACTACAAGACACTAGACCTTCACATAATCTTGTTCTTCCAATATTTCCTTGAAAACAAGCCAAAGATCCCACACTATTTGAAAAATTTGAAAGCTAATAGGTTGTTAGGTAATTACATGGTTACAATTATTTTTTAAGCTGATCGCAGTTACGTTATATTCAGTGTGTATGGTGTAGTGTAATCTAGTGTGGAGCACTATAAAGAAGTGTAGTGTCAAAGGTATGCTTTGTAGGGCAGTGTAGTTTTCACTAATGCTGTTTTTAGTTTATTCTGGTCTATGGATTACATTTCCTTACAGACTAAAGTATAAAAACAAGTATTGAAAATTCAAAAACATTAATTCAAATATAAAATAATTTTTCTCTTTACAACAACAATAGAACCACAGAAATCAATTAAATGATAAAAATTATTGAATTTCAAGCAAATCTGAAGAAATGAGTCATTGTTTGCATAAACTAATCGATAATATGAACTTCAAGGTTGATAGTTGAAAGTTGCGGGTTGATCTGGTAGGAACATTAATAATACTACGACTTAATAGAAACCCCGAATCGATATCACCTTGAATTAATCTCCATAGAAAGGAAATACTCTGCAAAGTCCGTCGGCTTTTCAAAGTAGGTAATTTAATAAGTGCCAGCGCTTCATAAATCCAAGTACGCCATTAGCTTTATTCACCATCATTGAAATATGATCACAAAATGTTAATTTTAGATCAAACAAAATCCCAAGATCCATAATATGAAAAATTTCATGAAAATAATAGTTGGTATCAAGCTAAGAAGAACGGAAAAACGATATATGTTTGCATTTGCCAAAACAAATTACAGTTTTGAGTTTGGTATAGAGAAGACTTTTAAAAATATAGACTTTTGTTGAAAAGATGCCGGACTAATTTATTTGGCACAACTGTAGTAAAGAATTATTGCAATTTCCAACAAAAATCTATAAACTTAAGAGTATAGTACAGACACTAAAAAGTAACAATAAAGCGAGAGATAGAGAGAGGCAAGCAGATATAACAAGACAACACCATTAAGTATATGCTGCTCTGCATAATATTGTAATATTTGCAATTTGTATGCAATTGATGTAAAACTATATTATCGCATATAAAATAACTCGTTGATATAGAAACACATGCCAGACGAGGAATATTTGCTGCATTATATACATGTATAGCATGTGTGTGCATACGAGTATGTGTGTGTGTGTGTGTGTACACTTTAATGCAGTTTCCTTAAAAGCTGAAATGTTATTCCCTATGAAGAGGGAGCGTATAACAGAATTGCGTATTACTTTACTTGAAATTGGTTACAATAAGATGATAAATATCGTATCGCATCGTAACGCATCGTATTGCATCTATACCGCGTACAAGAGAGTAACAAGTTTACATGAATTTCATTTATTTCGATTAAAATACTACAACAAGCTTACAACTCATACGGTTTATACGTTTCCAATGCATAAAATATAAGAAAAAAATATATTCGTTTTAAATAAATTATTAAGTCATATGCAGACAGATAGATAAGCACGAAAATTACATAAACGTTACCATCTGTGAAAAAATATTCAATGATATTTTGTTATAAAACGAGTCTTTTCAGAGAGATTTGAAATATATTCCAATATAAATCTAATCAGTCGTTAGAAATCATTCTTGAAGTATTTTTAGGGAAAAGCTTGCACTCGATATTATATTTGCCCTCATCAAAGTTTTCTTGCTTAAAACCCAAAGATCTATCCCAAATTATTAGATCATTTAAGGGTTGAACTCAGGTTGGTTTATAAAGAATACTTTCAATTATACGTTGGTCACATTAAGAACCGGCAACTGCACATTTTTTAACAAACTTACACGAAGAAATATGCGTGTAAAATGTATGTGTATTTTAGAAAAATATTTTCTACCCATTTTTCAATACACACAGCATTTTATAACATTCTTGTTATACCCTACGTCGATACAAGGACAATTAAGTTTTTACTGTTAGACTTAGGCGGTTTTGTAACTTAAGTCCTTTACTATTCAAGGACAATAAAACAACAACATATTTTTACCAGAAAAATGAATCACTAAGACAATCGCATGAAAAAATGTTGCATGAACATTCTAGTTTATATTACATTGTCCATTTCATTAATAAAGTTGCCTGTTTGGTATTTCGTGTCCATATTTTATTCAAAATTAGATTATTATTCTCAAGCAGTAGGTTAACAAATAAGAGACACGCCGACATAAAAGATCTATTGTATCCTACTGCAGTCACGAAAGATAAACCATATGATCACCCCCACATACTCATCAGTGTGACCCCGGCTCTAGCTGATATTTAGAACTGCAATCTTCCACTCACAACACCTTTGTACCCTACATAGGAGGGCGGCAGACAGAAAGTCATATTCAAACAGCAACTTCCCGCCCTCCAAAAGAAGTCGAAGTTAAGCCTGAAATTACGTGAATTTTAATCTAAAACGCAAATGGCTATTTGCCCTGGATGCATCAACAAAAAACTTCAGGCTCCTGGGACCAACTAAAGGTCATGACACCCATTTTCCTCGATCAGGCAACATGATCTCAAATCTTCGATCAAAAACTAGTCTAGGATTAATATGGACCCTGATTTAACAGAAGGTCCGAAACGCTTCCTAGAGTACTTATGTGACCAAAGTCTCTTAATTCCAGCCCTAACAAAATTTTTATCTTTAAATCACTCCTCAAAATTATGCCAGAAATCACGAGGATGAAAACAATATATCAGCAAACAGTAGTGCTTAACACTTAATCGCTTGGCAAATAAATATATGTTTGCTGGTCTGATAAGTGATACTTCATATTTAGGGCTTCCTGGCATACATTCCCTTGGTGACTAGAGCCCATAGATGACTGAAACATTTTCTTACTGGGGTAGACAACCTAGGGAGGGAGACAAGTCTGTAAACTTAGTGTCGAATAGGCCTACATCTGCTGATGTATCCGTCCTAAATTCAAAATACTCTTCACTAATGCCTCTTTCCAACGTCTCATGTCACCACCGGTATTAGAATTTTTAATTGAGACAGCTTGTGGATAATAATGCCGTGTATTAGACACAGAGTATCGTGTCCACACCCAAAGGCAGTCACAAAATTATTCCAAGAAGTAAGTGGGCCGATCTTGGCCGTTGAATGGATTATGCTAAGCTTTGGTAGAATCTATGAGACTAGAATATTTACTAGAGACTGTTGGACCGTGAGATCTTTTCATCGGGATGACGTGATTTCAATCTATGCCTAAACTTGGCTTCTCGGTTTCTCCATGCCAAGTTTTATACCATGAATAGGGCCGCTAGATGATATCTGCGTAGATAAATGCTCTCATGGATCCCGAGGCATGAAAGCATTCAACATGAACAGGAATAATTTTGCAGATAAATGTGCAACTAAATGGTTACCTAAGTTACTATATGAACTTCACTAATTAACATTACCCTGGTGTCCAGAGATAGAAACCACAGAACTACCAATTGAGTTATTACATCAAGAGGCCATCCAGAGAGCTAAGCTCAAACTTCACATTCGTTACAGTTCGATTGTTTTGAACGATCCATCGTCTTCTCGCAACGTTCGTCCGACCGGCTGTCAATTCTGTTACTGCTCCGTTTATTACAGCCGCTCCCTTCATTCACTCTCGATTATGCCCAGTCTGCACACAACTCGTCTGGCGATCTGTTGACCAGTTGACTGTCCAATCGGTACTTAATGAGCATATTTCGCTAATCAAATTTCCAATGGTTGATTTGCAACCAAAAACTCCTTCCACTACACGACATTTGTCGGTGTATTTGTTATGCTCGACGTGTGTTCCGCAGTTTCAAATTCACCTTTGCAGTTTGAACACATACGGCTATACACCAGCCCAAAACGATGCAAGTATTGTTGGAAATACCCTTGATCAGACATGATCTCTGTAAGAAGTTTAGAAGTTTAGTTCTTACACAAGTAAACATACATGATCACTAAGAGAGTGTGACACGCATGTGGTCTAATATAATCACTTGCAGGATATCAAGTATGTTCTAGCCTTCTCTGAAAGTACCAGGACTCCTCTGACTTTTGGAAGGGATTCGATTAAGCTTTTCTGAGATATAATTACTGAGTATTGTATAGTTGGATATAGCACATTAGAGCGTATATGATGCGTATGCTACGGCTGCTGTAGGAACTATCAAGATGAGGAGAAAGAAGAATAGGACTGCCCCGCTCTATTTAAGCTTCGACTAAGGCATCTTGGTAAACATCTCTTCTATGATATGGACTGTCTATGATATATATTGTTAACGAATCTCGTAAATTTTGTCAGGGGTACCGTTTGCTTATTGCGAGGAACTTATTCGATCAGGCGTATTTCTTATTCGATCTTTTTCATCTTTAAACTTTGGTTCTCGATAAGTTTTTGTGTTCTTTCTTGCGGGTATTACAATGGGCCATAGGGTCTCTAAATGTAGCCGCGGGGACTCATATAAACTAACCTATCCTAACTAAGCTTCATAGGCCCATAAATGAACTCCATCTCGAATTAATTCAAGAACAGTCCCGGGATGGTGGTTACTGTGTAGGACCACTATTGAAAAAACTAAGTAATAATGTAGGATATCATTAAAACGAGCTTTACTGTCTATGAATACTTTGCTTTTTTTCTTTTTTCTTTACCTAAGTTTGTTATTTTTCAGTGATGTTGTCATGTAGCATTTTTATCAAGTTGTCAGCTGGTGTTCAAAGCGCGTTTTTTTTTTTTTTTAGTTTAAAAGCGACAACATATTTGCTTCCTTTTTTATTTTTCGCAAGCAGCACTTCAAACATTTCTATAATTTTTACTTACTTCCTTACGGGTAACAACGATACATAAGACTCCAGTAATACGTACCAACTAAAAAGGAATTGCTTTTCAAAGATATTGTATATGATCATGATGAATAGAAAGAAGTACGTTTGTTTGTTTGTCTATATACGAATATTTATACGGTTGTTGCTTTCATATGAGTTGGTTGATATATCACACGTGTATTTGGTATACATTTCGTTGCATTTATTTAATATTTGATCAGACAACATATTCTAAAGAAATTTATTTTAATGGCAATACTAGTAAGCATGTATTTACATAAATAGATAATAAAATATGCATTCAAGTTTAAAAATATATATATTTACCAATATATGCCTTTATATGCAAATGTTTACTTGAATATAAACAATAAATCATGGTATGGAAATCATGTTTTTAGGTGAACGCGCAACATACTAAGTCTCATTCACAACTTTCTGCGCTTCAAAAACATAGAAAGAAAGTAGCGAAATCAATGAATTGAAGAGAAATAAAACGACTTTGTTTTATCAAAATCAAAAAAAAAAAATGTCCTTTAAGAAGACTTTTACTTCAAAAATTGTCTTTGAAATCGCATTCACACCGACAAACATCTGAATGCATTTCAAAAGATAGGTCTTAACTTAGGACATCAGAGGCAGACATGTGTGGCCTTAACGGGTGCTTTTATCAGACTAAGTCCACTTCATGTTTTCATTATAAAATCTACAATCTGGGGCTTGCGAGGCTGTCTCAATTCAGTTAACTGTTTAGTGCTACAATATAAACCGTTTACAGCGGTATACGGATGGACCTAGTTGGTCCACGGCCAGGAGAAGCCCATGAAGGGGAATATGAACTCCGCTTGGCATATTTGGCATATGCCCGGGTCTGAGGCAGGTAGAGCGACTGCTTTGCCCTGCGCCACATGAACAAGGCAAATATGAGATAACATTACTATTTTAAATATCACCTCTTTAATCTCAATGCGGTACCTGAATCGGAGTGTAACCTGTGCAGGGAGAAAGAAGACACAACCGAGCACATTCTGTGTGAATGTGTTGCTGCGGAGGAGACCTTTTATTAAGCCATTTATTGGCCCTGAACAGGTTCTTCGGCTACAGTTTGTAGATATTGCGTTCTTAATACGTAAAGTTTAGGATATTTTTCAAAAGTCATTCGCCCAGGGGTATTGGACTTTAGCACTACTGATGACTTAGTTCTTTTGCGTTCATATGATTCACTGGACCATTTCAGTGACCTTACTGTTGCGTTCGTTGACTCTAACGTATTTTTACTCGCTCATAAAAGGAAAATTGTTGATATTTTTACTAGTACAGTCGTCACTAGAAAAAGGATATTGACATATGACTACAGGATATACACGTTCAGCTGCATCAACGATGGTGTAGAACCTAAGTGAAGACATGACAAGAGTATATGATAAGTAGCAACAGTGAGGAATTAAAACTTATATGGCCTTTCAAGCTAAAGATGAAATATATATGGAAATATATCTGTCAAAGATCTGAACAAGTAAACAGATTATTAACACCACCTACCTAACAGTTGACTACCGCAATTATACCTCTGTCCGGAAATTAGACTAATTTTGACTTGGCTATAAAGAAGATTGCTGAAGCTGACGGTATTTTGTAATGCTTAATGACATTCAAGAAATAAGTGCCGATTAAGTGGCTGCAAGAAACTCTGAGAAAAGGCGCAACAGCAGACTGTAATCACAGAAGTATTATGATTAACATTGAAGGTTAGCAGGTCAAATATTTGCAACGCTCCAATGACAGAAGCGAAATTTTTTGTCAAAACCTTTTTATGTTGATCTTATTGCATCCCCTTGAAAATTGTACTGAAGTAATTTTTATATCTCTCATTCTTTCTCTCTCTCTTTAACTTTCTTTCCCTCTCTCTGTCACTCTTTTAAAAAATTTTAAAATCAAATTTAGAATTTCTTCACTTTTTATATTGACTTCTTATTTAAAGTTGCTGTTCTGTTTGTGATTTTTTTCGTTACCCTTCTAATTATCTGTACCAGCTACAGGCGAAACAATACCCCGAGCAAATTTTCTCATTTTTTCTCTCACGTCCCTACTCACACTCATAGGCAAAAAATAAACAGAGAGAAATAAGGAGAATATAAGTGCAAAAATACGGAGAGAGATAACATGCTGAAATTTATAAAACAGGTTGAAATTCATATAATTTTTTTTAACCGCACGATAGCTGTCAACGAATAACTTGTTAACACTTTATTGCCCGACGGTATTTACAAGTACCGTTACTTATTTTATGTTTTACTTATTATACAGGTACAATTTTATGATGTATGATCATCAGTTCTATAAAGAATCGTAATTTCTTCAAATAACAATAAAAAATTTGTGCATTTTTTACTCCTGTTGCTCATAAGATCAGTTATTCTTCAACTGTTCCAGTGTTTAGAGTATCTTTTAAATTGCAGGTTTTCGCTCAAATTTGAATAAAGTTTGAAATTGAAATAGTGTGGACTTAAATTTTTTATTTTAATAAATATACAAACGCTACATATACAAGCGGTAATAAAAACTTTAGGTTTCTAAAAAAGACTATTTTATACTCTTCCCGGCTTGGAAAAAATATTAAAGCTTAAATTATATCAAAAGCAAAGATTCTTTAAAAAATATTAAATAAATAATTTTTCATGACAAAGGGTCTTTGGCAATAAAGGGCTAAGATGTGAAAGCACTCTTTCCGGTGTACACAACCATTTGTGTGCGAAAAACTGTAACATTTTTCTTGCACTGTGGCCTGAAAGGCAGACTCTAAAATTACTTACACAGCTATAAAATGCAGTCGTATAAGTTTGCCTGTCGTTGGTCTATACACTTACATGTCTGTTAGAGAGAGAGAGAGAGAGAGAGAGAGTGTTTGTGTATGTATGTATGTATTGTTTTCGCTTATTAATTGCCATTTATGTCCATTTAAGTGTAAGTTTGTTTGTTTCTTTATTTCTTCTTAGTTTCTTGCTCTTCCACTTCATTAATATTTGAAAAGTTGTTGTTCTGGTTTTTGTTAACCTACACACATAGACACACAATGTGTATCATACATCCATAATCACTTTCGCGTTTTGTAATATTTTGTACTGTAAATGTATGCGTGTATATATACATATGCATATGAATTGTTAGTGTTCTCTTCATAGTTATATATATTGTGTTCTAATTGCTCTTTCTTGCCTTTGTTGCACAAGTTTGCTAAGAAGTTTTCTCATCTTTTGTTGTGCGCTATTTGTACCACTGTGCTGTGTTATTACTTTTTGTATAAAATTATTTCTTTTCCTTTTGTTTCATAGATTTTTTCTTTTTAAAGTTTATTACCGAAATAATAAACAAAATTCAGTAACAATAGAATAATAATTTGTTTTTAGTTTTGTTTTAATAAAGAAAAGGAATAATAAACAAGACAAAATTGAAGATGATAAAGAAATGTATTTGAAAACAACAGATATTTTATGGAAAATTGTTAATAAATGAACATAAACAAGAATGAAAAATTTTGTTTATTTACATATAGTACATACATATATCGAGAAAACATAACATTAATATAAAGGGTGGTCCATCCAAAACGTATGATGTTCATTGTAAATAAAATAAAGAGACATAATTAAGTTTCGGTGTCGTAAATCTGCCGAATTATCTCATACTTTAGCTCTAGAATTGTTCTTGGCTTAAAAGAAAGAAGTCCGACGGTGTCAAATCACAAGATCGTGGCGACCAATTAACATCGCCACAATATAAGATAACTTGGCCATTGAATCTCTGGCTGAAAAGAGCCATTGTTTCGTTAGCTGTGTGGCGAGTGGCACTATTCTGTTGGAACCACATATCGTCTAGGTCCATAACCTCAATTGCTGGTTAAAAGAAGTCCATAATCATCTCGCGATAGCGAACACCATTCACGGTAACTGCTTTGTCAACCCTATTTTTGAAGAAGTACGGCCCGATGACGCCGCCAGCCCCATAAGTCGCTATAAACACTCACTCTTTGTGGATGCATCGACTTTTCAATAATCACTCGTGGATTCTTATTTACCCAAATGCGGCAATTCCGCTTGTTAACGAATCTACTGAGGTGAAAGTGTGCCTCGTCGCTGAAGATGATTTTTTTGTAAAGGCACCATTCACTTCTCTCTTCTCAACTAACCATTAGGCATATTGACAACGCTGGAAATGGTCAGTTGGCTTCAGCTCTTGAGTGAATTGAACCTTATAAACGTGTATTTTATTTCGTGAGATTTTCAATTGTTGGGCACGGCGATAAGTTGAGGTTGATGGCTCCTCTAGTGCATTAACGCGAACAACAGCAATATTTTCTGCAGAACGATCTGGGCGTGCATGCACATGTGTTTCTACAGATTCGGTTTGCTGAAATTTTCATACAATTCTCCCGATTGTGGACACATTTAGTCGATTATGCTGACCAGAAGTGCACTAAATGCACGAAAGACGTTTTTATTTGAGCGCACATTTTCGTAAACGGCTTCAATAATCTTAACGCGTTACTCAATTAAGTACCTCGCCATGGTGGAATTTGTCAAACACTGAAACAAAGAAATGTCAAATTAAGTGGGGCCAAGAATTAGACGTAAACGTTAAAAAATATTGAATTTCTCCTTCTTTGAGTTCGTTTGGGAAACATTTCTTTGCGACCTGAAAGTATTGGCTGGGCCATCTAAGTCTAAACTTAACCAGCGGCTATTTCGAATCTGGCAATGCTTATGTCATTCTATTCTGTCACAATATTCAGTATATTATCTCCACTGAACGAAATGAATCAATTTACGCTTCAGCAAAGTTGGGATTTATTGGAAATTTATTTCAAAAACAAAGATTATTTGTCGGAAATTGCACGAAAATGTCAAAATTTGGTCACAAAGAAGTTCCAATCGTGCCCGCTATGTACTAGTTTATTGCTAAAGTTTGGGGCTCAAAAAACCCAAACGTGGTCGAACAGAAGCCAATGCACCCATTACGAGTGATTTTTTGGTGCGGTTTGTGGAGCGGAAGCATCATTGGACCTTCTTTCTTTGAAAATTATGACGGAGCAACAATAATGATCAATGGTGGAACCTATGGCACCATGATAACCGATTTTTTTGTGCCCACTCTTCATGATATTAATGCGAACGAAGTTTGATTTCAGCTGGATGGTGCAACTTGCCACACATCTCATGACACAAACGATTTATTGTGTCAAACGTTTGATGGCCGTTTAATTAGACGAAATTGTGATGTCAGTTGGCCGCCAAGGAAGCTGCTATTTGATACCGTTGGACTGTTTTCTGGGGCCGGCTTTAAAGATAAGTGCTATGCAGACAAACTAGAAACAACTGAGCATTTGAAAGCCAATATTAGTGATGCCCATAAACTCGAAAAAGTTCTTGACAATTGACCCGATAGAATAGAGTGCTGTGGGACTAACGGCGGCAGTGGCATTCTAACCGCGGAAATTGTATTTCACAACAAAAAAAAATAAATTTGACAAATTTTTAAGCCATTTTGTTTTATTGCTTTTTAAAATGTAAACTTTTAAATGGCCCACCCTATATGTGTTATTCTTGTGCTAATACATCCTTTATATCAACCACCTTTTAAAATGCGTAATTTTAATAATTTTTATCAAGTCTTTCTTGGTTTTTGTACTTACTGTACAAAAAATACTAAATTATTAACCTGCTTTTGTAATGATCGGGCTGTTCTGGTAAGTACCCAAACAGTCAAATTAGATCAATTGTAACTTTGCTTGATATTACTGAATTTCTTGCGCCTACAAATATGCCTTTTCAACAGTAAAGTCTGACACACACATTCATATCCGTACTTCTTTTAACTTTACACACTTGACGATTGCAAGTTGTTGTGTGCTTGTGTTAGACTTTGATTGCATTGAAGTGGTTTATGCTTTAATGACTTGAATGGTTTTTTCTTCATCTTTTCTTTTTTTCTCCTTCCTTAACTAACGCCTAATGGAATAAAAACTGTCAAGAATTGAAACCAGAGAAAGAAAAAGTCGTATAAAAATAGAAGAAACAAAGAAGTAAATAGAAATAGAGGTTAGACTTGTCTCTAGCAAGCATATTGAAAAGCAGCTTGCAATTATACCGTAAAATATTAAAGAAAAAATTACTAAAGAAAGAACATATAAAGTGCGGCCATAAAAAATCGAGTAAAAGTGCTCGTCGTATGTAAGAATATTGTATTGAAGCATTTTTTGTTTTTGTTTCTATATAAAGTGAAGGCCTCATATAAAGTGAAACCATTTTTTTACTTATTTTCTTGTTTGAAATGCTTTTACCTTTTTTTTTCTTAATTTTTTGTTGTTTTTGAGCAATAAAAGCAAATAAAACCCTTGCTCTCTCTGGATAGCTTTACAAGAGAAAATAAAGGAGTTACAAAAAGTAATGAATCTGTATGCAATTTATATGTAATTGTAGTTTATCTCCTTGGCCTGACCCATTTGTAATGCTTGAATTCATATTGAAACTATGGTAGCAATTGACAGTGAAACCATTTGCAATATTAAGACATTTTTTTTTTTTTTGATTGTTGAAAAGGTTACAACAGAATAAATTGTAAAGCCTCAAAATCTTGGATTATTGCTTAATAATTGAGCTTCTTTGGTTAGTACACTGGGTAGTTGTGAGTTAAGCCTAATTAGCTGGATAAAGCTCATTTCGAATGGAGAAGGCTGCCAAAAAAAAATAGTTGAAAGAGGCAAAGACAGTCTTCAATGTCTTTACGGTTAGGCTATTTCTTCGAGACAAGTTACCAAGTACGTTAAAAGGCGCTATGCACTAATATCCGTTGTAAACGATATCCCTTTAATAAGTGCATAAGTCTATAACCCATTTCTTCTTTAATTCTTCTTTTTTTATGGGGGTCAATTGCAATGAACTCTTTAATTCTGAGTTAAAATTAAGGTTAAACAGAGTCGATTTTTTTACTTTTGTTTACTAACGTTATTTCGTAATTTATCCACTGTAATCTCTAACTAAATGCTTTTATATTTTTAACATTACCTCCTACGTAGTACAATTTCAGTATATGTTTTGCCGAAGCAAGGTCGTTGGTATGAAATATGGTAGAGAAGTCAATTATAGCTTGAACCAGTTTTATACTCAGCAGCAGGATCATCAGCTCATCTCTGGATGGGAAAGAATCTACTATGATGGCATCAAAAGGGTGCCCTCAGTGTGGAGTACTTTACCCATTGTTATGAACTGTAGATGATGGCTAAGAAACGTGTCAGTGTAATTACCTATAGTGATTACCTCATTATAACGGCTTGTGAAAAATATGAGGGTACGTTGGGTCATTTCACGAGGATAGCCGTAGCCCTGGTGCACTCAGGAAGGGCTCTTGTTAAATTCTTTTCAAAGAAGATACAAGTTACTCGTATGATGTGACTTTAGTTCATTTATAGGTACAAAAATTAACTTTTCTAAGGAGGTTAAGTATCAAGGTGTTAGGTTGGAAATCACACATTGGTGTTGTCTAAAATAAAACGATAAGGTCCTTCTGGGAAACTTGCTCCTCTTATGGTAAAACATGGGGTATATTTATATATTGCCCGTTATCTCTTAGGCGGCAATAGCTTGTTGAAGAAAGGCTGAGGAAGTTACCATCATAAATAAAAATAAACAGGGTACAGAGACTCGCCTACCTCGATATAACTAGATGCTATAGAACGTGTCTAACAGCGACCTTAAAGCGCTCAACTGGTTTGACACCGCTTTACATCTAGTACGTGATGAGTTGTTCGCCTTGGTATCCTAAAATACCTCGGGAAATCTGTCTATTCTACACTTACCGGCGGCCAGTACCGGGCCGTTGTGGGCCGAAACTGGTTGCAGCACGTGTTTGTATTTACACTCACGTGTCAATAAGCCTGACAAGAGGTATTCGGGTGCGCCGACAATCGGGAGCCCCAGGGGTTCCGATCTCTCCCCAGCGCGGCGAAGACTCACGTAAACCTGGTGATTAAACAGAGGCACCCCACAGAAACACTTCCTTAGATTAGATCGGAAACCAACCCGACATTCTAGTGAATCTAGCTATTGACCTGAAATCAAGGATCGAAAGCTGCGATAAGCCATTGCGAAGGAGAGAGCCCAGTATGAGAAGTCTCCGACGTGCGAGAGACGGACACTGGCAGATAAAGTGGACATGATGAAAGTAATTTGGAGGTAAGCGCAGCCTGTGTGCGTGCCTATTCATAACACAATGGCCTATGATTATGAGTTCACCAGAGGAGATGCTACGACGGTCCAGTTTAAACAGTTGATTGGTTTATATCCAACCTAGGCCAGGTGAGTCTGGCAATCAAGCAAGAGTCATCTTCCGTCCAGACTGTTTTAGCGTCAGACATATAATTTGCTTGATCGTCATTTTAACGAAGATAAAAGGTACACCCAATCAAGTAAAGATGAATGTCCGTAGGAAGTGTGCTCGGGATGTCTCTGTGACCAGGAACCCAGATGAGGTATACACAAACTGTCGTGATACGCCATATGGTACTGACGGCAGTCCCTGACCAGCTTAGAGCTTAACGTCAGACCCGAACGAGATCCGATTGCCGCCTGGCTATCAAAACAGATATACATATCGGTGGTTTGAGAGCCATTAACGTGCTCCTACTCTGCTGCAAGAAAAATGGTCATCACTTCTACGCAAAATCATATGGAGAAAGCTACAGTGGATTAATCAGCGAATAAAGAAACTGAAACAAAGTAATGGATGCTTTGTGAAAAGCTCCTTAGGAGGAGTGACGGAGAATAAAAATACTGTGGGATAGATGGCAAGGAAACAGCGGACGCATTGGCTAGAAAAAATTCCATGACACCATATATTCGTCCGAAACCTTACTCTGCAGCACGACTTACACCCATCCTCGGTTTAATAAAAGATTGAGAAATTGCGAGATGATTGAAACACTAGAATGCTCAAAGTGGACTTCGCCACTCTAGGCTGGCAATTAGACTGCATTTGGACGCTTACAAGCCATTGCGAACTTAGAACGCATCTTAGGATGGCAGTCACAGTTGTGGATGTGCGTAGGCTCTGCTCACAAGTATCAGGAACAGCGGAATACATATTGTGTAAATGTGCGGTTCTAAATAGATTTAAAAAGAAATGTTCCGGGAGACTAGGCTCTCACTGAGTAACATATCCACCATTATGCTTTCAGATCTGCTGGTGTTCATTGGGAAAAAAGTGGATCTGCTGAACAAACAAAAGACCGGAAGATGCACAATTGATGCCATAGGTCGCAGTGCTGCAATAATTTTTCAAATTTGAAGCAAATTTTACTGGCAGCTAAGAAATTACATATTTGACGCTGCCAAACCCACTGTATGCTATAGTTCTCTGGCAAACAATAAAAAAAACTATTTTTTCTTTTATATAAAGCAACCCATAAAGTAATGTATGTGTGAACGTAAAACACATTCATTTCATACATTTGGTCATTCATTTACTCACTTACCTTACACACTGCACTCTGTTACGCTCTCATACATACACAGTGTCATTTAATCATTTATTTATACGTTCATTTCTTTATTTCTCTACGCTTGCACTCAAGCATACAATTGTTAAAATGGTGTAAGAGAGTAGTAACAACGCATACACATACATACACGCATACCCACACTCAGTTTTGCGCTCACAAAGACTATGTAATTTGTTCGTGTATACATTTTATACAAATTTTTTTATTATTTTTTGTTTAAGTGCTTATATATTAATATAAGGTGTGCGTATGTGTGTGTCTGTATATATTGAAGCATTGGTTTTGTATTCGTTTTTTGATTGTTAATGTTTAACAACAGTTAACTCTCTTTCTTTTACTCTCTTCTACTCTTTCTTATGGCACATCAAACATAAAAGACATTTTGATATTGAAGGTTCTTCAATAAGTAATTTACAAATAAATACAAGAGTAGTATACTTTCATACACACATGTACATATGACTATTTATGTATAGCGTGTTTTTCATAGAGGTATAGAACTTTAAGGCGGCATTACTTTTCAAGATGGCGACCGATTTAACAGCTGTCAAGTAATTTATTCTCAGTTTGATTTGGCAATTCATCATAAATAGACTCACGCCAGGCTTAGATTCGACGAATTGGCCCAAAACGCGATTACCGTTGTTCCCGATTTTCATAAGCGAATTTTGTTTAGCGATGAAGCGCACTTCTGGTTAAATGGCAAACAAAACTGCCGCATTTAGAGTGAAAGTAATCCTCACGTCTATGTGGAAACAACGTTACATCCAGAAAAACTGACTGTTTGGTGCGCTTTATGGTCTGGTGGAATCATTGGTCGATACTTTTTCAAAAACGATGGTGGCCAGAACGTTACAGTCAATGGTGATCGGTATAGAGCCATGATTACTAACTTTTTCATTCCTGAATTGAATAACCATGATGTGCAGGAGATGTGGTTTCAATAAGACGGCGCAACATGTCACACAGCTCGTGCCACAATAGATTTATTGAAAGACACGTTTGGTGACTGCCTAATTTCACGTTTTGGACCTGTGAATTGGCCTCCAAGATCTTGTGACTTAACACCTCTAGACTACTTTCTATGGGGCTATGTAAAGTCGTTGGTCTAAAGTAAAGCCACAAATGCTTGACCATTTGGAAGACAACATTCGCCGTGTTATTGCCGATATATGGCTACAAATGCTAAAATAATTCATCGAAAATTGGACGTCCAGATTGGCCGTGGCGGTCATATGCCAGAAATCATATTTAAAATGTAATCCCACAAGATTATCTTTCGGATAAATAAAACTCATGTCAATCGAATAATCCATCGCTGTTTTATTGCAACTTAAAGTTCTATACCTCTGTAAAAAACACCCCTTATATATAAAAAAAACAAAACACAATTACAAAATAATTGAAAAAAGTTAAGGAGAGAGAGAGAGAGGAATATATTATTTGGTTAGTGTTCTTGTTGCTGCTTTGGTTTATTTCAACATTTTCATTAAATTTTGTTTTTCTTTCATTTTAACAGCAAATGTTTCGATTTATTTGCTCGTTTCTGTAACATGTCCTGCTTTGTTCTACAGGCTAATAATGTACTATTAATGGAATTCGTATGTGTGGGTGTGTGTGTGTGTATTTTCTTACATTCTCTTCACATAATGAGTAGATTGTTTTTCGATTTTTTTTTTTCTTTTTCATTTCATTTTCCTTTTTATTAAATGTGGTTACGGTTGAGTGATTATAAGAGATTTTGCGACATGCATGAAATGAAGAAATTTAAATATAAAAAAGGAAAACTATTCCAAAGTACAACATTTTACAAATCGTATAACTCTATTAAGAAAATACTAATAAAAGCAATAGCAATAATAGGTAAATAAATGAAATAAGTAAAATATGTTTTTATTGAGTCATATAACACATTACTACAGGGTGTCCGCCGGGAAAGTATACTACTTTGTTTTGCCGCCATTTTGGTAAAGGTTAGTCTTGATGGTTCATATTTAGCAGTCCTTAAGTAGAGACATGGCAAATTTATTGTGGAAAAATATTCAATAGGCCAACGTGTTTTAATCGTTAAAACATTTTATTAAAATCAATCATCGATTTTCATGAAAGAATCATAATGAGTGACGAAGCACATTTTCATTTGAATGACCATGTGAATAAACAGAATAGTCGGTTCTGGGCAATGGAAAACCCTCATTTGCATCCATTAAAAGTGACAGTCTGGTGTGCAATTTGGTCAGGAGGAATCATTAGACCTTACTTCTATGAAACTGAAAACGGCGTAACGGTAACTGTCAATGGGGAGCGATAACGTGATAGGCTTGAAAACTTTTTAACTCCACAACTACATGCTTTGGGTTTGACTAACATGTGGTTTCAACAAGACGGTGCCACATCGCATACAGTCAGGATTACAATGGAACTACTGTGACACCTCTTTACACAACAAATTATTTCAAGGAATGGTGATGTTGATTGGCCTCCACGGTCGCCTGATTTGACAGCTCCGGACTTCTTTTGTGGGGATATCTGAAAAGCAAGGTTTATGCAAATAAACCAGAAATGCTGGAGCAAATCAAACAAATAAATACCGCGTGAAGTGTGTGAGAATGTAATGAAAAATGTGCTCAAAAGGGCTCGCATTTCTGAGGCTAACAGAGGCGAGCATTTATCTGTTATTGTATTCCATACATAATTACCGACATTAAATAAAACACCGACATTAAATAAAACAAGATCCATTCGCTTTCATATTATCAAAAATTATAAACAAACAAAGTAGTATACCTTCCCGGCGGACACCCTGTACATATATATAATACATTACTAAATACATTTTTTAATATTTATGATCTTTTTCATTTTTCGAGTAGCGTCACAATTCTTAGCCATAGATTTTTTGTGTTTTATCTGCAAAATTCTTGACCGAAAGATTCTTCAGCGGTTCTGTGTTGCCAAATATTTTAATATTAAGAGGTTTTTGCAGACACCGAAATAAATTGTTATGATTCGCTGCAAAAAAAAAAAAAAAAAAAAAAAAACATTTCATTTTTATCAGATCAGCAAACATGTGTGTGGGTCCTTCACAATACTCCACAACACTCCATGTTATATTATGTCGTTCAGAGTCAGAACGTACCTCGATCCGAATGATATTTTGTGCAACCGCATAAATTCACCACAACAAAGCCAGTAATTATATTTGATGGACGATAAAATACCTCTTTTACCAATGTATTTCTTAGAAACATTATTCTTTTTGGCCGAATAGTTGGGCACTCTCAAAATATGTGTTCAGATGTTCTGGCATAAGTCGTAGAAAATCTACACCAGTCATCTCCAACATTTTCTAAAATATATTGTTGGTATCTGCCCGGCAAATAGACCCTAAGATCACGCTTATAGAGCAGCAACAGCTACCAGCCTTCACGCCTGCCTCATACCGGAGGCACTCCGATCGAATTCTCTCTCAGCCCAGAAGACAAAGCTCCCCGTGCTAAATCGAAAGAGCTAGTTTTCGATCGGTCTCAATGAAAATTTGGCGGTCTTCCCTGCTCTATAAACAGTCAGCCCTTTCATTTCCAGGACGGCCCTCATAACCAGGCATCCAATACAGAGTAAGCCTGGTGCGAATGCCAAGTTCATTGACATCAGACTATCTGACATCAAACAAATACTCAATTCCTTCGATTATTTTTCCTCAGGCGTTCCCAGCACCGAAGTAGGCAGGATGGCCGCAATGGCAAGAGTGGAAAGATTCTCATCGCACCCATGATTGAAACACAATTAGGTAATAAACCTTAACCAGTGGAGCCCACGTATTGTCTAGGCCACAACGTTAAGGCAGTATAGGTCAGTATTGGTCTTATTATCGTAACGAAAGACCAGTAACTCATTCTTGCCTTTAGATCCCACCTTTTACCGTAGAGGTGCTTACAAGTATAATGTGCCCTGATCACCTTGCTGGTATCAAGTAGGGTAAGTGTTTTCTCCTGTAAAATCCTATCTAAAATGTTTTCCAGATTTTTCTCATCCTTTTCAAGAACTCACTAATCGACCCAAATATTGTCAGCTCAGTGAGTCTCAGATTCCTGCGTCTTCGCAGGTTTTATAGTTAAGCTCCTCTAACTGTCCCAGTTGAATGTTATGTCAGGAGTATTTTGCATCCGCTCGATTTGGTAACGTCCAGTTCATCGGTGTAACAAAAGTATGTAAGTATATAAGTTTCATCACCGTCGAATGTTCATAAAAGAAACTATAAAACGCCACCATGTGGACAGCCTTTAGAGGCTCCAGCTTAACAACTCTGGATCTGAATCTGGCATCACTTTTCTATAGATCCTTAAAATAATAGGAAACGATGAGCATATTTTCAATAAAAAAAGTATACAAATGTGTAAAAATCTTACTTATTTAAATTAACCGGTTATTCGTGTTTAATTAACCGGTTTCTTCGGTATTTGAAAAATGAAGATTTTTAAAAAACAGTATTCGACAAAACCAAAAAACCGGTTAAAACCGGTCGAATAATAACCGTCCGATCTCTTTATAATGTATGGGTATATACAACACACAACAATATAAATAAGTACTTAAGTATACTTTGTTTTTGAGTACTTATTGTCATTCTCTAGTACTCTATTCTTTTTTTATATTCTGTTATATTTGATGCACATTTTTCTAAAACAAGTCTTTTAATTGTTCTCCTAAGTCTTTTTACAAGAGAATTACTTTTTTTAATTTATTTCCTCTATGATTAAAATCCAAATTAGAAAAAAATACAAGAAAATATTAAAACACATTCTTAAGAACAACAACTGATTGTGCGAAAATTACTTTTATTTGGCATATCACACAAACAATTGCTTTAAATCCATATTAACTCTCAGCTTAAACTCAATTTTCTGTTATTGTTCTCATTTTTTCCCCTTTCTCTCTCTTTCTCCCTCTCTCTCTTCACTCTGATGTGGGCGAACCACAAATTCAATTTTAAAACCAATAAATATACAACAACAATAGGAATATGAAAAAAGTAATAAATTTACAATAAAAACAACAATAACGAAAAAAAAACAATAATCCATACAAACATATTTATGTTATCAAAAAATTATTTGATGGGATTAAATTTTGGTTTCTTTTTAAGGAACTCGAAAATGAAGACAAGAATCGAAACAATTGATTGTGGGTAATAGGCAAAGGGTGTGGCCAAACAAATGTAGATAACAAAAAAGATATTCTTATCTATTCCATATATCGGGTCCGCCATCTAACGTTTTTTTTTTTTCAACTAGTGCTTATTTCGTGAATAGTAAGACTTAGCTCATGTCTGATTTGACAGATAATTAGTTTTATTCTTCCGCTGAACGAATATGGTTGTGTATACTCTTTTTTCGCTTCGCTAAGTGGGCCTGCGAACGACTTACAGAAGATACCGATTTTGCCAAAAAAAAATCATCTTTTCAGACGAAGCTCATTTTGATCTTAGGGGGTATGTAAACAAGCAAAATTGTGCATTTGGGACACAGAAAACCCGCATGCATACATTGGAAAGCCGATACACCCAGGACGAGTCACTGTTTGGTGCGGATTTTGGTCCAGAGGCATAATTGGGCCATTTTTCTTTGAAAATGAGCAAGTAGGGCCATGTTGAACGAATTTTTGTTCATAATAATTGAAGAGGAGGATATTAGCAACATTTGGTTTCAACAGGACGGCGCTACGTACCACACAGCCTAAGCTACACTCGATGTTTTACGCCCTGTTTTTGAAGATCGCATTATCAGCCGCAGAGCTGATGTCGTTTGGCCACCTCGGAGCTGCGATTGACACCGTTGGACTATTATTCGTGGGGTGCCGTCAAAGAAAAGTGTTAAGCCAACAAGCCAGAGACAATTGACGCTTTAAAGGACAATATTCGTGATGCCATTGGTGAAATACAGCTGTACACAATCGATAATATGCTTAAAAGTTGGACCGATCGTGTAGGCTACTGCATGGCCAGCCGAGGCAGCCATTTAAATGAAATTATTTTCCATTATTAACCGGAAGCATTGTACTTTCAGATAAAAAAGAAATTTGAGAAAATATTCAGTAGTTTTTTTTATAGCATTTTAAAAAAAAAATAAAAAATTATTTGGCGAACCCTTTATAATAAAGGATCCGCCAAATAAATATTTATTTATATATTATTTATATTGTCTATACCCTATGTTCCGATAGAAATAGTCTATTTCAACATTAAAGCATCTTAGTAATAAAACAACACCCATATGAAGAGGAAATATAAGATCTGCCGCAAAAATCACGACTAATAGTCGACTTAGCGTCGATCACAAGAACTTGGCTTTTCGCATAACTCGATTTAACGAATTTTTCATCGTGACTTGAAACTACACTCGTACAAAATTCCACTGATGCATGGGCTGAAGATAAACGACAGTAGACAACGACGTCTGTTTTCTGGATGGGCCATAAAGAAATTGGAGACTGATTCTTTTATTAGATGAATATAACTGTTTGGAGTCAGTGGTCGCTATTGCCATAAGAACGACATTAGCCAAGTTATCGCCGCCAACGGCGAGCGCTATAGATTAATGATTACCATCTTCCTTTGGTTTGAACAGAATGTTATTGACACCAGTAACATATGGTATAAGTAAAACTGATATGTCCACTTTTACCTCTACTTTCGTATTAGATGAGATCACGAAAAGAGGAGAAGGACTCGGACAACTTTATTATACAGATGATATTTGTCTACTTGTACACAAAATCTTCAAAATGCAGTCAAAATTAGAAAAGCTGGAAAGACTGGCTTGCAATTTTGGACTTCGGATAAATATTAAGAAAACCAAGGCCATGCACAGCACAGAAAACATCATTTTATAGGGCCAACCAATTGAGAATGTAGATAGTTTTTGCTATATGAGAAACACTATGGCAACAAACGGTGATTTCAGTCAGTATGGAGAAGCTCATACATCTCCAGGTAAACCAAGCAGTGGATCTTAGCATGTGTCACACTTCATCACGCAAAAACCACAGGTATTTACAAACAAGAAACTCTGGCCTAACACCATAAGCAACATAGAGCTATGGAAGTTGAAAAATGAAGAGCCCATACTGAAGCAGATAAGGCAAAGGAAGTGGCCTTAAGAGAAAATCTCCATAGTATTACAAGGATGACACTTGAGTGGAATTCTCAAAGATCAAGGAAACACAGTCAACCAAGAAATACCTGGCGACACATAACTAACCAAGAAATAAGGCATGGGAAGAGGCAAACCATAGAAAATTGATTTGGTTTGTAGAAAACATATCCTATAACTGGCTACAGAGGTTGTGCGATTTAACTTCGTTAGAGTTTGTCTTGTGGCGTATTTAAGTCGCAGGCATATAACCCATGCAATGACACCTATTTGTGAATAAAAGTGTACGTCAATTGCCACTGTTTGGTGTAGATCTTAATCTGACGGCGTAGTTAATCCATATTTCCTTAAGGATGACATTGACTAGGTCATCACCGCCAACGAATAACTGATTAAGTTGGTGATTCCTAATTTCTTTTGGCTTAAACTAAATGATATAGAAACCAATGACACATCGTTTCAACAGGACGGCGCTACACTGAACATTTTGTTCAAGTGATTTGAGGGCATTGTCATCTGATGTAATCTGGACACCGTGGTTGTGCTTTATGACCCGGTTTGAATTTTTCTTTTTTTTGCTGCAACTCAATGCGAAATGCTTCAAACTATAGCTGCTCCCAAAGTCAAGATAGTGCATGCCATCGGTTAAAGTCTGCGTAATTTATTAGCAGATGTCATAGAAAAGTGTAAAGCCGTGCACGATGTTATTTATGTTCCAAATATAAACAGCAAAATTTCGATGTTATCTCATAAACAATTTGTCTTATTTAAATGTAGGCTGCCCTGGTAGGCTAGTGGGTAGTGCCTAGTCTGTCTGTAAGATTAATGTCAGTTAATTGAGATACGAAAAAATTTTTAATCATGTCTCTATACCGTTCACCATTGATAGTAACATTCTTATCGGAGAACAAAATTTTTAATGGAAATTCAGTATCAATATCAATTTGTGCTTTAGCTAATTCGTTGAATTGACGGAGCATACGATAATTGTTTGGCTTTAATTCTTGCACATATTGAATCTTGGAAGCTTTTTAGCTGAGATTCTTTCGTAAAGTCTTCTATTAAGTGGATGGACGCAACCTCAGTTCTTGACAACGGCAATAAATTCATTTATTTGAGTTTTCTTCAATGCATCCCTGTACAGCGGCTACAGCTTTTTTAGTGCATACTGTTCAGCGTCTCACGCGATACACATATTTAGTAAAAGTAAACGTATTATTGTTTTTTTCTATAAAGTAGATGGACGCAACGTCAGTTGCTGACAACGGCGACAAATTGATTTATTTGGATTTTCTTCAATGCTTCCCTGTACAGCGGCTACAGCTTTTTCAGTGCATACTGTTCAGCGTCTCACGCTATGCACATATTCAGTAAGAGGAAACGTATTATTGTTTTTCTTCTATTAAGTGAATGGACGCAACCTCAGTTGCTGACAACGGCGACAAATTGATTTATTTGGATTTTCTTCAATGCTTCCCTGTACAGCGGCTACAGTTTTTTCAGTGCATACTGTTCAGCGTCTCACGCGATGCACATATTCAGTAAAAGTAAACGTATTATTGTTTTTCTTCTATAAAGTGAATGGACGCAACGTCAGTTGCTAACAAGTGGGACAAATTCATTTATTTGGATTTTCTTCAAGGCTTCCCTGTACAGCAGCTACAGCTTTTTTAGTGCATACTGTTCAGCGTCTCACGCGATGCACACATTCACTAAAAGTAAACGTATTATTGTTTTTCTTCTATTAAGTGAATGGACGCAACCTCAGTTGCTGACAACGGCGACAAATTGATTTATTTGGATTTTCTTCAATGCTTCCCTGTACAGCGGCTACAGCTTTTTTAGTGCATACTGTTCAGCGTCTCACGCGATGCACATATTCAGTAAAAGTAAACGTATTATTGTTTTTCTTCTATTAAGTGAATGGACGCAACCTCAGTTGCTGACAACGGCGACAAATTGATTTATTTGGATTTTCTTCAATGCTTCCCTGTACAGCGGCTACAGCTTTTTTAGTGCATACTGTTCAGCGTCTCACGCGATGCACATATTCAGTAAAAGTAAACGTATTATTGTTTTTCTTCTATAAAGTAGATGGACGCAACGTCAGTTGCTGACAACGGCGACAAATTGATTTATTTGGATTTTCTTCAATGCTTCCCTGTACAGCGGCTACAGCTTTTTCAGTGCATACTATTCAGCGTCTCACGCGATGCACATATTCAGTAAAAGTAAACGTATTATTGTTTTTCTTCTATAAAGTAGATGGACGCAACGTCAGTTGCTGACAACGGCGACAAATTGATTTACTTGGATTTTCTTCAAGGCTTCCCTGTACAGCGGCTACAGTTTTTTCAGTGCATACTGTTCAGTAAGAGTAAAAGTATTATTGTTTTGTTTTTAATTAGCCACTCTGAAGGACCAATATGTATTCCATAAAATGGACGAAGTGAACAAAAAAAAAATTTTAATATTTTCAAGCGTTGCTCTAATGTAACATCTGTCCATAATGAAATGCCAAGCCAAACTAAACTAAAATCAACTATCAGCTATTAAATCGGCTGTTAAATAAAGCAGTGTTGCCAACTTAAAATTAAGAACCTCCGATATAAGCTCTTAATCGAAATTAATTTTGTGTACAATTTTGTAGGCAACACCCTGTTTAGAGTAACAAGAACATCATTGTAAAGTAACAATACTCGTATATATTGTATGGTAACGTCATTATAAATCAATAAAACAAACAATGCAGAACAAGATAAGGAAAAAAACCCTTATAAAGACGGAAGCTGTTGAAAAATAAAATGGATTTGATATGTGAAAAGAGTAGAAGATTGTAAATTCAATTATAACGATATTAAAGAGATAAAAGACAAAAACTAAAATTCTTTTCTTGAGCTCATCTTAAATTCTTGTATTTATTTTGTAATAAAATTTACTTTGTGGTTTAATTTTTTTCTTTGTTTTTTTTTTAAATTTATTTTAACACATGAGCTACTTAATTTGACTTTAAATGTCTTGGCCTTTTCTTTATTAACGCCACCAAATAAAAACAAAAAATCAGAGAGGACAGAAAATATCTTAAAGTCCACTACAAAGTAATTATAAAAAATATATTTAAAATTTTCATAAATTTTTTCTGGTGTTTTAATTAAAACGAACTGTTCTTGTCTGTATAAAAATTAACTAAAAGAAAAAAAATTATTTTTTTTAACTTCAAGTGGCCACAAAAAGTAGACTTTTCTAGCTGTTCTGTTGTTTTAAAAGTTTTCATAAATATTCGGTTTTGTTTTATGCACTTTTCTTTTTCGACCAGACTTCTTTTTTTTTGTACGACTTTTTGCTTTTATTTTGTCCAATTTAAACCGGTGGAAAAAAGTCTCCTTTGCCCAGTATGATGCAAAAATTGGAAGAAAAAAAATATTTCTTTGAATTTAAATGAGCTCTGCAGAAAGTGTAAAAGAGTTTCAAAAAAAAGCAAAAAAAAACGTATAATTTAGTGCTTAACTTTTAATGCCACAATAACGTCAAGATGCTTGGAAAAAATTCTTAAAACCAGTAAAAGAAACTTGAGCGTAAGAGATGAAAATTAAATTATGAAAAAGCAAGAGTTAAATGCTAAAAGAAAAATGGCCAAAGTGTACAAAAAGAAAATGAATTGTTTTGTACTTCCGGTTTATTTCTCGTTTCATGTTTTCCTTTCCTTCATTTCTCTTTTTCATAATTTTTTTTCTTTCTTCTCTTGTGCAGTAATGTAGAAGCTAAACAGCATGATCAAAGAACTCAAAAAAGTAGTACTACGCTGTAAAACTACAGTTAGAGAAATACGTGGTAATATACAAACTCCTACTACCTTGCGAGGCCTATATTCCAATATTGTAATTTTTTTGCTCTTGTGCTCAGTTCATATCACCATCACAGAAAATAATCATGCTCTCAACTCGCTCATGTCGAATATCTAATGAGGCATGAACTGTGTTGCACATAATGCCGTTCTATTCAAAGGTTAGGGTTAGTTTCCTTTGGTGCTCTATAAATTGAATGAATTACAATAAAATCAAGAGAATGGCCACAATCAACCTAGAAAATTTGAATGCCCTATTAAAAGATACATGTCATAAAGACTTGAAACTTGAGGGTGTTAAAAATGAAACTGGACATGTGTTGATTGCATTTTTAAAAGAAAAATAAAATTTTTTTTTTTCTCTCAAGACCAGCACTCAGGGAATAACTCCTACTCATGCAGTGCATTGTGCTGGTACTAGGAAAATATTTTGTGGAAAGGAGAATAGAGGGAGCAGTGTTTAGGGAGGTTCAATTTAAATTTGCTCATGTCGCAAGTGGCAGGAAAGACATTTGCAGGAAGATTGTTCCCTGTAATGCGTTGTGCGATTCACTGGACAATCAACTACAAAGGGCTGAGCTCTACGAAAAATATGAGTACTATGTTAGAATATACGATTACTAGAAATTAGTTCTTTAATTTCATCAGAACACATTCCTTTATAGTACCGATAGAACAATGAAAAACACGCCACATTGCGACGATGCTCTAATGAATCGATAGAGTTGGCTACCTTACCATCATTAATAAGAACTTTCGCCCTCTCCTGTACGCGATCGAGAAGCTTCAAAATAGACTTTGAAGCATCGGCCCATACATGAGAGTTGTATTCCAATTTGGGTCGGATATAGGTCTTGTAAATATTAAGGAGATCAGAAGGAGTGAAGCCGAGGCACTTGAATGTTTCTTTCGACACTCGAAATATGTGCTCATTCCAACGAACGTTACAGTGAATTTTCACTCCCAGAACATCAAGAGCATCTGATCCTCAATGTCTACATTACCCATGGACACTGATGACAACACACCACCACGTCTGTGTGTGCGAAAACAACAATAGAAAAATATAAAAACCAAACATCTTTTTGTGAAGTCAACTGATAACTTTCACACAAGAAGCTTGTTTAAGGATGAAAAAGGTTGGCAAATACATTAAGAGGATGTACGGTCACTTAAGGATTATCTGAGCTCCTTCCATAGGTCTAAAAAGTCAATACCCCCTGCTGAGCTTGCATATCTGTAAGCAAAAGTTCGGAGCATCCGTTCAAAATTACCAAAAATCCGGCTTTAGAATCTGTTGTGAAGCCACTTAACCATTCCCTGTTAAGAAACTAACCGTGAGCTTTACACTGTAAAACCGCAATAAAATAAATAAAAAAACAACGAGAACCTGGTCTGATTTCAAGCTGGTTGCCAAGCTGTTATTAGCTTTACTCTCTTTGGGAGACGTGATATCAAACTTCTGAACAAGAAATTGTTGATCTAAATTAAAATTCGTGCCTTGCCACAAAAGATACTCTTACATAGATAAGGTGTGTGCATCTATTGGTCTGAGTCACCCTATCAATTTGGCAGCATTGCCAAATCAACCACCTTTACGTTACATTTAAATTAACACATATGAAAATAGAAGATGCTCGATATTTCCGGAACCCTCCAAACACTAGGCAATTAGGTATATAAAGAGGCTGCTTTACCTACAAATTAGTTAGTTATCGTTTGGCTGTCAGTAAATAAAATAAATAAAAGTGTTGTATAAACGAATATTAAGTGTTGTATTAAGACAAACTGTATAAAAGTCTTAGTGGAATAAATGAAAACTGTAAAACAACAAAATAATGCGGTGTTTATTTAATTTTAACGCAATTTAAACGAATTCTAAGGTTATAAAAAGATTAAAACGTAACAATATAAATAAATAAATAAAAAATAATACAAACATTTTTAAATTATTATTTTTGTTCATTGAGCCTAGCATATGTATATTATTTGGTTGGCGAATAAGCTCGTAGTTCCCCTAAAGCAATATTTATGCATACTGGTGAATTGACCGAAAAAAAAACTGAGATCATAAAACTATTTAGAATCATTTTCATTTAGTGGGATTTGGCAAAAATCCCCTGTTCATCATCTAGCAAAACTCGGTCATAAACAATGCTTTTGTACAAATTTCTCCAAACATAGGAAAAAATATAAACTAATTAGCAAAAGCGTTGAGAAGTTTGGATCTATCTTTTAGCCATAGGATACTCTTATTCGTAACATGTTTCATCCTTTTTTGTAAGAATATTTATGTATATATTTTACAAGAGAATATTTGTCTTGATTAGTTCAAGTGTTTTATTGTGTTTTTCTTGTGAATAATATCGGGTGTTTCTTTTCTAGAATTTCATAACTTTGAGTTGGCAACACTGCTTTATTTGATAACCGACTTAACAGCTGATAGTTGCTTTTGTTTTAGTTTGGTTTGACATTTAATTATGGATAGAATTACACCTAAGCAACGCTTGCAAATTATTGAAATTTTTATTATAGTAATGGTTCCGGTCGTCGAACTTCAAAATTAAAAATTTTATTCCTCTATGAAGGACATTTTTGATTGATTGAGTATGTCAGTAAGCAGAATTGTATTTGGAGTGAGAATAATCCCCAAGTTTTTTCGAAACACCATTTTTAATTCTCCTTCACTTCTCTAGAGAGTGGATGCTTTCCACAAAGCATCCATTGTTTTGTTTCAATTTCATTAATCAAATTGATTCTTCAAACCAAATAGATGATTAATCCACTGTAGCCCTTTCATATGATTGTGTAGTGGTGCATATCTTTGCTAACTTAGCATTGCGTTTTTTCCAGTAGGGGGTGTTTTTCCTGATCATTCATCTGATATTTTTCATAATTGCCAGAGGTGATATGAACAGTCAAGAAGCTCCTTCTTTATTTTTTAGATGAAATTTTCTGGAGGGAAGTTGAAGCCCCTTTATTAAACACTCGAAACCACAATTGAGTTTCTCGACATGTGCTATGCTGGTGCTCGAACCTGGGGTACTTGTATTGTTATGCATGCGCTCTAACCACCACTCAATGCCACCTCAATTATTACCGAAACACCAATACATCCATTATTGTTTGCTGGCGTTATGAGCTGGCAGAATCATTGGTCCGTATGCGCTCAAAAACGATAATGGTCAGAATCAATGGTAAGCTGGCATTAATCTTGCTGACCTGTGGTTCCAATAGAACGGAGCACGCTTTATTGGTTTTGATTTACTTCATAAACTTTTTTAATTTCATATAATGGTCCAAATAATTGGCCATCAAAACTGTGGGATTTAACAACTGAAGACCTGAAAATAAATATTCGAAGACTAATAACTCTAACGAAATACGTCCGCTTATTCTGCGAAAAGTTGGTGAAATTTATTATTTGAGATTACGCCTTGTAGGAGCCAGCTGTGGCAGCTACATGCCCGAAATTATATTTAGACATTAATGTCATAAAAATGTTCATTTATGTCAAAAACATACAAATTTCATTGTTTTATTGTGATTTAAACTTGTGTGACTGTAAAGAAAGAAACACCCTATTTTTTTAATTTTCATACTTTTTTTATAAATTTTTCAAAAAATTTTACGAATTTATTTTTTCCTTATATCCTTCAGTGTAAAATTCTTAACGGTTTTACTTTTCACATGATGGTGAAATGAGAAATAACAGAAATTATTTCAAGTATTTAATTTGATGCTTCCCGTTATTATTTTAAGAAATAAAAGAAAAAAAGGTCACAAACATTAAATATCTTTAAATCATATACACCCCAAACACACACACACACACGCATACACTTACATATACTACTCTTGCTCATATACGTATGTACATACCATACTTCTATAAACACAATACAATATTTAGCCAAAGTGTTGAATTATAGAAATTCAAAAAAGAAATAAAATTAAAACCGGAAATCAAAGAGAGAGAAAGAGGGGAAAAGTAGTCAGAGAAATATGTACTAAAGTACTAAAATTTGCTAACGGTATGTGTTTATGTGTGTGTATGAATTTTCTTATAAAAAACACTGAAAATTAAAACGTTAAACAGAAAACTTTATTTTATTTGAGCATTACAAAGTAAAAGAAGAAGAATAAGTAGAAAAAAGCACACGAAATTTCACACGTAAAAATACAAAGTAATTTGAGACAAATTAAGTTCTTAAATTTTTGTAATATAAACTTTTTCGCACATTATTTCGTTATATTTTCATTTTTATTTCATTTTTTTTATAGTAAATGTTTTGTTGTTGTTACTTTATGCCAAAATAATAAGGAAAAAGACGAACTGCTGCTTCTTCAACGTATAAGTTTGGCTTTATGAGTAATTTTTATATGTCACATCCTTAAGGTAGTTTGAGTTTCTTGTTCAATTTTGTAACACAACTACGAGTACTACTCTGTATAGTATTGATAGACTTTAAATGTCTTTGAATTATATATTGAAGCAGCAGAGAGGTTATTATTGAAAAAATATCTCCTTCTATTACCACTCTTGGGAGCATAAAGCGTCTATAAAATATCTCCATCTTACTGGGCTTACTGTTGTTGTGTCTGCGCCTTTCTAACAAATGTTGCACTGCTTAGCTCTTGAAGTATCGTGCGTTTCCAGGAGTTTTTTGGTCTTGAGCCCTGGTGATTCCACTCTAGTGCCATTATTGTAATGTTACTCAGCTTCTTTACTTTCCTTCGTTCGTTTTGAGGCAGTAACAGATGACATCTCTATTATTCTAGTAATTGCTACATTAGTAGACCTATCAACAGATTCATTTGAAAAAGAAAAAACGACGAGATTAGCGGAACTGTAAAAAAAAGAATATATTAACTCTCTATTTTTCTCCCAAAATACAAGCATCTTTTATCTTTGATGTTATATTTTTCCAAATTCTCTTTTGATAAAAATATTTAACAAAAGCTTTATCTTCTTCTCACTTGTTGCTAGTCCGTCTTCATTTTTGGCAACATAAACAAGTCGCAGTCAAGCAAAAGCTAATGAAAATGATTCCAAGCATATTTCTCAGCAACGCAATTCCTTTAACTTCGTTTCAGCTTGAACTCAGTGGGATTATTTCTGCAGCAATCAGCAGCAAAGAGTTGGACATTCTCTTCTTTTGTTAGCTTGTGAGTCCCACTCTGTTATTCCTTGTCATGGTCTACTATGCCCTTCTTCCTTCTCCTTGGCTATATTTTCAAATTTCAAAATTCTTCAGCGACATTGACTTATAAAGACGTAGGTCTTCTACAAGTCTCTAGTTGCAATATTCCACGTCTTAACATAAAGTAAAGTAGTTTTACATACCGGGAAACAGACGATGAGCTCTTCAAAACTTCACAGCCAAGCTCTCTCAACCCCTGCTGGTCATCAATGATGTAAATATGTGATCTGGCGTTGCCATACTAGAACACAGCTCCTTTTCTGTTGATCAATTCTGGCTGTTAAATCAGAGTCAATCATTTGACTAAGTTGTAGAAGCTCATAATGAACAATTCCACACCAATCCGATCAGAAACACAGCATTATCTTTCATCGTGTCTTTCCTGGCTTTGATGTAATTTTTCGAACATTATTTGATCACCCGTAATCGTTCGATACAGAAATGCTTCGATTTCGTTCCGTTTTAGCAGTGAATCGCAAATGGCAATGACATTTAGTCCATTAAACTGTCCATTGTTAATTCATGTGGCTGATACTGGTTGATGACAGTTTTGTGATAAATGTGTTTCTCAGTTTCTTACATAATTTCATCGACTTTCTTAGTGATTAGTCGACCAAAACGTGATGCATCTTTAACAAAATTATTAGATCGAAAACGAGCAAACCATTTAGCAGCTGTTTTTCTAGTTACAAAATCGTCTCCACAAACTTCAAAAAAAATGTTCTAAACTTTTCTAGAATGGAAAAGCAAAATATGTATAAAATGTTCTGAATTATCGCTTATTGTTAGACGTAGATAACTTCTCACAGAATAATGCGATTTCAATATCTTCTGTTAAAGTAAAGCATGAGATGTCACCTTTCAAAGAAGCTGTAAAGTTGCCTGATCGTATAATTAACATTATCAAAGATATTACAATTACCGACAATTTATCAAGCAGTCAATATTAATGGGTATTAGGGACACGTAACAATAGGGCACAGATTTTGATAGGATATCAAATAGTCGATTTTATTTGACTTTAATTTTTTTCCTCTCTTTTCTTATCATGTTCATCATGTACAAAGATTTTTAAATTAGAGAAAAAGCATATAAGAGTACAAAATGAATAGAATGGTAAAGTACGCTAGAACGTTATCTTTTGAGAGACCCTGAAAATAAGAAGAAAATTATAAATTTTTTGAATCACAGACATATTATATTCAGGTTAAACCTGCGATCATTCAATGTGTAAGAGCATTTGTGAATCGTTTTTCACTGTACATTCTTTAAAACAATGAAAATACATTCGTTAGTATGAAAGTATGGGTTAAAAATATGTCGTGTTTTTTATAATGCCAACTTTAAGTTGGCATTACTTTCCAAGATGCCGACCGATTTAACAGCTGTCAAGTGATTTATTCTCAGTTTGGTTTGTCAGTTCATCACAAATAGACTCACGCCTGAACAACGCTTGCAAATAGTGCAATTTTGTTTCGTAAATAATGGTTCTGCGCGGAAAACGTATCGCGCACTACGTCCATTTTATTGTCAACAAAATCGTCCATCAGAGCAGTTAATTCGATTAACCATGGAACGTTTTCGCAACACGTTTACTCCTATTGATAACTCGCATCCCCAGAGACGCTGTACGGTGCGTACAGAAGAAGCTATTGCTACTGTAGAGCGTAGCATTGAGGAAAACCCAAATGAGTCCATCCGTCATCGAGCACAGGAATTGGATCTGTGTCCATCCACTTTATGGAAGATTTTTCGAAAGGATCTTGGCTTGCGTGCTTGAAAAATCCAATCCGTGCAAAAATTGAAGCCAAACGATCACCAAGTAAGGCGTAGATTCGTCGAATGGATCCAGAAGAAGATTGCCGTTGATCCCTACTTTCATAAGCGAATTTTGTCTAGCGGTGAAACTCACTTTTGTTTGAATGGCTACGTCAGCAAACAAAACTGCCGCATTTGGAGTGAAGATAATCCTCAAGTGTATGCGGAAACACCGTTACATCCAAAAAAACTGACTGTTTGGTGCATTTTATGGGCTGGTGGAATCATTGGTCCGTACTTTTTCAAAAACGATGGTGGCCAAAACGTTACAGTCGATGTTAATCGGTGTAGAGCCATGATTTCTAACTTTTTCATTTCTGAATTGAATAACCATGATGTCTTGGTTTCAACAAGACGGCGCAACATGTCACACAGCTCGTGACACAATAGATTTATTGAAAGACACGTTTTGGACCTCTGAATAGGTCTCCAAGATCTTGTGATTTAACACCGCTAGACTACTTTCTGTGGGGCTATGTAAAGTCATTGGTCTATGCGGTAAAGCTACAAACGCTTGACCATTTGGAAGCCAACATTCGCCGTGTTATTGCCGATATACGGCCATAAATGTTGGAAAAAGTCATCGAAAATTGGACGTCCAGATGGAACTACATCCGCACAGCCGTGTCGGTCATATGCCAGAACTCATACTTAAAATGTAATGCCACAAGATTATCCTTCGGATAAATAAAATTTATGTCAATCGAGTAATCCATCGTTGTTTTATTGCAACTCAAAGTTCTGTACCTCTATAAAAAACATCCCTATTTAAGCTTTTTTAAGAAGAACACAAGTCATTCAAGCTTTCATCTCCTTTTTTAATTCGTAATAAGAAAACGAACAAAATATATTAAAAAGAAACTACGGAAATTACTTTGTTAGTGGTGTTGATGTTGGCGATGATGAGATGAATATGCAGTTTATGTTACTTTTATGCGAAAAGTAAGTATAGTCGGTAAAACCCATATACACTTTTCTTAAATTTACTGTTAAATAATCGACTGACTATAGTTTCTACAGCGATTTAGCGCTACTTATGTATATATAGACTGCAGGTACCAAAAAATTTTTTTGTTCGCTATTCTTCTACTCAGGGAAATTTGATTGAAATTGTAATTTTTGTTACAAACTTCAACATTAACAGAATATATCTTCAATACCTATGCTGGTGTTGGATGTAAAATAAAACTAAACGAACTTAAATTGTATCCATTCTTTAGCGTCCGATTACTTCATTATTTTTCTTTACTTTTATTCTTTTTTATTTTTCTTTTAATTTTGTATTTTTTTAAACATTTTTTAAGTTCATTTTTATTCATGGCTTAGTAAATTATAATGAGGAAAGCAAAATTAAAACTATTTATTAGTTGGTATGTAAAGAACACTCTGTTGTATTAATTTTAAATAATTTTCTTAAGTTCAGAGTTATGAGTTAAATGTAAAAATTAAAATCTTAATACTGTTTATGAGGTGTCATTAGAATATTAATCTTTATTTTTTTTTAATTTTTTTTTTAAAGAAACTTTTTCTATTCAGCTAATTTAGTTTTTACAGATACTAGCATATATGATACAAAGAGGAGTCCAAGGCGAATTAGAGAAAATTCTACGAGAAAACAAGTAGGTTTTCCAGCACATAAAGGGTCCGCCAAATAATTTTTTTTTTTTGAAATGCTTTAAAAAAAACTACTGAATATTTTCTCAAATTTCTTTTTTTATTTGAAAGTACAATCCCTCCGGTTAATAATAGATAATAATTTCATTCAAATAGCTGCCTCGGCTGGCCATGCAGTAGCCTACACGATCGGTCCAATTTTTAAGCACATTATCGATTGTGTGCTGCTGTATTTCACCAATGGCTTCACGAATATTGTCCTTTAAAGCGTCAATTGTCTCTGGCTTGTTGGCGTAACACTTATCTTTGACGGCACCCTACAAATAATAGTCCAGCGGTCAAATCGCAGCTCCGAGGTGGCCAAACGACATCAGCTCTGCGGCTAATAATGGGATCTTCAAAAATAGGGCACAAAACATCGAGTGTAGCTTCGGTTGTTTGCCACGTAGGGCCGTCCTGTTGAAACCAAATGTTGCTAATATCCTCCTCATCAATTTTTGTGAACAAAAATTTGTTCAACATGGCCCGATAAAGATCGCCATTGACTGTAACGGCCACTCTTTGCTCATTTTCGAAGAAAAATGGCCCAACTGCGCCTCTGGACCAAAATCCGCACCAAACAGTGACTCGTCTTGGGTGTATCGGCTTTTCAATGTATGCGTGCGGGATTTCTGTGCCCCAAATGCGACAATTTTGCCTGTTTACTTACCCGCCAAGATCAATCAATCAGTCCGTACGCAATCTTCACACACATTCTGCAACATTACCATGATTTTCAAAGTAATGTCGCAATATTTCCCAGCGTTGTTCAAGCGAATACACAACCATATTCGTTCAGCGTAAGGATAAAACTAATTATCTGTCAAATCAGACATGAGCTAAGTGTTACCATTCTTGAAATAGGCTTTAGTTGGAAAAATAAAAACGTTAGATGGCGGAGCCGATAGGAGCTACGTAGATGCGGCAGTCCTAATACCAGCAGAGGGACTATCATATGGAAAGCGTTGAAATAATTCGAGTCATCAGAGGTATGTACGTGGATGCTAAACCATTAGTTTTTTATAGTGATAGCATTAGCCAACAATTTCATACCAGTGCCAAAATTAAACAAGAATGCCAACAATCATTTTAACTATTTACCATCGTGTTAGATAACGTCATGAATGAAGACTCTTCAGATAGAAGGGGATCTATATGGATGGATTACGAATGATATTTGTTTATTCTCGCACAAGATCTCCGATATGCAGGCTAAATAAGAAAATCTGAAGAGATTAGCGCACAATGTTGGTCTTCAGATCGATATCCAGAGAACCGAGAATTAACAACGTTTGCAGAGATAACATCATGCTACATTTCCACTATCTAGGACGCATATTAACAACGAACGGCGACGCAGAAATAGAAGTAAGCAATAGGATAATAAATGAAGCGCAAGCGTCATTCGGACAACTTCAAAGAGCACGGAAAACCTCACAAGCATCTTGATTCTAGACGAATCAAACTTAGGATATTGAACCCTGTTACACAGCAGTGAACACCATAACACAAAAACTGCAGGAATGTATAAACAAGTCCCACAAAATCATATGTAGCATATATTTAGACTGATTATGACTCAAGACGCCGCAGTCGTCTCAAAACATTTGAAGTCTATATACTTATACTCTACTTTAAGAGTAAGAACAGTGTACTTATTTAGGAAGCCGCAAACACAATGTTGGCAAAACAAAAAAGATGAAGGTACTTTGTGAAAGCCATATTCTCCTAAGAAACTGCTCTTACCTTGAATCAATGTTAAATCAGTTTATGCGTTTAACCATTTTCAAGGCTACTGAAGTAACACTATCTTGGTAACACTTTGAACTTATGTTCGAGCTTGCATAATCGGGATACCCATAACCAAGGTAGGGTAGGGTAGGTAGAAGTGGCTGGCCCCAAGAAAGGACTTACGTAGGCCAATAAATAGATTCCAAGTGGATCGTCAACCCCCTATACAAGGAACCATCCCTTACTAATGTACATGTTCGACAGTTCTTCCTTCTCCTCCTAAACAACCCCGGACACGTGCACAGTAGGTGAAAAATTGTCAAGCGTTTGTGGCTTTACCGCATAGACCAATGACTTTATATAGCCCCACAGAAAATAGTCTAGCGGTGTTGAATCACAAGATTTTGGAGGCCAATTCACAGGTCCAAAACGTGAAATTAGGCGGTCACCAAACGTGTCTTTCAATAAATCTATTGTGGCACCAGCTGTGTGACATGTTTCGCCATCTTATTGAAACCACATCTCCTAGACATCATGGTTATTCAATTCAGGAATGAAAAAGTTAGTAATCATGGCTCTATACCGATCACTATTGACTGTAACGTTCTGGCCACCATCGTTTTTGAAAAAGTACGGACCAATGATTCTACCAGCCCATAAAGCGCACCAAACAGTTAGTTTGTTCCTTTCTACTCCTCATCTTCGTAGCTGCTGCATAAATCATTGGCCAGGTAACTCAGTCTATGGCATGAGTGCATCTTATGTAATGCCCAGTAATGACACCGACAATTTGACTGAGTGTGCTTCTTTGGAGATTGAGCAGATCTTTTGTGCGATTTCTTGCGGCGTTGACAGAGTCTAATACGGCATTTTAAATCATAAGCTTAGAGGCTGCTAATGGGATGCCCTACATAGAAAATTCGGCCGTAAGTTCGATAGTGGTGACATGTCTGTCCAGTTCATCAAGCCTAGAGTTTTGCGAAATATCACTTTGACCCGATACCCTTAGAATATGGACATTATGCTGCTCAGTCATTTAGTTGACAGATGTGCGACAGTCTATAACCGTTCTCGGGATTAAAACGTGAAATCCCAAAGCTTTCACAATTGCCTGGCTATCCGAAAGTATGCTATTGTCTCTGCTGGAGATGCTGGACTTTCCAATGATCATCAAAGCAGCCCGTATGGCCGATACCTGCACCTGAAAAACTCTATAGTGTTCTGGTGTATTAGCCTACGGCAAGAGGATGCGTCCACCCAACATTAAGCCATTCGGGAAGATCTGCTCAGAATCTTTACTGAGGTATATAACACCAATCGTTTATTCCTTCCTGTCTGAAATCATAGACCGAACCTCATTGAGAAGTCCCAAAATCAACCAAACTTTTCAGGGTCTTTGAGTGACTGACATTTGAATCGCGCCACTGCCCAGTCGCCTGCAGACGGTAACTTGTACTAGCCGCTTACCCCTTACAATAAAGGTCCAGCTAAGGGAGATGCAGGCTTACCTCCATCACTGAGATATAACCATAACTGCAACCAAATATTCAACTAAAATGTAATATACACGCTCATTGAGATGTGTCAATTGACGCACAAAATAATACAAGCGATATACAGAGTGTCGCGCAATTATTAAACGGCTCTTACGTCGTATGATTAATATTTAACATGAAAAAATTCAATAACACTTATGCGCTATGACAACCGTAAAGAGAGTAAGAAAAAATCTGCATAATCTCTGTCATAAAAGAAAATCAAATAAAAATTCATTTTTTAATTAAAATTCCTCATAACACTGCTTGAATTTTATTATTGCAGTTGTTACTTAAAAAATTTCCATATTATTTTTTTTTTCTTAATTTTCTCAGTTTGTCAAAGTGCGTTTTCCCCACTATTTTACTGGAACTTTGTTTCATTATCAATATTTCCAATAAGTATTGAAAAAATGAAAAATAAAAACAGTTGCGAAAACAAAAAAAAACAAAAACTAATAAACTTTTATATAGTTGCTACAAAATGTTGCAAGTGTGGCCAAGTAAACAACAGGCTTAAACTTTAAGTCTTAATAGTTGTTATTTTAGTTTTTTTTCTTTTTTTTTATATGGCTCCCTCGTCTTATGCCTTTTCTTCTCAATTGAATATTATTGTGCAGTTTGTTTCTTTATTGAAAAGGTTTTCTTTTTTGCTCTTTTTTTCAATATTTTCTTTTTAGTTTTTGTTTCTTCTACTGCTGTTGCTATTGCTACGGCTGTTGTTACTGTTTCCATATGATTTATGGCAACACTTAGTGGGTAGCAGTGTTAACACCCCATTAATCATTTAACCTCTAAGCCCCAAAGTAAACAAAATACTCTGTCGTTTGTTTCCCTACTTTTGCTTCCTCTTCCTCTATTATGGTCTATGGTAATATTCTGCTGGTTTTTTTTACAAATATTTTCTACCCAATTGCTTTTATTCTTTATTATATTTTTTTTTCTTTTTTTATATTTCTCTTGGTTGCATTGAATACAAATAGAAGAATAAAAAGGGAATAAATTAAAAAATAATATATGATAAAATTATGCACGCAAGTGTAGGGGAAAAAATTAAAAAAAAATGTTTTAAAAAATAAATAATTTTTAAAGACACAACTAAAGAGTATTCATAAAAACTGAATTTTAACTTGTCACTTAGCTCGCGAGAACCTGGAAAGCTCGTAGATAGTGTAATGAGACGCACAATCTCGGCACGCAGAAGCATTAGCTGGAGGCTAAAAAAATAAAATGCTAAGTAAGGATTACCACCACCACTTAGCAAGGATCTTTAGCGCTATACAATCACATGGAGGCGAGCTACTGTAGATTAATCATCTATTTAGCTTGAACATCAACTTGATTAATAAGATTTAAACACAGAAATAGATGCTTTGTGGTAAGACAAGGAAAATATAAGAACTATGGGGATCACATCAGCTTTCTGTCTGGGATAACTATGCGAAGTAATGGTAGCGATACGATTTTAGACCAAGCATCTCAGAAACTAAGGTCATAAGAGCCTTGAGCACAAATTCCCAACTATTAACCATATACCAATAACCTATTGGTTACTGTGTGTGTGTGTTCTCTCGGCAGCAAACTTACAGGAATAGGTAGGATTCTATGAAGATGTACTTAACCCAATCAATAGAACAAGACAAGCTTTGGTTGGATTAAGTAGGGTGGTGGACATATCTAGAGGGAACGAGTCCCAGTTGGGCCAAATTTCTGTGATGCCAAAAAGCAAAGATGCCAACCCGCAGATCAAACAGTCTCTACAGGAAACCGTTTTAGCTCCAAAATAAATCTAAAAATTGCGTTGATTTCATTTTGGAAATTTCAATCATAGATGGCAAGAAGTTTTTTTCTCCGTCAATCTTCTAGGGAGCATATTGACTTTCCACAAAGCATCAATTGCTTTGTTTCAGTTTCTTTAATCAATTTGATTATTTCAAGCCAAGTAGATGATTAATCTGCTGTGGCTTCCTCCATATGCCTTTTTGAGTAGTGGTGAAGATCCCCGCTAATTGGCGGGTGATCTTTACTTCAGCATTGTAATTTTTTTACAGTAGGTGGCGTATTATTCAGATCATTTGCGGGCAGGTCAGGGGGGCTTCTTCTTTATTTTTTATTAAACATTCGAAACCTCAATTAAATTAATTTTTCTTGGTCATGTCTTCTGCTCTAACCACTACACCACGCAACCCACAGATGGCAACAGGATAGGATATCATAAGTTGAAAAACAGTCTCCTTCTCCTCTTCAGAACCACAAATCCTGCAAGAATCATGCGAGAGAATGCCGAGTCTATCGGCATGCCTCCCAATCAGGCAGTGACTTGAGAGGACCGCAATTGTGCGAAGAATGGCCATGTGACTAAAGGAGAGAAGACATTTTGTATCTCTTTTATCGAGATCGTTCCAACAGAGCCTGGCGATACCGCACGTACCCTCATGCAACCAACATAACTGAGTATCGCCATAGACTAACCGAAGAGTATTCAGCTTAACCGAGACAATCGGGACATCAATGATAGGCCCTCGTTCAAAACTATCGGGCTCAGTACCCGCCCTAGTCAGTTCGTCAGCAATAAAATTACCGATCCCTGTATTCCGGAACCCATATATGAGTTTCCTTCGACTGAGCAGAGATGGACTGGGATAAACGTCGTGGTGAAGCACGCACAGGAGCTAATCTCAGGCCGGCTGTCCGAATTATTTAGAGGATTTTCGGAGGAAATGCCGCCATTTAACAGACACTGCGCAGCTCTCAGTATAGTCAAGACCTCCGCCTGGAACACACGGCAGTGGCCAAGCAACCTATAAAACAGTCTCGTGTCAGAATTCTGTACGAATATACCACAACCTACTTTGTCCTGCATCTTAGAGCCATCTGTATAAACCTCAAGTGTATATTAAAGAAACTCCTGTTTGTTAGGCCAGAATTCTCTCGTAGATAAATCAAAGTCCAGTTTACTATCTATAAAATTATGAAGGACCATATAATCGATGCGAAGATATCTGTGGCCCCCACACGCATAAAGTGGATCAGCTACGTGAAATATGGCTGTAGCATGGTTGCGAATCATGAAATGTCGTAAATTGTGTTATAAACGCCCTACGTAAGATCCAGAAAACTTTAAGCCATCAATTATAGGGGACAAAATACCATACCTCTATAGCTGTAGAAATCAAGTGATGGAAATGGAAATAGTTCAGCGAATGTCCTTGACTGGAGACTTCAAGGCAGAAGGATATAACGCCCAAGCAGCCGATATTCATAAAACATGAAATGAGCTAAAGATACAGGCCTCTGCCAAAATCTGATGGAATGAATTCGTTGAAGCCCTATCTTGCTTGTAGGAATTAAAGTAAATGTAATAGATTTAGGCTTTCGTTATTAGAATCTGTTTTGAACCTTTGACGAAGTGCCTGATTGAAGTAAACGTCAATTGCACTATGCAACAAGCAAAACATCTATGGATAACCACTATACTTTTGTCACGCGCTATGGTCGCCTTACTTCAAAAATCATCAGCATTTCAGGTTCTATGGATAAGTATTTTTTAGATTTTTTTTTTTTTTTTTCTAAAATGTGAGATTTTTGAACTTGATTTTTTCATACATCTTATGATAACTTTGAAATGACTTATTCGATTAGTTATGATATATTTGAGTTCTAAAAATTCACAAAAAATACAAAGCAACAAATGTTTAGCAGTTTCACTATTTATTCAAAAAGTTGCTTTTAATAGAAATAAAAGAAACCATAATTCATGGAAATCAATTGCCAAATATTATACCCAGTTTTTGCTTATGCTGACGATACTGCAATCATCATTTCGGATAAGAATATTAAGCAATCCGCATAAAAGAGGCGACCAAATGGTGTAATGACAATGGGAGTATAATAAACGCGTCAAAGACAAAATTGACACATATAAGACCAAGGCATCTATCTGCTATCATGCTGTATATTAAATTTCATAGTAACGATTGCCTTCCTAAGACAGTTTTGAATCCAAATAGTACGAATGAAACCTGCAGTACTAAAGGATCCGCGATCTAACGTTCTTTTTTTTCAACTAGTGGTTATTTCGTGAATGGTAACACTTGGCTCATGTCTGATTTGACAGATAATTAGTCTTATCCATCCGCTGAACGAATATGGTTGTGTACATGCTTGAACAACGCTGTGAATCTGGGCCTGCGATCGACTTACAGAAGATGTCGAAAAAAAAAACATCTTTTCAGATGAAGCTCATTTTGATCTTGGCGGGTACATTGAAAAGCCGATACACCCAAGACGAATCCCTGTTTGGTGCGGATTTTGGTCCAGAGGCATAATTGGGCCATTTTTCTTCGAAAATGAGCAAGGAGTTGGGCCATGTTGAACGAATTCTTGTTCACCTAAATTGAAGTGGAGGATATTAGCAACATTTGGTTTCAAGAGGACGGCGTTAGGTGCCACACAGCCGAAGCTACACTCGATGTTTTGCGCCCTGTTTTTAAAGATCGCATTATCAGCCGCAGAGCTGATATCGTTTGGCCCCCTCGGAGCTGCGATTTGACACCGTTGGACTATTATTGGTGTGGTGCCGTCAAAGATAATGTTACGCCAAAGACAATTGACGCTTTAAAGGACAATATTCGTGAAACCATTGGTGAAATACAGCTACACACAATCGATAATGTGCTTAAAAATTGGACCGATCGTGTAGGCTACTGTATGGCCAGCCGAGGCAGCCATTTGAATGAAATTATTTTCCATTATTAACCGGAAGGATTGTACTTTCAAATAAAAAAAGAAATTTGAGAAAATATTCAGTAGTTTTTTTATAGCATTTAAAAAAAAAAAAACATTTATTTGGCGGACCCTATATAATACATAAAATATCGCTTACACGACACCCATTACATAGAGTAACATAAGATGTATCAAGCAGCCTCTTCAAAAAGCTCACATTTAAAAAAAAAATATTTTCAAAAAAAATAAACTTATCCATAGAATCTGAAATACTGATGAAATTTCAAGTCAGGCGACCATAGCGAATATTTTTTCATTTGTTTCATTATTTGAAGGGAATAGAAAAATGCAAAAGCAAATGTTTTGAGCATAAAGATAACAATTTATAAAAAAATTAAAGGCTTTTTGCCAAAGAAAAAATACATTTTATATAAAGAAATCATGGAACTATTAAAGTAATTTCTTAAACAATCTCTATATTCATAATATTTAAAATGATTTAGAAATATATTTCATATAAAATTTTTCATACAAAATTTGTTTAAAATACATTTTATAGTTTTATGAATATGGCTGTAAATATAAAATATTCTGATTATGTTTAAATTTCTTTGATAGAACTATGTATGTTTAAATATTAATAATTTTTAATATCTTTTCTAACATTTTGTACAAAACAGATAACAAACTTTCCGGAATTATTTAAAACTTTTCGGAGCGCTTTAATAGTTTTAATTAAAATAAGAGAAAATTATGTATATGATTTGCCTAAAAGCACAACAACATATATTTTTGTTTTTTGTTTTTTGTTTTTTCAAAAATTAAATGTATAATCTTGTTTTATTTTGAAAACGTGTAATTTTGCTTACGTTTGATTTCTTTTCTTTGAGTACAGACAATACAGAAGCAGAAAAAGGAGTTTTTCTTTATTACTCAGAAGAAAAACTTTTACATGCTCGTATGAAACAAAAATATTTTTTATCAAGTTTATGGGTTTAGTTTACAAGAAAAGAAAAAAGAAAACAACTACAGTCAGCAATTTTAATACGAAAGAGTATAGCAGTGAAAACTCTGTGTCACTCTACAACTTCACGCGCTTGGTTGGTTGACGAGATAGGTGACAGTTCTCACAGTATTTTTACACGACCGATGTGGTATTAGATGCAGTCTTAGCCAGGATATAACTCAGGAGGTCATTACCAATAAATAAATCTCTGCTCAGGTTATGCATATATGCTTCGATTTATTTCTTTAACCATTTCAATTGATACCATTATCCTTATAGAGCTCAAAATACCTAATGTAGTGTAGGATATTTACGGAACACAATAAAGAAAAGTTGTATTATATTCACTCATACACACACACACACACACACACACACACACACACACACACACATGCACATTTACTACATCTTTACCAATAAATGCGTAATTTTGGCAAATAAATAAAATTCCTTAAAACAGACAAAAAACTCATGTTTACAGGTTATTCTTATTTGTTTCTTTGTTTGTTTGTTTATTGCTTACCTGTAGAAGCAAAGTAAAAGAAACATAAAAGGATAAACTAATGGAGAGAGAAAAAAAAAACAACATTTAGAAAGCCAAAGGACAACAAAAAGGTGGAAATTTTATAAGAAAACGCAATGCCAACTACATGAACTAGCAAATTACACACACACATACATACACTATCACAAAAATAAATTGTATCCTTAAAATGCGAACTACTACTACTGTTATACAGATTTATAACAAATAAATACATTTCAGAAATAAAATAAAACCAAAGGCAGCAAAACTTAAGATTTGAAAGGTAATATGAATGTGAATTCAAAAAGAATATAAAAAAATGTTAATTTTGTACGAGGGATGTGAAATAAATGTATGCTGAAAAAAAATCAATATATTTTTCTATTTGCTGAAGACATAAATAATTTTTGCAAAATTATCTCTTACACACTAGCTTAGACTAGGCAGGGTTAAACAGCTGTAAGAGATAAGTTAGCAACATCATGTGACTTTTCTAAAAGCAATGACACTTATAAAAAAAAATAAAATAAATACCTCAACTTTCCTTTAATGAACCCTTTTACGAGGTTTCGGATTATATGAAACATTTTGGTATAAAACAGCAAATTAAAATCTTCTGGTTTACTCATGGTTTCAATAGCATGGTTATCGTGCAAAGAATAACTAAAGAATAACTAAAAATGTGTTTAAAAGCATACTACTTCTTCCTCTAAAAACGATATAAAGAAACCATACCTTTACACTAACCCGTACTAGCACATGACCCGCGTACGCACAATGTGTTAATAGAACCATTGGTAACTACGGGCTTAATAAAATTGAAACCCTTCCTAGATATAATACTACCTTGATCAAAAAGTTTTTGGAATAACCCCCGTGTGGCGGTGCCATCGTTCCGATTTGAGTTTTTTTTTACTTTTGTTAAGTTGGTACATTTGTTGTAGATATTCGTGCTAAATCTTAGCGTCATAGCTTGACATTTGCAAAAGCCACGTAGCCAAGAGTACATCTATCTCTATGCGTGTTGGCGATTTTATACAAATTTGACCGTGTTGAGGTCACAAAAGACATGATTTTCGAGATGTGGGTTTACGCGTACGCCACGATATCCAAGCATCAAGCAAGTGAATGGCGTTCACCAAATGAGCCGAGTCCAAAAAAACCACGTCGTTTTCAGTCAAAAAAAGCACGGTTTTCATGGATTACAACGGTGTAGTGAACTTTTGCCAGAAGGCAAGACAGTGAACAAAGAGTATTATTTTTGCGTTACGAGACGTTTGCTAGAAGCAGTTAGCCGAATGATACCAGAATTGTAGGCAGAAAACTCGTGGATTTCTCACCATGATAACGCATCGTCGCACACTGCCATCATTAATCAAAATTTTTTTAAGAAAAATGCAACAAATACCACCCAACAGCCACCGAATTCACCTGATTTGGCTCCTTGTCACTTTTTTCTCTTCAATCGAGTTAAAAAACCATTACGGGGAACGCATTACAGCAGCCGTTTCTAAAATTGTAAAAAATCGCCGACACACATAGAGTACATCTATCTCTATCTCAAGTTATAACTCTAAGTTTTAGCGGGAATATCAACAACAGATGTAACAACTCAATAAAAAAAAAGAACTCAAATCTGAACGATGGGACCGACACACGAGGGTTATACTGAAAACTTTTAGATCAAGGTAGTACATACTGTATTTTTACGCCTATTTTCAATATATCACATGTCTTTTTAGAGGTACATAACTTTGAATTGGCAACGCTGCTTTATTTGACAACCGATTTAACAGCTGATAGTTGCCTTTTGTTTAGTTTTTTTCACATTTCATTATTTCACATAAAATTACAGTTTGGTGTGCTTTATGGGCTGGCAGAGTCATTGGTCTATGTCAGAGATCACCCATGTATCTCTTGTTTGCTACTCATACTCATGAATTTATAAATAAGTACATTTCATTCCAGTTAAGCTACTTATACTCATTCATATTTACAATACGTTGATTTGTAGGCTATAAACTTATTCCAAACTACCGCCAACGCGGCTACAAAACACGCTGGCTTTAACAGCTACAGCTACAAAATACGCATCTGATTTGGCACATTGAACATAATATTGTTACGTTTTTCACTTCTTTAAAACATTTGAGTTCTTTTTAATTGCGTCAAAATAAAATAAAACCACATCTTAATACAGCGACTTATTAACTTGCACTTGTTATTCCTTTATACAACACTTTTATTTACTCCTAAACACGACTTTACTTAATGAGTGCAAAATGATAACTGCTTAACTAATGCATGTCCTTGTTCTTGCTACAATAGTCGAATTATTTCTGTTTTAATTGAAATGTAACACACATATATGGTCGAATTGGCAGTGCTGCCAAATACACAAATAAGTACGGCATTTAAAGAGTGACACCAAAAATACCAAAATCCCGCAGTACAGTTTTAAAAGCGCTTATTATTCTCTTTCAATGGTGCCATCTATATTTTTTTCATCTTGTTAATGTACACATTTCATGTATTGCGTTTTTTAACGCCTATTTCGTGCATCTTATTGTATCGACAGCACTAAACTGGAAATAAGCCTAAGTTGGCTACAGGCTAAAACGGTATGAATAGTATGAGTATGAATAAAGAGTTGTACTCATACTTGAAGCATTCATTCATTTCTCAGAAAATACTCATAATACTCATAAATGTTTCGCATGATTCTTGATTATTCATAAATATTGGCTATTGAAAAGAGTAAAAAAAACACACACAAACACAAAATCTTGTAATAAGTATTAAAATGTTAATATTCAAATCATACACATTTTGCATCGTCTACTCACAACGAGTGCAGATGAGTATGAGTCAATAGCGTCATTAATGCCCATAAGGATTAGAATAAGTACTTCAAGCTCTAGAGTATGAAATCCCATCATTAGCCATTGCAATGAGTATGAATAAGTATGAGTATAAGAATTTATGAATCATGACTCGAGTATACTCATGTTTTTAGTATTAATTGCTGATCAATGGTCCACAAATCTTCAAAAAAATTATATTCGAAATCTTAGTTTTAATGGTGAGTGGCTTAGTGACATAATTAGAAATTTTTTTAAACTTCAACAGGATGGTGCCATATGCTACACAGCACAATTTACAATTGATTTAGTCAAAGAAACTTTTGATGAAAAAGTAATTTTACATAATGATCCAATTAGTTGACCAGTAATATAGTGTAATTTAAAACCATTGGATTATTTTCCTTGGGGTTATGTAAAGTCGCTTGTCTAGCCAAACAAAAATTATTGGCAAAATATGGCCGCAGCAATTGGTGTCACAATGCCATAAGATTTCTATTCAACAAAGCCAGTTTCATTTATATTAGAAATGTTTTTTATGTTATTATAATTTAAACTTGTGTAACTGTAAAAAAACACCCGATATCATTAAAAAATAACATTCTATAGCACTTTTTTAATTTAATTATTATTTTGCTTTTGTAAGTTGCTTTATAACTACAGGCTTTTACTGCGATATACAGCTTCTTCTAATATCAACATTCATCACATAGTTCCGCTTTATCAACACCCTTTTATGGCTTATAGTTCTTTTTAATGATTTTATTACGCTTAAGATAAATCCAGATAACAAGAATTGGGTTGGTTATGTGATTATCTTAAATGACGACAACAATTGTTAAGTAAATACTAAAATGAAAGGCGTTTAGAATTTTTATTGCTTCCCATTAAAATGAAAAAAAACGCCAGATTTACTCCTTTACTCAGGTAAAGATACATTTTATGTTTTTATATTCAGAAAAAAGAACAAAATTAAGACATTAATGAAGAAATTACTGTACTCATATTACTTTCAAACTACGAAATATAACATTTGAAATTAAAAACACCGATAAGGAGTAAATGCGTCGCTTACAAGAGTTTTATTAAAATTTTTTTACTAAAAGACTTTTAGCTCAAAAAAAGAAAAATAATTCAATTTTTTTACTATGCATACGCCATCTTATGACATATGTATACATTGTGTTTAATACATTTAGTGTACATATATGTATTATATAGGAAATGAGATACTGTTACGCCATGTTCACACGACAATGTTTAATCGCAATTCTCTTTCATTCATATTTCAACCCCCAACTATAAGCCAAACTATTTAATTCGCTATACAAAGATTTTAGAGTGAATTACGCTGTGAATTACAAAAAATCAATGTGATCTATGATTTCTTTATCGATTTTTTGCCGTTACCAGCTTTCGAGCATTAAAAACACGCACAAAATTAGTTTTAAGTACAGATCGTTCGATATTTCAATCGAACGACTGTTACGCCATGCTTACACGACAATGTTTTATCGCAATTCTCTCTCTCTCTCTCATTTATGATTCAACCTCCAACTATGAGCCAAATTATTCAATTCGCCATACAAAGATTTAGGATTGAATTACGCTGTGAATTACTAAGAAATCAATGTGATCTATAATTTGTTTATCGGTTTTTTGCCGTTGCCAACTGTCAAGCATAAAAAACAAACAAAAAATGGGTTTAAAAAGAGATCGTTCGATATTTCAATCGAACGACTGTTACGCCATGTTCACACGACAACGTTTTATCGCAATTCTCTTTCATTCATATTTCAACCCCCAACTATAAGCCAAACTATTTAATTCGCTATACAAACATTTTAGAGTGAATTACGCTGTGAATTACAAAAAATCAATGTGATCTATGATTTCTTTATCGATTTTTTGCCGTTACCAGCTGTCGAGCATTAAAAACACACAAAAAATTGGTTTTAAATAGAGATCGTTCGATATTTCAATCGAACGACTGTTACGCCATGTTCACACGACAATGTTTTATCGCAATTCTCTCTCATTCATAATTCAACCCCAACTATAAGCCAAACTATTTAATTCGCCATACAAAGATTTGAGAGTGAATTACGATGTGAATTACTAAAAAATCAATGTGATCTATAATATGTTTATCGGTTTTTTGCCGTTACCAGCTGTCAAGCATTAAAAACAAATAAAAAATGGGTTTTAAATACAGATCGTTCGATATTTCAATCGAACGACTGTTACGCCATGCGACAATGTTTTATCGCAATTCTCTCTCTCTCATTTATAATTCAACCCCCAACTATGAGCCAAATTATTTAATTCGCCATACAAAGATTTGAGATTGAATTACGCTGTGAATTACTAAGAAATCAATTTGATCTGTAATTTGTTTATCGGTTTTTTGCTGTTGCCAACTGTCAAGCATAAAAAACAAACAAAAAAAGGGTTTAAAAAGAGATCTTTCGATATTTCAATCGAACGACTGTTACGCCTTGTTCACAAGACAATGTTTTATCGCAATTCTCTCTCTCATTTATAATTCAACCCCCAACTATAAGCCAAACTATTTAATTCGCTATACAAAAATACGAGAGTGAATTACGCCGTGTATTACTAAAAAATCAATATGGTCTATAATTTATTTATCGGTTTTTTGCCGTTACTAGCTGTCAAGCATTAAAGACAAACAAAAAATACCATAGACAAAGTAAAGTAAACAAACAAAACAATGGCGCATAACTGCACTGATTCCATTTGCTTCCTTTTGCTTGCTCTTCTATTTGTTATAAAAACTAATTTTTTTAAATTATATTTTTCATGATTTCTTTACTTATAACAACAACAAAGAAGAAAAACTTTGTAAACCAAGGACGACATATGAACACGGTAATTCGTACAAGTAATTCAAACATCTAACAAAGTAATTTGAAGTAATTGGCGAGCATGGCATAAGGTTATTTTATTCCAAATAAAAATCACTAACTAATTTGTAATTCATCCTGAGAGAAGACGTCCACTCGTTTTGCTGTTTGTGATGTATAATAACATCATTCAGTGGCTCCAAGGAAGACGTTGTAAATTGTTTTAATAAAGCCAGACAAGCCTATGAACAACTTATTCAAGTGTGGTATTTACTACTTATCTCGGGACAAATCAATTTGAACATATTTAACAGCTGTATGAAGTCTGTTTCACTGTATGAATGTTGGTTACGGAATACAGCTTGCTATGATCTTAAAGCAATCTAAGTTTTTATCAGTAGTTGGCTTCGTCGAATTCTGAAAATCTTTTAGCCAAACTCCAAACGAAACTGAAGTCCGTTGGTGAAAATGGAGATGGATAAGATATGTCTTGCAAAGATCAAAGTCAGACATAACCAGAAACGCATTTGAATGGATTCAGTAGGGCAGCCGCAAAAGAGGACGTTCAAGCCACCCTTGATGGCGAAAGCTGGATATTAAGGCAGACAAAATTGACAAAACATAACACGTGCTAGAATCCCTAACATAAGATGGTAAAGAATGGAAGGTAATCGTTGCGGCATATATTCTCCCTATAAGAATGACAGAATTTATAATTCATCTTCTCATAAAGGGTGATCCAATCAAAATGCAAAATGTTAATCTATAAAAGAGGACTATGAAATCGGTTGTTATTGATGTTATCTGAAATGCGCCAATCGATTTTTTGTAAGCCCTTAAATGAAAGGTGAAATCAATACCAAGGCTTTGGTGTATATGCGGTTTTGTAGGTCCATTGGTTCGCGAGTTTTTGGCATTAGAGTGGACCCCTTTGTATTGCATAAGTTTTACTTGAAAACGAAATTTGTTACAGCATTTAAACTTTGTGTGAATTAGAAAATAATTTTAAAACTGTGTATATAAAAAGCCTATGTTTGTAGAAAGATTTCACATAGTGTGTGGCATCACTATTGTTCAACTGGGCGGTGCCACGCCCACATAATATTTGTATTTATATGTCTTCATCTTTAAAACGGTAATAGTAAATGTCTCTAAATTTGGCGCAAGTGTCTCTAAATTTGGTGGTCAATACAAATCATCATTCAAAAATTGAGTCGAATCGAATAAGTGGGAGTGGCACCTTCCATACAAAGTAAATATTGATTTTTGTACATCTTTTGAACGATAATAATCGGAGATTCTGAATTTGGTGCAAACAACGTCGTGGACAATACCTTGATTTTTGTATATCTTTGAAATGCTAATGGAAAGTTTTGAATTTGGTCTTAATAAATTCGTAGGCAATACACATCTTCAGTGGAAATATGGGCAAAATTAAAAAAGTGGGTGTGGCATCTCCCATACAAATTAAAGATTGATTTTTGTATATCTAGAGAACGAACAGAATGAAAGGTTTTGAATTTGGTCTAAATGACTTCTTAGATAATTCAAACCATCAGTTGAATAGTGGGCGGAATCGGATAAGTGGGCTTGGTACCTCCCATCAAATTAAATAATGATTTTTGTTTGCCTTGCGAATAGTTAGAGTTAAAGTTTCTAAATTTGGTTTAACTTGGCAGTCAATACAAAACCATCAATAAAAAAAAAAAAAAAATTTGCAAGTGTAGGGAACGGTAACAGCTAAAGCTTTCTTTACCAATCCACATTAGTTAAAAAGCAGGTACAACACAAAGGTTCCCAGCAACACAGGAGGGATTACTTTATTTGTAAATAAAATAAAAAATTTTCAGAGAATTATCCTAATATTTTTATTATGATAGAAGAATCTGTGACAATTATGTGAGAAATAAAATATCGGCATACTTATATCCGTTATCATCTGGCGATAGCGAACACCATTCACGTTAACTGCTTGGCCGGCCTTATTTTCGACGAAGAACTGCTTGATGACGCCACAAGCTCAGAAACATTCACTCTTTGTGGATGCATCGACTTTTCAACAATCACTCGTGGATTTTCAGTTGCCTAAATGCGGTAATTCTGTGCTTCGTCACTGCAGATAGTTTTTGTTGTAAAGTCACCATTCACTTCTGCTTGTTCAACCAACCATTTGGCGTATTGACGCTTGAAATAGTCAGTAGGTTGAGTAGTTGAGTCAATTGAATTCAAAATTCGCATTAGTAATGTTCATGAGATGTTCATTTGTTGGGCACGACGAAGAGCCCAGACTTACGGCTCTTCTGTCACACTATCGTGAACAACAGTAATATTTTCCTCAGAACGAACAAGACGAGCATGTACCGGTGTTTCCACATTTTTTACAGACCCGGTTTGCTGAAATGCATGAAATGCATTTTGATTTATACGTATTGGTATCAAAATATTCAGTTTTTATTTATAAAAAATTGTTGATTTAGGATCTTCAAACTTCATCCTCAGACCTAATATACCTTTACCATACATACATACTTGGTTGATATGGTATTATGGGTTTGCACTTCCAAATGTTAATTGACAATAAATTTTTATTTGAATTGACATTAAGTTCCTGTTTTGTAATAAAAAAAAAAATCATGTAAATGAAACAACAGTTCCCTTAAAATATATGCGAAATGCTATTCTTAGGACAAACAGATATTTTATATTTTGGATGGGCAAAACATAGAACCAGAAAATACTTTTCAAAATTCTTTACACTTTTTTCAATTCAAGTTTAAGATTTTTATTTACAAGTCTATAATAGTGTAGTCAGGCAAACATTTTTATTGTTAAAGAAAAGAATTTAAGGCCAATGTGCAATTTTTTAGTGCAATTTATCAGGTGTACCGGTATGAAGTTATTGTCAAGTTACAAATGTCTCCATAGAAAACATTTATTGTAAATAAACCCTAATTTGAAATCTGTCAAACATATTCAGTATACATCAAATCAGTGATCCATCATATTTTTTTCACCGTGTTAAAGATGGCGAAAATGATGGTTTGCGAAAAGCGTTAATTTTTTGTTTTCATTTGAAGAAAAGTGCATCGCATCGAATGCTTATCGAGTCATTTGGTGATCATGCTCTAAACGGAAAAAAATCAGGGTTTAATTCGGGACAACCATCTACTTTGGCAGCAAAACCAGTTCGTTTTGGCAGACAATGCTGTGTATTTGGTGGAACCAGAATGGTGTGGTGTACCACGAGCTCCTGAAATCTGGTGAAACCGTTAATACAGATCGCTACCGAAAACAAATAATCAATTTTAACCATGGTTTGATCCAAAAACGTCCAGAATGGGCCTCAAGGGCCCAGCAAGGTAATTTTACAATATGACAATACACCTGCACACAAAGCAAAACTGGTGCAGAATACAATCAAAGCATTAGGCTGGGATCGGCTACCCTCACCTGCCGTATTCAGTATGTTTGGCTCTTTCCGACTACTATTTGTTTCCTTTGATGGTACACACATGGGCTGAGCAGCATTTCGATTCCCAACAGGAGGTCGAAAATTGGGTGACTAATTGTTATGTTTCAAAACCCTATAAATTGCCTGAAATATGGTAAAAATATTCAGCCCGCAATGGCCAATACTTTAATAAAATGTTTTTTTTTACTTTCCCATTAAAAACTCGTGTTTTACTTTCACAAAAAAGCGCTCAGTTCATGTCGGTACACCGGGTAAACTCAATTACTGCATGCAGTACACTAGTTCGTTCCACACATACCACAGAAGACGAGATAATTGGGTATACAAGTTAATAATGTCGATTTGGACATCATATGGCATAACTATCACGTATGGTTTGTGTCAATAATAACAAATATGGTATTTTGGAGGGTAAGCATCTGCCAAAGTGCAAACACAGATTTTTTCAATCGCTATAAAAATGTGGAATTTTGTGCTGAAAAAAGATGTTTTGCGGGGAAATCTGATAACCTGCTTTCATGTGAAGAAAATGACTGTTGTTGGTAGAAACTTACGGTAAAAATGCACCAACTTTAAAAAACTTGTGAATGATGGTTTGTGCAATTCAAAAGTGGTGATTTCAACGCAGAAGACAATGAGAGGCCTTGTTAGCCGAAAAAGTTTGAATATGAGAAATTACTCGACGAAAACTGTTGTCAAACGCAAGATGAACTTTCATTATCATTGGAAGACACACAACAAGCCATTTTCCTACGTTTAAAAGCATTGAAATTCATTCAAAAGCAAGAAAGTTGGGTCCCATATGAACTGAAGTAGAGAGACGTTGAAAGGCGATTTTGTATTTCGGACATGATGCTTGAACGCTATAAAAAGAAGCCATTTTTGCATCGTATTGTTACTGGTGACGAAAATTAAATACTGTTACGAAAATGAAGTTTGGGAACAACTGTCGTTTGTTACATCGCTAAAATAAATGAACAAAAGCTGCAAGAACAACTATACGTGCTGTTTGCAAATAACCAAATCTAAACAACAACAGTAATTAAACAGCAATGAAAACAAGTAACAAACAATAAACAAGCAACAACAAACCCTAAGAGCTGAAAGAGGTAAATGTTTACATACGCATGACTGCAAAAGAACTGAAAAGAAATTAAAAGAAAGAAATGGAATCTACCTGAGATATCATGAGGTTCGAGCGCTTTCGATGTGTTGTTTACTCAGTCATATAAAAAGCACATCGATGCGAACAAGATTCATTTTAAGTAAAGTAAACTCAGCGAACTTGGTTTGAACTCAGTGTAAGAGAGTTTAATGTGGTTAAACTCTGGTTGAAGAGGTTGTGATCGAATCTAAGTTGTAACCACGATCGGATTGGAAGATCTTAAGTAGAAAGATCTGTCAAGTAATTGTTGTTGTTTACAAGATTGTAAGCAGACGGAGTAATTAAGAATAAAAATTGTTATTGCCTGTAAAAAGGTTACAAGCAGTGGTGCACAAAACTGTGTTGAATAAAGAATTTATTTTATTTTAACTACAATCTACGAACTTATAAAAACATGTTTTTAAAAAGGTAACAACGTAATAATACATTAAGAAAACCCCAAGCTAAATAGTCATAGGTAAAGCCCGGCCTACCAGCCCAATCAACGTCGAAGCCGAATATTCATGACACCAAGGTAGTGCTCTGTATTGGTGGGTGTTTTGTATTTTTTATTGAAATCAGGTCAGACGATCACAGGGGACCTGTGCCTAACACTATTGATTCGTTTGACAACCCTCGTTCCATCATGACAACCCTCGTCCACATGTTGTAAGACCGATCAAAACGTATTTGGAAAACAGTGAATGGGAAATTTTGGCTCACCTGTTTTATAGCCTAGACCTTGCCCCTTCTGATTAGCATTTGCTTTGATCGATGCAGAACGCCCTTATGGAAATACGCTTCACTTCAAAACAAGGTACCATAAATTGGTTTGATTCATTCTCTACCTCAAAACCGTAGTAGATCTTTTGGCACAGAATCCACATCCTACCAGAAAGATGCTAAAAGATGGTGGCTAACGATGGACAATATCTTGAATAATGTACCAATTTATTTTGTTACTATAATAAATGCATTTTTCAAGCAAAATTATCGACATTATTAACTTGTATACCCAATATATGGAATCGATGACCAAAAAAACTACGATTTTATAAAATTTTTAATACCTTCGTCCATTGCTGAAAATTACTGCTTTTCGCTTTCCATCACCAATAACACTTGTTTAGTACTGTTTCAATAAAAGTTGTGTATATTTAAGGTTCGCTGGGCTTATTGTCACCTTTTTCTGAAAAAGTCCTTTTTTCCATTGCTGAAAATTTGTGCATTCATAAAAGGGTAATGTAAGTGCCCAAAGGACAATGCAATGCAAGTGTATTACTTCCTAATTGCTTTTGAGGTGTTCTTATTGCTGAGATTCTAACAAAACAAGACCAATGACTTGACCACAAGCATGCTTTTTGAAATTTAGAGTCTATTTAAGGAGTAACAATATTGAAGGGTTTTTTTAATGACACACAGATATAGAAAAAACAACATTTTGAGCACAATTCATATATTTTTTGTTATAAACAAAACGTCCTTTTAAAAAAGGATTTTTGCAATTAACATTGCATATTAAAAACCATGACTTGTCATTGCAACACAATATTCGTTTTTTATTTTTATTTATTTTTTTTTCCTTTTTACTAAAAGAAAATAATCTCTCTCTGCTCATTAATATCTGACTGTTGCCCATACTTACCATGTAACGGTTATCCTTTTACATACCCTATGTTTGAGAACAACGCTTATGAGGCTCATGTTTATGCATAAATTCACTAATGGATCACAAGTGTTCACTGACACATGTTTAGTTTTTTTGTTTATACTTCCTCTTATCTTGGCCTTCTCGCTTGTCAGCACCTTTTAACCGCAAACTATAGGGAATATAATTAACAAATAGCCACTGCATACTTACTTTGCTCAAACATAGAAACTTAGTTAAAGGAAGAATGTTGAAAGGAATTCAAATGAAAATTACTTGGTGGTATCAAACCACATAAGGCATTGCTTTATAGGCAATGTATTTCAAGAAAAACCAAAAACTAAGAACATGTTTTAATTCCCTACTAGAACAACTCGATCACAGACATTGTCCAGTTCAATATGTTGGTATTGAATCAAACTCGACGAGAAGGCAGTTAAGCACATTAGTGGCCAATTTTATAGCATGTTTACACAGGACTGCGAATTACTTAGTTCGCTGTTTGAATAATTTATATGAATTACCCCGTTCACATGACATGTTTGTAATTTGTTTCGATGGTTCTTATTATTTTTGGTGATATTTTTGTTTCTTTAATTTGTCGTCCATAATGTAGTGGCGAAAAAATGCATTTGATAATGACAACAAGCGAATTTATGATCCAAATTCGATGGAATTGGTTTCGTTTCAGTTTCTCAAAAGTCGTTTTTGCGAAAGGGGTTTTACAAATTCTATTATCTTCGTCTTTGTTTACGTACTTACTTAGATTTGTTTTGGAAAATAAGAAATACGGAAGGAACGGCTGATTCTTTAACGGCTTGGGTATTGAAAATTGAAAAAAAATAAAAATAGAAAATTTGCAAAAGTGAATGAAATATTATTTGGGACGAGAAATTGATACCTCCATTTACTTTTGATAGGAGCCCGGCTGTCTTACGAACTAAACGAAAACAAAAAAGAAAATCGTGTTCAAACTGCTTATGAGCATCTTGCCCGCCATCGAGCAACATGCGGTCATAAACAATGGCTTTCGTACCGAATGGTTGTGAGAGGTGAAAAATGATGCCAATACACAAATATTAAAAGCCGAAAATCAAGCCTGACCACCCATAGAGCATCATGATCTCCGTTCTATGGCAAAGTGTAAATGGCCGAAATAAAATGCCCCAGTCAACAACAAACTCTACATAGCCCAGTTACACCGAATGAAGAAGGTGGTGTATGTTGCACAACTCATCAAATTTAAATTTCAAGGCCAGGAATGAAAGATTCTACAGCATCCGCTGGATTCTTTGAAATATGAATCGACGAATTACTATCTCTTTCGCTGTCTGGCGTACCATATGAGGGTCATTACCTTCGAAAATGAAGAGAAACTTACAAGATTTTTGGCGGAATGGTATCGACAAATTAGTTGACTGCTGGAAAGATGTCGTAAATTCCAACAACGGATACATTCCTTTCTCTCCTTTTTGGTCTTAACGACTGAAAGTCGATCTGAGCCTAAAGATGAACAGAGCACATCCATTCGTAGGTTGGTTCCTTATTGAGCTGAATGTGAGCTGCCATTAATTCGCCAAACGTGTCTGTGCATTTGTTGGACTTTAGAGCTCTTACAGAGGTGACGTGATGTAGTGATTAGAGTGCATGCATACGTCACAAGCTGCCCAGGTACGAACCCCTAGCAGAGGACAAAACGCAAAAAAAATTGTTCTTTGTTGTTCACAATGGGAGCATCAGTCAACCATTCCATACTAACACTGGGGTAACACCATCGTACTGGATGAGATCATGTGTGAAGAAGGTAAAGGTTGAGCAAATTTTAACTACGGAAGTAAATTGACTTGAAAACCTTTTTTTTCGACAAATTCAGTTTTTTCATACCAATATCAAATAGAAATAAGAAATATGATGTGGGGCAAAGGTCCACCTCCAGCACGTCGGCAGATTTTGCAACAAAACTTCGCTTATCTCGTCAATACAGCGCCAAATTTCATTTTTCAGGGTGTCGTGTGTGTGGTTTGTTCACGTAGACCAAGTCTTTCCAATGGTGCCAGAGAAAATAATCCAGCGGCTTTAAATCACGAGAACAAGGCGTCCAATTAACATCGAAAAATTTCTCATACAATAACTGAATTCTTTGACTGGCTGTGTGACTTGTTGCGCCGTTCAGCTGAAACCAAAGTTCACTGATATCAACATTAGCCAATTGTGGCCACAAAAAATTGGTTATCATGATTTGGTAGCGCAAAGAATTCACAGTGACGGCATTTCCTTGCTCATTTTCGAAAAAATACAGGCCGGATGAAGCTACCTAACCACAAACCGTACCATACGGTTTTCTGAGGACTGTTTGTGGATTTTGTGAGACCCATATATGACAATTTTGTTTATTTACATAACCGCCTAATTGAAAATGGGTTTCATTACTAAAGATGAGCCAATTCACAAACTTTTGATGCAAACAATGGTCGGTTGGCTTTAATCCTTGAAAGACTTGCACTTTATAAGCGTGAAGATGAAGATTTTTAAGCAAAATGTTGCGCAAAGTTCCTTTGGTGATGCCCAATTTTTGCGAACGTCGACGAGTTGATGTTCCAGGTTCATTCTGAACACTTTGCTGTACAGCGGTTATGTTTGCATTACTACGGCCTCTACGAGCGTATTGATCTATTGTTAGCAACAGCACTGTCAGTTTATTTAGTGATTAAATTCCGCACAGCGGTCTCGGAAGAAGCCTGATTAGGAGGAATTTTACGAAGTGATGCAAAAAATTTTTACCATTTTGATAGTAAATTTTTACAATTAAAATTTTTTGTTCAAGAGTGTAGCGTTCCATAGTTAAAATTTCCCAATTTTTTTAATAAATAAGTGTCAAAGGCTAAACGTTCAATTCATGACATTTTATCATTTGACAATTTACTTCCTAATTTGCCCAACCAGTACAGGTTCAGAAGGACTGACTGCCTTGGATAATCTAACACCCTTTCACGAATAGCGGTAATGTTAATGATTGAACTAAATACTATTGAAAACTTATCTTAATGCATTTGCCGTTCGGAGCCGGCGTTAAACTGTAGGTCCTTTTCAATGAGCCTGAAAATAGAATCGGGTGCAGTTCATTGACTGAGAGAAGAATGATTGAACTGGGAGTCCTTCCACGTTGAGAAAATGGTTGATTGTCCTGAACCATTAATTTCAAATTTAATTATTTAACACTGAAGTGTATGAGGTGAAATGCTATCACATCCGTAAGACAGATGCAACTTGCAATTTTTGCTTTAATGAACACACATTTTAATAAAAAACTTTTATTATTTATGCACAGCGCTCAATCCAGATGACTGAATACTTATTCGTAACAACAGATAAGATAGATGTTAGCAAAATAACAAAACATATCAGTAAAAATAATGGTATATATTGATTTTAATACTCGCAGTATCACTATTACTTCTTGCAAATTATATTTCTAAGTTTCTCTATTTCCATTATCAGATAGTAAACCTTCTACTTCTACTTTTCACAGCTGTTTCACAGCCACTCAAGTGCTCGATTGTTTATTGCATGCAGCAGCACCATAATGTTAACAACTTAGCAAAGACTTTCCATACATGGCTGTTTATTTATTTGCTCTCATGGCTGTTGTTGTTGGTGTTGCAAAAAATAAAAGAAACGGTCTCTTGTGCATCTGGTCTTTGTGGAAAATTTAACCAACATGCTAAGCATAATTTTTCGTGCTTTTTTTTCTAAATTTTCCATGCACCACTACTCGTGAAACTCATATAAAGACGTGCAACAATATTTTACAGTTTTTTAATGGTTTTTTAAGTGAATTTCTTTTTAGACTTTCTTTTGTTTTATTTTTCTCTTTCTCTCTCTATCTCTTATCACTCCCATTTTTTTGCGGCTACTGTTTACCACATCTGCTCACACCTTTGTTTGGTGGGGTGCAAAATATGGCAGAAAATTATAATGAAACAAAAGCAAGATGCTTTGAAAATAATAAAGGGTCCGCCATCTAACGTTTTTTTTTCAACTAGTGCTTATTTCGTGAATGGTTACTCTTAGTTCATGTCTGATTTGACAGATAAATAGTTTTATCCTTCCGCTGAACGAATATGGTTGTGCGATCGACTTAGAGAAGATGCCGATTTTGCCAAAAAACATCATCTTTTCAGATGAAGCTCATTTTGATCTTGGCGGGTATGTAAACAAGCAAAATTGTCGCTTTTGGGGCACAGAAACCCCGCACGCATACATTGAAAAGCCAATACACCCAAGACGACTCACTGTTTGGTGTGGATTTTGGTCCAAAGGCATAATTGGGCCATGAGCAAGGACTGGCCATTACAGTCAATGGTGATCGCTATCGGGCCATGTTGAACGAATTTTTGTTCACAAAAATTGAAGAGGAGGATATTAGCAACATTTGGTTTTAACAGGACGGCGCTACATGCCACACAGCCGAAGCTACACTCGATGTTACACGCCCTGTTTTTGAAGATCTCATCATCAGCCGCAAACCTAATGTCGTTTGGCCTGCGATTTGACACCGGAGCTGCGATTTGACACCGTTGGACCATTATTTGTGGGGTGCCGTCAAAGATAATTGTTACGCCAATAAGCCAGAGACAATTGACGCTTTAAAGGACAATATTCGTAAAGCCATTGGTGAAATACAGCTGCACACAATCGATAATGTGCTTAAAAATTGAACCGATCGTGTAGGCTACTGCATGGCCAGCCGAGGCAGCCATTTGAATGAAATTATTTTCCATTATTAACCGGAAGGATTGTACTTTCAAATAAAAAAAGAAATTTGACAAAATATTCAGTAGTTTTTTTTAAAGCATTTAAAAAAAAAAATTATTTGGCGGACCCTTTATTTTGCCTATGGGAAACCGTTAGCGTATATATGTATTTATCCTACATGCCATTAATGTTTTTGTTGTGGCAAAGTGGTGAAAATTGTATATATTTTTCTCTTAATTTTCTTTTTAACCAAAACAACATCAGCAGCATATAAACTTCTTCCTTCTCTCCCCTATTTTTGCCATATCACACCTTATAAAGAAACCACTTTGTATGTGAGATCTAGATCCGTTTTCACAGTTCAATTTTTCACATTAATTCTGTTCTCTACTACTCTTGCTCTTCTTCTCTTTCGTTTTGTTTTTTTTCACCTGTTTATGCACTGCTAACCGCATGAGAAAATTTATGCAACAGCACAACACATTTTGCTACTCATAATAGCAATGAACCGTTAAAAAATGAAAACCAATTTAAAAATACAAAAAAAAAATCTTACGTATAAATTGTACAATAACAACAACAACGACAAAAATAAAATAAATATAATAATCTATGAGAGTATGTGTGTTAATAACTACAAATGTATGTATGTGTATGAGTATACGTAGGTGTTGGTAAATATGAGTATGAAAACATTGATCAAAAAGAAGTACATGGATGCCTCCACTCACGGTGGTGAAAATACTAAAACAGCATAGTAAAGGAAATATTAACAGGATTTGCTGAAAAATTGAGAGCCTGGCTCTCTTATATGCTTAACGAAAATAAAAAAGAAAATCGTCTGCAAATTTCTTATCAACATCTTGCCCGCCATCGAGAAACATACGAAATCGAGAAATAATGCTTTTTGTATGGAATCCTCATGGTAGATGAGAATTGATGCCAATACATAAGCACCAAGCGAATACAGAAATGCTTAACTTCGGTATATAAGCCAAAGCAGAGAATCAAACTTGACCTTCATTCAAAGTAGCCAAAACTCCATAATGAGTACGGAGAGCAAATTATTAATGCTCGAAAGGAATGCCGCAGTCAACAAAGAGACTTACATAGCCAAACTACACCGCAATAAAAGTGGATAAATAATGACAAAGACAATTCGAAGGTCTAGAATGGAAGATTCTTCAGCACCCGCTGTATTCTTTGAACCTTACACCGACTCATTACCATATTATTCGCTCTCTTTCGAACCATACGAGGGTTATTACCTTCAACAGTGAAATGGACTTTAAAAGCTGGCTCAACAACTTTCAATACCAGACCGCAAGAACAGGAAGTGTAATTTTGTCGTCAATTGCAACAGCGATTACATCGCTGGGAGTTTTTCTGGATATCGTGATGGTTTTCAATATCATACAACCTAAGGAAATCCTGAGAACGCTATGCGATCTAGAGGTAAATAGTTCTGTAACAGAGCTGATTTTGAAGATTAGGAGAAACGTCAGGGCCGACTGAGCACGGCTATTGAAATGAATGTCAGTAGAGGAATACCTCAGGGGGTAGCTTAACTGCACTAATGTGGTTGACCTCGGTAAACAGACTGCTTTTGGAATTGGAGCGGGCTGGGTAGAGAGTTTTTGCCTACGCGGATTATATTGCTGTAAGCATTACAGCTAAAAGTCATAATCTGATGAGCATGCTTAATACGTGCGTTCTGAGTATAATATCGAGCTGGGCTGCCAAATGCAGCCTGTCTTTGAACACACTTAAGAACTAGCTTCTCGAAAGATCCAATGTGAATAAGACAGTAATAAAAGCGTCGATTGATTTATACTGCTGCAGGAGGGCTATTGGCCGACTTTGGAGACTCTCTTTCTCTCGGAAGGGCACAATGTGGACTTATACAGCTATAGTCAGACCAATACTTTCCTATTGTATTGTAGTTTGGTGGAAATCTCCGCATAGGAATACCTAGAAAAAAGCGGAACAAGGAAGGAGGACACGAAAAGTATCCGCTTTTTCATGGATGGATAGTAGGCTATGCTGTCCATTATTCTGATGTCGAAATCAGCAGGATGCCAGGTCACTGCAATGCGTTTCAGACAGATGCTGTGACATATAAAAAAATAGTATCACAACGGTTCGAAAAGTTTGCATTTGTGCGAACAGTCAGACCACTATTCAATCATTAGGGACAATGTTTATTAAGTCATTGACTGTAAAGAAATTTCACTCATATCTAGGAGTGGTGGCTGTATATTTTGATATCAATTTTATTTAAATGCTGGGTCACAATGATATTCCGGGTAACTGTGTAATGGATGAGCTGACTAGACAGGGCACTATGGCTAGGATTCTTTCGGTGACAGAGAGATTTCGTATACCGATGTCTACCTGCCGTCTGCGTATAATATCTTTGGTCCGATAATATCTCTGTTTAAAGGTAAAGGCAGGCTACAACTTGTATACAGGCTAGAACCCTCTGGTCGAGGGGAAAAGGCTTAGGCAGCTGCTTAATTTACCGAGAGGCAGGATGTCTGCGGTATTGGGAGCACCTACAGGTCATTGACTGGTGGCGAGACACGCCCTTAGGTTAGGCCATAGGGGCTCTGTCTTATGTAGGTGCTACCAGTATTGGGAGGAAGTTGAGGAGAGCATAGAACATTTTCTTTTGGAATGCACGGGGTTCAGGATACTCAGTGGACTTATTATTATTATTGGGGTTTTTCGATAAATTACTATAGGGGTGATAAGCAACTTCATAGAAGGAGCGAACTGGCAGCAACTAATCAGGCTATTGAAGGAAAGCTATGGGTATCACAATGGGTTCTATCGAGCCTCAGTGTATTGGATGTTTGTCCGGCGGCTACACTTAACCTAATCTAACTGAATAGCGGATAAAAATTTCCTTCCCTTTATAGTCTTTACGACCGACGCTCAATTTAAATCTAAAGATGAAAAGAACGCCATTTATTCCTGCCCTCTTCAACCAAACGCCAATTGGGATTACTAAGTGCTTTCAAATGTTGTTGCAACTTATCATTGCAACAAAAGTTAACCCCCCTTTTTCTAAATTTCCATCCATTCATCATTGCTTTCTTCCTTGTATGGCCTTAAAGCTAAAGCGTCATTACCAATTCGCAAAATGTGTCCGTGGTTAGTCGTTATCATGCAGACAACACAACCAACCCAGGTTCGAATCCCCATCAGAGAACACTACGAAAAAAAAATTAATTTCAGTTTCTTCTTCCAGACAAATCCATTTAAAAAAGAAGCCCCTCTGACCTTTCATCTTACCTCAAGTGATGATGACAACCAATCGGACGAATATCACCTACATACTCGAAAAAAATTACAATGCCAGGTAGGTACCACCACCACCACTTAACAAGGATCTTCACCACTAAACATTTATATGCAAACATTATGGAGTATACTAATCATCTACTTAATTATGAAACTGATTTATGAAACTGAAACAAGGCAAGGAATACTTCGTGGCAAGCCAGTATACTCCCTAGAATAGTAACGAAAATGAAAGAAAAAAGGCTTCTCCAGAAACTAAATATCTGAGCCATTTACAATCGATGTGGGGGTACGCCACGGTGTGTTTTATCATCAAACCAATCCAAACAATGTGGTCCCAAATAGCATTCAATGTAACTCCTTCCCTTTGATTACGCCAATGATATATGTTTGTTATCATCACATAGTTTCCAGAACATTATGAATAAAATATAGACGCTACATGCAAGTGCACACAAAGTCATACTAAGTACACATCGACAAGGCAAAACTAAAAAGATTCCACAGACACATCTTGCCTCACTCTAAAAACAGCACCATTCTGTCACCTCGGTTGTACAAACAAACCTACAAACCAACAAGCAATCCAATACGATGTCCTGAGAAGAAAGTTTGAAAGTTTTCAGGGTTTTCATTAGACTAGGAAGTCTCTCATTAAGACCGTTGGTTATCAAGCTTGAGAAGGGCATAACATCATCTTAGCTCGTACAGCTATATAAGGCTGTAAATCATGCGTAGAATTGTTCTCTCAATCAGTGCCAAGCGAATAATAAGCGAATAAATAATTGCTATTGATTAAGCTACGAACTGCTTGTGTTCAAATTTGTAGAAATGACTGAATGGTAAGAGATTGATATCAAGCGAATGGGTTATCATTAAAAAACGTCTTTACAAAATCTTATTATCATCTCTCTTAAACAACACCGAAAATCGTGTAAAACCCCATATACAAAAAATATTTCCTCTCATGCTCTTCATTTCTCCTGCTTGCAGCAAAAATTCACCATAAAACTTAAAACGTAATGTGTATGTCTGCTTACACAAACACGGACACGCGTACACATTTTTTTTTTTTTTTTTTTTGTATTCCCAATGCCTGGCTATAAACAGGAAATGCCCTCTGGCTTACGTGCAAAAAATATATTTAACGGAAGTGCACAGTTGCGTTTTCCGTAAAATGGTAACACTTACATATACTCACCCACATACACATGATTATACATGTACTAAATTTGTGTGTGTGTGTGTGTGTGTGTGTGTGCATGCGTGTGAAAATAAGTGAAAATGAAGTGTGTAGTAACGTATGTAAGTGGGTTGTTTGTATATCACGAGAAAGATAGAGAGAGAGAAAGTGGACATAAATAGCGCTGTATTGTCTGTGAATACAAAATTTTAAAATCGCTATTAAATGTAACAACAGCAGTAATGACAGTAACAGTAGCAGTAAGTGTTTATTTGAAAATACACATTATAAGTGCAATTGTGTGTAACTGACTACAACAATCATTGCACTCATGCAAGTGGCTTAACAAATGAACGAAAACCCCCCAACAATTTTGTTTTTGCCAGCCTTTTCATCGAGCAATTGAGAGTAAATTCTTGTATATGTTGTAGCTATTCAATCGGGTGATTTCCTGCTCACCCCTTGGCTAAGCTTATGGAGCTTTCGTTTGCTTTCTTTAAAACTTTAGTTTTCATTTTCACAAATTATTTTTATTGTAATAATAGTAGCGCTATACGATTCATACTTGCACATGGGAAAGTAGTGTTTATTTTTCAGTCAAACTTGTATTTTATTTATTGTTGCTTCAGTTGTTCTATCAGGTGCACCATTTAAAAGTTTAAATTCAAAAATGCAATAAAAAAAATTTATTTTTGTGTTGTGAAATATTATTTCATTCATATGGCTGCCGCGGCTGGTCTCATAATACCTCATTCGATGGGACCAATTTTCGAGAACTTTTTCGACTTTATAGGATCGTATCTCGGCAATGGCGTCACGAATGTTGGTCTGCAAATGCTCAATTGTATCTGTCTTTAACGGCGCCCCACATAAAATAGACCAACGGTGTCAAATCGTAGCTTCTTGGCGACCAAGTGAGATCACCATTTCGGCTAATTAAACGACCATCAAACGTTTGACGCAATAAATCGATTGTGGCATGAAGTGGCAAGTTGCACCATCTTGTTGTAACCAAACATCGTTCACATCAATACCATGAAGAGCGGGCACGAAAACATCGGTTATCATGGTGCGATAGGTGTCTCCATTGACCGTAATGGTTGCAATGTCCTCATTTTCAAAAAACTATGGACCAATGATGCTTCTGCTCCACAAGCCGCAACAAACACTCACTCGTATTGGGTGCATTGGCCTCTGTAAGACCACGTTTGGGTTTTCTGATTAAAGTACCCACCAAAATGAAAATGAAGTTCATCCGAAAAGATGATTTTTTTTGGCAAAATCGACATCATCAAGCAGTTTCGCGTTGGTCCATCTAGCGAAGTGAAAACGAAGCGCATGGTCATGCGGCTTCAACTCTTAAATCAATTGAACTTTGTAAGGCGTCATCACGAGATTTTCGCAAAAAAAAATTTTCGCAAAAACGAAATGTTAAATTCTTGATAACTATGTCGAGTTGAAGTTGATGGATTCTCACGCACACCATAGCTTCGATATTTTCGGGTGTACGCACTGTAAGAGCACGCTTACGTCTTGGCGCTTCAACACTGAAACCAGTTTCATGAACTTTAGCAATAAATATGCGTATACCGGGCTCTGTGTATCCTTCTCTGCGTCTAAATTTTATACGTCATTTTGGAAATAAATTTCCAATAAATCCCAATGTTGCTCAAGCATAAATCGATTCATTTCGTTCAGTGGTGATAATATACTAAATTTTGTGTCAGAATAGAATGACATGCGTATTGCCAGATTCGAATTAACCACTGGTTCAATTTTAAGCCGATAGATGGCCCACCTGATATTTTTAATACATTTTTCTTTAGCGTTTGTTTTTGCTCTTCATAAGTAGTTAATGCAGCAGGTTTGAAAAACAACATGCAGTTCAAGCCACTTTTTTAATTGTGTTTTTTCAGTAAATTGATTCATAAGCTGGCCATTCTTGGTGTGGCTTAAATTTTGTATTGAAATTAGTTTAGTGAGGAAGACATGCAATATTTGAAATAGTTTTCAGGAAGTTAGCTTTTTTAATAAAAACTATGTGGGATAACTCTACTCGATATTCCATCATAGGTTTTTTATTATATATTTTCAGTATTTCGTATATTGATTTAGGGCATCATAGCGTCTTGCCTCATGTATTTTGTTACATTAAAAATCCCTCCAACATCAAACATTAGAAAGTGAAATTAATTTTTGAATTAGAATTTTCATTAAATTTTCTTCTCTGCGTATTTGAAATCCAACAGGATATTAAAATAACACTTCGAGAAACTCTCTGCAACACTCATACAAAATGATTAATTACATTGTTTTTTTTTTTTTTTTTGTTTTTTTTTTGAATAAATGACACCTTTGGGAAATTAAATCCAGCTTTTGATGTTCATTACACTTTCCTTAGCCACAGAAACCACTTAAATGCTGCAACAAAATGAATTCAAATTTAAGAATGAAATGAAAATAAAAAAAGAGAAAAAAACATTTTGATTTCACTTGTTTTCTTCAAACTTTTATTTTAATATTTTTTTACATTTTTTTTTTAAATTTTTTATTTCAAATAATATGACAGCATTAGCATAGGATTTATTTGTCAATTACGCTCTAAATTAATCTCATGTTGAAGTTTGGAGGTAAAAAAAATTATTCATTTCGATTGGGGCAACTTTTTTTCGTTACTTTTTCAAAAGCAATTTCAATAATAGCAGTAGTTAGCATGCATACAGTATAGAGAGTTTTTTGCACTCTACGACTCTAAATAAAGTTTTGAATCAAATGCACAAAGAACGCCTTCGTTGCCCTTTACACTTGCAAAAAAGTGTTGGTGAAGAAATGGGTCATCAGGCCGAAGATGACTCATTGGATATACACGGTTATAGTCAAAGCTTTTCTGGCCTATGGATGCCTTGTATAGTGCGAATTGCTTTGCAAGGTGTATAATCTTAGCCTACCAGGTATAAAGTTTCGCTGGCATTATTAACACAGAAGCATGGAGGCTGGTTCAAGTCAGCGTCTACAGGTGATTCCATTGTGGATCACTCAAAAGTGCTGACAAGTTTTGTAGACTTTGGGAAAATTGACTACACAGTACCATACTAAGACTTCTCAATGAGCGAATGGTGTGATACGCCTCAGATCAGATCTGAGAATCTGATCAGATCTTCACGGATTATTCTAAGTTAAATGGAGCGGTGGGTGGAGGTATTATTTCGGAGTCAGCGAATATTGCTCACTCTATAAAGTTACTGGACCACTGTAGCCTTTTTCAGGCAAAAGTATCAGCCGTACAAGCTGCTTTGATGATCATTAGAAAAGACAACGTCTCCAGGAGAGATATTAGCATACTTCCAGATAGTCAGCCGGCTGTAAAGCTCCATGACCTCATGTTGACCTCAAGAACAGTTATAGATTGCCGCATATCCCTCAACGAATTGGCTGAGCAGTATGATATTCATATTATATGGGTACCGAGTCACAGTGACAGCTTCTGGCCAAAGATTGATATCAAGCTCACAAAAGATTTGCTAAGTCGCTAATAAAGCACACTCAGCGTAGTTGTCAGTCTCAATATTGGGCACGTATCGGGTGGGCCATCTATCGGCTTAAATTTGAACCAGCCGTTCTGGCAATACTTACGTCATTCTTTTACGTCACAAAATTCAGTATTTTATCTCCACTGAACGAAATTAATCGATTTACGCTTGAACAACGTTGGGATTTATTGGAAATTAATATCCAAATCAAAGGCAATTGTACAAAAATGTCGTACAAAATTTGGTCGCAGAGAAGGACCAACAGTGTCTGGTATAGCAAGTTTATTGCTCAAGACGAAGGCATGCTGGTACAGTGCGTACATCCAAAAATATTTAAGCTGTGGCTGAGAGTGTGCGTGAAAATCCATCAACATTGTTCTCAAGAATTGAGCATTTCACGCACCAGTTTGTGTCGAATTTTGAGAAAATATCTCGGTATGACGCCTTGCAAAGTTCAATTAGCTCAAGAATTGAAGCCGCATGATCATCCGCTTCGTTTTCGCTTCGCTAAATGGACCAACGAGAAACTGTTTGAAGATGTCGATTTTGCCAAAAAAAAAAAAAAAAAAAAATCATCTTTTCGGATGAAGTTCATTTTCATTTTGGTGGGTACTTTAATCAGAAAACCCAAGCGTGGTCTTACAGAAGTCAATGCAGCCAATACGAGTGAGTGATTGGTGCGGCTTGTGGAGCGGAGGCATTATTGGACCATATTTCGTTGAACATAAGGGCGGACGCACGATGATAACCGATTTTTTGTGCGCGCTTCTTATGCTATTGACGTGAACGATGTTTGCTTTCAACAGGATGGTGCAACTTGCCACACATCTCATGCCTTAACCGATATTGCGTCAAACGCTTGATGGCCGAAATGGTGATACCAGTTGGCCGGCAAGAAGGTAAGATTTGATACTGTTGGACTACTTTCTGTAGAGCGCTTTTAAAGACAAGTGTTATGCCGACAAACCAGGGACAATTGAGCATTTGAAGTCGATAATTCGTGATGCCCTAACCGAGATACGACCCCATACACTCGAATATGTTCTCGAAAATTGGTCTGATCGTATATGTTACCGTGAGGCCAGCCGCGGCAGCCATATGAATGACAAAATATTTCATTTCAGCAACAAAACAAATTTGGCCAAATTTCAAATGGTTTTTGTTTTATTGTATTTTTAAATTTAAAATTTCAAATGGCCCACCCGATATAATAGGCATTCGTGCCAGACGGCTTAGACTGAGTCAGCTGGACAATGAGAAAGGAGAAAGAAACAATTCTTCACCTACAGTGCACATGCCCGGCGTTATGAGGCAAAAGAAAGAGTCGACTGGACTTCTACCATTCGACTGAGCTCACGGAGCTATCAAGTACCAACACTGGAAAGCTTAAGGTTTGACGATCCCTTGTGGTATCACAACGGGCTATTGTTTTGGCCTACTTACCTACCTACCTATAGTCCAAATATGTTGGCTATTATCTTCAGATAACTGAGTCTATAATACTTAACACTTCTATACTTTTATATACTTTAGCAGAACATACCACACATGAAGAAAAATATCCTCGTAGAAACGCCTGTGAAGATTAAGGCATAAGGGGCAAAAGCATTATTTTAATTCATTATATGACTGATGTAGGGCTCAGAGTATAATTAGTCTTGATGTTGAAAAATTTTGGCGTTTTAACTACCTTTTCATTTCAAGCGGCTTGACAGACAGATTTTGGGTTAAGGACGTATAATCATCGCATTAAAGGTTTCTTGATAATTATGACTTGTTCACATCAATAGTTTGAACAAAGTTTTGCTATTACTTGGCAAGCACGATATAGTAGTACTTTAATGCTTCCATTGCGTTTTGTGTAATCAAGCATTTTTCGAGTAATTTTTCTGGAAAACCTGTTTAAAAGTGAAAAAGAAGAGTCAAAAATCATTATAAGCATTTTTACCAAGAGTTCATTGCAGTGAAGACCTTGATCGTATATTACTTTGAAACATATTTTCTTTCATTTTCTAAGAAGTCACTTTGATTGTCACTTTGTTTTATACACATTCTCTCTCGTACATAAATAAAAATAAGTGTTCGCAATTGTTTCTTAGTACAAAGTGCAACAATAACAACAATTGGGATTGATTTTCATAAGAAAAAAGTAAATAATTTTCCACTTGAATTACAATTTTATGAAATCCCATAATGCAACAACACCAACAATCTTTAAAGTTTTTTATTTTTGTTTTTATTTCTTATTCTTTATTATTTGTTGAGTTCATTTTGAAACAACAATAGACCATATAAGCAATGAAAATGTTAATGAAGATGATAATGTCGATGTTGGTGCTGGAGTTGGTGTTGATACTTCTAAACATTAACTCTAAGAACTGTTCTAATGCCTTTCCAAAACACTTCAGAGTAAAGAATCTTGTTTTCAGTCTTTAAACGATAACAAAAATAATCAACTTAATAAAAATGGCCTCTCAGAAGTGTCATAAAATTGTATTTTTTTTTCTATTTTCTATTTTTTTCTATTAAACGCATACACAAGTTGGAAGAGAAGTATTTTTCAACTTTTTTTTCTCAAAAGCGCGTTGATCTTGACAAGTGGTTCTAAGAAATTTAAAATCAAAATGAAATTATGGTTGTTTACAACGATGTTTAAAGCACCCTACAATGTTATAATTAAATATAACATAGTTGGGTGTATAACTTAAAAATGCTGAGTTGTTAGTAAATTTATTAACGTAGTCTCGGCCATTATTAAAGGGTCCGCCATCTAACGTTTTTTTTCAACTAGTGCTTATTTCGTGAATGGTAACACTTAGCTCATGTCTGATTTGACAGATAATTAGTTTTATCCTTCCGCTAAATGAATATGGTTGTGTACACGCTTGAATAACGCTGGGAATCTGGGCCTGCGATCGACTTACAGAAGATGCCGATTTTGCCAAAAAAAAATCATCTTTTCAGATGAAGCTCATTTTGATCTTGGCGGGTATATAAACAAGCAAAATTGTCGTATTTGGGGCACAGAAAACCCGCACGCATACATTGAAAAGCCGATACACCCAAGACGAGTCACTGTTTGGTGCGGATTCTGGTCCAGAGGCATAATTGGGCCATTTTTCTTCGAAAATGAGCAAGGAGTGGCCGTTACAGTCAATGGCGATCGTTATCGGGCCATGTTGAACGAATTTGTGTTCACAAAAATTGAAGAGGAGGATACTAGCAACATTTGGTTTCAACAGGACGGCGCTACGTGCCACACAGCCAAAGCTACACACGATGTTTCGCGCCCTGCTTTTGAAGATCGCATTATCAGTCGCAGAGCTGATGTCGTTTGGCCACCTCGGAGCTGCGATTTGACATCGTTGGACTATTATTTGTGGGGTGCCGTCAAAGATAAGTGTTACGGCAACAAGCCAGAGACTTTAAAGGAGAATATTCGTGAAGCCATTGGTGAAATACAGCTGCATTATAAGCTATGAAGTTTTTCTACCTTTCTGCCATTATAAACTGGTAAAACTTCTTTTTCACACGTTTTTAATTGGTCTGGCAATATTTGGCCACGCGTTTCCGATTTGAAATATTAAAGCATCAAATCTGGTCGCCTATTCTAAGAATCAATTGTGTTCCGTACTGATACAATGTGGTCGTTAAGCCCTATTTAAATAGCTTATGGACCCTTGTGACACTAAATACAGAGCATTGATTTGGCTGATACTGCTATTCGATACAAAAATTGCTTATTTTTATACTGTTCACACACATCGGTAAAATTCAAAGGTCTTGACAAGTTTGGCAGACTTTGGGAGTGTTGACTACACAGCAACATACTTTGACTTCTCAGTGAAATTCTGGACAGGAGAGAATGGACGATTGGTGCGATATATCTCATAAAAGACTCTGAGTACAAGGGCGGATTGACATTGAAGCTACTTAGCGCTAGATGGCAGCACAAACACAAAAGCTTTTTCTTTCTTTCTGTTATTTGAAAGGCAAAACGGCGAAAGAGACAAAAGAAAAGCTTAATACGGCGAATCTGCTCCGTCAGATTATATGGTAAAATATTGGATTGCTGAATTTAAACGGGGCCGAACAAGCACTGCAACAATACCATCAACAGGAAGGCCAAAAGAGGTGGTTACTTAAGAAAATATCAAGAAAATCTTCGATATCGTTATGAATGATCGCCGGGTCAAAGTCCGTGAGATTGCTGAAATGGTAAACATATCATATGAACGTGTGGTCAACATTTTGCATGAACATTTGCATATTAAAAAGCTATCGGCGAGATGGGTGCCGCGTTTGCTCAGTGTTGAACAAAAACGAGTTCGACAGATCACTTCACAGCGGTGTTTGGACATGCTGATTTTTGGCGTAGATTAATAACTGTTGATGAAACGTGGGTCCACCAGTACACACCTGAAACCAAAAATCAATCGAAGCAATGGGTGGAAGCTGGTGCAAGGTTATGGCCACTGTACTTTGGGATGCACACGGAATATTGCTCATCAATTATCTTGAAAAGGGATCCACAATCACAGGAGAGTATTACCGTGCCTTATTGGATCAATTGATTGATGCAATCAAGGAGAAACGACCACATTTAAACAAGAAAAAAGTGCTCTTTCTTCAAGACAACCGGTTCACACAGCATTAGATACGATGCTAAAACTACGAGAAATCCACTTCGAATTGGCTGATCATCCACCTTATAGTCCAGATTTAGCCCCTAATGACTTTTTCCTGTTTCCAAACTTGAAAAAATGGCTCGCAGGAAAAAGATTCATCTCAAACGAAGAAGTGATTACCGAAACTAATGCGTATTTTGAGGAGTTCCCAAAATCGTATTATTCAGATGGTATAAAAAAATTGGAAAATCGTCTTACTAAGTGTATTGAGCTAAAAGGAGACTATGATGAGAAATGAATGGTTTTTGAAAAAAAAAAAATATTTTTTTCCTACTTAAGTAGCTTCAATATCAATCCGCCCTTGTATATCTTAATGGATTGATGCAATTTGAATGGAGCGGTGGGTGGAGGTATCTTTTGGGACACGGCGAATAAAGCTCATTCTATAAGGTAACCGGATCGCTGTATCGTTTTTCAAGCGGAGGTATGGAACATACGAGCTGCTTTGATAATTATTGAAAAGATCAACTCACTCTCCAGGATAGCCAGGCGGCTGTGAAAGCTCTGGGATCTCATATGTTGACCTCAGAAACCTCAGTTATAGACAACCGGAAATCTCTGAACGAGATGACTAAGAAGTATGATATTTATATTATATGGGTACAGGGTCACAGTGATATTCCTGTAAACTGCAGGGCTGAGGAACTGAGCAGACTTAGTCCCACTATCTCACTTAAAAGCGATTTTACACGTTGGGCATCCCATTGGGAGCTTTCAAACTTATGATTTACAATAAGGTAATAGACTCCGTCAACGCCACATTAGCAGTTTTAGAGAAGGGCAGGATCACTAGAGCACAAAATATCTGCTCAATCTGCAAAGAAGCACACTCAGTATATTTGTCGGTGTAATTATTGGATGTTGTATTATCTGCATTCATGGCAAACGACTTAGACTAGGACACCTGGCCAATGATTTCTGCAGAAACTACAGAGATGTGGAGGAGAAAGAAAGAAGAAAGAGGCACCTGGGCTTCTACCATGAGACTAGGCTTATGGGGCTGTCGAGTTCAGACATTCGGAAGCTTAGCGGTTTTATTATAAGTCCAAATGATTTCGGTTATAGGGAGTTGACGATCCATTGTGATATCACAATGAGCCATTTTTTTGTTCTCCGTATGTTCTTTTTAATGCATAGCTCATGTTGTGTGTGGTATTTAGAATAAATCCCGCTAAATTCAAACATTTTTAAATTGCTGTTTGAGTGGTTTTTAATGAGTTTAAAAGTTTTTGTTAAATTTGACAACAATTTTATGGAATTATACCTCGAATGGGAATTCTGTTGGCTGACCTGAATCGCTTTCGTCTGTCGTGTAAAATCGTTCTGAATAGCACATACTAGGTCTCGCATATTGAAAACATATAGACAACATTTCTCATTCTTCGCAATTTTTATATGCAAAAAGTGCTGCTTGTGTGCTCCATAGAAACATTTTTAAAGCGATTTTCTTTATTGTTTTCATTGAGTTCGTAGCGCACCCATGTACGGTAATGGTGGCGCAGTCCTCATTTTTCAAGAAAAATGGGCCAATGTTTGTTTGACTACGTTTGAGTTTTTTGAGCCCAATTTTGCTTATTAACGTACCCACCAAGATAAAAATGAGCCTCAGCCGAAAAGAAGTTTTTTTTTTGACAAAATCTACACCATGCTGCAGTATTTTGTTGGCCCATCTATTTTGTTTGCGAAAACTAAGCAGATGGTCACGCGACTTTAACTCTTCAACCAATTGATCTTTGTAAGGCGTCATAACGAGATTTTTGCGCAAAGTTCGACGTCAACTATTTCGTGAAATGTTCAATTCTTCAGAATGATGACGAGTTGATATTGATGGATTCTCACGTACACTCTTAGCCACAGCTTCGATATTTTCGGGTGTACGCACTGTACGAGCACGCTTACGTCTCAGCGCATCAACAATGAAACCTGTTTCACAAACTCTAGCAATAAAATTGTGTCTACCGGAGACTCTGCGACCAAATTTTGTGGGACATTTTCATGCAATTTCCGAGCAATTGTCTTTGTTTTGGAAATACATTTCCAATAAATCCCAACGTTGCTCAAGCGTAAATCGATTTGTATCGTTCAGTGGAAATAATATACAGAATTTTCTGACAGAACAGAATGACATAAGTATTGCCAGGTTCGAAATAACAGCTGGTTCAAATTTAAGCCAATAGATAGTCCACCCGATAGTCGACTCTTAACAGACAATGTCGCCAATTTTCAGCTATCTTTAGTATGGCGACAATGCAATTAAATTTCATTGATTAATGAAAATCTTCATTTCCGATAATTTCAGACAAAATCCTGCATCGTTCAGCATATAGCCGTCTCATAACAGCCAATGTCACTAAATTTCAAAACTTAGTTGGCGCATAAAAGAAAATGTCGCCAATCTTCAGCTTTTTGTAGTATGAATATTCTAATTTGCCATAATTTCGACTAGACAGTGATTAATTGAAGAAAATACTATAGTGACAATGTGACTAAATACTTCACCAGGAAGTTAAGCAAAATTTCCAACGCAAATGTTGGCACAACATTTTCTTATTTTTGAAGCACACTGCTGCTGAGGCAGAGCATATGCATATACGAATAGTAAAATATGATATATTTGCTTCATTTTTTACTATTCCAAGTCCTTTTATAAAAAATTTGTAATTCCTGAATATATATTATAGTGTGTGTGTTAGCATATTTAAAGTTTCTCAACTGTTTTAATATTTTAACTGTTTTTAAATGTATTTCTTAATAGTCTCAATACATATCTAAACAAAATCAAAAATTCTCTTCCAAGTTTTCCCAATTCTCACATAATTTCCTGCAATCTACTAGCACATGAACATAAGGAGTGATAAGGACTTCATTCATTCCTCCTTAATTAAAAAAAAAGAGAGAAAAAAATTGAAAAATAAAAGTGATGGCTCTACCGTTTTATACAATAGTGCTGGCAAATACAAGGCGTCCGCCGGGAAGGTATACTACTTTGGTTGTTTATAGTTTTTTATTATACGGAAGAGAATGGATCTTATATTGATAAATGTTTTATATAATATCAGCAATTATGTATGGATACAATATCAGATAAGTGTTCGCCTCTGTTAGCCTCACAAATGCGAGCACTTTTGAGCACATTTTTCATTACATTCTCAGACATTTCACGCGGTATTTTATTAATTTCATTACGAATATTTTGTTTGAGTTGCTCCAGCGTTTCTAGTTTGTTTGCATAAACTTTGCTTTTCAGATATCCATACAAAAAGAAGTACGGAATAGTCAAATCAGGCTACCGTGGAGGCCAATCAACATCATCATTCCTTGAAATAATTTGTTGTGGAAAGAGGTCTCACAGTACTTCCATTGTAATCCTCGCTGTATGTGATGTGACATCGTCTTCTTGAAACCACATGTTAGTCAAGCCCAAATCGTGCAGTTGTTGCGTTAAAAAGTTTTCAATCATATCACGATATCGCTCCGTTACGCCGTTTCATCCTGACCAAATTGCACAACAGACAGTCACTTTTAATAGATGCAAAGGTGACTGATGAATAATTTGAGGGTTTTTCATTGCCCAGAACCGACTATTCTGTTTATTTACATAACCATTCAAATGGAAATGTGCTTCGTCACTTATTATGATTTTTCATGAAACTCGGGGTTGTCATGGGCAAGCTGTAACATTCTATTGGCATATGTACGGCGGCGTAAATGGTCTTCTGGAAGAAGCTCTTAGGTCAACTGAATCTTAAATGGAAACAAATGCAAACCTTTGTGCAAAATTGTGAAAAACGGCGTCGAATTGAGATTGATGGATTGTTTTGAACACTTTCTTGAGCAACAGTAATGTTTTCAGCCGATCTCGGAGCACAGTGTGGTCCATGCTTGGACCTATCAGCTACAGTCCCTCTTTCTACGAAATCATTCATTACACGATAAATAGTGCGACTTGTTGGCACGTTGTTTCTCCCAAAAATTTCATGTAACTTTCTCATCGTCACAGTAATCGATGATTGATTTTGATAAAATATTTTAACGATTAAAAGACGTTGGTTTACTGCATATTTTTCCATAATAAATTTGTCACGTCTCTACTTCACGACTGCAAGATGAATGTTTACCAAAATGGCGGCAAAACAAAGTAGTATACCTTCCCCGCGGACACCATGTACCACACATTGATGATGTTTTGAGTTGCTAGTAAAACTGACAAAGACGACCGCCAAGAAAAAATAACAATAAAATTGAGAATAAAGCAACAGTAGCTGCAATAAAGACTAAATAAAACTAAATGATATTCTTCTTTATACAGTTCATTACGTTCATTCTATTCATTCATTTTACAAAACAAACAATACAAAAAAAATTATATTTCATTGTCTGTGAAATAAGAAGGATGTGGTGTATTTACAGATATACTCTTAACAGAGTGTCTTAGAAGTACTAAGATAACAACCACCACACAACTGAAATAAATAAATAAATAAAAAACCCATCATGATGAAAAGATATCCACACAAGTTTAGTGACCACTTGGTGGCCTCTGCATTCATTTAAGGAAATTATTTTCTATTTGTTTGGTTGGCATTTTAAGGAAGTAGACAAATTAAGATGAAAACACTACCACATGGATTATTGTTAAGCTTAAGTTTGTTTTTTTCTCTCTTTTTTTGTGCTGTATTGTCTGTTTTCTTTCTAAAGATAATAAAACTGCTGTTTTAATCTGGTAAGAATCACTAAAGGAAATTCACATATACACACACTTTCGAAGCATTCCTCTCGGAGCTTTTACTTACTAATTTTAAGCTATGAACTAATCAATGTAAGACTTACATTAACCAAAGTGTATATTCTGTGCAGTAAATTTTTTGTTTTTGGTAAGTTGTTTGCTCTTTATTTGGATTTTCGTTTGAGCGACGCTAAAATTGATTAACAGAAAAATACATCCCAGGAGCAGTCGGAAGAGAATACAGGTGCATATGCATACATACATACTTTAGTTTTTTATTTATGTCTACACTAGCTAAAGCCCGGAGTGCTTCGCTGCTCTCATCTTAATTATTATCCTAAACGTTATTTTAGTTAAATTTTGTCAACCTTATGTCCCCTTCCCTATCTAAATCCAAGCACTTGAGATAGCCCATAGTTTCTTTCAGACACACGTTACAGAATCTACTTCATTCCTCAATTAACATTTGTTCGAGTATGTTCTAGTTGAATATCTGCTTCATTTAGCTTCATGCAACTGTCAGCTATTGTATTCGCCTAGCTGTTGACGCCCTTAACTTCAGTAAATAGCTTAAGCTACGTTCACAGATTTTGTTTTTTTTTTGTTTTTTGTTTGAGACCAGCAATCAGGGGTTAACCCCTACTCATGCAGTGCATTGTGCTTGTACTAGGAAAATATTATTACGTTTTTACCTTTTTAAAAACGTGTTTTTATGAGTTCGTAGATTATAGTTAAAATAAAATAAATTTTGTGTTTGGTTTCAATTAAAAATCCTTGTAATCTATTTACAGGCAATAACAATTTTTATTCTTAATTACTCTGTCTGTTTACAACTTTGTAAACAACAACAATTACTCAATAGATCTTTCTTCCTAAAGATCTTGCAACCCCATCGTAGTTATAACTTAAGCTCGATCACAACCTTTTCAACCAGAGGTTATCCACACTTAAGTCTCTTTACTGAGTTTTTTTACTTCACTTCTAGCTTCACGAGTTCTTCTCCTTATAAACTATCTTCACAACAATAACACATTCGCTGAGTTAACTTTACTTCAACTGCTCTCGCTGAGTTTACGACACGTAAACTGATTGCTGTTCGCATCGATGTGCTTTTTCTATGGCTGAGTAAACAACATATCGAAAGCTCTCGAACCTCTCGATATTTCAGGTAGATTCCATTTCTTTCTTTTAATTTCCTTTTAGTTCTTTCGTAGCCATGTGTATGTAAACATCTACCTCTTTCAGCTTTTAGTATTTGTTGTTGCTTGTTTATTCTTACTTGTTTTCTTTGCTGTTAGTTTGTTGTTGTTGTTTCTGTGCTATTTTTATTTATTTTATCTCTGCTAATAATGTTTGTTGTTGTCGATTTGGTTATTAGTAAACAGCACGTATAATTGTTCTTGCAATGTAATAAACGCTGTGATGCCCAACCTTATTTTCGTAACAGTATTTTGTGGGAAGGAGAATAGAGGCAGCAGTGTTTAGAAACGTTCGATTTAAATTTGCTCATGTCGCAAATGGCAGGGAAGACATTCGCAGGAAGATTGTTCTCTATAATGCGTTATGCGATTCACTGGACAATCAACTTCAAAGGGATGCGCACTACGTAAAAATATATGATTATCAGGAATTAGTTCCTTAATTTCGTTAAAACGCATTCCGTTATAGTACCGATAGAACAATGAAACACACGCCACATTGCGATGATGCTCTAATGAAGCGATAGAGTTGACTACCCTACCGTCATTAATAAAAACCTTCGCTCTCTCCTGTACGCGGTCGAGAAGCTCGAAAATAGACTTTGAAGCACCAGCCCATACATGAAAGTTGTATTCCAATTTGGTTCGTATAGAGGTCTTGTAAATATTAAGGAGATCAGATGGAGTGAAGTAATTCTTACACCGTCTTTAAAAGTCGAGGCACATGAATGCTTCTTTCGGCACTCAAATTATGTGCTCGTTCCAACGAACGCCACAGTGAATTCTCATGCTCAGAACATCAAGAGCTTTTGATTGCTCAATATCTACATTACCCATAGATACAGATGACAACACACTACCACGTCTGTGCGTCAGAAAACAGCATTGAGTCTTGCGCGCATTAAAGTCGACCCTGTTCGCGCGATCCCACTCAGAGATTTTCGGCAGATCGCTTGTTCATATTTGCGAAATATTTGGCGAAAAAAACTGACCACTATTTTATAAAAACATTTTATGGAAACATTTCCTTTTATGACAGTGTTTCTTAAAAGATTATTTTAAAAAAACAAATAATTGTACAAAAACTGTTTAGATTTTTAATTTAAGTACTTAATTCAAAACAAATATTAAAAGAATAAATCTCTATATACTCGTATATAAAAATGACGTGTATCTTCCTGACTGCTAAACTCAAAAACTACTTTCTGTGTAGTTTGAAGTTCGTCCGACCGATGGCGTAGTATTTAGTTTTTTATGTTTTTGCACCGTAACTCAAGAACTACTGCACCGATTTCTACCAAACTGTATATAGATGTTCTATGGGGCGTGAGGAGTGTTTCTGTGTAGTTTGAAGTTCGTCCGACATATGACGCAATATTTATTTTTTTTTTGTGTTTTTGCATCGTAACTCAAGAGCTACTGCACCGATTTCGACCAAACTGTATATACATGTTCTATGGGGCGTGAGGAATGTTTCTATGTAGTTTGAAGTTCGTCCGACAGATGGCGTAATATTTAGTTTTTTATGTTTTTGCACCGTAACTCAAGAACTACTGCACTATGCTGTGGTTCGTTAATCAGCGTGCAATGGCGTTAATTAGCCTGATACCGACTGAAACCTAACATCTTTTTGTGAAAAAAATTTGTTTAAAAAAAAGTAAAAAAGTAAATATCTATCACTCTTTTTTAAACTCTATTTGCGCAATAAGCCTATTTTATGTTTTGCTAAAGGCGTTAGGTGCTTGATCGGCGTGTGGCGGCTTGTAACGGCGTTAAGTATCCCGACACCGACTCATACATAACCCCTTTTCGTGAAAAGTACGTGGGTGTCAAACGGAAAAAAGAACTTATTAAATTGAAGATTAATTTATTTAAATTAAATATTACATACATTTTAATAAATTAACCAAATATTGGTCGCCGTACACGGCACGGATATAGGTCTTGTAAATATTAAGGAGATCAGATGGGGTGAAGTATTTCTTGCACCGTCTCAAAAAACCAAGGCACTTGAATGCTTCTTTCGACACTTGAAATATGTGATCATTCCAACGAACGTCACAGTGAATTCTCATGCCCAGAACATCAAGAGCATCTGATTCCTCAATATCCACATTACCCATTGACACAGATGACAGCACACCACCACGCCTGTGTGTTAAAAAACAACATTGAGTCTTACGTGCATTAAAATCGACCCTGTTCGCACGACCCCACTCGGAGACCTTCACCAGGTCACTTGTGAGTGTAACGTTCATATTCATCCTTCTTACCCCAACCTCCAAAAGGCTCGGTCTACGATCAAAAGAATATGAGTGACAGATGTTGTTATGTGATAGTGCTCCGCGCAGAATACAACGAACATGCTAGGAATCGAATGTTAGTTTTATACCAAAATTATTCACAACTATATGTTGGATGCTCACGTGGTAATCATCATCATTATTCGTATTCGCTAATGAAGGCAAAACCAAAAACGTAGTTTATCAAAAAGCATCGCAGTGAATATATAGTTATAATTCAAATAAAATATGTAAAACATAATTTATAATTATAAAAATTTTAATTTGTGCATTTTAAAACATGTACATAAAATATAAAAAAATAAACAGTTTGCGTTATTCCAATTTTGACTTTTGAATAAAACATTTTTTCTTCGAGAGGCAGTTCAACATAAAAAAAACATTTGGGGCCAGCAACGCGGATCGGGCCCAGCTATCAAAAATATATAATTCCATTTGAACAATAATTGCTATGTCGATTTAGTTCACCTTTCATTCTTCTTCTAAATATCAATCAGCCATGACTTTGCATGCAAACCAGACTTAGAGTGAAAATAAAATTCGAAGGCAAAACAACGTTTGCCCGGGTCTGCTAGTATTTCAATAAAATATTGTTCACGTTTTTTCTATAAAAAAAAATATTAAAAATTTTAATAAATTACACTGGTCTACAAAAAACAAAAAAAAGATCTCGCCTTTAAATAAAAATATTTGAAACATAATGATTTTTATGCGCTGAATTCAAATCCGTTTTCAGTTTGTTTCCATCGGGCTCAAATTTTTTTTTGTGGGCGTGGCAAATTTCGCGCAAAATATGATAGTTATTTCAATAACTTGAAGACGCCATGACTGATTTTGATGCAAATACAAACAAACGTTTAGGAACAAAATTTTCTATAAATCACTTGAATATCATTTTTTTGTGTTTTCAAGAGTTTCAGCATTATTCACAACTTAACTGCGAAGAAAAAAAAATTTGCACTAAATTAGAGCATTTTTTTTTCAAAAAGCATTTAAGTGCTTTTTAAATAAATAAAATTGTAAAAATTATATTAAAATGAGCTTTAAATTATGAAAGTCGGTTGGTTATTGCTGATTTTATTCAAAATTATATGCAATTACCTAACTTTGACCAAAAGGAGAGACCTGGTTAGCCTCCTGATTAGTTTAAAGATGAGGAATTGGAAGCATTACTTAATGAAAATTGTTGTCAACTACAAGAAGAATTTACATTATCGTTGGGAGTCACACAACAAACCATTTTCCTACACTTAAAAGCATTGTGATTCATTCAAAAGCAAGGAAATCGGGTTCCATATGAACTGAAGCCGAGAGACGTTGAAAGGCAATTTTGCACGTCAGAAACGATGCTTGCACGCTACAAAAAGAAATCATTTTTGCATCGTATTGTTACTGATGATGAAAAATGGATACATTACGATAACCCCAAGCACAAAAAGTCAAATGCAAAGCCCGCCCAACCAGCTAAATCAACGCCGAAGCTGAATATCCATGACGCCAAGGTAATTTTCTGTATTTGGTGGGATCAGAAGGGTGTTTTGTATTATGAGCTGCTGAAATGAAGTCCGACGATCACGACGATCGTTTGAAGAGAGCAATCAACGAAAGACGACCAGAATATACTACCAGTCACGAGGCCATTATCTTTCATCATGACAACACAAGACTACATGTTGCAAGACCGGTTAGAAACTATTTGGAAAACAATGGATGGGAAATTTTATCTCACCCGCCTTATAGCCCAGATCTTGCCCCTTCTGACTACCATTTGTTTTGATCGATGCAAAACACCCTTAGTTGAATACGCTTCACTTCAGAACAGGGTATCAGAGATTGGCTTGATTCATTCTTTACCTCAAAGCCGGAGCAGTTCTTTTGGAGCGGTATCCATATGATACCAAAAACATGGGAACAAGTAGTGGCTTATGATGGACAATACTCTAAACAAACAAAAATCGTCATTATTAACTTGTATACCCAATATCAAGTACGCAGCTCCATAATCAAAACGCCACTGGTACTCGTAAATAAATATCTGACGATATTTTTGCTCGGGAGATTAAATAACGATAATTTACTGTCTATGTGCCATGAAGACCTAATCGATGCTTATGGTGCATTGGTCACTTATTAAAATAGGAGAAGTTTAGACATCGCTTAAGAAAGTCTTCAGTGGAACCCACAAGGTACGAGAAATAAAGGTCATCCTAAAGACACTTAGAGTATTCAATGTATCCCTTCGTTTGTGCTCGAAACTCTAATGGAGTAACTGAATTTTTAACGTAGTATATGCATGTGTATAATATGTATATGGCTATGTATGTTAACAACTATATTAATAAAAATTAAAAAATAAATAATAGGGTATCATGTAGCCAAACTTTATTTTCTCTGATTTTTCACCAATTCGACAAGCTCATGTTTTACAAAAAATAAAATTAAGTGCCAAATTCCAAACACTTTTGCAGAAAATATTTGTAAATATTTTGCTTGGACTTAAAAAAAATGTTCGATGAATTTGAAAAATGTTACAAGAATACTCCACCCAAAAAAAACGACCCTTTTATTGACCAAACAGACTGATAGACAGATAATTTGCTATTGATGTTGCCACTATTTGTTGCTCTTAGTGCTCTATTATATTCGAATTATTCAGTCTTTCATTTCACCATTTGATAGACTCTCTTACAGCCTTTCATTCATTCAGTCATTCCTTTAAATTTATTTATTTGTTGTTGTTTACCAGTGCTCACACATGGGTTTGAGTGTAAGTATGTCTTTGAGTTTTAATATGTTTGTATATGTAAACATAGATATATCAGTGTACGGGTTTGTATTTTTATTCATTTTATTTTTATTATTACCGCTCCCTCTCTGCCTACTTCTCTGTCCCTCTCCCTATCTCTCTCCCTCTCTTTCTCTTTCTGTAAACATAAGTTGTATATATAAATGCATGTGTTAGTGCGTGCTTACGATTTTCTGCTATTGATATTGTTATTCATGTTGTTGTTTTTTTTTTAGTTATCTAGCTGGTTCGTTTCAGCTTGTTTTAGTTTGGTTCGGTTTTCGGTTAATGTTTTCATCTGCTTATAAGTGTGTGTGTGTATGTGCCTTGGTATGTATATTGTTCCCTTAATACATGTGTTTATATGTTTTTCATTGGTATTTCTGTGTATGTGTGTGTGTTTTTGTATGTAGTTGTTATTCGGTTTTGTTCTTCTTGTTATATTACATTGTTAATGTAATTGTTGTTGTGTTGGTCGGTTAGTTGCGGTTACATTAAGTGTGTGTGTGTGTGTAAGTGTTACTTTTTTGCCCACTTTTTAAAAGGAAATATAATACTAAAAACAACAATGTAAAATGACTACAACAACAACACCAAAAGAATTGTAGTTTAATGAAGTAAAATAATGGCTCCCCTGTTGTGCATTTTAAAATACAAAGAAAAAAAGGCCGCCAAATAAAAAGTCCCACCAGAGAGCTGCTATAGCTGTTGCCAGTAGCTGCTGGTAGCAGTGACAGTTTCAACCATTATTTTGGCTTAAAATTATTTAATATATTGACTTAATTAAGTTAATTTCCTTAAAATATGTTATAGAATATATTTTGTTTAATTGTAAGTGTAAGTGTGTAGCTGTAAGAGAGAGAGAGAGAGGTAGAGAGAAAGGAAGAGGGAAATTTTATTTGGTTATAAATTAACTTTCTCCCGTTTTGATATTTAAATAAAAGACCACAAGATTTATTTGATTTTTTTCTAAAATTCTCAAACTTACTTTCACATTTTGAATGTGATAAATTTTATTTTAAATAAGAAACCGGAGAAGTGACATAAAACAAAGTTTTAGAGATGAGCGACATAATATTGGGGGCAAAATTAAAAACAAAATTTATAATAAAAAATTGAAATTATTTTACTTTTAATAATAATTTAATAAAATTAATTTTTTGGCAGCCAAGTCAAAATATGATTGTAGACCACTCTGTCAGTAATATGATTATAGACGACTTGACAAGTAAATGATTAAAGCTCACACACATATTGATGTTAGTAACTCGGTAGTTGAACAAATTATAGTTTTGTGTATTTAACTTAAAGATTTGATCTTAAGTCCGACTGCGTATGAATATGATCCAAAATCACTCGTAATCACTGTTATATTGTTTTGATTTTTGCACTATTAACTTCTTTCAACTCTTGCATCTGCTCTACTTTCATATTTTGTCTACTTAATCGACTTATTATAGTTATAGTTTGAAGCGGATATTGAAATTACCTATCCTCTAAAAAAGAATCATCGTGGTGTGATTTGAGGCTAATTTAAAGGTCACTGGGAGTCCTCAAGACTTTGGTGAGATAAATACAAATTGTGTTTGTGCTTTGCATCCAAATTACGGGAAGAGACTATAGCCTTTCTAACTATATCCCATATAGTTGTAATGTGGAAACTACCCAAAGATATTAATAGAGCGAAAACATCTAACTTTTACGATACAACTGACCTCTGATTTCATGGCGGGGATCATAGTGGTTAGAGCGCAGGCATGCAATACAAGCGGCCAAAGCTCGAGTCCCCATCAGAAAAATATTATTGAGGTTTCAAGTGCTTAATAAAGAGACTTCAACTTTCCTCCAGACAAATTCATCTAAAGAAGCCCCACTGACTTTTCCAGCTTTTCTCTGGCGGTGATAACAAGTAATTAGACAAATGATTAGCAGAAAACTCAGCCTGCTGGGAACAACTAACAATACTAAGTAAGGATGACCACCACCACTTAACAAAGATCTTCACTACTACACATAAAAATATGGATGCGGGCTAAAGTAGCTTAACCATCTATTTAGCTTGAAACCAAGTAATGGATGCTATGTGCTATAAGCTCCCTACAGTAATGATGAAGAAAAAAAATGATTTCAGCAAAACGGCATCATATGCTATAGAAACACCAGAAGCTGTTAAAAAAAGCTCCATAGCTGTGCTATCAAATACGTAGATTGGCACCTAAATACATGCAATATTCTGTTTAGTTTTATTGTTTATAACAAAAACTGGGCTTCCAGAAAGAGGTCCATTTAGGGCTTTCTTGCAGAATTTAAAAAGCCCATTACTACGACGCAAAAACACTGAACACGTTTGAGAAAAAAGCTCGAAACATGATTTCTAGTGCAGTGTGTCTTGTGGACAGATGAATAACACGGTGCTACAAAAAATTCTGATTTTTTGGAATTTTCGAAACACCTAAAAAACATCGAGTACGGGTAAAAAACCGGTTTTTTGGACCTTCATCCACTTATAAGCTAATAACCCATTATATTTTTCTTCTATGGATTTCCAAAAGACCAGAAACAGACCTTCTAAGTCATATCTACAGTGATGGAAGAAATAATAGGGACACTTTCACGTTTTTCAATAACTAGAACATCGTGAAATGGTCTGAAGAAACGAAAATTAATGTATTTGGGTCAGATGAAAAATCGTACTTACAAACTTCTTTCAATTACAATGCAATCTTTATTTATTTTTTGTAATGATAAATAAAAATTTAAGAAAATTTTGATGTGCCGCTAGTATTTCTTCCACCAATATATGTAGGCTTGAAGAATCTGGGTGTAGTCCTCAAACAAACAAAATTTTCATTCATTTTTTTCACATTTTCTAGGTTTAGATCAGTTTGGCCTATTATTTTATATAGAAACCGTCCTATTTATAAATTAATAAAAAAAATATGTTTAATTATGAATAAAATAAGATTTAAGCTTTTTAGTAATGCTACTCATAAAAAAATCATATAATTGTTAGCAATCTGGTGTTTTTTTATAATCAGAGCTACCAGAAATATGCTCTTAAAAAAGTGTACTACGCAAATAAAATATGCACTAAAAATCTGAAAATATGACCTAAAAATTTTAAAAATATGCTTTAAAAAAAGAAAACATTTCTTCTGTGTTAATAGAAAAAAGTTTTATTTTACAATTCAACATCGTTTATAAACTTATGTACATATCGTCATATAAACTTCAAAAAGCCCTTAGTTTACAAAAATAATCAAATTTGACTATTTAATTGATAATGACGCACGATTTCTGAGTACAATGTTCTTGTCAACAATATTATAATCTTAATATGTTTTTTTTTTCAATTTTGGAAAGATTTTTCCTCCAGAAAAATTTTTGCTTGAAAATTCGTTTTAACGCAATAAATTTCAAATAATAGATAATTCAGAAAAGCCATGACTTGGTCAAAATTTAAAGCAAACATTTTTTTCGGTGTAAACATATTTTACAATAATATTTTTTAATATTTTAATATAATATTTTTAAATATTTTTAAATATGCTCTAAAAAGGCTTAAAATGCTCTTTACATATGTAAAAATCTCGAAAACATGCTCTTATAGAAAAAAAAGCTGTTATGAACAAAATATGCAAAAACATGCGCTAGCAAATCGATACCAAATTTCATAAAAATTCCTAAAACGGTTGAATATCTTACAGTCAACTTGATTGGTTGGATTAAATATGCTTTAAAAGGGTTTAAAATGCTCTTAAAAGGGTTTAAAATGCTTTTAAAATGCAATAAATTTCAAATAACAGATAATTCAGAAAAGCCATGACTTGGTCAGAATTTAAAGCAAACATTTTTTTCGGTGTAAACATATTTTACAATAATATTTTTTAATATTTTAATATAATATTTTTAAATATTTTTAAATCTGCTCTAAAAAGGCTTAAAATGCTCTTTACATATGTAAAAATCTCGAAAACATGCTCTTATAGAAAAAAAAGCTGTTATGAACAAAATATGCAAAAACATGCGCTAGCAAATCGATACCAAATTTCATAAAAATTCCTAAAACGGTTGAATATCTTACAGTCAACTTGATTGGTTGGATTAAATATGCTTTAAAAGGGTTTAAAATGCTCTTTACATACGTAAAAATCTCAAAAACATGCTCTTATAGAAAAAAAGCTGTTATGAACAAAATATGCAAAAACATGCGCTAACAAATCAATGCCAAAATTCATAAAAATTCCTAAAACGGTTGAATATCTTACAACCAACTTGATTGTTTGGATGAGAAAAACATGCAATTGCATATTTCTAGTTTCTCTGTTTATAACTTTGGGACTTTATTAAAAAAATAAAAATAAAATTTTTTAATAACCACATAATTTTCTCATGAGTTGCTTTACTATAACTCTTCCATAAAAATTCGCCAATAACTAAGAAAATGGAGGTTTAAAGGCTACAGGGGCTTGGGCAGGCAAGTCGCTTTCATAGAGGGTAGTGGAGAGATTCCTTCAGAATTAAAAAGAGGTCCCTAGTTGCTTCGATATAATGATGTAATAACACAAATTACAAACTTGGATGAAATGTAGCCTTGAGGTAAGCTGCTATGAATAAAGAGATCTTAAACAAAATTTTGTTGACACCAGGGGCTGTAACAGTAACAAAGCTAGAATCAGTTAGATATTTTAATAAGTTTTCTATAACAGCTGAGGAAGAATTTGTTTATATTTCAATGCTTTTACTCTAAATATGAATTTTTTCCTTTTTTAAGTATTACATATCCCAAAGCATAAAAAATCAGTTAGTGATGCGCAGTCTCCTTTAGATAATGGCTGCGTATAAGTGATATTTGTTTATAAGACAATAGTACTTGTATTCACTATAACTCATACGTCACGTTATGCCACAAGCAAATCAAAGCATTTTCCTTTATCTCAGAAACGGAGACAATAAAATGTGTGAAGTGACGTGAGATTTAACACCACGAAACAAATAAAAAAAGAACCATAATAAAGCGAAAATCATTCTTTTTCAAAAGAGGACAAAAGAACAACACAGTCATGTACTCTACTAAATATTTGTTCAGGCATTTACTTATTAAAGCACCTAAAAAAATCGAAAAATAACCTCTACTTGATTGTCTTTGTTAACGGGCAAAAAAAACCATAAAAAGAAAACATATTTTTGTGTCTTTTCTTTTATAAACATAAAAGTAGTAAAAGACACACACACACACACACACACACACAAACAGTATCAAATGCTTGTTATTGTTCTGGAAAAATACCAACATAATAAATAACAATGACCCATAAAATATGCTACAAAATACTGAAATTTAATTTGAGCCAAAAAAGAGAACAACAACAACAATAATAATAACAATGAATATCATAAAGAGAAATATAACAAATAGACCACAAAATAAGCCTGTAAGAATACATAAAAAAAATTCCGTAAAATTATATTAAATTTCTTGTTAAAATTTACGAAAACATATTTTTGTATAAAAATATTTCTGAAAAAAAAAACATGAAAATTTTTATAAATCATTTCTTTGTCTGCAAAATTTTCTTTTCATGCCCTCTACTATTTTTACTTTTTTTATTAGTTGATTGAAATTTATGATTTTTCTAATTTCTCTTCAATTTGAGTTTTCTTTCTAAAAGTGTACCAAACAAACTGAGTAAAAAAGTAGCATCCATTGTCATTAAAATAATTTGTTTTTCCCCCTTTTAGCTTTGTTTTAAAGCTTTTTTCTCTTGCGCTTCTAAACTTTTAGTTGTTCATCTTTCTTTGAATATTTGAAATATTAAAAAATCAACAATAACAACAACAACAACAACAAAAAGTGTAAAATAGACATCATTAATATTCGTTAGTTTATAATTTATAGACGACATGTAATATTGCATATAAAGGGTGTCTAAAATTGAGAAATCTTTTCAATTTTGCTGCCATTAGTTTTCTACTTGTAGTTTTAATCTAAATTTTTATTTTCAGCTTTTAATTCCGGCTACTTAATATGGAACATTATACTAGAGAATAATGAGTGTATGGTTCCAAACAATGGATCCTTTAAAAAAGTTCGAAAATCGCATTATTTCTCGTAGAAGAGAAGTAAATTTACCACCAAGATCATGCGATTTGACTTGACCGACATAATTTTTCATTTCTAAGCGGAACCTTTTTGTAATAAACTAAAATGAAAATATTTTTAATATCTGAACAAAAAATTTTTCTATTAAAATTAAAATGATACCTCAATTTTGGACACCCTTTATAAGAGTAGGTATGTACGTATGAACAAGAGAATTATAAAAGGTGCAAATGAACCCTGCAATGAGCTGCTACAAATATCTATGAAGGTGCTTTAAAAGAATTTATTGTAAAAATATTGTTACATTTTTAGCTTTTTAAAAACGTGCATTTAAGAGGTCGTAGATTTTAGTTAAAATAAAATAAGTCTTGTGTTTAGTTTTTAATTTAAATCCTTTATTTACACAGTTTTGTGCACCACTGCTTGTAACCTTCTTACAACAATTTCTATTCTTAATTACTCCGTCTGTTTACAATTTTGTAATCAACAACAATTACTCAAAAGAACTTTCTACCAAAAGATCTTCCCATTCGATCGTAGATATTACTTAGGTTTGATCATAACATCTTCAACTAGAGTTTAACCACACTAAACTCTCTTAATCGGTTTTTCCCCAGCCATACTCAATCATGGATTTATAAGTACGTACACATCACTTAAATTCAACTAATCATACTCGCTCATACTCACAATAATGTTGTTTCGTAAGTATAAATAACAAAGAGTATGAATAAAACGCCATACTCATAGCATTCAAGCATTCATCAGAAAATACTCATAATACTTATAAATGATTCGAATCGTGCCACTCATTCGAGCAGTACAGCAATAAAAAAAACGAAAAGTACCGCAGCAAACACACAACTTCATATACGAATCATACCCATACTGCACCGTATATTAATAGTGAGTTAAGATAAGTATGAATATCAAAGCCAAAAATGTTGATAAATATGAGTATGATGAGTACTTCAAACTTTAAAGTATGAATGCGTTTGAGCACTCATTGCAATGAGCATGAATACGTATGAGTATAAGAATTTATGAAATATGATTCTATTATAAAGGGTCCACCAAATATTTTTTTTTAAATGCTATAAAAAAAAACTACTGAATATTTTCTCAAATTTCTTTTTTATTTTTTTATTTATTTCCGGTTAATAATGGGAAATAATTTCATTCAAATGGCTACCTCGGCTGGCCATACAGTAGCCTACACCATCGGTCCAATTTTTAAGCACATTATCGATTATGTGCAGCTGTATTTCACCAATGGCTTCACGAATATTGTCTCTGGCTTGTTGGCGTAACACTTATCTTTGACGGCACCCCACAAATAATAGTCCAACGGTGTCAAATCGCAGCTCCGAGGTGGCCAAACGACATCAGCTCTGCGGCTGATAATGCGATCTCCAAAAACGAGGCGCAAAACATCGAGTGTAGCTTCGGCTGTGTGGCACGTAGCGCCTTTCTGTTCAAACCAAATGTTGCTTATATACTCCTCTTCAGTTTTTGTACACAAAAATTAGTTCAACATGACCCGATAATGATCGCCATTGACTGTAACGGCCACTCTTTACTCATCTTCGAAGAAAAATGGCCCGATTATGCCTCTGGACTAAAATCCGCACCAAACAGTGACTCGTCTTGGGTGTATCGGCTTTTCAATGTATGCGTGCGGATTTTCTGTGCACCAAATGCGATAATTTTGCTTGTTTACATACCCGCCAAGATCAAAATGAGCTTCATCTGAAAAGATGATTTTTTTGGCAAAATCGTAAGTCGATCGCAGGCCCAAATTCCCAGCGTTGTTCAAGCGTGTACACAACCATATTCGTTCAGCGGAAGAATAAAACTAATTATCCGTCAAATCAGACATGAGCTAAGTGTTACCATTCACGAAATAAGCACTAGTTTAGAAAAAACGTTAGATGGCGGATCCTTTATTAATGGTTTCAGTATTCATTGCTGATCACTTTTCTCTGATAGGCTTAGAGAAAGTGTGGTAGAGAATTTTAATGCAGTTTGTTTGCTATAAAGCATAATCGGAAGTGGTCAGATGTTAGAATATTTGGTTGTTGTCCTAACTTGTTGCTAATTTAAGCTTATCGGCATCAATTACCCTACAATAATACAAACAAACAACAGTCTGCTCCTACGACAAAAACTTAAAAAAAAATCGCCATTTGTACTTACTCCTTATAAAAAGCATAATTATACAGTGAGCATGCCTTGTAGTAACAGGGACACTCCATGAACTTTGTACTAGAATGTAATTACTGGCCAGATTTTGTAGGATTTCCCATAAAAGTTAGAAAATATCATTACAGAAAGCCTAGACCCGAAATGTGAGTGATTGCCAACGATCTATCAGAGTCTTTACATGAAAAGGCACGATAAAAACGTTCAATAAAGACACCATGCAAGCAATCAGGGCAAAAAGTGAATGATAACAGGAAAAGACAAGAGATGACCAAAAGTAATCGATTATGATGATTAAAACTAAAAATCGGTTCTTATTGAAACCGTATTTGAGAGTTTATACTTTTAAATAGCTTCATAGCCCATATAAAATATTGTTTTTAATGTGCATAAGTAGTTCCACTGATATGAAAGCATATATTTTGTAAAACAAACAGCTTAACGTGCAACTAACAAACAAACAAAAATATGATGAAAACGTTAAAAGAGCATATCAACACCTTCCTTTTACAACCATCACTTCAGTTAAAGAAGCAATTTCTTTAACTTTATCGTTATAATTTTTACAAACATGAAACAACACTCAACGCATTAAAAATTTCTTTCACTCTTTGGCACATACACACACACACACACACACACAATTTTTAAAGTATATATCCCAGCAGTAAACATCGGAAAGCCTTCTCATTGCAGGCCTTTTTGATATCCTTCTAACCCCTTTTTTGGGATTCAATTCTCTCTCTAACCTGCCTTTCAAAGTAGTGCTTGTGATCTCTCTTCAAAAAGATCTAATAGGCTTTCTCCTCTACTTTCTTTTAGAAGGTGTAATAAGTTGTATTTTTCTCATATTTTGTGATCTTAATAATAAAAGAAAAAATATATTCAATAACAGTTATTAATTGTTTCCTTCGATTTTTTTTATGAAATGTACCAACATCAACAAACTATTCGCAAACCAACCAAACAATGAACATCAAACATAAAAAACATTTAACCTTTATGTCAACAGCTATATTCTCGGGTATGTTTTGTATTTGAAAAACTGTGTATCTTTAAAAGTGGGAGCAAGATTTCTTTGTTGGTCAACGTTTAATGCATATGTAGCTGTTACGTTTGGTTTTAATTCTACCAGTGCTGTTCCGTTCTATGACACATTCTGCAGTATCCGCAACGCTCAAAAGACCTCCATTTATGACATCAATGGCGTTGCTGATAGAGCAAACTCTTGTAATATGGTTATTCTTGGCTCTTTTTTCTATTTTAGGTTTAATGAGTTGGTCGCTGAGATCGTTTAGGAATAACCGACGACGTATATTATATCATGTAAGCTGCAAACGCAGCCACATCTAGGATATTGCAGAAAAATGCCAGAGATTATCTATTCGTACTCCGCTTTTTTTTAAAATTCTGCCAAAGGTTTATATATGTTATCAATGCCACCTTTTATAAAGCTCCGCCATCTAACGTTTTTTTTTCAACTATTGCTTATTTCGTGAATGGTAACACTTAGTGCTAAGTGGGCTTGCGATCGACTTACAGAAGATGCCGATTTTGACAAATAAAAAAATCAACTTTTCAGATTAAGCTCATTTTGATCTTGGCGGGTATGTAAACAAGCAAAATTGTCACATTTGGGTAACAGAAAACCCGCACGCATACATTGAAAAGCCGATACACCCAAGACGAGTCACTGTTTGGTGCGGATTTTGGTCCAGAGACATAATTGGGCCATTTACAGTCAATGGCGATCGTTATCGGACCATGTTGAACGAATTTTTGTTCACAAAAATTGAAGAGGAGGATATTAGCAACATTTGGTTTCAACAGGACGGCGCTACGTGCCACACAGCCGAAGCTACACTCGATGTTTGCGCCCTGTTTTTGAAGATCGCATTATCTGCCGCAGAGCTGATGTCGTTTGGCCACCTCGGAGCTGCGATTTGACACCGTTGGACTATTATTTATGTAAGTGTTACGCCAACAAGCCAGAGACAATTGACGCTTTAAAGGACAATATTCGTGAAGCTATTGGTGAAATACATCTGCACACAATCGATAATGTGCTTAAAAATTGGACCGATAGTGTAGGCTACTGCATGGTACACAGAAACACAGGAAATATTGTTACATTGTTACTGTTTGTTGTAAATGACAAAGTGCGGTGGTACAATAGCTTTCGCTAAATTGTAACTGGTAAAGAAATTATCTCAAATAATATTTCTTCCACTTTCACAAAAAGATTGACACACAAATCCTTTACTATTCATTCGCCGAGGTGTTTTCTCGTTCAGTGGATGCTGACAGACCTTCAATTGGATAAGATGAGATGGAGTCACATACCCACCATACTTTTATTGCATACTTAGGGTGTTTTGATGGTATATATTGTGTTAAACCAGTTCCACCACAAAAAGGATACAATTATTTATCTACTGTTATATTGGGTCCTGTCACATAATTGCTACTGGGATTATTGCCCAGCATTAAAAATATATCGATTATACAAGTCCTTGCATAGAAGGCCTTTTACCAGATCTGAACCTAGAAGCGAGAGTGCAAGGCCTTGATCGCAATTGGAATCTGTGTAAAAAATAAATGAGTCTGGAATGGAATATGCAGACCTTGTGTCTGCTAAAGAAGGCCTTATAGATGGCCTCTCTTACGCCACTTTTTACCGCTGGGATGTTCTATAAGTGAACAAGTAGTAGGTACTGTTTAAATGAAAACTAAAAACGTTACTATTTTATAAGATTATTAAGGTAAATACTCTCTCCGGACATACAAATTACTATTGTATGAGTAAAAAAGAAAGAAATCAACGAAAGAGATGTTTAAAATATAAATCAGCTGATAAAACATTACTGTCAGTCAGGTTTTATTAACTATTTAATGGGACTTTGTGTGAAAAAAGAAATAAAATAATTTTTTTTCACTTTTTTCATTTTTTATATTTTTTTCATGTTGTTGTAATGATTTTTATGATGATTTATAATAAAATTATGCGTAAGCATTCTAAAATAAGACCTTTTCAAAAAAAATAATAATAATATTGAATAAATGAATTTTAAAATTATTTTCAAATCAATCAATTAGCAGTGATTTGTACAAGGTTTTTGTGTAATTTCTGTAATGGAGAGTAATATTTAGTATAATGATGTAACGTTGTAATCTTAAGTATTAAATTGTGTACGATAAAGTGGTCAATTGAAAATCCACTCAAAAAAATATGGTGGTGTTATGGATTCATTAATAAAAATAAATAAAAGAGATTTCAATGTTTATATGTGTATTGTAATTGAATACTAAAGTTAATGGAAAAAGATTTATTTGAAGCACTGCATAGCACTTGCAACAGCTTGTAGGAGATAATGAGAATAATTATTAAATGATCACTTAAGGTGGATATAAAAAGGTTGCAAAAGAAATGTATTTATTTACGATAACTTTCAATTATAAAAGGAAGATGCATCAGCAAAGTCTCATAGTGCAAAGGTTGTAGATTCAATTCCTACCAGAATATTGTTACATTTTTACCTTTTTAAAAACGTTTATTGATGAGTTCGTAAATTGTAGTCAAAATAAAAAATATATAAATCTTGTGCTTAGTTTTTAATTAAAAATCCTTTATTCAACACAGCTCTGTGCACCACTGCTTGTAACCTTTTTATAAGCAATAACAATTTTCTATTCTTAATTACTCCGCCTATTAAAAACTTTGTAAACAACACAATTACTCAATAGATCTTTCTACCTAAAGATCTTCTAACCTGATAGTAGTTATAACTTAGACGTACTGATTTGGATTGAGAGCCATGGTGGCATTTGTCGAAATGATTTTGCTGTTGAATACGCTACTAGTGTAACTCTTTCACACTAGGACATATCGCTCATTGCTTTGCAACAGTGTCATGGCTCAAAAAACAAATTTTTTCAGGAGAGCTGGTTAAAATCACGTTTTTTGAATTATGGTACTGCTGCAATAAATGAGCGATATGTGTCTCATTTGGTAGTTATTGAGACTGATAGATGAGTGGGCGTTGAGAAGTGTGGAACGCAGATGGTCTCATATTATCACTTGCAGGATATTCAGGATGCTCTGACCTTTTCTGTCAGTGAATAGGATCTGGACTTTTCTGACTTTGGGGAGGGACTTTAAGAATATAATTAGCATACAAGTAACTCATGATATGGAGGAAGTGAAAGAGAAATCGGTACAATACCTTCTTTGCAACTCTCTCGCTCTACAGAATCTTAAGCTAAAGCATCTTGGTGCTTGATCTGGACTGTCTTAGGTATATATCACTGGCGAATATGGTCAATTTAGTCAGATATAGCGAGATTGGCATTCGCAAGGGCTACGTGATTTGCACATTTAGGTTCAGGAAGAGTTTTAATGCGATCTTTATCGTCTCTGTCTTTAGGTCTTTGATAATTTTTGGGCTTCTTTCTTGAGGATATCACAATGCGCCTAAGGGCGTATCCCATCTATCCTCCTATTGTCTGTCCATGTAACCTATCTAAGCCTGACATTGTCAGTGTAACCATTCATCAAGAAATGGGCCTTATCACCGAATGCGATTTTTCTAAGAACGTTGCCTAAACAGAGTACACATTTTGATTTACCTCTATTGTAATTTGGCATTTGGTTCGACAGATATAGCTTCCAAATAAGGCAGTTATTAACTCTAAAATTATTTATTCGAAGACACTTTGATAGAAAAAAAATATTAATAAAAATACATTTTTTTTCTTCGAATAAATTGAAAAACATAAATTTTTTCAAATATAAATTTTTATCTCGAATATCATTTAAAAATATATTCTTTCCTGTACAGAAATTAAATTCTTTTAAGTAAAAAAAAACATACAAATACTTAACGTTATATAATCATTATGTAAGTAATTACTCATAAATGAAATATAATTTTTTGCTCTCGAATAGAATATAATTTCTTTTTCTATACCCTATACGGTATATTATACTTGAGCTATTATTTGTAACATATTAAAACAACAGTCATAGATATCTTTGATTATAACGAACAACTCAGAAATACATTATAAATCGATTCTATTCACATGTTCTATATTATCCACCAAAACCTAGTTTAGGGCTTAACTAACAACATTGTATCATGAGTTCATTAAAATAGACACGATTTGCCACTCACTGTTGTCTGCAGGTCACTCATAGGCGTATCAATCTCTAAAAGACTTAACATATAATCAAATGAATATCATCTATGAAAGTAGAGATAGGATAATAAGATGAAACTTCAAGAAATCGATAAGTTTCTATAAAATTTTAATAGATAATCTCAGGAACAACGTTTTAGGACTAATTTTGTATTTATATGTACTTCCAGTATTTGAACGAAGCAGCTATCATTTAAAAAAAGCTTAATATGCTGTAAAGCTATCACTTAGACGAACTTAAGCCATTATAACTCTTTTTATCACATCTATTATTTATGCTCCTTTAATGCCATATATAATACATATTTTGCAATTGCAGCAAAAAATGAAAATCACAAAAATAATATAATAAAGTGTGTGTAAGTATTTGTTTGCTTTTGTTTTATTTTAATGAAAAATAAAATTAATTTTTCAAAGTAAACTGATTGGAAATAAAGCATTATAACTGAAAAAAAGCCAATTGAACAACAAAAAATAGAAAGAAAGACAGGAATACAAAAAAACTATATAAAAATTAAAACAAGAGAAGAAATGTTATGGAAAAAAATTATATTGAAATAATACAGCAGTAAATAAAAAGAAACAAAAACTAAACAACAATGGCAACACTAAAAATATGATACACATACATACATATACCCATACATACCATATATACTTACACTACATATAAGCTATTGAATGAGAGTGATATGAAGTAGATATGAAACAAACCAAAAAAAAGAGAAAACAATCTACTCTTACAAACACACACACACACACACTTATATACATCTTCAGTAACACAACATAAGCAACATAATCTGCTGCGTCATGTTGCCTTTTTAAAAAGATGTCAAAGTTCGGTCATATATCACATGAGAGAGTAACAAAAAAAAAACAACAACAACAACAAAAATATGAAACTAGTACAAGAGTATAAACATGAACTCTGCATACGCACACACATCAATATACAAGCAATAGCATTTTGTCATTTTTTCTCATATATTTTTTTCTGTTTTTTATTTGTAAATAGGAGAGTGAACCTCTTGTATATGTATGTATGTGTGTAAGAGTATATGTTTACATGCGTCAATATGAGCCACATTTTTTCTTTCCATTTGTTGTTTTTGCTTCTGCAATAACTTGTAACCTAGACTAGCCTTTTTATGCTCTCAGCCAAACACAAACACACACAAGCATATCTACGTACTCTTATACTTTATGTTCTTTGTATCAATGCATTCATACACTACAATAAGAGCAATGGGAGCAACAAAAAAAGTGGAGAAAAAAAAATTAAAATTGATGAAGAAGAAGAGATTCGTTAACTGATACACAATCAATCGCATTTGTTAGTAGTGAAGTAATGCCGATAAGGCAGTAGTGGGCTATTATTTTTTTTAGCAAAACATTTAAAGCCACTTTTAGGCTCGCTTTGATCGTTTACAGTTTTAACTAAAACCTAATAAAGCATTTTAAACGCTTGGTACAGTTTTGCGAAAAGAATTTCAATAGGAAAGCGAATATTTTTATTGACGTCTCTGTATGTTAACGTATATGTACTTGAGTACACACAGTCACACAAACACTCACAGTTACAGTTATGATCAGATTTCCAATAAATTGTCTCACCTCTGATTTCATGCTCATCTACAATATGTCTTTTGGATGAAGTTTCTAGGAAAAAATTAAAAACAGAAACGTAGTGGCTTGGTAAAGGTTAAAGAAAAAAGTGAATGGGGATACAGCCTATAAGAGCATAAGTCTATCTATCGTTATGATGGATCTCCCGCCTTTGCTGATATTCTTCGAAATATCGTAAGCGCTTCTTTAATCTCCGTTTTTAAGACGGTATAACACCTTTCAAAATAAAACGTCAGATTAGCTCTTTCGTATGGATATCTATTGTCATCTTTCTGGATACTACAGCAATTGCCCCTTCGGAGTATTCTTTTTACTTATGTAAGCTGTAATTGTTGCTAAGTAGAGTATGATGGAGTCACACCTTCTCTCTTACCTTGAGATCAGCCGATTAGGGGCATTATTCGCTTGAGCTCGCTATTCATCTTTTCAGCCTGGACGCTAACTAATGCTGAGTCTCGTTTAAATCTCACTATTCTGTCAATTAGTACGCCAAAGTACTTTATTGCTTCTTGTGAAGTTATTATATGGCAAGCAATACACAGTCTCATTTGAGTCCTTCGTCTGTGTGCACTCATTCATACCGCCTTTGTTTTCTGTGCCGGTAATGTCAGGCAACCAGTATTTATTAATTTCTGTACACTCGCTGAACTTTTTCTCCAGAATGTCAAGCCGATTGTCTATGCCGTCAATATAGCCCACTATCGACAGACCGTCGGTGCGCGTAAACAGTAAACAAGGTTGGTCCGAGAACAGAGCTCGAGAGATGCCGACAACATAACCTATATTCTCTAAACTGTTCTCTGCCGTAATATGAGGTTACTGAATTAACTATTTATTATTCTAAGTAAGTACTCAGGTATTCCAAGACATTCCAGAAAAGTCAACATATTGTTCCAGTTCGCAGAGTTCAATACATTTCAACATTCAGTGTGATCATGGGTTTTATTGTGCCCTTTTCTTTTTATAATTTGTTTAGCAGATCTGATGTCTTTCTAATGAAGAGCATAATGGTGGATATGTCACCCAGTGACACCCTATCTCTCGCTAACCGTTCCTATCTTAGCTTATCAAGAACCCCAAATTCACAAACTATGTGTTGCGTTTTTGAGCACACAATCTACAAACATTAAGTTCTGTGACTGCAATCCTTTTTAGATGCGCTCGTTGTCTACAGAACCTCAGAGCGACGTGCAAATTGCAAAACTAACTCTCGCTTAACATTCCCTTCTAAGCTTGTCAAGAACCTCAAATTCACACAATATGTGTTGCATTTGTGAACACACAGTCTACAAATATGCACCTCTGTGACCGCAAACCTTTTCACAGGCGCTCGTAGTCTACAGAGCCTCAGAGCGACGTCCAAATTGCAAGCTGATCGTCGCACTAGAATGACAAATACCATTTGAGCATTCCAGTGTTCCAAGCATCCGGCGATTTCCCAATTCTTGATTGGATTGGAAATGGTAGTAAGTTGTATCGCACAGCAAGGTTCCTGACCGATATAGGGTATACAGAGTGATAACTGCACACTATTTAATCCTTGAGGAACGCACCGCTGCTCACTTCCTGCATTTATCAACGTTATCACAGGTTTTATAGTGTCAACCGTCGTAGATCTTACTCTGCTGAACCCAAATTGTCTTTCGGAGAGACTATTCAAGGTTTCGCTCAAACATCTTACCAACTAGAACATACACAGCAGTCTGCTAATTAGGTTGCTCAACACTTCCTCCCAGTTTATTGCCACTTTGCGTTTTTTAATTCAAATGCTCTCGCGACTTTTTAGTTCCCCTGTGGTGGAAAGAGCGCCAACATAATCTGTTCCAATAGTATAGGGCAGGTCGGTTTTGGAGATCACAGCTTTAAACCATACCCCAGGCATCAACATCAGCACCATCTCGCATTTTTCTGTTGCAGCATGTTTTTCTATGGTGAGTAGCCTTCTAAAGTTATTTCCTTCCGTAGCGGTACTTCACAAGTATTTCTTCAAATGTAGACTTGTCTCTCGCCCTTTTCTTGGTGTTGTTAAGCTATTTTTACGTATGTTGCTGCCTTCTTCCTTTTTGCCTGTACCTGGGCATTGATGTATTGCAGGTGCAACTTACTTTGTTTCAAGTTCAGTAATCAATTTGACTTCCAAACTAAGTAGATGATTAATTAATCTACTGTAGCTCGCCTCCATATGATTATAAGTAGTGATGAAGATCCTTGCTAAGTAGTGGTGGTGATCCTTACTTAGTATTGTAGGTGGCATTTTCTCCTGATCATCCGTCTGATGTTTGTCATCATCATAAGAGAAAATCTGGAAGGTCAGGGTGGCTCTTTAAATGGAATTGTCTGGAGGAAGTTTAAAATCCCATTATTAAACACTCGAAACCGCAATTAAATTTGTAGTCTTCATGTCCTCTGCTGGGATTCGAATCTAGACCGTTTGTATTGTACGCCTGCACTGTAACCACTACACCACGCCACCCCCCGTATGTATTTACTTTTACAAAAAGCCCAGGAGTTGAGTTTCAAACTGGTACCCTGTCAACATACCTTCCATATAAAGCATTGCGACAGCCATGCATTAATGAAATTTTTTGCTTTAAAACTACAAATAAAAACCTACTCATCTCCATCACTGCAGTTTTTTTCTTTACCTTTTTACTCACACATACTGATAAACATATCTTCATGGAAACATTATATTACAGCCTTACACACATACATACAAATCAACTCCTCGTATGCATTAAATACAGTTCGTGTTGGAATTGGTTATGGTGGCAGGCTATGGTTTACGTATCATTTTCTTTGACAAAACGACATTTTCGACAGCTTTTCCCTTTCTATCTCTCTCTGTCTAGAACTACAACAGTATGATATTGTAATACTTCATACACACATGCACAAGCATATGCACTCTTTTTTATATGCTACATATGGTAGAGAGTGTATAAGTGCATGTTTGGTAATATTTTTAAGGCGAAAATGTTGGCATTTTTTTTAATATTTTTTTATTTCGTTGTTCTCTATTTTTTCTGCTGCTGTTGTTTCTTTATAAGTATGTGTGGATGTGTGAGCAAAGGAATAGCATTACATACTATAGGCACAACAAACGATATCTTGTGTGTGTAGCCAAAATATATCACTGTAAGAAAAGTGAACAAAACAATAGGAAAGGAATATGAAGAAAATGTCACTGATAATTGTCAAGTGTCGTGTATTTTCTGTTGTTTTCGTTGTTTCTTTTTTCTTTAATTTTGTTTTTTACAGTTAAAAATTTGATACTGTCATAAGATTTTGTTTCCATCATAGTTTTGATGCACTTATTTTTATTTTATTGTGCTTTATTTAGACATTTTGAAGGGGACAGTGACTTTTATTGATAACCAAAGTCCGCATAAGGTTAAAAGCTTGTATTTATTTATTTATTTATAGTGCGGCGGGTGGCGTGGTGTAGTGGTTAGAGCGCACGCATAACAACACAAATGACCCAGGTTCGAGCCCCAGCGGAGGACATAACGATGAAAAAATTAAATTGTGGTTTCTTTGAATGTTTAATAATAAAAAAAAGGCTTCAACTTCCCTCCAGACAACTTCATCTAAAAAAAAAAATAATAATAAAAAAATAAATATAAAAGCCCCCCTGACAACACAAACGACCCAGGTTCGAGCCCCAGCGGAGGACATGACGATGAAAAAATTAAATTGTGGTTTCTTTGAATGTTTAATAATAAAAAAAAGGCTTCAACTTCCTTCCAGACAACTTCATCTAAAATAATAATAATAATAATAATAATAATAATAATAATAATAATAATAATAATAATAATAATAATAATAATAATAATAATAATAATAATAATAATAATAAAATAAAGATAAAAGCCCCCCTGACTCTTTTCGCACACCTCTGGCGATGTTGACAAACATTAGACGAATGATCAGGAAAAGCACGCCATCTACTGGGAAAAAATTACAATGCTAAAGTAAAGACCACCACCAATTAGCAAGATCTCTTCATCACTACACAAATAAAAAATGATATGGAGGAAGCTACAGCTGATTAATCATCTACTTAGCTTGAAATATCAAATTGATTAAAGAAACTGAAACAAAGCAATAGAAGCTTTGTGGTAAGAGCCAATATGCTCCCTAGAGGAGTGACGGAAAAAAAATAGTGTGGACGTAATTTGGAGAAAGAGAATTTATATATGACTTTAAAAGCAAAAAGGAGTGAGCGAACTAATATATGGTTCAATAATACATTGATTTGTACCAAACATATATATTACAATGTTAAAAGACTAAAACTAATTTAAACCAATTTTAAAGCCTATTTCCTTTTTGTGCCATATTCTCAAAAACAAAATGTTAATGAAAAAAATTAATTTGTTTATCAAAACAGTTCTGCAAAACCCAAAAAAGGTCTTCAATTTAAATTGAATGAGGGAATACCAAATATTATACATCAGTTATTCGCCATGCAGTGTTAGGATAAGGTGTAGAAATTGTGCTGTTTTAATTAGATCTGATTAATGGATTCTCTTACTGATAATTGACCAATTTTTGCGTTCAACTGATTTATACCAGTGGGCAATGTCATCTAGGATGTCAGTAACGTCTTCAATTTTCTAAATGAGTTAAAATGGTGGTTAATTAATCAGAATCTAAGAGTTCGGATCATTTGGTAATCACACAGCCATGTTGATAACAGCGAAACTACTACCAGGGACATTTTAAAGTAGTTGGGCGTGATCATAGATAACAGATTATATCGTGTGTGTGTAGCAATGAAACGGGCCTTGCTGGATAGAAAATTTTATGACATTACCCTTCATATACAATTTCGATCATGTGACCACCACAGATGGCATAAACAGGGTGTTAAGTGGAACACCAAATTTTAAAAAAATTCTTCGTGGCATATGCGGTCGTATTTTGACAATAACTCTTCAAATGTTGATTTCCAGGTGTTCAATTGTCTCTGGTTTATCGATGTAGCCAAGTAACTTTATCTAACCACAAAGAAAATAATTACACGATCTTGCAGAACCATTACATGAAATTACTCTTTCATCAAGAGTTTATTTAAGTAATTCAATTGTAGCGCGGCATGTGACTCTGACCTGTTGGAACCACATGTCAGCAAGATTAATACCAGCTTATTGAGGTATAAAAAATTATCTAATCATGTCCCTCTATCTTTGGCAGCAACATTCTGATCACCATCGTTTTTAAAGACATATAGAACAATGACTCCGCCAGTCCATAAAGTGCACCAAACAGTAATTTTATCTGGATGTAATTGTGTTTTATGGATTTTTCCCACTCTAAATGCAACAATTCTGCTTATTTATATACACACTTAACGAAAAATTGTTTTCGTTGGAAAACAAAATTTTTCATTTTGGAGTTTGAAGAACAGAACAATTAATTTTATAAAATATTTCAACAATTTGCAAGCGTTGCTCTGGTGTAAGTCTTCCCATAATAAAATGTCAAAACAAACTAAATTAAATGCAACTATCAGCTGTTAAATCGGTTGTCAAATAAAGCAGTGTTGCCAACTCAAAGTTATGAGCATCTAAAAAAAACCCGATACTTTAATAAACGTATGAAGTACAGCGAATAAAGCTGAATCTCTTTGTTGGGTAATGCAGAAGGACGGAAAATCGCTGTAGGTAAAGATCATTAAGGCTATTTTCTTTATGTATTGTTAGAGCACAGGCATATGACACAGGCGGCCATGTTCGAGTCCCAATAGGCCATATGACAAAAAAAAATTAATTGCGATTTCGAGTGCTTAATAAAGAGACTTTAACTTCCTTCCAGACAAATCCATCTAAAGAAGCCACACTAACCATCCAGTTTACCTTTGGCGATGATGACAAACATCAGATGAATGATCAGGAGAAAAACGCCACTTACTGGGAAAAAATTACAATGCTAAGTAAGCATCATCACCACCACTAAGAAGCAAGGATCTTCACTACACACAATCATATGGAGGTGATCTACAGTAGATTTATGAACTACTTCAACTTAAAATCGACTTGAACACTGAAACTGAAACAAAGTAATGGATGCATTGTGGAAAGCTAATATGCTCCCTAGAGGAGTGACGGAAAAAAATATAATAGCTGCGTTTCGGCATAGGCGGCACGAGGTAATGCTGTGCTCATAAAACAGTATTCTATAGAGCTTTGCATATGTTATTAAGAACAACACAAGCTTGATAAAGAAGATGATCTGCCACAGCGAAAGAAATATGGACCAACCTAATGTAGACAGTTAGATGAGGAGAAAGCACGGAGAGTAAGCATAAGGAATATATTTATTTTATTAGTTCAGTGACAAATTCGGGGCATATGAAAAATTATGTGAAGTTCGTGCTTTTACAGCTCCGAACTTTAAACGGCGGGAGTTTTTTGCTATCGGCGCTACTGGGACTTTATAATTTGCATTCATATTCTGATACATTCAGTTGAGACAAAATGTCTCAACAGGGACTACTTAACAGATATTTCACCGAGTTTGAGTGAAAATCTAAGTAAGACGTTTAAAATAATAGTTAGAAAATATGCAATTCTTTCTTTTTCCTTGCAATCATTCGTATAAGTCACTTCCCAAGAATCTTTAAGACGCCTTGCAATGTACATATTGTTACGAAAATGAAACTGCTAAAGACAAAATTCACCACTTCAGAGCTTATTATGAGTTTTTAGCTAAAAATGTATTGGCTTGTGTCAAGGCTTAAGAACTTCTAAAATTATCTGCACTAATTAAAAGTGCTGCCAAGTGCATTGATCGGTTACTTTTTGTGATATTTTAGAACATTTGAATTAACGGCGAAAAACCAAAGATTCATGTCCGTACTAGAACATTCTAAACTAAAGTGAAATATTAAAAAAGCGGCGAATTGCGGCTGGTGAGTTAGTTTGTTATGGTTTTGCTGTCATAAGATAAAGACGTGGTTAAGCGGAAATAAAAGTGTTGAATAAGATATTGTATAAACGTTTTAGTATAATAAATAAATAAAACTGTAACAACAATTTTTATTTTATTTTAACGCAATTTAAAGGAACTCAAACGTTTTAAAAAGGTTAAAACGTAACAATATTGTACAACCTCTCTGGTAAACAAACTCTCTGAGTAACAAATTTGATAACCTATCAAAAATGTGATTTTGAAAAAATCATCCGTAGAATGGTGTATGAAAAGAAAAAGGATTACATTCGGATAAGTTATTTCAAAGACCACAGGCAACGCAAACTCTACTTAATGTTTCGTAAATATGCTTTTAAATCAAGTCTGTACTCTCATACAACCAATAAGTGGAAATATTACTTTCATTCTTGGATATTGGATTACGGTGAGGGGTATTTAAAAGTCGAGTTTAACCGACTATGATTTCCTAACATTCTTATTAATTATTTCAAAGCATTTCAAATGAAGTTGATTGTATAGACCTTTGCAAATATTTTTTTTGTTTGGTTTACTTTCAATAAAATATAATTGTACATGTATAAGTATGAGTAATATTAGTAGTATTTGTAGCAATTGTAGTACGTAATAATATATTTCCTGTGTAATTGTATTTGTAATAGTATTTGTTTGTTTCCTTTAACATATCCTTTTGTTTAAATTTATATTTTGTCTCCATCATCCATCTCTTTATACACATATTTCTTTGTTATTCTCAGTTTGGTATGACTTGGTAATAATAAAAGGCGTTACTCATTTTCTAATGTTATTATCTTGTAATTTGCTTTGTCTGTCAAACAAACAAACAAATAAACAAACCAATAAAGGAGAATAAAATAAAATTGATTTTAAGAAAAATATTTATGTGCCAACATTATCAAAAGGTCGTAAGTGACCAATAAATTTATACACTCTCTAGCTCTCTCTCTGTTCTGTTTCTCCCTCTGTATTTCTGTTACTGTTTCTGGTTGTTGTTATTCTATTAAATTTCTTGCTTTTTTATTTGAAATGAACCTTAGAAGGGGAAAATGAATTTAAATGAATTATTGTTGTTATGAGTTGGTTATTAAAGACAAAATTTAAATTAAAATGAGAGCAATTCAAAATTGTGTTTTAGTATTGTAAAGCAAAGGAGGAAAAGAGTGAGAGAGAAACACAGGAAGTAGAAATAATTCATGTCTTAGTGCGGCACTCCAAAATGATGTAGAGAATGGCAAATAAAAGTGAAATTTAAAGAAAACAAGCTAAATCAATGAAATTTTATAATTTATTTTTATTTTTGAAAAGTATATCTTTCGTTGTATGTACTCCAGTCAAATAATTATAAAGGGTCCGCCATCTAACGTTTTTTTTTTCAACTAGTGCTTATTTCGTGAATGGTAACACTAAGCTCATGTCTGATTTGACAGATAATTAGTTTTATCCTTCTGTTAAACGAATATGGTTGCGTATACGCTTGAACAAAGCTGGGAATCTGGGCCTGCGATCGACTTAGAGAAGATGCCGATTTTGCCAAAAAAAAAAAATCATCTTTTCAGATGAAGCTCATTTTGATCTTGGCGGGTATGTAAACAAGCAAAATTGTCGCATTTGGGGCACAGAAAACCCGCACACATGCATTGAAAAGCTGATACACCCAAGACGAGTCACTGTTTGGTGCGGATTTTGGTCCAGAGGCATAATTGGGCCATTTTTCTTCGCAAATGAGCAAGGAGTGGCCGTTACAGTCAATGGCGATCGTTATCGGGCCATGTTAAACAAATTTTTGTTCACAAAAATTGCAGAGGAGGATATTAGCAACATTTGGTTTCAACAGGACGGCGCTACGTGCCACATAGCCGAAGCTACACTCGATGTTTTGCGCCATGTTTTTGAAGATCGCATTATCAGCCGCAAAGCTGACGTCGTTTGGCCACCTCGGGGCTACGATTTGACACCGTTGGACTATTATTTGTGGGGTGCCGTCAAAGATAAGATTGATTGCACACAATAGATAATGTGCTTAAAAATTGGACCGATTGTGTAGGCTGCTGCATGGCCAGCCGAAGCAGCCATTTGAATGAAATTATTTTCCATTATTAACCGGAAGAATTGTACTTTCAAAATAAAAAAGAAATTTCAGAAAATATTCAGTAGTTTTTTTTTATAGCATTTTCAAAAAATTTATATGTAATTATTTTACTGAGGTACGCATGCATATGTACATACATATGTACATATTTAAAGTGCTTAAAAGAAACAAAGTGCACATTTTTCTTATAATGAAACCAATTACAAAAATTTTACTATTTTCGAAACCCAATTTCTAATGATAAAATATCCTACAAACACTTACAAAGCAAAACACAATGACAAACAAAAAATATGTCATCAGTCTGTGTAAACATCAAAGAAAATATTTTTACAAACACTCAAGAAATATGACTTCAAAATACGTTTTTTATGTAATGCTGCTCCGTATTATTCAAATGTTGTAAAATGGCATGTTGCTGCATGTTCTCTTTATAATTTTTTTCTTTTTTCTTCATTTTCGTTTTTCATACAAAAAGGTTATCAATCAAAGAAAGAGTACATTTGTGTTGGAATAAAAACGAGTGTGAATGGATGGATGACTTGTGTTTTATATTTGTACAAGTGTGTGTGTGTGCGTGTGTGTGTATCTATGTTTGAGTATCATTTTCTGTAAATTTATTTACTTTTTGTCTTTGATTTTGTGTTAAAATATCATACAAACATTTATAAAGCATAAGAGCAAACAAATAAACGAATAAACAACATCATTATAAGATGTAATAACAAACAACAAACAACCACAACTACACCCTTTACATGCATTACCAATACAAATAAATTTAATAGGGCAGTAATAATTGAAAATATAGCATAACGTTTTACACTGTAGGCTATTGAGGTATATTTGATATGTGCTTAGGTTTGTAATGTATTAACAATCACTTTTTAAATCGTATAAAATTTGCCTGTAAGTCGGTTATATTACGTCGATATATTGACTTTGAAGTTGTCTAAGATTGAACAGAGCGCAATTAATTTTTTTTTTTTTTTTTTTTTTGTGAGACCATTAGAAAAGATCCACTGTATCGTGAGGACTTTTCTCACACTCTAATTGAGACTCTATCCGTTAAGTTCGACTAACATTAAATATAGGTGGTTGTTGGCTTAGAACTTTATTATTTTATTAGAAGCAAAGCTGCTAATGGCTTCTGTTCAACTGTTAAACATCGGAAAATGCCATACTAGATGTCAGCACAGTAGGGTCTAAATGTATGTCCTTTACCGAAAACCAACGATAATGCTTCAAATTCACTCTCCACTTGATGCTTTAAACACATTCTAGGCTACCAACCATCGACCACACGACTACAGAAGATGTTGGCTACAAAGTAGCCAAGTAACCAGCTACTTAATTATTTTAACGACTACAACTACAAAAAAATGTAGAGAAATGTACACATGATTATTCTGTTCAGTGGTACCACATACATTTTCTTCGCGTTTTTAATGTGTATATTTCATGCACTGCGTTTTTAAAACGGCTATTCATGCATCTTATTGTATTCACAGCAAATTTGCCTAGGTTGGCTGCGGGCTGAAACGGTAGTCTTGTAGTCGGTAGCCGTGCTGCCGCTAAAATAATTATTCTCATATGCACACATGTATTCTATTTTTGACAGAATGTGTTTATAGCAGGAGACTTCATTTAAGATTTCATTACACATTTTGCTTATTTACCAAGATATGCGCAATTAACAGTAGAATGGCGAGAAAATTGACATACCTAGAAAGACGGGTAGGGGTCATTTAACCCAACTAGTTTTAAATTAATTTTGGTGGGAAATATATTACAAAAATTACTGAGAAATGAGTTAAAACGAAAAGACATTTTCAAAATTCGGAAGTTATGCTCATAACTTAATTGTGTACACGCTCATAAACAAATGTCGGCTTAATCATGATGGTTTACAGAGTAATAGCTTCTATGTAACAATTGAAGTCCAATAGAGATCAATATTATCCCCGCTCCTTTCACTATAGCTTTTGATGTGGTGCAATGATCAACAGGTTCATATGATTTAACTTGCAAAGTTTTAAATACGTCAGTGACTTTTGCCTCTTAGCACACAGGTATCATCACATGTTTGGCAAACTTAAATCTCTGGAGAGTGAAGCCACTATGGATGTTAGTTCTGGAATATAACATCACGCATGCCAAAGGTATTCAGCAATTGTTGTCTTCAAAAGATATTGAAAATGTTTTGGCCACCGTTTTTGGAAAAATCGAACCACCGTTCAATTTACAAATTGATTCTCAAACGAAAATGGTGTACGATTTGAAGATCATATGAAGACGGGAATTCACATTGATAAACAATCGTAGTGGTACTAGGAGGCGAAAATTTAAACTCGAAATCATTCAAACTGGTCGAAGTTGAAAAAAAATCACACATAATGCTTCAAGAAGGATCGAATGAAAAGAATTTTTTGTGCATCTTTGTTCCTCTTTGTAACTAAAGGACTCTTAACACCAAAACTACTAGATAAGATGATTTACCATCAATTTGACGATTTTTGTAATGTAACAAAATTCATAAATTAATATTGGCTTCTAAGGAGTTGTGCTATTTATTTGAGTTTAGAAATACCTTTAAATCAGGGTTGGCAACCCATTGGGTTTTATATTTAAAAAAACCCGGGTGGGTTTCTTATTTAAAGGTTTTCGTAGCTTATTTGCCACGAAAATAATTAAAATTTGCGTATTGCTATTACAAATTAAATCGCTCAAAAAGGATAATGAATTAACTAACAACTCATCCAAATATAAATTTATCAAATCACTGTTTACACTGTTTACACCGCACCTCTGAGCCTATTGCCGCATCCCGTCTTAGGAAAACTTCTCGTCTTTTGAGGCGATACACTTTGAAGGTAGTTTTATATTTCTTCAAAAGAAGTGATTCGGTAGCATGCAAAAAGATATTGTATCCTTCGAAACAGCCAATATTTGGACAATACGAGTGGAGCGCAATTGATCGTTTCGAATAATTGTTTGGCAACTTTTACAACGCGAGACCGAGTGTTGTAATGCAAAGGAATAACTTAATCATGTCGGTCTTTATACTCTAGGCCTTTTTCTCATAATGCCCGGATCTGATCATCGAGTATTAGCAGATCATGGTGCACAATGCTGCCTTGATCCCAACAAGAGGGCAACATTGCGTTATAAATACTAAAACAACGCAATTGTACTAACAAACAAAAAATATTTTAGACTTGAAAGAAATTTGGAAGCAGTTATAAAACACAATTAAACAAAAATTAGAAACTCCATCAAATAATGCAATAAAACCCGTTGGGTTCGGTTTTTTCTTAAGCCTGGGTTTTTGTCAACCTTGCATTAAATTAAATCTGGTCCATTTTTAATGAAAATCAAGAAATTTCAATTTGTAAACATCATTAATAAAAACAAAATTTGACAGTCAAATGACTCCTTCCCGTTTGAGATTTTCGGGAAATTATTAATTAAAAATTTATATTTAAATGCTATGAAAAAATTTGCTATTTTTGTGATTAGACATAGGGTACTCATTCTCTTTAAGTTCTTTATTTTTTGATAAAACATTTCTTTTTCTATTTTCAATTCTGTTACCAGTAATTGGTTTGTATTCGTCGTATGTTGCACTGTTATTACTCCTACAATGTGTAACAAGGCGAATTCAATAAGGCGGCCCTAATTTACTACGTAAGCAACAGCTGATACATTCGCGTATGTCAAAAAACTCAAACATTCTATATTTTGTTGACAACAAATATAAATTTGATGCGACAGCTTGTTGCTTACTACAGTGTTGCATTATATGACAAGCATTTACATTGCTTGCTATTGATGAAAAAGAAAATTTTTTTAATAAAAATCGACTAGAAGTTAAAGCAATATAAAAATTAAATTAAATTAAATTAAATTAAATTAAATTAAATTAAATTAAATTAAATTAAATTAAATTAAATTAAATTAAATTAAATTAAATTAAATTAAATTAAATTAAATTAAATTAAATTAAATTAAATTAAATTAAATTAAATTAAATTAAATTAAATTAAATTAAATTAAATTAAATTAAATTAAATTAAATTAAATTAAATTAAATTAAATTAAATTAAATTAAATTAAATTAAATTAAATTAAATTAAATTAAATTAAATTAAATTAAATTAAATTAAATTAAATTAAATTAAATTAAATTAAATTAAATTAAATTAAATTAAATTAAATTAAATTAAATTAAATTAAATTAAATTAAATTAAATTAAATTAAATTAAATTAAATTAAATTAAATTAAATTAAATTAAATTAAATTAAATTAAATTAAATTAAATTAAATTAAATTAAATTAAATTAAATTAAATTAAATTAAATTAAATTAAATTAAATTAAATTAAATTAAATTAAATTAAATTAAATTAAATTAAATTAAATTAAATTAAATTAAATTAAATTAAATTAAATTAAATTAAATTAAATTAAATTAAATTAAATTAAATTAAATTAAATTAAATTAAATTAAATTAAATTAAATTAAATTAAATTAAATTAAATTAAATTAAATTAAATTAAATTAAATTAAATTAAATTAAATTAAATTAAATTAAATTAAATTAAATTAAATTAAATTAAATTAAATTAAATTAAATTAAATTAAATTAAATTAAATTAAATTAAATTAAATTAAATTAAATTAAATTAAATTAAATTAAATTAAATTAAATTAAATTAAATTAAATTAAATTAAATTAAATTAAATTAAATTAAATTAAATTAAATTAAATAAATTAAATTAAAAATACAATCTATGTACGAGTATAATTTATTGTCAGTATTCTTTTTAAAACATACTTTTGTTTTCAAAAATTAACAGGAATATAATAAAAAAAAATTTAACTTTTGAAAAAGATACAAAATTTAAAGAAAATGTAAAAAAAATTTTAAACTTTACGGAAACTTGTATTAGTAATATCTGGACTTTCCAAACATTTTGAATGTTAATACATACATACATACATATATAACAGTATTATGTTAAATACATACAAAGCATAAACATCGATTTATTCGCAAAGAAAATTAATAAATTTATAGTTAAACTTGTTCTTCTCTTATAACCTTGAAAATTTCGTTTTGAAATATTTTATTAAATATAAAGTTGAAATGCTCACACACCGCCTCGAAAAATAAAACAAAAGTAATAATTATTGTAATAAAGTTTGAATTTACTTAGAAAAGAAATTGAAATTCAGAAGAATTATACACTTTCACACAAAAATTGTGAAGACCACTTTCATTGTATTAATAATACAAGGGTAACTAAAGAAAATTTCTTAAGTTATGTATTTATTTTATACATTTTCATATTAATGTAATAGGCTGTTAAAAAAAGATTTTTATAACGCCAAAAACTATTTTAAATCGCGACAATGATTCTATTCTATAAAGACCCTCGCATGAATTAATATAAAAAAGTTGCTTTCAGAAGTCATTTGTGACAATCAAAAATAAAAATTAAATAAAAAGCCACAAGAAAATACTCACATAGAGTGTATCACTAAAATGAGTATGCAGCTATACAATCAATATAAAGGGTCCGCCATCTAGCGTTTTTTTTCAACTAGTGCTTATTTCGTGAATGGTAACATATAGCTCATGTCTGATTTGACAGATAATTAGTTTTATACTTGCGCTGAACGAATATGGTTGTGTATACACTTGAACAATGCTGGGAATCTGGGCCTGCGATCGACTTACAGAAGATGCCGATTTTGCCAAAAAAAAATCATCTTTTCATATGAAGCTCATTTTGATCTTGGCGGGGATGTAAACAAGCAAAATTGTCGCATTTGGGGCACAGAAAACCCGCACGCATACATTGAAAAACCGATACACCCAAGACGAGTCACTGTTTGGTGCGGATTTTGGTCCAGAGTCATAAATGGGCCGTTACAATCAATGGCGATCGTTATCGGGCCATGTTGAATGAATTTTTGTTCACAAAAATTGAGGAGGAGGATATTAGCAATATTTGGTTTCAACAGAACGGCGCTACGTGCCACACAGCCGAAGCTACACTCGATGTTTTGCGCCCTGTTTTTGAAGATCGCATTATCAGCCGCAGAGATGATGTCGTTTGGCCACCTCGGAGCTGCGATTTGACACCGTTGGATTATTATTTGTGGGGTGCTGTCAAAGATAAGTGTTACACCAACAAGCCAGAGACAATTGACGCTTTAAAGGACAATATTCGTGAAGCCATTGCTGAAAAAAGCTGTGCTTAAAAATTGGACCGATCGTGTAGGCTACTGCATGGCCAACCGAGGCAGCCATTTAAATGAAATAATTTTCCATTATTAACCGGAAGGATTGTACTTTCAAATAAAAAAAGAAATTTGAGAAAATATTCAGTAGTTTTTTTTATAGCATTTTCAAAAAAAATAAAAAAATTATTTGGCGGACCCTTTTTCAATTGAAATAAAAGCCTATAAATTAATTCAAACAAAAAAAATTGTAATTCAGTTTTGTAGAGTTAAAAGCAGTTAACAATATTAATAAAAAAAATTATCAATATTCTTGCATTTGTTTAATTTGCGTAAAAAAAATTTTTTGGGTTTTATCAAAAAAATTAGAAAAATGTTTGTCAATCTTTAATTTGATAGGGTCAACCCTATTTGTTATACCTTCTTTAAGTTGTAAATGCATCGATTTCACCAAGACTTGCATCACAGAGCAGGGAATTTTTAACTATTCTTCCGCTGTAATATTTGTTTAGATCTGTTCATCCTATTCCCCCTAGTTTTCGTATTTGACCGTCTAGATGCTTTATTTGGATAAGAACAGATGACTCAAAAGAAGTTTTCAGTTGCGTAGTGTAATATTGTAGCTATTCCTGGACGATAAGAACCATATGTTTCGGGTCATTATCCTGTTGAAATATTAAGGAGTCATTTAACACTAACAGCACGGCTCCTTCTTTCAAATTATTGTTTTAAAAATAAGTCTTGCAAATCCGGAAGCCTCCATGCACCCCCTTAATAATATCAAACCACCTCCATGTTTTCGGGTATAACAAAAATATAATTGTTAGTCAATAAAAGAGAGTGTATGTAAATCTCTAAAGAGCACATAAATCAGTCAGAAGCTTTCCGCAACACTGTTTGATTTTCTGACAAGACTAAAATAAATATTCATCGATCTGATGGGCAACTTCCTAGCTCGCACCAAGAAATACGATTGGTAGTTTATGGATGCATAGCAGTATCTAGAGTTGGTAGACTTGTAATAATTGAAGGAACTAAATACTATTAACTACTTGATTCAAAATATTTTAAAGCAATAATTCGTAAAAAGGATCCATGCAAGGATCATTTATATTTTAACAGCTTAATGACTTGAAAAATACGGTTCTTATCGTCAAAGAATGGTTATAATATACACTAAGACACCCGCCTACCAACGAGAAGATCATCGGTCCAATACCAGGCCCGACCATCTAAAAAAAAAAGTTTTCGACAGCGGTATCACCTCATAACATCAGTTAGTAACTGGTTACGAGTATTACTACTATTGAAAACTTATCTAAATATATTCGCCGACGTTAAACTGTAGGTCCCTTTAAATGAGTTTAAAAAAAGAATCGGAATCATGGAATGTTATGGGAATTAAAATATACGAGGGCGGATTGATATTGAAGCTACCTAAGTAGGAAAAAAATATTTTTTTTCCAAAAACCATTCATTTCTCAACATTTCCGTTTCCTTTCAGCTCAATACACTTAGTAAGACAATTTTCCAACTTTTTTTTTATACCATCTGAATAATACGATCTTGGGAATTTCTCAAAATACGCATTAGTTTCGGTAATCACTTCTTCGTTTGAGACGAATCTTTTTCCTGCGAGCCATTTTTTAAAGTTTCTAAGCAGGAAAAAGTCACTAGGGGCTAAATCTGGACTATAAGGTGGATAATCAACCAATTCGAAGTGGATTTCTCGTAGTTTTAGCATTGTATCTAATGCTGTGTTAACCGATGCGTTGTCTTGAAGAAAGAGCACTTTTTTCTTGTTTAATGTGATCGTTTTTCCTTGTTGCATCAACCAATTGATCCAATAATGCACGATAATACTCTCCTGTGATTGTGGATCCCTTTCCAAGATAATCCATGAGCAATATTCCGTGTGCAACCCAAAATACAGTGGCCATAACCTTGCCAGCCGATTTCGCTGTCTTCGCCTTCTTCGGAGCACTTACACCAACTTCCACCCATTGCTTCGATTGATTTTTGGTTTCAGGTGTGTAGTGGTGGACCCATGTTTCATCAACAGTTATTAATCTCTGCCAAAAATCAGCAGGATTGTGCTTTATCATGTCCAAACACCGCTGTGAAGTGATCTGTCGAACTCGTTTTTGTTCAACACTGAGCAAACGCGGCACCCATCTCGCCGATAGCTTTTTCATATGCAAATGTTCATGCAAAATGTTGAACACACGTTCATATGATATGTTTACCATTTCAGCAATCTCACGGATTTTGACTCGGCGATCATTCATAACGATATCGAGGATTTTCTTGATATTTTCTTCAGTAACCACCTCTTTTGGTCTTCCTGTTGATGGTATTGTTGCAGTGCTTTACCATATAATCTGACGGACCAGATTCGCCGTAATGTTTATCAAGCTTTTCTTTTGTCTCTTTCGCCGTTTTACCTTTCCAATAATAGTGTTTAATCACTACACGAAATTCACTTTTTTCCATTTTCCAAGAAACACAAAAGTTGCTTACTTCAAACGACTACAACAAATAAACTAATCGATGAATTTGGCTAAAATTTTAACAGCTGCCGTTTGACAGATCGGAATTTCTAAGAAAGAAAAAGTTTTCTGTGGATTCTATCAAATAAAAAATTGACAACATTTTTTGTAATTTTTTTGATAAAAACCAAAAAATTTTACTTATTTTTGTGATGATAATTTAGGGAACTTTATTGTTTTCCTTGCACAAATTAAACAAATGCAGGAATATTGATATTTTTATTAATATTGTTAACTGCTTTTAAATCTACAAAACTAAATAATAATTATTTTGTTTGAATTAATTTATAGGCTTTTATTTAAATGAAATATATTGATTGAATAGCTGCATACTCATTTTAGTGATACACTGTATTTGCCATATTTCATTACCTTGTCTGTGTAAGAAATCACTGAAAAAAATCAAGATTTTTTTCTTAAATTCATCAACAAGAATAAAAAATAAGCTGCAAGCACTTACTTACACATAAACATTCGAATTTACTAACAGAAACACTCACAAGAACAACTAATGTGTTGGTAAGCGTATGATTTGCTTACGATAGTATTTTTACTCTTGTTATCTTACATATGTACATACATATGTTATATGGCAATACAATACGAAAGAAGAAAATCAAAAAAAAAATATGAAAGAATTCTAACAAAAAAGTTTTGCTTCAAAAGTCATACGTATATACATACTTACATACATGTTCTTACCTACATGTATGTTCATTCCATCATATTTCTTGCTGTTCATTTCGCTATTGTTTTTACGTTACACCCTACATTATCACACTTAAATGGTGAAATACTTGTGCTTCACTACGCATTAAAATTTCTTACTAAGCTGAATAAAACGTGTCTGTACTTCCATTTTCTCCACATTCAATTTACTTTTAATTAATAGTCTTCCTAGAAGGTCAGAAAAATTCAATTGATTTTCAATTCGAATGCCCAGTCACGTCTCAAAATGATCAAAACGTAGAATGAATGAAAAAAGTAATGTTTTCAGTTTTATTGTTGGCAGAAAACATGTGTTTGCTTAGAAAGGCAACACTTTTAACCACAAGATTGTTATATAAACATCGTTTTAGGAGAATGCTTCTGCATCAAAACCTAAGCCTAACCGCCTTAAAGAAAGAACCTAAAAGAGCCTAGACTACACACAAAAATCAAGATAAGTTTGCTGAATTTCAAACAATTTTGATCACAGATTTCTTTAATCAGTGTTTACCATTAGCTCGTGCAACCAATAAGTAGTATAACGTGGCTTTCATATGACTGTAACATTTGGCTGCAATTGTAGTGGTAGTTGTTGAAAGAAACTTACTTATGCATTCTTATTCATTCTCTCTGTCTTTCATAACTATTTAAGCTTTCACTGAGTATATGAGTACAATACTTCATGTGTTGCTTTAAATCGTATTTTAACTTCATAATTCATTTGAAAGCCTATAATGACAGCTTTGTTTTATGAACAAAACAGGTACAACGAAGTGTTGAAATCTGTTATTACATGAGTATGCATGTTTGTATGGGTGCGTACAAAATCTCTTTTTGTTTTGTTTTTTACTCAAATTCCGTTACAAACATAAGCATCTCGAGTATATAATCTCTCAAACTGCTTGCAAAAGAAAAGAAATCGTATTTTGTAGTAGCACACACATACGTATATACATATGTATGTATGTATATGTGTGCGCATTTCTTTTGTTTTTTTACACTTTAAATTACTGTTGATTGGGTGTTTTTTTTTTAGAAAAAAATTTTTTATTCAAAAATTGTTTTATTTTTCTCATCTTTTTTATATCCTATACTACCGTATGAGATAGGGAATATGAAGTGAGGTCTGATATTTTTATCGCATTAAGTGGATGGCTTATACTTACAGATTCAGAATCACTGTTTTAATATAATCAAACATATTTATCTGTCCTTTTATATGTGTATACTCTATTTTTTTATATAAGTTGCAGTCTATACAAAGTTGAGTTTTTTTTTGTGAAATTCTAAGGATAAAGCCTTTCTAATCAATCTTTTACTCGAATATATTTCAAGCTTATTTAACCTGTTAACGGTCGGCAATATTATTTTGCGTTATGTCTCTATACTTAGTCTTTGGTAAGGTATTACTAATCAACTTTTTCAATGCTACTGGTAAACGTTTACCATCGATATTTACATCTATTTCATTTGTCATCAGTGTACTTAAAACCAATCTAAGTGTCAGAAAAATTTGTTTTTTTTTTAATTTTAATATATTTATTGTCTGTTTAAGTTAAATTACCTATCTTTAGCATTTTAAATAAGTGAAAAAACATAACACGCATTACAAAGGTCATTCCATGCATTATTATTGCCATGATAATATTTGCTTGCTTGATTGTAGCTTTATCGTTATATCTACTAAATTAAAGAACACCAGTAACAGAAATTTGTACAGTTAAGTCAGTGTGTTAGTGAAATCAAGTGGTTAGTACAGTTAATTTTTTCTTCACAACCTTGTAGCGTCAACCAGTGTCGGGCAAAAGGTTCGTCCAGTAATTGCAGTTAATCCTTATTAGAATTCTAATCTAAGAAGTAGTAGACAGGACCTCTTGCGTATCTTATTTTCTTACTCACATCAAGTCTTTAGACATAATTTGTAACATAATTATTCTACTTGATATTAGGTAGTCCCTCTACTAGATATTAACTGGCCACATTTCTATGGTATTTATGTACTTTGATAGTCAAATTGGCATAGGTGACGTGGTGCAGTTAATAAAGTGCTTAAATACGATACAAGCAGAGCAGATTCGAAACTCAAAAAAGAATATCTCCAAATAATCAATCCAAAAGGACACTGACCTACTTCCCCCTCCTCAAGTGAAAAAATTAAATATCCTTCCTATGATATTTTAAAAATTAATGTTCAGTTTTTTTACTTGAAGAGGGGGGAAAGTAGGTCAGGGTCCTTTTGAAAGTGAGCGCGGTCCTCCTAGGCGAAAAATATGAAATTTTTTGTATTGTTGCGTTTTTACCTTTTGAAAAACCTGTATCAGTTCGTAGATTGTAGTTAAAATAAAATAAATCTTGTGCTTAGTTTTTGATTAAAAATCCTTTATTCGACACAGTTTTGTGCACCACTGCTTGTAACCTTTTTACAAACAATAACAATTTTTACTCTTAAATACTCTTTTTGTTTACAACTTAGTAAGCGACAACATTTACTCGACAGATCCTTCTACTTAAAGATTTTCCAACCTGATCGTTGTTACAACTTAGGTTCGATCACAACATCTTCAACCAGAGTTTAACCACATTAATCTCTCTTACACTGAGCTTAAATCAACAACATGTTCGCTGAGCTTACACCAAATAAACTAATTTCTGTTCGTATCGATGTGCTTTTTATATGGCTGAGTAAACAACACATCGAAAGCTCTAGAACCTCTCGATATTTCAGGTAGATTCTATTTCTTTTTTTTAATTTCTTTTTAGTTCTTTTGTGGCCATGCGTATGTAAACGTATACCTCTTAGTATTTGTTGTTGCTTGTTTATTGTTTGTTATTTATTTTCTTTGCTGCTTAATTATTGCTGTTGCCGTGTTATTTTTATTTACTTTAACTCTGCTAATGTTAGTTGTTGTAGATTTGGTTATTTGTAAACAGCACGTATAAGTTTTTCTTGCAGCTTTTTTTGTTTATTTAAGCGATGTAATAAACTCTGGAGTGTCCAACCTTATTTTTGTAACATTATATATAGTAGTACATAAGTGCACTTCCATATTTCAGAGAACTGCCCAATCATCCTCCCAAAAACTTTCAGATTTTTTAAAAGATGAAGTTTTTGGAACTCGATTTTTTTTAATTTATTCATTATTTCAGATATATCATTACAAAGGCTTTATACTAGATCCCAGCATGTGTATATATATAACATAACTATTTCAAAAAAAGAAAGTGACTAAATTATCATTTAAATTGAATATGGCTGATGTTGTATTGGTGATAACAAAGATTGCACGCTTTAAGCCGGCCTTATTGCTCGCCGCAAATAGGGGGATTCGAAATCTCGTTACACCGACTGCCATATTGCCACATTATAAATTTTAAAAATAGGAAATTGCGTGCCAACATATGCTCACTGAAATAATTTAATGGTACAAAATATAGCTATACGTCACCAGGTAGCATTGGGACGTTCTGCCCACCCGACCTGATCATAATGAAAAAAAAACCAGTGATTATTCCCCATAATGATCCCAAAAAAAAAACTTTAAGTTGTGACCCCAAATATCAACATCAAACAGAAATTATTATCCTTAAGCAGACATACTTATATTATTAAACTTTCATTTAAATAAATACTAATCATTATAGAAACAAATCATTATAGCCTCAATTAAAAAAAAATATTTTTACGAATTATAAATTAAATGAACAAATTTAAAAAAAATCACCAGCAAAAATAAATGTGTAATAATTATAAAGTAATTTCATGCAAATGTAAAAAAAATCAATTAATTTTTACTGGTTACCCTGACAATTACAAAAAAAATTAAATAAAAAAAAAAAAAAACAGAAATAATATAAACAAAAGAGAAATCAACAAAAACAAAAAGAAACTTACATCATTATATGTTGTTCAGCCATCAAAAGATCTTTGGATGCCGGTATGATGTTGCTGTGTCTCATGTTGATTTTTCTCAACAATGTTGCTAAGCAAATGTGTATGTGTAAATATATAAATTTTGTAAAAACTCTTATAAATCACAAAATCTTTAGATGTTATTACATGAAATGTTACCCAAAGCAAAAATTAACACAAATGGAAAATGTTATGGAGTTGACAATGTTAATTACAGTAATTTATGAAATTGTTTTTGCTTTGGTTAACAGAAAAATAACTTAACAAATCAAAAGTTATTGCAAAAACAAAATTATAACGGAAAAAAAAATTACTGACTTAGTTATACATATAGACATATAAAAAAATTACACTTATATATATATTTTTTTAAAACAGACAATTTTTCATAAATATCACCATTCTTAACACTTTTTCATATTTTTCAATCAAGTAATTTTCACGCTTTTGTGCTCCTTTTTATATTGCCACTTTTTCTCTTAAACATGTTGCTTGGCCGTCCAATGCCGATATTTTAGTCTTGCTTTTCTCCACAACTTTTATCGTATTGTGGCATATGCGTTTTTTTTCAAAATTTTCGGATTTAGATGTTTTTTTTTTTTTATATTATTGTCCTTTCCTTTTTTTTGTAACCCTCTAAAATTTCATTTAATACCGGCTCGAGTTATGGCATTCTTATTCACGACAGTTTTCTTACTAAATTCTCATCATAAATTTGGAACGCAAAAAGGTGGTTGTTTTTAACAGGCAATGAGAGCAATTATTTTATAAGCTCATGTTAGCAAAGAAAAACTGAGCGCTTAGTGAGAAATAAAAAGAATTAGGTGCCAAATCTGATTAAACAAAGACAAAAATGACAATTAAAAGAATTTTATAAAAATCATAATAAAACAAAGTCGAATTACCCAAAGGAGATGGCACCAAAGGGAAAAAGGACGAAATCCCGGTGAAAAAATGCAATTAAAAGAATTTCCCATCCAAAAACAACCCTATTTAGGAAATTTAATAGTTTAAATTTATAAATGGATAAAGACTAAATAAAATTACCTGCAAACAACAATTTCCACAATTTAAGATAGAAAACGATTTTATCCTAACACAATGATGTTAGCAAAAATTATCCTTTTTTCGATGAAACAAAAATTTCAAACTTATTTTAAGCAAATGTTATATGTGATTGCACTCTCAAGTCAATAATATATGTACTGTTTGCACTTTAAAATTAAAACACCATTACTATAGATCAGTAGATTCTAAAATGCCAGAAAATGTTTAATCTATCCTAAAAGAAACCTTGGGGAAGCTATTATTAAGCAGCGCGCCAAAAAAAAAAATTTACCTTAACATTCCAATGGGAAGTATGACATAAAGTAATAAGCAAAAGGTAAACGTCAACCTGACAAAAAAAAAATACAGGTAAAAGTTAATTTCAAAAATAGATGGCACTATATGTCACTGTATGAGCATAAAAATAACGAAAAAATATAATTCAAATGCACGCATATTACAACTCCCCCCCGCCAAGATCTGACGTTGGTGGTAAATTTTCCAACAAAGGTCAGATTGATATTCACAAAGTGACCTTCAAATTACCTTTATTGGCGTATGTCTTTCGCATGGTATCGTCCTACAGAATTGCCGTTTAAGTCTTCCAATTCGTAGTAGCAGTTGCCTAGTTTTCTTCGTACCCGAGACTTTATAAAATTCGGAGCCAATTTTGAATTATATCCCTGTTCATAGCTACTCTGCTTAAAATTTCTTCGGTAAATTTCTTGACCTACATGATACGATACATTTCTCGATCGGAGATTGTAGGTTTTCTCATTCCGTTCAAACTGTTTCTGTACAATCTCAGCAGCCTTTTTACTCATTATTTGCATCGAATCATTCCTATCAAAATGAACGCTACGATCATCTAACATTTGAAGACGTCGCAACAGATCATAAGTCAAACCATTCGTCACCATATGTTGACCAAAAGCTAAGTAATAGGGCGATGTCCCAATAGCTGTATGTGTGGCAGAACGTAGGGCACAAGAGATGTTGCTTAATTTTTCATCCCAATCCTTTTGATCGTTACGTACGTAGGATTTAATAGCCGAAAGTATGGATCTGTTCACCCTTTCAGAGGCATTTGCCTGTGGTGCATGAACAGCTGTATAAACATGACGAACTCCATAGCGCGATAAAAAGTTATTAAATTCGTTTGATCTAAATTGTGAACCGTTATCTGAAACAACTACCTCTGGCACACCAAATGTGTGAAACAATTCATTTTCCACGTATTTTATGACAATATTCGCTGTTAACTTTTTAATTGCTTTAATAAACGGAAATTTCGAAAAATGGTCTAAAACAATAAAAATTCCAATATTACCCGAACGTGATCGGGGGTAGGGTCCTAAGAAATCAATGTAGAGTTTTTGGAAGAATCTAGGTGTATTCGAAATTTTTCCCATTGCAGGTCTAAGTGTTTTATTCGGATGTTTTGTCGTCTTACATATTTCGCATTTGTCGACATAGTTCTTCACATCTACTACCATGTTTGGCCAGAAATAAAATCGACGTATCTTTTCTAATGTTTTGTTTACGCCACCATGAGATGATAAGGTGTTATCATGAGCTTTCTTCAATATTTCTGGAATCATATCGCTAGGTATCCACAATTTCCATGCTAGATCATCTTGAACTTTTTCACCTGTAGCATGTACCGTACGTCTGTACAAGTAACCGTCTTCAATCCGAAGGTCTGGTGTCTTGTCAATTGTCTTCCCAATCTTGTCTAATAAATCCTTGTATTCGTCAGAGTGAAAAGATGTAGAGTTTAAATCTACGAAAAGCCCACTGTCACGGTCCATTTCTGTCAAACTGTCTATTTCTAATGCGGACAAGTCATCAGTATTGGCCCTTGAAAGTGTATCCGGAACTATATTTTGTGTACCACGCCTATGCTGAATAGTGAACTTATAACCCTGAAGTTTTAAAGCCCATCTAGCCAATCTTGTACTGAGATCAGTCTGAGACATGAGCCACTTCAATGATGCATGATCAGTGATTATAGTAAACTCATGTCCTTCGACATACGCTCTGAATTTTTTTATGCTAAGCAGCGCAGCCAAGCATTCTTGCTCAGTAACAGAGTAATTGCGTTGGGCTTTATTGAGCTTCCTGGACATAAAGGCAATAGGAACCTCTTCACCCTCCGCTGTTTCCTGTACCAAGACACTTCCAACACCAGTTTTACTTGCATCACAATGAATAAAAAATGGTTTGGAAAAATCTGGGCTATGTAAAACAGGTGCTGTGCTTAAATGGGTTTTCAATACTTCAAAAGCTTTTTGAGCTTCATCAGTCCAATAAAATTTCTTTTTTCCTTTCAATAATTCAGTTATAGGTGTGGTGATATCGGCATAATTTTGGATAAACTTTCGGTACCATCCTGTCATTCCCAAAAATCTACGAACTTGTTTAAGGGATTTGGGTATTGGGAAGTCGGTTATGGCAGATATTTTCTCCGGATCTGTACGAATTACCCCATTACCAACCACATGACCTAGATATTTTACCTGACGGACACAAAAATTACTCTTTTCTACATTAATGGTAAGTCCGGCTTCTTTTATTCTCTGTGCAACAATTCTTAAAACTTCGAGATGTCTTTCGAAAGATTCGGATATAATAAGGAGATCGTCAAGATAGACGAACACTTCCGATCTTAAAGGTGGTGGTATTACCTTATCCATCAAACGACACATGGTTTGTGGAGCATTACAAAGACCAAAGGGCATCACGGTGTAGTGGTACAACGGTCTTCCAGGCACTGTGAAAGCTGTCTTCTCTTTAGATCCATTATCTAAAGGTATTTGCCAGAACGCATCTTTAAGGTCCAAGCTGGTGATAAATTCTGCTTTTGGTAATCGACTCAAAATGCCATCAATGTGAGGTAGCGGATATGCATCTCCAGTAGTTACGGCGTTCAACTTCCTACTATCTAAACACAATCTATTCTTTCCAGGTTTTCGATGAAGGACTACAGGGGACGACCAAGCACTATTGGATTCTTCAATCACACCAAGGCTCAGCATCCTATCAAGCTCTTCATATATAAGTTTTTCAATAGCGGGTGACACGGAGAAATGTCGCTGCTTGATGGGTTTCGCGTCTCCGGTATCAATGACATGCGACAATAAATTTGTTCTACCTAATCCTTTTTCAGCAAATGATGGAAATAAATGTTTAACAATATCAAGACTTTGACTCTGTGAAATCGAAAGAGGAATTTTCCCTTCAAATTCGTTTACAACATTTTCATTCTGAACTGTACTCCACTGTGTCACACCTAAAGGAAGTAATTGAAAAGTTTCCCAAAAATCAATACCAAGATATAAATCCTTTTCTAACCCTGGAACGATGTACACCAATATTGGCTTTTCTGTTCCCCTAAAGGTAATATTAGTCTCAATAACTCCTACAATCTTCTGACTATTACCATCTGCCGTCTTAACAGAAGAATTTACTTTCCTGTATCTGCAACCAGAATCTATATATTTTTCTGCAGTCTTTGAGCCTATGCAACTAATAGAAGCTCCGGTGTCCATTAAACCCAAAAACTTTTCACCAAAAAGTATCACCTCCGCATAAGGACGAACGTCATTCGCTTTAGATAAAACCGAACAGATAATTTTCTTTCTATTTTGCTGTATTTTCCGCCAAAATGACTTAATGCGTTTAGCAGATCGCGTTGTTTTCTTTATTGCATCGATATTATTTCTAAAAATTCGATCACGAACAGTGAAATACTCCTGCAGTCGAAGATGAAAAGGTTTAAAAGATGGATACGAAATGGCTTGGTTTTTATCCTTTATGTCCTTCCGATTGGTATAATAACCTCTATTTTTAAACGTTTTGTTGTTGTCCATAGGTGTTGTTGGTGCTGCGTTCAGATCCTTTAAGACTTCTACTCCATTTCCCGATTTGGTTCCTGAGGTTTTTGTGCACTTCGTTGTGCACTCGCTCTCACGTTTTTTGAATTACACTGTTTACAGTTGGGCTTGTATGTGTCCGGTGTTCCGCAACCATAGCAAAATATGGTTCGCTCAGCTAAACAATCCTGGTAACGATGACCAGTCTTTTTGCAATTCCAACAAGTTAAACTTATAGCGGAAACTTCCTCAAAATTTTCTTTCAGCGGTTGATCTTCAATAAATTCTTCTTCAAGTTCAGCAATTCTCCGCTGCATTGTTAAAGGACGCAATATATACGAACTATGTTTTCTACGTATATCCTGTAAAAAGAATTCTCGTCGCCTACAAGTATCTCGCAAGTGTTCCACTGAGTAAATTTGCATATTGAGGATCTCATGCTGAATTTCAGGAAGCAAATTTCTACGTAGAATCTCTACTAAGGTTCTATCCGGGAGCGGTTCATTCAATCTATCCGTTAGGTGGACTATTGACTCATAAAAACTATCGAAGTTCTCGTTTGGTTTTTGTTTTCTATCCCTAATTAATTCTCTAATATCTACATCGGTTCTAGAGTCTCTATACTGTTGCCTTAAAGCTTTACACAAATTTGGCCATGTTATATTTGATACTGACTTGTGATACCTCCAAAACCAGTCGCTAGCTTTACCCTCAAAAAGCGAACTTGCATTGCGACAAAGTAAATCATAATTTCCGTGAAGGGTCTGTGCAGTTAATGCTTCTATTCTGTAAATAAAACTTTCGATAGATAAACTATTAGGGCCTCCACAAAACTTAAGTTTCCAGTTAGAAATAATTTGCAAAACTTTATCAGGGCGAGAAGTTAGATCCGAGAGATTTGATGTATGTGAAATGAACGAATTAGGGATAGGATTTGGCGATATTGCGTTCGTTTGTGTCCGTACCTCTGGAGTACCGTTTTCCCTATTGGACTCCAAGCCTAAAAACTCTCTAAAAGTATGCTCTTCTACAACAGGCGACGAACGTATTCCATGAGATGGCGATCTTTGAATATCCGTATGAGAAACTGGAACAGTGGTGTTCGCAAAATTATACCGCGAAAAACTAGCCTGAATGTTGGTCTCTATTAATTTTGTTATTTGATTACTTAAGGTCGAAATCAATTGTGCTTGTTGAGCAGATACAACGTTAGTTACGATCTCCTGAAAAGTTTCGACGTTTAAAGCAGGTGTCTGTACTGAAATACTCGGCACGACAGTTTCATTTGCAGTGCTTCCCGACACATTTACCGAAGTACTAGCCTGATCTGTGGGCTGCTGTCCTGTGGACGGCACTCTAGATTGAGACCGAGTAGTGGAGGGAGTACTATCGTTAATTATTCTTATATTGCAAATAGGACAATAAGGTCTTACTTTAACAAGTTTGGACAAACAACTTTTATGGAAGGTATGGTTGCACACCGTAGTGTGACTTTGAGCCCTAGCTGTTATGACAGTATTACATGCGTCGCAATTGGGATGTTTATCCAAAGCGACGGTAGGCTCAGATGTTTCACCGGGCGGATCCTTGGTCGACATTTTAATCGAATTTATGGCAAAAAGAACGGTATGAAAATTACACTTAATTTGCAAAAAGTTATGGTTAAATGCAATTCAGTAAAAAAAAAATAATTATATGGGAAATTTTAACAACAAAAATAAATAAAAAAACAAATATAACAAAAAAAAAGAAATGGAAATTTGCTATAAAAAATTTAAATCTAACAAAGGTATATAAAAACAAATCCCAAAATCAGTCTCAATTTCTGTTTGATGTTTTTCTCCTCCCAATCGGGTACACAAGCTTAAATTTAACTATACATAACCATATAATTGCAGCAGTAGCATATGTCACGATAAAAAAATCAAAATACTTTAAAACGGATAGCAAAACTGAGAAAGCTATAATTCCAAATGAAAAAGGTATTAAAGAAAATAATATGATATAATCTGTGGACTGCTCTAGATCAATAATCCAGAAACACAGTATTCCGTCCAGATAAACATATTAACACTAAACAAAAAAAATTATAAAGATATTTCGAATTCAGTGGTTGCATACGAACATAATGGAATAAACCAGATCATATACAAGTTCCATCAAAAATCGTAATATCATATAACTTTTACAATTATAAAAAGGAGCCAAATAGCGTATCGTTTCCTCCAATAAAAAGGTATTGTCCTACAATATGATACTCCATTCGGGCCCCACGTTGGGCGCCATTAAAATTTATAACATAACTATTTCAAAAAAAGAAAGTGACTAAATTATCATTTAAATTGAATATGGCTGATGTTGTATTGGTGATAACAAAGATTGCACGCTTTAAGCCGGCCTTATTGCTCGCCGCAAATAGGGGGATTCGAAATCTCGTTACACCGACTGCCATATTGCCACATTATAAATTTTAAAAATAGGAAATTGCGTGCCAACATATGCTCACTGAAATAATTTAATGGTACAAAATATAGCTATACGTCACCAGGTAGCATTGGGACGTTCTGCCCACCCGACCTGATCATAATGAAAAAAAAACCAGTGATTATTCCCCATAATGATCCCAAAAAAAAAACTTTAAGTTGTGACCCCAAATATCAACATCAAACAGAAATTATTATCCTTAAGCAGACATACTTATATTATTAAACTTTCATTTAAATAAATACTAATCATTATAGAAACAAATCATTATAGCCTCAATTAAAAAAAAATATTTTTACGAATTATAAATTAAATGAACAAATTTAAAAAAAATCACCAGCAAAAATAAATGTGTAATAATTATAAAGTAATTTCATGCAAATGTAAAAAAAATCAATTAATTTTTACTGGTTACCCTGACAATTACAAAAAAAATTAAATAAAAAAAAAAAAAACAGAAATAATATAAACAAAAGAGAAATCAACAAAAACAAAAAGAAACTTACATCATTATATGTTGTTCAGCCATCAAAAGATCTTTGGATGCCGGTATGATGTTGCTGTGTCTCATGTTGATTTTTCTCAACAATGTTGCTAAGCAAATGTGTATGTGTAAATATATAAATTTTGTAAAAACTCTTATAAATCACAAAATCTTTAGATGTTATTACATGAAATGTTACCCAAAGCAAAAATTAACACAAATGGAAAATGTTATGGAGTTGACAATGTTAATTACAGTAATTTATGAAATTGTTTTTGCTTTGGTTAACAGAAAAATAACTTAACAAATCAAAAGTTATTGCAAAAACAAAATTATAACGGAAAAAAAATTACTGACTTAGTTATACATATAGACATATAAAAAAATTACACTTATATATATATTTTTTTAAAACAGACAATTTTTCATAAATATCACCATTCTTAACACTTTTTCATATTTTTCAATCAAGTAATTTTCACGCTTTTGTGCTCCTTTTTATATTGCCACTTTTTCTCTTAAACATGTTGCTTGGCCGTCCAATGCCGATATTTTAGTCTTGCTTTTCTCCACAACTTTTATCGTATTGTGGCATATGCGTTTTTTTTCAAAATTTTCGGATTTAGATGTTTTTTTTTTTTATATTATTGTCCTTTCCTTTTTTTTGTAACCCTCTAAAATTTCATTTAATACCGGCTCGAGTTATGGCATTCTTATTCACGACAGTTTTCTTACTAAATTCTCATCATAAATTTGGAACGCAAAAAGGTGGTTGTTTTTAACAGGCAATGAGAGCAATTATTTTATAAGCTCATGTTAGCAAAGAAAAACTGAGCGCTTAGTGAGAAATAAAAAGAATTAGGTGCCAAATCTGATTAAACAAAGACAAAAATGACAATTAAAAGAATTTTATAAAAATCATAATAAAACAAAGTCGAATTACCCAAAGGAGATGGCACCAAAGGGAAAAAGGACGAAATCCCGGTGAAAAAATGCAATTAAAAGAATTTCCCATCCAAAAACAACCCTATTTAGGAAATTTAATAGTTTAAATTTATAAATGGATAAAGACTAAATAAAATTACCTGCAAACAACAATTTCCACAATTTAAGATAGAAAACGATTTTATCCTAACACAATGATGTTAGCAAAAATTATCCTTTTTTCGATGAAACAAAAATTTCAAACTTATTTTAAGCAAATGTTATATGTGATTGCACTCTCAAGTCAATAATATATGTACTGTTTGCACTTTAAAATTAAAACACCATTACTATAGATCAGTAGATTCTAAAATGCCAGAAAATGTTTAATCTATCCTAAAAGAAACCTTGGGGAAGCTATTATTAAGCAGCGCGCCAAAAAAAAAAATTTACCTTAACATTCCAATGGGAAGTATGACATAAAGTAATAAGCAAAAGGTAAACGTCAACCTGACAAAAAAAAAATACAGGTAAAAGTTAATTTCAAAAATAGATGGCACTATATGTCACTGTATGAGCATAAAAATAACGAAAAAATATAATTCAAATGCACGCATATTACATATAATAGTATGTGGTAGCAGCATGTTAAAAAATTATGGTTGTTGTCGTCGCTTTTTAAATTTGAATTTATCTTCACACACATTGTGTAGTCTTGATGTACTTTGATTATGGGCCTTGCTGCTCTTCGTCGTAGACTCCTCCCTTTTTATTTTTTTTTTTCCACAAATAGTGCGTTGGCTGACTCTTCCCTCTGATGGTTTGTAGTTGGTCAGTCGACGTCATCATTTGGGAAAAAAAAGAAAAAGTTGAAAGTCTACGATGAACAAGAGCAGCAGGGCCGCTAACCACCACTACACAATATATGTATACAAAGAGCGTAGTTTTTAATCGATGACAAATGACAGCACCAAAATTTATTTATTTTCCAATCACCTACCAAGTTAAGAAAGGCATAATGATCACAAATAAAACTATTTGACTCCGACGTAGATGGGACCATATATTCAACGAAGTATTTTTGTGCTCAAAAATGCCATAAAAAGCCTTATCTACTCGTCAAATCTACCACAAATACAGTGCCGTGCAAAACGAAAGCAACAAACTATATAAAAACTAATAAATGTCATTTATTTCTGAAAGGAAAAAAGGAAAAACATATTTCGGTGTTTTATTTACATTTATGTTCGCTAAGATTTACATAAAAAATATATGGCTTTATGTCAACGTTTCTTCAAATATCAGCAAAAAAGGAGGTCTTCAAAAAAAGGTGTGCAAAACAACAAATTAACATTTTTTGATGATTTATACAAATAAAGATTTGTATAACTTCGCCATATCTGCGCATCATATAAGTCTATTACCCAATGATTTCGAGACACGTATCCATTCAGCTTTTAGGTTTTTAAAGTATTTGGTTTGATGTAAGAATCATTTTCCTGAAAGGTCCCTCTTCAATATTCTAATTCTAATTATTCGGGTTATTGTGCCTGCCAATCAAGGACTGGGGTACTATTATCTTTTATGAACTCTTTCACTAATCTCGAAGTACATTTCGGGATATTATGGCGCTAAAACACCTATGGAAGTGGCATATTCCACTTTGAAAATTGAGTCATTTTCGTTTTTATAATTTGTTTGGTCAATAAATCAATCCATCAATTTTGTGAAAGATCCTACCTCAGATGAATATACATTAAACGGAATAGTTTTTACCTCTTTACAGACCAATTTATTTTCCTACGGATCAATTTATTTTTTTTAAGATTAGGTTCCGCAAAAGCACACCAGGATTGTTCTAATACCAATGCACTTAAAGACAGCAAAAGGCCAATTATGTTTACACCTTGATTTAGAATTCAAAATTAGCAAAACTGAAATATTTAAGTGAAAAACAAAGCTAAAGTCTAAAGATGGATTCAATTGTCATAATGCTGTTACAGTCATAGTGGAATCATTTTTTTAATTTAATTTTTAATTTTTTTTTTTTTTGTTTTCTGACATCTAAAGCAGAATTTTGCATCAATCACTTCACATAATAACCGTATGAGTATTATGAAAATATTACTCAGTTGAAAACAGAAAACATGATTTTCTAGCAGCGTCGCTCAAAAAGAGAGAAAGAGTTAAAATGATAAATACACTGAAGTTAAAACGCTGTAAAAAAGTAGGTATTCATACATACTAGGGCAGATTGATATTGAAGCTAACTAAGTAGGAAAAAAACATTTTTTTTTCAAAGACCATTCATTTCTCAACATAGTCTCCTTATAGCTCAATACACTTAGTAAGACGATTTTCCACCAGCTTCCATCCATTGCTTCGATTGATTTTTGGTTTCAGGTGTGTAGTGGTGGACCCACGTTTCATCAACAATTATTAATCTACGCCAAAAATCAGCAGGATTATGCTTTATCATGTCCAAACACCGCTGTGAAGTGATCGTTTTTGTTCAACACTGAGCAAACGCGGCACCCATCTTGCCGATAGCTTTTTCATATGCAAACGTTCATGCAAAATGTTGAATACACGTTCATATGATATGTTTACCATTTCAGCAATCTCACGTATTTTGACTCGGCGATAATTCATAACTATATCGAGGATTTTCTTGATATTTTCTTCAGTAACCACCTTCCTGTTGATGGTATTGTTGCAGTGCTTGTTCGGCCCCGTTTAAATTCAGCAATCCAATATTTTACCATATAATCTGACGGAGTAGATTCGCCGTAATGTTTATCAAGCTTTTCTTTTGTTTTTTCGCCGTTTTGCCTTTCAAATAATATTGTTTAATCACTACACGAAATTCACTTTTTTCCATTTTCCATGAAACACAAAAGTTGCTTACTTCGAACGACTACAACAAATAAACTAATCGATGAATTTGGCTAAAATTTTAACAGCTGACGTTTGACAGATCATAATTTCTAAGAAAGAAAAAGTTTTTGTGTTTGTGGAGCCATCTAGCGCTAGGTAGCTTCAATGTCAATCCGCCCTCGTAGTACAAACATGCATAAATTTATTATTTACACTTCTCGGTCTAGAAATCAAATTTTTCGCTCTCTTTAAAATCTCTTAAAATTCAAAAATGACACAAAAATATGCACTATATCTCTTCTTCGTTGAAGAATAACAAGCAACTGAAGAAAGTTTGTTTCTCATACACATATTTTTTGTTGTAGTTATGGTTGCCGTTTGAAATAATGAAAACAAATCCAAAAACTTCGGATGAGCGACACTGTTTTAAATCTAAAAATATTTTTTGTTTTTATTGAACAAGACAGACGGTCATATAAAATTCAAAATTGTTTGCTCCTTCAGAACAAATACTCCTACATTCGGCAATAAATTTACCAAAACTTTCTTTTGTATCTGAAAATAAGCCTTTAAGTGAACTATTGGAAAAATTCTTTTAAATACAAAGACCTTTATTTCAGAACAAAAATCTTATCCGTTACTATTTAGTGGACCTTGATAACCCATGTAGTATTTTTAAAACATTTTATTTCAAGCCAAAAATGTTAAATAAAATCTTATTAAATTTTAATCTTTAGCAAAATCCACATACTTAACTTGTTAAATGTTTATTCATTTGCCAGCTTTATTTCCCATTTCTTTTTTTATATTCTCTTCAAAAAAAAAGAAGAAGAGAAAAATTAAATCAGCATTTTATCTAAAAACATAAAATTAGTTTTTAACCCCTATTAACATTTTCTTTTTTTCCAGTATTTTGACTAATTTTTGAAAGTAAAGCTGATTCTTTTCTTTGGTTTTTTTATATTATTTTTTTGTTCCATATACTCGTACTTAATAATCTCAGTCATAAACATTAAACTGTGCTCCGTTCTGTGGCTGTGCCAGTTAAAGGTTGTGGTTGATTTTCTGTTTCCTTTTTCTTTTGTTTCAAATATCGTTTCTGTGGCTGTTGTTGATCTAATGCAGCTGCTCTATAGACAAACCCTTTCGAGTTGTAATCATTATGATTTTTTTAATATTTTTTTTAATGTCTTGTACTCTCTCTTTTTTTAATGCCAAATAATATATTCATAGTCTTCTTTTAGTATTAGTTTTTTTGCTGCCGTTGTTTCTGTTGTTTTTTGCACTTTAGCCGAGATTTTTTGTATTTTTTTCTTCTATTATTCCCAAGTAATACAGCTGAACAAATTGGTCCATAGTCTTCTATAGTGCGTAAATGGATAGAAGAAAAAATAGAAATAGAAGGAGTCTCATCATCATCACTATCGTAGTAAAATTACTACAAAAAAATACAAAAAAATTAAGATGTTTAATGTAAAAAATTAAAATAGAAATCATGACGAAAAATATCATATAAAATGGAGTGTAGAGCAATGAACAGTAAAGTAAAGGAGTGGAATGTTGCTTTTTTGGATGTTTTAGGGGGATGCATTATTTTGGTGAAAACGTATGAAAGTGATTGATTTGAATTACTTTTTGAGTTAGATAAGTTTGGTTAAGTTAGTTTAAAATCTTAAAAATAATATATATAATATATACTAATTCCCATAACATTCCATGAAGGAACATGGGGACTTCTCTCAGTCAATGAGCTGCACCCGATTCTATTTTTAAGGCTCATTGAAAGGGATCTACAGTTTAACGCCGGCTCCGAACGCCAAATGCATTTAGAGAAGTTTTCAATAGTATTTATACTCATAACCAGTTACTAGCTATTGTTATGAGGTGATATCGCAATCGAAAAACTTTTTTATTTTTTAAGATGGTCTGGTCTGGTATTCAACCGACGACCGGTGTCTTACCTACCTACGACGAGGCGGGTGTCTTACCTACCATACCATAGCTGCACACGAATATAATGTAATATTGAAGTTTATTTTCCTTAGGCTACAAATGTTTTGACCACAAAGCAACCCACATAATCTCTCAAGATTTCCAGCAGCAGTTTAGGTTCGACATGTTGCCTTCCCAGAACTGCCAGTTTTAGCTTCGATAGCACCGTAAATTTTAGGAGCAAGTGTCCCCAGTTTTAGCTTCGATAGCACTGTAAGTTTTAGGAGCAAGTGTCTCGCAGTTGATACCTCCTCCTCACAGTAGTTACTGCACAACTTTGATCCACTATACTTCAAATGGCCACAAGCATATCTATCATAGCCACAATGCTCCGTCTTGAGAGGTTTACTAGTTGGCCACTTCTCCTTTGATCAACAATAGGCCATAGTTCTCGAGCTTGTTAAGGTAAGTTTAGAAGGGAGTGATAATCTCATCAAGTCAAGGCACACTTGAGCACACATAGCGGCCCTTTGTGACAACACACATAATGCAATACCCCTGTGCTAGTCGCCAATTCCAGATTAACTGTTCTTGACAGTCAACCAGAGGTCTCACATAGAAGCACAATCCCGCAAATCAAGTCGGAAGCCAACACGACAATCTAATAAACCTGGCTATTAACCTGATATCAATGGCCGATAGCTCCTATAAGCTATCGAGAAAGTGCGAGCCCAGTGTGAGCAATTTACGTTGAGCTAGAGACGAACACTGACAACTGAAGTGGGCCACACTCTCCTCTTCCTCACTCGATGTACAACCTCGACAGAAATCATTTGCCGGTAAGTGCAGCCTTTAAGCGTGCCAACCCATAACGTAATGCCCCACGATCCAATTCCAACAACTAATTGATGCTCCTGCCATCGAATCTAAGTCAGGCAAGTCTAGCAATTAAGCATGTTTCGCCTGCGGCCCAGCTATCAGAGAGAGAGCCTGCTTACTAGTACAAGACTGTCTCCATCTTCTGGAGGACATATCACTAGCCCATCATATAAAATACAGAAGATAAATAGAGATCGTTACGAGTATATTAACACTTTATTTTGCGAGGAGAAACTGTGTTGTTGCTTCTCGTCTTGCTAACTTATCTGCCTTAGAGTTCCCCAGAATATATCTATGCCTCGGTACCCATATGAGCCTGATGTCGAAATATTTCACCATCACCATTAATTATGGTTGACAAAAATATCGGCATGTACCGCATAGTGAGAGATTCTAAGACCTGATTTCATTGCCCTTAACCTGACAGCAGAGGTCGTATGTTTCGCCGTAATGTCAGGTGGCCAGTAATTATTGAGTGCCAGGCATTGCTAATAAGGCCCCAGAGATCCCAACCAGGGGTTTTTGAAGACATCTACAGCTGAGTTAACAATTACCCAATCCTGACTTGTTAATTTAGTTACTACAGGGTTTTTTCTACAGTTACACAAAAACATAAAACAAATAAATATATTTTTAAGATCATGTAGCGAGCTTTGTGTGATAGAACGTTTTATTACATTAATTGTAATCCACCGCAGAGGCGTGCAAGGCGCAATCTTGAACAACTACCTTCACAAGCTTTTCTCAGTATACGCGGCCGTGTTTTTCCAATAACTTTTAGAATGTTGATATCCAGATGTTCAATGTATGAAGTGACTTAACAAAAGCCTAAAGAAAATAATCCAATGGGGTTAAATATCAAAAATAATACAATGGGATTAAATATCACGATCTTGGGTAAATAAGATATTTAATCAAAAGTTGCTTTGAGTAAATTAGCCAAAAAAGTCTTCATCGGAAAACAAATTTTTGAATAGAAATTCAATATCAATATTAATATGAGTTAAGCCCATTAGGCGAATTATACACTGAAGTATACTAAAGTATAGATCTTATTCTGAAGGCAATGTATCTGAAGACCCATTTAACACATGGGCTTGAAAATTTCCAGCCCTAACAAAGAAAACACATTTTTTTGTTCAAAATTAGCTTCATTCATCAACGTAATCTCCATCAAGAGCAATGCAATCATTCCAGCGTCGCTCTAACATTTGAATACCACTTTCGTAGAACGACTTATGTATGTTTTGCCTCAAAATAGGCCTCAGTTTCAACAATAACCTCTTCATTCGTGCGAAATTTCTTACCGACAAGCATTTTTTGACGTCGAACAGCCCGTACTCACTAGGAGCCAAATCTGGCGAATACGGTCAATATAGAAGCAATTCGAAGTTCAATTCATGTGGTTTCGCCATTGTTTCAAAATCATCAACACGATCTTATTTATAACAAACAGTGATCAAACGCTGTAACCACTTTGAGCAGAGCACTCTCATAGTCAAATTCTCATGCAATATAAAGCCAACACCTTCTTTTGATATCTTCATTATGTAGGCTAACTCACGCAACTTCACTTATCAATTATTCAAAACGAGTTTGTGTTTTTTTATGTTTCCACTGCGTTTTGCATCATCTGTGTCTCTACGACCACGTTTGAAGTCAACAAATTAACGTTATGTGTTGTTTCTGATGAAGCGGAGTCCTTATAACACTTTTCATGCCATTGCTTCGTTTGAACGATATTTTTCCCCATCAAGAAGCAATGTAGAATTAAAGTGGATCCATTATTCTGATAAGAAGTAACAGAAGTAGCGTCACTCTTAGCATAATAACTCACGAACTAATTCATAGGATATCATGAAATTCTCTTGAAGGTTTGCACTAACTGTAAGAAAGAGAGAAAGGAGGTGAATGTAGTGAAACTAGCGCTATATATGTATTAGACCATGTATTATAAATGACATATTCTTAAGCGCTTCTTGGTTATCAAGAGCTGTAGCATGAATAAGTTCACACTTTAAAGAATGAAGTAAAAATCAAAAAGCTTAATAGACTAAAGGGTCCGCCATCTAACGTTTTTTTTTTTTCAACTAGTGCTTATTTCGTGAATGGTAACACTTAGCTCATGTCTGATTTGACAGATAATTAGTTTTATCCTCCCGCTGAACGAATATGCTTGTGTATACGCTTGAACAACGCTTCGCTAAGTGGGCCTGCGATCGACTTACAGAAGATGCCGATTTTGCCAAAAAAAATCATCTTTTCAGATGAAGCTCGTTTTGATCAAGCAAAATTGTCGCATACATTGAAAAGCCGATACACCCAAGACGAGTCACTGTTTGGTGCTGATTTTGGTGCAGAGGCCATTTTTGTTTTCGAAAATGAGCAAGGAGTGGCCGTTAAAGTCAATGGCGATCGTTATCGGGCCATGTTGAACGAATTTTTGTCCACAAAAATTGAAGAGGAGGATATTAGCAACATTTAATTTCAACAGAACGGCGCTACGTGCCACACAGCCGAAGCTACAGTCGATGTTTTGCACCCTGTTTTTGAAGATCGCATTATCAGCCGCAGAGCTGATGTCGTTTGGCCACCGCGGAGCTGCGATTTGGTACCGTTGGACTATTATTTGTGGGGTGCCGTCAAAGATAAGTGTTACGCCAACAAGCCAGAGACAATTGACGCTTTAAAGGACAATATTCGTGAAGCCATGGGTGAAATACAGCTGCACACAATCGATAATGTGCTTAAAAATTGGACCGATCGTGTAGGCTACTGCATGGCCAGCCGTGGCTGCCATTTGAATGAAATTATTTTCCAATATTAACCGGAAGGATTGTATTTACAAATAAAAAAAGAAATTTGGGAAAATATTCACTAAATTTTTTTTATAGCATTTTCAAAAACAAAATTTATTTGGCGGACCCTATAGATAAAAGATATTAATCTTAGTCAAAAATTCTTCATATTTATCTTCAATATGTAAATAAGAGCAATATTGGTGCTATATCTTGTAACAGTGCTCACATTTTAATCTAGAAGCAAAACTATTAAAGGAGAAATATAATCAATGATCATTGCAACATTCTCTCTGGTCAAGTCCTACCTGACACTTAATTTAAGTTTTAGCACTTACTTAACAATACCTGCTTTCTAATTTCATGGCTCCCATAATTATGAGACAGACTAGTTTTTGTATTATATTGAGTGTTGGTAAGCTTTCCTTATTTCTTTTAAAAATCCAAAGAACTTTCCTTTCTAAATCTAGACCAATTAATGATTAATTTCCTTTAATTATCTGCAGTGGTAATACAACAAAAATATCAGCGAAAAAAAGAGTTAAAATCTATAAAAAAAAAATCCATTTTTTTCTCTCTTAAGTATCCTCTTGCCAATATGTAAAAAAAACATGGGGAAAAACTAAAATAAAAAAAAACAGAAGTGTGTAGAAAAAATAATTAAAAACGCAACCTTGATGAAAAGAAAATGAAATGCTTACGAAGCATTAAGAAATTACAAAAGAGACCCTTGTTAAGAGAGAGCAGTTCCAAAAACAAAAACCAAAGATATAAGAAATAAAAAAAGAAGAGAATACAACGACAAAAAACGACATCTATTGGACGGACAACATATTTAAGAGAAATTAAAGCCAAAGATGATGTTGATGGAGATGGAGATGAAGACGACGACTCCTCTAAAGATGATGACTATGTTGATGTTAAAAAGATGTTGAAAAGAGTTGAGTACACAAAAAAAAGAAAGAAAGAAGTATAAAGTAGAAGTATAGAATGGCAAACAAAAAATGGTTTTTCATTTGAGATAAATAAATGAGTTCACTTTTAGCAAACTACACCAACTAGAAAAACATTCGGGGTTTTTTTTGCTTTTGCTTTTTGGTGATGAAGCTGCTCATTCATTTGTTTGTTCGCGTCAATTAATAAGAAAAGAAATTCTAAACGCTTGACTTAATTTAAGTCCTCCCCATAAACAAAAGAAGGCATTTAAAGTTGTTAAACTTTAGCACGAAAAAGAATGTAAGAAAATTGTCGTCGGTTAACTACGGCTTTGCTAAACTCTATACCACAATGCACTTTTTAAAATGACTTAATGACTTAATGATTTAAAACCAAGCTCAGCTCCAAAGCAAGTAATCATGAGTATAATGCAAGACACCAAATTTTTTGCTTCAAAACTTTGAACATTGAAATATTTGTAATGACATGTTACGGCGACTTGTTGAAACCGTAGCCAGATAAATTAATATCGTCTAGCTGTGAATACCTACAACCATTAACGGTGCTTTGGTGTCAAATTTATTACTTCGGGAGCATTTTATGGTTATTCAGTTAAATTATTATCTTATGAGTGCATGAAGGTCCTAAAAAGTGGTTTTTTACCCCTAACTCCAGATTTTGGAGGTCTTTCGAAAATTTCAGATATAGATCCTTATTCTGCTCGGCCGCTCCGATCAAAGAAATAATATCACTTGCAAGGCATTTTTTTGTCGCACCGTGTAATAAAAGGCAGAAACATATATGTAAAGGGTCCGCCATCTAACGGTTTTTTTTCAACTAGTGCTTATTTCGTGAATGGTAGTGCTTATTTCATGTCTGATTTGACAGATAATTAGTTTTATCCTTACGCTGAACGAATATGGTTGTATATACGCTTAAACAACGCTGGGAAATATTGCGACATTACTATGAAAATCATGGTAATGTTGCAGAATCAAAAATCATCTTTTCAGATGAAGCTCGTTTTGATCTTGGCGGGTATGTAAACGAGCAAAATTGTTGCATTTGGGCACAGAAAACCCGCACGCATACATTGAAAAGCCGATACACCCAAGACGAGTCACTGTTTGGTGCGGATTTTGGTCCAGAGTCATAATTGGGCCATTTTTCTTCAAAAATGAGCAAGGAGTGGCCGTTACAGAAAATGGTGATCGTTATCGGGCCATGTTGGACGAATTTTTGTTCACAAAAATTGAAGAGGAGGAAATTAGCAACTACGTGCCACACAGCCGAAGCGACACTCGATGTTTTGCGCCCTATTTTTGAAGATCGCATTATCAACCGCAGAGCCACCTCGGAGCTGCGATTTGACACCGTTGGACTATTATTTGTGGGGTGCCGTCAACAGGCCAGAGACAATTGACGCTTTAAAGGACAATATTCGTGAAGCCATTGGTGAAATACAGCTGCACACAATCGATAATGTGCTTAAATATTGGATCGATCGTGTAGGCTACTGCATGGCCAGCCGAGGTAGCCATTTGAATGAAATTATTTCCATTATTAACCGGAAGGATTGTACTTTAAAATAAAAAAAGAAATTTGGGAAAATATTCAGTAAATTTTTGTTTATCGCATAGCCAAATTTTATTTGGCCGACCCTATATAAGTATGTATGTATATTAAATATTTTCTACTTTTTCCATAACCCAAACATATTGATAATAACTCCTTCTTCCTACTGTAGCATCTTCCTAATGAATGATCAAATTATATATAAGAATAAAACCTTCATAATAAATTACTTTTTTCTTTCACTCACTCTTCTCTAACACCACAGCTATTTAATAAACAAATTTACATCCCCTTATAAAAACCAATAAAAGAGTACGAAAAAGTACAGGGTGTCCGCCGGAAAGGTATACTACTTTGTTTTGCCGCCATTTTTGGTAACATTAGTCTTGACAGTTCATATTTGGCAGTCGCGAAGTAGAGACGTGGCAGATTTATTGTGGAAAAATATTCAGTAAACCAACGTGTTTTAATCGTTAAAACAGCTCGCCCATGACAACCACGATTTTCATGAGAAAATTATAATGAGTGACGAGGCACATTTACATTTGAATGGTTATGTGAGTAAATGGAATTGTCGGTTCTGGGCAATGGAAACCCTCAAATTATTCATCAGTCACTTTCGCATCCATTAAGAGTGACAGTCTGGTGTGCAATTTGGTCAGGAGGAATAATTGGACCTTACTTCTTTGAAACCGAAAACGGCTCAACGGTAACTGTCAATGGGTAGCGATATCGTGATATGACTGAAAACTTTTTAAAGCCACAACTGCATGCGTTGGCTTGACTAACATGTGGTTTCAACAAGACGGTGCCACATCGCATACAGCCAGGATTACAGTGGAATTACTGCGAGACCTCTTTCCACAACAAATTATTTCAAGGAATGGTGATGTTGCTTGGCCTCCACGGTCGCCTGATTTGACTGCTCCGGACTTCTTTTTGTGGGGATATTTGATAAGCAAGGTTTATGCAAACAAACCAGAAACGCTGGAGCAAATCAAACAAAATATTCGTGATGAAATTAATAAAATTCCGCGTGAAATGTGTGAGAATGTAATGAAAAATGTGCTCGAAAGGGCTAGTATTTGTGAGGCTAACGGAGGCGGGCATTTATCTGATATTGTATTCCGTACATAACTGCCGATATTAAATAAAACATTTATCACTATAAGATCCAGTCTCTTTCATACAATCAAAAATTATAAACAAACAAAGTAGTATACCTTCCCGGCGAACAGCCTGTATATTAACGAAGTGAAATTCTTAAGTCATATTGAAAAAACATAGAATATGACCTACACTGTTAGTCAATTTGTCTTTGTGTTAATTTAGCTGAGCAAAAAATTAGGTTTAAAATGCCAGTAAATGCTTATAATTTTTTGTTCGTTTTTTTTAACTTAATACTTTTTAACACTTTTTTTGCCCCAAAAAGAAGAAGGAAAAAATTAATATTAAATGTTGTTGCAGTTTTTGCTTGGCCTTAAAATGTAATGCTTTTTTATCATTACTGACTTATGGCAAAAAAAATCAAGGTAATTTCGTCAAGTAAATAACCTTAAGCTCTTTCAATTTTTGGTTTTTTTTTTTAATTTTAAAAAGTATTTTAAAGTAAAGAAGATCTTTAATGATTTTCAAAAAGAAAACAATAAAATTTAAATTATAATTTGAAATTTATTATTAACTGACTTCTATGATTTTGGGCTACTTTTGCAAGAAAAAAAATAATAAAAAATGAGGTTCCAATGCTTCTAAATTAACTATTAACCCACTTTGTTATCTTCCCATTGACGACTATATCAAGCCAAAAAGACGTAAACGCTATTAATTTTCGTTTTTTAATAAAAATCGATAGTAAAAAATTTCTTTTGTTTTTGTCGCTTACGCCTTTTTAGCAGTTATGTCTCGATATTTGTTTCTGCTTGGCAGCAAAAAGTTTAAAAGAGATATCAAAGTTGCAGTTTGGATGCAGAATTACCTAAACTCTGTACCGAAAGATCAATATCTCTCACTTATGTCTCCTTATACTGCCAGATTGTAGTCAAGGTCAACAGAACTTTGCATTGCTTGCAATGTAAATCTGTGGAATTGAGGTTAAAATCACAGACAGCAAGCGTACTTCCTAAAGGTCGAGACTGAAAACCGATCTAAAACTTTACTTTTCAATACTCTCGCTGAATGCTCACCTTTTGGTAAATAACCTCTATTTGTCCTAAAGTGTGATAGGCTAAGAAGAATATACCTAATCCGGCAAAGGCTAGTGAGTAACAAAAGTTCCTATGTCCAATCAGACTTTTCAGTACTGCTGATAATATCTTGTGAAGTATTTAGGTATTTATAAAACTTTTAAGCAATTTACATAGAAATTTCGTTCAATATCGCATGCCGTAATCTGGCGCCTGGTTTCCAAAATCCAGATTGTGTTTAACTTATTCACAGTTTATAGACCTACAAAGAAATCTAAATATACCCACCAACACAGCTCTCATCAAAATCATTCGAAAGTATAGCGCTGTCTTGCTGAAACCAAAAATAGCCATTGTTGTGGTGTGTATGTTGCTTAACTTTAAAGTGGCAACACTTTTTTAAATGGCTGCCATTTTTTCAGCTATCAAGTGATTTATATTTAGTTTGGCTTGGCATTTAAACATGAAAAAATTGACACCTGAGCAATGCTTCCAAATTGTGCCAAAATAAGATTGCCGTTGATTTTGATTTTCAGACGTGAATTTTATTTAGCGATGAAGCTCACTTTTGTTTGAATGGATACGTCAGTAAGCAAAACTGCCGTATTTAGAGTGATGATAATCCTCAAGTGTAGGTTGAGACACTGTTACATCCAGAAAAACTGACTGTTTGGTGTGCTTTATGGGCTAGTGGAATCATTAGTCCGTAATTCTTTAAAAGCGATGCTGGTCAGAACGTTAGAGTCAACGATAACTGCTATAGAGCCATGAATACTGACTCTTTCTTTCATTAACATGTCATGTCATGTTGAAGAAAACGTTTGGTAACCACATTGTTTCAAGTTTCAGACCCGTGAATTTGCCTCAAAGATAGAGCGATTTGGAGCCGCTAGATTATTTTCCGCGGGGATACATAAAGTCGCTAGTCTACGTCGAAACGATTGACCACTTGAAGGACAACATTCGCAGGCGGTCATACTCCAGAAATCATATTTAAATTATAATGCCAGAAGATTATATCTCGAATTAAGTAAATTTTATGACAATTTAAAAAATTCATCTTTGTTTTATTCCATTTCAAAGTTCTATACCTCTACTTAATCCAAATTTCTAATATGTCAGCTTTAGCCATGACTAGCTTAGCATTACTTTCCCGGGATGGTTTGTTACACACACTACGAGGGCGGATTGACATTGAAGCTACCTAGCGCTAGATGGCACCACAAACACAAAAACTGTATAGTTATAGTTATAGTAGACACTATATATAGTTATAGTAGACACTATAAAACATTTTCTTTCTTAGAAATTACGATCTGTCAAACGTCAGCTGTTAAAATTTTAGCCAAATTCATAGATTAGTTTATTTGTTGTAGTCGTTTGAAGTAAGCAACTTTTGTGTTTCTTGGAAAATGGAAAAAAGTGAATTTCGTGGTGATTCAACACTATTACTCGAAAGGCTAAACGGCGAAAGAGACAAAAGAGAATCCTAATAAACATTACGGCGAATCTACTCCATCAGATTGTATGGTAAAATATTGGATTGCTGAATTTAAACGGGGCCGAACAAGCACTGCAACAATACCATCAACAGGAAGGTGGTTACTGAAGAAAATATCAAGAAAATCCTCGATATCGTTATGAATGATCGCAGGGTCAAAATACGTGAAATTGCTGAAATGGTAAACATATCATATGAACGTATGTTCAACATTTTACATGAACATTTTCATATGAAAAAGCTATCGGCAAGATTGCTTGAACAAAAACCAATTCGACAGATCACTTCACAACGGTGTTTGGATATGATAAAGCATAATCCTGCTGATTTTTGGTGTAGATTAATAATTGTTGATGAAACGTGGGTCCACCACTACACACCTGAGACCAAAAATCAATCGAAGCAATGGGTGAAAGCTGGTGGAAGTGCTTCAAAGAAGGCGAAGACAGCGAAATCGGCTGGCAAGGTTATGGCCACTGTATTTTGGGATGCACACGGAATATTGCTCATCGATTATCTTGAAAAGGGATCCACAATCACAGGAGAAAATTATGATGCATTATTGGATCAATTGGTTGATGAAATCAAGGGAAAACGACCACATTTAAACAAGAAAAAAGTGTTCTTTCTTCAAGACAACGCACAGGTTCACACAGTATTAGATACGATGCTAAAACTACGAGAAATCCACTTCGAATTGGTTGATCATCCACCTTATAGTCCAGATTTAGCCCCTAGTGACTTTTTCCTGTGTCCAAACTTGAAAAAATGCCTCGCAGGGAAATGATTCATCTCAAACCAAGAAGTGATTACCGAAACTAATGCATATTTTGAGGAGTTCCCAAAATCGTATTATTCAGATGGTATAAAAAAGTTGGAAAATCGCTTTACTAAGTGTATTGAGCTAAAAGGAGACTATGTTGAGAAATGAATAGTTTTTGAAAAAAAAATGTTTTTTTCCTTAGGTAGCTTCAATGTCAATCCGCCCTCATACTACCTACCAATTTGCGCTTTATTATTATTGAGCTTTACAGTTTACCAATGTAAACTAAAAGCTCATCTGAAGAGGATAGCGATCATAGATGTTAGCGTTTGTAGATTGTATTCATAGGTATCAGAGACAGCAGAACACATATTGTGTGAATATGGGGTTCTTGATAGGTTTAGTTGGAAATGTTTAGAGTCTCACTGGGTGACATATTCACCATTATGGTTTCACATCTGCTGGTGTTCATTAGGAAGGCAGCAAATAGATCCCATGGATCGCAGTCTCCTGCAATAGTGCCTGTCGGTATGATGATATAATACTTTATAAGCATAAATAAACATAATTTTATTAGTAATTAATAAGAAAAATATCAAAAAAAGTAGAGCAAGTAATCAAGAATTTTTACTTTATTTTTGAGTTTTTTTTTTTGTTATTTTTAGATTAGAAATAAGGAAACAGTTTGTTTATTTTTATATTTTAGTTTTTCTTATTTGTTTTAATATATATGTAGTTTTCAATTTTCATGCTCTTTTTAATACTTCGTTTTATTTTTAATTTTTTCTCTTTTTTCATTTGTTATGCTTCAGATTGTTAATTTTCCACTGATTTCTTAAACGTAACGCATCAAAGATTTTTAAGGAAATGCAAATAAAAAACAAAGAAAAGAGTTTTTTAATCTCAAAAATGAATGAATTTTTTTTTTTTTTTTGTTTTTTTGTTTGTTTGTTTTACAAATTACTTGTATTTTTCCCTAATATTGTAACAAGAGAATAAAAACAAATGGCAAATAACACTGGTCTACAGTAAAAAAAATGCCTTGAAATAAAACTATATGGAGTATAATGATTTTGATGCGCTGAATTCAAATACGTTTTCAGTTTCTTTCCATCGGACTCAATTTTTTTTTAAATATTTCATCATAACTTGAAAACGAATTGACCGATTTTAATGCAAGTACCGCCAAAAGCTTAGGAACAAAATTTCCTATAAATCATCTGAACAACATTTTTTGGTACTTCACAACTTAGCTGCGAAAAAAAATTTTGGAGCAAACTTAACCCGTTTTTTCTAAAAAGGCATGAAAAATTTTTCAGAATGAAGCACTTAATTGAAAGCTTAAAATGTTGGGAATAAAATAAGATATAAGTCATTAAAATCGGTTGGCTATTGCTGACTTAATTCAAAATTAAATGCAGATACCTAACTTTGACCAAAATTAGAGAAAAAATGTTTTCCTGTAAAATTAGAGGAACTTTTTTGTTATTTCCAAAATTATTAAAATATAGGGTCCGCCATCTAACGTTTTTTTTCAACTAGTGCTTATTTCGTGAATGGTAACACTTAGCTCATATCTGATTTGACAGATAATTAGTTTTAGTTTTTAGTGTATACGCTTGAACAACGCTCGGAAATATTGCGACATTACTTTGAAAATCATGGTAATGTTGCAGAATCAAAAATCATCTTTTCAGATGAAGCTCATGTTGATCTTGGCGGGTGTGTAAACAAGCAAAATGGTCGCATTTGAGGCACAGAAAACCCGTACGCATACATTGAAAAGCCGATACACCCAAGACAAGTCACTGTTTGGTGCGGATTTTGGTCCAGAGGCATAATTGGACCATTTTTCTTCGAAAATGAGCAAGGAGTGGCCGTTACAGTCAATGGCGATCGTTATCGGGCCATGTTGAACGAATTTTTGTTCACAAAAATTGAAGAGGAGGATATTAGCAACATTTAGTGCCACACAGCCGAAGCTAGACTCGATGTTTTGCGCCCTGTTTTTGAAGATCGCATTATCAGCTGCAGGGCTGATGTCGTTTGGCCACCTCGGAGTTGCGATTTGACACCGTTGGACTATTATTTGTGGGGTGCCGTCAAAGATAAGTGTTACGCCAACAAGCCAAAGACAATTGACGCTCTAAAGGACAATATTCGTGAAGCCATTGGTGAAATACAGCTGCACACAATCGATAATGTGCTTAAAAATTGGACCGATCGTGTAGGCTACTGCATGGCTAGCCGAAGCAGCCATTTGAATGAAATTATTTTCCATTATTAACCGGAAGGATTGTACTTTCAAATAAAAAAAGAAATTTGAGAAAATATTCAGTAGTTTTTTTTATAGCATTTTCAAAAAAAATTTTTTATTTGGCGGACCCTATATAATTCTTACATTTAGGCATATAAATTAAAGCCAGATATGTAACCTATAAAGAGAGGTACCTAACTTTGACAAAAAAAAATTTTAATACATTAATAGGCAACACAAACATAATGAAAGGAAATATCTGGTAGGAAACAATACATACGCATATATGTGTCATTTTCTTTGATGAATCAATAAAGAATCGCCATTCCTCAGACTTTTCAGGGAAACGCAACTTTCGTAATAGTATATAATCGCCATCTTTGCTAAAATAGGCCAGGAAATCTTTTTGTCTATGTCGAAAATATGAGAGTTTCGTGCGCTTATCTAAAAAATTCCATTGCTGTAATCTTGACGCAAAAAGTTCTGACTTTAATTTTGAGAGTTCTTAGTCTCGCACAAGATCATTCAGGTCAGATTGGCTTATAAAATGAGGTTTTCTCGATGGACCTCTATAAGCGAATGAAGTAGGACCTACGTTACTGATTTCACTCCGAACAAAAAAAACATCTTCTTCATTAATCATTTCGTTACGTTTAGGAGATATTGGAGGTAAATGAACAATATTGTTCCGAAGTACTGGTCGTCGGGCAGATGAAATGTTCGGATATATGATTTTGTTCTTATTTTTTCTCGCAAGTTCACGTGTAGCGGTCATGCAGAAATAACAATCATGTTCGTTAATTTGTGGGTCTCTTCATATCATTGGTTTCATAAATGACATGATCTTTCTATGGTTGTCAAGACAACTTCTTAAAGCTCTTGCACAGGTATTACAACATATTTTTGGCAGCCAACATTGTTTTCTTTCATCGATAGGATATCCAAAGTAATGTTTAGAAGCATTCTTAATTTGTGAAGTTATTGTATGGCGTTGTGATTTTTAAGTTAATTCTCCACAGATGAAGCAAAATAAATATGGAGAATTTTTGTCCAAGCCATTGACGTACTGTAATCTAATATATAAATTTTGTAAAATACTTAACATATTAAAAAAATGTATAAAACGGAAGTAGTCCTTAGAGTACTTATCAATATTAACTTTTGGTCTTGATAAAATCAAATGTAGGATAGGATTTTTCTTTTCGGTTTTACAAACAAGTGTTGAATGATAAAAAAATTGTGTTATCTTCCTCAAAAGTGCACTTTGTATTGGGTTTTTTACCACATTAATAAAAAATCTCATTCTTAGAATATTTTTTACCTACCGTAGCCATAAAGGATGAACCCTTTATTTTTGTCAATGTTAGGCACCTGCCTTTATGGGTTATTTTACTACACCTGGCTTTCATTTAAATGCTTAAAATGTAAAATTTATATTCTAAGAATTGTTTTATAGCTTTTTGTAAATAAAAGAAAAAAATGTCCACTAATTATGCAAACAAAAAAATTTTTGCACTAATTGTGCTAGAAAAAAATTTTGCGCTAATTTTGCAAGAAAACATTTTTTCGCTAATTTTGGTCAAAGTTAGGTACCTGCATTTAATTTAAAATAAAATCAGCAATAGCCAAACAATTTTCATAATTTGTAGCTTATTTTATTCCCAACAATTCAAGCTTCATTTTAGTTGCTTAACATCTAAAATTTTCATTCTGAAAAATTTTTTATGACTTTTTGAAAAAAAAAATGGCTCTAATTTTGCGTGAAAAAATTTTTTTTTTCGCAGCTAAGTTGTGAATAACTCCGAAACTGTTGAAATAACAAAAACAAAAGTTGTAATTTATAGAAAATTTTGTTTCTAAACGTTTGGTGGTACTTGTGTTAAAATCGGTCAATATATTAACAGAACTATCATATTTTGGGCGAAAAATTTGCCACGCCCATAAAAAAAATTTGAGCCTGAAGGAAAAAATATTGAAAACGGATTTGAATTCAGCGCATCAAAATCATTATATTTCACATAGTGAACATTTTATTCTTTTTCGTAGACCAGTGTAATCAGAACTTGTTTTTCTTTATTTGTATTTCTAATTTTTCTAATTTGATGCCTTTTTAAGCAGTAAATTGAGGCCAATGAATGAATGAATATTACTCATGCCTAACGTGACGTATAAGTAATTTGAATAGTTCTTAGAAGACACTTATACATATGATTAATATGTAGAAATAGGCTTATGTATGTTGAACATATTATATAATGTACATACACTTGTATAAATATTTAAAAATTTAATATTTACTTAAAATCAATTTTAAATAATTTTAATGTAATCATTTCATTTATGCTTTTATTTTTTTATATAAAAATAATTGAAAATTTTAATACACTTATCATTACATACATATGTATACGCTTGTAATTAACAAAAATATTGTTTACATTACAATATGCGTATTATTAAAGCATATTTGCGATTGTATCCAGTCTAAACTATTATAGTTGTATGCAGTGGATACATTATATATATTCATAATCAAGTATTAATTATTATCTATTTAAATCCATAACAACAATAATAATCAACTTTTTCTCTCTCTCTCCTTCTGCGTTGTACAAAATCCACTTCATTTCAAATACCACATGCAAATGTCCAAATGCACATAATTAAACAAATTATTATTGATTCGTAATAATTTAATATTTAAAATAAATATAAAACATATTTGCTTTTGCTTTCATGTCTTTTGTTGTTACAAATCCATGGGCTTTTATATAAGTACTGGCATTTAAAAATCATCAAATGAATTTGTGACTTTATTTAAAATGTCAGTTGTTATCATTATCAATATCGTAATTTATTTGTACAATATAAAAAAACATAAATAAATAAATAAATATTTTGTATTGCGAAATTCAATTTTAGTGTGAACGGATATTATGGTATTTTTTTTAATGTAATATATGTATTTAGAAAAAACATATTTTCAAATAGTCTCTTAATGTAATGAAATTCAATAAAGCTTATGTTTTGTTATCAAAACAAACAAAAATTTTAAAATGTTTTTTTTTAAATTTAAAAATATTTTCCATTAAGTTTTAAGGGAACTTTATTTGCATATTTTGGTTTTTAAGCCATTTTTTGCATTAAACTTATTTTATTTTTTGTTTTATGTTTTTGAAGCATATTTACATTTTTTAAGCATATTGTTGCATATTTCAACTTTTAAAACTTATTTTGGCATATTTTTGCTTTAAAAGCATATTTTTCATAATAACCAAATATTATTACGTTTTAACCTTTTTATAATGTTCGAGTTCTTTTAAACTACGTAAAATAAAATAAACCAATCGAATTTGTTGCTTAATGCAGTCGTTATTTCCAAATTATTTTTATACACAGTTTTCAACTTATTTAAGTTCATCTTAATACACAAATTTATTAAATTCAACTCTTAGTACGACTTTGTGACTGCTAAATTATAATTGACTGGGTGAGGAGAATGGCGTGACTTTTGTAGTTAATTGACATTAGTTTTGAATGTACTAGTACATTCTACAACCTATTGTTCAGTTACGTTAATTCAAATGTAAAGTATTAATCCCCATATTTGAACCGTAGCCTTGTCATCAACCAATAGAATAACTTCTATAATAATTGAATTCATAGCTTTAAATATTGGTGCATATTTTTAGGTGTTTTCATTTTTGTAACACTGCTAGCCACCTAAGTTTGTTTCAGCCGCTCTAGATCTACTATTTTCACTATTGAATGGGGGCTATTATTCTTCTGTATCCCATAGACAACATCGCTTAACCTTTTGATTAGTTTGTAAGGCCGATACCAGTTAGTTTTCAGTTTTTTTCGCTGTTGGCTGTATAGTAGAACCAGTTGTCTCTTAATATATGCCCTCAAATTTTTGCGTGTTAAAAACTAAGGCCAACAGTTAATCAATTTTTTTTTTATAAACCGCAATCATATATAATCATTTAGAAAATTTGTATAATTTTGTCACCGATTTTTTAGAGCATATTTTTACATATTTTGGCTTTAATGCATATCTTTACTGTAAAAAGCTGGTTTTTTATTATATAAGTAAATATACCAATATAACAACATAATTTTAGCACATATTTTCCTTTTCTTTAATTTTGTTGTTTTTATTGTATATTTTGCTTTTTCTATATTAAAACATTTAATATTAGTTGATAAAGAGATAATTTCTTTTTTATACTTTAGCATTGATTTTTAAACACACATTGTTACATATTTAAATTTTTAAGGCATATTTTTTCTTTAAAAACATAGTTTTCGCAATAACCAAATACAAGAGCATATTTTCTTATAAATCTCTTTTATTTCTTTAAGCATATTCAATATTGAGGCCAACCCATAATTTTGTTTCATACATGTACATATGTATGTATATACGGTAGATATACCATTGTTTGAAAATTAAAAAAAAATATGATTTTTTAAACATATTTATGCATATTTGTCATTAAAATCATATTATTATATATATTTACTTTAAATATCATATTTTTAAAATAAAGTAGTCTTAGAACATACATATATTTTTTAATTTCTTTATATTTTTAAAGCATTTTTTGCATGTTTTATATGGCTTTAGGGATTATTTATTTATAATTTTATTTTAAAAAGTAAAGTACGTGGGGCGCACCTTAACGGCGAGGATACATACCATTTTGCATGAATATTTCGAAGTGTAAACGGTTCCCGTGCTATGGGTGCTGACAGTTTGGTACTGAATCATTTTATTTGTTTTCACTTTTCTATGGTGTGAACATATTGATGCTGATTCCTCGCAACTGACTCTATACTGGCAGAATAATGAATCTACTTGTTGACTGGCGATGAGCGTTTGTTTTCACAGCAAGAAGTTTAAACTATGCTTTTTTAGGTTTTTCTAAGACCAAAGTGTTTATCGGGTGGGAATTGTCATAGAGCAATGTGGATTGGTGACCAATGCTAAGAGAATTAACAGCTGTTACAGTTGTAATTATAATGTATTATAGAAGAGGGGACTTATTTTTTGGTTCGAGGTATATCTCTGACTTCTAGGTAAAGAGACTAAGAGATACGGATTTTTTATTAAGGCCAGTGGCTTGTTCCTGATTTCAAATGTGACCTTGTGAAATATGACGCACATCTTCTTCTCTTTTTCTTGTTCCGACCGACGATTAATTGGAAGTCTTTGGATCCTATTATATTCTTTGTTATTTACATTCCTATTTACTTTCTTTTCTATCTTCTCTAATATTAATTACTGAAGAAATCGCTGAGATTTGAGACGTATGTAGACTTTAGGAAACTAAATTGAGAAATAAAATGTCAGGAAATAAAATCGTCGGTATTTAATCAAAAGCAAACACTTTGAAGCTGTTTTTTGAAGATTTGTATTTATTTATTTTAAATATTTTCTTTATAATAATCATAGTTTTCGTTTTCTTTTTTAATTACGTATTTTACATTTATGTATATGAATATATTTATTTATTTAAAATTAATATAATTTTGTTTTTCGTTCTAAATAAGAAAATGTATAATTAAACTGTTTACTTTAACACTTTAATGCATAACAAAGAGACGAACGAGTGGAAAGAAACAATCAAAACAAAAATCCTTAATTTTGTTTAAAAATAAAATCTAAAACGTTTTTGTTTTATAAAACAATAAATACGATTATAAAAAAAAAACTAGTATAGAATTTTATTAATTATTTATTTTAAATATAATTTTTCTACTAATACTTTGAGTATTTAAGAAAGGGTTCTAGCAAAGTAGAAAATTAGAAAAGATTTTCTTTGTTTATTTTCAATCTTTTTATATATATTTTTTAATAAGTTTCTCTCCATCAATAAAAATAAAAAAGAAAGTTAATACAATAGATAGAGAGAAAAATAGTTAAAGATAGAGACTAATATTGCCATAAGATTAGTTATAGTTTTTCGATATATATGTATGTATGCATGTATGTATATATGGTTGTTTTTATTAAATAACTAAACACTACTTGTTATACTTTATATAGAAATAGTTGTATTGTATAATAATTGTAAATAGTTGTTGTTGTTATTTTATTAGAATTTTCAATTTAATTTGAATTTTTATTGGGTTTTATTGAAGACGGCTCTTGTTTATTCTCACGTATAATACTTAACAATTGCAACATCATTAATGCTTGCACTTTATCTAAAGGATCCATAAAACCTCTTTGCAACCATTTGGGTATAGTGGTGCGGGCATGACTAAAGCCCAATTTGTTTAATATATAATCTATGCCATATGGTTCTATGGATTTGCCAGCCCAATATAAAATTCTTACTGTTGGCTCTAAATGCCAAGTTTGACATTCAAAATGCCGCCAATCTCTGAAGAAAGATTCCAAATCATCATCATCCGCTGCGGCGTTATTTGATGATGATGTTGCTGTCAGGCCGGCGGTAGCTTGATTCGAAGTTCCTGGTTTTATATCACCGATGTTAGTAGACGGGTTAGTGGTAGATGATGATGTGATGTTTGTGTTACTACTGCTGCTAGTCTGTGCAGCGTTGATGTTTATGTTTGATGATGTTTTCGAGGAAGAGTCTTTGGTATCGTTGTTTAGGTTATGCTGACTGTTGGTCAAATGCGTTGATGATGATGTCATGGCTGTTGCTTGCTGTTGATTAACATTTAAATTTTGTGAGCTGGCATGTTTCGATGAGAGAGTATTTGAAGCGGAGGATATGGCTGAAGAATGCTGCTGCTGCTTTTGTGACTGCTGCAGTGGTTGTTCTTTTGTGGTATCCTCACTTAGATAAGGTTTCAATTGATGTCTAATGTTTTGTGATAAATTGGGAGATGCAGCTCTAGTCGATTGGGCGCCAACCTTATTAAATAATTATAATTAATATAAAACCCATGTTTTTTTTTTTAATTTTTGTTCCAGACTTACCACCTTTTCTTTTTCCTTAACATATGAGGTTATCAAATCATGTAAAAAGAAAAAGGCATCAGCATCCACTGTTACAAATATATGATCATCAAATTCTGTAGTAAAACTACAGATAACTTCGGGTTTGGTATCTAAACACAGAATAAAATACAAAATCTCTTCTGTTTCAAATCTATATTACTCATTTACCTGTTTGTTGGGGTGTAGTAGGTCCCTGTTTATGTTCAGTTTTAAAGTGTAAATGTAAACTTGGCAAAGCGAAAATTACTTCACGATCTTGTGACTTACTAGAACTACTTGAACTAGCTGCCCTAGCACGCTCTATAGAATTCGAAGCAATTTCTCTATCACATTCCAATATAGGAAAACGATCAACCGCTATAATAGAAAGAAATGAGAACATTAAATAATTACACGCCTGTTAAACATTACTATTACTACTCACCATCTATCTCACTATTGGCAAAGGCATAATGGAACCATTCATTCAAAGTCTTAAATTGAGGTGGAAACACAATATTCCTGGTTAAACGACTAACAATAGCCATAGAATGATTTTGCTGCTGCACTTCCGTAGTTTGGCCCAAGCAAGAAGTTAAAGTTTGTGTTACAAACACCTCACGCGTATTTGAATCTTGATGGGCTTCGGTGGTAAAATTAATGAAAGGCGATTTTAAACTGAATAAAGCCCAAGATTTCGATTTAAAGTTGATGCCATGGAAACAAGCCAAAGAAATATTATTGCCATGCAATTCAACGGAGCCACCCAAGACATTGCCATTACGTGGCAAACGTGTTACTAAGGTAGGTACCACTAGGCCAGCTACCATTTCTAAAGGTTTCTGCCAATGTCGATGATGACGGGCATCCGTATTGCTTATATCAATACCACCTGTCTGATCAGTTGCAGAACCATTAATAGATTTTTTATGTTCTTGGCGGCGTTGTCTTCGCTTCATACTGGCATTGCGTTCATGTAAACGGGGTTCTAGGCTTGAGAATACACGTTTAGACGATTTGAATTGTTGGGTGAAAAATTCCTCCAGTTTATAATACATTTTAAGTAAATCGGCAGTGGTTGATTTTGAAATCATAATTTGCAGCTGAAAAGTTAAAAAACAATAATTTTTTTTTATTTTATTGCTCAAAGCAGTGACTTCATACCTGATCCCACGATAGATCCCCATGTATAAATATAATGGCCTTTGGAGCGGTATTATCGTGTGGTGGTGTGTTATCTTCTTGCTGGTGCTGCAATGATGTCTTCCATTCATCTTTCATGGCAGCTGAGAATGAACTTATGCGAGTCATTAACACTGAAGTTCCCATATAGTCCAATCTCAATTCCAAAGCCATAAAACTTAAGCCCATTGTATGATAGGGTTCTACACCAGATTCTTCTTTAATATGGAATCTTGTATTGATTTTATTTACCTCAAAACTGCCGCCCACAATTCCGCCTTTGGCATCCAACGAGGAGCCACCCAGGTAAATGCCTATATACATGTTTTTATAACCAGTACTGCCAATCGATAGACGCCCATCCGATTGAAAATCTTTGGTAAGCCACACTACATTACCCATAACGTTACCCATATTCATTTGCACATTAAGTTTGGTAAAATTGACAGCAAAGAGTACCAACGTCTCCCAAGCGGTAATTTGATTTTTCTCCGAGGGTGGTGTACTAGACGATTCATTACTTAAAGATTTTCCCAACGATTTCAGTTTTCGTGTAGCTCCGGTCGAGGTGGAGGTGGCAGTTGTTTGATTATTGCTTTCAAAGTTCAATTTCAATTTGTCGCGCGCATAAAATGCATCGGCTGGTGATTTATTCGATTCTGGTGTTTTGGTTCTAGTGTTGTCTTTAGGTGTAGCTGGTGTACCTAGTGTGGATTCATGTTCATTATTTGTTTGTTGCACACTTAAATCACCCAGAAATAAGCGTCTTACAATTCGTCGGCGGTACCAAGCTTTGGGAAAAGCCAAAATTTCTGTTAATCTTCTCATATCGTACTTAAACGATGCACTGCCTATATCGACTATAGTAGAAAATCTAACCACTGCCTTACTCTGATCCACCGGTCTTTTCGAACTCATTGAAGCAGAGGGTTCTATGTACACTTTACGACACCTAGTTATATGGAATTTAACAAATTCCACATTTATGGACAGAGAATCCTTACGTTCTGAATCGGTTAGCGGTGAAAATTGCGCCTCCTTGATATTCGTTTTCTTGCCACCATACGGATGGAATATATAAACATTGAAATCGGCTAAACAACCCGTTACACTCAGACCTCCTTGGGGAGTTTTGTCTTTATCTTTTTCACTTGTTGAAGCATTATGAGACGTACTTGTGTCCAAAGGATTTTGATTATCCTCATCTGCAGATCTCTTCGATGAGAACACAATGTCCAAGCTGGGCAACTGTAACATACACTCTACTCGAGAGACAGGTAAGCAAGAAAATCTGAAAGTGGAAGGCTGCATATGGAAATAGACTATAACATCGACCGGAAAAGAAGCGTAGGTAACATAATTGGCTGGTAATATATCCAAATTAACGGGGTTCGTAGAAGGTGTTTGCGAACCACTGCTCTGCTCAGCCTTTGTGGGTATAGGCTCTAGAGTTTGTTCTAGAAATTCCAAAATATGTGGCGATATAATAGTCTCTTCGGGTATGGACTGCAATGTCATCCAGGCAAATAAAGCTGCTCGTTTCGAACTCAGTCTACGATTTGAGCCACCTGAGTAGTTCGAAAAATGACTCTCTGAACTTATGATGCGATTTATTTCAACCGCATTCTCTAAAGTTTTTGACTGATAGTGTAGTTTCACATCTAAGCCGGGTATATGGAATATTGTCAAATCCGACAGCATGGCAGTACTAGAGGGATTATAACGCAATTTACTTTTATCTCTTTGCCTTCTTGAAGGTGTTGGACTACCCCAATCGTAACCAATGCTACGTTCGCGTTTGTGAGTCTTAACGGCGGTCGAACCACTTACAAACAATTTATCATCCGTAGTTTCCTTAGTGTGTAAAACGCATTTCCCCGAATTAACCAACACTTTAATATCCAATTCAAAATCAATATTGGGTTCCTGTTGCTTTTGTTGATACTGATGTTTACGCCTCATTTCCACAGAGGTGCCATCAATATCGATTTCACTAGGTGGTGTATCAGTGGGTACTTCTTGTGAATTAGTGCTTCGAGGTTCGTCGTCACTGTCGGCATTATTCGGTAGGGACGTTTGCCTCATGGTTTCCGAGAATGTTACCCTATTAGCCGGATTAGTTCTTAACGAGGCACTTCTCGAATGACCCGAAATAGGTGTAGATTGTAAACTAGAGATTTCATCATTTGAAGCTATAGGATCTAAACGTCTACCTGAATAAGTGGCTATGCCATCCTCTATGTGCTCCCGATGTGAGCCTATGAATGATATGGATCTTTGTGAAGTTCTCATGCTACGCCTCATAGAGGGACGTTTCCATTTTTGTATCATATCACGTCTAAAGTATTTATAGCATATAGCTTGTAGCTCTTGTAATCTTCGCTCTTCATGGGCTATGGTGTTGTGCGTGGCACCTAAAGTACGCAGATCATTAATAATTTTCAGCTGTTCAGCCATTTCCTTCTCCATCATAAATGAGCGCTTTTTTGAATCTATAGTAGGATCGAATACAAATGCAGGCAAATTTTCAAATTCTTTTTTACGGCCAAAAGTATCACGCGGTGCATGTTCTCCTTCATCACTGTCAGGTGATTCCAGATTTGTTTCTTCGTCCTCGAAACCTGTCAACATGGTAAGAGTATGACCCAGAGAAGACAAATGTTTGCCTATATTTATATCGAGATGTATATCAACGCCCTCCATTTGCCATTTAACATTTAGTAACCATTTGGCGTTCTCCATTTTCTTTGCCGCCGTGGTGCGTGAACAAACCTCATAAGTGCCTTCTGATACAACACACACGTTCATTATAGGCTCATTATGATTGGGTTTCCAGTCATCTAGCGTGGTCTCAAAGTCATCAGCAAAACGTAGACATAAACCTTGGAATTTGCCTTTTGAAACCAAGGAACCCGAATTACAGGCCGATATTATGGTGTTCTCTAAAGTGATAACAACAGCACCTTTTGGCTCAAAGTCTTGATATGAACGGGAACCCCAGGACTGGAAACAAAGAAATAAAATGTAATCTTATTTTAATTTTTGCTCTTAAGAAGTTTACTTACATTGGCCACTTGATTCAGAGGCAAACAAATGCCCATATCCTCTACTGTCAATTGTAAAAACAGTGTGGAAAGATTGGAACCCGCTATATTACTAAATTGGCCAAAAGCAACTCTATCGAACACCTAAACAAAGTTTCAGAAATAATAACAGTTTATAAAACAGTCTTAATAAATATTTGTACACACCTGTTGTTGTGATTGTTGAGCATTTTCATAACTCAAATTGGCCCTTTTCTCCGCCCAATATTCGTAGGCATTCTTATAGTTCAACCACACTAATATGGCCTTATCAACAGCTATCGGTTGAATGTATACCAAAGGACGTTTTAACGTTAACAATATCAATTCTTTATCTTCGTTAAGTAATTCATCTTGGAATGCATTACGTAAACCGATAGTTGTATGAAAAAACGCATATTGTTGGAACTCTGGCTCGGCCTCGTCGAATATAACATTTCTTATTAGCTGACCCAATGATAGATTAAAATCTATATGAGCTTTACCAAACATTTTACGATCATTGCCTTCACCCAAATTCTTGACACGATTCGAAAGATGCAACTCCAAAGTGCCTGTCTCAAAACGTACCGCCGAATTACAGGGTGTAGTGGCAGTCAACTGTATGCGTTTCATAGAGATATTAATGGAAAAGAGTATACGTTTTAAACTTGACTCCTGAACACTACCGCTATCACTATCTTCTGACCAAAGTGGTACAGGTTTCTCACCACCATATACCTTTTGCAGAACTTCATTGATTTCGCGCATAAATACCTTCTGGACAAATACCAAATGATTGAGCAAGTCGGTAGTTAAACAGCGTTCAAATTCTCCAATTTCGGCGGACGCATTAACATAACCACCCTGACGCAGTACAACACCTTCCACACGCTCATTTTCTTCTTGCCGATGTTCGGGTATATATTCGGCACTAACATGTACTGGTGGTAAGGCAATACAGGCTTCTGATGGTAAATTCATTTCATTCTGTTAAAGAGAATTCAAATTATTTTAAAAACAATTCCAAACATTTAAAGCTCATGTTTGTGAGGATTAACTCCTCTTTAGTTAGTAGAGACAAGAACCGAAAATAGTAAGTATTATTGCTTTTAGTTTGTTCGCACACCAAATTTCTTAGTTATTGTCTCTCTTAATCTATTTTCAGTGCTTATTGGTTTAAAACTCACCCTCACCTGAATTTTAGTATTAAAACTCAGTGTATGCGTTGGTAGATCGATGACAAATTTTGCTCTGTTCCCTGAAACCCCAGTAGAACTAACATGATTCATGCGATATTGTGCCTGTAAAGAGGGTAACAGTGCAGCATTGATTGACAATGACTGCAGTAGTACATTGAACTGCATGACTAATGGTTGCAAAAGACCATTTTGTTGTGTTTGTGTCTTAGAATGTGTATTAAATTTACGTTGTTGCTGTTGAGGCTTTTCTTTCGTATCCATATTGGATCCTGAATTACGTGAATGAAACGGTGACTCAGGTTCATCTAAATTATGAGAACGTGATGCTGTGCGACCCGAATTACGACCCACACGCAATTCTTGTAGTGTCGATGATAATTGTTTAGAGGATCTTGTCATCATGCCATGTAAGGCTACAGGATGCTGGGGTATATCTATATTTACCGGTCCTATAGAGAGGAGACCACTATTCTTATCGCGGCCTCTTTTAGTGAGACTCGAGTAAAGTGTTTGACTTTTACCAATAGTAACCTTAACAACCGTTCTAAAAAGGTATCTCAAATTGAAATAAATTATTCTGCAGGATTCGTGTTTAAACTTACTGTTGATTTGGTGCTACACCTTCTAATAAAACAATCATAGCTCTACCCACTTGCCCAGTTATAGAACACTCTAAAGACACCGGCCGTGCCTTTTTGCGCCAAGTAGCCGAACCATTTAGCGTAGTAATTTCAGCTTCCAATTTCAAACCACTTAAAGTAGCTAACAAACGTGTTTTATGTATTTTAGCAACACCAAATACTATCAAACGGGTCCTTTCTTGAGATATACTATCAAATAATTCCTTGTGCTGGGGCAAAGGTGTAGGTGCACTTGCCAAATCATCATCATCATTACGTGTATCTTGGCGATTATAGGCAAAAGGTTTCTTTTCATTCGTTAAGGAAATTCTTTGCTGTACAGTTTTTGTTTCGGGCATTGTACCATACAGTTCTAGCAGATGATAAATTGTTTTCCAACAATTTGGTGTTTCCAATAGTGGTGGTGCTAGCAAATTATTAAAACCATTTTTGGTTATCGTATTATAATCACCACTAACGCTTGTAGCGCAAGCACCATTGAGGGATTGCTTAGAATCCAAAGAAACCTTAAACATTGGATGTTCTGAAACAGAAGTTGTAGGACTGTCTCTCAGAGGCGAGGAGCTTGATTCGTTGAGATTGGTATAGCCTAGTTTGCCCTTGACTGATTTGCCGGTAGAACGTAGTTTTTGAGCAAAAGATTGAGGTCGATTTTTGGCACTAGGCGAAGGAGTCAGCTGTATTAGAGTTCCCAAGCCAGAAGAGCGCATTTTGCTTTAAAAAAAAAAACAAATAAGGATTAAAAGAAATTAACAAATAGAAATTGTTAACACTTTACCCTCCAGCATTGTGATTCATGGTCATCACTTCATTAAACTTATCATAACGTTCATCGGATGCGTTCTCATGATGGGCAAAACGATCGGATACTGAGCCAAAGGGCATTATATCATTGGGCTCAGAGGCTAAAATAGAACAAATTATAGAATTAAATTATAAAATATCGCTTCAAAAAACTTACCCAAACTGTATTCATCTTTGGCATTCGATTTCTTGCCAATATCGGGTTGATCATGGAACTCTTGTTGGGCATCCTTAACATTTTGATACATATTGGTAATCTGATGCAATAAACGTAGCAAGGGCATGTTCACCTGTTGTGATATAAAACGTATATTTATGGAGAAATTTATGACCGTACTTGTATGTTTCTTTAGCTGACGCCTAGACATGTAAATAACATTTTGTCTAGCCTGATCCACCATGCCATCGGACATTTTCAACACCTCCAATTCTATGCCCACACGTTCACATAAAAACAAAGGTGTGTCCATCATAATAGAAGGCCTTCCATTTGATTTTTTGCTGGGCAATTTTGTAGGTTTATTCTTATTTTTTTCACCAGCTTCCGAAACTACTATATCCACACGTATAGAATCAAAGGTGCCAATAAGAGATAGATTTGTGCCAAAGTTCTCTAAAGAAGATATGTCTGCAAAAAGAGTATTTTTTAAATAAATTCGTGTGTAATTGTTTTTAGATACTAACCAGCATTTTGAAATTTATTCACCATTTGTTGAGGCATTACACCCAAACATGTTAACAAGGGCTCAAATATCAAATGAGCATCTAAAAGTTTAATAGAGTCCTGCATAATGCCTTGACGTGTTTGTGTATGTCCGCCCGGTAACTTGTTAACGGGTGTGGGTCTTAAGATTTCTTCTTTAGCATAATTATCCTTTTTCTTGTTATCCTGTTGTTTTGCCATCCAAAAGTATAAGTCCTCTTTTTGATTATCACCACCCAGCCAGAATTTATTTACGGAATTTGTGGAACTTAAAGAACCCTCCTGTAGAGCGCCATATTCTAGATTTACAGCCAAAAAACTACAAATTTAATTAACGCTTTTTATAATAAAACTTCTAAACTCACCAATTTCAGGCACTTGTTTATCAACTAGACCAGATATGATAGGCAACATTTGTATGCTAGAACGGGAAGAATTGCCATGTGAATACTGGGAAGCTTTGCTAATACATTTCCTATACAATATGCATTTAAGTTGATATCCAAATAAGAAGCGTTTTAAAAAAAAGACAGTTTTTTTTTACAAATTTATTAAACGCACATAAAAGCCTTAATGTTTGTACGTTATTGTTAAAAACGTACACAGAACTTACCCTTTTCTTGTTAAATGGATATTGGGCGAAGTAGATGTGGACCTATGAGCTCCATGAATAACGTCATCTGCATTAAAACCCAAACCATAATTTTGTGTGGAGTCTATATTTAAAATGGATTTTAAATAATCAAAAATAAAATTTTATAATTAAAGGAATATTAAAAAGAAGAGGTTTACAATTGCTTGGTGCTATAAATATACCCGATAACAAAATACGCTTTTCTTTATTTCCAAGTGAAATAAAAAAATTCCAATTTCCGCTTAGAAATGTTGATTCTATTATTTCTATTTAATTATTTTTTTTTTTACTTTGGAACTTTTTACCAGTTTTTTAATTAATTTTGTAAAAAGTGTGTAACAAAACCTATTGGTGGCACAGTAAGTGTTTTGTCTTTGCTTGTGTTTGTGTGTTCCCCTTGATATTTATAACAACAAACCATTATTTTAAGACAATTAAAATAAATTCGAATACATTACCATAGTTTAGCAATAATTCAATGCAACAAATTGATAGTTACACTCGTTTTTTTATCTAAACAATTTTATAATTATTGAAAAAAAAGAAAAGTTGTCAGGGTTGTTTTGGAATCGAATTGTAATTAGAATCAAAGTTGAGATCCCCAAAGAAATTGATCATTTCATTCACAATTGTGTGCTTTACCAGTGTCTCAAACAACATTTAACAACTTTTCGGCCAAAAATATTCTATTTTATTCTGGCTATCCCGATAGATTGCTAGCACACCTTCAATAGTAAGCCCAACACAACTGCCACAATTTTTTATTCGAATATGAATTTTGTTTACTTTCGAAATACAAAAAAAGACTATTTTCAGATCCTTAAAACATATCAAAATTGATATTTAATTCTGGAAAAATAATTCAGACTTGGTTTAGACTGCAACAACCATGAATAACATGGTGTTAACAAGCGTTTTTCTTTTCATTTTGTTGCTTAGAATTATAACAGCACTAGCCAAAATGTTGTTTACATAGACAATACTTTCGAAAACTTTATACGTTTGTAAGGGAAAAGGTATATTGCATCTCAGCTTAAGGCTTTTAACTATAAATTATTGTAAAATACTACAACACAAAAAACATATAAAACATTAAAATTTTACACATATTAACAAGTAAAAACATATAACATATATATATAGCAGATCTTAAATGATATTTATCATGAGCATATAAAATATATACATATATTGCCACATAAAGACCAAAATTTGACACAACACAAAAACTTTAAGGCCAAAAATTTAGCATAAAAAAGCAGGTGCAACATAAAAACCTTAAGCTGATAATACTCAAGCGTAAAGCCTTAAAATTTGGACTAATTAAAAAAAATAAAAACCAAAATCAAATCAAATTCAATTTAGAAATTAAGAAAAAAAATTGAAATTTTTTTGTTAAAACAATGGATTATTTTTCTTGAACAAAAACCAATTTTCTTTTTTTTTTCTCTGAAAACAAGCCACATAATACAGATTTTGTTTTTCTTTTTCATAATAAAACAGCCAAAAATAGTCATAAACAAGTTACAGAATAAAACAAGAGAAAGAGAGAAGTAGTATATAAAATAAAGAAAATTTGTTCTGTTCAAAAAAAAAAAAAAAAAAAAAAATGAAGCGTTAATCAAAAGAATACCAATATGAGTTCGATGATGCTGTGTTTGCCCAAGTAATAAAGCATTCTCACTCTCTTCTGGATTTTCTCCAACACCAGCATATGGTCCCATATCATTATCAGCCTCACATTCACCATCATCAGCTTCTTCTTCGGTTTGAGGAAACGAAAATGTAACATTAATCGGTCGTATTAATTTATTTTTATATTGATGTTCAAATAGTATGGGATTGTAAAGAGTATTCTTCCATTGGCGACTTAAAACGATAATGCCCTGTGAAGTATAAGGCTTTGTTTTTGTACATTCGAACAAAAAGCAACAAACAAACCTGTCTTAAAGTATTAAGATGAGGTATATCTCCTTGTTTAAAAATGCGTTCAACTTTCTGCACCCCATCATCCAGCACAAGTTTTTGCATAATGAAACACAATTGACAACTGGGATCTTCTTGCAAGGTTTTCGATAAAAGAGTATAATTATTGGCATAACGACTCTATATTTATGAAAAAAGTAAAAAAGTTATAACTAAACGAAGTTAAAAAGTTTCTTTCCTACCTTTTTAATTTTCGGATTTCTTTGTATCTTTTCATTTTCCAATGCATCCGACATTAGACACGCAGCTACCGCTGTATGCCTAGAATGTAGAGCTTTCAGTAAAGCTACAATCCTGATGGCCAAACGATTGCTAGGATTCATCCAAGCGGTTATAGCAGGCGAAGCAGTACTAAGTAAATTCCAATCTAAGCGCGTCAAGTCAATTTTCCTAGTTATGGGCACACATGGCGGTGCAGCAAAATTAAGCCACACCGATTTCAGTTCAATAACACAAGATGAAGTTTTATCGTTTTCCTTATTAGCGGCAGCAGCATCTTTATCGAAAGTATCTGGCTTTTTCTGGCCATTTGCCGATTTTCCTCTCTCAATATCCTCATCCGCTGCTAATGTTGGTTTAGGTGTTGATTTACGATTTTCTGTTGTGATATCAGGACGTTCAGCAGTTACTATGATATTTTCCAAAGCAGTTTGGAATTTTTCTTTGGGAGTTTTGGGAGTAGGGGGTTTTTTAGTTAACAAACGCCAGGCAGCCTCTGCTCGCGAAGTAGCGGAAACATCTATTTGTGGATTATTTGTGGCCGTAGTTGTAGCCGTTTCTACTAACTCATTAAGACCCTCTTCAGCCATTTCGGCTAGTTCTTCTTTGGAATTTTCCGATTTTTCAAAATGAGAACGTTTTACGATTTTCACACCCACACCCTCTAAACCACATTCGAACATTATGTAACCAATGCTATCAACACCTGTGTTATCGGTCATTTTCAAACACTCAAATAATACTTTACTCTTGGGCTCTGGTATAGCCGTAACCATAATGGGTGACTCTTGTCCAGTAGTACTTTCAGTTTTTAAACGTCTCAGTTGGGCATGGGCTCTACCCACATCTAAAGTAATAACTAATTCCTCTAATTGTTTCTCCGATGTCTCAATTAGTATGGGTTCACCTTGTACATTATCGGGACGTGATTGTGAAGACAAATGAGCCAATAATGCTCTGGTACCCTTCATAATGCCACCTTTCTTAGTGCTATTGCCAGATTGTACGGTTTGTTGTATATAGACATTATGCATGGAGGCCCGGGTAGTTTTACCCAAATGAAATTTAGTTGAAACACCTTCAATATAGAATGTTAGCAGTGAAACACAACTGAGATCCTGAAAAAAAGAATTTTGTACAAGATTTTGTAGAGTTATAAGGGAGTTTATACCTGCACATTATCCAAAGCAGCCACTGAGATCACTTCCTCGATTATGGATGATTGTAACATGGTTATGCTGACTTTGGGTAAAACAATTAAACCCTGTGTTTTGGTGGAAATACTTTCTTCGTAAACATCACTTAAGAAAGAGTCACCTGGTCCCAATAGATTACGTTCTGTTGTTGAACGCTTTGAATTCGAGTGTACTTGAGACCAGTAGCTTAACGATTGATCACGCTTCAGAATATTATCATTTTTCACTTTCGCTATACACGATGAGTGTATGTAATTCACCACTGTCAACAAATGCATATTCGAAAATGTTGGTATGGCAGCTTCAACCATTCTATAGAACAAAACAAAATAGAACAGTCAGAAAAAAAATTTGAAATTTTGATCAAAATAAAAGCTTAAAAAAATTGTTTGAACAAAAATGTTCAACAAATATTTACAACCAAGTATTCTTCTTCTATTACAGCTTTTAAGCGTTAACACTGAAGTTCCTGTTAATATTTATAAACAGGTAAGAAAAACATCCTCGAACATCAACCTGTTTCATATCAATTTTAACAAATTTATCTTTTTCAAAGAAATCTACGGCTTTAGATATTGCAGATTTGACAAAAAACTTTACAAACATGGAGCTTGAATTAGCTTTAAGTGATTTATCGTTAAAGGATTTAAATACTCTACAAAAATTTATAGATTCGGCCGATGTGAAGGATATTAATTATGATGACAAGTAACACAATTAAATGCAGAAACTTCTGATAGCGTTACTTTTTAAGCAATATTTATTTTCAGCTTAATGGAAAAAAATTTCGCCGAATATATGGCTTATGACGTTGACAATGAAAATATATTTGATAATATGAATTTTGAACCAGAAGACGACATAAATTATGATCAAAAACTAATTGAGAATTTGCATAAACACTCTAATGAAAATCCTAGAACTAAAAGGGAAGATAATTTGGTAATAAAAAATATATCGGATATAATTTTTATATGCTTTTGGTCAGTTACATGAAAGGTGTTGTACCTATTCTTTCAATGTTGTCATAAACTAGGTAATCGATACATTTGAATTACGACCAATTATATAGTACCAGGTAAATATACCCGTAAGAAGACAAATCGAATTCCTATCAAGGACTAAGAGGTTTTTGGTCCTAGAACTAGAGCTTTTTGGATATTGTACTAGCTGTGATCCAACGCTCACTTATCTATAAAACATCATCATCAGACTGACCAACCTAATTCTACCTGGCTACACCCCAAAATTTTAATAAATTGAACGCCTAACATCTCTTCTATAACGATGGTTCTTTCTATTTTTAGATCAACGTAAATGAGGAATATATTAAACAATTGGATTTTTCTTTTCCCCAAGATGTGAAACAAAACAATATTGAAATGGAGCTAAAAAAGGAGCACATTAGAGTTAAACGAAATTAATTGTAACCTATTGATTGATTTGATGTAACTTACCTCTGTAAGCCTTCCAATAATAAAGGCGTTAGAAATACATTAACTTGTCCTTTTAATCTTGCTACCACTGACGTACAGGCAGCACCTTCAGCTTGCAGACTCATAAATTCACCATCATCAAAACCATTGGTGGTCTTATCGTTCTCCTCCTCCTTTAACAGAACACTAGGATCCCAGGGATGAGATTTTGGACCACCCATAAATGTAGCTGAACTATTACTACCCGTTTGATTTTCGTATCGAGGGACAATTTTAATTTCACGCCATGATGAATATAAATCAAAATGTGGTATCATTTTACTGCCTATATAAGTCAAGCCACCATCTTCATTTTCACTAAAGAGCGGTGTAGAAAATACATCCAAGCCCGAGGGAAAGGAGCATGAAGTCCAATTAAAACATTTCACTTGTGACAAATGATTTAAATAACTGGCCATCAGGAGAGGAGAATCTATAATCGGCCGATTTACTTGCTGATGTAGATTAACCAAAGCAACATCTTCCTGTGATGACATGGCAGAGATAAAAGAGTTGGACGAAAGTGATGGTGTACCAGATGACGAGCCTCTTGAGTCCACCTTTTGTTGAGGAATAGAAAAATTAATTTAATCATTAGCAGTTGTTGTTTGTAGTGAAAAAACGAGTCTAAGGCTAAATCATTATGCAAAGACATTGTCAAGTAACGCATTCGTAGCTATTTATGTGTTAGTTTATTTATTTATTTTTTAAATTGATCTCGAAAAATGTGTAAAGCCTATATTTAGTACAATTACTAAACTCTGGCGATATTATTTTTGAAATATTTTTTAGTTCATATTATTTAACATCTGAGAAACTAAAAGCTATAATTTAAAAAAATCAATTTTATAATTTTCAGCCCACAACTTCAGGTTTTGGAAATGTTCGGAAAATTTCAAAATCAAATTTCACCAAATATATTTTTATTTATATAATAAGATTTTATTTAAATAAGCATAAGTTTGACATGTGATAAAAGGGCAGTTAACAACACACATTAGTGATCTACGGGACCTACAAAACTTTTTCGAAATTGTGTTTTCAACACATACAATTTTTATACTACTTTTTACAACATTAAAGAAAAATTTTTTTATAGCATTAATATATTCCTGCTTTTTATAATTAACTAGAGTAACCAGCGTTGCTGGGAGTCTATGTGTAGTATACCTATAAAATGTATTCCTCATAAGAAACATATAAAGGATAAATTAATAATTTGTATTGACTATCAAGTCATATTGACCAAGTTCAGAAACTGACATTCTGACCGTTCTCTAGATATACAAAAATCAATATTTACTTTGTATTGGAGGTGACACACCTATTTATTCAATTTAGCCCATATTTCGTCTGATGAAGTGAATTGACTACGAAGTTATGGTATTTAGACCAAATTCAGAACCTTCCACTATTACGGTTTCAAAGATACTCAAAATCAATATTTACTTAGCATGGGAGTGGCACCCACTTATTCAATTCCGCCTACTTTTTGACTGATTGTTTATATTGACCCCAAAGTTATTTGGGACAATATTAGAAACACTTACTATTGCCGTTTTAAAGATATATACATATAAATAAAACTTGTACATAGGCGTGACACCGCCCAATTGAATAAAAACCATCAGTGTATAGCTTTCCAACACATATACTGTTTTGTAAATCGGTTTAGTTGTTCTCGAATTATAAAATGACGAACATAAGACAACTTACATAGATTGTGTTTTTAATTTTAAAAAAGTGTTTATATTAAAATAATTTAAATATTAAAACCACAGACTATTATTATGGACAAATGTAACACATCATGCAAGCCAACTTTGTTTTATTTTCCGAAAATAAAGCATATTTTAAAAATACACTTTAAAATATAATCAGCAAAAACAAATAAAACTTTTATTAAATAACAAACATTTATATACAAAGACTAATTAAATGTTAACCAATTATTTTAGTTTCGAACTACAAAGTTTGAAGAAATATCAACATAAAGAAAGAAAAGTATTTATTAATAAGAAACAAATTCTAGTAATCAAAACAAATAGTTCTAAAAAGGATTTGTTTTTTTTTTTTTTAATTTGAAAAAACAGACTAAAAACTACTCACATCATGAATAAAATGTCGATACTCAGGTCTTGATGAGATATTTGTTAGTTTTCTGATTGGTGTAGCAAGACCATGAATACGTCTGACGTCTTCGTTCTATGAAATTGATGGGTTTTAATTTTTTTCGATTTTTCGTTTTTTAGAAAATTTAACAATTTGTTTTTATAATCAAATCATTTAATTTTTCTTATATTTAATGATAGTGTATGAGTAATTGATAGATAAATCATGCAAAAATTATTTTTTGTGAAAATGAAACGTTAGTTGGAGGATTTTAGAAAATGAAAAGAAAGAAATGGTTTACTTATTTAAAATAGATGAGTTAAAGCTAATTTCGAAATATAGATTTACTTAGATTTTTAATACAAAAGAAAGTTACAACTTGTTGACTTTATAGATTTATTGTAAAATTATTTAAATTTAAACTTATTTGTTTAAAAAAATGTGTATCAAGATGTTAATTGCGGGGTGTTATTATATTCTTGTGATAACATTTAGCTGATTTAAACAAAAAATATTTCCAAAAAGGATAAGAAAACTTACCAATTCTGTAGTGCTTTGTGGTCTTTTAGCCAGAGGCTTAGTATTCGGTTCGGGAGCATGTATTTCCAAATCACTGCGATAGGTATTTAAAGAGGATAAAGTAGCATTTTCATTTTGATTGCCAATGCTGAAAAAGGAAAGGAATTTAAAGTGAGTTATATAAAAATTACCTTTGGTTTTTACCTTAGATCTGACGAAAAACGTTTTTTGCCTGAAAATATTATGGAACCATTATGATTTTTAATAGAACCTCGCTGAGACATCATATTCGAAATATCTTCTTCGGCAGAGAAAAACATTTCCGAAGGATTTTCCGAGGTTAAAGATATGGTTCTCTGTACTTCTCTTGTCAAATGATCACCACCAACATTTAAATCGATAGGCATTTGATTTTGTATATTGATGTCGGCAATTTCAAATTCCAAAGGATGGGAGTGAGGTGCCGAGTGGGACATTTCATCGGGTATCTAAAATAAGTTGATTATTTAATTTTTATTCTAAATATTTATTAAATCAAACTCTTTATGTAATACCTCCAGTTCATCTTCAACATTAACTTCACCCGTTAGGCGCGAATCAGAAATACTGGTCTTGGGCGGCGATACCCGTAAGGTGTTATTTTGTGACTTGTTAGAATCCGAGCCACGTCTATAAACTACACCCTGAGATTCTGTGGAATCTTGTCGTAATACTTTCTTTGAGGGACTATCTAAAAGACGCGCATAAGGTACTTCAACTGATGTCTGTCGCGTGGTAGAATACCTTTTCGGACGTCTTTCTAAAGTATTGGGTGAACCAATACTTTCCCTAGACTTACGTCCACCATTCATATCCTTTTCTAACGTTGAAGCACCGCTTAACTTAATTTTAGAATTTAAATCTTTTGTACACAAATCGGATTTCTTTAAACTGCCATTAACAGCCACAGCAGGACGATATAATTTGCCCTTTAGAAATTATAAAAGAAATTCGAATTCAAATCTTCAATTGCTTTCGTGTGTCTTCTTACCTTTCCCGTAAAATCAGCTGAATCATGTAAATATACTGAGTGTAAGCTATAGGGTGGTGTATGAAATACTAATTGACCTTGATGTAAAATACTTTCTCCAAAACCATAATCCTTGTTGTTATTGATGATGCTTTATAAGTAAACAAAAATTACGTACAATCTCTTTTTAAATAGCTTATCAGATACTTACAAATACCGGGCTATATTATAATTATCTACCGAATCTTGTGCAGATGGTTTGAAAAATTTCAAACCATTACGATTGCTACCAAAAAAGGCACAGCCTCCAATACAACCACAACGAGATATATCTATTACACCACCACCACCTACAGTACTGCCATTCGTAGGATTTGACCATAAAAACCACAAACGTTTATATTTTGCATCGTGTTCACGTAAAAAGCTAAAAAAAAACACTTTTAAAAAAAGTTTTTATTAAAAATTTGCACGAAAAAAAACTTACTTGTGCTGCACTAAATGCAATTTATGATCGGGTATAGGCAGAGCCGAAGCTCCTTCCAGTAAAATGGGTCCCAACGATGTACAGCCCACTTCTACCCAATTCTCAAGGAACTCATTTTCATAAACTGTAGGCCGACGACATTCGGAAAAACTATCACGCAACTTACGTGAGCCTTCTTCGCGAGAATCTCTTCTCTGGGAGAAAGAATTTGAGCTACGTTTCGTTTTACTCTGATGAGTAGGAGGAGGAGGAGGCTGATGTGTATATTGATAGATTTCAGATTTTATAGAATCTTGATCTGTACGACGTATTTTGCCAGATCTATTGCTACCGGTAGTGTTGGTATTATACGAATTTGTCATATTTGAAGTACAACCAGAGTTTAACATAAACAGTCTTATTAAAATTGATGGTAATAAACCGGATATACCGGATTTAACACGTTGACCATGTAAATTGCAGTTAGCCAAACGTATAGGTGAGATCTGAAATTTAAAATTATTTTGATTCTGAAAAACTTTTTCTGTAATTACTAATTATACTTACCCATGCATGTAAAGCTGTACCGCTTTCTATTAAATAAACATCCACTGCATCTATAGAAACACGTGTCATTTTATATTTAATATCCTCAGCCGAAGGGCATTTATATTTGTTTTCCTCTTTTGTATGTGGACATTGATTACTTGGTACACCATGATGACAATTGCGTACAGTTTTTGGAGATTTAAGACAATTTTCTGGATCAACAGCCAGAAGGGCTAAGGTCTCGAGGCCAACAGCAACATTAAACAGTTGAGGTAAAGTAAGTTTACCCGATAATTTGCCAAGTTGCACTTCTACCAACCAAGAGTATTCTAAAGTGTCTTCATCTAAAGCACAACCTTCATTGCTAAACATGGCGTGGCCTCGTACCTATAAAATTAATCAAATAATTCATGTTTTCAGTGCAACTTCATTTTAAAAACTTACCTGCACTGCTGACAACATCAAGTGCCCTTGATTTATGTGTTTATCACGATTTTGACGAACCACTGTATCTGAAGTTATTAAATACGATGGACTTACTAACACCTGCAGAGTGGTCTCATGATAGCGTTTATTCATTTCAAAGCCCAAACGTTCGATTAATATCACCGGACAGGGTGGATCATTATCATTGCAATTCTTCATAACATGAGCCTGTATGTCGTGTATTATTACCGATACTATAACCTCTAGCGGTCTATACAGGCGAGGGTCGAAAGGTTTTTGTTTTTCTTCGGGCACTGTTACTTCAGATATTGATTTAGTGGCCAAATCTTTTTCCTTACCCAACAGCTGATCTTTTGGATTGGCCGCTGTTGATGTTGTAGCTGTTTCTTTTGTTTTTATATTCGATTGTTCCATATCGGTAAAGTTCTGATCTTCACCGAATATATTCTCTTTTAGATTAATGAAATTCCTTAAAACATTGCCATAACACATAAGGACAGAGGAACCAATTTCTAATTCCACAGTAACATGATCGGCTGGCAATGTGGCCGGATCGAATTTGTATTGCTCCGGCTTTTGCCAGGTTTGATTGGGTGATTTACGTGTTTGCGGTATACGCATAGGGCTGAGCAAAATTTCTTCTTTTTCAGGTGTTGTTATATCGGCTTGTGGATCGGGTCCCAATGGTGGTACCGGATGATAAACGTATTGTATAGAAAGTGCCACTATAGGAACTGTCCAACAATCAATCCATCCTGATGTTCGCTGGCATATTTTACGCCATTTTTTCGTATACAATTCTGGTCTGGCTTTCACCTTACCACCCCGTGTTAACAAACGAGCATTTTCATCAATGGCCAGTACTATGGGTTTGCTCGATGAAACCTCTGGCACATATAGACTTAAATCTAAACCTTCTCCATGGATCCAAAACTTTAAGGTAACCGTTTTGGGTAGAAAGTCATCGAAAGGCAGAGCAAAACTCATATCAAAGACATCACCACAGAAAGCTAAATGATTATTTTCTTGATTCGCACTCGAGCAATCAATCCAATTGTATTCATTGCACAACGTTAAGATCTCAAATTCATTGAGGAGTATATTAAATTTACAAGTATATGGCACAAAAGTTAGAATATCGGGACGAGCTTTACTAGCCCAGTCTTCTATGAGATCTTGAAAGAAACATTTATGTTTGTAAACTATATAAGCAGTGGCCTTGCAGCCTGTCAGTGATATGCTCCAATCTTGTGGGTCATTCCATTTTGTGGGATAATGTATTCGTACTTTATATTCTAATGATTCAAATTCGGCTAAGCTACGATACTGTAAGGATGTCGTGGCCTCGACATGAAATAGTTGGCCTTGTATTTTAGTTGTATAGCCATCTGATAGCGTAATCCATGGTATGGTTAGCTCGACATAAGAGGCTGGACCCACTGTTATATGCATGGCATTTGTTTCTTTCTCCTTAGAGAACAATATATCAATGGTAGCTTCATTTAAAACACATAATGTTACATCAAACGATTGATAACTACGTCGTTCACCCGGTTTTGGTGTAGGTGTCACTTGCATTTCTTTCCAATCGGGTGGATAAAAGAAATTAAATAAATGATCCCTTTGTCGATCAGCCCATGGACCATAACTAAAGTCAGTGCCTTTAAGACATCTTATATTAATACCCAGAACAGGAGGTGAAGGTTCAACCTTATCACCGTTAGCCAGGATTATGTGTACAGGTGATTCGGGCACTACACCCGGTTCATCCATATAAAAATATAAATCCATTTGATTCGACATCATCACCACAAAGCCCTCACCCATATAACGTGGTGGCTCATCAACTAATCCCGTATATTTTGGACTGGGTGCAAACATAACTTTTGCATTCTCCACATTTGCTTTAACGAAATGCATAAAATGATCTAAGCGACAAACAGCTGGTTTTGTACTGTATGTACAGTGAGCTTCTTCCATCGATATTGAAAGAGTTGTAGGTGTTAGACGATTGCCAAAGACAAAACGTCCTGAGCAAATATCTATTTTAATCACAGGTATGAGATCACGCCATGTTGTAGCCTTCATAGCTTCGGAATGCTTAACACTTTGATGCTTGCTGTTGCTGTGTCGAGCATTTTCCATATTCATTGTATGTTCTTTTAATTTCGAACGTTCTTCGGTTGATACAGAATCGGTCTAAAAAAGGAAAATTCTCAAATATTAAAAAAAACTTACACTGTAATACACACAAAAAATAACTTTACCGGTATAAGTAGAGAAGGCTTTAAGCCAAATGTCCGTTCCAATTCATCATATAAATCGGAACGATTATATATATGCAATTCAGAGCCATTTAATTGTACAGATAAACGTGTATCCGAATGTGATAAATCTGTAATTATAAACAAAATAAAAAGGCAAACTGTTTCATTGTTACCCCTTACTCACCTTCTGATACATCTTTTGGCACATATGATCGCCACCAACGAAATATGAAATAACCATCTTGTATTCGAGCTGAATAATCATATGTTATGTATACAAAATCACGAAACATTATTTTACCAGCTAATGGGTTTAAGGCTACAGAACCTTAAAAAGTTACAAAAAAAAATAATTAATTGCGGCTTTATTTATAGGAATATGCGAAATACATACCTATTTTGAAATAAGCTCCTTTTATGAACCAACGATTAGCTATTTTAGTTATTAACATTCCAATTAAACGAGAATTGTAGAAGGTTATATAGGTGACCCATGTTATTGATGTTAGAAGGGAGCATAACAGCCATATCTACACATAGAATAGACAAAAAATATACATGAAAAATTATCGATTAAGTATAGAAAAAAAATTTAATTTAATCTGAAAAATATGGCTAAATATTGAGACCTTATCCTGCTACCTTTGAACAAACTTGAACAAATCTTGATTTGTAATCGCTGCAAATCGTCTTTAAAACAAAATTAGGTGCAAATATCGCGGAACACCTTAACGACTCATAAAATAATACTGCAAAAAGCAATAAAAGAATAGCATTGGGTATATAACATTAAAATGTTGAATTCACGACAGATGGCTTAGCTCGATTTGTGTTTATAATATCTTTAAAGACTTTTTGGAGGGCAAATATCTTTCATATATTCTCACTTTGCTTCGTAAATGTAGATTTTGTGCCAACAATGCATCATCTGCTAGTTTTGCTTGGCTTAATCAATTAGAAAAGTAAAAGCTGCGGAAGCACATCAATAGCTTATCGAAGCTTATCACGAATACGTTTCAAAGATTTCAACGTCTTAGAGATGGTTTGTAATATAAAAACAAAGCTTTTATTAAAGAAACCTTAGTTATTAATTATTATCTATCGTAGCTACAGATTCAGGATGTGATGCTGCAGAATCTAGTACGGTATGTACCAAGCACAGTATTTTATGGGAGGGTTACAATCAAGCTCGTTATTGTCTAAAACGGTAGATAAAAATGACGCGCATTATTGAACGGTACCAATCAGAACAGTATTGTCTGAAACGGTTACAACCAGATGCGGGATTGTCTAGAACGATTATAATGAGGAACTAAAATCAATATGGCGAAAATATTCTGAAGATCTTGCCACCAATTACAGTTAGACCAATAATAGGAAAGTTTTCGGAAGCCCTTATTATCTTATATATAAAAATAAATGTCTGTTTGTATGTGTGTTTGTATGTATGTTTGTTTGTTTGTGCCTTATACACAGCTAAACGGCTTAACCGATTTTCTTGAAATTTTTACAGTATCTCTCTATATGTCTGGAAGAAACTTGGTGGTGCTATGCCTTCACACTCAATACAAATAATCAGGCAAAAAGTGGGCGGAATTTTTTTATACTTTGAGAACCACATTAGTAGAAGATTCTAAATCATGTTCAAACAACGTCGTGAGCAATACACATCATCAGCCAATAAGTGGGCAAGATTGGATAAGTGGGCGTGGTAGATTCCATTCATACTACATATTGAATTTTTTATATGTGAAGAACGACAACTATTAAAGCTTCGATATCTGTCCATATCAGCCGAAAAGAGGAATTTCACAAAACACACTGGATAAAAGCAATCTATAAACGTTACAAGCATATAAAAACGAATGTGCGTTTGTTTGCAGCTAAGACGCAGGACCTACAGAGTTTTTCTGAAGGGAACTAATGATTGGATTATGACCGAATTACGACAAAATAGGGAAAAAGAACACATACAAAATTTAATATAATAATTAATATGTGGTAGCTACCTGCTACGGTTAGTCCAATTATATGAGAGTATTCAGCAGCCCTTATAATTATTAAAACAATATGGTGACAGAAAAGTATTCGGTAACCCTTGCCATCTTGATACGGCTAGCATAACTACAAATACGGCAGGAGAGTAGTATTTTCTACCCGCTTTTAATTTTACAGTCAGTCAAGCAACATTCTCAGATCCCTTAAGTTCTGACCTCATACATATGTACGTATGTATGTATGTTCATATTTTTATGAACCTAATAAGAATTGTACATGCATATCTTGACATTTATTTTATTTTGAAAATACATATTAATAATTTCTAAATAATAAATCAATCATTTAAATAATATTCCATATTACACATTCATTCATATGAAAATAAATGATAGAAAACTATTTTAATTAATAGAATAATCAATTAAATTAAATGATTAAATCATTGGTCCAACGTCACTTTTATTTTAAAAGCATTAGCAAACACCTCCACAGAACAATAACAAAAACCACTTGTGCTCAGAAACAAAAAAATGCCGGCAAAAAGAAAGTTCTACCGGCTTTTCAAGTTCAATAACCTGTATTATGAAGAATAATAACAATTTTCATTCAACAAGTTGTTTTTATTTTTTGTTTCCCAACACATGGCCAATGAACTTAAATTCTTTGTTTGTTTACATTTATTTGGACAACGGTGAACCAAAAAAAAAATACTTTGTTTACAAACAAAACAGCAACAGGTTAAAATTTGAGGAAAACATGTTCCCACCACCCACTGAGTGTCAAAAACATATGATGAGCAGATGTTTTGTTAGTTAATGAACACAGCCACTATAAAGGATTAAAAAGGGCAGAGGGCAAAGAGCATGCATGGTGGAAAAAATACAAACACGCACACACACAAACATTAATTATACAACATGGAGGCCATCAATAAAATGTTGGGGAATAGAAAAAGAAAAACAAAGGAAGGCACTGTTATTTTGTAATTTAATTATTTTAAGAGATAAGCCATTAAAAACAGCAAGAAATTAAATAATCTTTAAAAGAGGAAAATCAAAACACTAATGGTCTAATTAAATAAAAAAAGTTATCAATAAAGCCTTTATTTTCGACCAATTTATTGCAGTAAATGAACTGATAAGAACCCATAACAAATAATCGTTGAACTGAATGTTTAACAAGATAACATTTATTATATTACAATAAATATATGTATATGATTCATTCACATTCATATTCGCATATATTTACCATGGGAGCATCGATTTTCATATTTTCCAAGGGTATGCGACCACCCGTCGCATTCCAGGTGCCTTCGGGGAAACCTATACTATCCCCAAAGTCATTACTCTCCTCCACTTCCATCTTTATTTGAGTATAGTTTTTTTTAATCACTAATTTGTTCGTAAGTCTTATTTGACTTAAATTATTTAATATTTTATTTTAATATTTCCTGTGTAATCAGATTCACTTCCGACTTTTTGTTGTTTTTTCTTTTCTTTGTTGTGACTTCGATTTTTACCACTTTTAACACTTAGGGTTGGGTCATGTAATCGAACCGATTTGTAAAACACTATTTATTTGCACTAATTTTTAGTTATTTTATCAGCTTTACAATATTTAAATAATATATTCATTTTTACGTATTTTTCTAGCATTATTTCGTTAGTAAATAATTAAATTTTCACAATTAATCCCTACATTTTACGCGTTCGTATAATTTTTCTTCTTTCGACACACACACACACACACATGCAGAGAATTTAATGGGATAGACATTTTTGTGGTGGCGGTGTTCATTAGCATTTGACTGTCAAAATAATTGAATGGAGGTGTGTTTAGTACACAGATACGATCACTTTGATTGCTCAGGCTTATTTGAATAAATGGCGCTTATGTATAACGGTAAATAATAAATTAATTGCGTATAATTGAGCTAAAGGCCTTTGATGCTATTGCTCTTATTATTTGTATCTTATAATTTTAATTATAAGCTAAAATATGAAATAAATAAAATTGCGTATAATTATAATTTTATTAGTTAGGTGTGGTGTGAAGTGAAAAAAGTGTTATAATTCGAAATTAAAGTGAAATTGTAATTCCAAATATAGTTCGAGGCAAGTCAGAAATTGTTTTTATCTAAAAACGTCAGCTATGATACCCAGTTACAATACGAGTACATAAGCAGATGGCTGTGCCCAAGAATTTTAAAATTGAAACAAGGATTCCAATTCCAATCGGAAGCAATAAACTAATTTGTTTGTAAACAATTATCCACTAGTTATGTGGCATTAAATGACAAAAAATATGTCACCTCAATTAGTCTTAACACTAAGTCAATGTGGCACAATTTGTTTGATCTTTTTTGTAGAGCTGCTCTGCACAGTAAAGGCTTTAGTGACGGTTTGGGTAACAATAGCGCAAACTATAAGATCTTAACTGCACTACTTACCCTCATCATTTTTTTTTTCATAAAACAAACCCTAAACAGGAAACGATGGTTTCATGCAGTGCATGAACTTAGAAAAGCTGTCTAACATACTTTGAAGTAGCGACATATACATTCGTGCTACATTTGCGATTGAATAGAGGACCTTTTGTATTGTTTAAAAAATCTGAAGTATATGAATGCCTCTCTCTATGCTCGAAAAATTTGGTCGTTGCAACAAACATCACAATTAATTCTCCTGAGCAGAATATCGAGACCATATATGTACTTCCCTAACAATTATATTGCAAATGGACATCGTCCGTCTTTTAAATAACATAAACGTTGTTTTTTTATTCATTTATTATTAATCATGATCTTATTATAGACTGATTCCTTAATTTAAAAAATATCTTTTATTAAAATTGTTCCATTAATCTTTTGCTATTGAAATTTATTTTCCTTTACTATAGTTTTATTAAGAGCCCGATTGGCTCAAAATTTAAATAAAAATTGTCACACTTAGCTCAACATGTTTTTTTTAATAGCGCTTGAGATAATTTACATTTTAGACGAAAGACAAAGAAAAAGCCAAATGAATTTTGTTTGTACAAAAAGAAAAATTACATTTAATTTATAAAATATAATAATTAAGGTGAATTTTAAATAGTAATAGTTACAGTTTTAATTATAAAAAAATTGTTTTAAACCGTTTTGTTAAACAGTTGCCAGCCTCTCTTTCACTATTTAGGAAGCCAGCCCAGCAATAATTCCACAAAATTATTTTCTTTCTGTTGTCTAAGCACTTTTTTAACGCCAGTGCATTAGAGATGACGAACGACAAAATGTCGTTAGATACGAATTTGTTTGTGTGTGAGTTAAATGTAGTTGTATTTGTTTCTTTAATAACTAATGGAGTTTAAAGTACTATTCAATAAAAGAAAACTCAGCCTATTCTGTGGCTGCCATAGCTCTTGCCTGAGCACGTACGCGTTTCTCGTATTCCAGACGATTTTGACAATAGATTGTATAGGCTTCTGCCTGGGCAGGATCCTTAATGTTCGGCTCATTTAATAAGTCTTGGATACCCAAGAGAATCTGTTTAATAGTAATGGCGGGACGCCAATCCTTTTCTTCATCCAACAAAGACAGGCACACGGTACCAGAGGGATAAACATTGGGATGAAATAGTGGAGGTTCAAATTTACACTTAGGTGGCGATGTGGGGTAGTCATCTTTGAAAATCATACGCAATTTGTACAAACCACCTTCCCATGGTGTACTCTTTTTGCCGGGTATGGCGCATTCCCAGATCATAAGATTCAAAGTGCCATCAGGATTTTTGGCAGGACGCGCCACAAAACCAAACGGGTGATCTTTACGCCACGCTTTACGTTCTTCGCCCAAACGAGTTATAGCAATACCAGACATATTCTTTTTCAGCAGTCGACTGACAATTTCTAACACACTTTCTCGAAATTTTTTTCTTCAAGGCTGACGATGATGATACTCTATGTTTTTGTTGTAATAATTCTATTTTTTGGCTGGGGCACGCGTCTTCTTTTTTAAATTCTTAAGTCTTAACTAAAAAGAAAAAGCCACAATAAATCACCTATTTCTACTTATTGATCACTAAATAATACTCACATTTTATGTTTATTAAAGTTTTATATTGAAATCTGACTGTTTTGTTCAATTAATTTATACTTTTTATTTCACAAATTTGCACGCAAGAAAGAAAATGCGTTCCCTTCGTTAATGTTCGGCTAATAATGTGTAAAGGTGTGTGTGTGTAGTATGAAGTGACAAATGCATGGTTGATAAATTTTGGCGCCCGCGTCACAGAGTTGCATTTGGAAAACAGGGTTGTACCAATACAATATAGTTGGCAATGCAGAAAAAATTTGAAAATTTAAATATTCGTGGGTGTTTTTCCGATTTATTTATTTTTTTAATATATCGTACAATTCAACATAATTTTTAAATAGAAAATGGTATATTGGTTTTGCTCAGGATAGGTTCATGATTTAAATTATGTACCTTCTTTATAAAATTTCATCGTGAAAACTATTAATTTATACAAAAAAGTTTTTAATATGTATGATATCTGTTTTCTGTATCTAATATAGAGAACTCGGTTTATATATATACGTAAAATCTTTTGTGCCAATTTTTCCCGTTCTACCGTATCGAATGTCATAATCTCAATCTAAGAAAACTTGATCAAATTAACTTGTTATCGAAAGCGACGATTAGATTATAGTTTTTTCTTTAGTTAAGACATGATCAAATTTGTCAAATTTAAACAGTACTGGGTTCAAAAGGTTACCCTTTTGCAAAGTTTATAAAAATGGTTCATAATACATGAATATAACAGTTTCGTAATTAATTGTATCTAATTTTACAAAAAAATCTAATAAATTTGACAAAAATTCCTGAGCTAGCAATTTTCATTATAGTGTTTCAATTTCACATTCAAATCAAGGCATATTCCATTTTGCAACATAACCGAACTTTAAATATCTATAGATTATGGCAGTTCTTCTTGGCGCATTTTAATAAGTCTCAACACTTTTCTTTAACTAAAAGAATTCCAAATTCGACTACGACATTGCTTTAACGCCATATCATATAGTATTTCAAGTACTACTGGTTTTCAGTATAAGTTGGCATTTGATATCCAGTTGTTAATTAAACCATGAAGCATGCTCTCTATTTATCTGAAGGAGAGCTTGGTTTTCAATACATATAGTAACACGGAAAAGACGTTACTTTTAAACAAGGCCATTCTGCTCTAATACTTAACATTTTATACAATTTAACGCAGCTGTTACCTTAATTATTCTGTGACCTTAATATAGTAGAATTGGTGAAACGAAAAGCTGGATGAAGAACATCACAACTGGTTGCCTTAGTTTTGTAGTCATAAATTACCAAACCGTACTAGCTATTCTGGATTTATTTACAATTTTGCTTTGCATGACATTGTATCTTTCGGATATCGTTAGCGTATACAACGTCATTCAGATCTATCATTCTGGAACATAGCATGCAACCTTATTTTAAGTTCGATGATATGGGAAATGAAAAATAGAGTTTATTGCCATGTAATATATTCGCATAAAACTTTAGGTATTGTGACCTAATTAGGTTACAAAACTTTTCTGGAACCACCCTACTTCTAAGAGTTCGATCGAACACTTTTTCAAAGTCAGTCAAAACAAGGTGCAAAGATTTTTGAATTTTGTTAACAGCTCTGATAAAATGCCAGATTTTATAGTTAAATAGCTAGTTATAACGTGTAGCCAGACACGAGTCCAGCTCATTTGGTTCCAATACTGGGCCCATAGAAGATAGCGTCCAGGTGGACCTACATGTCTGCGCTCCAGCCCGAAAACAACCTACCAGACGCGTGTACAAAGAAAGACAGTTTGCTGACATTTATACCAACCAGGTCTGATTTGTCATGTAAAAATGAACTGCCAAGGAAAGTAGTTATAATACCCGAAAGATTTGGACATTGACAGTCTCCCCCTCTTTCTCACGCTGACATCTACTAAAGTACTCATTGAATGGTAGACGCAGTCTCCTAGCGTGCACACCATCCACCAAGTGTCTAGTGATAACAGCCACCAGGATTCGTAGCCTATGTAGTGGCATCCCCGTGATAGACTCCGAACGAACTAGATCAGAGCAGGAGGTTCAATTCATACAGTAGTTGTAAGCAGACTTTTTCATCTGATTCTCTTATTGGATTCATGAATAGTTTGGGTTCTTAAGCATTTAAAACTAGATAATTAGACGAGTATGTTTTATCCACTCTAGGTATTTTTGTAACTTCTTTGCAGTTGTTGCTCGGTGTCGTTTACTTCTTCATGACAATTTTTTTTTTCAAAGAATGTCCATTATAACCAACCAATCCGCTAATACTAATTCTGATTGATCGAACTTGATTTTAATAGGCTGAAATCCTTACTCTCTCATTTCCGGAGCATTTTGCATAGGAATCTTTGATAAGACGTTATTGTGTTTATGGGTTATGTCTTATGAAACCGATTGCGGCGTTGCAGTGCTCACGACGAACCCAACAGATAAATGAAAAGTTTATTTGAGAAGCGTATGTGACCATAGAACTTAGTTTTATGTTGGAAAACTGCAGAAAAGTACGATTTTTATGCGGTAAAAATACGGAACAGGAAGAAATGGAATAATTAAATATGATAAAAATGTCGAAAAATTAAATGAAGAAAAGAAAATCCTTGACAGAATTTTCACTCGCACAGCAAATGTCGAGGTTCGTTCTCTCACTCATAGTTCGCTCACGAATCTTGATTAAAACAACATGTTTCGTCATAAAAACTGTATATACTATATACGTACATACAAACAAATATATAAAAATTAAAGCACATTATAATTTTTTTGACTTTTACTTAATTTGTATCCACCTTAGGACAAAATTATACAAAAAACCTCGCCAAATATATGCAAATAATAAAAATATTCCAATTTAAAACAGAAACCATCGTTTGAACAGTATGGTTAGCAATCATGATTCAGAGACAAAACCAAATGGTTCATATTGCAGGGTAAACATGCTATGAGAGTATAATTCTAAAGCAAATCTTTGAAAGTGATCATTTGATCCCCGTTGGTACTTTTAGTGGTAACATATTTGTTTTTTTTTTTTTAAATAAATTGTTTTTATTTTGAAAAAGGTCCTGCGAAAAACATCGAGTTTAAGGCCCACTCATTTATTCCATTTACCATTCGAATTCATACTCAAAGTTTTATTTTTCTTTTAAGATAATTTTTATTATTTGAGTTTTTCTTTATAATTTGTTTTTTATTTTAGTATACGATTGCTAAACTAATTATACAATTCTAAATATAGTTGTTGTTGTTTTCTAATTTTTATTAAATTTAATTTTATTATTTTTTGGAATAAATTATTTATTGTCACATACTTAGAGTAATACATTAATTATTTTTTTGTATTGCTTTATAATTAAATATCTTTTTATTAAAATAAAATATAAATGATAAAAATAGCATTTTTTAAAGAGAAATATTAAAAAAAATTCATAGAGCAAACTTAATGCAAAAGAATACCATAAAACAATGAACACAATTAAAAAAATATATATAATAAATCTTTCTTTTTGTTTTTTTTATATAAAAGTAGTTAACAGAAAATAACAAAAGAGTTTTAAAATTAATAATAAAAACATTAATTTTTTATATGAGAAATAATGAAATTAAAAAAAAAAAACAAATTTGAAACGTTTGAATTATAAAAACATTAATTTTTCTTAATTAAAGAGGTGGTGTTTTCGATTTAGTTTGTAAATCCATACATAGGTATGTACATGTGTGTGTTTCTTATATGAAATTTAATGTGATGTTAACAAAAAATTATTAAAATTATTTTATGATGAAACTTTTTTTTTTTTTTGTTAAATTATATCTGCAAAAGATTATTACTTTATTTTGTTTATAATCTAATACATATTTATTAGTTTAATCAGTTTTTTGATTATATAAATATTAAATTTTTTTAAACTTAAATTTAAAACTTTGGCATGCATTTTATGTCATGTTGTATTTTAGATCATTTTTTCTTTTAGCTTTTTATTTTAATTATTTTAAAATATTTGTTTTTTGTTAATTTTTTTCTTTTAAATTTAACAAATGCATAGCAACAGTTTGATTGCATTTTAATTTACTTTTTATTTATTTTATTTACAGAGATTCTCTTCAAATACTGTTTGTTTTCGGTATGTTTTTATTCATATTTCGAATTTCGATTTTCTTCTTTCTAATTAAAAAAAGAAAAAGAAAAACGCCCCACCATGCATTTGTGCTTTTGGATTTATTTTTATTTTTTTTTTTTCTAAAAATATATTCCACAATGATATGCTTTTTAATTTCTTTCCATTTTATTGTTTTTAGAAACACTTGTAATACCATTCCCATGATGATGATTTAGCGTAGCTGTTTGTTTGATATGGATTCTATCAAATGGCTGCTTCTTGTAAATTTTCTTTATTTTTTTGCATCATTAAAGTATTGGGCGATGGTATACTCGACATTATATGGCCAGCATTAGGGCTGGGACTATCTGTAGTATCTGGTCTTCTTAATTTATTTTTACAATAGAATTGCTTATGAGCCAAATATGTTTTCATATAGTTAAAGGAAATGTCACATGTTTGACAATATTTTTGATTAATATTCTCTTCGGCAGCACTATTTAATAAAGGTGGTGGCCCTATGGCAGCGGCAGCAGCAGCAGCGGCGGCAGCTGATGAACGTATATTGGCCGGTGGTGGTGTTGGTTGTGTTATATGCAAAGCTGATGGTTCTATGGCTATTTCCATAGGTTCCGATTTTATATGATGCATTAACTCATTTGGATTATTGAGTGTCATATTTGGTATGGGTGAATTATTATTGTCATGAGGATTTAATAATATCGCTGGACTGGTTGCATGATGATCCAGGGGTTCAGACTTAATAGTAAAACTGAAAACAAAAACATGATTATGTGTTAAGGTATTTATTAAAATTTTTTCTAAAAAAATGTGTTTTACTTACTTATTTAGGCTATTATCGCCATTATGGCTGCTAGAAAGGGATGCAGTTTCTGTTGTTTCCAAATCCCCTACTTCTGGTGAAATTGAAGGAGAATTAGTAACAATGTGGGGATGCACCAGTTTCATATGGCGTAACTGTAAAGGAAGAGTAAAAAAATGTTATATTTATTGATGAAATTTAGCGTAAGGCCTATTTTGTCTTTATTACTTCAGAAATAATAATGACATTTGGAAGAAGCAATAAAAAATACGTTCGGTATTAAGAAAAAAAAAAACAAAAAATAAAACAAATCACGAAGGGTGTTCCACTAGTATGGTTTTTAGTCATTCCTTCCAAAAATAAGTGAATAAATAACAAATTAAGGATTTTGCATTGCGGGTAGCCGGGCACGTGTCCACCTTACTTGGATTCATGTGATGTTCAGAGAAAGATGCATGTAGTATCCAGGTGGGTCTTCATGTCCGTGCTCAAGCTCGAAACGAAACCAATCAAACGGGTGCACAAAAGAAGATACCTGCTGACATCTATGTCAGCAAGTCTCATATGACATGCAAAAACGGACCACCGAGGAAAACAATCCTAATATCCGAAAGTTTTGGACACTACACAGGAAATACCTCACTATCTCCTCCTTAAGCCGACACTTCTTACAGTAGCCATTAAAAGGTAGACCAAATTTTCTGGCATGAGCACCAGCTACCCAGTGCACTGCGATAATAGCCACCAAAATGCGTAGTCTATGTCGTGGCGTCCTTTTAATAGACTCTGAGTGACCCCCGATTGTATATGAGACAGATTTGCTTCAATACAGAGCAAGAGGGTTCATCCTTTCACCGTCGCTGTGCCCTGCTCGACATGTGCCCCAGAATGAGTAGTCTTCAAGAGGAAAGTGGTATCCCTACTAGGCATGTCCTCATCGCTAAGAAGATGATCATAATGTTCATATTCAGCACCTGCGACTTGCTTGTGGTTGATGCTTTTTTTTTACCAAAAACAACAACACAATCTCAATCTTCTTATAAAAGGTTCATTAAATAACGGGGATTTGTAATGATTGAGAAAGAACGAGATCAAAGCCATACAAAAATTGGCTATCAGAAGTATTATGAGAATTAGAACATATTCTCCTAGCAAATCTAAGCAGCACCTTATTTCAATCTAATGAAAGTTTCTTTTAATTCTCTGTGGAATGTCTATTTAACGAATTCGTTATATAAATATGAATAGAAGATACTCAAGTAGTTTTTTTCTCATTAATTTGAAACCCTATTTATTTTACAAAAAAATAAATAATTAACTGAACAAATATGTGCATGAAGCTGCGTATCAAATCTTATCTCTGACTACAATCGTAGCCCCTAGTAGTAAGAGGTGTGGCCTGATTTTAATGAATCAGTTTTAAGCATCAGCTTTGTTTAACGAGCTTTTGTTTTTGTTTTGCTATGGTATGTCAGATAAGAATCTTTAATTTTTTTCCATTGGCAAGTATTTTAATGTGGCATTTACATTCATTTGAAACATTTCACGAACACTTGACCAGTTTAAAAGGTCATTGCTGTCTGCCACACAGAAATCAAAAAGAAATAACAACAAAAAGTAAAAAACCTTGATAAACTTACCACATTGCCTTTATATGTTGAAGAATAATTACAAATATCACAATTGAACACCTGCTGTTGCTGTTGCTGTTGTTGTGCTTGTTGCTGCTGGTGTTGTTGCTGAAGGCCAGCAGCTACAACAGCAGCTGCAGCAGCCAATTGTTTTTGTTGCTGCTGCTGTTGTTGTTGTTGGGCAGCAGCCAACTGTTGAGCCAAATGTTCTTGATTTAATGATGCAGCACTGGGTATTTCAATGCTTTCATCTTCCAATATACAGGCCATATAATGTTCCTCATTAATATCGGAAGTTTTCTTATCGAAATGCATGCGTATATGTGTGCGCATACCCCTACAAAAAACAGAAGAAAAAGTATGGAATTAAACGATAGTTGTTGAATATTTAAAGATGAAATAGCTTACCTTAAAGTATTGCCTTTATAACGGCAAATGGTACATCTGAAAGCTTTTACTGTACCGTGCGTTTCCATATGTTTTCGACTTTCACTGGCTGTTAAACTTACAGCATCACATAGAGGACATTTATAAACATTTTGGTTACTACTCGACGAACCTGTGCCGGAGGAGGCAGAAGAGATGGAAGATGTGCTTGTTGACGTTGTCTGTTGTTGACTTACTGTGGCTAAGGACTGTTGCTGCGATGCAGTTGACTGCTGTAATGATGGTGGTGGTGGGCAAGGCAACGTCAACTCGTGAGAGGTTTTACATTTTGAGCATTTTTCCTTTTTCGAAACAGCATGAGTAGATTCAGTCGTATTCGACACAGCAGCAGCTGCTGCTGCAGCGGCGGCAGCGGCAGCGACACCACCACCCTTAGGACAGTAATAGTTCTGGTGAGCTCTTAGGTTATCCAAAGAGGTGTATTTAATGCCACAGGCAGCACAGATTAGTTGTTGATATGCCACCGGTGTTGTTTCTGCTGGAGATGCTCCGGCAGCCAAAGGTGGTGTAGGTGATACTTTGGCTCCTTCACCTTCTGCGGTTTCCTGATTACGTGCTGAACAGTAGTGTTGTTTGTGGGCCAAATAATTTTCGTATTTACAGAAAACGATATTGCACTCCTTGCATTTCGACACACCTTGTTTAACATAGATTTGTGGTTGATTTGTGGCACCCGTTTGAACTTGTACAGCAGCAGGTGCTGCTGCTGTTGGAGGTAAGACAGGTAAGCCCAACAAAGATCCTCGGCCAGTGGCAGCTGCCACAGCTGCAGCTAGATCAGCTGGTGTGGAACCTGCAGCCGCGACTCCAGCTGTGGAAGAGCTTACCGCAGCCGCCGCTGCTGCCGATATCTTTAAAGCCAATTCCATGTTCTGTTTAGCCAAGAGAGGATTCAAAAGTTCAGCAGGTAACATAGAACGCAATTGCAAATTATCTAAAATATTTGCAGGATTAGAGGCGGCACTTAAAGCATTTGGTGGCATGGTAGCTGGTGGTGACATTGACGAGGTACTGCCTGCTCCTGAACTGCGGGGACTTATAGCCCTTCTACGGGGAGAAGGACTCATAGAGGGGCTATTCGGTAATGAAGGAGCGCAAACAATTTGTTCGGGTGTTATACTGCCCGTTTCATCCAAAGCTAAGTTTTCTTTGCCCGCCTCCAATAAGGATTCCATATCTAAACGTTGCTGTTCATTATCCATGAAAGAAGACGCCGAATGAAAACGTTGCCGCTGCAATAGCGCTGCAATAGGTGAGCGTCGTAAGGATAAATCCAAAGGAGCTGATTCTCTAAAAAAAAAAAAAAAATAATTTTCAGAAACTTTCAGCATATTCAAAAAGAATTAAAGAAAGCTACCTGACTCCTTCTCCTTTACGCTTTGGATTCAACTCGGAAGTATTTTCGACGATATTACGTTTCAGATTTTTCTCTGTTAATAGAGTTTCTGAGTTATTATTTTGACGATCCACATTTATTTGCGATGCAGAAGATGTGGCTGCTGCCGCTGCAGCAGCAGCTGCAGCTATATTATTTGCAGCTGCTGTGGAAGCGGCACTGAGAGCGTTTATATTCAAGGCCGTAGCTAAAGGTTTTAAACTGCCATTATCCAGGGTAAAGCAGGTGGTGTCCGGATTTTGAACAGCTGTAGAGGGGGAGGTGCTGAAATGAAAGAAATTAACTAGAGTTCTCAGTTCATTGTTTCTTCATTTCTTAAGAAAAATACTTACAGTGGTCCTGCTATCAGGCTAGCCGAACGTATTAACGCATAAGGTATTATCAATATGGGATTTGTAGGCAAGGCCAAAAAAGGCGTGGCTGGTGGTTGCTGTTGTAAGGCAGCTGCAGCTGCAGCGGCTGCAGCAGCTACCATAGCAGATGTTGGAGTCTTTGTACGTGTTTGGGGGCTTATGGCACCGCTAACCACTGGTGGTACCATTGGTGTTGTGGATGTGGTGGAAACTTCCAGTTTTGGAGTCAATTGCCTTTAAAAAAAAAATATTTTCAATTATTCTTGCACATAAAACAGGATGTTTAAGGTTCTAACAACATACCCCTCAGTTCTTCTGGAACTGCAATAGTGTTGTTTATGGGCTCGATAAGTTTTGACATTATTAAAACGTATATCGCAATCGCTGCAATAGCGATCTACTTGCTAAAATATAGGGTATGGTGGGGGAGAAGGGGGTAGAGTAATATATTAATATAACGTTTTCTTTAATATATATTATGTTAACGAATTAGTTTTAGTTCAACCAACATCTACTCACTTGACTAGAATTATCTTCCATTATGGCACTGCCGTTATTGGAAGCATTTGAGCTGGGTGCTGGTGAGGTTTGATGCATGCGCATATGACGATTAAGTGATACCTTTTTATCTGCACTATAGGAACATTGCGTACAGGCATATTGTTTGCCGGCTTTAACAACTTTAGCGGCTGGTTCTGCTGCAGCTAAAGATATATTGGCAGCAGGATTATTTACTTGCGTAGTGGGAGATGATGAGCTCTTCTCCGCTATGGCAGCCGAAAGAGAACTATCTTCATCGGTGTCTTTGTGCCTATGGGAACAGTAGTAGGCTTGATGTGCCTCCAATGTAGAGGGAGAACTGAATCCAATGCCACAGGGTATACACATGAATACTTTCATGCGTGGTGGAGGAGGCGCTTCCACAGTTGCAACCAAAGGCTTTTTCACCGTTTCCTGAACAGAAGCCGCTAGTGCAGGTGGTGCTGGTGGCGGTGGTTGTATGTGTTCTGTTTCTAGATTTTCCATATTTTCTGTTTGCATTTGCTGTTGCAAATGCTGCTCTAAACGAGCTATTCTCTGTTGGGTCTGTGTCTCCTCATGTACCACCTTTAAATCTTTGGCATCTGGCATTAAAGCAGGATCTGAAGCCAATAATGTGTTGAGTCTTAATTTAGGCATTTGCGCAGTTGTGGGCGAGCTTACATTTTCCTGAGTCGTTCCTTCATCTTCGTCTGCCAATTTGCCAGGACTTATGGCGGCAGCGGGTGTTAGGGGACTTGTCATCGCAGGACTTGTAGATCTACGATCTTTTGAATTAGATTCATCAGTTTGATTTTGAAAATCATCACATTTCTTAGAGTCATTTGAGTTTTCCGTATTCCTTATGGTAGGTGATAATACGGGTGTGGTGGTATTTCTTTTATATTCTTCTTCCAGTTCCATTTTTGGCCTTTTTTGTTGAGGCGGTTGAGAGTCCATATCTTCTTCTTGCTTTTGCATTTCTATAGAATCTTCATTTTGACTTTCTGTCATGATCAAATCAGTCTCTTTAGTTTGGTTTTGCTGTTGCTGTTGCTGTTGCTGCTGCTGTTGCGTAAAGGTAAGATGATTTGTTAGAGGCGTTCTACGATCTTCAACTGTATGATGATCATCCATTATGGTAGAGCTATTATTAGGATTAAAATCTTTGGAATCTAAAAGCAAAGCAAAGAAAAAAATTAATTAAAAACAAAAAGGAAAAGAAACTTAATACAAGTTTTTTAAAGATTTTTTTGCAAGATTATTTAAAAACAAAAAAAAATTTTTATAATAAAAGATAATTATCTTTTTTTTTTTTAATAAGTATAGCAACAGAAAAAAAATCAAAATCGTACAATATTTAAAAATATTTCGAATCATTACCCCCAGAAGAAAAACAAAAACAAAAAGAAACCTACTCAAGTCGTAGTAGTGAAAACATTAAATCTCTAGAGCTTATCTTTTTCAAATCTTTATATTCTTAACAAAATTCTTACGAAAAACTTGAAAACCCATATCAAAAAAGTTTACAAAAAGCGAAAAGAAAAAATCAAAACAAACAATCTTTAACCAAAAAAAAACTACATTTTCTTAAGAAATTCTCACTAGAGTTACACACAAAGAGAGAACATTCGTGCTGGTTGTTTTTTGGTTGGTACATTTTGCCAGGCGATCGCCATCATCATTGCCAACAACGTTAACATCGCATCCACAAACCGCCGCATTGTCATCTTGCGGAATATGTGTCAAATTGACCAAAAGGTTAACAATTATTATCGAACAAATTGTCAAGGCATTCACCAAAAACGCATAAAGTGTTTTAGTTTGGTCTTCCTTTTCTTTTCTTTGCTTTTTTTTTTTTGGTTATTGGCTTTTTAGTGAAATTCAGTTGCCTAAAGCAATGCATTCTTTATCTAGATTAACTAATATTTACAAACACTAGGGACTAGTTTTTGGGATGTTAGCTAAAATCTGTTTAGTTAATCCACCAATTAACTCTTGCAACAATATCAAATTTGATAATCAAAATAAGGTATATATTCTTCATTGTGCTACGGATTGTTCAAAGATAAAGCAAGTTTGGTTAAGTTTTCATCAAAAATTCGAAAACCATTCTGATTACAAAATAAATATCCCACTTGCGATTACCAGTATTCTGAAGAGTTCAGTCAAAGATGGCAAGAAATGAGCAGAAGTCATGCGGCATGCTTATCAATAGGGCAATTTTCAGTTAGAATCTTAGTAGTGGGATGTATGGTCATGCGATTTAAGGAAAGAAGACAGTTTTCCATAGTTTTTACTGAATTTTGATGAAGAGTGGTCCAACCAAAACGCACGACGTTAATTGTAAATAAAACAAAAAGTTTTCAGAGAATTATCTTAATATTTGTCATTATGATAGAAGGATCCATGACAATTATGTGTGAAACAAAATATCGGCCAAATGTTCGCATACCTCTATCTGTCAGTCCATATTGTCAATGACTCTGAGACATAACTGAGGTTCAATGTCATTCTTGGCTTATTGACATACACTTTTTCTTTTAAATATCCAGAAGGAAAGAAGTCCAACAAGATCGTGGCGGTCAATTAACATAGCCACGACATGAGATAACAGGTCCATTGAATTTCTCGCGCAAAAGAACCATTCCTGTTGAAACCACATATCGTCCAGTTCCATATCCACAATTTCTGACCACAAGAAGTCCGTTATTATCGCGCCATAACGAACACCATTCATTGTAACTGCTTGGCCGAAGAAATAAGGTCCGATGATGCCGTCAGCCCAAAAACGAACTGGGCGAGCATGCACAAGTGGATTCACATTTCCTACAGACCCGGTTTGCTGAAATTTTCGCACAATTCTCCCGATTGTGGACACATTTGGTCTATATGCTGACAAAAAAAAAAAAAAAAAAGAAAACCAGAAATGTGCTGCTCAAGTGTGTTCCTCTCAAATGGTGAATTTGTCAAACACTGAAACAAAGAAATGTCAAACAAAGTTTAGCAAAAACTTGACGTTAAGGCGTGACTCACAATTTAAATCGTGCATTATGATTGCACCACCCTATATTTTCTCTCCAGTTAATAACTCACCGGAATTAAATCATGCAAATCCCTACCTTTAATTGCAGTTTGCTCACTTGGTAACACTCGTTTTATGGTCATGCTCTAAAAGAGTTAAAAACTTCTCAAAGCTACCTATCTTTATGACCTGTTAGATAGGAGCAGTTTAACCTATTCTTAGGTAATTTGTTGGCCGAATAGAGAGAAAAAATTCTGTCTTTCCAACGAATGATTGGGTGCAGTTCTTGAGGAGAGAGTGAAAAAACTTATTGTTGAACTATATTAAAATCTATTCTGCTAATGATACAGGGAACGCTTAGATTGCTTTTAACTCTTAAGAAAGAAAAAATGGCACTTCAGAGGTTCCTGTAGTAAGAAAGCAAGATAACAAGAAAACTTTCATCGTGTGTTCCGGGACTACGTTTCGAAGCCGTTGGTTGACATATTGTATTAGTATTAAAAGTCCATAAGCACATAAATCAAATGACACACTGCGTAAGCTTATTGTAGAGTTATATTGCTAGAAACGTTCAGGTAAGATATGCTCTTCTTCACTAAAAATGGATAAGATAGTATGACTGCTTAGCAATTAAAATAAATAGTAGACATAGTCGTTACCTCATTAAAAAGTAATAAGATTACTTACTGAAGAGTCCTCTGGTAGGCCGTTTTTAGTCTTTCAGGTGTGGCTGTTTAATGTAAACAGGATCACACTTTTTGTCATGCCTAAAACAGTGAATCTTTGGGCCAGATAGTTTAATCATTGGAGAACTCATTACTTCTAAACTCCAAACTGTCAAGAGATAACACGCTGCGACAAAAAAGAACGAAGTTGTAGTAACTGGGGAATGATATTACTTTACTGATGACGCTATCGAGTAGAACAAGGATCTATTTTTGGATGTTTGAAACTTTATACAGTCATAAGCTAATGAATTAGCTGAATATAAACCGATTTTAAATTTCTTTTCTGTTTTGGAAAGGAGGGAAATAGATCTCTCAGATCAGGTATTTTTCTTTGTCACCCCGTGTAATCTTTTTTCTTTCATTAATAAAACACAATAAACGTTACTTTCCTTTATAGTGCTGAACTATATCGAAAATATTTTTTTTTTTAATTCGACAGTGGACTATTAATAAGTATGTGTGGTACGTACTTTTTAGGAGTGTGTGTGTCTTTTTTTAGCCTTCTCTTACAGCGTTTTTTGCGTTCAATTGAAAATTATAATAATGAAACCGAGGAAAAACAAAAAAAACTAAAGAGTAGCAGACAGACAAACTGACATTCGGCCATTTAAACAGACAATAAACTTTAAGCGTCCGCTTGTCTGGCTAAACACAATAACCATTTGCTTCGTTTTCTTTTTTTGTTTTTTTTTTCTTGTTTTCTGACCACTTTTTTAACTCTGCATGCTACGGGAGTCGGACGACAACAACGACGACCACGGTAACAAAACCTAAGAAACAATAATTTTTGGAAAAATGAAACGAAACGTGTTGAGACGCTTAAGTTTGTTATCCATGTGTAAAATCTGAAAATGAAAAGAATAAAAATAAGAATAAAAATACAATAAAATGCACGTTCGCTTTATACATTCTGAGATTTGCACTTAATTTTCATATAGAAAATTCCAATTGCATGGTTTAGAGATATGAACTCGTATAGTAAGTATATGCATATGTTATATCGGGGTAATAGTAAACGATTATTATTATTGTTTTTAGTTGTTTATATTAAATGTTTCAAATTCTGTTCATAGTTTTCGATAAGGAAGAAATAGAACTGATTGCAATGTAGGGTATTTTGGTAAGATTACAATTTTTATTATTACATACATAGTCACTTGGACTTGAAGCTACGTAGCCATGTAGAAGCGAGTGGCAGCCTGGCTTAAGCAAGGCATACTTGAGCAGGCGCATGGTGGCTCGCTGTGATTTCACATAGCTCGCTGTCCCTGCGTTGGTAAACAAAGTGCTAATTTTCAACCAAAGATATCACACAGAAGCATAATTCCCTAAATCAAGTCGGTAACGAGCCCGAGAGTATAATGAACTTGGATATCAACCTGATGTGAAGAACCGATATGTCCGATAAGACATCGAGAACGGGAGAGCGCAGTGTGAGAAATCTCCGCCATACGAGAGACGGACACTGGCAGAATATGTGGACCACACTCTCTACCTCTACAGCCGATCCATAGCCATGCCAGAAGTCATTTGCAGGTAAGCACAGCGTTGACACAGTAACCTGTTAGAATAGATATAGCAGAGAAGATGCTTCGACAGCTTAGTTTGAACAGTTGATTGATATGGTTTCTATCCAACCTGGGCCAGGCGAGTCTGGCAATAAAGCAAGAGTCACCCTCCGTCTAGGTTCTTCCAGTGTTCAACATATACTTCTGTATAATTGCCAGCTTAACAGAGATAAGAGGTACACCCACCCTCACGTGCGGGTGGTCCGGAAGAAGTGTGTCAGCTTTAGCCAGCTCATCAGCAGCACAGTTACCAGGAATTCTGATAAGGTGTACCCAAGACTGCCGTGGTAGTGTCCCAAGGATATCACGGCAGTTCCTAACCGGCTTAGAGAACGGATATATATGCCATTAGTAGAAACCCCATCACCACGGATCAACTCTGCAGCATGTGAAATGACTTTCACCGGGGATAATACTAGAAATCACAACAAGGAATCCCCTTTACAGTACAGATCCAGATGAGATACCAAGTGTATCGGTATGAAGTGTATCCGTAGAGAACATTTATTATGAACGAGCCTTAATTTTTTTTGGTGTTGGCAATGACATTTGTCAAATATATTCATATTCATATACATCAAATCAGTGAACAAACAACATATATTTTTTCATCGTGTTAAAGATGGCGAATTTTCAACCCGAAAATTATGATTTGCGGAAAGCATTAATTTTTGGTTTCATGTAAAGAAGACTGCAGCAGAGTTGCATCGAAAGCTTGTCGAGGCATATCGTGATCATGCTCTAAACAGAAAAAATCATGTGTTAATCCCGGACAACAGTCAACTTCGACTGCAAAACCAAAACGATTCGGCTGGAAGACAATGCTGTGTGTATGGTGGGACCAGAAAGGTGTGGTGTACCATGAGCTCCTAAAACCTGGTGAAAAAGATAAAACAGATCCCTACCGACCACAAATCATCAACTTAAACCCTGCATTGTTAAAAAGTGACAGAGTGAGCCACAAGACACGGCAAAATGAGAATGCACCTGCACACAAAGCAAAACCGGTTCAGGATACAATCAAAGCGTTAGACTGGGAGCTGCTACTTCATCCGCCGTATTCACCAGACTTGGCTCCTTCCGACTATTATTTGTTTTCATCGATGGGACACGCATTGGCTGAGCAGTACTCAAATTCCTACGAGAAAGTCGGAAATTGAGTGACTAATTGGTCTGCTTCAAAAGACAAATAGTTTCTTTGGCGTGGAATTCACAAATTGCCTGAAAGATGGAAAAAGTGAGTAACCAGCAATCGTCAATACTTTGAATAAAATGTTTTTTACTTTCCCATTAAAAATTAGTGTTTCATTTTCACAAAAAAGCCCATTTCACACCGGTACTCCTGATATAAACGTTATTCTTCAGTACCCAGGGTTCAGGCTCAGATAGTATAGGGAAGTTCCCCGAGGGTATAATATGCCAGCGTTATAAAATGTTTAGTCTCACCGCTACAAGTTTGACAAGTCTGACGAGTATCCCGGATGAAAGCCAGCCAAGCTTAACAAAAAAAGTCCTTGTAGGGGTGTTCCGCTACGCAAGTGATCTGGATTAAAGTTAGCTTTACTTGAAATCAGCTCTCTTCGTTGAGTTAATATAAACATATTTATAACTCTTAAATACAAATTTACTCAAAAAGGTATTTTCAGAATGCTGTGTAACTTTCTAGGGATCTTGTAGCTGCCAAACAATTGCATATTTTTTTCGACAAAGAATGAATAAGTTTCTGGGCTCCTCTTAAAGTCAAAATAAAACAGTTTTAAAACAAACTGCTCAGACAACGTTTTAAACTCAAAAAATCCTATGTAACTTTAAGAGGCGAGCCAATCGAGATGCTGAAGTCATCAGTAACTTTTTAATGATATTATGACGCTTGCAATAGCAATAGAAAACTGAGCAAATATCGTAAAGCTTACGCCTTTTTAGCGTTCAGGGTTCGATATGTAAGTATGTATAAAAAGATTTTTATGCATTTTTCTCTATAAATATTACAAATTTCATTATACAGACTGATGACAAACAAATCTTTTCAAATTGACTAGAAAATATTTATAACAGCAGCAGCAGCAGCAGCAGCAGTTATAACGAGAAAAAGGAAAAAAATAGGCCTTTACTTGCAACCAAAACTAACTGAGATGTATGACGAGATAGTGCAACAGAAAGCAAACAAACCATCACAATAAAAAACAGTAAGACAGACGTAAGACATATGCATGAATGTATGTATGTATGTACGTATATACGAAAACATACAACATAGTATGAATATGTAGATTGATTTGACAGCTTAGATTAGGAATTTCAAGAAATAAGATGATGATGAAGAAAAAAAATGCAATTTAAATATAAACGCGCTAAGAAGAGACAATTTTTAGTTGCCACAGATGTACGTGTACGTATGGGGTATGGATTTGTTGTTTTTTCTTTTAAAATTTAAAATTTAAATCCATAGCGTTGGAAAGAAAAAAGTAGAGAGAGAGAGAGAGAGTAATTGAATAAATAGATGTAGTAGTGGTGTTGGTAGTTACATGAGGAGTTTGTCCTCCTGTTAACCAGCATCTTGAATATTCTAAGAAGTTTTCTTTTCGTAATCTTAGTTGGTTTCCTTCCTTCTCTCTTCTTTCTTTTTCGTAAATCATTGGTAAAAAATCTGTTAAAAGATGTGGCATCATCATGTTTTGGTGATTGTAGTGATGGTGGTGGTGGTGGGTATTTGCTTGTTTGTTATAAGCGTTGACCTGTCAATTTGTTTGTATTGAAATGTCATCTGTTTTCCCAGTTTAACATTTTAACAGTTTTTTTATTGCTTTACATGGCTTTGATGGACATAGTGGTGGTGTCTTGTGGCCTCATATATTCAATACATTGTGTCCTCTGACTTTTTGGCCAAGCCATTATTATTGTTCGTTTATTCGTTCGTTTTTATATATTGAGGTTGTGTTACCATTTATGGCAAAGTGCTTATAAAAAACAAATCAACCGCCTTGTGTAAGACCATATTCGTTGACATTTACATCACACATACATGCATGCAAGAATCATTATCGATTGAGATAAAGAAATGCAAATGGCGGTGGATCGGTCACGAAAACTTAACAGAATTCTCATAGATTGGAATCCACAGGTGAGCAGAAAAAGAGGCATTACTTGGAGGCGACAAATTTAGACCGAGTTGAACGATTGCGGCATTAGCACGAAACAAACAGTTGTTGAGTTAATTTATTGAGGCCCTATGCTTCTTTTAAAATCGATTAAAACTTATTATTATTTTGTCGAACCTCAGGCGTCGCAATGAATATAAAAAACCCATAAAATCTGTAATGAAAGCAATTGGATGACTGATAAATGTTTGGAAATCAACTTCCTCTCAACGAGTGCCAAAATCAGAAGGTTAAACTCAAACGTGTAGTCAATATTATTGTATTACTGTGAATCCACAAGATAGCTCTCGAAGAGGAAGGATGTTTATACATGGATATGGTATAATAGGCGTATAGACAAACTTAGTTTTAATAGCTTCTAGTAAACAAAGCGACACAGGTTCGAGCCCCAGCCGAGAACATGAAGGAAAAATAATAATTGTGGTTTCGAGTGGTTAATAAATTTAATTTAAGTCATTCATTTTATTATTATTAGCCAGTAGGTTGATCAACGACGGACATTCGGAGCTAAAAGATCATTTTTGTCCTACTGTACGAAGGAAAAATGACCTATATACCACAATCGCCCACTGACAACATCCCACTTCATTGTTTGCCATATAGAAAGGGGCAGATCGAAAGCCATGTTCAAACAACAATTCCTCAGCAAATGGAATGAATTCGAGTAAATCTCTGCTAAGAACAGATCTGATTTTCCCCGAATCTTATTGAACCCGATTGAAAATGACAACTTGGTTCAAGTTAGCGGAACAAGGTCGCAACAAATGAGCACCGTGATTTCATTCTCCTCCAGATAGAGCGGCACTCCTTCCTATCAAGGAAACATAATCCATTGAGCTGATATCTCAGCTATCTAGTATGGGTGAAAAGCCACAACAACCATTTGGCCTGTCGCAGTCCTCAGATACGCCTCCAATGCGCGACCTTGGGTGTTCACTCTCGACCTGACCACTGCCCAATTAATCCCACAAAAGAACTTTGGACCGTTAGTATTAATTAATAATTATATAAATCAGGATCCTATTTTAAACAAGGCCTATTTGGGATTCTCTTCACAAGCCAGATAGAACACAAGTAATTAAATTTGTGTGCAGTTCGTTCAAGTCTATAATACTGTAGTTAGCACTGAGTAACATAGCAGATTAAATTGGCTTAAGGTACACTGGTGCATATTCCTATAAACGCACTTAATTTTTTTTTTTTTGTATTTTTGTTATATCTTTGTTGTTCTCATCCAAAAGCAAAATTTAACTATTTTAATGAGAGACAACTTAACGGTACTTTTTAAAAGTAAACAATTTTTTTTTCTTATTTTTGTTGTTTGCCTTAATTATGCGATCAAATGTTCTTGGTGCTATTTTAAGTGGAAGATTCGTATAAACGCACGCTCGAAATTTGTTTTTAAAAAAGTGACCAAAAATAAAATATTATCAATTTTAGTTTTTTTTTTCAACCAAAGGTACGTTTCTAATAGTAATATCTCAATTTACTGTAACTTTTCCTATTTTAATCAATAAATTTCATCACTTTTAAAGATGCCTAAGGGCACTTTTTTGTCCGATCAAGAAAAGATTCAAATTAAATTTTATCACGACCAAGGATGCTCTAATAGAGAAATTGGACGTAAAATCGGTCGTTCGGAAAGTGTGGTGTGAAATTTCTTTAAGAAAGGTCAAAATTATGGAGAAGAACAACAAGAAGAATAACAAGAAGACAACTTAATCTAATAAAACAAGAAGCAACCCGCAACAAATTGAATTCCACACAAATAAGGAATAAATTAAATCTTCCTGTGACTTCCAAACACGTTGCACACATTTTACGAAACGATGAAAACATAAAATGGAAAAAGCCGAAATGTAAACCAATGCGAAAAAACACCATAAAGAAAATCGTCTAAAATTCGCAAGAAAATATATGAAATGGTCAGATAAGTGGAAAAAAGTAATTTTCTCTGACGAAAAAAAATTTAATTTAGACGGTCCAGACTCATACTCATGCTATTGGCACGATTTGAGATCTAAAGATGTTCGGATGTCAAAATGTAATTTCGGTGGTGGCAATGTTATGGTTTGGGCAGCGTTTTCTGCAGTTGGCAAGTCGAAAATTTGTTTTGTTCCGACAAAAATGAATAGTTCGACTTATAACGAACTGTTGGAAGATGCTCTTCTCTCTTTTATGGACGAAAAAATGGATGAAGATTGCATTTTCCAACAAGATAATGCTGCAATCCATGTTTCTAAGCAATCGAAATCTTGGTTCAATGAACATGGCATTCTTTTGTTGGACTGGCCGGCTTGTAGTCCGGACTTAAACCCAATGGAAAACTTGTGGGGATACATGGCCCGTAAAGTTTATGCAAATAATGCCCAGAATGAAGGCATAAAGACTGTGACAGAGGTGAAACTAAGAATTAAACAAGTCTGGGAGGAAATTGATTCCGATCTGCTTAAAAAATTAGTGGAATCAATGCCAGACCGTATTTTTGAAACAATCCATAAAAAAGGATCATCCACACATTATTAATAATGCTACAATGGCCCAAACATTAAAGTGCGTTTATAGGAAAATACCCTTAAAAATGGCTGTTAATATCGAAAATTAAGTAAAAAAAAATAATTAAAGTACAAATGAATTTTTTTTGTAAACAATATTTTAAGTGAAGTCTTAACTAATTTAATACACAAATTTTTAGCCCCCTAAATATTTTCTTGTTTAATTTGTACCTTTTTTTTAAAAAAAAGTAGTGTGCGTTTATAGGAATATGCTCCAGTGTAGTAACACCTAGACCTAGAATTCAGGTATACAAAATCCATATTTTCGAGTTTGAGTGGGAATCAGCTTAAAATAGTAAATCATATCCACATTATCAGGGCATCGGTAAACAATACTGCCATTGTTCCTACAACACACTTGATACCAGTATTCGAGAACTTTGTCCCTGTTGATAAAAAAGCTAAATTTCAAAAATTTTATTGTTTCTTTTTACAACTCTTTTCAAAAAGTAAATCAACTTGTGGTCCCATCAAACTTTATACTTCCGTGTATATATTTTTCTTAAAATACTTTTTTACTAAAGTGCACGGTGGCGGCATATACACACGCGTACAACCATTAAAAAAATGCGCAAAGAAATGCTACGCTTATATGCGCATGCGTAACCATTTACTACCAACCGTCAGACTATTAAAATATTTACAACTGTTATTGCAGGCAAGCAGGCAGGCAGCAGCAGCAGCATGAAGTTACTCAAGTAAATCAGCGCATAAACAGCGTAACATACTCGAATAGGAAATATCAGTACAAACGTTATAAAAAAGCTGTTGTGTGTGGTATATCGCCGTCATCCGTTAATGCAGTTTGAATGCATTTTCTTTTTTTTTTGTAATTTCATGCGACAAGTGCTTAAAGTCTAGTCTTTGATTGCGTTTTTTAAGCGTTTTTCTTTAGAGAAGCGGTATTTTGTAAGAAGAAAAATCAACCATCACTACTACCACGCAACAGTAGAAACAGCAACAATAAGTAATTGATTTCTCGCTTATGATAAATTTAATTACACAATTTTCATTGTAGACTCGACTTCTTTTTTTATTTTCATTTTCCTGTTGTTTTTGTATTTTTCGTAATAACAACAAGACAAAATCATCATCATCATCATCATCATCTCTTCATCTTCAGCATATAGATTCCAAGTAAATGTTTTATATCAAGATTTTATTTAAAACCTTTAAGTTTTTATTTCAGTCTGTTTATGTACAAGAGATATGTAAAGGTTAGATAGGGAGGGGAAAAAATCTGAAGTATTAAGGAATAACTTTACGGAAATATAATCTTTAGTTTTACGTTCAAATATTTAAAACGTTTTGTAACTAAAAAATTTTTCAATCAATTCTAGATAAAAAAAAAAAAATTAAACGCTTTTCTGGAAAAACAACACACTGAGAAAGGAGCGTGAAAAATATAAGATTTTTATGATTTTTTTCGTGAGATCGCATTTTATTAGATAATGATTAAGAAAGCTTCTTTGCTCATATACTTATTAAGTAATTCATTTAAATGACTTCGAAGAAACAAGTTGATGTTTTAAACTATGCAGTCAAGATTCTGTTTTCTTAATACAGCCGTCTCCAACATAAGTACATATGATCACAATTTTATTTCATTAGTAATTATGCAAATCACCATGTTGACAATAGTGTCATACGAAAAATCTACTCTGGACAATAAAATATATTTATAAGGGGTGCGTGCTTTTTCAAAGAAACCGAGAAAAAGGGGTGAGGAATAGTGTTGATGAATCATGTCACCGTCGCGGATGATCGACAACATTCTAGCGCATTGCAATATTGGGTGAACTGGTTGTTATAGAGTTTTCACTTGACGGGGCAATAACGACAGCTCCACAAAGTACTTTGAGACCATTTGCTTCCGAGCAAGAAAACAGCAGAATATTAGCATCAATTTTAACCAGAAGAACCGCTTAGAAACTACTTTATTAATTCCCATAACATTCCATGAAGGAACATGGGGAATTGTCTCAGTCAATGAGGTTGCACCCGATTCTATTTTTAGACTCATTGAAAGGGACCTACAGTTTAACGCCGGTTCCCAACGGCAAATGCATTAGAGAAGTTTTCAATAGTAGTAATACTCATAATCAGTTGCTAGCTAATGTTATGTTATGAGGTGATACTACTGTTGAAAAAAATTTTTTCCAGATGGTCTGGCCTGGTATTGAACCGAGGACTTTCTGGTTGGTAGGCAAGTGTCTTACCTACCATACCACAGCGGCACACTAGAAACTACTTAATGACATCAAACTATTGATTAAATTTCAATCATTATAACAGCTGACGCCTTCGATACCATCAAACAGTCTGCCATATGGAAAGCATTGAGAAGAGATATAATGTGGAGTCTCTCACGACAACTCGAGGCCCTGGATTATGTGAATGATATTTGTGTACTCTCACACAAGATCTCCAAATAAAGTCAAAATTAGAAGACCTGGAAAGACTGGATTGCAGTGTTGGACTTGAGTTAAATATCAAGAAAACCAGAGCCATGAGAATTTACAACAATAGCAAACAAAGGCCTGTTTTTGCCTCTTCCCATGTAAGACAGTTTTTATATGGGAAGAGGCAAAAACAACGGCAGCAAACCGTGTAAGATGGAAATGCTTTGTGGAAGACCTATGCTCCCAAGAAAAGGCACACAAAAAAATAACTATTGACGATTTTACGAGAATAAGTTTGCGATTTTTAAAACAAAATTCAATCATCGTTTAATGTAAAGGCCTGTTAGAGTCAAAATCAAAAAAGCACTTCGTAATGGATCAAATGTCAAAGTTTTGCTCAATACTTTCATGGATTGTGTGGCATAATTCAACAAGATTTCTTTGTACAAGATCGTACAGTCAGTAACGATCAAAATTCAATAATAGACTCAAGTCAAAAAACACGGAAAAATTATAATCTAAGAAAGCACGTTAAGCCCGATTTTATATCAAAGCTATGCTTATTATTTGCTTGGACAACTTTAAGGTAAAGCACTAAAAGTTCTTACCAAGACTTTGCGAACAATAAAGGGTATTATACTTAGGTAGGTAAGGTAGTTAAGGTGGCTAGTTAACCAAGACGAGATCAATTACAATTAGCAACAAAGTACCGTATTAAAACTCAAGACCACAGGTAAAGAACTACCTAAAAGGACAATGAAAGGGAAAAGAGGATTATAGCCACCTTGAGCTGCTTATGAAGTGGCGCACTGCGCCAAGCCATTGAAGAAAGATATGCCAAATTATCGCAGTCTTCTGCTCGCCAAATCCGAATATTCATATAGAAAGTTAGGTACTTTTGGAGCTTCTGCAGTGAAGGTTAAAGGGCAAGCCCATTTTCTCCGCGTGTGTTCCGATCAGCCAATGAGCCGTGTATACCGCAATGATTTGGCGGAGTTTCTTTTAGCAGTTTCAGTGTCCTGCCACTGTCATACCGAGGCCACAGAGTCCTCGAGATAACATAAGAGGAGAGGAAACGCCACCTGCTCTCTGCCATCTCAAGAAAGAAACTATAGATTTGCCCTTCTAGCAAGGTCCTCCTAGCAAGTTCATCAGCCTTCGCATTACCAACAATTCCCTGCGCCCAGGAACCCAAATCAAAGAAACAATTCATGTTTCAACTCCTTTTTACATTGGTGAACTAAGGCCGAAATGTTACTAGGCCCTGATAGCGGGCTGACTATCATAGAAATTTCTGATACTTCTTACAGACCCTCGATCTGTCAGCATACTACAAGACAGCATAATCGCCTAAGAAATGCTAAAGACCTCTGGTAGACTAAAGGAAAATCGCAAATCGGAAAATTAGCAGACTCGGAGAAAATACCAGCTCCTACACCGAATGCCATCTTGGATCTATCTGTGAAGAACGTAGTACCAGAAATTGTAAAAATCATACCTCTTCTCCATACGTTTCTTCCAGGGAAGAAGGCCTTGCTTGGAGTGCCTGGAGAAGTCCAATTTTTGGATAACCAATCGGTCTCCAATTCTTTAAGAGACGGAGTAAAAAGTCACAAAATATTACAGTGGCCACTAAGTGATTGCCTCCATAAGCCGAGTGCTTTCAGCCTTTACAATTTATTATAATTGTTTGTGATAGATTTTTTGGTCAAAAGCAACACAAAAATTGTCTTTTGTGCCATGCTCACACTAGACTAAGAATTACTTTGTTCACTCTTTCAATTACTTATAGAAATTACCGTGTTCACATAGAAGTATTGTACATCGTTTTCATTTTTCTTCTTCTTCTTGTTGATTTTATTTATTGTTTTCTTATTTGACGGTAAATGGTGTTTTATGAATGGGAAAAGGACTTTACTGACAAAAATTGCATCCTGACATGTTCTTTGCCCTTTATATTATATTTGTGTTCCCTTCTTGTAAAAATTCAACACTTTTTTTTGCATATGTTGCTCTCAAAAAAACGCGATTTTGAATTTTTTTAATAGCAAACGACATTGATGGTGATGAAAAGGTTTTCGCATTTCTTTTAGGTCGTTTCTGATTAGAAAAGGGCAACATTTTAATAGGGAGATGCCAACACTTTTAAATTGTCATCCATTTAAAAGGCATTGTGATTTGCTATCACTAGCTGTTTTGTGAACAACAAAAGTATTCTGTAGATAAATCCTTGACGAGTCTTAGAAATCAAGCCTTTTAATCAGGACATTATAAGCCTCTCCCTCCTTTATATGCAGCTTGCCTAAGACCACACACAATTCTAATTCTAAGCAATTTTTTTTTAGTAATCAAACAAATACTTTTGTTTATAAGTTTCTCGATTTTATAGAAGAAAAAAATAGCGATGACAAGCCAAAGCTGTAAATTAAACAAAACTAAACTTTTTAATCACGAAATAAATGTTAAAAGAAATTTAACATAAATTCACAATGTCATGCCTTCAATCATGTTTGAAAAACAAAAATGTCCAAACAATTATTGGCACATTGTAACAGATTATACGTTTAAGAGAGTGTGCTTTTATAAGTTTGTGTCTTAATTTCTTTAAACCCTTTTCAAGCAATTGGTAACTGATTTTCTATTTTTTTACTCAACAGTTTTTTTTCTTTCGTTTCCTTTAGTTTTAATAATTAAGTCAAAAGTTTATAAGTCATGTTAAAAAAGACTGCGCTCTCATGGATTACTATCTTTCATGTTCAATAAAAATTGTGTAAAAGTTTTTTTCTTTTTTTTTTTTAAGTAGTAAAGTATAATCAAAGTGCTTGTTCATAAATAATTACCGAAAAAAAGTAACAGAAAAATACACTCATTGACTTTGAAGAAAAAAAAAAAAAACAAAAAAAATTGTTGAAAATGTTACAGAAATCATTGCATGTGTTAATATGCAAATGCGTATGAAAAATGTTTTTTATTTTAAACATCTTTTCTTTCTCTCTGCTTTTTATATTTCTGAACAATCTCTAGGCATTTACTTGCTAAATAAAATAAATAATAGCTTACGACACTAACTACTGCTGGTTAAACGCAATACGAACTTGATTTGAACAGCTTGGCCAGCTTAGTCAGTACGTACAGCCCCGGTAGAGGCAACCAGTTATAGACAACAATTGTTGGTAGTTAAGTTAAACAGCCAATAGCAGGCAGTTAGCAAGTGTAAAATGGTCAATTTGATTTTAGATTATTAAGTCATTTTACAATTAAACAGCCAAGCTAGCCAGCCTGCCTGCCTACACACAATATAACGACTATTTAGATTGTATTTATTACATATTTGTATTTGTCGTATGTGTTTTACGTTGCTTTTTTGTGTGTTATTTTTAAATTTATTATACATTCACTCACTTAAGCAAATTTTGTCACTTTGTCAGCTTCTATTTTTTCCTGCGCATTTATAACTTGTATAGCCTGTTAATAGTTTTTGGCAAATTATACGATAACAGTTGTAAAAAACATTAAGTTAAATATCTAAAGTATCTGAAGTGAGCTAAAGTTAATGCTAAAGTGGGCGTGGCCAACACAAACTTATTAGAACAATTAACTGGTGGTTATTCTATTTGTTTGTATATTTCAATTGCAATACAATTATAAGTTATTTTCTAATAATTACAGAAGGTTTCTGGTTGGAATCGATCTCATATCCACCACAATGATACATATCGTTACCTAAAATTTTAAAGGCCATAAGCTACAAAAAATGATGTATTTTGGCCAATTACATCATAATCAATCAAAAAGTTGATTTTAAATTTTTTACCGCTTACGGTCTCTTGGATTTTAGGTAACCATATACTGATATAATACTCATTAGATCATTTTTTGCTTATATCTTATGTCTTCAATTTTTGGCTCGAGCTTTCTCAACAAAGATAATGAGATTAGCGACTAAAAACACCTCATAGGTACTGATCAACGGAGATATAGTACAAAGCGTGGAGGAGCTCTGTTATCTTGGTAGTGTTATAATCAAAAATGGAGAAGCCGACAGTAGCGATGACAGTAGCAGAATGAAAAAGGCGTATCATGTTTATGCTTTATTTGACAGAGTATGACAGTCTACCCCTATTTTGAGGAAGCATCTGCTTCGCACTTTCAATACTAGAGTGGAATCTGTGATACTGTATGATAGTGAAACATACGAGTAGAAGGTTAGAAACACAATAGCGAGGAAGTTACGAGTGTTTGTAAATAAGTGCCTGTAGGGTAATCTTAAGTTCCTCCTAGCGAAAAGCAGTGCCACTCGGCAAGAAAGTGTGAAAGTGTGAAAGTGAAAGTTTGATAAAACTCGATTTTATTACTCAACATAGATGCCTTCGAGGGCGATACAACGAGTATAGCGATCTTCTAACTTTTCGATACCACTTTTCTATGCATGATTTCTCTTTCTCGTCAAAATAGGCCTAAGTTTCATTGGGCTTAAATTTATATCTAGAAAGCATTCTCTTGAGATCTGAATAGAGAAAAAGTCGCTGGGGGCTAAATCTAGAGATTACGGTGGGTGGGTAAGTAATTCGAAGCCCAATTCATTCAATTTTACCATCGTTTTCATCGATTTGTGGAACAATTTGTGAGCTCATGCTGCAGTAACCTTGAACAGAGCTTTTGCATATCCAAATGATCGTGTAAAATATTTAAAACACTACCATCTGATATTTTTACAATGTCAGCTAGCTCGTGCACCTTCAACTTGTGATTGTTCATAACCAATTTGTGGATATTTTTTATGTTTTCTGGAATAACAACCTCATTTGGGCGTCCACTACGCTCTGCAATTCAAAACCCAATTCATTCAATCTTTCCATCGTTTTCATCGATTTGTGACACGATTTGTGAGCTTACGCGGCAACCACTTTGAACAGAGCTTCGCATACCCAAATGTTCGTATTAAATGATAAAAACACTACCATCTGATATCTTTACAATGTCAACTAGCTCGTGCACCTTCAACTTGTGATCGTTCATAACCAATTTGTGGATTTTTCTGATGTTTTCTGGAATAACAGCCTCATTTGGACCTCCACTGCGCTCTGCATCATATGTGCTGGTAGCACCACGTTTAAATTCAGACATTTGAAACCATTATAAAGCATTTGTTTATGTTTATCAAGCCATTTTTTGTCTTCCACTGTTTTTTTTTTTTATCAAAAAGCAATGCTTTATCAAAACACGAAATTCACTTTTTTCCATTATTTTTTTTTTTTTCAATGAAAAAGTAGCTTCACGCAAAATGCTATAACTCACGAATCAATAGTCAGATTGCTGTCAAAAAAGTCTAGTAACATCATCTGTGTGTCATCCTATGGACATATTGAGTGACCTGATACACTTTGCCTATGTCACTGTTAGTCTTTTAAGTGCTCTTGACGCATTTAGTTAAACTTTTTGATAGCAAGGTAGGTGCAAAAAACAAACAAGGATGCATCCGGCCGTATCACAAAAAAAAAAAAAAAAAAAAAAAAATTAAAAAAAAGTTTAAAAAAGAAATACTATTGAACCATTTGTTACAATCATAATGGCTACTCATTTAATTCTAGACCAAATTACTCCATTTCAATGTTGCAGGGACCCTTCAAAAAAAGGCCCCAATAGTTTTAAATTTCAATATTTTTATTATATACTCTTAAAAATATCATTTTATGTTAGCACTGCATAAAGATCTAATCATAATGTATTAGTAAATGCTAGGGAAGTAGACAACGCTCCATTATTTGAAGGCCTAAATTAATATTTTTGCTTAAAAGCTTTTAGAACGAAATTAGTAATGAAGAGTTGAGTAGTTTTATTCGTTATTTAATTATTTTCTAGTTTTTTTCTTCGATTGGTTTTAATCTTTTCTGATGCATTTGCCATCGTCCTGCTTTACACTCATACACATGAAATTCAATTTAACGAAGTTTTTGCTGAGATTTTGTTTTTTGTATTCTACGGTTTTGTCAAATTTTCAAATCTTTGCTTTTAGGTTTTTTGAACAAAATGTGTATTAAAGTTCTTTTGATTTTATTTTTTGTTTTTTTCGTTTGGTTTCTTTAAAACTTTTAGTTTGGAAGCTGCAAAGCACATGCTTGAGTTTAGTTATCTGTTAAGCAACAATATATATATGGCAATACACATGCATCTACGACTACATACTATATACATGAGTTGTTGCAACAACAACCACAACAACATTAATATTGTTAATAATGCAACAAGCCTGTATTGCAATACTAGTAACAACAACAACATAAACAAACAACAGCAAAAGAAAAAAAAGTCGAAAAAAAAACACAAAAGCCGCCTCATCATCGGTTTCATCAATTGCTGCTGCTATTGCTGCTGCTCATACAAAAAAGACAAACAGACGGACTTATTTTAAAACAAAAAAATATTGAACTGCAATGTCCTCTAGTTTGTTTTGCATGTTGTTGCAATATATGTTGCTGTTGTTATTATTGTTGTTAATGTACACACATACATACATATGTTTGTTGTCATGAAGTTCACACAAACGCAAAAACTTACATCTCATCTACCTTAACATTTCGACAAAGTGAAAAAAAAATAATGTTGAATTCATTGTATCGTAGCATGTAACAACCAAGCAACAACAGTAGTTGTTGCCAATATTGTAGAATCAGTAGAAAGAAGGAAAACTGAAACCCTAAATAACTTATTGGATATTTGCGAGTGGTGTTGATTCTGTATTTCCATTTAATTAAGACATCAAAAAGAGTTTAAGAGTTTGACTTCAAAAAAAAAAAAAAAAAAAAAAAAAACACAGAGAGAGATTTCCTAGAATTTCGATAGTTCAAAACTGATTTAAAGCAAAAGTTAAACTTTTAGTTGTTGTTTTAGATGTTTTTATTTTGTTGCAACCAACCTCCTTCTGTAGTTGCAAATATAATTTCATACAATAGTTTGGGAAGTTGTTCTCGTATATTTGGCATATAAAAAAACCTCTGTTGTTGTTCATTTTTTTTATTTTTTGTTTAAGATTTTGTTGTTGTTATTGTTATTTCTGTTTGCTGTTGTTTGTTAGATTTGCGATATCGCTTAGCAGAAGAACTTACAAAAACAGAAAAAAAACCAAAAACGTTATGCAAAAATTAAAGTTTTTGAACTCGTTTCACATTTTTTATAGTTTTGCAACAACTTAAAAATATAACAAAAACTTTATATATAAAAAATAATTATCTAGATAAACATATTGCAGTTGTTATTATTATTGTTGTTGTTGTCTTTTTTCCAGTCACATTTTTATTTTCATTTATTAGTGGGAGCAAATTAGTTGAGCTTGTATTCTCATATAGGCTTCATATAGGAAAACATTATTATTAACAATAAATAGGCCAGTTTTTCATATATATATCATATTTAAATATTTTAATTAAAATGTATTCTGCTTCATCTATTAATTTAATTTTAGGTCAGTCTCCTAATAGCTAACAAAGTATGTATTTTTAACGCTACTCCTTGTAAACAATGAACAGCAATAATATGCAGAATTTTACGCCACGTTCACGCGTCAACGTATTTTCGAAAATCGCACTCTCATTCAATCGCACTCTAATTCAACCTTCAATTATGAGACGAATTATATAATTCCCAAACTTATGTGAGTGAATTACCCAAATTGTATGTAATTGTGTTTTATTGTTCTATCGCTACTATAACAGAATGTATTCTGGCGAAATTAAGGAATTAATTTCTTATAATCATCTATTCTCACGTACTATTTTATTTCTCGAAAAGCGCATCCCTTTGTAGTGAATCGCATAACGCATTATAGAGAGAATTAATTTTTTTGGTCGCACTGTTCGTTTGTGGAATAGTCTTGTCGCGAAAGTTCTTCCTACCACTTAAGATCTACGTAAATTCAAATCTTACGTCCTTCTTACAACCTATTTTTCTAGTACCTGCGCAATTCACTGCATAGGTATAGCTCAGCTCTGAGTGCTGGACTAAAACGAATAAAAAATCGGTTGTAATTACCCTTTAACTTACTAAATACTCAATGGGATCTCTAATTTTTATCGACCGCTCGCAGCACTGACTCCATTTGCTTTTCTGTTTTTTTCTTGGGTTTTTAGCTGAAAAATATTTATTTTATAAATTTTTTCAAAATATTTTTTATTTGTCCTATAATTGTTAAAGCGCAATTTACACAATTTAGCAATAAACATAAACAACCAACAAAAGATTGTTAAAGCCAATCAGAAAGATGTCATGTGAACAGGGTAGTTCGTATAAGTAATTCATCCAATGAACAATGGAATTAGAGTAGTAGCTGACAAAAGATGTATTCCAAATACATAATTTCTAATAAAAAGAAAGTGATAACCAAACGAGGTGTTTTGCACTTTTTAGCCTCATAGGTGTCAGTCAAAGAAGCTACATCAATGCAATTGTACTTTTGCAACTTACAGAACATAACGCATAGAATGCCATAACGCATAGAATGCCAAAAGTTGGATTACTTCTACTTTTGCAAGCAAACCCGGGCTGACTTAAATTGTATTTATTTTACTTACAAAACAAAAAATCATTAATCCGTAAAAAGTGTGGCCTTAAATAACAGACCAAAAAAAAAAAAAAAAAAACGTAAAAAGTGTCTTTTTCCATTTTTTATGTTTGGGGTAATCATTCTTTGAGGCCATTTTTCAAGAAGCCTATGAATAGTAACTAAGTTTGAATTATGCGCTTAATTACAGCCAGCCGAAGTAAGATTTTTTAGTGCTTTATAGTAATAAATGGCTACGGCTTTCCTATCCAACATTGATCTTAGCGGTAGATCTGTTTGCTTTAGGCTCGATATTGTAAGTTGGCATTTTTCATTAAAACTTCAGTGAGTGAAGAATAAACAATATTAGCGCCGACTCGCTCTTATTTAAGTACTTTAAAATGAGTGTTTTTTTACAGTTATACAAGTTTAAATCATTATAAAATAGTAAAAATATATTTTTAATGTCAATGAAACGGGATTTGTTGGATACGAATTTTTATGACATTAATGTTTAAGTATGATATTAGCCATGTGGCCGCCACGGCTATCATGTACAAGGTGCAATCTGGAACACAAATTTACACAAACTTTTCGCAGCATATGCGGCCGCATTTCACCAATAACTCTTCGGTTGTTGATTTTCAGGTGTTCAATTGCCTCTGGTTTATCGAAGTAGACCTCTGACTTTACATAACCCCAAAGAAATTAATCCAAAGGGTTTAATTCACACGATCTTGGTGGCCAATTATTTGGACCATTACGTAAAATTACTCTTTTATTACAAGTTCCTTTGAGTAAATCAATTGTAGGTAATGGTTTTTCGACAAAAGCTTCTGGCAATTCTGGTTATTTACGTACCCATTCAGACAAAAATTGACAACCTCGGAGAACAAAATTTTGAATAGAAATTCAATATCAATTTGTTCTTCAGCCTATTCGTTGCTCTTTTGTAAGTCTATCCATAATGAAATGTCAAACCGAACCGAAAAAGCAACTTTCAGCCCTTGAATCTGTTGACAAATACATAAGTGTTGCCAACTCAAAGTTATAAACCTAAAAAATAAAATATCCGATACAATTTACATTGTATATAAGATATAAACATAACTGTTACTTTTTTCTTACTAAGCAATAGATATTTGCAATTTAACCTTTAACACCCGCATAAGACAAACTAGATAAAGCCATTTAACTCATAATTTTCGTTTTTTTGCATATCTATTAAATTTAAAACAAATCAAAAACATGCTGTTAAAAAGTTCAATATTTTACTTTGAAAAATAAAAAAGAAAAAATTTAACACAAATCGTGACAATCAAAGATTTATGAGACTCAGGTTGGCAAAAAAAAAACATAAAATCTCAAAAGAACTCCCCAATACTACAAAGAACATAAAAACAAATTAATAATAACAGGCAATAATAACAATAATCATCAGCAAACAGCAAGTGTTGGTAATTATGAGCTGTAAACGGCAACACATTGTTGACTGCAAAACTGAAACCGAAACAACAATTGCCGCTAAAATGAAGCGAAGAAAAAAAATCTCAACCTTAAACACTCAACTTGTTCTTCTTAGGCAGCATAAAAGCCAAAGAAAAAAAACAATAAAAACTGAAAAAAAAAATTTTTTTAAATGGTTTTTTAAATTGCTAACAAGACGCACGTTCCATACTCAACAGACACACAGACAGACGGACAGGCATACAAACAACTCTTTAAACATAATGAAAACACTAATAAAACATTTAAACAGACAGACAGACAAGCCGAGCGTACGAGCTTCTCACACACTCCCTTTAAATTGCTGGAAATATTTTGTTTTTTCTTTTTTTAATTCTTTCAAAAGAAAAGCTTTGAAAAACAACAAAATTGCGCTGTTTGTAGGTAAATGTTGGCGGCACAAGTGAAAACGTAAACCAGGGTAAGGCAAAGCAGTAGGGGTTTATAGAAACACATCATTACCTACCAATTAGGAGGAGGCTTTAGACCGAAAAACTTACCAACTTTTCAATACTTTGTTGGTTGGAATTTTTTGTTTTCTCCTTTTTTTCAACTCTTTTGGTGGCACAATAAGCCATGACAACAAATGTGTACCACCAACAAAGTTAAGTGATGGGCGCAAAACAAAAGAAACTAAAGCAATATAACAACACAAGAACAACAACAAAAGCATGTTTAATAACTTTTTGATGCAAACAAATAAAAAAAATTAAGTGTAGTACACTGAGAAAAATGTTAAAAAACACTTACTTTTCTTAGAAGCAATTTGTCGGTGCTTTAATTTAGAAAAAGTACAAGTGATCGCTTTACCCGTATTTTATCAATTTGTTTACTTTTGAAGAACCAGCCAATACATGAGAGTTATATTCCACCTTAGATCGGTTGTAGGTTCTTATAAATATCAAGAAGATCAGATGGAGTGAAGTATTTCTTAGACTGTCCCAAAAAACCGAGGCATTTGAATTCTTCTTTCGACACTCGAAACATGACTATGAATTCTCATGCCCAGAATATCAAGAGCATCTGACTTTTCAATATCTACATAACCCATGGTTACAGATGCCAACACGCATTACGTCTGTGTATCAAAAAAAAGACACTGGGTCTTGTGCGCATTAAAGTCGAATTTGTTTTCACGACCCCACTCGAAGACTTTAGCAAGGTCGCTTGAGAGCATGTCGTTAATATTCCACTTTTTTCGTCACAATTTCCAAGAGGCTCGGGCTACGATCAAAAGAAAATGAATGACAAACGTTGCTCTCATCTACGAAGGAGTGGATAAGAAAATCGTTAGGAAATATAAGGAATAGAGTTGAAGAAAGAACAGAGCCTTGCGGTACCCCTGTATTTATCCTTAACTCGTCGGATGAGATCCCATCGATAACTACTCTTATAGAGCGATCGCTGAGAAAGCTCGATATAAATCGAGAGAAGTGACTACGATAACAAAAGCAGTAAGTTTCTACAGCTTCATGCCAAACTCTATTAAGTGTCTTGGAAATATCCAGAGCTACAACTTTGCTTTTACGCCAGTAGAACGGTGTTTGCGTTTGCGGAAACCGTACTGACGATCGCTTAGCATATCTTTGGACTATAAATACCTCCATAACCTTGGAGAGTACCTAAAAAACTGCAATTTGGCGGTAGTTTTCATGATCGGTAGCCTCACTCTATTTGGGAATTGACGTTAGCAGCCTTCCAAGAGGATGGAAAAATACCGGCGCGATATGACGCACTGAAAAGATTGGCTGATGTGCGCGCAAGCGTCGAAGAGGATTACTTCGCGTTGGCATTTTGATTAGACAGAATATTAACGGTAAAAGTCTCTCTCTTAGTACTTATAAAAAAGAGCAATGATGCAAACATCATATCATAAATTGGTTGGTGGAACAAAGTTGCGGTTTTTATTATTGCCAGTTAATCAGAAATAGTCTGCTTTCGAGCAAAATTATTCATTCTAAATTTGGAATTTTTGAAGCTTTTTTAAAAATTTAGTTAAGTTTTAATCGTATATTTCTTTAAGTGTCGATATAAGAACATTCAAAAAGAAACAACACAGATAGGTCGAGGTTACGCCTAAGTAGGCTTATTGGCGCTTACATTTAAGGTTGGTTGTTTCATTTGTCTTATGTCTCGTTTAAGTATCGACAATAACCGAAACCGACATATTAAAAGGTTTTAAGCCGAAATGCGAGAGAGAAAAAAAGAATTACCTGCTTGACGAGGAAATAACAATAATATTGAATTGTTGGTATAAAAAACAATCTGATGTTGTTGTTGTCTCTTCTACTTTAGTCTTCTCACATATACTTAATTTACCAGAACTAAAATACGGAAGGGAAGAGAAGGTACGCGACTTTTTTTCCCACTTTTTGTTTGGGATGTTAATGCCACACTAAATACACTAATAAAGGTTTTGTGATTTTTTTTATTTTTTGCAGTTAAAAATTTTTATATAAATTCGTTGCAGTTTCTTTCAATTGTTGTCGAGTTGGCTGTGCTGGTTTGGTTGTTTTATTTGGCTGTGTGTGTCCGTCTGTATGTCTGTCCACATTGATGGTACTCGTAGTAGTCTTTGGCAGGCAGAGGAGAAGTGTGTGCTGTGTGTTGTGTGTTTTTGGTGTTGATGAAGTGAAAAAACTGTTGGTTGTTGAACATCATGTTCGTAATAATGTTTAAGTGATTTTTATGCAAAATTGTCTGTTGCTGCCTGCCTGCCAGCCTGCCAGCCTGAGTGAATGCCTGAATAATTCCTGATTGTTTGACTGCCTGCCTGGCAGCACCAGCCTGTTGCTCTTGATTGTTGATGTTTTAATGAAGTGATGTTGTACTGTTTGTATTGATGTCGTCGTTGATTGTTTAGTATGAGTGCTGACGACAACATCAGCATCATGATGAGGAAAAGGATGATGACGATGATGACGACGATGACAACGACAATGAGTATATGGTTTTTTACTTCTGCCAATATCAACGTGTTGTTGGTTTTTTTTTTCACAAAAAACATGAATTGAATAAATGTTTGTTCAACGTTCGACATCAAAAAGAGAGAAAAAAAGGAGGAGCATTTTTACAAAATAACTTGATCATTATTCGTGCATCAATTAGTAGTTTCTGCTGCATTGTTGCATTGATATGCATGCATGCATACATTCTTCTTCTTCTTCTTATAATAATAATATCTTTTGGTATTTGCAAAATTTATTAGGTATTAAAATACTCATAAAATACGTCTGCAGGGAGGCCAGCCAACAGCTACATATGGCAATGAAGCTAAATTGTTGGTCATGGTAATTACATTATTTCTCTTTTTTTCTTCGCTTTTTGGTCGATAATTACGATCGTCTTTAATAAGGATGTTTAGCAGAAAATGTTAATGGCGTAACAATTATGTATGATCGTCAATTATCTTAAAACGTAACAAGAAAGTATTTTTTTTTTTTTTTTTTTTTTTGAATGGGTAGTAAGTATTACATCATAATACACACAATAATTTGAGTAGAAAATGCAACAAATTTGCTTTTTCTATACAAGCATTGTTTCCCGTTGCTTTACGCTAGATGGCGGTAAAGGTATATTGTTAAGTTACAATATAATACTCAATATCAAGTCAAAGTACAATCCAAAAAAAACATTTTTTGTTTCAATATTTAAAAAATTCAAACGTCATAGATAAGGCAAGATATTGTTGAATATTTTAGATAATTTAGAAATAAAATATGCCCTATAGCGATTTTCACTATGCCAAAATAAGGGGTGTTTTTTATAGAGGTATAGAACTTTATGTTGCAATAAAACAAAGATGGATTTTTCGTTTGACATGAATTTTATTTATCCGAAAGATAATCTTGTGGCATTGCATTTTAAGTATGATTTCTGGCATATGACCGCCACGGCTGGCGCGGATGTAGTACAATCTCGACGTCCAATTTTCGATGACCTTTTCCAACATTTGTGGCCGTATATCGGCAATAACACGGCGAATGTTGTCCTCCAAATGGTCGAACGTTTGTGGCTTTACCGCATAGACCAATGACTTTACAGAACGTAGTCTAGCGGTGCTAAATCACAAGATCTTGGAGGCCAATTCACAGGTCCAAAACGTGAAATTAAGCGGTCATGTTGCGTCGTCTTGTTGAATCCTTCCGCAAAATCTTCCATAAAGTGGATGGACACGGCTCCAATTCCTGTGCTCGATGGCGGATGGACTCATTCGGGTCTTCCTCAATGCTATGCTCTACAGCAGCAATATCTTCTTCTGTACGCACCGTACAGCATCTCTGGGGATGCGAGTTATCAATAAGAGTAAACGTGGTGCGAAAACGTTCCATGGTTAATCGAATTAACTGCTCTGATGGACGATTTTATCGACGATAAAATGGACGTAGTGCGCGATACGTTTTCCGCACACAACCATTATTTTCGAAATAAAATTGCACTATTTGCAAGCGTTGTTCAGGCGTGAGTCTATTCATGATAAATTGCCAAACCAAACTGAGAATAAATCATTTGACAGCTGTTAAGTCGGTCACCATCTTGAAAAGTAAGTAACTTAAAGTTCTATACCTCTATAAAAAACACGCTATAGTAGTTGTAGTAGATGAAGGAGTTGTAATTTCGCTTGATCAAATTCTATTCAATACAGAGTAAGGGTCAACGTAATCGCCTAGATTTGTACCAGAACAATGAATGGAAAACTTGCAAACCTACTTTTGCATCGCCTTAAAAGTGGTGATATGAAAAGAGGCTTAACTGTTTCATAATTAAATTAATATTAAAGCCAATACTAATTGTTCCAAAGCAATGTGCTGAATTTGGTAAAATCAGGAGAAAGAGGTTAGATGACACCTTCTTATTTGTTGTTAAAACGGAGAAAATTATTTACGATCTCATGTACATAGATAAGTGTAGCTAGTAATTGAAAAATATGTTCAAAATACTTACAGTCACTCAAAAAACCGTCTCAATGTTTAGCTAGTGCTAACAAATGTAAGTACAACAACAAAGCTGAAGACCTAATCATTATGATTATTGATCTAATTGATTATTGGACTTTTGTTTACAACTACAATTAAATATCTTTGTTGTAATATGTACCGTTATCCAAAAAATCAGCAAAACGAATGTAATAGCTCATTGAGACGCTTTTCTGAGTTTACTTTATTTAATAAATCGTATAACTTTTTAAGCCTTAGTATTTTGTGTAGCCTTGTCAGTAAAAACTGCCTCTATACGGAGCGGTATATTGTCAATTAAATTTTTACAGTTGTCTGGGTCAATACGCTTCCCCGCTGGCCGCATATGTCCACAATCCTACCAAATTTTCAGACGTACCCCAGAGTTGTTTGATGGCGTTAAGACCGGTTGACTGGGGCGGTCAATCAAGAACTTTGCAGGGGCGGTTATCTGCCGTCTGTAATCCGAACTTTTCTGAAGTGTTTGGCAAATTAGTGCTGAAAATATTAAAATAGAATTGAGCAGTCTATTCTGTGAACTCTGTTCCAGCTCCCTTAGTCGTAATCAGCGTTGCCGTTATGGTGATTTTTAACCCAAAATTTAGAAAAAAAAAATTTCTTTGATGTGTGTATTTTGGTTACTTTTTTCTCGAAGTAAAAAAATTAAGACAATGATTTCTTTTAACGTCTATTACCCAGGTTCTTACTGAGTGTATCACTTTAAAAACGGGTTTTTTGGTATTTTGTTGTGATTATGCTATGATCTTCCCATTCCCATTGATAACATATGGATTTCTTTCCAAAAGACTACATATGTTTTCTTATATTCTGTTCTAAAGTGAACGGTACTCCGATCAAAACAAATGTTACTCTGACGGACAATGCCTGGATTATAAGGCGGCTGAAACAATTCTTTAAATAGTTTCAACTGATCTTGGAATAATTGTTCGAGTGTTGTCCTAAAAGATCTATTTTTCATCGCCAGCAACATTTTCCAACTTGTATAACTTTTTTAGTTTGAAAATAATCCTCATCACCTCCGAACATTTTTGCCTGACCTGGGAGGTCAATATCATTACTTCTGAACGGCATAAATAATCTCTCGCACGTTGAAATGGTAGAACATATTCAGCTTTGACAAAAAAAATCAAATCAGCAAGAAAACTTTGTTGTTTATGCTACTTCGTTCAGTGGCTAAGTGATATCAGATGCATTTCACTTCAACGCTATTGTTTGGTTCGGGTATTTAGCAATTCATTAAAATATTTGTTACTAGAGGCTATTGAGCTAAAATTATCCACAAATAAATTTTAAAACCTCTAAAGTAAACATATGAACGACCGATATTTCCTCTTGTGCGATGATTGTTAATATGCCTCATCAATTTTTGTACCACATTTTTTTTACCAGCCTATATTCAGTCAAAACTGCTATAAATTCCATATAAAAAATGATGTTTTTATGTTTTTTGTATTAAAATTATGATTTAAAATTTTGGTTACATTTTTATTGAAGTTTGGTTACAAAAAAATCGAAGTTGTGGCAACTCTGGTCGTGATACCACCCCACCACCACCTACAACCATCGCCAATCTTTGAAGTTGATCTGACAGCTTTTGCTTGCACAGTTTATCGTGGCTTTCGTCAACACCATTACCTGCCATTCTACCTAAAATTATTAATTTTGGTCTCATCTAACAAAATAACCTTCTCCCAGTCCTCTGCGTTCACCAATCATATTATTTAGCAAAATCCAAACGGATTTACTGATGCATTTTGGTGAACATTGGCAATTTTATTTTGAATAGTCCTCGCAAGCCAACTGCTCGAAATGTATTACCTACTGTTTCAATCAAAACACGAATATTATCTTTTTCTGCAATTTGCTTTTGAATTTGAACCGTGTTTTCAACTTTTTGCTGCTGAAGGTCTCTTAAATAGTGCCGCTCTGTGAGGTTTGCTTAGAAGAGGTTTAGCGATTATTTTACAAACTTCATATCTTTATGACATAATCGAAGTCAATTTTCTTTAAAATTATGAAAAAAAAACTTTCTAAATAGAGGCATAGAAGCTTACCCAAAAGAAAAACATCTTTTAGTGATATAGTGATCCTAGCCAGACCGCTAAAATTGTCAAAGAATTCCTGTTGCAACAGAAATTGTAGGTAAATTAGTGATCACCGTAAAGCCATAACTCTAATCCAATGGAGAATTTTTGGACAATAGTAAAAGAACGCATGCGAAAATATAACTGGACTTCGTGGAATATGTTAAAGCTTCGCAAACGAATATAATATGAATGAGACCAGATTTCTCTTACGTTTTTGGGTAATATTGTAGAAAGTACGTCTAAATTCTTTAAAAATTCGCTAGGGTTTTAACAAGAAGTGCATTGGCCACTATTCTATGGCATCATAAAGCCAGGTACACACAATAACGTTTTTTCGTAATTCGCTCTTTCATTCATAACTCAACTTCCAATTTCGAGCAGAATTACCAAATTCTCCATAAAAAATTTTAATTTTAATTACCCTGTTGATTAACACAAAAATAATGTGAACTCTAAGTTTAGTTCAAGTGTTTGTTCATGCTAAATGTATTGATTTAATTTGCTAACCTTTTCCTATTTCTAAAACGCAATTTACCGGGAAATAACAAAACAATAAAATAAATTAACAAGAGAAAAAGCACCATCAAAACGAATTACAATGAAGTCATATGAACGTGGTAATTCATATAAGTAATTCAAGCAGCGAATAAAGTAATTCAAAGTGTCTTGTGAATATGTTATAAGCATATATATTATAATTCGACCACCGTGATCATGCGTTTTGACATCTGTCTATAAATTTCAACAAACAAACCATTGAAACATTCGACACACTTGGTGTTATAAATAATGACCTGCTATTCATTATATAATAACTCAAATGTAGATATCAGTTTAGGTTGGGTTATATGGGTTGCCAACAAATTAGAGAAGAGTTTTTCGGTGGCCTTACAAAAAAAAATTACCAAGCAAACTAAGTTTGAAGCGCTGAAGAGCAAAGTCAGTATCTGCTAAATAATTAGCAGATATTACATGGGTGGCGTGGTGTAATGGTTAGAGTGCAGACAAATCCCAGCAGAGGATATGATGAAAAAAAATGTAAATGCGGCTTCGAGTGTTTAATAAAGAGACTTCAACCTCCCTTCAGACAAATCCATATAAAGAAACCCGCCTGACCATCTAACTTACCTCTGGCGATGATGACAAATATTAGAATGATGATGAGAAAACGTCAGCTTAAAAATCAATTTGATTATTGAAACTGAAACAAAGCAATGGATGCTTTGTGGAAAGAGAGAAGTTACGAAAAAAAAATAGGTTAAGGCGCGTAGGCTGCTCGCAAGTTGATAAATTCACTTGGAGACTCTATGGCCCAAACTCTAAGTTATATTTGAAAGGTTCTAAACTAATCACCCTCTTTAATCCCGACGAAAGCATTAGGTACTTACTTTCTGTTCTTAGACTGACTTTTTGAATTCACTATTAGCAAGACCTTACTCAATGCCGACAAGAATTTATACTGAAAGATATTAATCGCAAGATATGCTGCTGATGCCGCCATGATAGAAGAACTAAACATGATTTAGTACTTGATCACATGTTGGTTTTGTTTGACTATTTCGCTTACTGTTATAGCCTGTGAGCTAAAATTGTTTCTCACGTGACTTTAAAACAGAGTCCGGCAAAACATGACTCTGAGCAAATTTTCACTTTTGCTCTTATACTTACGTACTTACATGCATAGGCAAAAAATAAAAAGAGGGAATAAATAGAAAATAAAAAGTAAAATATAAAGAGAAAAAAATTTTTAATTGCTGATGTTTTTAAACTAAGCATTTTATTTAACAATTTTGATTTATTAAAATTTGTTTCCTAATTTGCTGTCTATTCTAATTGTTTTATATCGTTCTGTACATAATTTTTCTGTAATTGTTATTTGTTGTTTTTCGTGATTGTTTTTCTTGTTATTCTTTATTATTGTTTCTGTTGTTAATTTTTGTTATATTTTTTGTATTGTTGTTGTCTTTTGCTTTTAAAAATGAATTTTTAAGGATATGAAAGCAGAAAATAATGTATTTTTTCTTGTAGTGTGCTCTGGGAGTCAGATTCTTAAATTAGTGACACTATTGAAAATTGCATTTGTACAAGTTTGCCGAACGCTGCTTTAAACAAAACGTATATTGATGTTTCCAATTAAGCCGAAATTTCAATAATTTTCATACGTTTGACAAGCATCATTCTCAGGCAAATCTTACTGAAGTTGTTTTAATTGATTTAATGAACTTTGCCCTTTTCATGTTCTAATATAATGTTAATAGGAACTACGAATTAGTCGTTTGCTTTGATACTACTATGCCTAATACAGTTTTAAGTATTAGAAAAGTTAGCATAAGTCCCTTAACCTTTGATGCTCAATAATTTTTTTATTTCAAAGAAAAACAAATTTAAAGATCTTCAGTTTTAAGTGGCCTGTCATAGGTGTCACAAAACAACCCATAATATTTAAAAAAGCATTTCGAAAGCCACAAATTGACAACTTTTCGCCAACAAAAAAAAAAAAAAAAAAAAAAATATTACAAATAAAGCCAAAAGACTAGAAGAACTACAAATTTCATTTTATCAGTCGTGACCTCGACTTCAAAAAATTGCTTTTTTTTCGCAATTTTCGTATAAAAAACTTATATTCTATTTGGCCTAAACACGAGGTTGAGACTCATACTCGTTATGTAGGATTATAAACGAAAAACATGTACGAGTGCATTATATGTAGTAAAAATAACAGCCAGTCTGTCTGTCTGTCTCTTTATTTGTCGGATTGTTAAAAAAAATTACAAGTTTTAGTATGAACTTGGGCGAATGTGTGTGATTTGTTGTGCGATTTCACACAAATTTGTTGGATTATTGTTTTCGCGCAACCTTAAGATTTTTTTCCTTTTGTTTTTGTCTTTTTTTTCTTGGCTTTTGGTAGAGGTAGTTTAACGTAAAAATTGAAGCTGATTATTGTTTGAAAATTGGAGGATATAAGTATGAAAACAAAAAAAGGAAAGGAATTGAAACAAAAAGATTAAGAGAGGAGGAGAAAAAGCAGAGGGAGGGACATGGTGTTAAGTTTGGTATGGGTAAGAAAGAGTATGGCTTACGTTGTCGACAACGATGGCGATGGGGTCGATTTTGCATTCCAACACATTTTGCTTATTTGTAAGATATTTATTGCCTTCGATTGTTAAGCGATAAAATACAACAACACATACTTTTCTTTTTTTTTCTGTAAGAAAAGCAGCATATTTACGTTGTTTTTTTGAATTTTTTTAATTCGTTATTCTTTTATTATATAGTATGCGAGTTCATATATATATTTTTTTGGGGTTTTTGTAAAGCTTGATTTCTGCCTTTCAAACAACACAATAAGAAATTGAAATCTTTAAGTTGCTTTAAGTAGGTTTGAGTTCCTTTTTTTTTCTTCTGCTGTTCTCTCTTTCTTTTGGATTTAAAGTTAAAATCAGTTAAAGGAAATCTTTGTGTGAAAGATTTTTTAGGGTTGATAATGAATTGAAAATGCAGGGTTTGTTAAATGGACTTATATAGACTTGGCAAAACAGAAAAAACAGCCTAAAATTGTAATTTTTTTTTTTTTTTTTTTGGTTACTTGAACTTCTTCAACTTCATTTTTAACTCGTTTGTAACGTTGGTGTGTTATTGGAAAACAGCTGCATTAGCGGTTAGTACAACTGGTAACATACTCTGATAATCGAAATGCGTGCTGTTTAACACATTCACTTAAAGAAGGACGGTGTGGTCCTATCGCCTTCGCATTGACGCGAAAAAAAAACACAAAATTTTAGTTGCTTCTGATGAAGGTTTTGAGCAGAGGAGAAATGAGCGGTAAAGTAATGTATTGTTAGGTTTTAACTTTTTTTAAATATATAAGGAATATATTGTTTTACTTTATACAATCTCTTTATACCCACACTTTGACTTTATACAGTAACTTATTTCACTCCATACAAATTACTCAACACTTTTATTAACGACTTAGCACGACTTTACTCTTTGACTGTTAAAATGATGACTGACTGACTGACTAAGCACAATGCGCTGCCTTTTATAGTAAACTAACATTAAATATTTTAGCATAATCTGCAACCTTCTATTCAGCTATGTTAATTCAAATGTAAAGTTTAGTACCCAAAATTGAATTGGCAACACCGTTCAAATAACTACAGCATTGATAGGGTGATCGTAGCCTTGAAACAAACCAATAGAATAAATTCCATAATAATAATGCTTACAGCTTTAAATGTACAGGTATTGATGTATCTTTTTAGGCATTTATATTATCGTAACAGTATTAATGAGGAAGGAAATTTTGAAAACTTAAAATTATCTTTTTAAAATAGTTAAGTGCTCTCAAAACAAACTTCTTGTTTTAGCTCATTTGATTTTAGTTAATAATTATCCGTTGTTCGGTTTCAAAAGTAAAGTTAAGTAAGACCTACATAAAGCCATGATTTCAAAGAAACTTTTATTTCATTATAATGCTTAGATCTTGCCATTATAAGTATACGAAATACAATTTGAGGTAGTTCTCGATCACATTTTTCATATTTCAGGCGGTAAGTTTTCAAATGCTCCAAGGTTAAGGTATTATCTGACATGGTCTTTGTCATAGCCTTACAAAAAAGTCTAACGGCGTCAAATGGCATGATCTTGGTGGCCTATTGATCTCGCCAAATCAAGAAATTACACGATCGAGAAATTGTTCATGCATTCATGCTGTGCCTAACTAAACACCACCACCTAAACCTATCAAGAACCCCACATTCACACAATATGTGAATGTCTGTAGCACAGTCTACAAATATCTACATCTGTTAACGCCATCCTCTTTTGGTGCGCTCTTAGTCCACAGTAACCCTAGAGAAACTGCGTTAGGAGTTTTAAGTCCTGCCATTCTTGAGAACCTCAGAGTGACACTCAAATTGTGGCATAATCGCCGCCTTAGAGTGACAAAGTCCGCTTTGAGCATTCTGGCGGTCAAAGCATATGGCAATTTCGCAATCCTTGACTAGATTGAGGGTGATTCCGGACCGATATAGGGTGACATGGAACCTTTTCTGGCCCATGCATTTGCTATTCCATTATCATATATCCCAAAGTGTCCAGGTAACCAAAACAACTGAACCTTATTTCCAAGCGAAAGCATTTGCAACATATCGTAGCAATATTTGACCAGTCTAGATGTCTTTCGATTTGAGCCAAGCGACTTTAAGCCAGCTTGGCTGTTAAAGAATATATTACCTCTCCCTTGATCCATGGCCATGATCTCAACCGGAAAGATACTTAGCGATCTTCCAAGTGGGACTGACAAGTCTCGGTTGTGTCAATAGACACCAGCACCGACACAGTTATTCACTTTGGAGCCATTGGTATGCCAGTTTATATCAAACTCGCTCCAAACTAAGACCACATTTAGTAGAAACCTCCAGATACATTTCGGGATCCCTTGGCAAAAACTTTGCCGCCGAACATATTGCCACCCTCAATCACATATATGTGTAATGGTGTCCAACCAATCAACCGTCTTCACATCGTCCAGTCTAAAGTCTTCGATTGCAGGCTAAAAATAAAATCGATTATCTTAGGGCCATAGCGCTCTGAACTGACGGTAACGGGTTTTTAAACGGCAATTTCGAAAAAATACTGCCCAATGACACCTCCAGCCAAAATACGCATCAACCTTTTTTTTTGGCAAACCTTTCATTAAAACATGAAACTTTAAAAGGCAGCCTTGCTAAACCGTTGGTTTTGAAACCTCTGAATCCGTTATATAGCAGTTGAACACTGTAGACACTTGAATAACTGAAAGTTTGATGCGGTTCATAACAATGTGACGCTACTGGACTGCTTATCTTAAGATATAACGAAAGAGATACTCTATTGCTGTTAAGAGCTTGAGGTAAAAAGTAAAAAGTGAGGCTAATCGACTCCACTAGCCAAAGCTCAACAATAACCCTTCAAGATATAAGAGCAAAGTTTGGCAAATGGCTGCAATTTTAAGACCCCTGACTATTCCTTTCTAAGGCTACTTTATACTTAATTTACAAGAACTAACGAGTGCAATATTCGCGGTACAATTGATGAAAGTATGGAAATTGATACGTCACATAAAGCTTAAAACTGGACAATCGTAGCGGGTTTTTTCTGTCATTAAGACAATAAGGCCTATTTACCACATTAAGACATTAAGACAGGTAGGTTGGTACGAAAAGCAGTATTGAAGTACCCCACCTAGACCCCACAGAGGCTAATTGAGTAAAAAAGACAAATAGAGACAAGAAAAACGAAAGGAAGAGAAAGAGAAAGGAAAGAGGGAAAAAGAAGGAGGGAAGTAAGGAGTTAAAAAGAGTATACTGAAAGAAAAATAGTCCCAAATAAAACCGGGTAATCGTCTAGTGAGCCAGCCTAAATCTGACAAATAACTTTCCAAGTCACATATCCTAGCTGACGACACCTCACCTAGGCCACTAAAAAAACCTAGCCCAGCAATCTGAGTCTGCGTCCATAAAGAGCCGGATAATGGCAGAGGATATATTCCGCAGTCTCTGGCTCCACTGTATTGCTACAAACTCGACAGATATTTGAGGAGCTTGCTTTCCATATCCCCGTCCTTGTTCTCAGAATGCAATCCCCAGTCACGAAATCTATCAGAATACTAAAAGATTCCCTCCTCAGATTGAGGACACAATCCGTCCTGGAACGGTGAAGTTTAGGCCTAAAGACCCTACAGTTCTCTCTGCTCCTCCATTCTGCGATGGGCCCAACTGTCAATTAAGCTCCAAAAACAGTTTTACAGATGTCGCGCCCGCTCTCGCAGTCTCATTTCCCCGCACGCCAGTATGCCCGGAAACCAATACAGTATGACGTTGCACACATCCAGAAGCGACGTGAGGGTAGTTCTGCACAATGCAACTAGCTTTGAGCTAACATGGCGTTTAGTCAGCGGCTTGATAGCTTCAACCTGGAAAACGCTGCACTCGTCCGGGAGTCTAAAGAATAGTTTGGTGTCACTGTCCACAAGGTACACCCACACATTAAAGTAGTTAAAGAAATTTTTCATTTTCCATTTTTCAACTTCATTTATAGTTTAAACCTGCAATGTTTTCATTCTTTCAATGTCCTGGCATTGTAATATTTATTCATATTTAACAATTACAAGGAATTTCATGCCATACTTTAAAATTTTTTTGTTTTGCTTTATTTTTTTAGTTTAATTTCAGCTGCAATTGCTTGTTGTGATGCCTTCAGTTTATTTGTTTCTTATTATTATTATTATTATTGTTACTGTTGTTGTTGCTGTTATTATTTTATTTTTGTTAAACAACATTTTAGAAAGATCGGCAACAATCGTTGCCTGAAGAGTCACTGATTGTGACTGATAAAAATATAAAAAAATGTTACTGCATGATTTTCTTATAATTTTTTTTTGCTCTTACTGTTGGTTTCTTTGTTGTAAAATGTTTTTTGTTGTTGCAAAATATAAAATAAACTGAGGAAACAGGCAAAAAGTGTTTAAAATTCTTTTAAAAAAATGCAAAAAAAAATTATTTTTATACTCACTCGTGGACTAGAAATTATAAATTCGAAAAACAGTTTTGCGGCAAACAAATAATTTCAGGATTTCAGGATTTCTTAATGCCATTTCCACTTCATGGTCTACCATTAATATGCAAATATTCGGTCTTCTCAGAAGATCTTGTTTTAAATGAAGTTTTTGTTCCGGTAGCACACTTTCATATTACAGAAATAAGCTTTTTAACCCCCGCCATATTGTGTTTGCAACTGCTTTTGTTATGGCATTAATATTGAAAAAAAAAAATATCATTTCCATATGACCTCCTTCTACTCATTAAAAATCTACTTTCAAAGTTGTTCATCAAGGAGATAAGAAAAATTTTGGTTTATTTGTTTCATTTTCAAACGATAACGATCATTACCGTTCTCATATTCAAGCCAGTTTGAACAGTATCAGCGCACAACCATTAAAAAAGTCATCTTATCACTGATTAAATAAATTAAAAATTAAACAAAAGAAAAAAGAAGAAGAGACAGAAAAATCACCCCTAAATTGGTAGTCATAAAAGTACATTTACTCACACACAGTACTACAGATAGTCTATCGAGTAACTTACGCAGCGGTACTTCCGTCATACATCGAACGTAGTTTGACTTGATTATTCATCTAAGTTTCTCATTATCGTCTCACTCTATTTTATTTTGTTGTTGTGTTTTGTTCTCATCATTAATTTGGAAAAATCATTTGACTGTTTCAACATTTTTTTTAAAATCTTTTCAACGTTGATATGAGATTATGATACGCTGGTTAATAACTGAGCTAAAGTGGGCGTTTCTATATTAAAAAAAGTAATGGAACAGAATGAAAAAAGCCAAGTGATATATTTAGTAAAAGAGGTTATTTTTGTCGTTTTAAATTAAATGCCCGCCCTTTTTTCTTTTTTGACAATTTTCTAAAGTTAAACAAAAAAATTAAAATAAGAATATTAATGTAAAACGTGTGATAATAAAATATTTGCATACTCTTCCAATTAAGTGTGATAAGAAAAGCACGGTCGACTTTAACCTTCACAAGACTTTATGTATTTTTTTTCACTAATAGACATGGTGCCTATACGGCACATTATTAAAAAAATTTAATTTTAACCTCGAGGTAGAACGCCCATAAGTATGGAGACAACAATTTTAGGACGAACTAAAAAAGTGTAATGACATAATATTGTTAGTATTCAGAAGAAGTGATTAGAAGTCTATTGTGGCCCTATGACCCACTTAGAAACTTAGATAGTAATAAATATTGTTACGACTATAAACAATGCCTAAAGACAGATACACCAAATTAGTACAGTGGTGTCTTAGCTACACTTTTATAGAATAGAATTCTATTGGTTTGTGTCAACGCTCAATGTATCTGCCACACGACATTATTTGTGCTATTAACGGTGTTACCACTTGCGTATTGAACGGTGTTGCGGCACTAATTTTGAGTGTTACATTTAGAATTAACGGACATTATAGAAGATTTGAGGGGGCTTAAAGCTCTTTCAGAACTTTCCAAGCTGTAGGTATTGAGGTATACAAGGGGGCTGTTTTGCCACGTGAGTTCAGTTATAGTTTCACAGTCATTGTGTAAAGTTGTAATAAATAAAGTCGCGTTTAGGCGTAAATAAAAGTGTTGTTGAGTATTTGTGTACAAGCGAATATTAAGTGCAAGATAAATAAGTTGGAGACTGTATAGTTATAATTGTATACCGTAAAAGTGCATAAAGTAAAACAACAACATGCGTGCTATTTATCTTATTTAACGCAATTAAAAAGAACTCAAACGTTTTAAAAAGAGTAAAACGTAACAACATATAAATCCTGAGGAAGCTATCACCAGGAATAAATAGAGCAGAGTATAGAGACTGGTATAACTGGGGAAATGAGAATTGGTCCAACAGCGGAGCCGCTGATTGGCTTGACACAGCTTCACATCTAAATGATGAAGGTAAGACATGTTCGGCGGAAAAGTTTTTCCCAAGCGATCCTGAAATCCGTCAATTCTGCACAGAGTGGTCGGAGAACCATATTCGGTCCTGTATGTTATGCCCTTGGATCTGTGCTTTGGCAGGAGATTTAAGGTTGAATTCCCGGATCGGGATCGTTGGTCTAATGTGGCCTTAGTTCGGAGTGAGTTTGATCTAAACTGGTATACCGATGGCTCAAAAATGAATGACTGTGTACGTGCTGGTGTTCATGGACCCAACCGTGACTTGTCAATCCAACTGGCAAGATCACTTAGTGTCTTACACGCTAATATATGTGAGAAGATCAACCTAGAGAATGGGTTCATTAATATATTCTCTTACGGCCAAGCTACCTTAAAAGCACTTGGTTCGAATCGTATAACATCTAGACATGCTACTGTGCTTTACAAAGACTCGCTTAGAAATGAGATCCAGTTGTTAGGAAAGGATCCATGACACACCATGTTGATCCGGAACTTTACAGTGCAGCAACACTTACTACCATCTTTTATTTAATCAAAGATTGGAAAATCGCTGGATGCTTGGGACACAGAGGGTGTCGCTCTGAGGTTCTCAAGGCCAGACTTAAAACTCCTAAAGGAGTTTCTTACTGGTCACCATAAACTAAGAGCGCATTTGAAGAGGATGGCGGCCACAGATGTGGATGTTTGTAAACTGTGCTCACAGGCATCAGAGACAACGGAACACATAATGTGGTGTTTTTGATAGGTTTATATGGAAAAGGTTAGGTAGACATAAGGTCTTACTGGCTGACATATCCACCATTATGGAAGGCAGCAGATCTGCTGAATAAACTATAGATTGGAGTCGAAACAATAAATACCACGGGTCGCAGTATTCTGCAATAGTGCCTGGCCGGTATGATGATGACGATGATGATGACGATGATGATGATGATGATAATGTTGATGATGATGATGATGATGATGATGATGATGATGATGATGATGATGATGATGATGATGATGATGATGATAATGGTACTGTGTCTGTTAGAAGGGTTGATGTAAATAAAAAAGTTGTAATCACTGAATCAAACGCCTATTTTAAGGGTCTTGAGATACGCTATTATATTTAGGAAACAAACAAAAAACTAGAAGAGCGCTGAATGTGATAGTCACGTAACTATTGAACTGCTGTTGTACTTTTTGTGTTTTCTGCAAAATTAAAAAAATCGTCTATATTTTTCGAACAAACCTCCCATATTGAATTATAAAAAGTCATTAATTATTTTAAAAATAACATAAAGAACAAGTAGTTTTTTTGTTCTAAATAATCTCAGCTTTAATAAAAATTCAAATTTTATTTCTAATGACCACCATCAGCAACTACATAAAGTTTGGTAAAGAATGGAAGAGAAATAAAAAATGTACTAAAAAGAACGTTAAGTTTACTCACCTACCAACTGAGTAAAAGGATTATCCTTTTCTAGTAAATACCATAAATTGCGTCAATACATTTATGATTTTTATTTCCAAATCATAAATTTTTATAAATAATTTTTACAATTTCATACAACGAACATAAATACCAACAAAACGTTTTCTTCTTTGGGCTAAGAAGATGAGGAGGGAGGGGAGAACAAAATTATATAAAATATGGATTTTACCAACATAAAATTGCATTATAATATCGTCTGGTCGTCAGAGATAAGAAACTGCTTTTTTTCTTTTTTCAATTTTTTTTGTTATCCAATGGCTTATATTAAACGTAAATAGTCAAACTCGCTCTTAAAATTTACACACAAACGGCAACTCATCTTAACTGTTTGGTGTGATGATGATAATGATGAGTATGATGATGATGATGTTGACTTCTGTGGCAGTAATATATTGTGGGATTTTTAAGTTCATAATTTGACTGCTGCCACCAAAAAAAAGAAAGAAAGTGTACCCCGGATAGGTACTATTTTAGTGCTGCTGCTGGTGATTTTATTTCCTGAGAATATGCCAACCAACCAAATCCTATGTTAAACAGCCAACAGCACAGGATATGTGGTCGCTCGCATAGTGTGTTTCTGCTCGCTTTTTTCTTTATGACCCTGATGATGAGGATAATGATGATGATAATAATGTTGTTGCTGCTGTTGCTATTGTTGTAAAATATATAAGAAGTGGTGAGTTAACAACAATACGTACTAAAAACTTTTTTTAATTTTTTGTGAGATTCGTTAAGACCAAGTTTATAACCAGCAGGCTAAACAAACAAACAAACATTGGAAACCATCGTCATCGTCAGCACAATCATCAGCAACATCAGCATCTCTCTACTCTTACGCTTCTGCTTTTGATTCTGCTGTCTTTTTAACCATTTTTTCCATTTTGTTGGCTTATAAAAGATTCCCAAAATTTGATAAAAAGAATATTGGGCGAAAAAAAGGATATTTATCATAGTGCACGTACATAAGTGTGTTGTAAAACCCTCCATCCATTTCAATGTGTGTGTGTGTGTGTGTGTGTGTGTGTGTGTGAGTAAACATTTATGAGTTGTGTAAACCATCAGAGAAAAGGATTAAGCTTTTAAATATTTATTTTTACTTTTCTCTGCCTCAATGAATCATGTGTGTGTGTGTGTGTGTGTGTGTGGAGAGTAAGTAAAAGAGTCGTATCAGCCTGTTGTTGGTAGTGTTGGGTTTGTTAAAGGATATCTTTGCGTTTATAAGCTCATATCCGGTTTATTTTTATCGTTAATATTATTTGTTAAATATTTAGATGTGTAATAATCTGCAAGTTAGAAAAATAGAAAAACGATGAAGCAAAGTTAAGACCACTCTCTGGCATAAGTATAATTTATGACCAATTTTTAATGGTTTCTATTGGCGAAGAAGCAGTATTATAAAGATAAAACCAAATTAAATCCTATTTATATTAAAATGGAACTCAGAATAAAACAAATAAAGGAAGTTGAAACTAATATTCAATTAATATTCTGATTAAGAAGCAGTAACAAATCAAGTTGTCGCTGATCTTAAAAAATAGCTCAGCTTTTATAACGAACTTTAAATGAACTCATGTAGACATTTAATGATCTCTAAGTTCAGCCCAAATCCATTATCATTTACTCACTTTTTTAAATTTGACAACAAAAATATTCGCAAGTGGATAAATCTATAGGGAACAAGCAGTTGGTAGCAAATTAATGGATTGTTTTCGAACAAGAACTTTGCATGTGTGCCCATGCACTGTCTTGATGATAGAGCACTTTCTTCTTTGCCTTCCTTATTAATGCTTCAAATCAAAATATTGAAACTGTCTAAGCGTTTTGAGTAATATTATCCAATAATCGTTTTATAATTTATAAGTTATTCGATGTGACTAACACCGTGTTTATATCAAAAAACTGTGTGTATGATTGATAGACCGAACCTAGTTTTCTTTGGTGCTCGTTCATTGGAAGAAACCCATTCTTTTAATGGTTCTTTGATTTCTGATATATATTCTCTAGATGGACTCATTTTCCTTTAAATCAATTTTGAATCTGCCCAGAAGCTTAGAATTGTATGACTCGCAGTGCATCATAAAAACCCCTAATCAACAACTTATCTTCATCTTCTTTACTACGCTTTGACCCAAAGAAAGTCGCTGCTTTGTTATTTCTCTGATCTTGATTTCTGGTATACTGCGAAGAATTGAAGTTTCGTGCACAATTTTTTGATTACATTTTGGTTTTTTACGTGTATACCAGCGACAGGCAAACTAATACCAGTGCATTTTAGAATTGTGGTAGTAATTTGAGAGTTTTCCTTAAAATTTTTTTAAATAAAATTTTAAAAGGGAAAACAACAACAACAACATTAAGAATGTCACATTTCTTACACAAATTCTTGTGTACACTGGAAAGAGTGCTTTACTTCAATAGTGTCATAACTCAGAAAACATGATTTTTTAGTCAAGTATTCAAAAAAAAAAGGAGGAATATTGTGATCTATATTGAGTGAAAAATTCTTTGTGATTCGTGCAAAGCCTAGAGCACAGGAGCGAAGTGTATATAAATGCTAAATAACAGAAAATGGAAAATTTGAAACAGCACTCCTGAAAAATTTTGTTTTTTTAGTTATGACACTATTGAAGTAAATAAGCGATATTTGTTTTGACAGAAATTTTTCAAGGATAAAAGCAATCCGGTAATATTCAGCTAAGTTGCTAGCTTATAAGTGCATGAGAGTCCGAAAAACCGGCTTTTTACCCGTAACTCGAGATTTTGAAAGTGTTTTGAAAATTCCAAAAAATAAATCCTTGTTCCACTCAAGAAAGTAATAAAGGGTGCGCCAAATAATTTTTTTTTTTTTTGAAAATGCTATAAAAAAACTACTGAATATTTTCTCAAATTTCTTTTTTTATATGAAAGTACAATCCTTCCGGTTAATAATGGAAAATAATTACATTCAAATGTCTGCCTCGGCTAGCCATGCAGTAGCCTACACGATCGGTCCAATTTTTAAGCACATTATCGATTGTGTGCAACTGTATTTCACCAATGGCTTCACGAATATTGTCCTTTAAAGCGCCAATTGCCTCTGGCTTATTGGCGTAATACTTATCTTTGACGGCACCCCACAAATAATAGTCCAACGGTGTCAAATCGGAGCTCCGAGGTGGCCAAACGACATCAAACAGGGCGCAAAACATCGAGTGTAGCTTCGGCTGTGTGGCACGTAGCGTCGCTCTATTGAAACCAAATGTTGCTAATATCCTCCTCTTCAATTTTTGTGAAAAAATTCAAAATTCGTCTAAATGATGTCACAGAAATGTTCAATTGTTGAGAACGACGGTGAATCGATGTTGGTGGCGCTTCACGCACATTTTCTGCCACACCTGCATATTCTCGGGTTTACGCACTGTTTTTGGCTTTTCACGCTTTGGTTTATCGATGAGGATGCCAGTTTCTTTCACTTTTTTCACAAGATAACGAACATACGGAGCTGACGGTGCTTCTCTTCTTCCAAAATCCGTACGCAATTTTCACACACATTCTGCAACATTACCATGATTTTAAAGTAATGTCGCAATAATTTCCAGCGTTGTTCAAGCGGAAGGATAAAACTAATTATCTGTCAAATCAGACATGAGCTAAGTGTTACCATTCACGAAATAAGCACTAGTTGAAAAAGAAAACGTTAGATGGCGGTCCCTTTATCATTTCTCAGATATTTCGACTTCGTTTATTTTTGTCTCACCGTGAATTGTTTTAAATTTTACAAAATTTATTTTAAAAAGTGTGTAATAAATCAGTAAAGAATTGAAATAGGAGCGGGCAAAATCATACAAAAAATGTTTTTCTGTATTTTACGTGCAAAATAATGTGTGTAGTCATATATAATATGGTGTGCTGGCTAGGAGCGGGTGATAAGGTGAGCACTATACAAAAGTGTCGTATATAAAAACTATATCTGAAGAACAGCATAAGAGGGTAGTTTTTAATTTTGTGGTTTTTATTTCTTAAGCAGGGAAGCAGAAAATTGTTGGGGTAGGAGCAGGGGTAAATTTATTTCTCAAAATGTAATCTTGTTTCGCTTATATCCAAAGGATTGCAAAAATCAGTTTATAATTTTGTTATAGCGCGCAAGTAATGGAGCAATGAAAACATGTCCAACTACGGCGTTGATTGGTTTAATACCACTTCACATCCATGTGATGAGGGTGGTGGCATGTTCGGTGCCAAAAATTTTCGCCGAAGGGTTCCGAAATGCGTTCATTATACGAAGGGTGGTCGGAGAACCATCTTCGGTCCTGGATGTTATGCCTTTAGATCTGTGCTTTGGAAGAAAATTCAAGGATGAATTTCCGGACCGGGATTGTTGGTCTAATGGGGCCTTATTTCAGAGTGAGTGTGATCTTAACTGGTATAACGATGGCTTAAAAATGAATGACTGTGTCGGTGCTGGTATTCATGGACCCAACAGAAATTTATCGATCCCATTGGGAAGATCACTGAGTGTCTTCCAGGCCGAGATCATGACCATTGTTTGATGTGCGTAGACCAACCTAGGCAGTAGGATCAAAGGTAATCCTATCAATATATTCTCTGACAGCCGCGCTGCTTTAGGGGTACTTGGCTCAAATCGTATGACATCTAGACTGGTCAAATATTGTAATGATACGTTACAAAAGCTTTCCAGTTGTTTTTGGTACCTGTACACTATGAAATAGACGGTAATGAAATAGCGAATGAATTGGCCAGAAGGGGTGCCCTATATCGTTCCGGAACCTTACTGTGCAGCAATACTCCCTACGATCCTCAATCTAATCAATAATTGGGATATTGCCAGATACTTAGAATACTGGAATGCTCAAAGGGGATCAGTCCACAATTTGAGCGTTGTTCTGATGTTCTCAAGTATGGCAAGCAGGACTTGAAACTTCTTACTAAAACCATCTAGATAACGCAGGCTTTGATTGGTAGAGCAACATGTCGACTTTTAATTGATGTAGAAATTAATAACAAAAAACCGACTTTCATTGGGTGATTTGGTATGGTTTGAGGACGAGCATTCATCAGGTGTAAGATCGATGGGCGCAAAACACTCGGTGACCATGTGGTCCATTGTAATCGTCCTAAGCAGAAACTGAAACCTATAAGAAGAAAAAAAAGAAAACAGTCCAAAAGGAAAAAGAAAAAACAAGAAAGAAGGAACTGGAAGGTTATACACTCCCCGGAATCCTGATAATTCCCATGCCACAACCAGCTGAGGTTCTTTGCAATAGGTTCAGTACACGACAGGAAGATTAGAGTTTGAATCATTCAGATGCGATGACTCCTGCCCGAAAGCTTAGGACAATGACACAAAAGGTGTTCGATCGTCTTTAACACTTCTTCGTTCTTGCACAACCTACAATAATCCGTGTTAGCATTTGTGCATCTACGAGTCATCGCCCGGATACTAAAACGGCTTGTAATAGTGCTGGTAGAAGAGCAGAAGTCCTACGACTGGAAATAACTGACCAAATAGATCTATTCATTGAGTGACTCACTATCTTTTTTAAAAAAGAGTTGACACTTATCAAATCGTATGTTATCCTTCAGATATTTTTATTGGCTTTTAAAAATGTTTTTCTTGTGTCATATGATATGAATTCATTTCGAATTGTTGCAATTTATTTTTAAAATATTTTTTATTCAATTTTTTTTGTTTCAGTTATAATGCAACTATGAGTGAGTGAGTGTTTCTCAGACAAACTGCAGATACGAATTTATTTACTTATAATTTTTATTTTCTTTTTTGTAATATTTATCTGAACAAAAATTCTTAAAATGATGGTTGAAATTTTTGTGGGCTGTTGGTGATGGTGGTTGGTTTTGGTTGGTTTAGTTTGACTGGTGTTTTCTTCTGATATGTGGGGTGTTTTGTTTTGTTTTTTTGTTGTTGTATAGAAATATCAACATCATTATCATCATCATTGTATCTGTGTTACTCTATTTTACGTTTGAATATGTGTCTGTCTGTCTGTTCGTCTGTCTATCTGTCTTTACTTGTATCTGTTGTTTGGTATCTCTCTGTCTGTATGTGCTTATTGTACGAGAGTGTGTGATTATTTTACTCTTCTTGTGTGTGATATTACTCTCTATAATAGCAAATAATATTAACAAAAACAACAACAACAATAACAATAACAAATAGTAATAACAAATAACGTAGAAACGTTATCTTTAAAATTCATGAATGCTTTTGCTTATCTATTAAAAATTGCATTACTTGCAGATGCTTCTGTTGTGTTGTGTTGTGTTGTGTTGTATTCTGGTATTCTGGTGTTTTGTTGTGTTGTGTTGTGTTATAGTCTGATGTTTAAAATACAATTTCGATATAAAATTTCTACTTCAACTCAATTTTTGTTGCTTTTTTTCTTTTATTTTTGCTGTGTCTCTCTTGTTATCTATGGTCTCTCATGTTGCTATTGCTGTTGGTGTTGTTGGGTGCTGGTGATGATGATAATAATGCTGTTGTAGCTGCTCTTATTGCTATTGTTGCTGCCTGATGTTGTTGTTGTTGTTGTTGTTGTTATAATAGCTGTTTGTATTGACTAGATTGTTGTTGCTGTTATTATTATTATTATTATTGTTGCAACAACGAACGACGGACGACTGACTACTGCTTCTAAAAATGTTGGCGTTCATATGATATTTTTTTACATACATTATATAGAGATGTGTTGATATCTGTCTGTATATTTGTATGTGTATATGTGTGTGTTTTTATCATGGTTTATAAGTTTGGTAACAACAGAAAACAAACTGAATCAAAAACGTAACAAAAACAAAAAAAAAGTTTTTATAGTTTATCTCTTATTTTTCCATACACTTGCTGCCTTGTCTCCTCCTCATGTTGCTGCAACTACAGCTGAAAACAAAAATATTTTGCTTTTTTTGTTTTGTTTTCTTTGCTATCAATTCATCAGGGACGTAGGCAGATACGAGTGAGTGTATGACTATAGACGACAGACATCGTTCAAATATTAATCGTAACGAAAAAATCTTTAAAAAAATGAAATTCGAATCATTTATTAAGAGTCATAAGATAAAATAAAAGATTAATCAAATAGATTAAGACATTACTATAGGAGATATACACTCATATACATACATACGACGTATACAGTCAGAATTTGGTTTATAAAGCAAAATTTCATTTTAAATTCCATTGGAGATAATCGAAGATATTTATCTTCATTTCCAGCTAAAAATTTCAGATAAAAATGTACGTTTTCTTAATTAAACTTGACTTCGATGAAATCGTTAATTAAGTTCTTTTTTAAGTTAAAATATTTTTTAAAAACTAAATAATTTTTTTTTAATTAAAAGTTTGTTATATTACTATAGGCAGTTAAAGTAAGACCCCTTTAAAATCTGGACAGCTAAAGTATGGTACCTTAATAATCTGGACCTCAATTAAATACTACTAATAACACAAATTAATAAATTTAATTCATTCAGACATTTTATTTAACATTTATATATCGTCACCTAAAATCCAAAATGCCGTAAGCGACAAAAAATTCAAAATCGGCATTTGATTGATTACGATGTAATTATTATTGTATTATTTGCTTACGGCTTTTTGGATTTTAGGTGACGATATGTAGTTTGTTAATGAAATATTAAAGCTAATAGGTACTCAAAAGTTAGATTGAGATAAGGTAAAATGGCTTGAAGGACTATTTCTCTAACTGATTTTTCTGCTGACTTAAGAAAAGAAATCAGGTTTTTAACACCTTTTTTAGAGGTTTAGCGGTTTTAGCAAGATTAGATCCTTCAGTTAGGTTAAGAGGACGAGCAAGGTATCAAGACTGACAGTTGAAAAACTTGGAGACCATGTGTACTTGCTTTAGAACAGCCATGTGCAAAAGTAAAAATGTAGTTGTGTTAGTGAGAACAAGCAAATTACTTTCTCAGAGAGAGTAGAGTTAAAGTTTTAAAAAAATGTGCATTCGTCGCTGTTTCAGTGACAACTAAAACCAAGATCTTAAGAAACTTTTTAAATTATTGTTCTGTGACTAAAAAAAGCTGCATACATTCCCCATACATGTGCATTCCTCGCTGTCTCATTGACGACTAAAAGCAAGAGGGTAAAAATATGTGTGAATTGAACGTGAACAATTGTTTTATCAATAGCTTATGACTGCTTTAGAAAGAGAAGATAAGAAAAGAGATCAAACAGATGAAGAAGATTGGAAAGGGGAGAGAGGGAAAGAAAAATTTCCATATCAGAGCCAACTAAGGCCTTTCTCGTAAAGCTAGTAGTGAAGTAAAAAACCAGTTTAGTTGGAGCTAACTCAGTAAAGAGAGTTAAGTGTGGATAACCTCTGCTTGAAAAGGTTGTGATCGAACCTAAGTTATAACTACGATCGGGTTTGAAGATCTTTAGGAAGAAAGATCTGTTGAGTGATTGTTGTTGTTTACGAGATTGTAAACAGACGGAGTAATTAAGAATAGAAAATTGTTATTGCCTGTAAAAAGGTTACAAGCAGTGGTGCACATAACTGTGTTGAATAAAGGATTTTTAATTAAAACCAAACACAAAATTTATTTTATTTTAACTACAATCTACGAACCCATAAAAACACGTTTTTAAAAAGGTAAAACGTAACAATATCTTTTTCATCTAAAAGCTTAAATGGAATTCTTACCCCGCCCTTTTTAAAATTTTAAGTGTTATCTTTTATGGCCTCCCCTTCATTTGCCTTCTCCTCCCCTTTTTTTTACAAGTCAATTAAAAATATTCTTCATTTTCTCATTGCTAATGATACAGACTGTAAATATTACTCGATTTTACAAGAGAGAGAGAGAGAGAGAGAGAGAGAGAGTGAGAGAGATAAATAAATTGTTGATTATCATTATTTTAATGAATATTCCGTATTCGCAATCTAATGCAAGTATAGATTCTGGCTGTCTTTCTAAGGTTTTTCTAACAGCAGAGAAATAAAATTTTTTATTTTTTACCATTTTTAACGAGAATGTATTTAAAAAGTTTATCTATCTGTTGGTTTGCTATTACTTGGTTGGTTATAAATTTTTATCACTTTTGATACTTTTTTTTGCTATTTTTGTCCACAATAATAACAATATTATTGTTGTCGTTTTTTAATGACATTCTAGCTTCTTCTCTCATAATATTATGGACACTTAAAACCATTGTTTGTTATTGTTCCTGTTTTATAGTGTAAAATCGTATTTTTTTTATATTTTTTTTGTTTTTTGTGGAATGATGATAATGTTTAGACGATACTCTCTTCACTACCAAAACACCATATTATCTGTTTTTATTTTTGTTGTATTCGTAACATAATTAATCATTTGATATCTTATTTAGAATTTTTTTGTTATTTTTTTTTGTGGAATTTAAAGAAATTTCTTTTAAGAATGTATGCATGATAAAACATCATTTATTTTGAAATATTTTAAGACGATAAGAATGAAATGAAAAGAGATTTAGATTTTGTTCGAAAAAATAGATAAAATGTGTTTTAGAAAATAGAAATTCAAGAATTTTTTTAAGTAAACTTGGAAAGCAATTGCTTACAGTCTTGTTTCAAGGAGGGAATTTCGATAATTCCAGCGTAGTAACTTTGAATGCAACCCTGCTAGCGTTAGCAGTTATCTATTGTTAGACTGCTAACGAAATTTGAGCAAACTACGTCTATTAGTTTGTTTATGACAGCCATTGAAATAAAAAATATTCATAATTTAAACGAAAAGGGAGAAGAGAGTAAGTTTTATTTAAGACTACTAAAACCCGACAGGCTTCGACATTATTATCTTAACTCTTATCATTGTTATAATTTTTTACTCTTTTTTCTTATTTTATCTTCCGATGCAAATCCAAAAATTTAAGGCAGCCTACAGTATCTTTCAAAAAGACAGCGTAGATTCTACTTTGAGGCTGTATACAGACTTCAAACAAACATACATTCATGTTTATTAAAAAGACATGTGAATAGATAGCTTTTACTCGATGTGCTTTGTGTAATACCCGCTTTTTGATTGATATGAATAGATAACGAAGCTCTGATTGTTGTTCTCCACATATAAATAATTTCTTTAGTATTAATGGAAGTTACTATGTCCTCGTATTTAATTTCATTCAGCTATTGACTGATAATCTGTATTTTCCACAACAACCAAAATTAGAAACTTCTATCCCACGCCCACTTATCCAATTCCACCCATTTTTTGGCTGATGATTTGTATTCACTAAGAAAACACTTGGACTAAATTCAGAAAATTACACTTTACCTCAAGATGTACAAAAATTAATATTAAGTTTGTATGCGGGGCTACCACGCTAACTTGTACAATTCCACGTATTTTTAGATGTTGACTCTAAAGTTATTTAGAGCAAATATAGAAACAATCCCTTTAATCGTTTTCAAGATAAGCAAAAGTCAATATTTAGTTTGTATGGGAGGTACTACGCCTACCTGTTCATTTTCGCCCATTTTTTGACTGATAATAAGTAGTAACTTCGACAACATTTCGATTAAATTTATTTATTTCTTACAATTTAACCCCTCTCAGGATATGCAGAAATCAATATTTAGTTTGTATGAAAGCTACCACGTCCACTTGTCCAATTCCATCCACTGACAGGATTTGTGTTGGCTATAAAGTCATTCAGATCAAATTCAGAAACATATGCTTTAACCTCTCTCAAAATATATAAAAGTCAATATTTAGTTTGTATAGAGGGTACCACGTCCACTTGTGACTGATGATTCGTATTGACTATAAACCTACTTGGACAAAATATTGTGACTCTTACTGTTACCATGTTGAAGATATAGAATGTTAGAATGTTTGAAATGTATATAGCCTATAGCTCCTTCCGACATACAGAGACATACTGTAAAAATTTCAATAAAATCGGTTCAGCCGTTTAGCTATACATAAGACACAAACATATATACGCACATACTAACTGAAATTGCTTTTTATACATAAGATTATTTGAATTATGGGAACAGTGATACGCTTGAATGGTTACCCACAACAACCAATTTTACTGTTTAAAATTGAGTCGCGTTGTGGTTGTACCAGCCAAACGTTCAATTCGCCTAGAAAAGGTCGTCAGGCTAAAAATAGCTCATAAAGTAATACTGAAATCCCAAAGAATAAAAATGCTCATCACACAACGCTATGAATAAGCTATAAGCGTGGTGGGTGTCACAATTGCTCTTATTCGATCGTAATCGCAGCCGCGTAATCATGCAGAGAAGTGTTTGGCGTACCCGTACAAGTTTCCGCTGCAATTTGTAACTGTAATCGAAACATGGATACATTATAGTACATCTAAGACTGAAGTACAATCAAGCAGGCTAAGCATAATGTGCGTTTCATAATTTGTCAGACTCAGCAGCATGGCGGACATAGTCCCAACTAGGATTGTGCAGTTTTTGAACATCGCTGGCTGGTTATAGGCTGGCGGATTACTATCCTTTTCCTCCTCACAAGCTGATACTAGATTGGCCCTAAATGTGGTATTCAAACGGCATAATGATGCTAATTGATCTTCTGTTTCGACGTTGCCACCTGAACTAGAGTATTTCGCATTGTTTTCTTAAAAAAAATTAACACAAAAAAGTATATTGCGTTTTATAGTAAAAAAAAATTGCCTTCATAAGGTGCCCTCAAAAAAATAACGGTGTGCTAATATTACCCTGAAAAATAAATGACATCTTTAATATAATTTTTGTTTTTATTTGTTTGTGTATATAATTTAATGCTCATTTCGAACATGAAAGACTGCAACAAATTAATCGAGTGGGACAACATTTTTAATAATAAGTCTTTTAAAAGGTAACATTTTCTTATCAGAAAAGAAAGCTCCATAGGTTTGCCTATCAGCCACAGTTTTCTGAGATGCCGGTTTGTCATTCACATCGCTTAACTTGATAAGGCTAAAACGATTATCGGCTCATACTACCTTAAGTGTTTGAACGGTTTGAGAGAAAAGAGCTCATCTAGAGAAAAAAAATGTCTGTGATATCAATATAATGCACGCACGCTTACGCGTGTGGTCACTATAGTAAGAGTGCATGAATTCGGGTTACAAGCTGCTACTTCTTTTAGCATAACCTACAGATTTGGCTCCTGACGCTATTTTTTATTTTCAAAAGTGAAGATATATGGTAAGATATGATATGATAAGAGACTCGGTTCAACCAAAGAAATCAATATTAAAATATAAGCTTATTGTGATGGCCTAGAGGTGGCTTATTATTTGGAGAAAATAAAAAATAAAAAGCTGAACTAAATATTTCAGGGGTCTAATAGTTGCTTTCTATAACAAGTTCATTCCAGTTTTTTAGTTTGATATAATCACCCTTATCATGATTGGAAAGTCATAGTCGTTTTCGACATTTTTGTAATATCGGGTGTTCACACGAGTTTAAATCATTATAAAACAAAGAAATATATTTTCAAAAACAATAAAACGGGCTTTGTTGGATAGCAAATTTTATGACATTAATGTTTGAATATAATTTCACAAACTTTTCGCAGCGTATCCGGCCATATATCGCCAATAACTCTTCGAATGTTGATCACCAGGTGTTCAATTGTTTCTGGTTTATCGACGTAGACAAGTGACTTTACTTAACCCCAAAGAATATAATTCAATGGGGTTAAATCACACGACCTTGGTGGCCAATTAATTGGACCATTATGTAAAATTACTCTTTGCTCTCTGCTGTAGCTACTGTTGGAACCAAATATCTGCAATGAAGACATAAAACGCACCAAACAGTAATTTTCTGTGGATAAAATGATGTTTCGACAATAGCTTGTGGATAATCCTAACTCCAAATGTGACAATTCTGCTTATGTAGTGCTTACTAGGTGTAGTGGCTAGAGTGCATGCATAACAACACAAGTGGCCCAAGTTTGAGCACCAGCAGAAGACATGACGAAACAATTATTTGTGGTTTCGAGTGTTTAATAAAGAGACTTCCACTTCCCCTCACCTGGCGATGAAGACAATCATCGACGAATGACCAGGAGAGAGCGCCACCTACTGGGAAAAAAAATTACAATGTTAAGTAAAGACCACCACCACTTAGCATAGATCTCCACCGATACACAATCAAATGGAGGGGAACTACTGTGGATTAATCATCTACATATTTAGCTTGAAAAATCAACTTGATTACTGAAACTAAAACAAAACAATCAATGCTTTGTGGAAAGCCAATATGCTCCCCACAGGAATAGGCTTCATCGGTGAACAAAATTTTAAATGGAAATTGTGCTATAACCCATTGGTCGAACTGATGGCGATGTAAGTTTATCCATAGAGAAATATCAAAGCCAATTAAATAAAAAGCAACTATTAGCTGCTTTATTGACTCTCAAATAAAGCAGTGTTGCTAACTCAAAGTTATGACCCTTTAAAAAAACACAAGAAAGAAAAATTTTGTTCTCTGATCTAGGACAAAAATGTCGAAATACGACAACAAATACGCCACCCATTATAACATTCATTGTGAAACAATGCACAAGGTTTTTATTCGTTATTCGGTACGTTAACTTGCTCGATCATACAAGTACTGTTTATACTGCCGGCTTAGTGGATATTATGTTGATTAAGTAAAAAGTTTTTTTTTGATGAATCAAACTTTGCTCATGTTATCATTTTGCTGATTGTCAGAAAAATCAATTAAAATTTTATTTAATTTGATAAAGTTCGTCATTGAAACTCATTTTTACTTCAATCTATTATTCACCATATTTGGTATTTTTAAGTATTTTAGTTTATCTTAGATAATATAGAAATATTTCAAACTTTTTAATTTCAACACAAAAAATAGTGAAAAAGAAACTGTTAATACAACTCCGTCAATAATTTGTTAATTTGTTTTGCCATATTTGGTTATAATTTGTTTTTTTTTTCATTTTGTCGTGAATATTTATCAAGATGAATATCTTTTACAATAATTGTGTTTTTCCCTCTTTTTTATTTTTATATTTATTTTTCAAATATTTTTCTGATTCATCTTAAATAATATTGATTCTAAACAAATAAAATAAAATACAAAAAAAGAAAAACAACAGAATTTACGTCTATTGTCACATTTATTATTAAAAAAAAAACAGTTGTTGTTGCCGGCTGTTGTTGCCTTTTTACTGCGTGACCATACATGATCATATACGAACGACTATCCGAATATAATTGGTTATTGTCATGTTGCTGTCGTCTTATTTGTTATTGTCATTTTAAGCCGTTATTGTTGTTGTTGCTACTGCTGCTGCTGCTTTTGTTGTTGCTATAAAAATAATCGAAACTAATTGACATTTTGACAATTTTTTTCTCTGTTTTTTTCTTTTTTTTTTGTATTTGTAACCATAGAATAGTGACAGATCTTAAGGTTGTATTACCATCAATAAATTTTTGAATGTTTTAAAATGTGTATCGGGGAGGGAATATCAGCAACAAGTCAAGATTAACAGAAAATAAAAATAAAACGACAGCAGCAGCAACAAGAACAACAACAACAACAAAATTTTATATAAAAAGGCAGTATGTGTTCAAGAGAGAGAAAAAAAATATTTCAAATGGACTTTCAAACAAACGCATACACATAATGCTGACTGACCTATGTGGACAATTTATTTATTTATTTTTTTTTTCGAAAATCTATAGAAAATGTATTTCAATCTGGTAATTAATGACAGACATTGAGGGATATATAGCTGGTAATAGAAGAGAGATGTCTACACATTTTAATTGTAATAATAAAATGCTGTTTATAAAAATACCAGAAAATTTAGTTTAATTGCAAAGAGATACAAACTATTAATATTTAAAGCACTTTTTTTTAATAGTTAAAGCTTAGATTATAGGCTGACGAGAGGAATATTAAAGAAAATAACTTTAGGAAGTTCACTACATGATCTTCAAATATTAAAATGAAAAGAGCCGTGAGTTGTTTCTAATTAACTATATGAAAGCCTTTTTAGGCATCATATTGTTACGAAAATGACAATCGCTAAAAAAAATACTCAAACATTTGTACATTTAGAGCAGCTTTCGGCAAACTAATAATACATTTTACAATTGTGGTAGTAATAGTCCCTTACTCAGGCCACTTTGCGCTGTGTTTTTCCACTTGTTTTCACTTTACTTCTCTTCGTTAATTTTTTTTCGCTTAGTTTTTGCCTATGGGTGTGACTACGTACTTGTGAAAACAGAAGTGAAGAGCAGCTCTTTGCCGAAATCTGATTTCGGCATTATAGAATTTATTCAATTGGCTTGTTTCGAGGTTACAATCTCTCAGGCAATGCCGTATTTACTAAAGTTTATATTCGAACTAGATAGAACATTCGAAACTGTTGCTGATTTACTGTAAAAGAGCGCCATCTTCTGCTTAGGCTGTCGTTCGTAACTTAACTGTCAAAGAGTAAAGTCTAAGTGCTAAGGCGTTAGTAAAAGTAATTTGTGGTATTAAGTGGAAGTTAAATAAGTTCAACATTGTGTATAAAGTTATGTTGTTGAAATAAAAGGACCGTTTACTGATTCCATGTATTATATCTGATAGTATCTTGTATTTGATGTTAAGTAGAGTGAAAGAGTATTTACGTCTGTTCGGTAGTCCGATCAATCAATGCCTTTTACTGACACTGACTAATTATATGCCACAATTTCTAAAACTAAAAAATGTTTTAGACATTTTGCTTTGTTGTGTTGTTTGTATGGTAATAGTACGCTTCTGGTATTTCCAATTTCTCGAGACTTAGCTATCAAATTTGTCTCAAATATATTATAAATCGGAAAACGTTTATAGATAATCCAATAAGAATAGAGTCCTTGTAATCCAAAATAATTTTTTAACGTTATTACCTAATTTTCGAGCCTAAGTTGTTTTTATATCTTGAGAGTCAATTCCGATAACGTCCAAAGTCATTAATTAACTCATTGCCATAGAGATATGAGAATATTTTCTTTTTAACGAAAAATAACGTTTTTATCGAACGATTTGAAGACGCTTTTTTTTGCAGTATGAAAATAAATTTCGCTGCAGATTTTCAAATGAATCCAAAAATACTTTCTTCTGAATTTTAAAGGTACAATTTCGGTTGAAATTGCCAACTAGAATTATTTAAGTTCGTGTATCAATAAATATAGGCATTTAAAGAGCGTGCTTAATACATCTGTCGAAATCAAGTCAGTATTAACCCTTTAGTACCCAAATTATTTTTCTGGATTAAAAAATTTTTTTTTCAACAATTTTTCCACTTCAAATGACTATGATAGCTGCTCAAAGCATCAGCATATGTTGCAAATACAACAAAACTAATTTTTAAACGTCCCCGAATTTAACAAAATACCTAAAGAAAGCAAAATAGATTTTGAAAGCGAATATTTTACATTATCGCACTATTATGACATACGATATAATGGTATTAACGAATACCCTTTTATCTAAAAAATTCTTTCTTTCTTTCCTTTCTTTTTGTTCGCTTTTTTTTAAATAGAAAAATGTCACTTTTTATGAATATTTTTTAAAATCTATTATGAAGACTTAATTATGGGCGTTTTAGTTCTTAGTTTCCCTCTTTTGCTCACTTTTCCGTTTCATTCATGAGATTATACTTTTTTTCAACAAATCATCTTCATATCTTTCTAATCACCACGGAAATGAGTTTGAAGTTGGGCTGGTAAAACAGATCAATGTAGAGAAGAAAAAAAGGGGTGACATAAAACCCTTGTCACTTAATAAATGAATTAAAACAAAATTGACACCGTAAGCGAGTGAGCGAATGAGTGGAACACACAACAACTTTTCTTTATTGAAAACTTCTCAGCACCAGCATGTGGCAGAAACCCAGTCAATCAGTCAGTTGCTCAGAGGGTGGTCGGTCAAACACATTGATGGCATTTAAACAGATAACATTTTATTTTTAATATTTTTTTATTTGAAAAGTGAAAAAGAGAAAAACACTATAAAATGGCATGTGATGATAATAATGACGACAACTAAACATAAAAACATAAAAAAAAACAAAATTCTACAACAACAGCAACAAAAAATAATGCACAAATTAGCAATTACAAAAAAAAGAACGAGAGGTGTTATGACAGCACCCGGGTAAATGGAAGCTACTTTTTCGCTATAATGTTTCTTGTGTTCTAAAAGCAATAAAGGCATATTTAAATTTATTTTGTAGCACGTTAGTGAAGCAACTACTTGAGGCAAATTACGAGATTCGTTAAAAAAATGGATTTTTTCAAATTTTTTTTCAATATCTAAGCTGTAGGTTTTAAGGTATTACCCTATTAGAAAGGGTAGGCCAACGAAAACGCACGATGATAATTGTAAATAAAATAAAAAGTTTTCATAGAATTATTTTAATATTTTGTATTATGATGGAAGGATCTACGACAACTATGTGTGAAACAAAATATCGGCCTAATTCTCACCACGGCTTTGGTGGCATATCTCTATCCGTCGGTCCCTATTTTCAATGACTCTGATAATCACGAAATGTATTTTGATTTGAACGCCCATTTCCGTAAAAGGTTTCAACAATCTTAACGCGCTGCTCAATTCTGTACCTCACCATGGTTGAATTTGTCAAACACTGAAACAAAGAAATATTATATTAAGTTGGGCAAAAAATTTGACGTTAAGATGCGACTCACAATTAACACCGTGCATTATGGATGGACCACCTTTTAATACGAACTATTTATTCGAGACCTTGGTGATTATTTTGATAAAGCCTGGATTTTTGCCACTTTATCGTGTGTCTATAATTAGTAAAAGGATAAGACCAGTAAGTGCTGAATACGGAGAATATGCGGATTAATTGTATTATTACTTTTCACCGGAAAATCAGCCTAGAGATAACATGAATGAGAAGATGCATGAATGCTGTTATTATTATCATCGACAGGGTCAGTGAGACATAACTGGCCAACACTCCGGGCTAAGACCTGCCATTGCACAAGCTGCATTTAGTGGTAATCACTCAGAAGAAAGCTCATTCACTCCCAATCGAGTCAATATCTATGGACGGGTGACTATCCGCTAAGTTCGGAAACACCAACCGTATGAAGACATAATATATCTTTTCCAAAGCAATACATTCACGGAAAATATGCTCTGTCGTCTCCGTCTCCCGAATAGGCGACATTCCGTAAGAGGTACCGCATTGAGGTTGAAGAGGTGATATTAAGATGGTAATAATTGCCTTGCCCATGTAGCGCAGTTTCATATTAAATAGTAGGTAAGAGGTATCATCAACCACTTCCATACTTATATGATTGTTATCATATTACTTTTTACAAAAGGTGCTAAACTTCGGGGCTATATTTCTTTTTGACAATATGACCTTGTAGTGAGAGCTACCGTAACAATTTGGCTTGGTAACCGAAGAAAATATGAAGCAAAACGTAAACGTTTAGTCTGACTTGGCTATTTTTGTAGTCTTTTAAAGACTGAGCCCTTAAGGTTTATTACTTCTGACGTTGAACAATATCTCAGTGAAGATGAGCCTACTGAATTGTACCGGTTCTTAAAGAACTTACAATGTATACCTGTATGAGCGGTATAGTCTGATGCCAATAAAAAATCAAGATGGTAAATCATTTGCCACAAAATGAAAATTTTCCAAAGAATACATGATGAATTTAACTTTGAAAGTTGAAAGTGAGGCGAACGATGTAATTTAGGGTGAATCAAAAACTATTTAATAGTTTATTCTCGTCTTAAAAACAATGTTACCTTTTAAAAAGATTACAATTTAGAAGTATCAGGCAATATTAGGTTGAGAGCCTTGTATATATCATTAGCTCTTAAACAACAAAAGTTAATAATAAGCAAACCCTTAAAAGTTCATATTTTGTTTATTAAATTCGCTTTGAAAAACTTCACAAAAAGTCTCGCAAAAACATGTTGGTTGCACTTTTAAATTTTAAGCCCCCTTCTGACAACACACATTCAAAAAAAAAAAAAAAATCTCACACTGTGCAAGCCATTTAATGAATGAATGAATAAAGAAATGAATAAATGAATGAATAAAATGAATGTTTGGCTTAAGATTAAAAATATTTTATTGACATTTGGAAGCCAAAAAAAGGAATACAAATGAAAACAAATTAAACTCTTTCTCACTCTCTATCATGTGCACTCGATCTCTCTTACTCTCTCTCTGTTTTACTCACACTCCATTATTGCTCTTATAAATATGGATTAACTTTATTCTTTTATTTTGGAAATTTATGAGATATGGCCAGGAACAGCAGCAGCAGCAGCAGCAGCAGCATCAACAACAAACAAACTACTACTACCAACAGAGAAAGGAAGTAAAAAAGGATTTTGCAAATGGTTTTTAACTTAAAAACTTAAAAAAGTGATAAAAAGGATTCGTTTTTTAATGTGGTTTTTCTTTCTTATCTCTCTTCAAACATTAATACACCAACAACAACACATACTCGTTTGTAAACATCGTCGTCGAAATGTTTTGTAAAGATTTTAAAAATGCCAATATAACTGAGCTGACTGTACGTCGGTCGTAACATAACTTTCCGCTCATAATAAATTTAATAATCGTTTTCATAATCAGAGAGGTTGTAAAATAGGTTTAGTGAGAGTTGGGATGGTGGCAAATAGTACGTTTATGTTTGGTTGTAGTAATAAAAGGATAAGTTTTTATCCTTTTTAATATTACTTATCGTTTATGACTTTTTATTATAATTTTTTATCATTGCATTGCTACATTTCATTAAGTTTTTAAGTATACTTTTATGCATTCAGTTGTTACATACTTACCACGGCTATCTATGGTCATGTCTTCTGTAGAATCTGAACAATCACCTGCAAACAAAAGAGAATAAAGTTAATAAGTATATATATGCCTTGATAAGGATAAAAAATTAATAAAAGAAATGGTAACATTTTATTAAATTTTATAAAATCCTTGTACCGTCAATTTCTCAATCCAATAAAGCATGGGCATGCATTTGTTAAAGCAAATCTTATTGAGAAACTGTAATCTTCTCTTTAAGTCGATTTTTCGCTCAAAAACAGCACCATAATTATACTTTAAACGCTATATTCACCAGGTTTGGCCTAATTGACGACACTTTCCTGTTTCCAAAAATAATGGTACCTTAGGAGTACAACGACGCCATACCAAAAGATGTTTATGGAAGTGCTTTGTGGATTGAAGGAGTTGGTATAAGTGAAATATTAAGTCATATAAAAGGTTAGGTTAGCTGTCAAAGGCCAAGAGACCAGAAAGGTTTATTATGGAAAGCCTTTTTTTGTGAAAAACCTGCAGGTCACAGAGCCTGGCTGACTCAACCTTACCTAGCAACCTGAGCTTGCGCCTCAGAGCACAGTGCCCAGTCAGAAAACCTATCAGAGTCCTAAGGAACTCCCTTCGCAGATTAGGGTGCTTTTTCGTCCCAAAAAAAGCAATATCAAAAGTATCCCGCTTTTATTTTTATCCATATAACGGTAGGTAGGTAATGAGTCAGTTGCTTCACGTGAGTTCCTGTATGAAGACTCCACCCCACCTATGATAAAAACCACCAGTGAGTGCCAATTCAAAGTCATGTTGTTTGTACATGATCCCACACCTTGGTTAGGTGTCGGAGATTATCTAAACTCTTACCGATCTATGGGTCACGGCACCCGGTTGAGAATGTAACTCCACACCGAGCCAGCACAGCTCTCCCGGCGAAGCTATGAAGTCTCTGAGACTCCCCACCTCCGGTCAGGTTTCGTAGCATAGATGCTAGTACAAGTGTAAGTCAAAAACGACTCCGGACTGATGGCCAAGATGAACATGAAAACACCAAACAGCAATCAGGAACACTGCAAGTAGAAACAGCATGTTGGCCAGAAGCCGGAGACGAACCAGAGTTCGAAACAGGCTGCAAACCGACCAAGCAACCAACGCCTACCGCCATGTGTCAGCGAGCTGGAAATAGGTAAAAACGGCTACTCAGTGAGCCCTAGTATTGGAAGCAACGTTTCGCCTTCTCCTATCAAACACAGCAAGCGCAAAAGCTCCCAACCTCCCAAAAGTCCGATTGTCCAGCAAACACCTACTGAAATCCCAAACGCCCCAGCATAAGTAATACCCATACTATTCAAATTCCTAATGTCAGCATAGTCCGGGCATGTAGTCAGCAAATGCCGCCAGTCTTCAGTTCGCAAACCACACTAGTAGTCCGCAGATTCAGTCTGGTCAATCCGATGCACAAAAGCATTAAAAGAGCCATGTCCTGTCAATATTAATCCCAGGCTTAAGCCTAAGCCGAAGTCTGGGTGTTCTTGTACAAACGTCACGTCCGGAATAAGCTCATATGTAGCCTTCCTATTGCCACTATTCATCCATCTTGTCTGCCATCTACGAGGCACCCCTGCAAAAGGACCTTATACCTCTCTCTACCAATGTCTAAAAGTAGGTAGGCAATGCAGAAAGGATTTGCTTGCCTTCAAATGATTTTTGTCAAGATTGTAGATCGATCGAGCATGAGTCTTTCCTAGTTCATATGCCAATTTGCATCTCTGGCTCAACGTGGACTTCTTACATTTGGCTTAACCTTTCTCGATAGCTTAATGGTGCTATCTTTCCATGACATCATACCCATTGTCGGATACTGGTTTTCAGAATAACTCGGGAGAGTTATGCTTTTAAGCGAAGCCTTTTGGTTGATTGTAGAGACTGATGAGTAGGGGTTTTCTAATCCACATGTCTCATGTGGCACCACAGTGGTCCGCCACGTATGCTCAAGTGAACTTTGTCTCAACCTTCCTAAAAAGGTTGTTTCAAATATTTGGTTAATTCAAGCATCAGATGCATCTTATAATAGTTAAAAGTCAAATCTATTCACAGGGGTGGCGCAGTATAGTGGTTAGAGCGCGAGAATAAGAGAATAAGCGAACCAGGTTCGAGCCCCTGTAGAGGACATGACGAAAAAATGCAATTGTGGTTTTAAGTGTTTCATAAAGAGGCTTCAATTTCTCTCGAGACAACTCCATCTAGAAAATAAAGAAGAAGTCCCTCTGACCTTCAAAACTTACCTCTGGCGATGAAGACAAATATCAGACGAATGATCATCACAAAGCGCCCATCACAGAGAAAAGAAAGAATCAAAACCACCACCAAGCAAGCTTACCGGCGACCAGTCCGAGACCGTTATGTGACCGAAACAGGAGGCGCCACGTGTCACTAAGCCTGACCAGAGGTGTTCTGGTGCCCCAGGGATTTAGATCTCTATCTGACTGTTAGGTAAGTGATCGAGTGACACAAAGTTCACTATGTGTTTGTTCTGGATAGACCTAAATGTTAAGAGTCGAGGAATTGACAAACTCGGATCTTATTCAAGCTCAAAACTCTTTTGTTTTCGAGTGAACGACTCCGTCAGCACGAGTTACTGTTTGTACGCTATGTAGTAAGCCAGTTGACCAAATTGTTGCGATTAAGTTCTTAAACACGGTGGTTATATTCAAATTACAAGGTAGAATATTAAATATTCGTATTTAACCAACTTAACTTTTTAAGCACGTTTTTAGGTTGCCCTGATAAGTTATTTTTTCACAAGAAAAAAGCGATATAATACAATTTCGAAAAAATGCACAACATTTTATATTTAAGCCTCGTTTTTGTATATAAATTGTTTTTAAAAACCTCCTGCTTCTAATCTACGAGCGCTTTTTTTATTCAAAAACAATTCTTATCGCATACAAACAAAATAATTAAATTTAAATTAAATTCTGTTTAGTTTAACATGGTTGGAGATTTACCTTTTTAGTTTTTCTAATTACCAAAATAATAGCAAAAACAACAACAACAACAACAAAACGAATATCCTGAAAGATACGCAAAAAAATAAATTAAAAATAGACGACACTGACGCTGTGTGTTGGCAGCAATTACTTGGTTGGTCTCAAAACTACCTGCCTGCCTGCATAATGTAAATATTTTTTTAAAGCTGGCGCGACATACAACGACAATGAAGTGAGTGTTGGTAATAGAAAAATATGAACCCGAAATGGAAATTAACAAAAAAAAAAGTCAAGAATAATAATATTAACAACAACAACAACAACAACAACAACAGTAACAAAAGTATATATACAAACATACATGAATGCAATTCTAAACCATCAGGTTGTAATATATTTTTTTGTTTTTGGTTTGGTTGCTATCTATTGTAAAATAATCAGCGAAAAAGAACAAAAAAAAAGTAAAAAAAGAATTACTTTAAAATACACACGTTTATTCATTAACTCGAAAAAACAACAACAATAACAGAAAATACACTACAAGTCATTTGAGTAAGGAAGTGTAGCATAATAGATAATATTCGAATTTATTTTTTCTTTTTAAATTTGATAATTTCTTTTAAAATTAAATAAATAATAAGAATATCAGCTGAAGTACTCAAATTCGTGCACAGTGTTATTGTTTAACTTCCTACGTTTATACACTTTTGTTTGGCAAAGCTCTGCCCTTTTTTTATCAACATGCTGGCCAAAATGTCTGAATGTAAACATTTATTTATAAGTTTGAAAAAAAACATTAACTTTAAAAATTAAAAAGTAAGACTGGAATTAAAAAAACAAAAAAGTTATTTTCTTATCATTTTACTATCAATTTTGGATACATTCATCTATAAAAATACACACACAACAGATACAAACTCACTCACAGACACAAACTCTTGCACATATGCAAGTATGCAATAACGACTATCAGTTTAACTAAAGTCAGGTTGCTTGAAAGAGTGTTTTCTTTAAGCTATAGAGTAATACGAAAGTATCGCGCTAATTTTTCTTTCCTCTAGGGAGCATATTGGCTTTCCACAAAGCATCCATTACTTTGTTTCAATCTCAGTAATCGAGTTGATTTTAAAGCTAAGTAGACAACTAATCTACTATAGTGTATGTGGTGAAGGTTTTTGCTAAGTGGTGATGGTGGTGATCCTTACTTAGCATTTTAATTTTTTTCTGATCATTCGTTTGACGTTTGTCAGCAACGTCAGAGGTAAGATGGAAGGTCAGGGTGACTTCTTTGGTTGGATTTGTGTGAAGGGAGGTTGAAGTCTTTTATTAAACACTTGAAATCGCAATTATGTTTTTTTGGTCATATCCTCTGCTGGGATTCGAATCTGTGCATTTCTGTTGTTATGCGTGCGCTCCAGCTACTACACTTCGCCATCCACTACTCCCGTTAACTGTTAGCGTTTACTAAATTACTATCGAATATTGAATAAGCGTCTATTGGTAGGTAATCTTGCTAACTTCTATGGGAATTAAAAGAAGTATGTATGCCGCTTAAATATTATTTCTAACGTCAAAATCCCATCACCGAAATCAAAGAAAGGCTTGCTATATACTACAGGGGCTTTGTATAATCAATTTCAGTGGTAAGACAGTTTTTACTGAGTTTCATTGCGGTCGTTGTGGCACAAATGACACTAAATGCTAAGGTCGTTAGAGATAATAAATAGAATGTATGAAATGATGAAGAAGCAATAATAAAGTTGAAAAATAATAAAGCAGTATTCGAATTTGATTTATTGGCGGAAACATTACAATCTGACATCGCAACTGCAGCTAAATTACTATGGCCTAATATTATATCAACATGTCAGGAAGAGAGACCTAGTTCAACTTTGAAGAAGGGCATCATTGTCAAGCTACCAAGAAGTAAAGACTTGAAAGATTGCTATAACTGAAGAGGAATCACTCTGCTTGGCACCACCAATGCATACAAGATACTAGCAGTCATAATATAGGGAAGGCTTTAGCTTAGACCAACACTCTACGCATCATAATGGAACAGTCTCTAGAATGGCGTACTCTCCTGTACCTACTGTTTGTTGACTTCAAGAAAGCTTTCGATACCATATGAAAAGCATTGAGAAGAAAATGAGTACCTCAGAAAATAGTCCAAATAATAAGGGCAATGTACGAGGACGCATAACTTTCTGTTCCTCGCAACAGGAGCAAGGATGTCCTCTTTCACCTCTACTATTTTACTATTCACCATCGTACAGAATGAGATCATGAGCGAAGTCTGTTCATAGAGAAGAGGTACAACACGGAATCTTTCACAGCACGAGGACCTGGATTTTTGTCAACTCCAACATGCAGTCAAAATTAAAAGACATGGAAAGACTGGCTCGCAGTGTTGGAGATGAGGTAAATATCAAGAAAACATCGTGCTACATGGCTATTCAATTCAGAATGTATATGGCTTCTGTTATCTGAAAAATACAATAACAACAAAAGCTTAGCAAAACAAAAGCAGCATTCGGACGATTGCAGTTAGTATGGAGAAGCTCATACATATCCAGGCAAACCAAGCGCAGAATATTCAACTCATGTGTAAAGTTAATTCTGTTGTACGTCAGTGAAACCAGGCTTGTGTCTTACAACATCACGCAAAAGCTACAGGTAATCACCAACAAGTGCCTTAGAATCACATGCAAGATATTTTGGCGTAACATAATAAGTAACATAGAACTATGGAGTTTGACAAATGAAAGGCCCACTCTGAAGCATATAAGGCAAAGGAGGTGGAGATGAATCGACTATTCCATAAGGAAAAATCCCCATAGTATTACAAAGATAGCACTTGAGTGGAATCCTCAAAGATCAAGGAACCGCGGTGGGCCAAGAAACACCTGACAATTATCCAAGAACTAAGCAAAACAATCTAACACGGTAAGAGGTAAAGACAACTCCAACAAACCATGTAGGATAGAAATGCTTTGAGGAAGTTCTATGTTTCTAAGTGGACTAGAGATGAGTCAAGTACCTAAAACTGAGGGCATTTCAAATGAGCTGCTAAATATTTGGATACGCAAAAGTTGTTTGCTATTTTTCGTCCTCTAACATAAGAGCAACCATTTGGTTACTTTTAATAAATAAAAGAATTTTTTAGTAAGCGCTGCTGAGTGTTTTTCAATGGTTTTGCTCATTTCGAACGAGTATTTTGCAGCGTTTTGTAACTATCTATGCTCTATTAGGCACATCTGTGGGTTTCACTCGGAAGATTAAACTGGTATTACAATACATCTTGCAGAAGAGTGGACTATATTTCAAATTGACGAGAGGATGCTAAACACATTTGAAGAAAGTCCTGAGGATGATTTTTGGATCAATGTATTTTGAAGGTGAATGGAAAATACGCTACAATCACGAGCTGTATTTCTTCTACAAAAAGGAGTCAGTTTCTAGAGAATAAAGGTGCAAAGGTTGCCATATGTGTGGAATTGTTTTCCTAAATAAGCCAGAGGGATTCAGGGGAAGAGTCCGTAATAAATGACTGCGTCAAGTTTTGAGGGAACATAGCCTAGATGTCTGCAAGAAAATTCTTGTTGGAGCCAGATGCTCAGAAACAGTTTATTTGTGTAAACGTGAAAGCAAGGGAGATTATTGTCACAGTATTTCGGGCCGCACACGGAAAATCATTGTCATTGATTAATTTTTTTAACTTAAATCAATTTTGGAAATCTTGACAATATTGTTTATTTGAAGAGAATAAAAAATCGAAGGTCCTTAAAAATTTTTTATTTTTTTTTTCAAAAAAGCACGCAATTCTCACTCTGTAATGATTTTACACAATTACTATAAAAAAATATTGTTGTATTCCATTAAGTGTATAAAATCATTCTTTTAGAACACTGTTAAACAACCAACTACCATTTAAAATATTATACTTATGCACACAAGTGTGTGTGTGTGTGTGTATTTGTTTAAATGTAAAAGGCCATCATCATCATAATATTCATACTTTTTTTCAGTGTGTTTTTACTGTTGCTGTTGGTTATTGTTATTGTTGTTATTGTTGTTATTGTTGTTATTGTTGCTGTTATGATATCTAAAATCTAAAAACAAACCGAGAAAAATATAATAAAAAAGGAATTCTGCGGATTGTTGTTATTATTGTTATTATAATTCCTTGAAGTGGTCATATCAGTAAAATATAATCATCAAAAAACCAAACATACAAGCACACATATACTCGGTTACACACACAACAGACAAATGGAGTGATGGCTAAACGGGCAAATGGACACGAGAGTTTTATTTTTATTTCAATTTTGTTTTTGTATTTTATTTTTAAGCAATCACATATGAATGACTTTTTTTTACAAGTACTTGCTCCAAGACGTTTACTCCCCACTCTCTCTCTCTCTCTCTTAAACACACACTGTCTTACACACCCTTTACATATTGTGTGTGTGTGGCTGTGTGGCGTGGTGTTAAGTAACAAAAAGAGAGTGAGAGAATAAGAAAAAAAAAAGAAACATTAACAGAAACTTAAAATGCAACCAGAGATATGACTTTGTTGCTGCTGCTGTCGTTATTGTTGTTGATAAAAATCCAGCAACAGTAACAACAATTGAAATAAAATATTTTTAAAAATTAAACGAAAAATTTAAATCGTCTGGAATTGTGATAATGAAGCCGTCGCTGTAGCCGGTGATGATGACGACGATGATGATGTTTATCAAGAGTTTTTTCCTTTCATTGTGATAATTTTAATTTCTGTATTGTTGTTGTTTTTGCATTGTAAACAATCAAACAGCTTGAAGGCATTTGTCAAACTTTGTTCATAAAAACCGTACATTACTTGCTTTGTTAGACTAATGGCGTTTTTCTTTACTGGCAAAAAATGTGGTATTTTTTTGTTCTTTGCCCTTTTTTTATTCTAAGGGTAGGCTAATGAAGAGTATTGTGTACTTTGCTCTCATAATATTTTGAAATGTTGCTCATTGTGCTTTAAAACAATGGCAGGGCGAAAATGGTGCCCAAAAAAAAGTTCGTTTTTTGTCTATTTCTAATAAATACTATTGACACACTTTTATATGTAAATGAAATTTTGATAGTTTATATTGATTAGAAATTTCTCACGCCCCGCGAAAGTTCCACAGTATAATTATCGGCTGATTTATTTAGAGGTTTATAACTTTGAGTTGGCAACACTGCTTCATTTGACAATCGATTTAACTGCTGATAGTTGCTTTTTGTTCGGTTTGGATTGACATTTCATTATGGATAGACTTACACCACTGACAATTCGGTCAAAAGGGCTGAAACTCATATTGATATTGAAATTGAATTTCTATTCAAAATATTATTCTCTAATGAAGGCATTTTTTGTAAAATGCATTTGGAGTGAGAATAATCTACTAGCTTTTGTCAAAACTGCATTACATCCATAGAAAATTACTGTTCTGTGCTCTTTATGAGCTGGCGGATACATTGGTTTTTATGTCTTCAAAAACAATGGTAGTCAGAATGTTACTGTTAATGGTAAACGTTAAAAGGACATGGTTAGACATTTTTCGTACTTCAATTAGTTGGTATTTTTCTTGCTGAAAACGCGTGATGCAATTGATTCACTCAAAAACACTTTTGATGAAAGAGTAATTTCACGTAATGGTCCAATTAATTGCCTACAAATATCATGTGATTTCACTTCAGTGGATATTTTCTTTGGGGTTATGTAAGACAATTGAAAAATACAGCCGCATATTCTGCGAACATCTTGTGAAAATTGATGTTTCAGAATGCGCCTCGTATACGCCAGCCGTGGCGGCCACATGGCTGAAATCATATTTCAACATGAATTTCATGAAATTTTCTATACAACAAAGCCCGTTTAATTGATATTAGAAATATATTTCATTGTTTTTTATGATTTAAGCTTGGGTATATGATACACGGTTTATAAGATGTCCAGATGTTAATTATTAATTTCTTTAATTTCAGCAGATGTTAAAGTTGCCAATTGTAACACTCTTGCAGATTGTATTACAAATTAAATTTTTTTTTACGAAATTTCAGCTCAGTTATACAAGGTGGCGCCAAATGTCACTGTGCTTTGATATTTATGATGTATATTGTATATAGAGAATTTAGTTGTCAATCAAACCAGTCAGTCTCTTGTTTTAATGCAGCGTGTATTATGACATTACTTTTGCGCTACCTTGTATATAAATACACAATGAAGAAAGACTAACTTTTGGTTGAGTTTATGCCTTGAACGGAGGTTTTTTTTAAATATATTGAAGGAGACACCGTTACTAATAATATTTCTTGGTAAAAAGTAACAGCAACATACTTCCTTAGGCCTTTAATACATACAAGTTGTGGGTTCCCACATGTTAAATTTATTTACGTATTTGCCGACTGGTTTATCTGAAAGCAAGTGTTCATCAATGTGCAGCCAAGATTCTGTGACTTGATACGATTTGTGGTCAAGTTCTAAAACTATATTTAACATACCATAGCTAGATTAATGAACAAGTTATACCGACAGACATTTTGTGGCAGCGCCAACATAGACTAGAGCTGTTGCGCTTATGTATCTGGTGGGCCATCTATCGGCTTAAATTTGAACCAGCAGTTATTTTGAATCTGGCAATACTTATGTCATTCCATTCTGTCACAAAATTCAGTATATTATATCCACTGAACGAAATGAATCGATTTATCCTTGAGCAACGTTGGGATTAATTGGAAATTTATTTCAAAAACAAAGACAATTGGTCGGAAATTGCACGAAATGTCGTACAAAATTTGGTCGCAGAGAAGGACCAACAGTGCTCGGTATACGCAAGTTTATTGTTGATGCGCCCAGACGTAAGCGTGCTCGTACAGTGGGTATATCCGAAAAAATCTAAGCTGTGGCTAAGAGTGTGCGTAAGAATCCATCGACATCAAATCGTCATCGTTCTTATGAATTGAATATTTCACACACCAGTTGACGTCGAATTTTTCGAAAAGATCTCGGTATGACGCCCTACAAAGTTCAATTGGTTCAAGAGTTGAAGCCTGAAGCATGACCACCCGCTTCATTTTTGCTTCGCTATATGGGCCAACGAGAACTGCGTGATGTCGATTTTGCCAAAAGATGATTTTTTCGAAGTTCATTTTAATTTTGGTGGGTACGTTAATAAGCAAAATTGCTGTATTTGTGGCTCAGAAAACCGAAATGTGATCTTACAGAAACCAATGCACCCACTACGAGTGACTGTTTGGTTCGGCTTGTGGAGCGGAGGCCTCATTGGCCATGTTTTTTTGGAAATAAAAACGTCGCAACCATTACAATGGAGACAACTTTCGCACTATAATAATTATTGTTGTCATCCTTGTCTTCTGATTTCGTTTTGAAGAAAAAGTTATTCTGATAATAAAAAGTGCACATTTTGATAGTATGAGAACAGCACTTCAAAAATAGTACCTTTTTAAAAGACAACATTATTAATTTTTATTAACTTTTTGTTTTAATATGCTCATGACCTAAACTGGATATGAAAAAAAAGTTGATTAAAAAAATTCAATGGCGTTTTTCCTACTACAGTGCAAAGTTTGATGCTACTAAAGGATTTATTTAAAAATCGAAAAAATCTATAAATTCATAAGTCTGCGGTTGGTTATGGTTTTTCACAGTTTTCATTACAGCTGCGGTGAAAAAATCGAGCCATAATTCTTCAATTTGTCCCATAAGTTTTTATAAAAAAAAAGCAACAAAACAATTATGGGAGTAATTTTACTCTAGTAAAGATCACATTTTCCTTTAACAGTTCTAGAAGGCAGTTATTTTTTCAAAGCGTATAAGAATAGGGTACTACGCGCTCCATAGGCCAAAAATAAAAAAATAAAAATAAAAATTTTTCCATCAAATATGACATCAGTATTTTCATATAGAAGAAGCTTTATGTAGGTATATTAGTTTTTGTTTCATTTCCACCGTTCCCGCTAAAAATATCCTCAAAAGAGACAGCAGATTATTAGTTGCTGCTTGCAGTGTAAAAAGGTCGATAGTAAAGTACAATCTAATTAATTTTAAAACCCTAGAAATCTGTTTCGTATTAATTTGAACCAAATTATTCTAGAAGAAGGAGTTGTTTCCTTTTCTTTGTTGAATATTTAAAAAATAGTTTATTTTCCCCGTGCTAGTTTTATATTTACCATATAGGGTGGGCTATTTACAAGTTTGAATTTAAAAATATAATAAAACAAAAACGGTTTGAAATTTGTCCAAATTTATTTTGTTGTTGTGAAGTACAACTGTTCCGGTTAGAAATGAAATATTATTTCATTCCTATGGATGCCGAGTCTGGCCTCACAGTACCGTATTCGATCGGATCAATTTTCTGGAACTTTTTCGAGTGTAGGAGGTCGTATCTCGGCAATGACATCACGAATGTTGGCCTTCAAATGCTCAATTGTCTCTGGTTTGTCTTGGCGGTCAACTGAACGGCCATCAAATGTTTTGACGCAATAAATCGATTGTGGCATGAGATGTGTGGCAAGTTGCACCATTCTGTTGAAACCAAGCGTTGTTTGCATCAATACCATGAAGAGCGGGCACAAAAAAATCGGTTATCATGGTGTGATAGGTGCCTCCATTGACCGTTATGGTTGCGCTGTTCTCATTTTCAAAGAAATATATGCCAATGATGTCTCCGCTTCGCAAGCCGCACCAAACAGTCACTAATATAGGGTGCATTGGCTTCTGTAAGACCACGTTTGTGTTTTCTGAGCACCAAATACGGAAATTTAGCTTGTAACGAGTAACATACCCACCAAGATGAAAATGAGCTTTTTTATCTTTTTTGTTTTGGAAATAAATTTCCAATAAGTCCCACCATTGCTCAAACGTAAATCGATTCATTTCGTTCAGTGGAGATAATATACCGAATTTTGTGACAGAATAGAATGACATAAGTATTGCCAGATCGAAATCACTGCCGGTTCAAATTTAAGCCGATAGATGGCACACCCTATATTTAAGCTTTTACTTGTGTTTCCGCATGATTCCGCAAATCGGTTTTTATTATTATTATTCTAACTTCTAAGTAACGCTATGCTACAAAATAGAATGAATGAAGTCGAAATACTGCAAAGTGATATATAATTGTTTCTTATAGAAACCAACGAGTTTAACCAAAAGCAGTTTTTGATATTTTCCGAACACCTCCAAAATCCTGATTTACGTGTAAAAAAACTAGGCTTTTTAACCTTCATGTAATTACTTGAATATTAAGCGATTTTATGTTTCTCATTAAATATAGAAAGAAGACGAACAGACCTTTGTAAAGGTATAGAGTGTATTTAGGTAACCTTTAGGGAAATCTATGTCTATTTCACAAACAAACATAATTTTTCTTATGAATTTTTTTGCACATTTTTAAGTTTAGAGAATATAACAACCGAACTATTTATGAATTAATTGAAGAAGTAAATTTGCTTATGAATAAAATGCGGCTTAATTTGTAGAAATCTGTTAGCAATTGGCGGGTTCATTAGGCTTTTGAATAAGCAAGTCATGCAAACAGGAAAGATTAATTTTATTGTTATCAGTTTATGATTTTCTAATTCGATTGTCTTTTAACATTTTATAACATTTTTAAATTTATTTTTAATATTTTATCACACTGATTGCGTGAATTATTTTGTCACGTTTTTACTTGCAAGGAGAAGAAGTGGACATTATGGCGGTATATTTAGTTATCAACCACACCCACTCAACACTCAACAGTGATCAAAGCTTTATATTCAGATCCTAACGGAAGTATTTTTAGCCGCCAATTCTATATAAGTGTGCGCTCGGCTTCGACTGATTATAAATTATGATTATTTTTCTTTGTTGTTTAAAATTTTATCACAAATTTAATGAAAATTTTAAGTTTAATAAATAAAATTGTAAACCACATTGTCAGCAAAACACAAAGTAAGTAAAATTGTTTAAAAAATTACTGAAAAGATTAATTATTTAAACTACAATACAATTAAAAGTTAAATTAAAATTATTATGAGCGAAGTGACTAACATAAGAGAATACACTCGCGATCTTTGAACACACTAGTCACTAGCTTGGCCTATAGGTAATCCTTATTCAGTATTTTTTATGTGCAACAGTCTTCGCATAAGTACATCATGCTGCAGTGTGAAGCATAAACGGGCATGACAGGCAATAACTTTTTACTTTTTTCTTTTCAAAATTATAGTTTAAAATTGTAAAGATTTTGTTTTTTTTTTTGTTTTTACGTTTAAAATATCCAATATTCAATATCTGTTTAAATCTCCAATATTTTAAAAACAAAATTATGTTAAAAAATTATCTTAAATGTAATATTTTTAATTATAAAATAAAAACTTAGTAATTACCGAACATATTTGCTGTTGGCAAACAGCTGTTTTCTTAAGAATTTTGCCCACTGCTCATAAGGATACGGTGGGCAAATTTGTTATATTTTTATATTTCTAATTTAAGCAATTTCATTAAATTATTTAATTTTAATCTTTCTCAGCTGAAATTGTATTAAAAATAACTTTAAATTTCACTTTTATCTTTTTTATAATAATTTATATATAATTTGTTGTTGTTGTTATTTTCAAAATACAATTAAACCATGTTGGTATTGTTGTTTTTGTTGTGATTGCGTTTTTAATCTTTTATTTTACATTTTTGTTTCTTTTTTTGTAAATTCTTCTTTAAAAAACGCGCGTTTTACTTTAAAATTCGCATTTTTGTATTTTACTTTCAAATCATTTTGTTATTAATTCCACGCACACACACACAAATTCTGTTCTTTGGATTATTTTTTGTTATTGTTGTTTTTATATTTTTAACAATTACAAATATTTTATTTAATGACTTTTATTTCATAATTTTTATTTATTTATTTTTCAAAAAACAACGAAATTCAATCCACTGAGAGATACCACCAAGAGACTTTTATATTGACAACGACAACGACGACTACGACTACGACAACATTAATGCGGCAACCCGTTTGTGTTGCCTGTTTCGCGTTGTGTTTTCAACTAAAAACCGAATGAACGTCAAGTAATGAAACATTTTTTTTCGTAATTTTGTTCTTGTTGTTGTTGTTGTTGTTTTTGCTTTTACTACCAGATACAAAGATACGAACGAAACGAAGCGCATGTTGATTTTATATTTCTCTTTTAGTTGTTATTGTTGTTATATGATTGTGTGATATATATGTTTGAATGTGTGCGTGTATGTGTGTGTTATTGTTGTTGTTGTTGTTATTGGATTACTTTAATACCAAACAGCTGATATTTGTGTGATAATATGAGTGAGTGAGTGTATAAAAATCGAAATCTTTATCTCTCTCAAGACATGCTGTTGATGGGTTTGCGTTGATGGCTGGTAATGGCAGTGATGTCAACGTTAAGGGAATTTAAAATTCCGTTTTTCTTTTTTATCTCTGTGATTAAAGCTTGAAAAATTGAAGAAATTTATGAGAAGAGTTAATATACTTTAACCTAAAAAGAAAATAATACCGATTTACTGAAGGATCATATGTATATATAAGATAACTTTACTATTTCTTTTTGATTATCTTTTGTATTGGCTTTATCAAAGCCTTTTATTTAAACAAAAATCATTAGCTGTTACTATAAATTAATTACACGTAATTTTGTATTCGCTGTTGCTGTTTATGACGTCCTTCCACCACTCGAATAATTTGTTGATAATGTTTCTCTAAAAATCGCATGGTATCGAAAATGTTGTCCTCCCCATGGCCGGCAGAGAGTGCAGGCAAGCGTTCTCGGCGAATCATATTAAATGAAGATGATTGAGAAACGTTTTCTGATAGCAGTTTATTTCGGCCAGTTTAACTTATTAACTTATTTTCTAACCCAATATTTTAAAAGCAATAACTTTTAAGGCAACCGAAAGTTACGTTAGATATTATTTATTGCGTGTCTGATAACTCAAGTTTTTGCCTTTTAAAGCGACTTTGAAGAACCATCATCAACACAGACAACAAGGAAAGTTTTGATAAACAGCATGTGGACTCCAAGTTGACAATTCAAATGGTTAAATAGTTTACGATCGCCCAAAAGATATCTTTACGGCAGAAATAGCCGATAAGGGATAATATTGGAGAATCATTGAATGAAAGAGCGAGAGCTGGTAGGTACATCACGTTTTGGTTGATCATTCGGAAGTTAAAATGCTATACGTGAGTGCTTTGAGTTCTATTATTGCTTGTACTAGACTTTTCGTAAGTAAAAATGAAATACTGATACATGCAAGATATTATAAACAGCTAGAACTGTGGTTGAACTTGGTTCACTCAGAAAAGGGGGTTAGGTAGGGTCAGTCAGCCAATACGAAAGACACCGTTGCACTAGTATATACTCATTTTGGAAAAAATTCTTGAGTTTGGTTATGAGCTTGGTACCGAAAATAGTTTAATTTCTGTGATAAGCCTCTTATTACTATCTCCTATCTTTATATATAGCGTGTTTTTTATAAAGTTATAAAATTTTAGGTTGGCATTAATTTTCAAGATGGCGACCGATTTAACAGCTGTTACGTGATTTATTCTCAGTTTGGTTTGAAAATTTATCATGAATAGACTCACGCCTGAACAACGCTCGCAAATAGTACAATTTTCATTTTTCATAAGTGAATTTTTTTTTCAATTTTTTCAATTTTCATAAGAGAATTTTGTGTTGCGATGAAGCGGACTTCTGGTTGAATGGCTACGTCAACAAACAAAACTGCCGCATTTGGAGTGAAGGTAATCCTCAAGTGTATGTGGAAGCACCGTTGAATCCAGAGATACTGACTGTTTGGTGCGCTTTATGGGCTGGTGGAATAATTGGTCCGTACTTTTTCAAAAACGATGGTGGCCAGAATGTTACAATCAATGGTGATTGGTATAGAGCCATGATTACTAACTTTTTCATCCCTGCATTGAATAGCCAAGATGACCAGGAGATGTGGTTTCAACAAGACGGCACAGCTCGTGCCACAATAGATTTATTGAAAGGCACGTTTGATGACCGCCTAATTTCACGTTTTGGACCTGTGAATTGATTTAACACCGCTAGACTACTTTCTGCGGGGCTATGTAAAGTCATTGGTCTATGCGGTAAAGTCACAAACGCTTGACCATTTGGAAGACAACATTCGCCGTGTTATTGCCGATATACAGCCACAAATATTGGAAAAAGTCATCGAAATTTGGAAGTCCAGATTGGACTACATCCACGCCAACCGTGGCGGTCATATGCCCGAAAACATATTTAGAATGTAAGGCCATAAGATTGTCTTTCGGATAAAGAAAATTCATGTCAATCGAATAATCCATCGTTGTTTTATTGCAACTTACAAGTTCTATACCTTTATAAAAAACACCCTATATAAAAAAAATAGTAGGATGGTGAACTATTTGGTTTAAGCTAAGAGTTCATTACAGAAATAAACGCCTATTTTGAGTAAGTGAGCTTATAGTTCGGAAGAACTAAAAAAAACTCTAAAATATGTTGAATTAAATATGCCGAATTGAAGGAGATTTTGTTAAGAAAGCAAACATTTTTTTTAAACCTAATAAACCAAACCAAATAAGTGATGGCATTAATAAACTGTTTCTTGAGTTGCTATTGAAAGCTATTGCTTGAATAAAAGCTTTTAACAATTTTTTTATAAATAAATTAATTTTGTTAAAACATTAATTATATGCTTCGCAGATTGCCGTTTAAAAGCGGAGTAGATATTATTACTCGTTTAAAATCATTACTTTTGAGTGAAACAAGAGAAAAAATGATATTTCGTATAATATCCTATGTGGACTAGTACCCGCTCCTGCTCATAATGTGTTAATTTCTAAAAAAGCGCTACTTTTTTCTAACGTTTTTTGTGTTTAATTTTGACAACATTTTTTCAATTGACTACCTCTTACTGTTGTTATTTTAAATCATATTTGAAAAGTTTGTTAGTTGAGTGGTGTATCAGTTTAGAAACTCTTGAGTAGCAGTGGAGTGCTTGCTGGTGGCAGTATCTCTGAATATTTTTAGTTTTTTTTTTAATTATAATTTTATTTTTAAACTTTCCTACAATGTGCTGTGTGTTTATACTGATAAGCTTAAAATAATCATTTAATAGAATTACTTTTTTCTTTTTGTTAATTAATGATATCTCTTCATATCCTTAACAGCCAACCAAAGTCGTCTATCAGTTAGTCACACACAGTGAAGCACTGGCACTCTTTGGTTAAAACTTTTCTCTTTTCCATAAGAGCATACAAGACAATATTCTGTTCCCATATACACTCGTAATTGTATTCATGGTAATAACAACAAAAATGAAACAAAAAGAGTAAGAGAAACCGAGAGAAGGAAAAAAGTAAAATAAACGAAAAACTGATAAAGGCACTGATAAGAAAAAAAGCAGCCCAAGTGTTAGATAACATCAATCCTCACAGACGCACACCAACACATACTCTTATACACACACTTCTGCCAACGTAAAAGCGATGAACCACAGCGTTTAAGCAAACGACCAAACAAACCGACAATCAGACAGTAGAGCCAACCATAAAATTAACAAACGTACCATTTCAATCGCATTGGTTGTATTGGTGTTAACAAACATTGAATAGCAACAGCATGGAAACCCCAACAGAACGGATATAAACTCACACATAAACACTGCTGCTCCTGTTAATCACACACAACACACACATACTCTCATTCGTTCTCATAACTTTACTTACAACTAAGCAAACGTTTGTAATTTTTTACCTTTTAACACCAAAATATGTTTTATACGTTTGTCAGTCATAACGCAAGATTTTAACATTTTTTTGTGTTTTTGAATATATTTTTTGAAGTCGATCTATACAATTCACTATTATAACAACAACAACAACAACAAATAGCGACTACTAAATAAATACATATACTCTCTTCTACATATAAATGCAGATATCGAAATCCAATACACACACACACACACACATACTCCACATTTAGTGTGCGGGAGCGCGATTTTATATTAGTGATAAGAGAATTTACTCTGTAGGCATTATGGGTGCTTTCATAAAGATTGTAGCATAGATAAGAGCATAATTTTTTTTTTTTGACTCATAGTCTTTTAGGACAAGTTTAATATACTTTGTGTTTACTGTGATGGAAGTTGTATTGGGTTACATAAATATTATTTGTGTTTTTTTTTCACTAGAAGCTGTTGATGCCCATGCACCGAGCAAAACTAAATCGATTGTGTCGAACGCTGGCGTGTTTGAAAGGTGACATTTGTGTTTACATTTTCGGTAATGGCGAGGTGTAGTGGTTAGAGCGCAGGTATACAACACAAGCGGCTCAGTTTCGAACCCCAGCAGAGGACATGACGACAAAAAAATGTAATTGCGGCTATGATTGCTTAAAAAAGAGAATTCAATCTCCCTCCAGATAAATCCATCTTAAAAAGCCTCTATAACCATCCAAGCTTACCTCTGACGACGGTAACATGCATCAGACGAATGATCAGGAGAAAACGCCACCTACTGGGAAAAAGTTTCAATGTTAAGTACAAATTAATAACAGCACTTAGCAGGGATCTTCACCACTGCACACAATCATATGGAGGCGAGCTACAGTAGATTAATCATCAACTTAGCTTGAAAATCAACTTGATTACTGAAACTGAAACATAGCAATGAAAAGCCAAAATGCTTTTAGAGGAGTGACGGAAAAAAGAAAAAAAGAAAATATAATCTCCTCAGTTCCATCACAAAGATACAGCTCGCTTTTATCTAGCAGTCACTGAAAAAATGGATTGAATTATAAATCTATTGGAGCAAGACCACATCTAAGCAGTCTGGGTATAGTGAGAGAACTAAACATCAACCACATGCCAGTTTGAAATAATTTTAAAAAGGTTGGCTACTCGATGTTTAGGGATAGACCTTACCTAAGACGCTAAAGAAGATTTAAATAAAGAAGGTAGAGCCTACTTGGGTCAAATATTGTATATCATGGCCACATTGTAATAGTGAGATAAAAAATACAGTAAAGAAGAGAATCGAAGGAAGAGAAACTGCCAAAAGAAACTAAGTTAAATACCAAATCGCTGTATGGCCTCCCCCATATCACGAAAGCTAAGACAATAGTCGTTAATGGACAGGAAATACAAAGAAAGTGGCATAGCACCACTATCTGATAGTCAGGCCGCCATTCGATCACTTACCTCTTATGAAATTGAATCAAGGCCACACTGGCCTTGGTAAAATAAGCCAGCTGGGCGGGAAAATAAAGTCAGTTTGTGCTGGGTTTCGTGTAGGAAGTAGGAATTTTGCGAAATGAAAGCACAGATGATTTTGTTAGGAAGGGAGCTTCCACTCCACTTGTGAAACCAGAATTTTTGTGTACATTGGGAAGGGGGACCTAGAAGGGCATACTGAGCGAAAGTGAGGATAATGAGAAGCGGCTACTTTTCTGAGTGAGAATAATGAGTGGCGGCCAAAAGGGTTTGAGACAATCTGAACATTTATTGCGAAATTTAAGGGGAAAAAACTTGAAACCTGCAACAGAGTGTTTAGGGACAGCTTGAGGATATTAACCGAGCTTTTAACCGCTATTGCAACTCTAAAGAAATTTGATTAAAGTGGGAATAATTTCAGATTTTTAATGCTGATGCAATGATGGGGAAATCGAGTTATCAGAGCACACACTAAGTAAAAGTGTGGCATTAATGTACTCCAGCAAGAGGTACCTGATGCCTATCAAGTATCAGTTAGGGAGTTATCACAGTTAGCACTCACCGATATCCTAAAGTTTGTCAGAACAACGAAATTGGAGGAGATATTATAAAGGAAATCCTATATCGGTAGAGGGCTGTAGATTAAAGGGCCGCAGTACTTATATACTCTTATAATAATTATTATTATATGTACTAATAGTCGTTAAAGGTGGACAAATTCTCTTGGGTTTTATTCCATATCTACAGTGTTCCGTATCAGTTAACATCAGCTGACGCTTAACAGGAAAATATCAAACGAACAACATCATGATTATAGGCTGTTGACCTTTCGTAAGCTATTTAAAAGCCTGGTTTGAGGGCAAAAAAGGTCTTATATTATATATTTGATGGGATTAGGAGGTTTGATTTATATTTCTTATAATTCAATCGCTTGAACGATGTCAATAAAAAAAATACCTTATTTGAGCGACAGAAAAGGTATTGTGGTGTTCCATCATAACAAAGCCGCCGTCAAAGCCACTTACTTTCCAAAACCTTACTGCACTCGGCTGGAAAGTTTCAATGCAGCCACCATATAGACCAAACTTGCACCATCTGACTATCATTAGTTTTGGTGTTTTTACATTTGTCATGCGTTGTTGTTAAACATTACGATGCAACTATCAATCTACCAGGAAAATGGCTAAAGGTCATAGGTTATATACTTGATTCAAATTAATTTTTAATTAAAAAAATTAAAATTTTTTTCTCTTGAGACCAGCACTCAGGGGGTAAGCCCTACTCATGCAGTACATTGTGCTGGTACTAGGAAAATAGACTGTGGGAAGGAGGATGGATAGAGTAGTGTCTATGGATGTTCGATTTAAATTTGTTCATGTCGTAAGTGGCAGGAAACACATTCGCAAGAAGATTGTTCCACAAACGAACAGTGCGCCCCAAAGAACGAATTTTCCATATAATGCGTTGTGCGATTCACTGGATAATCGACTACAAAGGGATGCGTTCTACGAGAAATATGCGTACTACGTAAAAATATATGATTACCGGGAATTAGTTCCTTAATGTCGTTAGAACACATTCCGTTATAATACCGATTGAACAATGAAACGCACACCACATGGCGACGGTGGTCTAATGAATCGATAGAGTTGGCTACCCTACCGTCATTAAAAAGAACCTTCGCCTTCTCCTGTACGCGGTCGAGAAGCTCCAAAATAGACTTTGAAATAATGGCCCATACATGAGAGTTGTATTCCAATTTGGGTCGGATATAGGTCTTGTAAATATTAAGGAGATCAGATGGAGTGCAGTAATTTTTACATCGTCTTAAATAGCCGAGGCACTTGAATGCTTCTTTCGAAATATGTACTCGTTCCAACGAACGTCACAGTGAATTCTCATGCCCAGAACGTCAAGAGCATCTGATTGTTCAATATCTACATTACCCATAGATACAGATGACAACACAACACCACGTCTGTGTGTCAGACATTGGTTCTTGCGCGCATTAAAGACGAACCTGTTTGCGCCACCCCACTCAGAGATTTTCACCAGGTCGCTTGTAACCGTGTAGTTCATATTCTGCCTTTTCGCCTCAATCTCCAAAAGGCTCGGCCTACGATCAAAAGAATATGAATGACAAATGTTGCTGTCATCTGCAAAAGAGTAGATAGGATTGGAAGTAAGAAAAAGAAAGTCGTTAAGAAATATTAGAAATAGAGTTGGAAAACGAACAGAGCCTTGCGGTACCCCTGAATTTATCCTGAAGTCGTTGGATGAGATCTCTTATAGTACGATTTCTGAGAAAGATCGGTATGAATCGAGAGAAGTGACTACCGACACAAAAAGCAGACTCTGTCAAACGCCTTGGAAATATCCAAGCCACAACTTTACTCTCACCAAACCCATGAATGGACCTATTCCACCTTTCAGAGAGTAGCGCCAGCAGATCGCCAGTAGAGCGACCCTAAATATTTCACAAGATGATGATTAATCAGACTCTCCATAACTTTGGAAAGTGTCGAACAAACTGCTATTGGGCGGTAGTTTTCAGGATATCTCGCCTCACCCTTTTTAGGGATTGGCGTTACATTAGCAATCCTCTAGCAAGATGGGAAAACACCATCGTGATAAGACGCACTGAAAAGATTAGCCAATGGACGCGCAAGCGTCGAAGAGCACAGAAGACTTATTAAAATCGAGATTTGCAAGAACCTTTTTCTCTGCACGGGCTCGAAAGCATATACTGATGCTCTTTCAAGTTCGGGCAGTGGTTGAATGCTTTCCGGCAAGTTCGAATAAAATAAATAAATTTTGAAATCCTTTAAGTTCTGGAGTTGCAAGAATTTTAATTATTTTTATTTCATAAACTAAGCGACTATTTGCTTAATTACAGTCTTCGGTAAAACAGGTTATAGCGCATAAAAAACTTTTTATTTTTAGTTTAGTACTGAATACTTTAATACCTACTTTACGACTAATTTTATACAGTCATCACAGTCGCATAATCATTTACTACCAACACCACTTTATTTTTTATTCATTTTTAGCTTATCATTCATTCATTTATTATCGCTCACGTCCATTATTTCATGCAATCACCCATATTATCCATGATGGATATGGAATATATCCAAACATTGCCAGCTAATGGAATTCTGATTATTGCGTTGTGATAACACAGTTCTGTTTAATTGTATCTGTAATCTTTACTCTCTAAAAACGTACACACACACAACGAACATACAGACGTACAGTGTGATATTTTTGTGCTGACTAACAATTTTTGTATAATTCTTTGCACATATACACTCATACACATGCACCAATACAGATACGAGAAATTTAACATTCATATAGATTTAAGATATCGCCCCACACAAAACAACAACAAAAATGTTTTATTATTTAGAGACTAGAGTAGAAAAGAGAATGAGCGAGAGAGAGATGGCAAGTTTTATTATCATCCTTTGATCAAAACTTTGTGTTTTTTTGTACAATATAAATTGTTATTGTTGTTGTTGTTGTTTTAAAAACTGATAGTAGAATATGACGGACCAACTTACCGTATGGTTGGCTGGTTGGTTGGTTGCTTGTTTGTTTGTTTGTTTGTTCGGTTGCCTCATTGCCAGCCGACAGCCTGTATGACTGACTAAATGAATGATTAACTTGAATGAGTAGTGAGTGAGTGAGCAGCAGTAAGTGAATGGGTGAATAAAAATGTAAGTGACTGTGTGCATGTGTATGAGTATGTGAGTTGGTTGGAAGTCTAAACAAAATTTCTTATCAGTTATTCGGTTTTTTCTGTTTTTTTTTTCGGTTTAATTTTACATTTCCACATAGACTTTTGTTGCTGTTGTTACAATTGTTGTTGTTGTTGTTGTTGTTGTTGTTGTTGATTTTCGTTATATTATGCCTTTAAGTAAGAAAAATAAGTTGGACTTTGTTATCGTGGCTTAAAATCTTTAGTTTGTTTTTTTTTCTTTCATTGCTTTCATTTTTTTATCTTAATCTCTTTTCTTTTTTGTTGTTATTTTTGTTATTTTTTATCATTTGGTGTATAAATATTATATTTATTGCTGCACAATGGGATGGAATGCAAAATAAATGGAGAGATCCTGAGCAGGGGGCACTCCTGTTTTACTGTTTTACTCACCTGCGCAGTTGCCAAGTTAGATAATTTATTGTCATTTTGCTGATATTGTACTCCCTCTGTTTAGGATTTTAACGTCTGGAGATCAGCGAGTGGAGTGCTGATCTACACCTCTAATCTCTTTCATAATAAGAAAGTCTGGAACACTTTAAGAGGTCATTCTGAAATGTATAGGCACACGAAGCGGCTGCGCTTACCTTAGAATGAGAATGTGGCTCAATTTGTTGGCCAATGTCCGCTTTTAGATCGTAATAGTTTTCACAAATTTGGTTCGCCATTTTCAGTGGTTTATCAGAGCTATAGACTCTTGATATCAGGTTAACAGACAGGTTCAATAGACCATCTGGCTGGTTTCCGATCTTATTTAGAGAAGTTTGCTCCTAGACGAAGCCTCTATTATAAAGACCGGTTACTCTGGACTTGATGACCAACTCTGGCCCATCGTTTCATGGGATATCACAAGGAGATTCAACAAGACTAAAACTTCTTTCTATCCTATACTACATTCCTATTGTAAATCTTAGATATACGTTTTCTTTCATTTCAGAAAATGTTTCCTGGCAGTCAACGCTTGGGAACAACTAGTAATGGATCTATTACTTGAAAATAGTTTTAGACTGCTAAACAAGCATTAGCCGAAATCCACTTTAGTCTTCTAAGCCACACGCTTCAGCTAAATATCTAAGCTTTTCGAATCGATGTGTATACTTACTCAGTTATAGGTACAGTTAACAGATATCTGTCGTAAAGAGTAAAGAATTCTGAAAAGATAATTTATAAGTCGCTTTAGGTTAAAACCTCTTCAGCCACCTATGAATTTCGAAATCACTGAGGCATTGATAGCTATCAGGGACGACTGAAGATGCGGCAATTAGGTCTAGCCTTTCTCTTGGCGGTCTATGCAGACAGGCGGTCCAAAGATAAAGGAAGGCACTGGGGCTGGCGTTTACTAAGAACAACTGATCCTTAAGTGCTCACATAAGTTAAATGACCAATGTAGTGCTTGCCAAGCTGAAGAAATTGGAATTAATCCAAATCCCATCGCATATAAAATTTTATCGAGCGTAGTCTGTGATAAAACCTAAAGTCGACAAGATATTTGGGCGACTTTAGACCTGGAAAATTCACCATCGACCAAATATTTACGTTACGCCAAAACCTTGAAAAGACCCAAGAAAAACAGATTGACACCTACCATCTATTTGTCGACTACAGGGTTGATTTTGACAGCCCTATACGTTCAAAGGTGTTTCAAGTCATGTCAGCAAATTTAATACGACTTTGCAGAATAACATTAGCTGATATGCGATCCACAGTTAAAATAGGAAAGAATATCTCAGATACAAAGACAGCCTTTCTTATTAGCTTTTTAAAATATTGCTAGAAACGGTTATACGAGACGCAGGTGCAAGTCTATCTAGCACACTTTACACCAAACAGCACATGCTACTCGCATATGCCGAATTCATGGAGATAATGGGTACAAATTGCGAGCAGTTATTAGCATGTTTAAAAAAGTCGAGAAAGAATTTGCTAAAGTGAATCTGGCATTAAACGGATATATGACGATATATATGGTATCAACGCACGACAGTGGAAGTTAAAGGAATCCTGGCACATTAGTTCCACTTTAATACATACGATTTTGCATGAACACTTAGTTGTAAAAAAAGAAAATTTGTTCTCGATGGATACCCCATAATTTATCAACCGCTCAAAAAAGGCTCATGTCGATTGGTGAGATAGTCAACGATTTTATCAACAAAAAAACAACACCATAAACAAAAAAAAAAACAACATCAGAAGACCAGTTCCATTCGGCGACTAAAGCAAACGCTCTGTGACGGCCACTTAAGTAAGTAAGTAAGTTTGATGGGGGATGTTAGAGGCCAGAGGCCTTCTTTTTTGACAGACAGTTAGCCTTCAAAGTGCTTGAATCATGCCCAATTAAGTCTAAATTCACTCCAGACTGCAATATCGAACTCTTATCTGTCTAGTTTAATAAGAGCCTTAAATGGCTTTGGCATGGAAATTGACCCTTTGTGCCTTCTTCTATTGCTGGACTGGCCACATTTTCTCGAGTGTTTGCTCTTATTTTCCACAGAATGATCATAATGGACAACACGCTCTCCAAGTCACGTGACTATTGCGTTTCCTCTAACTTAACCTTACCGAAACTTAATTTGAATTAGTCTTATCGATTGATTTTGACATGTACTGTAGATAAGCTTAGATTAGCAGTTTAATTCATTTTCTGTAGGTCTTAAAAGATATATAGAAATCTCTCCAGTAGTCCAGAGTTAAAATATTTTTCACTTTATCACTTATTTCTGAGCAAATTCAACCCACTGTGTTATGTACCCAAAATGTGGGTAGTAATTGAGAGTGAGAGAGAATATGTATTTGATTATCAACGAGCGAGAGAAAAAGAGAATAAAATGTTTGAAGTTTTACTCATTTTCATTACATTCTGTTGCTGTCATTTCCCACATTGTGTTGCGAGATTAAGACACCCGACAGCTGTGTTGCGCCTGCGTTTTAAATTGGCATTTCCGTTTTTCTGTTTTCTTCCACCTCTAATTACATGTTCGATTTTTTCTCCCCATAGTGGAAAATTATCTTAAGCTGCGTTAATAATTTTTTCTTCTTTTCATAAATTGTTATGGCATTTCATAAATGTTGTATTAGATATTTTTTTCAAATGATAACTTTTTTTGCCTGTCTTTATGTTATATTATGAGAGATAAAGATTGCTTTTTAAGACCTACTTTGTAATTTAATTTTTTCAAGTGGGAATATATTTGTTTTCAAGCTTATAAAGGATTAAAATCTGTGTGATGGTATGTTACATGTATTGTAGTGGGAAATGCTTATATAATACCAATCTTAGAAAACTTGTTTTTAGATTCTTTAATTCTTTTCTTCTAATTCTTTTAAGGATTAATAATGAATCAAGTTCATGTTTTATAATTTGTTTTATAGTAAAGCTAGCTTCAGGCAGGGTCAAGCAAATAGCAATCCTGAGGAGTAAAATGTAGATAATCAGAGAAAATAAACATTTTTGAAATTGGTGTAATGCTATAAAAACGTATCTGGTTGTTTATTTTGGGTCTCTTTTGTTAATATTTTTCTGCTTTTTTACTTTGTATTATTTGTATCTTAATGCAGCCTCCTATCATCGTCTGCAAGAAATCAAAGCCGACATATGTTTATTTACATAACTACAGTTTTAGGATAAAAATTTGTACGGCAGCTAGGGGCCGTTATAGGCTAATTTTTACTTAATTTGGCACAGTTGTAAAAAAATGTATTTGGCACTATAGCACTGAAGCTATTCATCATCATCATTTATTGCTTTAAATCTTTGAGGAGCATAGGGCCTCTGAGAAACCTCAAATACGTCGTATACGGTTCTGCATCAACCCTTTCAATTCATTTCAAGAGTGTACAGCTTGTTTCACTCCTTTCATCATGTTACCTCCGGCCTTCCTCTTTTCCTGAAACCTTGTGAAATCCAGTCGATTATGCTTCTGCAGACCTAATGTTGCAGTTTTCTGAGGGTATGGCCAATCCAAACCTATTTATGATTAGATATCATATACGAGTAGAACACTGGGCGCATTTTACATCTAAGAAAAGAGTCGGTCTTACCGATGACGGTCGGTCTTGCCGATGACGGCTTCGGTTGACAAACTTTTAAAGTTTCTGCAAAATAGCATTCGTAGTCAACCATGTCTCACAACCATAAAGCAACATAGAAATCACGTTTGATCGAAATATTCGTAATTTAGTTGAGAGAACCACCTGGTTGACCACCAGGTTTTCCCAGTTGCTCAAAAGGTATTTTAGCGTGTACATGAGCTGTTGCGCCACCGTCCGATGTAATAATACTGCCAAGATATGGAAAAGAGTCCACAGATTCAACGTGGCTATTTTTTTTATGTAAAAATTTATGGAATTGTTTGATTCTATGCTGATGGTCTTTGTCTTAACAACATTAACTCTCAGGCTATGTGTCTCTACCTGTTATACCAAATCATTGAGTTTCTGCTATATGTCACTATGCCGAACCGACAACAGACAAATGTCGTCGGCATAAATGAGATCTTCAAGGTATTCAGTAAATATTAATGGTAAGCCTCTGTTTCGCTCATCCACAGATTTCCTGAGGATGTCATCTAAGATCATTAAAATAATATTGGTGAGAGGATACAGCCTTGACGAACTCGACAGTTTGTTTTAATTGGATCAGACAGACGAACATTGTGAAGAACCCTACATTTAAAGTCGTCGTAATGGGCTCTTATCAGAGTTATTAGTTTGTTCGGTAGCCCAGTATTGTGCAGAATATTCCATACTGATGCACGACTGATACTATCCAACAGCCGTTCGAAAATCAATGAAAGACAAATGGACAGAAGTTCCACTAAAATAGGAAGAGTATTTTACTGAAGCGACTAATTGGGTCTAAAAACTGCGTCAGTAATTGATCAATTTAGGAATAAGACAATTTTTTTTAGGGTTTACATCAGATTCCGGCAAAAAGCTGCTCTTCTCTTCTGTTTTTACACATACGCACTCACATCCATAAGCAAAAAATAAACAAAGAGAAGCAAATAGAAAACAAGTGCAACACTACAGTACAAAGTAGCCAGAGTGAGAGACTTTTAACTTACTAGCACAATTGTAAAATGCATTAATATTAGCTTGCCTGACGCTGGTCTACATAAACAGATGAGCGGATATGTTCCACAATTCAAAAAAAAAAAAAAAAAACGGTGGGATATAATATAAGTTGATTTTAGATTTTGAATACCAGCAATAGGATATTATTTAGGTATAAAGCCTAGCTCACCTGTGTTAAAATTAGATCACATTCAAAAATTCACTTTAAGTCTGTTGAACTCATTTTCTAAACATTTAAGCCCAAACTGACATAGAAAATTTCTAACGAATAAATTTTAAAAACAAAAAAAAAAGAGAATGACTTAAACAAATAACCCTTTCGTTTTCCTTTTCCGTAATTATAAACAGTCAGTCAGTCAGTCATTAAAATGAAACGGTTTGTCGTTCTAAAGTCATTAACATTTAATGTAATGGACGACACGAATAAATCCATAACTAAACAAGGGCAACACTAGCCTACCTGCATATACAATACAAAAACAAAAAAGTAAATTAATAAACATAAAACAAGAGAGAGAGAGAGAGTAAATGAATAAGAAAAAGAACAACAACCAAAAAGACAAATTTACATAGACGCGCAGTTAACCCACAAATAATAACAGCGACGACGGCGGCAAACACTTGATATTCTTTTTTTTTGTTATTTTTCTGCCGCTATTCCCTGGCGCTGTTACCTTTATTGCCTTTAGTGCTATTATTGTTGTCTTTTAGTAATATATAATTTACACTTAAACAACAACTACCGGTGTTTTAAAATGTTTTTTCTTCTTTGTTGTTGTTGTTTTTCTTGTAGTTTTTAAACTGGTGTATTTAACACAACAAAAGTAACCACCACCGTTTAAACAAAAAAACAGCAGGCAACTTTACCATTAATAAACACCTTAAGTCTACATAAATGTAAATACAAACAAACTAACAGATACACACACACACACAGACACATACGTATACTTGTGCAAACACCAAAATTTACCTTAAGGCACATTAAACATTAAAAGAAAAACCCAGAGGCTTAACTAAATCGAAGTAAGAGTGCAAGTGTGTGTTTGTGTGTGTGTGTGTGTGTGTGTGTGAATGTTTGTAAACAAAGAGAGAGGCAAAGAAAGAGAAAGCAAAAGAATTTTATGTAAAGCACTGAAATAAACACAGTAGCTTTGAAAGTAAAATAACAACAAACAAATGAAATAAAAATTAACATTTTAATTTAATTTTATTTTATTTTCAGTTGAACTTAATAAGTTTCCTCTACATTTTGTTTCTTTTTTTTTGGTTTTAATAATCAGGTGTATTATGTTGTTGTCGTTGTTGTTGTTTTTTATTTTATTTACCTTAAACTCTGTAATCTTGCAATCAATCAAAATTATTTAAATTTTATTCCATCGTCTCTCACTTTTTATTATTTTTTTAAATTTTATTTCTGTCCACTTGTTCGGTCTGAATATGAATGTTGGGTATGATGATGACGATGACGATGATGAATTTTAAACTTTAGTGTTACAAAATTGCGCTTTTATAGTTACAGTATGGTGTAAAATTAAAACATTTTCAACCACCAAAGGCTTGTACCGTTTAAAGGTAGTTTTTCATAGATGAGTTCGTTTTTGCTTCACACCAATATTATTGCATTTGTTCCAAGGAACTGAATAATATTTGCCTAAAATCGTTTTGTACGCATCTTTTTTCTTTTTGAGACTTGAACTTAGGTACTGGTGCTGGTACTAGGAAAATAGGTTATCGGAAGGACGTTCGATTTAAATACACACTTTTCGTAAGTGGCAGGATATACTTTCGCGGGAAGATTGTTTCACAAACAGTGCAACTAAAGAACGAATTTTCCCTATAATGGATTGCGCGACTCACTCGACAATCCGTCAGGGATACGCTCTACGAGAAATACGAGTGCTACGTAAGAATACTATATATGATTATTAGAAATTAATTCTTCAATTTCATGAGAACACATTCCGTTATATACTGCGACGATACTCTTAATAAATAGAGTTGGCTATCGTAACTTCATTAATGAGTACCTTCGCTTTCTCCTACACGCGATCGAGAAACTCCGAAACAGACTTTGAAGCACCGGTTCATATATGAGAGTTATATTCCATTTTAAGTCGGATTCCAGCAACATTTTTTTAAAATTTCAAACTCAAGTCAATTTTAAGTCCTCTGCGCGATTAATAAGCTGGAATATGCGCAAACTTTTTGATCAAAACATATACTTTTGTATGGAGAAAAGTATCCCTAGCAGCGACTTTTTGATAAATTATTTATGAGACTTTTTTGTTGTTAGTTTAGAGTCATTTTAGACCCCTTTTCTAGTAGTATTTAATACTCACATTTTAAAATTCTGTATAATTAATTTGCGATTGCTATACAATTTGTTATTGTATTTGAAATTAAACTCTTTTTAAACATTGTCGCGAATCACTAATCACCAAAAGGTCTCGAAAAAGACTCAGCAAGGTGACTTGACGATAAACGATCTTCCAATTGCTAGCTGGCATATAGCTCTTTTACAGGGTGGGAAAATTTGATGTTAGGAAGTACATTGGCTGTCAAATGATGAAATGTCAAGAATTAAGCTGTCAACCTTTAACACTTATTTAGTAAAAAATTGGCAAATTTTAACTACAGAACGCTACACTCTTGAACAAAGAATTTGAATTGTGAAAATTTACTATAAAAATGGTGAAAATTTTACTGTATCACTTCGTAAAATTGGAGCAGCTTTTCCTCGTTCCTCAGGCTCCTTCTGAAACCGCTGTGGATAATTTAATCGCTAAATTCGAGGCTCACGGAACTGTTGCTTACAATAGATCAAAACAATACGCTCGTAGTGGCCGTAGTGATACAAACATAACCGTTGTACAGCAAAGTATTGAGAATGAGCCTGGAGCATCAACTCGTCGACGTTCGCAACAATTGGGCATCACCAGAGGAACTTTGTACAACATTTTGCATAAAGATCTTAATCTTTACGCCTATAAAGTTCAAATCGTCCAAGTATTAAAACCAGCCGACCATTATTTGCGCCGAAGGTTTGTGAATTGGCTGTTTGACAAACTGAACGAAAACAACAACAACAAAATTATCTTTAGTGATGAGGCCCATTTTCAGTTAGGCGGTTATGTAAACAAACAAAATTGTCGCATATAGGGCTCACAAAATCCACAAACAGTCCTTAAACACATATTAGCAAGCAATTCAGCCATAAATATTGCTTCTTAAGCCGGATTTGTACATGCCGGGTCATTTTATGAACTTTAGCACGGAGGCGCTGCTCGTAGAGAGCCTTTTCGCGTATAAGTACTGCTGCATTTGAAGATCTGGAAGCAAATCAATATGAGAACATTTATTATAGCGCCAATTCCTGAACGCTTCCTCTCTGGATCTGACTGCTTTAAGGTAAACGATAGAAGACGCTTCTTATATCTCAAATAACTATGACCATTATAGAAAGATCCACTGTTTGACTTTTGCCTACGGAAATCTACTGTTGTGATTGTTTTTTATGTCTATTGTGCAGTGATAGTTCTAAGTTTTCTGCACTGTTAGAAAGCGCCTGAACTTCGCTGAATGCTTTTTTAAAATCGTCATAGGGTTCTACTTGCGGTCGAGTGTAAGCTATTGCGTTATTTGTTGTTTACTTAGCTTCTTTGTTATAAATATTCATATAAAATAGGTCGTATCTGCTCGATTGCGACGGCTACAGCCTGACCCACTTTACGAAAGATTTTTCCGATATAATTCCATGGATTTTATCGACTATTTCTGGCGTGAAGACAATTTTTGACGTTATTTGTACTGTTACCATCTAAACGGAATGTAAGAAAATCGTTTTTTAGCTATTAAAATTGAGAAAGTGAACTAGGCCCCACTGTTGCAGGCGGTTTTTATGATTTGCTGAAGGCTTTTTTACGTAAAAGATAGTGTTGTAGTAGCCAAATTTTGACAGTAGACCAGTTATACTATATTGTTACGTTTTAACCGTTTTAAAACGCTTGAGTTCATTAAATTACGTTAAAATAAAATAAACACTGCTTTATTTTGTTGTTTAACAGTTTTTGTTTATTCCACTATAACTTTTATACTGTTTGTCTTAATACAACACTTAACATTCGTTTATACAACACTTTTATTTCTGCTTTATTGACAGCCAAAAGATAACTAACTACGTAGGCAAAGCAATCTACTTAAATACCTAATTGCTTACAGTTTGGAAAGTTCCGGAAATGTCTTAAATAATCTCATATCATCTATCCGTGAAATTTAAGCATGCAGGACTGTGTTACACAGAGATGATTTAATTGGCAGTGCTGCCCGATACACAAAAAAGTATGGCATTGACAAAGTGACACAAAATATACCAAAATGCTACAATTTAGGCGATTTTATTCTTGCAACAATATATTATAGTATGTGTGATCAGTTAACGTGATCATTGTTGCATTGAAGGTTATTTTTATTTACTTTAGATCTTATAAGAATGATAGGGGCCATTACAAAACTTTTTTTGTATTTATGTAATGCAAACGCTGTGGTGTGTGGCCTTTTCCTTTTTAATCTGTTGCAGACAAGTGAGTTCGGATTGGATGATTTTTTTTAAACTTTATCATTCATAGTATTCTAAAGTCCTTTGTAAAAACATAAAGATTTTTTTCAATATTTGTTTGCCCAAAACTGTATACATTATCTTCATAACTTAAAAGGTGTTTTAGTTTTGGTCAACACTATATATCTGGTATTATGATGCTCCACTGAATATCTCTCTCTCTCTTTACCGCTTTCATTAAAAATTTTCGATGTGTTCGAGCGATAAGAATTTTTTTAGTGTGTAATTATCGCCTCTGAAAAATGTGAATTCCGTTCGTTTCGCTTGTTTTATTATTTTAACGAAATTATTCGTTTGTTGTTTATTTTTTATTATTTTGTAAATGAATTAAAAAGTGGCGGTAGTTATTTCATAATGGAAGTTTTAAAAACGTAAAGACAAAAAAAACGTTGTAAAACGTTAAGCGCTACTAATTAAAGTAGAAGGGGGTTTTAAGTGATAAACTATTTAGATACAGTGAAAGTTATAAGTGTGTTAACACATAAGTTTACAAATAAGTGTGTATGTAAAACGGGTATTTATGGGAAACACATTTTTTAGATCTAAGAGCTTTACCCGTTTTCTTTTCATTGATTTGCACATGGTTATTGGCAGACTTTTAGAGCCACTAAAAATGTCTTATTTTAATGACGAATTAATTGACTATCTTTTGTCTATCTGTCTGTCTGTTTGTCTATCTGCTTTTAATAAAATGTATCCAGAAAATGTCACAACCTTTATATGAAACTCAGGACTCTAAAGAAACAGCCATACACCAACAAATATAACACAAATACGTGACATAAAGACTGACAGACAATCAATGGTTAGCGATGCGAATACGATGATGATTTTTCGATGACTTGTTAAGTGGGTGAGTAAGTGGCAACGGCGGCACTTTGCTGATTACTAACGATGACGTTGATGTTATGAACTCTGCTGCTGTTGCTGCCATTAGCCATTATGACTTTATGCAACATCGCAGACATTCATGAAGATGATGACAAAAGAATGAGAGACGACTCACAATATAACTGTTATAAAAAAACCTGTTTTGTGTAGCTGTTTTTCCCCGTTTTATAGACTTTTCCACCATAGGTGTTATGCGATGTGTTGTTTATAACACCTCACGAACATAGTTTAACTTTAAACTACAGTGACCAAGCCAGAAACTTTTTTTTAAGAAAAAAAAAAATGGTCTAAACAAGTGCTTTATACCAAATTTGAGGAAAATCAGGAGTCGATGCATGTTATCACAGTAACTTCTTTGATAAAATTCTTTCTGTGCTAACTTTGTTAAAACTCAAATGCTAACATAGATTAGTGCTAGTCTAGGTGATGATATATAGTCGGTTTTGAGCTTCAATGGCATCCTTTCATGTTTTGTTTCAATTTTTTTTTTTTATTAAAAGTCTAACAATGCACAAAAATGTCTGCTAAAATTGAACAATCATATATGCAGTGCTATGAAGGAATACATTCTTCTCATATGATTCTGTAAGATATTAAAATTTTTTACACACTTCACACCATAATTCGTTCACAATACATCCCCCTTGGATTTTAAAAGTATTTCATGTGAACAGACTAGAAGCATTTTAAAAGTGAGTTCTGCGAAGATACCATGAAGACTGCTCTGCTACGGAGACAGGCAATAGCTCAGGTGCATCAAACTAATAAAATCATTGTCAAAAGACGAATTGTTACAACTTATACTCCAAGACAAAGTCGAAGGTAGAAGAGGCGGATCGATCGAAAGAATCCATTTTCCCAAATATTCTGTTTTATCTCCCACTTTATTTCTCATATTTCTAAATGACTTTCTTCTTCTTACTTCCAATCTTATCTATTCTTTTGCAGACGATAGCAACATTTGTGATTCATATTCCTTTGATCGTAGGCCGAGGAGGCGAAATACGAATGACACACTCACAAATGACTTGGCGAAAATCTCCGAGTGGGGTCGTGCAAACAGGGTCGATTTTAATGCACGTAAGACCAAATGTTGTTTTTTGTGACACAACCGTGGTGGTGTGGTGTCATCTGTGTCAATGGGTAATGTAGATATTGAGGAATTAGATGATCTTGATGCTCTGGGCATGAGCATTCATTGTGACGTTCGTTGGAACGATCACATATTTCGAGTGTCGAAAGAAGCATTCAAGTGCCTCGGCTTTTTAAGACGGTGTAAGAATTACTTCACTCCATCTGATCTCCTTAATATTTACAAGACCTATATCCGACCTAAGTTGAAATACAATGTGGCGTGCGTTTCATTGTTCTATCGGTACTATAACGGAATGTGCTTGCACGAAATAAGGGAATTAAATCCGAAAAATCACATAGTGCACATCCCTCTGTAGTCGATTGTCCAGCGAATCGCACAACGCATTATAGGGAAAACTCGTATTTTAATCGCTCTGTCCGTTTGTGGAACAATTTTCCCGCGAAAGTCTTCGCTGCCACTTACAACATGATTAAATTCAAGTCGAAAGTCCATAAACACTACTTCCTTTTTCCTCCTTCACACAACTTATTTTCCTAGAACCAGTACAATGCACTGCATCAGTAGAGGTCATCCCTTGAGTCATAATGAAAACAATAAATAAATAAATAAGGCAGTGGACAGGAATACAACAAATGGGTAATTTTTTTGAACCGACGAGGGACTGGAACTAATTTTCAAATATTTTTTAAAAATCTATAGTGTGAATTATGATTAATTTTGTAACCACATAATCGCTTAGAAGAAAAATTTTATGGTTGTTGGGATCGAATGCAATCTAATCTTAACTTGATATGTACCTAAGTTAGATATGTTAGTTATATACAAAAATTTGGATGCATCAACGAAAACGACTGGTCCTCACCATGTTTAATAGCAACCAGGTAGAAGTTCTTTCCATAAGTTGTATAAGCGCTGGAACCAAATGTGGATCAGTTTTAACTACAAACGGGACATTGTGTCAGCATAAGCAAAAAAAAGTTAGTCTACAATATGTAAATATAAAATTGATCTGAACCAGATTCAACGAGCTCCACGTTTTTGTGGGTATGAGTCCCGTTTACTAGACTCTTCGCTCTATGCCCTGTTAAGATATGAAAAAGAAGTGCCACGTTATTTTGAAATAATGACATCTGCTATAGCATATTGCTTTACCCCATATGGTTCGAATACTTCCTGGGTAACCTAACACGCCTTGAGTTTGAAGCTCCAGGCAGAAGCTTAGGCTTACATAGTCGTGGGTAGTCTAAAATTTGACTAATTATTATTATAGTTCTAGATTCCTGTTGTTCCTATCGGGAGCATAGGGCATTAACGATACTGTTCCATCTATCAGACGCCAAACTTTCGCTGCCCATAAATCCAGTTGCTTGTGCCATGAACGATTTGGATGCCCTTTTCTGCGGCTTTTTTGTGGTGACGAGTTACTAACAATGTCTTGATTGCCTCTGCTGAGAGAGTGACCAATCCACCTTCATTTTGTCCTCTGTAGCAAAATGTCTCGACCTCTTCAATACTTTGTCGGATTCATTTCCCTATGGATTCATTTTTGGGTGTATTGATTTTGCGTCCGTATTTAGCTGCTTCCGCTGCGATATTATCCAGTTTTTCTGGCATATCGTTGTATCTATGTATATGACAGCAGACAAATGTCGTCGGCATAGTCCAGGTCCTCAAATCGGTCGCTTAGACGCTAAGTAATTCCCCTGGATTTCAATGTTATTCTGTACATTATGTTGTCAACGACAAGGCTGAAGAGCAATGGGTAGAGCGGACAACCTTAATCTCGTAAAGATATGATATATTGCATTACTTTAGAGACCTTTATATTATAGTTTCGACTAAAGCAAAAACAAAACAATCGAGGTCTAACCGGGAGTACAAGTGGTGGTTGCGGTTTAGATATGAAATTTATGCATCCAACGGTGCAGTGGAGTTAAAATAGTTCGTAACTCTTAAGTAAATAGGGGAAAGTACACCCAAACAGAGTACTATGGTACACTCAATGAGTATATTGATTTCGTGCGAACTAGGCGCAAAGGATATAAGATGAAGCGTAGCATGTATGCGCTGAAAACTTTTTCTTTGCTCAAAAGTCTTTCCTGAATAACTTAAGTAAAAGCTGTTAATATAGAGACAGTGCATCATCTTTGGTTGGAACGCTTAGGGTAACATGTACAAGCGACGATGCATTCCGAAACCTTAAGAGTGATAATAATCTGATAATTTTAAAAATGGTGTTTGATTTCAAGGGAGGCTCGGTTTGCCAATAAGAATGTTTGTTCACTTTTAAGATGTTTGTGTAGGATCTGTTAAAATGACAAGAAAACGAAAACGAAAACATTGCAACAGTTTTATTGTTAAAAAGCTCAAAATAGCGTGTAAGTAACACAAAAGCAGAAAAGCCCCTGGTCTAATACAAAGAGGGCGTTAGTTTTATTGCATTCACCTTTGTTTTCAGTTAGCAAAGTCAAAAGACAGCTGTTAAAATTTCATGAGAATCAATTGATTATTTTGTGAGTTATTGTACTAAGAGTGCAGCTATTTTTGTTATTTTCAAAACAATGGATCAAAGACAGTTTCGTGTTTCAATTCTACACTGCTTCTTGATAGAAAAAAATACCGTTCAAGCAAAGCAATGGCTTGAAAAGTGTTATGTGGACTACGCTTCAAGAGAAACTACAATAAAATGTTGGTCTGCTGACTTTAAACGCAGTGGTGGAGACATCAATGATGCCGAATGCAGTGGATGTCCAAAGGAGGCGTTAACACCAGAAAACTTCAATAGATCCACAAAATCCTTTTGAATGATCGAAAAGTGAAGTTGCTTGAGTTAGCTGACATCGTAAAGGCAAAAAAGAATGTGTTGGGTTTATATTGCATGAGCATTATGAAAAATTATGAAAAAGCTCTGTTTAAAGTAGGTGCCTCGTTTGCTCCATAACCAATCAAAACAAAACAAAGGCCAGAGTACATGAGTTGACCTTTGAATTGCTTCCACGTCTAACGTGTTCGCCAGATTTTACTCCCAGCGACTACTGGCTATTTGCAGACGTCGTCGTTCGCACTAATCAAGAGGTTATAGCTAGAACTGAGGACTATTTTGAGACAAAAGATAAATCGTTCTACAAAAGTTGTATTGAAATATTAGAATGGCGCTGGCATGATTACTTGGCTTGATGAAGGATTACTTTGACGAATAAAGTTAATTTTGAACCAAACAAAAATGTGTTTTCTCTGTTAGGCCCGGGACTTTTTAGCCCATGTATTAGATATGTAAGGTTTACATGAAATGAATATTTGTTTTGGGAAGCTATGCGCTAATAGAGTGTTTCTGGTAACCTCTAATTAGTCCAGACTATGAAAATTAAACGCATTTTAACAAAAATCAATAGGCCTTGTATACAAATTTTTTGCCTAATATTTGATTGAAAAATTGACTAAAATTTCAAGACCGATAACCCTTTTATATCAGTATTGGTCTAATATTTTTAGGCATTTAAAATTTCAGCACTAATTCGATATGAAATTACTCCTTTAAGGAGCTGCTTTAGATATTTTAAAATGTAATAATAATGATGATGATGATGACAACGATGACGTTGACGACAGTGATGATGTCGTTTAGGTGACACACAAAATCATCATCATAAGTGAGCAATTTTTGTCTGACTCTTGTCATTGTTGTTGCTCTGCTGTTGTTTTGGATTCCTTATGTATGAGAAGTATATTTGAGTTCTTATTGATCAAGTGGATAAGAGAATTTTTTTTTTATTCATATTCTCTTGTTTCCTCAGTACCAATGTCTGTGAGTATGTGTCACATAGTGGTGTGTGTGTGTATGTGGATGGATGGTGTTGCAAAAAATGTATCATATGACTCTGTTTTGTCGTTGTTTTACTTTACTTTACTTTTTTTCTTCATATTCTTGTTTAAGTGTTCGATGTGTTTCAATGATTTCTTTATATTTTCAACGATGTTTCTTTTACACTTTTTTTTTGCTTAACAAAGTTATTGGTTTTTATGGAACACAAACTCTCTCTTTTCATTCGTACCTTATCTTAACCGGAAAAAGACTTCCCATAAAAAAAAAAAAATGAGAAAATTAAACGAAGGAAGGTGCAATAAAAATTCATTTTACTTTTTTCTCGTATCACTGTATCAGAGAGTATTTCTTTTCAATTTTGTTGTTGTCTTTTTTGTCTTTTAACATATCGATTCAATGGGTATTTGGTGTTCTGAACGTTGTCGGTAGATGTTGATGTTGCATCTACTGTATAACAACTACCACTCTTTTACTACTTTTGGTTTCAAATACCACCAGGAAGCATTAATGTGTATTGATAAGTTTCCTTTACTCGCTTTCTCTGTCCCTCTTTCTTTTGTTGTTGTTGTTGTTGTTGTTGTTGTTATTGTTTTTTTTTTTAAAGATACGCTTTTTATTTCATATTCACATTTTCAAGACGCGACAATTGAGTCACTCAATTACTTGCACTTGATATCGTACAAAAAAAAAAAAAAAAAAAAAAAAAATCGAGAAAAAAGTGGCATAAAGTGAAATGATATCATTTCGTTTTTCTTTTCTTTTCTTCTCTGTTTTTTGTTTTTCTTTCATTATAAAGATTTTTTCTTTTATTTTCAATTCTGTTGCCAGTATTTTAAGTGATTTTCGAAGAGCAAAAATGATTGTTTTTATGAGAGGCTGTAGTGTTATATGAATAAACTTAAAAGGTAAATGATCGTTATTATTGATAAAATTATTTTTAAAAAAATCTTTATTATTTCGTAAAAATTATCTTAATGGTTGAGTTTTAAAAACAACACAAAAATTTTATTTTCATCAAAATGTAAAGGGATATAAGAGTGAATTGAAAAATATTGTCATATTGTCATGAAGTTAATGCATCCGGTTTAAGTTGGAATTGATAGTAAAACCGAAAAAAAAAAATTGTCTTTAATCGACTGCTAACTATTGCTAATATGTATTCGTAACCTAGAATAAAAAGTACATCAGATATGAATTCATATGTATCTTAAGTATCTTACGAAATGTTACGAAAAAGAAACCCCTGAAGAGAAAAATCCACCACATTAGGGGCTTATTGTGGGTCTTTATTGGTTTGTATTGATTACCCTTACTAATATAAGAGTACTGCCGCCTGCATGCGCAACGGAGTTGCCAGCTCGATTCTTTTAGGGATACTTTGGTTTAACATTTGAATTAACCGTACATAACTCGAAATTTGTAGCAACTACAAGAACATTCAAAATTGATAATGAAATGCTAAAGGGTTCGCCAATTAAATTTTTTTTTTTTTTTGAAAATCCTATAAAAAAACTACTGAATATTTTCTCAAATTTCTTTTATTATTTGAAAGTACAATCCCTCCGGTTAATAATAGAAAATAATTTCATTTCATACACGATCGGTCCAATTTTTAAGCACATTATCGATTGTGTGCAGCTGTATTTCACCAATGGCTTCACGAATATTGTCCTTTAGAGCGTCAATTGTCTTTGGCTTGTTGGCGTAACACTTATCTTTGACGGCACCCCACAAACAATAGTCCAACGGTGTCAAATCGCAGCTCCGAGGTGGCCAAACGACATCAGCTCTGCGGCTGATAATGCGAAAACAGGGCGCAAAACATCGAGTGTAGCTTCGGCTGTGTGGCACGTAGCGCCGTCCAGTTGAAACCATATGTTGCTAATATCCTCCTCTTCAATTTTTTGAACAAAAATTCGTTCAATATGGCCCGATAATGATCGCCATTGACTGTAACGGCCACTCCTTGCATATTTTCGAAGAAATATGGCTCAATTATGCCTCTGGACCAAAATCCGCACCAAACAGTGACTCGTCTTGGGTGTATCAGCTTTTCAATGAATGCGTGCGGGTTTTCTGTGCCCCAAATGCGACAATTTTGCTTGTCATCTGAAAAGACGAAGCGAAGTTCAAGCGTATATACAACCATATTCGTTCAGCGGAAGGATAAAACTAATTATCTGTCAAATCAGACATGAGCTAAGTGTTACCATTCACGAAATAAGCACTAATTGAAAAAAAAACGTTAGATGGCGGACCCTTTATAAAAGGTGGCGTATTTCTTTTGGTGAGTTTAGTGATCATTTGGCTGTCCATAAGCAAAGTCTGCTTAGGCGCAAATAAAAAGTGATGTAAAAGCGAATTTGCTGTATTAAGACAAAGTGCAGAAAAGTTACAGTGGAATTAATAAAAGAGAGACAAACTTTAAAACAACAATAAAAGTAGTGTTTTATTTTATTTTAACGCAATATAAACGAACTCAAACCTGTTAAAAAGGTTAAAACGTAACAATATTTTGCATACGCTACAGATCATCCATGAGTCGATTTTAACACAAACTTAATAAATATAAATATACTTGGTCGGCATTGACCATTACTATAATGTTCCCAAATTTAATCACCATTGTTAGCAGAAACGACTTTCGAAGTCGCGCGAAGCACAGTTTTAAAGTTTGATTTTAACCGTTTTAAGCCTTTTACAAAAACAGTTCAAAGTGTTGCCATTTTTCTATTAAAGCGTTGCCTTTTTTTCTTTTCAGAAACAAGCACAAAAATGATGTACAATGTACAGAATCTTTTTGACCATCAGGAAATGAAATGAAAATGTCTCCAAAAGTTTATTAACAATTTTATTTACACAAAAAGTAGGACAAAGACAACAAAATAGGCCAGTAAAGAAAACAGCATAAGAAACTGCAGAATACTACTTAATCAAAATTTATTAAAAATAGCTGTGACTCACCTTTATAAAAAACAAATTGTACTACACAAAGAAACGGACTCACCTGCAATAAAGAAAAAAATATTTACATAAATTAGTAAATTGGCGTTAAGAGGACTGTTTAAAGAGTTAATCATTCAAAATCAACTTTTCTTATATTGATTACAAAAACAAGTTTCCGTATTTTTTAGTTATTAGATGGTGTTTATGCCAATATGTTGGGCACCACAATACGCAGACGACTAAACGAACAGATGTTTGAAAACTGACCAGAAGAAAGACGCTATATAATGCTTTTTTATTACAAAAGAAAAAAAAAACGCTGTACTGAATGACGATGCTGTGAGCTAATGCCGGACCCGGAATAGAAATGTCAGAAATGCACTTCTTTCTGATCTGCTAGTCGATGAAGGCTGGATTAGGTTCAGGTGGTGACACTAAACGAGCTCAAATGTGGTACCGACTTGGACCAGATCATTAGGTCTATAGTGCTACCACATTCATAGGAAAACACACAGATGTACGCTATTAGTAGGGACTTCTTTGTTAGTAGTTCCGACTCCCTTCTGTATAGGGCAAAGTTCTGCAAACCCATCTCCTACAGTCTCGCTGGGGATGCTTAGACAGGAAAATCTCTCTCTTTCATTCCAACACGCAATTTCTGCAAAAATCGTGTGAGGGGGCACCTAGCCGGCAGGCATGGATTTTTAGTAGACAGTGCAAGGACAGAGGCTACGTAGTGAATGTTCAAATCTATTTCGTTGTTTTTGGAGTAAGATTCAACCACATTAATTATTAAGGCTATTTACCATGCCATGGAATTGATTCGGAGTGGCGGTGCTCACACAGCTATAGCTGATAGTCAATTGGCTATCATATGTCTTTCGGATGTGATTTTCAGCTCCAGGCTAGTTAGGAACTGTCGTGATTCCATCTCAATAGGGTCCCTGGGGTAATTGTGTTGCTGATGAGCTTGCTAAGGCCGACGCACTCTTTCAGGACAGCAATCTATCTACCCACGAAGGTGGGTGTATCACTGTCCTCCGTTAAGCTGTGTATTTATTAGGCAGATATAAGTATATACCTATTGGACGCTAATAGATCTTTAATTGGATCGTGGAAGGTCCTCTACTGTGTCTATCCCCGCCGGGCATTTGGTTATGGGTAGGCACACGAAAAGGCTGCACTTACCGGCGAAATATTTTTGTCGAGATAGTGGATCGATTGAGGAAAACGAGAATGTTGCCCACTTCATTTGCCAGTGTCTGTGTCTCTAGCTAGACGTAGATTGCACATACTCGACTCGCTCTTTATCTATAGTTTATCGGAGTTATCGACAATTAATATCAGGTTAGTAGCCTGGTTCATTAGACTGTCGAGACTGATTCGAGGTGAGGCCTCTGGTTGACTGTAAAGACTGCTTAATCTGGTATCACAATCGACCGCTATATATGCTTAAGTGCGTTTGATTTAACGAGACTGCCAGAAAGTGTTAGTCGTGAAATGGAATTGAATTTAATTTTTAAAGTTGACCTCTACGGAGGGATTACATAGGGGTTGCCGAGCTTAGTACTATTTCTTGTCATTTCATCCGTCCACTGCACAATTTCCGTGCACGCCTTCCCTATGCTCAGGGATCCGCAATTTCTTGGAGAATCAGGCGACATTCCTGGACAAGCTTAAACATTTGGAAGGCAGCATGGCTGTGTGATTAGATCAGTATATTTTCAGGAAATATTTCTTTATTGAATGCTGCGATAGACTAGTACGTAGTGTGCTTATTTGTTAGCTAGCGGGCAGTGGGTTCGTAATAATTATAATACCCATACCCTGTTAGTAATAATTATAATAAAATTTCTAAATATATTATAGTCTAAAAATAAATAAATATTCCGCTACTGAGCAGCCATTTAATAGCTAAAAGTATAGCCGTAACTTCCATTTGAAAACACTTCAATGATATTGTAGTCTATGTATATGACTACGTGGTGTAGTGGTTAGTAAAAACAACTCCATCTAAAAAATAAAGAAGAAGCCCCACTGAAATTCCCACATACCTCTTTTGACGATAAGAAATATCAGACGAACGATTAGGAAAACACGCCACCTACTGGGAAACAATTACAATCCTAAAGTAAAGATCATCACCAATTAGCACATATCTTCACCACTACGCAAAAATCATATTGCAGGAAGCTACAGCGGATTAATCATCTACTTAGCTTGAAAAGATCAAACTGAAACAAAAATGGATGCTTTGTGGGAAGCCAATATGAAAAAAATGTATATGATGATGCCCAAGTCATCGATATACAAGCCACAGCACGTTTTGCCATACAATTTCGAGCCATTAATACATATTTCCAGAGAATTTGGAGAGAAATATGGTTTCCCATTCCAGTAATTTTAAAGCACTAGTTGTAAAGGTTTATAGCCTTAGCATGCCCAAGGACTGTTTAGGCCAGTACTTGGCCGAGCTTAGCCTGATTGATGTAAGAGTAAGTAACTTAACATGGCGTAAAGTGCACTGGTGGATGTTCTTATAGGACACTAGTAAAAAAAATGGCAGATTGCCTCTCACCCCATTTAGTAATCCGAAGTTAACCTGATGTGAAACTGCTTCCTATATCATTGACTGTAGGTAAAATGCGTGAAGCAATTTGTGGTGGGATTAAAATGGAATTATTATTACGACTGTACTTGACGGGGAAGTTCTGATGCACTTATTGTATATTCTGACTATCATTCGTTTCGGTGCTTGCGAAACCGAAAAGCAGCTGAAATAAAGGGTCCGCCAAATAATTTTTTTTTTTTTTTTGTGAAAATGCTATAAAAAAAAGCAATTGAATATTTTCTCAAATTTTTTTTTTTATTTGTTAATAATGGAAGATAATTTCATTCAAATGGCTGCCTCGGCACGATCGGTCCAATTTCTACGCACATTATCGATTGTGTGCAGCTGTATTTTACCAATGGCTTCACGAATATTGTCCTTTAAAGCGTCAATTGTCTCTGGCTTGTTGGCGTAACACTTATCTTTTATGGCACCCCACACATAATAGTCCAACAGTGTCAAATCGCAGCTCCGAGGTGGCCTAACGACATCAGCTCTGCGGCTGATAATGCGATCTTCAAAAACAGGGCGCAAAACATCGAGTGTAGCTTCGGCTGTGTGGCACGTAGCGCCGTGCTGTTGAAACCAAATGTTGCTAATATCCTCCTCTTCAATATTTGTGAACAAAAATTCCTTCAACATGGCCCCACAACGATCGCCATTGACTGTAACGGCCACTCCTTGCTCATTTTCGAAGAAAAATGGCCCAATTATGCCTCTGGACCAAAATCCACACCAAACAGTGACTAGTCTTCGGTGTACCGGCTTTTCAGTGTATGCTTGCGGGTTTGCTGTGCCCCAAATGTGACAATTTTGCTTGTTTACATACCCGCCAAGATCAAAATGAGCTTCATCCGAAAAGATGATTTTTTTTTGGCAAAATCGGCAAAGTAATGTCTCAATATTTCCCAGCGTTGTTCAAGCATATACACAACCATATTCGTTCAACGGAGGGAAAAAACTAATTATCTGTCAAATCAGACATGAGCTAAGTGTTACCATTCACGAAATAAACACTATTTGATTTTTATTTTATTAGATGGCGGACCCTTTAGTTCGATGACTTTTTTCTAAAAGTAACGCACTTCGTTTAATATTGTTTAAATGAAATTGCCAGTATTTGTCAAGTTATTATTTAGTTTCGGTGATAGTTTTCGTAATTATTAACTATTTTTCGTAATTATTAACTATATTGGCCTATTTGTCTAATTTCAGGTGGAAAAAAAAATTATTTTAAAAATTCAAAATTTTTTTTATTAAATACTAAAGCAAATAAAATTGGTTTTAAAGAAAGATGTAACAAACTGTTATATATTAGTACCCTACAAAAAATATTCAATTGGTTTCGTAACTGAATCGCAACTGGTTTTTATTTGGAATTAAGATTAATTATTTGACTAAAATCACCAAATTGGCCAAATTCATCGTTTTCCGTTTAATCATATTTAATTTTTGATAATTTTTTATATTAAAAGAATTTTTTTTTTATTTAAAATTAAAAATAAATATATTTTTTATCTTTAATTTTTTTGTATTTCTTTAAAAAAATCATGTAAAAATTTAAATTTGGCAGTTTCGTCGAATATTGTCATTTATCACCATAAAAAAAATTTATACAAAATAATATCACCATTAAAACTTAATACAAAAATATCTAAAAAATATAAACGAATTTAAACAACACATTTGAAAAAAAAGAAAAATTTTACGAAAAAATGAAACCCTACAGATATATAAAAAGAAACAAGAGAAAAAAAAGCAGAAAAATTACTGATAAAAACTTTGCGCTTCTATACCGCAATACGGAATATTCGTACAAACGAACACGAATTTACAGTGAATTTGTATACTTTTTTCTTTAAATTTTTTGCAATTCAAGCAATCAAAAGACAGAATCTAATCAAATTCAACAATCTGTAGACGCGCTTAAATATTGTTGCTTAACACACTCACTGGTGCGCTGTTTCGTATTACAAAACCGACAAATGTATAAGCAGAGGTATAAGAGAGTGTATTTATTTAAGATATTTTTTCGTCACTCCTCTTGCGAGCATATTTGCTTTCAACAAGGTATCCGTGCTTTATTTCAGTTTCAGTAATCAAGTAGATTTTTCAAGCAGATGATTAATCTGCTGTAGCGCCTCTATTATCGTGTGTAGTGGAGAAGATCCTTGCTTATTTAGCATTGTAACTTTTTCACAGTAGGTGATGTTTTCTCCTGATCATTCACGTCTGATATTTGTCGTAGTCGCCATAGGTAAAATAGATGGATTTGTCTGAAGTGAAGTTGAAGACTTTATTAGTAGACACTCGAAGCCGCAAATTAATTTTTTTCGTCATTTCTTCTGCTGGTATTCGACTTTGTGCTGTTTGTGTTGCGTACCTGAGCTTTAACCACTATGCCAGCGCCACTACCACGCCATTTTATTTATTTTTTTTAAATCTCTATCTACCAAAACTATGGGGCATTTGATATGAGTCCAATGAGGTATATTCTCAGAAATTAGCATTTGAAATATAGCGAATACATATTCGGTTCTGCTTGATATTTCGGGGAGGTATCATACACGCATCAAAGTCCAATCAATATTGAGCAGAAGTTAGTAATTCATTAAGCGTTTAGTTAGCTAGTTACATGACCAGCTCACTGGGATGTTTAGTGAGTACTACATTGTCGTTTGGGGCAATACTGCATCATATTGATGCAACTTAAGACAAATAAATAGTGCTTAAGGATTAAATTGCTTGTAACTCTTTGCTTCTAGGAACCTCTTACTTAGTTAATTTGAAGTGTTTTTCAAATGCATTGATCAAGAACCTTTCTGTGCGAAACTACTTACTATCATTCTTAATATAACCAAGGATTGGAACACTGGAATACTCAAAGGGGACTTAGCCACTCTAGGACGGCTATTAGTTCGCTCCGAGGTTCTCAAGTATGGCATACGACGGATTTGAAACTCCTGCTTGATTTTTTTAAGGGCCATTGTAGACTGAGAGCGGAGCATCTGAAAAGGATTGCGGTAATGGATATGGATGTTTCAAGACTGTGTTTAAAGGCATCAGAGACGGTGGAACACACAACATAACATGATAAGTTTAGATGGAGATGTTTGGGAAAGATAGGGTCTCATTAGCAGACATATCAACCATTAGAGTTTTGGATCTGCTGGTGTTTATTAGAAAGGCAACAGGTCTGCTTAACAAAATGTAGACCGAAAGGGTCGTAATACATCCTAAGGTGTCCTGCAAAAGTGCCTGGTCAGAATGTTTGTTCCTTTTGTTTTTTTCTCTGCCACTCCTTTAGGGATTATATTGGCTTTTCACAAAGCATCCGTTACTTTGTTTCAGTTTCTACTGTATTTCGCCTCCATATCATTGTATTTTGTGGTGAAGGTCTTTGCTAAGTGGTGGCAGTGGTGGTGCAGATCCTTACTTAGCATTGTATTTTTTGCCCAGTAGGTGGCGTTTTCTCTTGATTATTCTTTAGATGGGTTTGGCTGAAGGGAAGTTGAAATCGCTTTCTTATACACTCGCAACCGCAATTAAGTTTTTTTCGTCATGTCTTCTGCTGAGGATTAGAACCTGGGCCTCTCCACCACTCCACCTTTGTTGGGTATGTTAATAATGATGAAAAGAGTGAAAGTTTAGAGTCGATATTGTCTTTTATACTGTTGCCAGATCGGGAAAGAAAAACATTCCAGCAACAATTTTAAAACTCAATTATCACCAACTCAAATCAAAAACAAAAAACAACATCATCATTATCGTCTTACGCTGATGATCGAAGAGACAGACAGACCGCAAAGCAGACAAAAATAGTGGAAAAAAAATTACAAAATTTTTAAAAATATTTTCATTTGCTTATCAGCGTTGATCAAAAATTACAAAAACAAAAACGACAGAAAAACGTGTAATTGTATACAATTTTTTAATATGAATTTTATTAACAATCGTCATCAGTTCGACGATCTAGACATTTGTTGGTCGTTCTTTGTTTTGCACGTGTATTTTTTTAACTTTTTTGCTTTTTTTAATTTTCTCTACAGAAGCGTTTTTCAGTTTTCTTCTTTTCATAATAAAAAAAAAATTAAAAAAACTGATACACCCACTTTAGAATTTAAATTAAATCGAATGAGTTTCGCTTTTCTGTGTTTTTTTTTTTTTTTTTTTTTTTTTTTGGATAACAGCCACTTTAGCATTCGAAAAAGATATTCGTTATCTGCTAATCTCAAGTTACAAGCTCTGTGTTCTGTTAATGTTTCTGTTGCTGTTTCTTTTGAAAATTAAAAATATTTTTAAAAATTAAATTTTAATTTCTATCTAACCGGAAACTTGGTTAAGTCCATAATGAGATAATGAATATCAAAGTTTTTAATCATTACTACTTAAAGAAATTACAAAAGTATTTTGAAATGAAAATTTAAAGAAACTTTTATTAAAAGCGAGACTTACAAAAGCTAATTTTATAAAACTAAACCAATGGGAACCATAAATCCCTTAAAAAGTTATATATAAAGGGTGGGCTAATTTGAGGTTAGGAAGTAAATTGGCTTAAAAACAATTTTTTTTTTTTTGACAAATTCAGTTTTATTCATACCAATATGGGAATTAATAATGGAATATGATGTCGGGCAAATGTCTACCTCTAGCACGTCGGCAAACGTCCGCTCTTTTCACAAAATTTCGAACCGCATTTTGCAACAAAGCTGTGTTTATCTCTTTGTTTATGCAGCACAGAATTTCATCTTTCAGAGTGTCAGTTGTTTGTGGTTTGTTCACGTAAAGCCGGTGTTTCAAAGGGCCCCAGAGAAAAATCCAGCGGCTTTAAAACACAAAAACGAGGCGGGAAAATTTCTCATATAATAACTGAATTGTTTGGCTGGCTATGTGGCTTGTGACGCCGTCCTGCTGAAACCGAAGGTCACTGATATCAACTTTAGCCAATAGTTGCCACAAAAATTGGTTTTCATGGTTTGGTAGCGCAAAGAATTCACGGTGACGGCGTTTACTTGCTCATTTTCGAAAATATACGGTCCGATGATGCCGCTTAACTCCACAAACCGCACCATACGGTCACTTTCTTTGGATGTAATGATTTTTCGAGAACTGTTTGTGGATTTTGTGAGCCCCATATGCGACAATATTGTTTGTTTACATAACCGCCGAATTGAAAATGGGCCTCAACGCTAAAGATGATTTTGTTGAAAAATTCGTTGTATTCGCTCAGTTTTTCAAACAGTAAATTTTCACAATTAAAATTCTTTCTTCAAGAGTGTAGCGTTCCATAGTTAAAATTTCTCAATTTTTTACTAAATAAGCTTGACAGCCAATTTACTTTCTAACCTCAAATTTGCCCAGCCTGTAAAATGATATATCCACGAGAAACTTCTAGTTTAATAACGGGAGTTTGCTCAAAATGCTCATCAGGTCAATATCGACGGCTCTAACTTGCTGGGCAGGGTGGGCTGTGGTATATACATAGAGGATTCTGACACTAGACTGCCTTAAAGGTTGCCCCACCTCTGTAGTGTATTTCAGGCGGAGGTCTTGGCCATACTGAAGGCTGTACAATGCTTGTTGAGTGGCTGTATTTTTTTTTCTTTTGGTTTACTCGGATAGTCAGGCTGTGACAGCGCCTACCAGAAAAGTAGTATCATTTCCCAGGTATTTCAACTTCGTTCATTTTTGTCACACTGTCTTATTAGCTACGAACACGGGGAACTTGCAGAACTTTCAGTTCTTTATAACGGCCAGCCATATGAAGTAAAACAAAGATGCTCACTAGCATCTCAGCTATACACCATCATGTTAGATGGTAGAATTAGCCAAGTCTGTTCAAAGAGAGTAGCAATACCATTTAGGCTCTTATGCAAACTTGAAGATTTGAACTATGCAGCCTTCAGCATAAGACATCAAATATGCACTTAAAACCGGAGGACTCCAAAGGATTGACTTGCAATGTTGGACTTAAGATAAATCAATAATATATCATGCTACAAGGCCAATCAGTCGACTATGAACATTGCTTCTGCCATCTAGAAACTGAAATGACTGCAAATGGCGGCGCAAGAAACTGACATAGAGAAAGTGAGTAGGTATTCAAAATGGAGAGAAAATAAAAAAAGAATTCGCGAGTAAAAAAATTATGTAAATAAATATTAACAGAAAAATTTAACATAGGAAAGTCAAAATGAAACAAGAACCATCGTGAAAACTGTATGGTTCGCAATCATGATTCAGTGGTTCATATTGCCGTGTGAACATAGCATTAGTCACTTAGCTTGTAATGATCATCATATATCGGGTGTTTTTAAGAGGTTCATAGCTGCTTTATTTGACTTTCAATAAGGATATATCATCATGAATAGACTCACGCCCGGCGTACATTCGTCGAATGGGCCCAAAACGAGATTACCGTTGTTCCCGATTTTCATAAGCGAATTTTGTTCAGCGATGAAGCGCACTTCTGGTTGAATGGCTACGTCAACAAACAACAAAACTGCCTAAAGTGTATGTGGAAACACCGTTACATCCAGAAAAACTGACTGTTTTGGTGCGTACTTTTTCAAAAACGATGGTAGCGAGAACGTTACAGTCAATGGTGATCGGTATAGAGCCATTATTACTAACTTTTTTATTCCTGAATTCAATAACCATGATGTCCAGGAGCTGTGGTTTCAACAAGACGGCGCAACATGTCACACAGCTCGTGCCACAATAGATTTATTGAAAAACACGTTTGGTGACCGACTAATTTCACGTTAAAGTCCTGTGAATTGGCCTCCAAGATCTTGTGATTTAACACCGCTAGACTACTTTCTGTGGGGCTATGTAAAGTCATTGGTCTATGTGGTAAAGCTACAAACGCTTGACTATTTGGAACACAACATTCGCCGGTTTATGGCCGATATACGGCCACAAAGGTTGGAAAAAGTCATCGAAAATTGGACGTCCAGATTGGACTACATCCGCGCCAGCCGTGGCGGTCATATGCCAGAAATCATATTTCAAATGTAATGCCACAAGATTATCTCTCGGATAAACAAAATTCATGTCAATCGAATAAGCCATCCTTTGTTTTATGGCAATTTAAAGTTCTATACCTCTATAAAAAACACCCCTTATATACTACACTTACACGCTTGCAAATTGTTGACATTTTTTAAAATCAAAATAATGGTTTTCTTCGTACAATTTGTTCACTTTTTTGCGTACATAATTGTCGTTCAGAGCGGCTAATTAAAATAACGATGGATTGCCACCAAGATTATATGATTTAACAACATTTGGTTATTTTCTTTTGGAATCAACATTCGAAAAGTTATTGGCGATATACGGCTGCATATGCTGCGAAAAGCTTGTAAAAATTGGTCTTCCAGATTGTGCCTCGTGCACTTCCGCCTTGGCGACCATATGGCCAAAATCATATTTAAACATAAATGTAATAAAATTTTCTAGCCAACAAAGACTAGTAAGAAGTGTTTTAATTTGTTAGTATAGGATTGTGTGTTCCATTTCCATCAGAGACTCAATATGATTTTAAAATAAACAAAAATAAATTCGTATTCCAAAGTTATAACTGAAAAAACCTTTATTTCTATAATAATAACCATTAAAATAAGGCCTTCTACTCAAATCTCTTAAATTTTCTGAACTTGTTTTTGTTTTTCATTCACAAACAACAAAAATGTGTTGGTTTCACAAGAATTATTTGGCCATTTTGGACCAGCCTTTTAACTTTTAATGACTGAATTTCATTGTTTTATTGTCTACTAATTGGCGTAAAAGACAACATCGTTTAAGAATATCTTAACAAATGAGTGTGTCGTGTCTAGTCGTTTAAATTAAATGAAATTAAAAAAAAAAAAATTAAGAAAAACTTGTTTGGTTAACTAACCTTTCGTCATAAACGAAATTTTTCTTTAAAAAATATTTAATTTTATTATGTTTAGTGTCACGTTAAAACATGCCCTTATAAGCTTACGGTTAGTATTCATGGTCATTATCGGTCATAAAAGTTGTTAAAAAAGGCGTATGGTTAGATGAAAGTGGATATGGTATTGGTATTAAAATTAATTTCATTGTTTTTTTTTATTTTGATTTTTAAGTCAACAAATATACTGAAAATTTTATATAAATACTACGAGTATTTATTGCAGTGTCAAGAAACTGAAACTATAAAACGTAACAGGTTTCAAATCGTCTTGAAAAGTAAAGCCATATATTGTAGGAAACATAACGATTAATTATAAAGGGTCTGCCATCTAACGTTTTTTTTCAACTAGAGCTTATTTCGTGAATGGTAACACTTAGCTCATATCTGATTTGACAGATAATTAGTTTTATCCTTCCGCTGAACGGTTGTGTATACGCTTCGCCAAGTGGGCCTGCGATCGAAGATGCCGATTTTGCCAAAAAAGAAACATCTTTTCAGATGAAGCTCATTTTGATGAAGCAAAATTGTCCCATTTGGGCACAGAAAACCCGCACGCATACATTGAAAAGACGATACACCCAAGACGAGTCACTGTTTGGTGCGGATTTTGGTCCAGAGGCATAATTGGGCCATTTTTCTTCGAAAATGAGCAGGGAGTGGCCGTTACAGTCAATGGCGATCGTTATCGGGCCATGTTGAACGAATTTTTGTTCACAAAAATTGAAGAGGAGGATATTAGCAACATTTGGTTTCAACAGGACGGCGCTACGTGCCACACAGCCGAAGCTACACTCGATGTTTTGCGTCCTGTTTCTGAAGATCGCATTATCAGCCACAGAGCTGATGTCGTTTGGCCACCTCGGAGCTGCGATTTGACACCGTTGAACTATTATTTGTCGGGTGCTGTCAAAGATAAGTTTTACGCCAACAAGCCAGAGACAATTGACGCTTTAAAAGAAAATATTCGTGAAGCCATTGGTGAAATACAGCTGCACACAATCGATAATGTGCTTAAAAATTGGACCGATCGTGTAGGCTACTGCATGGCCAGCCGAGGCAGCCATTTGAATAAAATTATTTTCCATTATTAACCGGAAGGATTGTACTTTTAAATAAAAAAAGAAATTTGAGAAAATAAAAAAAATAATAAAAATAAAAAATAATAATTTGGCGAACCCTTTAGTTAACAGAGACCATAAGTTGATGTCTTTCACTAGAGTTGCGTCAAGATGTCATATATAAGCTCTAAGTCAACATTTTCTCTAAGCTTGCGTTTACCGAAAGCCGCTTGATATCGCCAATTTTTTTGAGATTCCTTTAGTTTTTAAGTATTTACTTGTAAGGAGGATTTTAGATTAATTTCACACATATTTTAAAATTATTAAAAAAGCATAACAGACATTTATTTCGGGGATAACCGGCAGTAATGGAAAGTTGAATAAATGTTTTTAATCGAAGGGTGAAAAACGAAGTTTTCAAATAAGAGCTCTTCTAAGTCAAAAATCTACACAAGTATGCATGGCTTTCTATTTAGTTTTCTCAATTTAAAATTGAAAAATTGTCTTTAGAGAAAGCGAATGACAAACATAGCTTAGCATATCGTAGCATTACAGTAAATAATGTTATGGATTCCATCAGTAAAGAATTATTTAGTGCAATTACTATAAAAAATGATGCTTATGACGTTGGCATAAAGACTGTCACGTGCCCTACAAAAGTTTCAAATCTTTTGGATATAGTATGTATTGCGTTTTCAAGTGTTTAATTAAGAAGCTTCAACCCCCATCCAGACAAGTCTATTCATTCCAGCTTACCTCTGGCGACGATGATGAACATTCCACGAATATCACATGAATGATCAGGTGAAAACGCCACCTACTGCGAAAATATGGTAATGACTTAGTAAAGATCACCACCACCACATAGCACGGATATTCATCACTACACAAGTACATGGAGGCAAGCTACAGTAGACTAATCAGTTAGTTAGCATAAAATCAACTGATTTATGAAACTGAAACGAGGCTATAGATGCTTTGTGGAAAGCCATATGCTTTCAAGGGGAGTAACGAAAAGACATAGTTGCTAACAAATTAAGTGTTAATGATTATGAGTCCAAAAGCCAATGATGAATAATAACAAAAAGAGGTTATGTTCCTCGGTGCGACACAAAAGAACGAAGTTGAAATACCAAAGAGTTGCATTGCTAAAAAGCTTAACAACTCCATCAATTTCCAACGTATTTCTAAACCTTAAGTCTCATTTTATTCATAATTAAACAAAATTTCTTAAATTGTCATATTGTTCCTAAGTATATAAAATAGTATGCAAAACGCATCTAAATTTGAAAAATATGGAAAAATTCGATTAAAAAAAATATGTTGGAGAAATACTTCCATATTCCAGAAAGCTACTTAAACGACATAAACATCATTTAAAAGATATGTTTTTCTTCTTATCAAATTCAAAAGGAAATTTAAAATCGGTTAATGTTTAGCTATGTTATTAGCTTATAAGTGAAAAAGGTGCGAAAAACCGGTATTTTATACGTAACTCAAGGTGTTGTTCTAGTCGATAGCGCCTATCAGAAAAATAATATCACTTAGTAGGTATTATTTTTTTTTGTTGTTGCACTGATTGATTGGCGCACTAAAAAAGTGTACCTCAAGGTTGTACCATTAATTACTTGTAATGACTTGGATCTATGCACTGTCGGGGGCTCTTGATAGGTTTGGGTGGAAATGTTTAGGTAGACTTATGGTCTCACTGAGTGACATATCCACCATTATGGTCTCAGAGCTGTTGACGTTAATTAGAAAATCATTTGATCTGTTGGACAAACTATAGACCGGAAGGGACACAATAGACCTCATAGGTCGCCGTGTCCGCAAAAGTGCCAATCGGTCGCACCTATCGCGAACAGGGCTTCCTCGACCTGATCACTCAAGCGTAAACAAGGCCACTGACATCCACATCGAACACCCTTTTCGCTGGAGTATCTTCTTTCATTCGAACGACATGGCCTACCCAGGGTAGCCGCTGGATGTTAATTTGCTAAGCAACGTCTATGTCGTTATATAGCCAGTACAGCTCATAGTTAGCTTTAATACAGAATTCATCACCACATAGCAAAAGACCAAAGATCTTACGTAGAACTTTTCTCTCTAACACACCCAAGGTAAATAACAATATCCATGTTTCTGCTCCTTAAAGTGAAACACGGAGGATGAATAACTTGATATGGGATGGTATATAGCAAATAAGGTAAAGCCTCTGAATTTGGTCAACATTGCGATCGTCAGAACGATTCTTATTCTGCTGTATACAAGTTGACCTACAGCCTCTTCGTGTTTGAATGGCAAACTAGTACCCGCTGGATTGTAACCAATGTGTGCACCGCTGTCCAATCCTCTTTGGACTCTAAACTTATGAGTTGTGCATAGGGCTTGGAACCCACCACATAAAGACACTATCCAATGAAAGCAAAATCCGTAAATTATCCCGCCATAGTTGATAACCTACTTATTTAACGAATCGAAAAACAGCATCACACTAGTGCTTCAGCCAACAAATTTATCTCATCTTGGTTTCAACTCAGGCTAAAAAATGTAAGAGAAGCATGCTTAGACAGAAACTTGACTAGGTCAAGATTGTACTGAGGTTTTCAAAAATTGCCATTGAAACTCTGTTTTTTTTTTTAAAGCAAGTAGTCAGTCAGTAGCTAATTAAATACAAACAAAGGATATAGTTTTACATGCCAGTCTTTTCTGTTTAAAATGCCCAATAAAATTGCCTATAATGTGTCATATTCTTAAGTTGCCATTGACCAATTTCTTTACTTTGGTTTTATTTGATGATTGTTATCATTCAAATAAAATCACTGCCATTACACATATGTACGCTGTGTAGCACATGAAGAAATGTTCAAAAAAGTTAAGATTGGTAAGATCAACTAACATGACTCCCTAAACTAGAATAGTTAGAATAGTTAGGTGTACTTGAAAAGTTGTGTGGTAGCTTTACCCACCTATTCGAAAAAATATTTTCGATTTACAAAAGGTTTATACAAAAAAAAAAAAAAAAAAAAAAAAAAAAAAAAAAAACATAGAAATTAAATTAAATCAAAAATGTTTTTATGAATATGAAGATAAAGTCGTTCATAAATCGAAAATATTTTTTATGAATATGGTGTACAATTTATTTTTTATCGACCATTAAATTACGAGTAATTTTTGTTCGATTATATATACGAGGCAAATATTACATGACAGCTAAGAGGTTAGTTGTGGATAAAGCTCCACAAAACTTGGCGCAGTACAGGGAAGGCAAACAAAATATTCAAATGATTCTGATCAAGAACTAAAAACTTCCTTCTTAGACTGTAAAAAGACATCTTTTCTTTACAAATAGAGCCTCTACCTTAAGACCTACAAGATTAGCATAAACAGACAGATCAAATTGTCTGATTTAAATGTAATTTGAGTCTGTTCTCCAAATCAAATCGAAATCTACACTTGTTTTTTAAGTTGCTACATACGAGGGAGGATTAATATTGAAGCTACCTAAGTAGGAAAAAAACATTTTTTTTTTCAAAAACCATTCATTTCTACTTTTAGCTCAATACACTTAGTAAGACGATTTTCCAACTTCTTTATACCATCTAAATAATACGATTTTAGGAACTCCTCAAAATACGCATTAGTTTCGGTAATCACTTCTTCGTTTGAGATGAATCTTTTTCTTAGTCACTAGGGGCTAAATCTGGACTATAAGGTGGATGATCAACCAATTCGAAGTGGATTTCTCGTAGTTTTAGCATCGTACCTAATGCTGTGTGAACCGGTACGTTGTCTTGAAGAAAGAGCACTTTTTTCTTGTTTAAAAATGGTCGTTTTTCTTTGTTTGCATCAACCAATTGATAATACTCTCCTGTGATCCCTTTTCAAGATAATCGATGAGCAATATTCCGTGTGCATCCCAAAATACAGTGGCCATAACCTAGCCAGCCGATTTCGCTGTCTTCGGCTTCTTCGGAGCACTTCCACCAGCTTCCACCCATTGCTTCGATTGATTTTGACCCGGCGATCATTCATAACGATTCAGTAACCACCTCTTTTGGCCTTCCTGTTGATGGTATTGTTGCAGTGCTTGTTCGGCCCCGTTTAAATTCAGCAATTCAATATTTTACCATATAATCTGACGGAGCAGATTCGCCGTAATGTTTATCAAGCTTTTCTTTTGTCTCTTTCGCCGTTTTGCCTTTCAAATAGTAGTGTTTAATCACTACACGAAATTCACTTTTTTCCATTTTCCAAGAAACACAAAAGTTGCTTACTTCAAACGATTACAACAAATAAACTAAACGATGAATTTGGCTAAAATTTTAACAGCTGACGTTTGACAGATCGTAATTTCTAAGAAAGAAAAAGTTTTTGTGTGTGTGCTGCCATCTAGCGCTAGGTAGCTTTAGTGTCAATCCGCCCTCGTACACTAGCGCATATACAATCAGCGTTGCCGTTTTGGTTATTTTTAACCAAAATGGGTTATTTTTCTCTTTGATGTGTAGATGTGTACTTTTTTCCATTTTGGTTACTTTTTCTTGAAGTAAAAAATAAAGATAATGATTTCTTTTAACGTTTATTATTCAGGTTCTTACTGAATGTATTTCTTTTTTTTGGGAGTATGTTATGACCTTTCCCATACTTCCAGTAAGATATGGATTTCGTGCCAAAGGACTGCAATTTATTTTAGGCCAAGAACGAATCGAACCAATTTCTTATATTCTGTTTTAAAAGAAAGATACTCCGATCGAAACAAATGGACCTCTGGCGGCTGAAACTATTTTGTAAATAGTTTCACCTGATACCATTCACCGAATGTTCATTCGGTCGGGCGTTGTCCTAATAGATCTAATTTTCATCGCCATTAATGATTGGATGCCGCTACAAATTTTTCTAGTTTAATAGCTTCTTGAGTTTGAAAATAATCTTCTATTCTTCATCTCCGAACATTTTTGCCTAACCTGGGAGGTCCTCCTTTTTCATGTCAACATCATCACATCTGAACCGCATAAATGATATTGCGCACGTTGAGATCTGTGGAACATATTTGGGATAAGCTGTGGCAAGCAATCAAAGCAATAAAACTTTGTTTTTTTACTATTTCGTTCATTGGATAAGTGAGAATAAAAATCAGATACATTTCACTTCAACGCTATTGTTTGTTACGGGTATTTAGCGATTCATTAAGATATCTGTTAGTGAAGGCTATTGAGCTAAAATTATCCACAAATAAATTTTAAAACCTCATTATAACTAAACATATGAGAGAAGGATATTTTCTATTGTGCGAAGTTTGTCAATACTTAATTAAAATGTTTAGAACAAATAGGAGAGAATATGCCTCATCAATTGTTGTACCAATTTTTTTTGACCAGTCAATATTCAGTCAATATTGCTATAAATTTCTATAAATAAAATTATATTTTAATGTGTTTTGTATTAAAATTATGGTTCTAAAGTTTTGGTTAGTTTTTGGTTACTTTTTTATTGGTTAAAAAAAAATCAAAGTTGTGGCAACACTGTATACAATATACTTGGTAATAATACCAGCTTTAGTGTAGGGTATAAAAGGATACAAAATCAAAATGATGGGGTGCTTTTTGAAATTGAAACAAAGTCTTCATAATAATCAAAAAAAAAAAACCTCCACCATTCATACACACACAGAATATTGACAAAAAAATCACCAAAAAAGATCTCATCTTAAATGCCACGACAATAACAATTGTTTTGAACAACTTACAAATTGGTTTAAACTGCTTGTATTGGCCAATAATCGTTATGTTTAAGTGGACACAAAAATAACCAAGAAATAAAATAAAAAGAATAAACAGAAGAGAAGTGGAAAATAAAAATAATGTTTTAAGGATTTAAGTACTATATTACGGAAAACGTTTTTTGTTTTTTAATTTACTTTTATTTTATTTTATATTTATTCTGTTTTAAGGCATAGCCAGAGTTACTTTCCTATGAAAACAAAATTTATATGAATGAATGACAAAAAATGAAAGAGAAAAGGTTGCATTTCATTGTTATCACAAAACCACCATGCGAGCTATCAATATTACAACACAGACATACTTATACATATACATGTACATCTTCTGTTATTTATACCCACACATACATTTTTGCATTGGTATTAACAAAAGGATAAAAGTTAAGAGAGAGTAAGGGAATGAACAAAAAAAAAAAACTTAAATTCTTATCACATTTTATGCATTCCTATGATAAATGAGTGAAAATAACACAATACATACGAACGTGCAATACACACTCTGTTATGAGTAATACAGAGAGAGAAATGAAAACATTTAATTATGAGCTTATGATGAGGTTGCCAGATTTAACAAAAAATTAAAAGAATTTTTTTTTCTTTGATATGAAAATTATTTTCACAAGTATTTGTGTAGCTGTAGTATGTAGGTAAGATACCTGCCTACCAACCAAGAGGACCACGGTTCAATACCAGGCCAGACCATCTGAGACATAAAAGGTTTTTTTTTAAAAAGGGTATCATCCTGATAACATTAGCTAGTAAGCTGGTGGCTATGAGTATTACTACTAATGCATTTGACGTTCGGAGGCGGTGTTAAACTGCCGGTCCCTTTCAATGAGTCTAAAAATAGAATCGGGGTAATCGCCCAACGATTACGGTTTTAATCTTTAGAGCTTCAGTGTGAGTATAAAAGCGTAGAATGTAAAAAAACAGGTTTTATGTAAGTTTCATACTCAATTCGTTTAAGAACCAACTTTGAAAGATCAGACAAGATACAAATTGACCCGCTGCAACATCTCCTCTCAGACACCTCGGCTTAGCAGGGCTTGGTGTTTGAAACGTAGACAAGGGCGTCTTCTACGTCGACGCCAGCTGATTTCCGCACTAAACACTCACCTTGTTAGAGCACCTTTATCCATTCAAACGACATATCTGAGCAACGCCGATGAAAATGTCTAAACTCGTCGCGATAAAGAAGTACGGGGAGAATTATCCACTTCTAAAGTATCAATTTCGTTGCACTAGAGAGGCCTCTACGACTCAATTGTCCGTTGAGACCATAAAAACACTTGTTGGCAAGAACGATTCAGCGCCTAATCTACAGTCTGATATCGTTGTTTGTGCCTAGTTGTCAACTGTAACCTCGGAGCCGTCAGACCTATTTTGGCAGCCTTAGTAAGTCCAATGATTTTAATGTCGTCGGCATACGCAAGAAGCTGGAAAGTTTTATAGCATATCTACTTTACATGACGAAATTGAGAAGGCTGAAAGCCGAAACATCGCACAGTATCAAAAGATTCTAAAAGTTCCCTTTCTATTTTGACGGAGCTGAAGAAGTTACTAAATGTTATTCTCTTCCGTTATTTCAGTCTTGCAGGAATACCAAACTTAAGCTTTGAGGCAACACGTGATCTATTATCGGGATATCGAAGGCCGCTTTATAGTCAAAAAAAGATAGTGAATATCGATTTGATTTTCATGGGTTTTTTCTAAGAATGATGTACTTTATTGGTACCATGCTTCTCCTGGCCGGGCACTATTACAGGACACTGTGATCCATGGGATCTATTGTGCCTCTTCCGGTCTATTCAGTGCGACTATATGTCTACCTAAGCAACTCCACCTAAACTTATCAAAAACATTCATACAATATATGTTCGGCTGCCTCGGATGCTTGTGAGCACAGTCTACAAACATCCACATTTGTGGCCGCCATCCTCTTCAGATGCGTTCTTAGTTCACAGTGGTCCGTAAGAAGTTCCGTTAGGAGTTTCAAGTCTGGCCTGCTATACTGAAGAACCTAAGAGCGACGTCCAAATTGCGGATTGATTGCCGCCCTAAAATGTCGAAGTCACCTTTGAGCATTCCAGTGTTCCCAGCATTTAGCAATTACCCACATGAGCATACCAAATCTGAAGGAGAACTGATAGGGTCTAAACACCACAACAAATCTAAACAAAACATCATTTTCACGTACAATAAACAATAAACAGCTTCGCATGTAACTTGAAAAGTAAAAAGTATAGAACGCAAGAGAGGTATGAAGTATCTAGAACGCGTTTAATGCAACGAGTGAACTTTGAACCTTATTTCGGTTAATCCTGTGATCTAAAAATTAAACAAAAAACACTAATATTTGCTCCAAAATAAGGTTACATATTAGGACATAAGCTTTTCGGACTTTGAAGCTGTTTGTAAATGAAAATTTATTGCCATCGCTTTGATGTTGGTCTTAAACTATTCATACATAGTTATTATCTCTCCTGATATGATTATGATATATAAGCAATAATCTTTCATTTTCACCAGCTTTCTGGAGACCAATTACCTTAAGACGGTAATCGTGGTATTAACAAACTGTTCATTATATGCTGATAGGTCCCCATTAAATAGCTTTAAAAAATAGGCATTGTTTCTATAGAAGACTGAAAATATGACTCATCTTAGGTTTTGAAGGGTTTTAATCGGCAATACAGATGATCGATTTGCCATAAAAGCTTTTTGACTAACAGTTTTGCTTTGTTTTACGCGGTCATCACTGTGATTGCCTATCTAATAATCATGTTTCTAACAGTGAAAATTTCTTAAAAATATTTTTACCTCTAAATTACACCTCCTGCCTAATCTTAATTAAATTCATTGCACTTTGTATTTCTTTTCTAAGAAAGCCCAACTAATCACCCATAAAGTACTTTCCTCTCTTCACGAAAAAAGAAATCAATTTTCCATTTTCATACGCAATAAAATTGAAAAAAATATTTCATGATTCCAACATTGCTTACGACTTCAGTCAGTCTGATTAAATCCACTATTGCATGTCATGCAACAAAATTTTTTCACTCCCACTACCCCAAATTACGACAGATAGACGGTGTACACAAGCAAAGAGAGGGGGTGATAAACGGACTTATATACAGACACTATCATAGTATTTTGGGCTCAAGTGTAAATGTATATGAATAAGAGTTATGGAAACCCTTTTATTCTTTACAGCCCTTATGCCAAATATAACCCATATTTGGAATTTCCCTCTGGTTTTATGCAAGTTTTGTTTGTTGGTTCCTGATCGTTCGTTCGTTTGTTCGGTCATTTCTTATCATTTTGGGCATATCACATGGATATGAATGGCATGCCATGCTGTTCTACAAATGATAAGAGTAATGTTTTCTGTTACGAATTTTCTCTAAAAGCTCTCTGCCACCCAAAGCACCCTTGCTTGCAACAGTGGAGACAATGTCCATAAAAAATGTCAACATTAGTAGCTACAGCAGCAGTCGTTAAACTATTTTTACAAATACTCCTGTGTACTTGGACCCTCCCCCTCAAAAAAAATCAAGGGGTTATTTTCTTTTTCTTTTTAGGGTGTTGGTTAAATGTTTGTTGCCTTCTGATTGTCAATTTGTATTGTTATATAGCACTGACTACAACAACAACAATAGTTATCAACATTTCATTCACTATCTTTACAATTTTGCTTTTTTTTTGTCATTTGTTGTTGTTGTTTTTTGTAGTGTAAATAGATATTCTTGTGGACATTTTTACAATCACAAAAGAGGTGTGCTTTGGTGTTGCATGTTTGCCACTGCCATCTTCACCTCTTTGGGGACTACAATCCTTTCTAAAGTATTCATATATTTGGGGCGAATTTTGCGTGACAAAAAAATTACCAAATAACGCCAACACCGACTCAACTTAAATTATTAACAAATAATGCCCCTGTAGGGAGACAGGGCTTGCAACAATTGTTTGCTTAAGAGTTGATTAAAAAAGCATTCGGGAAAAACAAATTATCGATTTCAAAAACAAACCGATAATATTAATGAAACATTTCTATGGAATCTGTAATGCAGTTATTAATTTCCAACTGGAGTAAAACTCAGTCTGTCCAGGTTCGAAACAAAGATCTGTTTCCTTTGAATAAAAACAGGACTCAAATGTGAAATATATAAACAAAGCTTCGGTGATGAAATCATGTCGTAGTCGTGATCATTTCGGAAATCCTGTATTACTGAGAATAGCGACTTTTTTATAAAAAAAATATTGCCTTGTTAAAAGACCACAAATTAAAAGTGTTGCCATCACCTTACCAAAATGCCGCCCTATATATTTTTTTCTTGTCAAAAACGATGATACAAAAAATTTAAAATTTTTAATTTTTCGCTCGATGATTTTTTAGAAAGAAAAAATGCTACATTTTCACACTTGATGTGGGCAACATTTTCCTACAGAGCACGATATCTTTCTTAGTGTTGCATTTTTGTTAGAAAATAACACATAAAGAACAAAATAAACAAAAAATAACATTTCTTTCTTTAAAATGTTAGGTTAGGTTCAGGCAGCGTTTCCACTTAGGCCAGTTCATTAGCTCCTTCTGCTACATTCATGAAAAACTACGCCGATGTATTTCGATGCTCCGAGCCACCCAGGCTCCCTTATTTGTCGTGAAACATACTTCATGTCCATTTTGTACGATGGTTCCCTTAGGGATGTTAAGAATGGGGTTACCGTATTCTCAGGCGCTTTTGAGCAAGTGCTGGGCAGTAGCACATTAAGTGAAGGACAGTCTTTGGCTTCTTCTCTGACACGCAGCTTCTGTAGAAACTATGTTAGGGGGTGGTTCTCCGACGGGAGTGACTTCGCAGTAGGCAGTGAGAGACCATGTAGTGAAAACAAGTTGTTTTGCCCCTCTTGGAATGAGATTCAGCCAGCTTAACCTAGAGATTGAGCAGTTCTCCTCTTCCAACCAGAAGTTTTAGCTATAGATAGGAATTTATTCTCGTTCTTCAGTCTTATTGCGGCAAAGGAGACTGACATGGGCGGTTATAAAGCTTAATACCCGTTCTGTCCGATTCTATCCAGGAAGTGAGCGGTTCACGTGGGGGTTGTAGAGTTTGATACCCGTCCTGTCAGATGTCATCCAAGAAGTGTTAATCATATCAGTGGAATTTACTCTCGATCTCCAACCTAATTGCGGCCAAGGCAGATTACATAGGGGGTTATCGAGTTAGATACCCGTCCCAATTCGTCAAGAGCAACCTGACTGTCCAAGTATATCAGTATATCCTACAGAGACACTCCGTTAAGGAGTAGTCATTTAAAAGCTACATGGATAGCAGTGGCTCCCGCTTGATCTATAAGTCTATACGAGTGTCTGTCTCGATGTACACACTTCGTCATGTACAGATATTTTTAAAATTTAAGAAAGCATTTGTCAGAAGTAAGCGTATCAAGTAATGACAATCCTAACTACTTAAGCTTGGTCATTAAATGAGAGCTAAGCAAACTATTTGCATAAAACCACTCACTCCATTTCAAATATTATTGCTTACATGCTCTGCTGTAAGAGAAAATGTGTGTGTTTGGGTGTAAGTGACGAACGTGTACTTGAAATGCAATATTAAATGTGTAGGTGTATGCGCATTTTCAAGATGAATCCTTTTTGTTAAATATTTTTTTTTTTTTTTGTAATTCGATAACAAAATGAAATGTGTTCCAACAACAAAAATAATAACAACAACAACAACTACAATTACACAAATTCATGCATACACACACAGGTGCATACATATTTATTTATACTCAAGGTAACACAATGTGATAAGCACAGGCAGCCAGCAGCATTTTACCCAACAACCATTGAAGAAGTAAAAGTTTTCTATAGTCAAAAACTATTGTTGTTATTGTTGTTGTTGTTTTGTAGAGAACGTATTTTGTTAAACAAGAATTATCGTTACAAATAAATAAATTGTTGTATAAATATCTGTTTATATAAAGGACACATTAAGGATAATAAATTTATATGAACACACACACACACACATACATACACAAAAGCATACGCCACTTATAGAGTAAGAAACAGATACGAAGAGACAGAGAGAGTGCAAGATACCAGCAGCAAAAGTTTCGAAAAAGAAAAACTACCATAAATATTCAGCACTGATATCCCCAAACACACTCTCTCTCTCTCTCTCTTTCTCGTTCTCTTCAGCCACTACAGCTATCCTTAACCCTTTAAGGAAAAATGTCATTCCAAAACAAAATTTTTATTGGGTCATCTTCGAAAGAAGAATTTCAGGTCATCTTATCTCTTTCCCTAATAAAACTAAGGATTAATAACAATAAAAACAACAAATACATGTTTAGCCATAAAAATGGTTTTAAAGGAATTTACTGCCACCACACCTCGTTTTCATTGGTTTTTTTATTCTTCTCTAAATGCCTCCTATTTTTATACCCACTGTTTGTTAGTTCCTTCGTTCGTATTGTTATATTTTATAACATTTTATACCAGTTCACCATTCATTTATTCATCATGATTACAATATGACGGACGGGGTAGTGGTAGTGTGCTGTTTATACATAGACACGCACACACACACACACACACTCTTTTATTTGCAATCTTTATTTCGCTTATCGCATTCACTAGTGCCTGATTGATGGCCACAGATAAAACTCGAAAAAATTCACCAACTCTCTCACACACACAAATACATAGACACGCAGTTGAGCGTAAGCGACACAATCGTTTCTATTGTGCTGCAGTCAGAGTAGTAGGAGTACGATTACAGCGTTTTTCTTTTTTGCACAACAGGAGTTTAAAAGACAGAGAGAGTGAGAGTGAGAGAGAGTAAGAGAGAATAATTCTTTTCAGTTGTATCAGTTACACAAAATAAAATTTAGTTCGTTTTCTCTTTTACGACATATAAGAACAATAAAATCATTCCTTCTTTGTTTAATAGTTACCACGGACGTGGAAAAGCATATTGGATTATGGTATCAAATTATCTGGAATTGGGAACTGGAATAAGAATTTTCCTTAAAGAATTAAAACTAGAAATGGATAAAACTTGTAGGTATTTGATCGAAGGCCATCTAAAGTTTTTGCTGTTCTAGAAGTCACGACACCTGCTTCCAATGAACTTTCACACTGAGCTCGCGTCTTCCATATGAGGACAAGGGTCTCGCCGTAGTTAGAGAAACCAAGGTTTTCCACTTTTTGTTACGGTTAAGCCCTGTTACCAATTAAACGACAAACAATTTGTACCTGGTGACTCTCATCAACGTACAAATGAACCCACAATAGAACAAGAATAATAGTACCCATTTATCTGTCTAACAACCACCAGCATAAGCTTATAGTTCTTTAGAAGAGCACACATCTCTTGTAGAATAACTGGGAAAGTCTGAGCAGTAATCAGTCAAGAATTGGTTTATTGTTTACTAGTGGGGTATGGTATTTTCTCTACAGGTCTTAACGTTAGGGTCTCGCATAAACTGCCTGATTATTGCAGCATATTTCAGACGCAGGTGACGACCATTCGGGAAGTTATTTATTGGCTTACAAGAAACATAACAACGATTAGAAGAAGCGTATGCATTTATACCGATAAGGCAGCAATCAGGTCTTTGTAGTCTATGTTCGCTAACTGCCGGACGGTGTGGGAATACTACTCATCACTAATGGGGATGGTGGAATATTTCAACATCAGGCTCATATATGAAATTTTGGGCAACTGTCTGGTAGATGAACTAACTAGCCGGGGCACGATGTCACAGTATTTTTCCGACAAAAAGGGGTTAATATAACTATCTTTACTAGTCTTTAGTATATAAAATGGTGGATCAGCAATATGCTCTCCGGAAGATGGGGACGGACTTTTTCTTGTAAGTAGGCGAGAGAGCTGTGGCCGGTTGTTGATAGGTCAACGAGTGAACCTGCCAAGACTGAGAATTTCGGCTGTGGTAGATATGCTCTATGTCCATTGTTTATTGGGTAGACATGCGATCCGTGGATCAACGTTGTGCAATTATTGCTTTTAGCAGGAGTTAGCAACTGCGATGCATTTGCTCCTGGAATGTCCTCCTTTATCGAGGTGCTCGAGGGTCCTCGGAAGGCAGCTTCTGGCGCCCGAGTTTGCTGCTGGAAGTCCCATTAAGTTGTGTCGCCGGATTTGTTATCGAAGACGGCTGGAACTTGGTAGGTACATGTTTCCAATTTTTCTTTCTAGAACCATCGTCTTCTGTGGCATCACAATGTAATTTTTTGGCCTCAATGGGCTGACCTAAACTTGAATCAAAGCTTTGGAAGAAGAAATAATTTGAAGATTCAAACTTTTTCAAACATTAGACTGTCTTTTATGTTGTCTAACTACTGAAGTACATTTTAGACGGAATTCACAGCCATACTGAGGGTTGTGCAATGCTTGTTGAGTGGTGGGATTTTCTCTGAAAATCTTTTGATTTTCTCGAACACTCAAACAGTCATTAAGTCCATTGCGAGCGTCACCTCTACGTCTATCTTCGTCCATAAATACTGCAGGTTTCTCCTGAAAATTTTTGCTCATTCGAAGGTAACTCTTATATGGATTCTGAGACACAGAGATATCGTTGGAAAGTACATTGCTAAGGAGCTGGCTACGGCGGCTACTGAGCTCGATATTTTCGAATGGGAGCCTATCATTGGTGTCCCGATTGCCTCGGTTAGGATGTATATGAGATATGTATGGTGAGATTCAATCAGACGAGGCAATTTTTTGAACTCTTACTTCTGAAGGTCAACGCGATTGCGATATTTATTTTTCGAAATGGTTTCCTACGGAGGCTGATTGACCACCAGGTTCTATACTTGTGGTATTACAATAGGACAAATCTTTGGCCCACCACCTTCCTAATCTAGCCTTCAAACTTTCCGATTAACAACCACTCAGAGCCTTTTTATCGAATTAGTGCATTTTTCAAATAAACGCCCAATTTTTGTAAAAATTGGTTCATATTCTAATGATGAGATGAAGCGAGTGAACGATTAGTGGGAAGTGAACTGTAGAACTCGAGTTCAAAGTTTTAATGGCGTTACTTAAATAAATGAAATTTTATTTTTCATTGAATATTCATTCTAATGAGCAGAACTATAATGTGCGCTCACGTATATGAACTATTAGGTTCTCTACTATAGTAAAACTGTTCCAATCAAAGTTGTTTATCAACTACTTAGAACAGCTCACCCTTTTGCTATCAATTTCTGAACATCTCTGTAATTTGTTATCCTTCTAAGCCAGAGTCAGGCAAAGCCCTGCTCTTCTCTTTTGTTTTCACACGTACGTACTCACACGCATAGGCAAAAAATAAACAAAGATAAGTGTAAAAAGAAAACAAGTGGAAAAATATAGCGCAATGTAGCCTGAATGAGAGACTCTCAAATTATTACAACAGTTGCCAAATGCATTTGTATATTTTGCCGAACTCTGTCCTAAACATTTATTGTTGTTGTCTAATAAAATTTTTCCAGTAACTGAATAATAACAACCATAAAAAATAGAGAAAATATGTGATAAAGATAGATAGATAAATAGAGAGAGAGAGAGAGAGAGAGAGAGAGAGAGAGTTGGAATAGTAATTATTGTGCGAATAAACCACAATTCTCTTGTAATGGTAGTGGTGTTAAAAGTGTGATACTCCTTTCATTTGAGAGTATATTGTCACTATTGCTGGTATTTTTGTTGTTGTTACTACACCGACTGACTACTGCTATTGCTCGTGTCATTGTTATTTTTGTTGTGTATTTTATGCGATATTAAAGCAGCGCAACAGAATTTACTTTTAACCATTGTTTTGGTCCCATTAGCGCGAGACTCTTATCAGTAAGGCTGTCGTGTTGATTTCATTCTTTTTTCTGTTTCTTTTCTCTTTCACCCTCTCACACACATACATACACTCCTATGCCAATGATTGTGCAAATGCAAAGAACTACAGGCAGAAGAAGAGAAGATAGTAAGTGTGTGGGTGATGTTAAATGCCTGTGTGTAAGTATATGTGTGTTATAGTGCAATGAGTGTAGAGTTGGTGATAAGAATATGAATGAAATATATAGTTTTTTATATGCAAAAAAAAAAATAATAATAAAACAAAAACCAAAATGATATCAAAAGTTGTTTAAGCAAACACTGAGAAATGTCCTTTTTATGTGGTTGAGTATATGTGTGTGTGTATGTATGTGTGCAGATGATGACGTTGACGTAAAATGATAGAGTTAAACTCAGTAATACAGGTTTTTTTAATATTATTTTTGTTTGTTCACATGAGTATTTTATTTATTTTGTATTTTGGATGACATCACAAGAATTACAGGGGTAGAGAAACGCAACAATTTTTGTAGGCTTTTTAGTATTTTTTTTTATAGTGAAATTGAAATTAAATGGCAGTATGAAATCATCATCATCGGTGTTTATAGTTTGCAAAATTGTTTGTTAATCCAAATTGGGGCATGAGGAAAGTACATACATATTATATACAGTTGTATACAGGGTTACTTTTTATATTGCACATATCTGTATTATTACAGTTATAATGGGAATTGTGCATTATTTGGCATAAAAACTAGTTCTGTTATCAGATTAAACTTAGCCAAATATTGAAGGCACAGTGGCGAGGACATGCGGATACATGTATCTTATTTATTGCTTAAAAACCTCTTAAATCCTATAAAGTATATAAAAGTCAACATGCTCTTCTACAAAAACTATTTATTATGTACCAATTAAAGGCAAAAAACTATTTTTTTTAAATATGAAGGTAAACAGAAGTTTTATCCAATTTCGTCAAAAAAATCAATGCAACCACTTTTGCCCGTTTAAGTTTTTATTGTTGCTTGTCTGGCAGCACAATAAGTAGGATAATACAGGATATTATATTCGTTATTTAAGTTTATTGTCAGATAAGCAAATATCTTACGATAGCAGCAAATTTGTTTAATTGTCATTAATGTTTTAATTAAATTTCTACTTTTAATAAAAATGTTATATCCGCTGTTTTAGATAATGTTGGGAATTTGCCACCTAACAGTGCTTCCAGCAAGAAAAATAAAAAAATATAAGCGGACAAGGACCAAAAAATTCGAAATAAAGTTTACTTACCGAGAGATATGCTTGGGTCAAGAAAAATTTGTTGGTTATGAAACAACCTAAAACACCTGAAGAGACTGCAAATGCCATAAACAAGCCAGTTAGTGTGTGAATAGCACGCAGGGTGCTAAAAAGCATTGGGCTCAGTTATGCTTTAAACCAAAAAAAAAATAAATAAATAAACAATAAAAAAACCAGCACCGTCGAAAAATATTTAAAAGCACGGTTTAAGTTCTGCAAAGAGTACAAAAACTGGAGCGTGGTAGACTGGTCAGATGGCATTGAATACTTCTGGCACCGTTCTTATGAAATCGTTAAAAACACCAAGTAAAAAAACTGTGAAGCACGGAGGTGGAAGGATAGCCCATTAATATTCTGTATAGCGCTAATCAACACGGATACCGATTGAAAGCAACAGACACTATCAAGATCTCGCACTATTTTTATATGGATGATCTCGAGCTATATGTGGGCATGAAGCCGAATATTAACTATCTCTTTCAAATAGTGAAAATATTTTCAAAGGATTTAAAAACGCAATTCGGAATAGACAAGTACCGAACGCAGAATGTAACCCGTCGAAAATACACACAGTTGCAAAGCTATTGCACCGACGAGGGCAGCCAGATAAAACAATTGCAGAAGGATGAGCACTACAGATATTTCGGCATAAGACAAAGCATCACAATCGACCACAATCACCAGAAGGACGAGACACGAAGGTAGTTCACAGAGTTCCTGCAAGCAATCTGCAGAACGAAACAAAATTGACGGATTATAGTTGAGGCCATAATACATACACCTATACCTTCGGTATACTCTCCTGGTCCACAACCAACTAAGGAACATTGACAGGACAATAAGAACAACAGTGACAAAACACAATCATTACCAACGAAATTTAACAATGGAGCGAATCATTATTTGATCCAGTGGTAAAAATTGAGGGAATAATGAAAAAAGAACATTATCTTGTTATTGGGTGAAAATTTACCCGATTTAGTGGACCAAAGTGCTTACCCAGAAGAAGAAGTTGTTTTTCAACAGAATAGGGATCCCATCCATACGGCAAAAACCGTTAAGGATTGGCTGTTTAATCAAAATTTAAAACAATTAAGTAGTCAGCGCAAAGCCCTCCGAGAACAGCTTTAAGCAGAAGGTTTTATTAGCGCTCATAACATTTAAATCCGTCCTTCCACACTTTACACTCTTTTTCTCTATATTTTAAATTAAATGCGACGTTTTTTACAAAAAAATAATTGTATGTTTTTATATGATTTGGGGAAATAAAACAATTTTTGTCAATCCTTATAACCAACATCAGCTGAGCTATTTACATAACGCGTATAATGCATAAAGTAAGCTAACATTTTGTATTCCACATATCAAGCTATACTGAGTGACTTAGAGAGCATTATATGGAATTCAATTTGTAACTGGATTTCACGCAAATCCCAATACAAATACAAATCCATATGCCTTCATCACTAATTTAAGTATTGAGTTCTATATACAAATCAAATTTTCTATATTCCTCTACAATATTTGAAACAAAAATGACTTTTGCATCACGTTATTATCAATTGTTTTTGAATCTTATTTTTCAAAAATTTCTAAATACTCTCCATGTAAGTGTGTATGTGTCATTTTTGTGGTCTTATCGCTATTATTCTAAATCATCTCTTAATTGCTGTGTAAAATAATCATAAAAACCAACGAGTACGAATATAAAAACTCAACTCATTAGAAATTTAGAGATGGAGTAGAGCAATTAAAAGAAAAATTCGAAATAAAATCGGTCCATTTAGATGATGATTATTGTATTGTATAACCACTTGTTTTATTTTTTATATTTTTATTTATTTATTTTTTTGTAAATGCTTATCCTAAAATCTTAAAAACTGTATTTATTTTTAATACTTTTTCGGTTTTTGTTTGAAATGAAACACACGTACAATAGATTCTTATTTTTTTTCAAATGCCGCAGTTTGACTTTCTAAATAAAAAAGAAAAATACAATCTTTTGGCCATAATTTATAACAAATTATTTTATTTCATTTTGTTTTAATTTCTTTTGGTTAATCATTAAGATTAAAATTAAAATAAATAAAAAGATAATGAAAAAAGAAAACAAAAGTTATTGTCTAACAATCTTGACTATATGACACACTATAGCACTACGAATCAATTACGAGCCATGGTACATAGGCTTCGGAAAGAAATTGTATTCTTAAAAGCTTTGATCAGTTGAGACTGACTATATAATAAGTTATTGAAAATTTTTAATTTTAAGCGTGGTTTAGTGGTTAGAGTGCACGCATACAATACAAGCGATCCAAGCTCAAATACCCAGCAAAGGACATGGTGAAAAAATTTAATTGCGGTTTCGAGTGTGCCTTCCAGACAAATCCATCTAAAACATCAGACGAATGATCAGAAGATAATGCCACCTACTAGGAAAACATTATAATGCTGGTAAGGATCAGTACCACTACCACTTAGAATCCGGGGCCGTTGTGGGGCCGAAACTGGAGGCGGGACGTGTTTGCACTTACACTCACGTGTCACTAAGCCTGTCACTAAGGTGCCACGGCAATCGGGAGCCCCAGGGATTCCGAACTCTGGGAGCTTCGTGGTGGCTGTGGTTTAGACCTCGGTGTGGTGTTGCATCTCCTCAACCGGGTGCTGCGACCAATATCGCGGCAGGAGTTTAGATAGTCTCCGACTCCTCACCAAAGTGTGAAGGTTATGAGTGTCCCAACAATACGCTTCGAATTGCTACTCACTTGGGATATTCACTAGTGGGTATCAGAGGTGGGGGCGTTGGTGGACGCATCGTAGTCACCCGTGCCATTGGGGCACCGTAGGGTATGGCAACGCTGCGAAGACTTACGTAAACCCAGACAGCACTCTCACTTAGCAAGGATCTTTACCACTACACACAATCATATGGAGGCGAGTTACAGTGGATTAATGATCTACTTAAGTAGTTTTAAAAATCAACTTGATTAATGAAAGCCAATATGCTCCCTAGAGGAGTGACGGAGGAAAAAAAAGATTGATTTTAAGCAAGAATTTTAATGACAGTGAGGACTAATTATAGACCGCAACATGACAGATTTTGTGATTTAATACTTGTGCCAACGATTTTTTTCAATGCCAAAGAGCTACAAGCTCTTTTTAACTCCTTAATCGGTGGAAATCTTTGTCCTTTTATGAATTTCTCTACGGGGACAGTACGGAATGTTCTTAGCCTGACATACTGATGTCATAAAGCTTTGTGCTATATAAACTTCCATCCGTCATATAAATTTAAATCTGCCTACTAATTCTTAAAATAACAGCCGTTCGATAAACGCTTCAATGATTTATTATAATGAAAAAATTAGAAATACGTGGTGTGATTAAATATTGACATAAAAAAGGGACAAGGAATTCGTAATAATATGGTGAATGTGTTAAGTGAAAATGCTCCTTCACACGCAATAGTGAAACATTGGTGTACGGAATTTAAGCGTGGCCGTACAAGCACCGAAGATGAACCAAAAACTGCAATGACGCTAGAAAAACTAGCTAAAGTGCATGTTATGGTATTAGACGATCGACGAGTGAAAGTGCGTGAAATAGTTAATGCCATAGGCATCTCAAATTATCGGGTGCATTTTATTTTCCATCAAGAATTTTAGATGAAAAAGCTTTCTACAAAAAGAATTTGTTAACAGTTGACCAAAAACACAAGCGAATGAAAATTTCTCCAGCTTGTTTGGATAGATTTAACCGAAATAAAATGGATTTTAGGCATCGTTTCATAACTGTTAATGCAACATGGATCCATCACTATACACCAGAGATAGCAACCCAATGCAAACAAATGGACTGCTGGAAGTGCACTAAAAATAGTTCAATCGGATGGTAAGGTCATGGCAACGGTTTTCCGGGATTACAAAGGCGTTGTATTGATCGACTATTTTCAAAAATGTAAAACAATAAATTCAGAATATTACCGTAACATTTTGGATCAACCGAATTTGAAAATTCGTGGAAAACGACCTGGTTTACAACAAAAAAAAAAAGAAAAATAATTTTACATCAAGATAACGCACCATCTCACAGCAATGCTTTGACAATGGCAAAATTCAACGAATTGAAGCACGAATTGCTTGACCACCCACCTTATTCTACTGACCTAGCTCCCTCTGAATTCTATCTGTTCCCAAATCTAAAATAATTCCTTGGCAAACGTTTTACCTTAAATGACGATGCAATGGCAGTTGTAAACGATTATTTAGAGAAGCTTCAGGAACATTATTTAAATCAAGGGAAAGAATTGCTAATAAAAAATCGTTTAAAAGCTTAGAATAAGGCATTGATTGAGGTGTTTTTGAGTATTTTAAAAGTCTAGATGTATTGCTTTTTGGAACCTGGCTTACAACATCAAGATTACATTTTCTATTGACTCGGCGATCTCGCGATTGAAACTATGACGCTAATGAAGTAGTCATTGTTCTTCCTTGCAGCATTATATTTTCCGTGCTAGTATTGTTAATCCTCATGGCCTTGGTTTTCTTGAAGTCTGAACTGAAGTCTGAAGTCCAACAAGTCAGTCAATTGTGAGTCAATTTGTATAAGTCCTCCAGTTTCGACTGCATATTGGAAATCTTCTGCGAGAGTAGAAAAATGTCATACTCATAGTCCAAATCTTCGAGTTGGCATGAGAGACTCCATGTTATTCCTCCTCTCTTTTAACAAACTTTGCTCATTATGTCATCCAGCACGATAGTGAATACCTGAGGTGATAGTGGGACATTCTTGTTTAGTTGGTGTGGAAGGGTTGTCTGATGTTCCTGTTGTGAAGAACATCTTATTATTCGAATTATTTTTTTTTCAGTGCTTTCTATATTGAAGTTCGTCTGATGGTATCAAATGCTTTCTTGAAATCGAGGATTAAAGGGTCTGCCAAATAAATTTTTTCTTTTTTTTGAAAATGCTATAAAAAAAACTACTGAATATTTTCTCAAATTTCTTTTTTCATTTGAAAGTACAATCCTTCCGGTTAATAATGGAAAATAATTTCATTCAAATGGCTGCCTCGGCTAGCCATGCAGTAGCCAACACGATCGGTCCAATTTTTAAGCATATTATCAATTGTGTGCAGCTGTATTTCACCAATGGCTTCACGAATATTGTCCTTTAAAGCGTTAATTGTCTCCGGCCTGTTGACGGAACACTAATCTTTGGGTGTCAAATCGCAGCTCCGAGGTGTCCAAACGACATCAGCTCTGCGGCTGATAATGCGATCTTCAAAAACAGGGCGCAAAACATCGAGTGTAGCTTCGGCTGTGTGGCACGTAGCGTCGTCCTGTTGAAACCAAATGTTGTTAATATCCTCCTCTTCAATTTTTGTGAACAAAAATTCGTTCAACATGGCCCGATAACGATCGCCATTGACTGTAACGGCCACTCCTTGCTCATTTTCGAAGAAAAATGGCCCAATTATGCCTCTGGACCAAAATCCGCACCAAACAGGGACTCGTCTTGAGTATATCGGCTTTTCAATGTATGCGTGCGGGTTTTCTGTGCCCCAAATGCCACAATTTTGCTTTTTTTTTTTTACATACCTGCCAAGATCAAAATGAGCTTCATCTGAAAAGATGATTTTTTTTAGCAAAATCGGCATCTTCTGTAAGTCGATCACAGGCCCAGATTCCCAGCGTTGTTCAAGCGTATACACAACCATATTCGTTCAGCGGAAGGATAAAACTAATTATCTGTCAAATCAGACATGAGCTAAATGTTACCATTCACGAAATTCAATAGTAGAAAAAAAAACGTTATATGGCGCACCCATTAGTAGATACAGAGGGTACGCAACTTTATAGATTGTTCTATTATTATTCGTAGAGTGTTGGCCTACACATACAATATGTTGCCTATTTTGTTTTGAAACCTCCCCTGTATTATGACTGCAAATATCATTAATAGGGTGTTAAGCAGAGCAATTTCTCTCTAATTATTACAGTCTTTTGGTAACTTTACAATGATGCCCTTCCACCACCTCTTCCTACTTAACCAATGTGATGTGATGGCGTAGAAGTTCAACCATGGTTTGGATGTCAAGCCGTAGAATTTTCACCGGTAGTCCATCTTCGTCTGCCGCCTTATTATTTTTCAATTTACTAATCGCCTCCTTTATCTCATTCAGATTGGGTGGTTTGCACGGTATTCTCAGAATGTTTTCTTCAGCGCTGTTCTGAACCGTTTCAATTTCATTGAAATGTTCTCTCCATATCTGTGTTTGTGCATCATTGTTCGTTATTAGTGTACCATTGCGATCAACAACTGCTTGGTTGCTACTGCACTTTCGATTAGTGAGATAGTTAATCGTGTAGTTGGTGTAGTTTTCTCATGATATTCCGGGTTAACGACTTTTTCTGCTACTTTATGGCACAAGCTGAACAAAGTGAATTCTTCTCTTCTGATAATGATTTGAAAGTTTGTTTAGCAATTCGTGGGCTTGCAGATCCGCCATTAGCATTTCGCTTAGCGCTAGGCATTTTATTAAATTCGGCTTTACCAACTATGATGGTGTAGGGGCTTAAAAAAGTTTTCGAATTTAGATTATAGAAGATTATAGAAGAAGATGATACTGTTTTACACAATTTTTTTCGTGTATAATAACGTATTTTAGTATAAACAAATTTATTTTTTTGTTGTTTACTTTCTAAGTATATTTTTTTGTTGTATATTATTTATTGTTGTTGTTTTTAATTTTTTTCTTACTTTTACTTGTTGTTTTGGCACGTGCTTTATATATATTAAGTGGCAGCGGTAACTGCTTTAAATCATACAAACAAAGATACACGTGTGTGATGTATCAACTCTCTTCTATACTTTTTATTTTTACCTCTCTTGATATCTATGGCTTTAATATAGAAAAAAAAGGAAAAATTCTCAGGTAACATATCCACAAATAAAAAATTTAACAAATATTTTACAATTTTTTTTTCTTTGAATTCTTGAAGTATAATTATATTTTAATTTAATTCGTTTCTCAAGTACTTGGCGTTATTTTAATAGGCTTTATACCACTATTCATATAAAAACATTGTTGCCTCAACATGTTTATTTCGAGAGTTATTGTATTTGTACTCTTTTGTCTCTTGTTTTATGCTGAGAAAAATTCTTGCTCTAAGGATATCTGTTATCCTGTTACTTGGTGAGAATGTGAACATTTTAATACATATTTTTCCTTGCTTAGAGAGTATGTACCTGTAAGTAATATTAACGTAATAAACTCTTATTAAATGAGAGTGAGAGTTCGTATATAAAAGTAGTGCTGATACAAACAATTGCAAAAGGAAAGAGTATTTCTTATAATAAGTAGTTGTAGCAAAGAGTAAAAATGCGAAACAGAATTCTATTTAGAATTTACGAAAGAATTTTACGGTTAATGTTACCTCAATATTGTATAGACACACTTACAAACCTTATATATTCAAATGAATATGTAAATGAATATGTAAACGTACGTTTGTTTGAAGTCTGAAGATAGCTAAACGGCTGAACCAATTTTTTTTTTACAATTTTTACAGTATCTCTCTGTATATCTAGAAGTAACTATAGGCTATATAAAGGGTGTTTTTTATAGAGGTATAGAAATTTAAGTTGCAATAAAACAACGATGGATTATTCAATTGACATGAATTTTATTTAACCGAAAGACCATCTTGTGGCATTACATTCTAAATATGATTTCTGGCATATGACCGCCACGGCTGGCGCGAATGTGGTCCAATCTAGACGTCCAATTTTCGATGACTTTTTCCAACATTTGTGGCTGTATATCGGCAATAGCACGGCGAATGTTGTCTTCCAAATGGTCAAGCGTTTGTGGCTTTACCGCATAGACCAATGACTTTACATAGCCCCACAGAAAGTAGTCTAGCGGTGTTAAATCACAAGATCTTGGAGGCCAATTCACAGGTCCAAAACGTGATATTAGGCGGTCACCAAACGTGTCTTTCAATAAATCTATTGTGGCACGAGCTGTGTTACATGTTGCGCCGTCTTGTTGAAACCACATCTCCTGGACATCATGGTTATTGAATTCAGGAATGAAAAAGTTAGTAATCATGGCTCTATACCGATCACCATTGACTGTAACTTTCTGGCCACCATCGTTTTTGAAAAAGGACGGACCAATGATTCCGCCAGCCCATAAAGCGCACCAAACAGTCAGTTTTTCTGGATGTAACGGTGTTTTCATATACACTTGAGGATTACCTTCACTCCAAATGCGGCAGTTTTGTTTGTTGACGTAGCCACTCAACCAGAAGTGCGCTTCATCGCTAAACAAAATTCGCTTATGAAAAATTGAAATTGCACTATTTGTAAGCGTTGTTCAGGCGTGAGTCTATTCATGATGAATTGCCAAACAAAACTCAGCATAAATCACTTGACAGCTGTTAAATCGGTCGCCATCTTGAAAAGTAATGCCAACTTAAAGTTCTATACCTCTATAAAAAAACACGCTTTACTTAAAAAACTTCAACTGCACCGCGCAGTTGAAAAAAGTAAATTATTTGTCTATATCTTCGAAATGGCAACAGTAAGAGTTTCCAAATGCGGTCTAAATAGTCTCGTGGTCAATACAAATCTTTTGTCAAAATTGACAGAATCGGATAAATATTTGTTGCACCTCCCGTATAAGCTAAATATTGATTTTTGTATATCCTGAAAACACTAACAGTGGAAGTACCCAAACTTCGTCTAAATAAGTTTTTTTCCTTATACAGATCATCGGTTAAAAAGTGGGAGAGATTGAATATAATAGGCTTGGCGTTTGTATATGTGGTACCAGTAAAAGCTTCCTAATCTATCCACATTAGCTAAAGGGATGTATATATTGCACAAAGCATACCTGGTAAAGGCAATTTATATACTTCATACCTTTTTATAGCAGAATATGATCTTGCACACGGCCCTGAACAACAAGAAAACTGGAAATTTTTTTTAGCTGCTTTGACTTCAAAACAATGGATACAATGTTTTCATTTAAATACAGAGTCACCTGTTGCACGTTTGTCCAATTTTTTATTGCTACATACTATGCGACGTGGCTCGCATACGATAACATTCATAAAAACCCAAAAAATATGTCATAAAAGACCAAAATTCCAAGAAATTCTCATAATTTTTGTTGGAATTCTCAAATGAAAATAAAATTTTAACTTTCGTTTCTGCTTTGAAAAGCAGCAGAGTCTTTCTGGAAGAAACTATAGAATAGGAATTTATGGAGTAGAAACGACAAATCAATCATGGATCCAGAAAAAAATATATACATTTGTTTATAATAAAAAACCCTCCCATAGAGCGCTTCTTCCAATATTTCATTCATTTCTCAAGTCACTATAGCTTTTCATCTGCGTAACGAATTAAAAACCCTATCTTTACATGGAACATAATCTAAAATGTTATCTTTCAAACACGTGTTCTTTTGATACAATTAAAAAATATTTTGTCCGATATATGTACTGGCATCAACACCATCTTGTTGGCACTTTCGAACCGCTCTTGACACCAGTGTACCTTCTCGATTAAAAACAGTAAGGAAGTGAAGATATGATATTGGCAAATAATGTCATCAACTGTGTTAGTAGTGCCATGTAAGACAATATGGGCGTAATTGAATTTGTTTAATTGAATTTTCTTTCAAACTTAAAATCGGGTAACATTGGCTTATAAGTGCCTGAAGGTCCGAAAACCGTTTTTTTCCGGTTTGACTTTAAAAAGTCAAGTTTGACACCAAAGAAAATTCATCGTCAGTCATCGCTGATTGAGCCCTGTCAGTAACGTCAAGTAATAGTACTTTGACAGGTTTTAAATTTATGTTTAGATGATTTTAAAAATACCTTAAAACCAATTAAAATAATGGTTTTTAAGAAAAAATCTTTATCGTAGTATGCACTTATTAAGCTGAGATCAAACGATTGTCGCAGTGAACCATTTTTTTGCACAGCAATCGTGGGACGGGCCGATATTGTGTTCTTATATGGGAATGGAAGTGAACAAAACAATTTGTATATTTTGCATCAATAAGGCAGAATAGTTATGTTATATAGGGTCCGCCATCTAACGTTTTTTGTCAACTAGTGCTTATTTCGTGAATGTTAACACTTAGCTCGTGTCTGATTTGACAGAAAATTAGTTTTATGCTTCCGCTGGACGAATATGGTTGTGTATACGCTTGAACAACGCTGGGAATCTTGGCCTGCGATCGACTTACAGAAGATGCCGACCTTGCCAAAAAATCAATATTTCAGATGAAGCTCATTTTGATCTTGGCGGGTATGTAAACAAGCAAAATTGTCGCATTTTGTGGCACAGAAAACTCGTACGCATACATTGAAAAGCCGATACACCCAAGACGAGTCACTGTTTGGTGCGGATTTTGGTCCAGAGGCATAATTGGGCCATTTTTCTTCGAAAATGAGCAAGGAGTGGCCGTTACAGTCAATGGCGATCGTTATCGGGCCATGTTGAACGAATTTTTGTTCACAAAAATTGAAGAGGAGGATATTAGCAACATTTGGTTTCTACAGGACGTCGCTACGTGCCACACAGCCGAAGCTACACTCGATGTTTTGCGCCCTGTTTTTGAAGATCACATTGTCAGCCGCAGAGCTGATGTCGTTTGGCCACCTCGGAGCTGCGATTTGACACCGTTGGACTATTATTTGTGGGGTGCCGTCAAAGATAAGTGTTACACCAACAAGCCAGAGACAATTGACGCTTTAAAGGACAAAATTCGTAAAGCCATTGGTGAAATACAGCTGCACACAATCGATAATGTGCTTAAAAATTGGACCGATCATGTAGGCTACTGCAGGCCAGCCGAGGCAGCCATTTGAATGAAATTATTTTCCATTATTTACCGGAAGGATTGTACTTTTAAATAAAAAAAGAAATTTGAGAAAATGTTCAGTAGTTTTTTTTTCATAGCATTTAAAAAAAAATTTATTTGGCGAACCCTATATTAGGGCGACTATCATGTGATCCCAGCTTTACACAGTGTATAATATTTTAACACACTAAAGCACTAAAATTAAATCGCTTTTTTAATGATTCTTTTTTGATACTTTTTTGTACATAAAACGTTATTTCAAAAATTTAGTTTTTGCTTTAGCGCCTATTTTGCATTAAACGAAAGAGAACAAAATATTTTTCTGACAACAAGCCGCAATTCTTCATACAACAACAAACATTAATTTTTTATTTTATTTACAAAAATAAACGAATTAATGATGATGGCTTTTGATTGATAAGAAATTTTTGTTTTTTTTTTTACATAAAAATTTACTTTGTATTTCATTCTGTTTTTAGGTGAATTGTTAGGCGTTTTTTCTGTTTTCTGTGTTAAACTTTGGTGGTTTTCTTTTTTTAATTCATTATAATTATTTTTTTTGTTTTTGTTAAATTTGACCCAAAAAAATGTGAATGAAACGAAACAAACGAAATGAAAATGTTTTTTAATCGTCGCCTGGCGGCATTTTGATGCCAATTTTTGATAATTCTGATGGATTTTTATATTTCGATGATAAAGTATTTAAAAATAAAATACAAAATAATAAGTATTTTGTAATTTTATTGTTGTTGTTGTTATACTTTTTAGGTGACTGTTGTTTGGCTTTTAAAAATAAAATATAATTGAGTGTTGATTTTTCGGTCTAATATCTGCGTATATAGTAAGTACTCATTTATATCGAAATTTTAATCAATTTTATTCATCTTCTAAAATATAGGGAGGGCCATCTATTGGTTATATTTGAACCAACGGTTATTTCAAATCTGGCAAAACTTATGTCATTCTACTCTGTCAGCAAATTAAGTATATTAACTGCACTGAACGAAATTAATCGATTTACGCCTGAGCAACATTGGGATTTATTGGAAATTTATCATCATTTGAAATCATATTTTCGGATGAAGCTCATTTTCATTTTGGTGGTACATTAATAAGCAATATTGCCGTATTTGGGGTTCAGAAAACTCAAATGTGATCTTACAGAAGCCAATGCTCCCATTACGAGTGACTGTTTGGTGCGGTTTGTGGAGCGGAGGCATCATTGGCCCACATTTCTTTGAAAATGAGGACAGTGCAACCATTACGGTTAATGGACACATCTGCCACACTATGATAACCGAATTTTTTGTGTCTTCATGGTATTGATGTGAAAGATGTTTGTTTTCAACAGGATGGTACAGTTCACCACAAATCTCTTTCCATAATCGATTTATTGAGTCAAACGTTTGATGGTCGTTTAATTAGCTGAAATGATAATCTCAGTTGGCCGCTAAAAGGCAGCGGTTTAACGACGTTGGACTATTTTCTGTGGGGCGCCGTTAAAGACAAGTGTTATGCCGACAAACCAGAGAGAATTGAGCATTTTAAGGCCAACATTCGTGGCGCCATTGCCGAGATTCGACCCCTTACAATCGAAAAATTGGTCCGATTGAATGGGGTACTGTGAGGCAGCCTCGGCAGTCATATGAATGAAATAATATTTAATTTCTAACCGGAACAATAGTACTGCACAACAAAAAAATGAATTTGGCAAAATTTCTAATTGTTTTTGTTTTATTTAATTTTTAAATTTAAACTTTTAAATGGCCCACCCTATATTATGAGCAAAACGACCGACATATAACGACAGACATGATTAAATTATTGATTGGCATAGCACTCCCGGCCTCACGTCACAAAAGTTTCAAATCAATTATTAGAAACGAACAAATGTCACTTCCACCGTATTTTCCGAACATTGCTCTGTTTAACTATTGGCTGCTGTGACAGATACAATACACTAATTATACGGCATTTCGCTACAACGGACTGTTTCATTATGGGACACATTCGCTTTACGGCGCAAATTACCGTTTTTTTTTTTTTTTTAACAAAAGGTTTAAGGAAAGCAAACGCAACACATATTCATTTCGTTTTAAGGCATTTCGATTTACGGCCTACAGTTTGGGAACCTATATAGGCCGTAGAAATTGTCACCAGCTCACTTCCTTTAAAGAAATATAAAAACGATTTTAAAATCGATTTCATTTGGCAAAATTTCTAACTGTTTTATTTGATTGCCTTTTTAAATTTAAACCTTTAAATGGTCCGCCCTATATAAAAACATATGTGTTTGGATGTCTGTAAGCATGTAGGTATGTTTGGTCGTTTGTTTGTGCCTTACTGAACTGATTTTCTTCAAATTTTAGCAGTATCTCTCCGTATGTCTGGAAGGATATATAGACTATATAAATTTAAGCAATTACAACTGGGCGGTGCCACGCCCATATCATGTCAATATTTATTTGTCTATATTTTCAAACAGTAACAGTAAGACTATTTGAATTTAATACATCGATCAAAAAAACAAAACAAACTAATTATTAAGTTAAGTTTCTGAATTTGGTCTGAATGACTTCATAGTCAATGCAATCCATTAATCAAAAAGTGGGCGGAATTGAATAAGAGCGCATGGTACCTCGCATACAAACTAAATAGTAATGTTTCTATATCTTGTGAACGGTTAAAGTTAAAGTTTCTGAATTTGATCATCAGACAAAAAATGGGCGAGATTGGATAAATGAACGTGGCGTCTTCCATTCATACTAAATATGGAACTTTTTATATGTGGAGAAGAATAATTAAAGCTTCGCTATCTATCCACATCAGCGAAAAAGTATTAAATATTTACTCTTTTTCTCGGTGACATTAATTTGTTTGTTATTTTTATCAATACCTTTTAGGAAGTCGTGTTAAAACATACAATTTCATCTCTTTTATTTAGCAAATAGTACGTAGAATATGTATTGAATACCCCTACAACATGTTTATATGTACGTACACTTAACTACCAGGCTGACAAAATTGGCAACAACCACAAGCATTTCTAAAATATTACACATTTTCTCATATGTTTGTCCTGCATAACGAAATCAAAAGGAACTTGTTGTGCTCCTTCAAATCACAATGCACATTGCAGACTCACACACACATACATATGTACATATACTACCATTTGCATGGGTTTATTTCCAAGCGTGCATGGCTATAATATTTATAACAGTGTCAGGCAAACTTATTCCAGTGCATTTTACAAGTGTGTGACTAATTTAAGAGTGTGTCTCTCGGTAAGTATAAATTCAATTTTTTTCTTATACACATGATTGAGTACTAGAGAGTTGCGTGAAACCTAATAATGATGATCGGGAAACCTTCATTATTTTTTTTATTCAATAAAGATGAATAACTATAAAAAGAGAACAATCAGCACTCGATAGTTAAGAGACAAGTATAATGAAGTTTGTGTGTTTACTTATTCAAGAGCATATTAATATTCACAAATGTGAAACAGAACATGTCTTGAACAAATATCGATAAAGTTCATGAAAGAACAATATGCTTTTAAAGATCAGTGTTGCCAGATGTAGGAAAAAGGAAAATCATTTAAGAAATACTTAAAATATACGCAAAATGGCAACATTATTATTGCATATTTAGAAAAATTGAGATAAGAGCGAGAACTACAAAATAAAAATCAGTGAACAATCTCTTTGTGTTAACGTAGTGCGACAAAATATTCTCACTGATGGTAGGTAGGTAGGTAGAAGTGGCTGCCCCAAATGAAGTGGCACACGTGGGCACGTGAGCACTCGAATGCCCGTTGTGGTACCACAGTGAATCATCATCCTCTATATCCGGAACCACCCTGAACTCATAATAAGACCTCTAGGCCAACAAATATCCGAATATGACAGCTCCATAATCCTAGTCGCGTGGTAGAACCCCAGGTGCCACTTTCTTTTGCAAAACAGCGCTAGGCATGTGCACGATTGTCTTCTCTTTTTTCATCTCTGCAGCTGACCTAGTCCCAGCCTCCTGGCATGAGTGCTCATTGTACAATATACAGTAATTATTACGATAACTACGCTGAGTGTGCTTATTTGAAGATTGAGCAGATCTTTCGTGCGCCTAATATACAACTTTGGCTTACTCATGGTATGAATAAAGCAATAGTTTATTTGCTGTTCTGATTTTTATTCGAAATAGGGTTTTAGTCAATGAACATATGAAGAAATATATTCAATGATGAACACGTTCATGTTCATGTTTATATCTATTGCGTACACTGTGTTTTCGCACTTTAAGTTTACATATCTTAACAAAAAAATGTGGGGGAAAAAACCAAAACAAAAATAAAAGCAATTAAAAATATATAAAATAATAAATAAAAAACTGAAAAATATAATAAAAAATAACATAAAACAACAAAAAGTAATTAAGAAAATAATAATAAAGAAAAACGTCAAATTAAGAAGGAAATTTAAAATAAATAAAACATGTTGATTACAAATTTTAAAACATCATTAATTAAAATTTTTTCTCGCACTGTATTTTTAGCCTACACAAAGAGAAAATTTACTCAGAGTCGTAGTTTGCCTGTCGATGATTTATAAACACCCTGCAGTATCGATATCCTGCTGTGTTTTTTCTTGTTTAGTTTAAAACAACAATTTAATAAACTCTCTCTGCTCTCTTTCATATATAAAATTCTCGCTAACGCACTCCACAAACACATAGTTATGCTTCATGAAAAGGAAATAAACGTCCCTGTTTATGGCCTTTTTATTATACTTTAAGCACTTGTTGTTGTTATTGTTTGTATACTTCATATGTATGTATGTCTTTTTTACTTGTCATTGCTTATGTTTAACCAAAATAACTTCGGAAAGGAAGAGAAAGAGAGAGAGAAGGACTGTAAATACTGTCGCCAGAAACCTGAGCTCCTATTATTTCGCACAAACATATTCCAACAAAAGAAAAAAAAAAATAATGGAAACATATAAGCGTGTAAAGAGAGGGAATATTAAAATTTGTTATAAGTACGTTTGTTACATGATTTCTTGTTTCTCTTCTTGTAAACTTCCGTGGCTTAAAATTAACAGCGCAGTAAGACAGCAGCTGTTAAATGTTATCTATTGTATAATTGGCCTACTGTCGATTGTTGGACAAGCCATTAAAAACAATTAGAAAGCCCCGTTGTTTTTAACAAAAATATAATATTACCTTTTAGTTAAAAAAAAACATTTTTGAAACCACGATTAATAACTGCCTGTACTATGGCTCCCAAACATTAATTTCAATTGCCTAAATTTATTGAGTTCCGTTGCGGTAGTACCAGCATAAATGGTGCCAAATCGTTTTAGTCATCAATGTTTAGATATCAAGCTGAATATAATCTATAGAATCGGATAATGGGATAATTGAAGTGAAACAGTTGGCTTCTTAACTAAAAAGGTGACATCAATTAGTATTTAAATATGAATATGAAATATGGGCCACTATTGCTTATATTCGACCTCTAACGTAACAGCATGACCACTGTAAAGCAGTATATCGCGTGATTTCAATAAGGTTCTGCATAGTTTTGTGACACATTTATCTATCACAACATATCGAAATCCCAAGAACAAGCGAAACAGTAGGCTTACTCGAAAGGTCTTACACCAAAGAAGATATTAACAGCACATATGTCAATAAATGCTCTCCCTGCCCTAAAAGGGAAAAGTAATTCTCTTGATAGTTGCCGCAATGGCTAACACTGGATTACAAGCGCAACCGTATGAACTCTTAGAAGATGTGTTTGAAGCAACTCGAAATAGTTTTTTCACCGTTTTGTAGGTGCAGACAATACACATCACACACCTACCACGATTATACAATAGAGTTCAATAAACAAGTAAAACAATGAGTTTTACTGGAGGAACATTAAAAACGTTCATGTTCCTCAAAGAAGGTTGTCGTGCCAGTTAATGCACGTGCAGAAAATTGAAATGTGTCAGATGATCGAAACCGAACAGGTACCTAATATTTTGCATTAAAATTATTAGTCAAAAAATGCTGTCCCGCTTGACCACGGCAAACATTTCTCAGATAAAACATTCGAAAACGACTATTGGAGGCGAAACGAAAAAGAACTCATAGAGTTCACCCGTCGCTCAGTTTGTGGCGGCAAGTCTTTCGAACTCGAACGCTTGCCCGTAATATCAACAGCAAACGCTTAGCGAACATTTATCTAAAGCGAATAGCTTTGCTTTGCCCCTTCTGTTTTTGCCGTTACTTTTGCTTTTGAATTTTGTTTTTTGCCGCTCAATACTAAAAAGGAGAGAAATTTTCTTGTTTCTTTAAAGATATCATATACCCGATACGCGTGTTCATGCGTCGCTGTTTCAGTGATGACTAAAAGCAAGAGCATAAGTATACATGTGAATTGAGAAGGAACAAAATTCTTATGAAATGAATAGCAATGTTCTATGCTCTGTTAAGCATTTTTTTTCGGCAAAAACAAATACTTTTGTTAAGAAAATTCATTGCGAATACTGAACAATCGCTTATTTCGAATTTCAGGTCAAGCGGAGTGATAATACACAACCGACCACAAGTGTAGCTATATGATCACTTAATTTGTGGTAACTCGAAAGATCTTCTTCACCGTCTTGTAACTGTGGACAAACTATGGAACCATCACAATTTAAATAAGGACATTTGGAAGTTGTAAGGGAGGAAGGGCAACAAGAACGTGATCGTTTATTGAATGCAAACGGTGTTATTCACATCGATTATCTTGATAAGGTAAAAAGTTCAATGGCAAAATAATATTAATGATTTAAATTTTATCTAATGACGAACTAAGTGTGCTGTTGTATAAAGACCATATAAGCGTGTATAATGACGGTTGAAAATTCCATGAATTACAATTCTTGCCAGTACATCCACAAATTTAACCCTATGCAACTATTAACTATTTCTGAGTGACTAGTATATCAACATGGTTGTAAGTCACAGTTTAACGTGAGTATCGCCACACTGGCATACTCCATGGTGCCCAAGACACGAGTGAATACACTACGTTTACCAACGCCGTCATATATGATTAAAATCACATTCGAAGGCATGTTATTTGGACATGACTTCCGTCTTGACTATCCAAACTCCTGCCGATGCATCCAGTTAAAAATGCAACACCACACCGAGTTAAAACTCTTCCCGCCATTTGGGTATAAGCTCACACACCACAGCTACCAAGTTGCTCCCACAAGTAGACCTCACTATAGTCAGGCAGGGATCTATTTCTCTGTGGCTCCTGACTACCATAGTACCAAAATTAGGCCTCCAGTTGAGCTTCGTAACAGTGTAATTCCCAAATGATTTCGGATTGGTGGCCAATAAAACCAACAAAAACAATATATAACAATACTAAGCAACGACAAACAAGCGACCAATCACACAAACATACAAACGACACCATCACACAAGTCGACGGGCACATCGCACAGATGATCCTGTAAATGATGTCGCAAGAGAACCTATTATTCCCTATAACCGCGAGTAACCTATTAAAAACTTCGCGACAAACTCTCCCAGTCTTTGTATACACCGGTCTGTCACCAAGGCCACACTAATATTCATTACTTCCCACGTCACAATGACTCCCATTGCCACCAAATTCCTAATGTCATCACGTCATGTCCACCAGCACATGCCGCAAATCTTTTGGCCCCAACTCACATCTGCAATCTGCAAAAATATACCGAGCTAGCCATGCCCATTCAGTAAAAATTCCAAACCCAAGCCGAAGCCGCAGTCAGGGCGCTTCAGTACAAACCTAATATCCGGTATGAACCAGTACGTTACACTTCCCTTGTCACTATCCGTCCAATGTGTCTGCCACTTTTCAATGAGAACCCCACCAAGAAGTCAGGTCAGAGGTAGAAACACAGGCACAAACCAGAAGTGGTAGCCACTTCTTGACTTTAAGCGTAAAAGTACGATATTGGTAGGTTGCTACACCTGCCAACACCTACAAAAAGTTCATCGATATCGTCCTGAAAATGGCACACATGTCAGCAAGACGAGCATGGGGGTAGTTGGTTCGATTTCCATCGTAGAATCTTTACTTTCAACGAGTATAAGGTCTAAGTCACTCCTCTTGTATTTTATTTAGCCACTGAATTCGCTTACGTTATAATATAACAAAATTAATGTCAAAACATTAAACTTTTATTATCTCTCCATGTTACCCTTTGCTCACACCCATACGATCAGACTGGTGACAAAAGCAAAAAAACAAAAAAATGTTTGATATTAAAAATCAAACGTTTCACAAGTCTGTTATTACTTTTTATGGGATTTCTCAGCTTAAGAGACGCTTTAAAAAATAATGATCCAACGAAAGAATATTTTTCAAATATGTTTTAACAGTCAATATCCACGTTTTAACGATTTAACCAACATAAACGACCAGACCATCCCTTCCTGCATACTCTGTCGCAAATCGTATTATGAATTGGTGTTAAACTTATCACTGAGTGTCCTTGCTGGCGCGCATTATTTATTTACTCACACTCTCTGCGTCCAATCCTCTTCTATGTTCATAGCATTGAATTTAAACATAAATTTGTTGTTGCTATTGTTCTGTTTTCCAACTGATAAGCTTTTCTTGTCTTTTTTTGTTTTTTGTTTTTTTTTTTTTGGAAATTCTCTGAAAACAAAAACTGTTAAAAACAGTTAAAATGCGATTTTTCATTGTTGATAAAAATGAAGAAAAAAAAAAACGAAAAATATTAAAATTTAATATTTTTGCTCAATTTTCCTTGCACTCTCTCTCGTTTTCTCTCTCTAGATTTTTGTAAACGATTTTTAGTTCTTATTTTGTTGTTTTTGTTTTTATTTTGCTTTAGAAAGAAGTATGAGTATGAGAATAAAGAAAAAGTAAAATGAATTCAGAGATTATTGTTTGTTTTACTCAGCATTTTCTTAAACATTTTTACTCCTTTTCTAAAACACAAGTTCGATGGTTAGAGATTTAAAAGAATGGATTTTAAAAACAATTTATATAAACATACCTACGAGGGCGGATTGATATTGAAGCTACCTAAGTAGTAAAAAAACATTTTTTTTTTCAAAAACCATTCATTTCTCCTTTTAGCTCAATACACTTAGTAAGACGATTTTTCAACTTTTTTATACCATCTGAATAATACGATTTTGGGAACTCCTCAAAACACGCATTAGTTTCGGTAATCACTTCTTCGTTTGAGATGAATCTTTTTCCTGCGAGCCATTTTTTCAAGTTTGGAAACAGGAAAAAGTCACTAGGGGTTAAATCTGGACTATAAGGTGGATGATAAACCAATTCGAAGTGGATTTCTCATAGTTTTAGCATCGTATCGAATGCTGTGTGAACCGGTGCGTTGTCTTAAAGAAAGAGCACTTTTTTCTTGTTTAAATGTGGTTGTTTTTCCTTGATTGCATCAACCAATTGATCCAATAATGTACGATAATACTCGCCTGTTACTGTGGATCCCTTTTCAAGATAATCGATGAGCAATATTCTGTGTGCATCCCAAAATACAGTGGCCATAACCTTGCCAGCCGATTTCGCTAACTTCGCCTTCTTCAGAGCACTTCCACCAGCTTCCACTTATTGCTTCGATTGATTTTTGGTTTCAGGTGTGTAGTGGTGGACTCACGTTTCCTCAACAGTTGTTAATCTGCGCCAAAAATCAGCAGGATTACGCTTTATCATGTCCCAACACCGCAGTGAAGTGATCTGTCGAACTCGTTTTTGTTCAACACTGAGCAAACGCGACACCCATCTTGCCGATAGCTTTTTCATATGCAAATGTTCATGCAAAATATTGGACACACGTTCATATGATATGTTTACCATTTCAGCAATCTCACGTATTTTGACCCGGCGATCATTCATAACGATATCGAGGATTTTCTTATTATTTTCTTCAGTGAAAACCTCTTTTGGCCTTCCTGTTGATGGTATTGTTGCATATTTTACCATATAATCTGACGATACAGATTCGCCATAATGTTTATCAAGCTTTTCTTTTGTCTCTTTCGCCGTTTTGCTTTTCAAATAATAGTGTTTAATCACTACACGAAATTCACTTTTTTCCATTTTCCAAGAAACACAAAAGTTGCTTACTTCAAACGACTACAGCAAATAAACTAAATGATGAATTTTGCTAAAATTTTAACAGCTGACGTTTGACAGATCGTAATTTCTAAAAAAGAAAAAGTTTTTGTGTTTGTGCTGCCATCTAGCGCTATGTAACTTCAATGTCAATCCGCCCTCGTATATCAGCGGTTGAAAATTGGTTACTCGATAGCGCCTATCAGAAAAGTAGTATAATTATACAGATATTTCAATCTCCTTCTTTTTTCGCATCGTGTAATTCCGAAATTTATTTTATTAAAAAATTTTTGTTTCCTTTAAACTCCCTAGCTTTAGTTTAGGTGTTTTTTAAAATCTTTATTTTCTATAAATGATGAGATATTTCAAGTCCGATAAAATATATATTTTTTTCATTGATAAACTCTTCGTTTGGTCCAAACTTCCTACCACATCACACATTTCTTTAATTTTTAAAACAGGAAATAGTTGCGTGGGGTATGCATGAATTGGACTCTTGCAAATTCATGGCTTTTTCTTACTGAATACATACGTTTACGCATCGTTTCACCTCTTTAACCGATGTAACCCAAACAATTTTTGCATTACTTTCTTAGCCGATGGACACCCGACTTCTTTGACGTTTTCGCCAAGAAAGCTACTGTTTCACTTGTCCTTTGAACTATATTCAGTTTTGATGGATATATACATATGTCTTCTGCCAAAATGATACAAGAAATCGGTCGCAGTGTGACGAAAACTACTTTGAAGTAGTCATACGGTAACTTCGAGTGCAAGGCTGGTTTGCATTTTCTGGACGTTTAATACTATCTTGTAGATTTTATAGACGAAAGAATTTTGGGTTTAGGTTCAACCGAAAAATTCTCTGTTATACTTAGGTTTTTTGGCTCTGGTGTATATAATAATGAATCCAAGTTTCTTCCAAAGTTACAGAACGGCGAAAATTCTAGTTCGAATTGCTGTAGAGACCATTTTAAAGTGATTACGCTGTTACGCTTGTACTCAGCCACACGCTGAGTGAGTTGAAGTAGTACCTATATCTTGAATAATTTATTCGCTCGAAGGATCTTTTGTGCAGCGCCAGGCGTTCATCACATCATATTGAGATTATGAACAAAGCCAATTACACCATTCGGTAGGAGAAGATTTTCCCTTTTTTACGTTTTCATAGCGTTTCCCAGGAATTTCATCATTTGAGCCGAAAAAGTATGATACTCACAAACATGTTTCAACATGTAATAATCGTGAAGATCCTAAACAGATTATCTTAAACAGATTATTTTAAACATTTTCTAAAATATGCTGATGGTACCTGCATAACATTATATAGTCGGTATACTCGAGTGGTTGAGAAGCCTGCTGCCTCAGCCACATCACAAATTTTTATTCTGCAATCATCCAAGATAATTCCTTACCATATTATTGACAATTTCTTTGGGAAGACCTAAATACTTGGTGGGTAACTGTTCTATTCGGGCAAAGTTCTGCTCGTTTCATCTATTTTACAACCGACAAATTTGTCTTAACGAGAGAACTATTTGCAGTGTGATGGGTAAATTTAGGGACAATCTGTTCGTGTTAGTACCCGAATAAGTCGCATAACATAGCGACAACATCGAACGAACATAAACGATGTCAGTGGTTAAATTCTGCCTGATTTATAAGCTAGAGTCAGGAAAAATTGGACATTTCAGATGAGCGCCAACCAGCGAAGCAGAGGCGAATTGTTGCGCTATATTATGCATAACGGCATCGTAACAACTTTGGAACTGGAAGGAGCACTCTTATGAATAAGGTAAAACGATTGAAAAGTCCAATTAAATAAAAAATGGCATCGATCGAGGCTATCCAAACGAATTTTGATGATATCTTGCACATTTTTCTCTTACTTCTCTTGGTTACATAGGGCTTTCACAAAGCATGTCCATCTTACACTGCTTGCTGCCGTTGTCTTTGCCTCTGCCCATATAAAATTGTTTTGCCTTAGTTCTTGAATAATTTTGCGTTGCCAGAATTTTCTTGGTCGACCGCGACTGCTTTACCCTTGAGGATTCCACCCAAGTGCCATTCTTGTTAAGTTTGAAGATAGAAAGCGCTTTATAAAAAATCATTTACTAAATATCATAAGCTGTATATGCAAAACAGTTGATACTTTTAAAGCTCTGGCTTGTAAGTATTTGTTCTTTTAGACTAAATTATATGTTTATGGTATTTTCTATGCCCCTAATGCTCATACAATAGAATCTCTCTGTCTCTCTATTTACTTTTTATGAAAATGTATGTGTTAAGTGTGTGTGTGTGTGTGTGTGTGTGTGTATATATTTATTTCTTTCTCTCTCTCATGAGTTTCATAAATTGTTGTAATTTGTTATGTTTATAGTTTTGAACAATTTTAGCTGATTTTGCAAAAAAAAAAAAAAAATTTTAAATCAGTTTTTGCCCTTTCCCTCTCAAAAATAATGTCCAATAACTGTGAGAATATGCACATCGAAGGAATAACAGAGAGAGAAAGATAAACAAGAAGAGGATTTTTTAAAGATGTGAAAACAACAATAATAATAGAGTAGAAGCAGCAGTGGGAGGCAAAAGTAAATATGAAAGAAAGCAAGTAAGATAACATAAATTATGACACTTTTTTGAAAAATAATGGATTTGAACTTGTGTTCAAAAAAAATTTTTTTTGTTGTTGAAATTTGTTATAACGAGTACTTAGAACATTTGTACAGGGTGTCCGCCGGGAAGGTATACTACTTTGTCTTGCCGCCATTTTGGTAAACATTAGTCTTGACAGTTCATATTAAAATAATAAATATTCAGTAAACCAAAGTGTTTAATCGTTAAAGCAGCTCGCCCATGACAACCCCGATTTTCATGAAAAAATCATAATGAGTGACGAGGCACATTTTCATTTGAATGGTTATGTGAATAAACAGAATAGTCGGTTCTGGACAATGGAAAACCCTCAAACTATTTATCAGTCACCTTCGCATCTATTAAAAGTGACAGTCTGGTGTACAATTTGGTCAGGAGGAATAATTGGACCTTACTTCTGTGATATTGCAAAAGGGCGTAACGGTAACTGTCAATGCGGAGCGATATCGTGTTATGATTGAAAAATGTTTAATGCCACAACTGCATGCTTTGGGCTTGACTAACATGTGGTTTCAACAAGATGGTGCCACATAGCATACAGCCAGGATTACAATGGAATTACTGCGAGACCTCTTTCCACAACAAATTATTTCAAGGAATGGTAATGTGGATTGGCCTCCACGGTCGCCGGATTTGACTGCTTCGGACTTCTTTTTGTGGGGATATCTGAAAAGTAAGGTTTATGCAAACAAACCAGAAACGCTGGAGCAAACAAAGTAATCGTGATGAAATTAATGAAATACCGCGTGAAATGTGTGAGAATGTAATGAAAAATGTGCTCAAAAGGGTTAGCATTTGTGAGGCTAACAGAGGCGGCCATTTATCTGATATTGTATTCCATACATAATTGCTGATATTAAATAAAACATTTATCAATATAAGATCCATTCTCTTTCATATAATCAAAAATTATTAACAAACAAAGTAGTATACCTTCCCGGTGGACACCCTGTATTTATATGGCGATTATATAGCGTGTGTATGAAAATATGTTTCAAAATCAAAGCGGCCTTTTTATGCATTGTCTTATAAAACAATTTTTGCAAATAAATTGGGTTTAAATTTTAAATTTTAAAAGAAAATCACTTGTATTCACAGGATCATTAAGTTTTGATTAATAATCTGTTGATAAGCCGATTAATGGGATGTTATTTTTCTTGATTTCAAGGTGACAGAAAATGTAATTTTTTCTATAAAATCTATTAAACCATCTGATGAGTGAGATTTTGTTCAATTCATTAAACTTCGGCCAAGTATAAGGCGTTTTTTAAGGCCAATAGAAATTTAAGTTGTTAAAATAACACAAAAAAATTAAAATTTAGCCCAATAATTTTTTTATTTGAAAGTTCAATACATGACTCTAACATTGAAAAAGTTTTCGAACATATGTTCATCGCGACTGTTCTTAACGATACGCATTCTAGACGTCCAATTTTATGCCACATTTCTGAGCATTGGTGGCACTGTATTAAGAATAATGTTGACCAGTTGACTTATTCATTTTTCAAAATCTACTTGTAGCCAAATTTTAATCTCAATAATGGTTGCGGTTGTCGTATGATACGTAGCGCCATCCTGCAGAAACCACATACTACCCAATCAGAAAGTTTCCGGAATAACCCCTCTGTGGCGGTCCCATCGTTTAGATTTGAGTTTTTTTTTTTTTGTTAAGTTGGTACATTTGTTGTTGATATTCCCGCTAAGTCTTAGTGTCACAGCTTGACTTTTTGGTCAAGGCAGTATTGCCCCTGATTAATCATGCAGCGGTTATTATCTCCACTGACCGCCTTCATTTTTGAAGAAATAAGATTCAATGATTCTACCAGCGTGTAAATCACACCCAGCCTTGTCTTTCTCCGAATGTATTGGAGTCTGTAGGGTTTGTTGTTTGTTGGTTTCACTCTATGTGCGACAATTTTGTTTATTAACAAACCAATTAAGGCAAAAATTAACCTCATCGCTGAACACAGCACATTGGCATCTACAAGTTGCGCGAACTGATGGTTGACAACCCACTGGGTAACACAATTAAACCCACCCGGGTTTTATTTTGTATTATATTAAAAAAAAAAACCCGATTGGGTTTTCGTAGTTTATTTACAACAAAAATAAGTGTAATTTACGTATTGGGACTACAAATTTATTTATTTTGTTTTTAAGGTCAAAAAAGATAATTAAATAATAAATTTATCAGATCACCGCTTACATCTTTTCCCACCTCTGAGTCAATTTCCAAATCCTATCTATCAGAAAAACTTCTCGACTTCTCGTCTTTTAACGCACTCCGAATTTGAAGCCGATTTTGTATTTCTTCAAAGGATTCGGTGACATACTAAACTCATACCTCTTTATACGGCCTAGATAATTTCTGAAAATATAAGCCGTAAATCGAATTGGTTTTAAGCGAGATGAATATGTGTTGCGTTTGCTTCTCTTACACTTGTAGTTAAAAAACGAAGCATCCACGGTTTTTTAGCAGTTGAACGAAATAATTTGCGCTTAACGCGAATGTATTTCATAATTAAAACAGGCCGTTATAGCGAAATGCCGTATAAAGAAAGCCGGTATAAAGAGGTGTGAGCAATGTTCGGATAATACGGCGGATGCGGCATTTGATCGTTTCTAATATTTGTTTTGAAATATTTGCGATATGAGGTCGAGTGTTATCATGCAAAAGAATAAATGAATTATGTCTGTCTTTATATGCTATTCCGGCCGTTTTGCTCATAATGCGTGATTCAAATGAAGTTATTGCAGTTTGTTTTGATCACCGAGTTTTAGCAGCTCATAGTACACAATGCCGCCTTAATCCCACCAAGAGTGGAAAATTGCACTATAAATACTAAAATAACGTAATTTTACTAACAAACAAAAAATATTGCCGATTTGAACGAAATTGGGATGCAGTTATAAGACCCAATAAAACCCGGTGAGTTGGGTTTAAAAAAACCCCCGGATTATCTGATCTGGATAGCCTGGTAGTTCGATCAAGCGTCAACCAAGTTAAAATCTGATTACCGTTTCCGGAGAAATTAAGGCGGACGTTATTCTTACAGGGTGTTACGGGATATCAGACGAATGATTAAAATGACAGTGATTTGTTTGGAATTGTTGGATATGTTAGGTAGAGTCATAGGTTCTTCAAATAGTCTAAATTTTACTGACATATAGAAACATACAAGTTTTTATAACTGTCCTAGGTAAATGCACCTGGCAGTTATGTTGGATCCTTGGTCAATTTTTTACTTTCGGTTCGCGGTTTAGATTTAAATAACTGGGAGAAGTTATTAAAAATTATTTGAAATTGTAATGGTTTTCATAAGCTTTGGCAGATCCATTGTATACTATCTGATGTTAAGAGCACCGTGTTTTATATTCATCATGAATAATGGAAATGTCAATAATAGCTCGTGTACTAAATTATAGCTTCTAGTGGATTGATTAGCTCTCTGACGATCTATCAAATTTTTGGATTTTAAGCTACCGTGAAGGACATGGAACAAGGGTAGAACGGTAGATAAATTAAATAGAGATGTCTTTCATAGCGTAAATTCTCATAACCAGTCACTAGCATTGTTATGAGGGGATACCGTTGTTGAATATATTTAGCTTGTCTGGCCTGAGATTGAAACGGGTACGTCTTGGCTGGTAGGAGGGTGTCTTACCTACCATACCACAGCAGCTCTATTAACCTGAATAATCTGAACTCTAAAAAAGGGCTTTCAAGTCGGATGTCGTTTGTAAAAGAGTTATTAAAGGTTTAGCGGCGGTCTAACTCTAGAAAAGAATACGCGACATCATATGTTGTTCCGGAAACCTCCTATGCAGCATCACTTACTACTATCGGGTATTTTTATAGTTACACAAGTTATAAAGGGTCCACCAAATAAATTTTTTTTTTTTTTTGAAAATGCTATAAAAAAAACTACTGAATATTTTCTCAAATTTCTTTTTTTATTTGAATGTACAATCCTTCCGGTTAATAATGGAAAATAATTTCATTCAAATGTCGATTATCGATTGTGTGCAGCTGTATTTCACCAATGGGTTCACGAATATTGCCTCTGGCTTTTTGGCGTAACACTTATCTTTGACGAAACCCCATAAATAATAGTCTAACGGTGTCAAATCGCAGCTCCGAGGTGGCCAAATGACATCAGCTCTGCGGCTGATAATGCGATCTTCAAAAACAGGGCGCAAAACATCGAGTGTAGCTTCGGCTGTGTGGCACGTAGCGCCGTCCTGTTGAAAACAAATGTTGCTAATATCCTCCTCTTCAATTTTTGTGAACAAAAATTCATTCAAAATGGCCCGATATTGATCGCCATTGACTGTAACGGCCACTCCTTGTTCATTTTCGTAGAAAAATGGCCCAATTTTGCCTCTGGACCAAAATCTGCACCAAACAGTGACTCTTCTTGGATGTATCGGCTTTTCAATGTATGCGTGTGGATTTTCTGTGCCCCAAATGCGACAATTTTGCTTGTTTACATACCCGCCAAGATCAAAATGAGCTTCATCTGAAAAGATGATTTTTGATTCTGCAACATTACCATGATTTTCAAGGTAATGTGGCAATATTTCCCAGCGTTGTTCAAGCGTATACACAACTATATTCGTTCAGCGTAAGGATAAAACAAATTATCTGTCAAATCAGACATGAGCTAAGTGTTACCATTCACGAAATAAGCACTAGTTGAAAAAAAAAACGTTAGATGGCGTACCCATTATATAATATAATAAAACAAAGAAATGTATTTTTAATATCAATGAAATGGGCTTTGTTGGAGAGAAAATTGTATGACATTAAGGTCGAATTAAGATTTCGGTTATGTGGCTGCCACGGCTGGCGTGTTTAAGGCTCTATCTAGGATACCAATTTTCACAAACTTTTCCCAGCATATGCAGGAAAAGAGGGCCGTATTTGACTAATAACTTTTCGAATGCTGATGTTCAATTTTCACTGGCTTATCAACGAATATGTAACTTCAGAGAAAATTATCCAATGGGGTCCAATCACACTATCATGGTGGCTAATTAATTAGACCGTTACATGGAATTACTCTTTCATCAAAAGTTTCTTTGAGTAAATCAATTGTTGCTCGCGCTGTGTGGCATGTGGCTCTGTCCTGTTGGAACCACATGACAGCAAGATTAATGCTAGATAATTGCGGTACGAAAAAACGCCCAATCATGTCCCCATATCATTCATCATTGACAGTAACATTCTGACCCTTATTGTTTTTAAAGACATACATATGGACCATTGACAACGCCAGCCCATAAAGCGCACCAAACTGTAATTTTTTGTGGATGTAATGGTATTGCTTATTTATGTCCCAATTCAACCCAAAATGTGGTTCATTGGAAAATACAATTTTGAATGGAGATTCAATATTGATATCAATTCGCCGAATTGGCGACGCATATGATGACCGTTTGGCTTTAATTCGTGCATAAGTAGAATTTTTAAGCTTTTCAATGCTTCCCTGTACAGCACACTGTTCGGCGTCTTACGGGATGCACGTTATGACTAAGAGTAAACCTGGTGCGAATTGATTAATTTGAATTTTCTTCAATGCTTCTCTGCACGTCACGGGATGGATGCACACTATCAGTAAGAGTAAACGTTGTCCGAAAACGATATATTGTTAACTGCTCTGAAGAGCGATTATGTACGCCATATAATGAATATGACGAACGGAAACATTATTTTGATAAATTTGTAAGCCTTGCTCTCGTCTAAGTCTATTCATAATTTAATGTCCAACCAAGCTAAGCAAAAATTAACTATCAGCTGATAAATTGGTTGTCAAATAAAGTGTTGCCAACTACAAGTTATGAACCTCTAAAAAAACACCCGTTATCATCAATCTAATTAGGGATGAGGATATTGGCAAATATTTGGAACACTGGAAACTCAAGTGGACATTCGCAACGCTAAGGCGGTGTCGTTCTGATGTTCAAACTTCTAACGGATTTTCTTACGGGTCGTGGTAGTTTGACAGCTCATTTACAGATAATGGCGATAACGGATGTAGATGTTTGTGGATTATTCTTGCAGACACCTTAGATTAGATGGCGGAACGCATATTGGTTGTTATTGTAAATAAAATATCAAGTGAAATCTGTTCCCTTTTCACCAAATTCTGATCGGGAATTTTTAGTTGCTTTCGCCTTTGTGTACTAAAAAAAAAAAAAAAAATATGTAAATGGAAAAAAGTGCACGTGAAAATATTGTTCGCCTTTTATTCACGAGAAAGTTGATTGTGTGAAGATGAGGTTCTTGATAGATTTTAGATGGTAGTGTTTCGGGAGGCATAGAACCACTTCTGCTGGATAAATAGTCGACTCGAAGGGACACAATAGAGCTCATATGTCGCATTGTCGTGCAACTGCGTTTCGTTTAAATTGATAATCATCTGTTCACCACATTTGTGGACACTACAAATTTAAAAAAGCTGCATAGAGTGACACTTATTTTATTTTGAAATTGGATGCTTTTTTTTCGAAATTTGATGGTATTGTAATTACCAAGTTATACAAATTTGTTAATTATATAATTAATTATAAAATTTAATTCCAAACAATAATTTTTCATTTTTTTGAATTCTATAGCATTTACGTCATTCTGCGTTGTCATGAAAATGAATGCTAAAGCATTCACATCCGCGAACGTGTTAACTTAACCCATTAGTGCATAAGATCCACTTTTTTTTCCACTTTACAGCGAAACGAAAAATTTAAAATTTAACTTTTATTTAGAATCTCATTCTCATAAGTGTGTCCGTCATAACAACAAGTGTTATTTTTCAAACAAGTATATTACTGTTATACTTGTTGAAAAATAATTCGCAGCACACGTGGAGGGTATATAATAATGAAAATAATTTAGCAATTATTTGTTGTATTCATATTTTTTTAATGTGATTAAGTAATTGATCTGCTCAAGTTTAAAAATAAAGTGTTTTTAAATATATTAGTAATTGTCGTTGTTTGTTCATGTCCTTTTTAAGGGACATTATGGTCTGTGGTAATTTTTATAGTTGCTGAAATATTGGAACAGTTGGAAGAATTAGATGACAATATTGAAAATATTAATATATTTGCCATACCTCCTTTGGATGGAAATGATACAGACCACGATTCGGATGCGAGTGATGATGAACATGAAGGAAATTTAAATCACCTGGGTCCGAAATGCAGAGTGCGAAGAACAACGTATTGATAGTGGTACAATACTGGTACAATAAGAGATGGTCGAACCGAAAAATGTCCACTTCGTTCCGTTTCAGAAATGAAAAAAGATCAGAGAAGATCTACGGACTATCGTTTTACTGGTAACGGAAATATATTAGTTGTACGATGGAAAGATAACAATGGAGTCACTTTAGGAACTAATTTTGATAACATCGAGCGTTACGCAAGAGGACAAGGCGCTGTGCAGATAGCCCAACCAGAATTATTTCAACGTTATAATCAAGGAATGGGTGGAGTTGACAAAATAAGACAACGTAAGTGGTGGTGGCCAATTTTCGTATATCTGTTGGATGCTTCGGTTGTTGGCTACTTATGAAAAAGCTGCATCCAAATGCCCCCGATTGTTCAAATTTGTTACAATTTCGTCGATATATAACTACTTACTATCTAGAAACGTATGGTGTGCCGTCTGCAAGAGGCTCCAGATCATCAATTTCTAATAATGACATACGGTATGACGGTAGAAATTACATAATAGACTATTCTAAAACTGCGGTAAGAAATCTAATTTTATATGCAGCAAATGTAACAAAGGCCTTTACCCAAAAGAATGTTTTAAAAAATTTCACTCTGAAAATGATTACACTGCATACTGTCCCTTATAAGGGACGCCTTCTAAAATCTTAAACAAATATTTTTATTTAAATATTTTTATAAAATAAATATAAAAATAAATTTGTTTAAAAGTTCCTGGGGAACTTCATGCACTAATGGGTTAATCAATATTATCTTTACAATTACGCTTAAAACTTTTGGTGGGATTTTTTTAATACCATTAATTTTCTTAGCATTAATATTGTCATTTGATCTCAATACATTTAAAATGTTCATAAGGTATAAATTATTTTAATAATAAATTCCTGTTGCAAGTCAATTCTACATCAGTCCGTTCACATTTATCAACTAAAGACTCCCATTCATAATTTCATTAAATTATGGGCACCACCACAAACTTAACAATAATTTACGAGTATATTTACGAGTATATTTAAATGCAAACGTCCTCCTCATCCTCCCTGTTTTCCAACCTATCAACACTCAACTTAAAGGTTTCGTTTGTTGGGTCATTATCGCTTGAAACAAAATAACGTTCATTAGTTCGGAAATCTATAGTTTTCTCATTAACTGATAACAAATAATTTATTTTTCTTCTTCTTCTTCTTGTTAACGTTTTTATATATGTATGTACACATGTATTTAGCCAGGTTATATCTTCATTTAGCTTTAATTTAATAGTGAGTGCATAATAATAAAGTAAGACTTGCTAGCAAATAAAGTTTTAACGTTTTTAACTTGAGCAATATCGAGACCACAGATCTAAAAAAAGTCAAACAAAATAATGGTGGTCTGCTCCTACCTACCTACTCTGCCACATGAGTAAGATAGTAAGTATTTGTTTCACGTAAAATGTACTCGTATTGATTTATTTAACAAAGTAATGCATAATATAGATTTTATGTGAATACTGTGAAGAGCAAAAGTAAGCATGCATTAAGTTTTGAAAAATGGATATTTTTCATTTAAAATTAAAAAAAAGAATTACTCTCATATTCATAAAAATTATTTTCGTTTTATAAAAAGTTTGTAAAACAAATTTTTATACAAATTATGTTTTATAAACCTTTTATGTAAAGAAAATATTTTTTATGTATATGGTGCTTAAGATTAATGGTCTAAAGTGTGTGTAAACTTTTAGGTTTCAGTGTAGTTTTATCATAAATAATCTATTTTATATCACAACTGTATTAATTTAGACTTATAAAGTGAATTGTGTGTTTATCCAACAAAACTTTTACATGAACATGTACACTTATAAAAAAAATAATAATTATAGGGAGAACCATATAAGGATACCCATTTCGTTTTTTTCCCACTTTACAAAAAAAATTTAAAATTTACACAACTTAATAGATCGCCAAAGTTGCGATATAACTATTAGGTAGCATTGATTTCATTTGCAAAAAAAAAAACTCCACAGTTTCCACCCTATATATCCGATATATATAATAACATGACTGACGGTATTTAAATGTTAGAAAAAAACAAAACTTTTTTACCACAACACCACACTTCTCCTTGTTCTTTGCTGTTACATGTTGGAGAAAAAAAAACAACCATATGAGCCAACTTTATTGCAACTTTTTAAAAAAAGAAAAATCATGACAAATCCGGGTGCTGTCGGAGGGGAAACGGTAGATTTCTAAAAGATTACATCCAATAGATATTCAATACTCTTATATTGTCTTATTAGTTTTGTATTTGTAAAGGTATATGGAGGGATGGAGGGAGGATTCAGACAAGAAGTACAATTTTTTTTATATCGCATTAGTTAAGTTGGTTTTAGTTGCTGATGATGGATGTGCCACACATTGATAAAAATTTTTTTACATTTTTATCATCAGACTAACAAGATGAAGAGCAGAGAGAGAAATGAAATTCTAAAAGTCAATGCCGTAAATTTACTTAAACATTTTAGACGACAATAAAGTTCTTCGAAGCACACTATTGCAGGCTTTTTGAAATTAAATAAAAAAGAGCATTAAGCACAATTTGTTCTTTTTTGCTTGCATTGTTAGAAAGCTATCAGTAATGTTGCCAAGACAGAGTTTGTTTGTAATTCGATTTCTCATTCATAATTCAACACTCAAAGCTGAATTACCTAATTCTAAATACAAAATGTTAAGAGTGAATCACTGAATCAAAAAAATCAATATGATCTCTCATATTTGAAAGGTGTTTGTCTACGCTAAATTTGTTTTTTTTTCTAATCATTTTTCCATTTTATAAGAAAATTTACCCGCAAATAACAGAGCAATAAATAACTAAACATAAGGAAAATGGAGATCAATCAAAACGAATTACAAAGGTGACATGTGAGTGTGATAATTCGTATAAGTAATTCTAATAGCAAAGAAAGTGATTCAAATATATTCCAAAAGCTCCCCTTGTTTTTCAGTATATACCTGAAAGACAAAATTATACGCAGACTGTCAAGCCTTTCATTATTAAACTGCTGTTCTTTTACAATATTTGAATATCTGAGCAGCATTTGTAAAACAACATGGTACGCACTAAAATTCAGAGCTACTTTCTCTCGCTGTAGTAACCTCGCCGCTGCATCATTTGCAAGCCGCGTTAGTTAGTCGGTTACAACAGGTAGCCAAGCACGTGTTTAGTTCACTTGCGTCCAATACTGATCCCACTGCGAAGCCGATAGAAGGTATCTTCCCAGTCTGCCTCCTCATCCTTTAGCTCTTGAATTTTTCTTGGCTTATTGACGTACACTGTTTCATTTAAATATCCCCAAAGAAGGAAGTGTAACGGTGTCAAATCATATGATTGTGACGGTCAATTAACTGCGCCAAGACATGAGATAACACGGTCACTGAATTTAACGCGCAAAAGAGCCTTTGTTTCGTTGGCTGTGTAGCAGGTGGCACCATCCTGTTGGAACCACATATCGTCCAGGTCCATACCCTCAATTTCTGGCTACAAGAAGTCCATTATCATTTCGCGATAGTGAATACCATTCACGGTAACTACTTGTCCAAAGTCATTTTCGATGAAGTACGACCCGATGACGCTGCCAGCCCATAAGCCGCACCAAACAGTCACTTTTTGTGAATCCATCGGTTTTTCAACAATCATTCGTGGATTCTACGGCAATTCTGCTTGTTAAAGAATCCACTAAGGTGAAAGTGTGCTTCGTCGCTGAAGATGATTTGCTTTGTAAAATCATCATTCACTACTGTCTGTTCAGCTAAGCATTTGGCGTATTGACGACACTTGAAATGGTCAGTAGGCTTCAGCTCTTGAGTCAACAAAACCTTTTAAGAGCGTAAATTCAAATCTTTATTCAAAATTCGATTCAGTGATGTTCGTGAGATGTATAATTGGTGGAGATGACGACGACTCGAGGTTGAAGGCGAACTATCGCGAACAATAGCAATGTTTTCCGCAGAACGAACTAGGCGAGCATGCACAGGTGTTTCAACATTCCCCACAATCCCGGTATGCTGAAATTTGTACACAATTCAACCGATTTTGGACACATTTGGTCGATTATACTGACAAAAAAAAAAAAAAAAACAAAAATCATGAAGTGCACGAAATACATTTTGATTTGAACGCTCATTTTTGTAAAAGGCTTCAACAATCTTACCGAGTTGTTAAATTGCGTTCCTCTCCATGATTGAATTTGTCAAACACTGAAACAAAAAAATGTCAAATTAAGTCGGGCAAAAAACTTGAGTGTGAATAACAATTAACATCGTTCATAATTCTTGGATCACCCTTTATACTGATTAGTTGATCTTAACATTTAGTCGGATTTGTCATTATTTTATTTACCGCCAAGATAAAAACCAGTACTAGACTCCAATACGTCAGAGACAAGTGCTCTTATCAAGGTTGCAGTTCTACTGATAGGTTAAATCGGTTCAAAACTTCATATATATACCGAAAAAACAAAATTCTACCAAAACACGAACGTTATATGAAATAATTTTTAGATTTAGTTCCCTCCCATGTAACCCCAACTCACAGAACATTCACTTACATACTTATGGTGAATAGAGTTATCTTGTAATTGGTTAGGTACGAATTACTCAATATTTGGTTTAACAAAACTTGAGGTTTGCACAGAACTTTGTCTCGATATCGGTTTGCAGGCTAAGTGTTAGATCGCAAAGGCGGTGTGCGGCAACCATTTTGCTAGAGTATTCGTAGCTTTGCCTCAAATAAGTGACAATATTCTTGCTTTTTTCTCTTCGTGTGTTAGCCTTTGTTTACTCAAATGTATAGCGAAATGTATTCATTTCTAAATTTTTTAAATTCCATCGATAATAAAAATATTTTTGTTTTTGTTATCGATTACTTAAGTTTAATTTAAAGACATTTTTATCAATGGTTAGTGAATAAGTGCCAGAAAGTTGTTTGTGTGTGTAACTGACTTTATCAAAAATCTTTTTAAAATTTTTATGATATCATACTTCTCAATTTTATTTTTTTTTTTTTGGCTTTTTGGCTTTTCAAATAATAACGTAAAATAAAAAACAACGATAACAGCAAAACGATAACTGCATATGGCCATTTAGCTAAAGCAGAAAACATTAACAAAAAGCGAATCCATTTAGGTGATTTTTATATTTACGTCCATATCTCATTTCATATATCAAAAAGTAAAAATCTTTTCGTTTCTTTTTTTTCAGTTTTCATTCGAAAAAAAAAACGCAAAAAAAAGCAATTCAGTTATCGACAAATGAGATCTCAATTTTAAAGCTTTATACGCTGGTTTGGTTGAGATTTTTATTTATCTTTTTTTGTTTTTGTTTTGGTTTTTTGTGCTCTTTCAGCAAAGAGTTTTTTTATGACTATTGTTGGCAATATAAGGTAGCAGCAACAATAACAACAAATTATAAACAACAACGGTCATGCTGCTGCTGCTGCTGCTGCGCTATGTTTAAGGTGAGTTACACACTCTTAATCTTTCTATTTATCGCATTAAAAATCCCTCTTCCCCCTAAAAAACAGCCGGTTGGCGGGTGTATAGAATGAGGTATAGAAGCTTACATTTCAAGCTATTCCTAAAAGCTAAGAGAGGGGGCTTAGTAGTTTAACAGGAGGTGGAGGAGAGAAACAGCATAGTCACAATCACCAAGGGTAGCCAAACGCACATAAAACATTTTACAATTTATTGGCATTAAAACAACAAACCGAGAACAGAGCAAAAAAAACAAAAAATAAATAAAAAATCGGAGAAAAACAACGCAAATATTAAATGAACCTCCAATAACTCTTAACATTTGTGCTACGTTTGTGTGTGTATATGTGCTAGCGTTTCATTATATCGCCAATGAATCGCAATATTTTTATTTTATCGTTTCAAAATAATACTTTAGAAACTCACACACACGCTACCAAAATAGTAAATAAATACCGTGCGTTTGTAACGCTTGTGCCTACCCGACTGCCTGTCTGAATGGTGTTTATCAATCAATCTTAATTAATCACTCGCAAAAGATCACCATTAAACATAAAAAATCAAAATAAACAAAAAACGTATGCCGAATGGCAATATACTTTCGAACTACGAACACAATACAAGCAAAGTTTTTACGCAAAAAAAAATAAGTCAAAACGCACGCTAAACATTGCCGAACCATATTTTTATGTTCAATGCCCATAAAGGAAATCGTTAAATTTTCAAAGTCAGTCAGAGTAAGTGGTTATAAACGTAAATTAATATTTTTTTTAAACTATATTCCTAATTGAGCATGAAGAGAGTTTTAAGCTAATGATCATTATATCGGGTGTTTGCTTTACAGCTACACAAACTTAAATCATAATAAAACAGAGAAATATATTTTAATACCAATGAAAAGGGCTTCGTTGGATAGAAGGTTTTATGACATTAATGTTTAAATATGATTTCGACCATGTGGCCGCCGCCACGGCTGGTACAAACTTTTGTCCAACTCTTCGAATGTTGATGTCCAGGTCTTCAATTGTCGCTGGTTTATCGACGTAGACTAGTGACTTTGTATACTCGTAGCCCCAAAGAAAATAATCCAATGGGGTTAAATCACACGATCTCAAAGGCCAATTAATTGGACCATTATGTAAAATTTCACTTTCATCAAAAGTTTCTTTGAATAAATCAATTGTAGCGAGCCCTGTCTGGCATAACCATATATCAACAAGATTAATGCCAGTTAATTGAAGTACGAAAAAAATTTCTAATAGTGCCCCTATACCGTTCACCACTGACAGTAACGTTCTGACCATCATCGTTTTTGACGATATAATGGTGATTCAGCAAAAGCTTGTGTATTATTCGCACTCCAAACGCGACAATTCTGCTTATTTACATACCCATTTAACCATCAGAAAACAAAATTTTGAATGGAAATCCAATATCAATTAGTGCTTCAGCCCATTCGTCTAATTGGTTGCGCTTACGATGGTTTCCTGCACGAGTTGAGTTTTGAAAGCTTTTAAACAAAGATCATTTCGTAAAATCTTTCATAAAGCGAAAGGACACAACCACAGTTGCTGAGAACGACGACGAACTTACAGATCTGCATCTTCTTTAACGTTTCCCTGTACAGCGGCTAAAGCTAATTGAGTGCTCGCTGTTCGGCTTTTCACGATCCATTGTTAGTCGAATTAGCCTCTTTGAAGGACGATTATGTACGCCAAAAAGTGACAAAGTGTACGGTAAGTTTCACGAACAGAACCATTACTTTGATGAAAAATGTCAACAATTTGCAAGTGTTGCTCTGGTGTAAGACTATCCATAATGAAATGTTCAACCAAACTAAACAAAAAGTAACTATCAATACAATTCAAATAAAGCAGTGTTGCCAACTCAAAGTTATAAACCTCTAAAAAGAACACCCAATACTGTAACTATAGAAAGGGGGAAGCATTTGGCCATCTCTAACCTTTGTATCGCATTTAGTCATGTAAGACTAGTAAATAATCATATTTGACCCGAGCTTTGCTCAGAGGTTAATGGAAACAGATACGCATCGCTTTTATAGCCCAAAGTCGCATTCTTGCAGGAATAAAATGCAACTTAGTTATTGCATTCAAAGCTCTTCTCTACATAGCTTGTGATTTGAATAACGTATATCGATTTTTGAGGGTAAACAGCTGGCATTTATTCCTTTAGCCACTAAGCGAAATAGCGATCCACACCGTGAACAGTTGCAAGCCACTGCGACGAACTATTGTCTCTTTTTCTACTATTTGTTCAGTAAACTTACTGTCTTCCTAATGAACGCTAGTAGGTCTGAAACTTGATACGTACCCCATTTAGAGCCTATGCTTCTTTACACACATTAATCTTAATCTGTAAAGCAGTGTCACGTCGACTCCGATGCCTGCAAGAATACTTTACAAACGCCAACATTCGTGATCGCTATTTTCTGTGAATGTGCTCTCAAGCTACAGTGCCCCGTAGCAAAACCAGTGAGAAGTTTCAGGTCTGCTATACTTGAGAACATTAGAACGGCAATTCAAATTGTTGACCGCTCATTTCCTTGGCATGTCAAAACCCACTTAAGCGTTAAAGTGTTTCAATCATGTGACAATTTTCCAAATCCTTAGTTAAACTTAGAATAGTAGTAGGCGCCGCTGCACAATAAGTTTCCGTACCAATATAGGGTATCGTGAATTCCTGCTTAGTCAATGCATCCAAAGCGTCAGTCTTTACAACGTATCATAGCAACATTTGACAAGTTTAACTGACATAGTATTAGAGACGAGTCCCGTAATCCCGTAAGTTCGCTCGACTGTCCGAGAAAATATTTATGGTGTTACTCTTGACTCTATTGTCCAGGTTAACCTCAGCTGTCTCAGTCTAGAAAATGCTCCAAGACCTTTCCAGTGTGATCTACAACTCTTTATACCAGTTCAACCATCTTTATACCAGTTCACATAGAACTAACCTTTATCCTGAATATTCTGCCAAAACACAGTTCCAAAACCATGGAATCCTGGACCGAAATTGTGTTCCTGACCTTTATTGAATTATGATCAAACTTCCGACACAATCCGGAGCTGTAAGGCTTTACTGCCGAACACGCAGCCATCTTCATTACATAAATGTGAAGGTGGTAGTCAAGCGAATTAGGGCCTGCAATACCACTGTTGCACATATTCTCATTGCCCCGCTTACACTGAGGCAGACAAGTTTCTGTATCTTGCCTAATTTCCTCACTGTGGTAGTTTCCTCAGCCTGTCTCCAATAAGCTATTCCATTGATTTCGATGCGCAAGAAATTACTTGTGCATGGGGATGTTGACAAGGAGAACAAAGATTGCTCAGATCACTTACAAAATTACTCCATGAAGATTGTTGTCAATATTAAAAATAAAATTGCAAAATCATAGGGAGCCACGTAAGCACCAATTTTCTATCAAAAGGATGAAATCTTATTTTGGACGCGTACCGAACGCAATTGATACGTTTGAAGCGAGTATTGGCCGAAAAATATACATTTCACCCTTATCGTGAATAAAAGGTGACTAAAATTTTCATGTAAAGTTTCTCTCATGAACAAAAAAAGAGCAAAAAATTCTACGAAAAAGTACAAACAGGCAAAAACAGTTTAAAACTTCCGATTAGAATTCCGTGAAAAGGGAACAGATTTCAAGAGAAATTTTTTTCACGAAACGAAACTAAACATGATGCCATAATATGCCATCATGACAGCGTTCGGCCACATGTTGCATGACCAGTTAAAACCTATTTAGGACCTTGCTCCGATTTACACTGGAATACGTTCTTTGTTTGAACGAAATCGTTATGTTGCCAGAAAGATGTGAAATGTCATAGTAAGCAATGGCCAATATTTGAACAAATTTGTATATTAACAGTGTTTTACCACAGCAAAATTCAAAAATAGTGTTACGAAAACAAACAATGCCTAAAGAAAAATATACTAAATTAGTACAGTGGTAGGCTTTGCCATAAAACTGTATTGTGTGTTATTTTAATTGGTTTGTGTCTGGGCCACCCTGGTAATGCCACACTTAATATGTGTTATTATTAGTGTTACTAGTTGAGTTGTGTATTAAACGGTGTTTTCGTACCGTCTTGGGGTGTTAGATTTTGAGTTAACGGAAATGAATCGAATGTTCTAGGAAGAACAAGAACAAGAAGTCGTGCTTAAGCGTAAATAAAAGTGTTGAATATTTGTGTATGAAGCGAAAATTAAGTGCAAGATAAATAAGTTGAGGACTGTATAGTTACAATTGTATACCGTAAAAGTATGGAAATAAATTAAAGTTTAAAGTAAAACAACAACATACGCGTTATTTATTTTACTAAACGGTTTTAAAAAGATTTAAACGTAACAATAAGTAGATTCTACGAAAAATACTGAAAATTTTTTATGTTCCTATTATTTTTGCTACTACTGTAGTAGGTTGAATTAAGTAGTAAAAGCGGTGGCAATGACAATGTAAAGAGTCCATTGAGAAAGCCTTTCAGGAAACAGAAAAGAAAGTATGTGAAAGTATTTGAAAGAAGATACAGATCAAAGGAAACAAAAAAGAAACAAAGAGAGCAGAAAAAAGAGCAGAAAAAATAGAGAAAAAAAGAAAAAAAAGTAGAGGTAATAAAAGCAAACTACCCTTACATCGGAAGACACTTCGCCAGTTAGCTGATGCCCGATGTAAATCCCTCAAGTTCATATATCCTAGCAGACGTAACCTCGTTAAGACCATTAACAATAGCCTGTGCTTGCATTTCTGAAAGGCAAGGCAGAGGTACAAGATATGTTACACCGGTTCAGGTGCATAATTATTGTCTCAAACACTGCAGAATACAATGGCACCTAAGTCCCATAACCTAGCTCTTGCCCGTATAACAAAATATCCAGTTATAGAACCTATCAGAGTCCGAAGAGTCTCACTTGAGATCGATTATTCGGCTTTTTTCAAAAGCCAGTTTTCAAATAATTCGAAAAGTAGCACAATTTAAAAAACCGGTTTTAAGTTACTAATAATTCAAATAACCGGTTAATCGATTTTTTATTTAAATAAAATTGTTCTCAATTTTTGAAGCGCAGAGCTGGACCACATCGTTTTAAAAATAAGCAGAAGCTGACGGAGAGCTTAAAATTAAAGTGGCAATCAATACTAACAATAATTCCAACAAATCTCATAAAAGCTATGCCAAAACGGTGTGCGGAGACCATAAAAAACAAAGTTTATTACACAAAGTACTGAAAGATGCTTAAGTTTCGAACAGCTACTCAAGGAGCTAATTTCGTATTTGTAATATTACTTGGTAGGTTTGTTATTATAGTTCTAATTTAGGTGCCTAAGATAATACAAATTAAATGATTCACTTTGAATAAATCTATTAGTAATATACGAGTCCTTAATTGCCTCAGCAAGAAAATTTGATTAGATTTCGAACAGCATTGTATGTAAATTTATGCACGACGTATTTTGGTATGTTGGGTAAGAACCCACCTTCCAACCAAGAAGTAGTTGGTTCAATCCCAGGCCACATCGCCTGAGTATTTTCAACAGCGATATCACCTCACAACATTACTAGCGACTAGCTATGTGTGTTTACGCTGTGTGAAAAACTTTACTAACTAATATATCTGCCGTTCGGAACTGCCTTTTGGGGGTTTGTAGGCTTTCAATGAGTCTAGTCGATCATTCTCCATATACAAAAATCAATATTTATTTACAGAGGATGAGGAAAGATTATTGTAGTTCAAGAGTGCATATCTTTTTCTACCTTGGTTTTCAGGTTTTTTGTGAGACGTTCAAGGTTATCATATCTACAAAAAATAACTAAATTTATACAAATAGTTTAACGATGAGCATATTTTCAATAAAAAACATATACAAACATTTAAAAATTATACTTATTTAAATTGATCGGTTATTCGTGCTAAGTCAACCGGTTTACTGGGTATTAAGGGGTGTTTTTTATAGAGGTATAGAACTTTAAGTTGCAATAAAACAACGATGGATTATTCGATTGACATGAATTTTGTTTATCCGAGAGATAATCTTGTGGCATTACATTTGAAATATGATTTCTGGCATATGACCGCCGCGGCTGGCGCGGATGTAGTCCAATCTGGACGCTCAATTTTCGATGACATTTTCCAACATTTGTGGTCGTATATCGGCAATACCACAGCGAACGTTGTCTTTCAAATAGTCAAGCGTTTGTTGCTTTACCACATAGACCAATGACTTTACATAGCCCCACAGAAAGTAGTCAAGCGGTGTTAAATCACAAGATCCTGGAGGCCAATTCACAGGTCCAAAACGTGAAATTAGGCGGTCGCCAAACGGGTCTTTCAATAAATCTATTGTGGCACGAGCTGTGTGACATGTTGCGCCGTCTTGTTGAAACCACATCTCCTGGACATCATAGTTATTCAATTCAGGAATGAAAAAGTTAGTAATCATAGCCACCACGTAACGGTTTGTAACGTTCTGGCCACCATCATTTTTGAAAAAGTACGGACCAGTGATTCCACCAGCCCATAAAGCGCACCAAACAGTCAGTTTTTCTGGATGTAACGGTGTTTACACATACACTTGAGGATTCATTTCACTCCAAATGCGGCAGTTTTGTTTGTTGACGTAACCATTCAACCAGAAGTGCGCTTAATCGCTAAACAAAATTCACTTATGAAAATCAGAAACAACGGTAATCTCGTTTTGGACCCATTCGACGAATCTACGCCGGACGTGAGTCTATTCACGATGAATTGCCAAACCAAACTGAGAATAAATCACCCGACAGCTGTTAAATCGGTCGCCATCTTGAAAAGTAATGCCAACTTAAAGTTCTGTACCTCTATAAAAAACACGCTATAAAAAATTAAGATTTTGAAAAAACCGTATTAGACAAAACCAAAAAAAAAAAAAAAAAAAACGCTTAAAACCGGTCGAGTACTAACCGTCCGATTTCTCTACTCACTACTTAGACTTAGAACCCATTTCGTTGTACAGCGGTCAAGTCTAGATCATATTAGCCTAAGAACCTTACAATACCCCTGCCACTCCATGATCCTTTTACTATACGACGAAATCAAATCAACGAAGAAATTCAAAGATGGTCGGCACACTTCGTCGCGCCGTCTTTCGCCAGCTCATCAGCAGTCTCGTTCCCTACAAAGCACAGTTTAACACTGTATTTGTGCAGGAGTGAGGTGAGGGCCTATCTGCATGAGACAACTAGCCTTGAGCTGATGTAACGCTCAGTCAGTGCCCTTATAGCAGCCTGAGTCTCCATACCACTGTAGTATATTCTATCGAATTTTAATTCCCAATAATTTTTTTTTTTTTATATAAAACCCACTCCACACAGAACATATAATTGTCTTAAGATTTATGAAAAAAAAATCGTATAATTTGATAACTTGGCGCCATCGAACCTGTCACTATAATTACAGTCATGGTTCTATAAAACGCTTTAACAAAACCAATACAAAATTGAAAGAACCAATCTAATTAACCATAATCATATTTTCAAAAAAAAAAAAAAAGTATTTCCTTTTCTTTGTAAAATAATAAAAAGAAAAAAATATTTTATTTGATACGAGTATGAGATGACAAATCGATTACAAATATTAAGCAAACAAAACGATAGAAATTTGTCAACATTATCATAATTAATCAAATCTAATGCAGGCGACACTGACTTATTAGGGCGTCATCAGCATTTATTACTAGTTTCCACTGGCACCACCAGCACCACCACTGCCATTATAAGACAATCAAATGGAAGGTAAATGTCGGCATTAGAACCATAAAAAAAAACAAAAAAAATATCGATAAAAATTCTCTACTAATCGCCCTCATAACTAAACGAAAATAAATAAAATGCCGCATTTGTTGGTATTTTATTGGTTAAAAAACGATAACAAATAACAGTGGTAAGAGACTATAGAAAAAATCGAAAATAATTAATTATTTTTTCCAATAATTTTTGTATTTTTTTTTTTTTTTTTAGCTACAAACCCTGAGAAAAACTTTCATCACTGAATGTAACCTCAAACATGGCAGGTTGATAAGAAGCAAAGAAAATATTTAAAAAGTTTCTGGTGTGACTTTTATGGAAAACACAAGACATCGAAAGAAAAAAAGAAGATTATTTTGTTTGGCAATAGCCTGGGTGGCAGGCAATTTGTCTTCAGTCAAGTTAAAACAATATGTTAACAAAAGAGCCTTAAGAATTGAAAGCTCTGGTATTGGATAAGCCTACCCCCATTACTTACTGATAGAATTATATTTTTTTTTAGTTTGTCAGTAAATTTTTGATAGTAATTGTCATAGAAAATCATATTTTATATTTATTGGCATAAAAAAACACAATGAGGACGACACAGCGACTTAACTACAGCTAAGGCTTAACACACTGTATTCAGCCAACAATTACGACTCTTCTATGATTAAATTCTATTGGTTTAGAAACGATTAACATTTTGTCCTGCCAACTCTATAGAAAATAAAATAAAACCTCGTTTTGACTCTGTGCAGATCAGTAATGTCTTAGTATTTGCTTGTATTGTGGAAAGGTGCAGCAGCCGAAACTAATAATTTTATTTTGTGATTTTTGGACTTCATATGACTTTTTACACAATCTCACATTCTTTTTTCTCATTTCCAATTGAAATTCCATAAAATGACTCATAGTACTTAGACGTGGTTGTAAATAAAAATTCCCAATTGATATGGTTCATGTTTTTATTGTAGTTATTGTTGTTGTTTCTGTCCATAATATTTTGATTAAAAATAAATGGAAATAATATATTATCTGCCTTACTTTTTTGCTCCCTCTCTCTCTCTCTCTCTATTTCACTGGCTTATTATCCTGCTACCTATCAGATGTCTCGTCACGACTGACGTTCAATTTTATTCGTTCGTTTCGTTACAATTTGTTTTTTTTTTCTTTTAAAAGTGAGTTTTAAGAGCAAAATATTTGTTGACCAGCTTTTAGTTGTTGTTTTTGTTTATTTTTATTATTATTGTTGTTATCATTAGTTTTGTTATTGTTGTTGTTATCGTTATTATACAAGGCAGGCGCTGGCAACTTAATATCACCAACGACAACAATAGCAACAGCAACAGCAGCAACAGAAACAGAAACTAAACAGAAGAAAAAACCCTTTGATGTCGCGCCTGGCGTCTTTATTATCTCTAAGTGATAACGTATGTCAGTGGACGCTTTAGGCGAGGTTAGTAAGTAAAATTTTATTGTTGTTCTTGATGTTGTTGTTGATGTTTTCTTCTTGTGGTCAAGTAATATTGCATTCATTTTAGTTCGTTCAGTTTGTTAAAAACGTTGGCTTCATTCTTTTACGGTTTTTGATAACCAGAGATAGTTTTTTTTTTTTTTTGTTCTCATTCATTCCTTTTTAATTGTGAACTTTTAGTTTTAAACTAAAATGTAGGATGATCATGAGGTGAAATAAACGTTAACCCACTGTTCGTATAATCATTCGAAGTAAATTTGTTGACAAGTTTAATTTGATGTCAATTAACAAAAAAAAACAAAATGTACAAAAAACATTTTGTTCTTAAAGAAAAAAATATATTTTAAACGAATTAAAAATTTTGTAGATCTTTTACGAAAGTCTAGGTTCGTTCCGCATGCATGAATCGTGTTCCCTCACTTTCTTGACCAAGTGATCTTGATAACTGTCCATTATGGTAGCTACAGTACTACCTATCTGAACTCTTAAGAACTTATATCGGCATTCCACAAAGTATATATTGCTTTGTTTCCGTGTTTTTAATCATTTTGATATTTTTAAGCTAAGTAGTTGATTAATCCGCTGTAGCTTCCTCCATATGATTTTTGTGTGTGTAGTGGTGAATATCCTTGCTAATTGGTTGTGATCTTTACTTTAGCATTGTAATTTTTTCCTAGTAGGTGGCGTATTTTTCCTGAGCATTCGTCTGATGTTTGTCAACATCGCCAGAGCTATGCGACAAGGTTAGGGGGGCTTTTTTCTTTATTTTTTAAATGGAATTGTCTGGAGGGAAAAAGTTGGAGCCTTGTTTTTTTATTAAACATTCGAAATAACAATTAAATTTTTTCTTCGTCATGTCCTCTGCTGGGGCTCGAACCTGGTATTCGTGCACTCTAACCACTATACCACGCCACCCCATACCAAAACATATAAGGAACAGAGTATTGTTGGCAGATGGGGCACGCCTTTCCGAGATGCAATACGCTTACAATTTCTTACAAAGCAACTGTTGGCTTCAGAACACATTTCTGTTTGGAGTTACGAGCCAAACTTCACGGAAAAAATTGACCCATACTGATATGTATCCAGGGAGCATCTATATGGGCATAGAACAACCCAGGAACATTAGTTTTTGTCCGTTGATTTTTTTGGGGGATATATTTAATGGCCATATTTTCGATCTAAATCGCAGAAATTTTGTACTTGAAGCGCCGTTGAGTTCCTTTAAAATCCATGATGCAGGTTGTGCAGTCCATAGTTTACTAAATACATTCAGACAGCGGAGCTCAGACTGTAATTTGCAAGTCACTTGTAGTGAAGGTTTCGTAGTCTTTGAAAGAAACATTATATTGATGTCCGGTGCTAAGATCGCCCTGGTATTAAGCCTCAATTGCAAATTTCAACGTAAACAAATCATCTGGTCCGGATGGCATACCAGTAGTGGTCCTGAAACAGTATTCTTCCAAAGTTGTGGAGAGTATGATTAATCACTACCTTGTAAGGTATTTGGAGTCCAACGATTGGCTAAGCGATCGTCATTATGATTTCCGCAAGGGACACTCTACTGGTGACCTGCTAGCGTTGTTCTCGGAAAGTGGAACAGGTCCATTCGCGTAGTTGGCGAGAGTAATGTTGTGGCTGTGGATATTTCTAAGGCGTTTGATAGAGTTTGGCATACAGCTCTCATATCGAAATTTATTGCTTTTGGGGCCGGTAGTCATTTCTCTCGGTTTATATCGAGCTAGAATGGTTATAGATGGATTCACTTCCGATGACTTCTGGATAAATTCAGAGGTATTGCAAGGCCTTATTCTTTTTGACATTTTATTTCTAATATTTCTTAATGAGTTTCTTCTTCTTACTTCCAATCAAATCTACTCTTTCGCAGTTGACAGCAACATTTATCATTCATATTCTTTTGAGCGTAAGCCAAGACTCTTGGAAGTTCGGGCAGAAAGGCGGAATATGAACGACACACTCACAACTGATCTGGCAAGAATATCTGAGTGGGGTCGTGCGAACATGTTGTTTTCTGACACACAGACGTGTTGGTGTAGTGTTATCTGTGACTATGGGTAATGTAGATATTGAGGAACCACATGCTCTTGATGTTATGGGCATAAGAGTTCACAGCGATGTTCGTTGGAACGATCACATATTTTGAGTGTCGAAAAAAGCGGATTTTTAAGACGGTGAACAAAATACTTCACCACATCTGATCTCCTTAATATCTACAAGACCTATATTCGACCTAAAATGGAATACAACTCTCATGTATGGGCAGTCTATTTTGGAGCTTCTCGAACGTATATACAGAAAAGGAGAAAAGGTACCTATTAATGATGGTAGGATAGCCAACTCTATCAGTTCATTAGAGCATCGTTGCAATGTGGCGTGTGTTTTATTGTTCTATTGATACTATAACGGAATGTGTTCGCACGAAATAGGGGAATTAATTCCCGATAAACACATATTTTTACCCGTATTTCTAGTAGAACACATCCCTTTATAGTTGATTGCACAGAGCCGCACTGCACATTATAGGGAGAATTCGTACTTTAGTTGCACTGTTGGTTTCTGGAACAATCTTTTCTGCCACTAACGATATGAGTAAATTGAAATCGAACGTCCATAAACACTACTCCCTTTTTCCTCCTTCTCACAATCTATTTTTCTACTACCAGCACAATGCACTGCATGAGTAGGGGTCATGCCCTCACTACTGATCCCAAATTAAAAACAAAACGGCAAAATTCCATATAACACATGATCCATATACCTAGAAACGTTAAATAACACTTTGCAAGAAATAGGAGCTACGGGTGGGCAATTAAAAAGTTTAAATTTAAAAATGCCAAAAAAAAACGGATTGAAATTTTGCAAAATTTGTTTTTTTATTGTGAAGTACAATTGTTTCGGTTATAAATGAAGTATTATTTCATTCATATGACTGGCCTCACAATACCCCATAGGATCGGACCAATTTTCGAGAACTTTTTCGAGTATATAGGGTCATATCTCGGCAATTGCATCACGAATGTTGGCCTTAAAATGCTCAATTGTCCCTGGTTTTGCGGCATAACACTTGTCTTTAAAGGCGCTCCACAGAAAATAGCCCAACCGTATCAAATCGTATCTTCTTGGCGGCCAACTGACATCACCATTTCAGCTAATTAAATGGCCATCCAACGTTTGATGCAATAAATCGGTTGTGGCATGGAATTTGCCACACATTCTGTTGAAACTAAACATCGTTCACATCAATAGCATGAAGATCGGGCACAAAAAAACCGGTTAACATGGTGAGATAGGTGTCTCCAAAACAAAAAAGTTCATCATTAGGTCATAACAAAGGAATTTGCCCAAAATTTTGCAAATTTCTCTAAAACTGTGATCCTCAGTTGCATTATATAAACAGGCAGACGTTTTATTAGAAAGAAAAATGGATTCTGAGTCTATTGGTGTAATAGTTTGCAATATTGCAAATATCATCTTGAACACAACATACCACCACTATGTACTTGTAGGAGTGTGGGATGGATTGTAAAAAGTTTCTTAAAAACAAATATTTTTTGCTCGCTTGGCAAACACAAGAAAAACGAGTCTTTGGCAGAGAGTGACGTAAATGTGATGTCTTTATGAGTTTTTGTTACGAAGAATTTTCTTTTCCTTTAAAGTGCAATATTAACGTACAAGTTTTATAGATTTTTATATATATGTGTGTGTGTGAGTATAGATGAATATAAGAGAGTGTGGTAAAGATAAAAGAAGAAAGCGATAACGAAATTATTGAGTTATTTATGTGTGTGGGTGGGTGTAAGTATGTGTGTGAGTGCAATATTCAAGTCATTGTTAAAGCTGCTAATATATCATTCCATTGCAGTTGTTACGTTTCATTTCGTTTAGTTCGGTTGGTCTTGTATCGGTGTATGTGGTTGTTTCTGTTTCTGTTTCGTTCTCTTTTTTACTTTTTTCTTTTGATTTTTGTGCTTTCGAGCATTTTCTTATCGTACGAAACAGTTTTGTTTCCTTTTTTCTTGTTTTTTTCTTTTTTTTTGCAGCCATAATCTGCTGCCTTATCAAGATTCACATTAAAATGTATCACTTTTTGCGTTTTTCTTGTTGTTGTTTCTACTTTTTCAACTATTATGCACACATGACTCTCTCTTCCTCTCTACTCTCTCTTCTCTCTCTTACATTTTATGCACATTTAAGCTGTTTCTTCATCCTTTAAAAAAACGTTACTTTTATTATTTTGGAATCTCTTTAGCAACCAGTAGTAGTAAGTTGTGATACAAATATTATTACACACGCTCGATGTGTGCCAACGCATGCACATGCATCATTGTATGAAAAACTATCACTATCTCACTAATACAAGCAAACTCTTTTATACTCTCGTATATGATAAATACAATATACGAACAAATGTGTGCGTATCTTCATATACTCGAACGCTCTCAACATGTTGCAATAATAATTATGATACATGTGTATAGAAATTTGTATTGTGTAGATATGTATGGTATACTTATATGTATATGTACATTGACAGTGGGTTATATTCACACAAAACTGCTAAAAACACTAATTGCTCTTAAAATAACACTTTTAAGCCATAAAATATAGAGGAATTATTTACAAAAAAAAAAAAAAAAATTAAAAAAATTTTTTGTTAAAATTTTTTAGCATACAGTGGCTCACAGCTTATTTATACAGTACATTTTTTCTGTTTAAGCCTCAAAGTAGCAAAACTGACAAAAACAGAATTTGGCATCATTGAAAAGAGAACTCGTTCGTGTTCAACAAATGAAAGACATCTGTTAAAAAAATGCATGATACTCCACAGCTTATCTTACATAATTACAATTTTTCAAAGATCGAAATAACGTCTAATAACACTATGCAGCAAATGGAAAAAAAATTTTCTGACCATGGATAACCACTATATTTTTTTGATGCACTATGGTCGCCTAACTTCAAAAAAAACTTCGTGGGTAAGTTTTTTTTTAGAATTTTTTTTCTAAGATGTGCGATTTTTGAAGAGGCTGCTTCATACATCTTATGATAACTTTGAATTGACTTATCCGATTTCGTTAAGCCATATGTTTAAAAATTCCAAATTATGTCAGCTTTAGGCCATCCAAATATCATTTAAGCTCTTAAACTGTTGTGAGATTATTGCCGTACATTTTCGATTTCAAAAAACCCCACAAAAAAAAACTAAAGGTTAAATCGCAGGATGTTCCACTACGAGAAGTCATGCGAAATCCGAGCTTTTCTTTCAAAAAATCAATTGTTTCTCTTGCTGTGTGCCAGATGGTACAATCTTGTTGAAACCACATATTCTCTACGTTTAAATCATCAATTTTCAGCCACAAAAACCTTCGCATCATCTCACTGTAGCGTTTCCACTTTCCGTTTTAAAAAAAAATATGGTCCAATGATTCCTTCGGATCACAAACCATACCAAACTGTAACTTCTTGAAGATGTAAAGGTTGCTGTAAGATAACTCTTCACCCCAAATGCGGCAATTCTCTTTGTTTACATAGCTATTGAGCTGGAAATGGGCTTCGTCGGTGATGATTATTTTGTCAAAAAAAATTCTGATCGTCTCTTTGTTTTTCGATGGCCCAAAAAGGGATTGCCGACGTATTACGTGATCAGCTGGTTTTAATTCTTAGGTCAGCTGGATCGTTTGTTGTTTAATTGCTGCAAACGATAATGAAAGAATGTTACTGGATCTTCTTCAACAATTACTTACAGAACCTGTTCCTGATGTTCCATAGATTTCAATGTGCGAGAAATGGTTTGTGAGGTTCAGAAGTAATGACTTGGACGCAAAAGACCAAATCACTGGCACGTACGCAAGCAGTAATTACAAGACTTTTATAAGCAGCAGGATTCACCCAAAAAACAAGTATATTGGGTACAACACGAGTTGAAATGCAAAGACGTTGAAAGACGATAGTGTATAAACGATATACTGCTTGAATGCCACAAAATTCAGTCATTCTTGCATCAAATTATTACTGGCGATAAAGAATAAATCCATTAGGAGCAAGAAATTGAGTGAGAAGTCTGGCCAACCAGCTTTATCAACGCAAACGGAAAATCTAAGAACTCGCAGCGTCGATGTAATGCTCTATACTTGATGGGGCCCAAATGGTCCTGGTCCGGGCTAGGCAATCATATTACCAAATACAATTGATTATATTTCACACGTTGCTCCGTCGGTTTAACATTTGTTTTAGAATTGGAATAAGCCTTACTTTAGAACAGCGTATCTGAAATCGGCTTGATTTATTTATGGTCTAAAAATAAGCAGTTCTTTTGACACATAGGGTGGTCCACCACATACAGGTTAGTCACACTTTAAACACATTAACGTCATTGAACCTCAATTCTGTCTCTGAGTCATTGAAAATATGAGCCGATGGATAAAGGTATGCCACCGAAGCCGTGGTGAGTATTTGGCTGATATTTTGTTTCACACATATTTGTCACACACCCTTCTATCATAGTAAAAAAATATTATAATTCTCTGAAAACTTTTTGTTTTATTTACAATCAACTTCGTGCGTTTTGGTTGAACCATCCTTTATGTTCTATTTTTTGTTAAAAATCTAGCATTCAATTCTACGACTAAAATATTTACGGAAAATTAGTTGTTTCCATCATCACTCCATAAAATCTTATTTTTATTTAAAAAAATTTTTCCGACATAAAGGGTCCGCCATCTGACGTTTTTTTTCAACTAGTGCTTATTTCGTGAATGTTAACACTTAGCTCATGTCTGATTTGACAGATAATTAGTTTTATCCCAGCGCTGAACGAATATGGTTGTGTATACCCTTGAACAAGGCTGGGAAATATGCGACATTACTTTGAAAATTTTGCCAAAAAAAATCATCTTTTCAGATGAAGCTCATTTTGAATTTGGCCGGTATGTAAACAAGCAAAATTGTCGCGTTTGGGGCACAGAAAACCCGCACGCATACATTAAAAAGCCGATACACCCAAGACGAGTCACTGTTTGATGCGGATTTTGGTCCAGAAGCATAATTCGAAAATGAGCAAGGAGTGGCCGTTACAGTCAATGGCGATCGTTGTCGGGCCATGCTGAACGAATTTTTGTTGACAAAAGTTAAAGAAGAGGATATGAGCAACATTTGGTTTCAACAGGACGGCGCTACGTGCCACATAGCCAAAGCTACACACGATGTTTTGCGCCCTGTTTTTGAAGATCGCATTATCAGTCGCAGAGCTGATGTCGTTTGGCCACCTCGGAGCTGAGATTTGACACCGTTGGACTATTATTTGTGGGGTGCCGTCAAAGATAAGTGTTACGCCAACAAGCCAGAGACAATCGACGCTTTAAAGGACAATATTCGTGAAACATTGGTGAAATGCAGCTGCACACAATCGATAATGTGCTTAAAAATTCGACTGATCGTCTAGGCTACTGCATGGCCAGCCAAGGCAGCCATTTGAATGACATTATTTTCATTATTAACAGGAAGGATTGTGCTTTCAAATATAAAAAAAAAGTTATTTGTCGGACTTTTTTTTTATTGAAATGAAATTTACACGTTTTGAGCCCACTGTTGAACTATTTATGCAGAAGTACATGTGCATGCATGTGTTTCCTCTTAGTCTGGCCACTTTCTTAACGCCTGATGGCATGTAAGTTTTTCATACACACACATACACTCACATACACGTGCAGCTATGAAAATAAATCTGCATATCAAAAAGTGATTTTGTGTGCATAAGTGTGTGTTAAATATACTGTGTTCTTCTCGCTCCTTTTCTACTTTCCCCAAATGCATGTGTTTAAAGGAAGAAAGCACAGCATGTGTGTGAATTTGTATGTGAGTGTTAGTGTATTGGGGATATCTTAAGTTTTACGTTTCATAAAATTTTTTGGTTATAAAATTATCGTTGTTACCCGCTGATAAAAGTAATATTTTCAAAAATCATGTTGCCTTGTTGTAGTTTCGTTTTTCTTCCTCTTCTTATTCTCTTTTAATAGTTGTTGTTATTGTTGAATCTCTGTGCACATGTATGGGTATGTGAGTGAGAGTGTATTTCAAATAGAGCAGAGTAAAAAGCAGTTTATCATTTTGCTTAACTTTACCATGCACGAGTTAATATCAATAATAAATACATTATTCTTCTTCTTCTTTTACTTCTTCTTCATTTACCCCCTGTGTGCAAGTCCTACTTATTTTGAGGTCTTTTTTTATTTATTTTCTGAAAATTATTTTTTAAGGAATATTTTGCAACAAATATGTTATTTAAAAGGCATATGCGATAATATTCGTAAGTAAGTGTGTATGCATATGTGAGTGTCAATGAGAGTTATTAACACATTTAAGCTCCTACGCGTATTAACTTAATAATGTGGCCGTACAAAGCATGTGCATGTGCTTTTGCAAATGATAAGCTATGACGCTAAAATTTAGTGGGAATATTTAACAACAGAAGTACCAATTTAACAAAAAAAAAAAACTCAAATCGGAACGATGAGACCACCACTTTTTGATCAACGTAGTGTTCTCTGACAGTCAAGCTGCCTTAAGAGCACCACTTACTACCATCTGCAATCTAGTCAAAGATTGGGAAATTGCCAGATGCTTAAAATACGGGAATATGCTCAAAGGTGACTTCATCCGAGGTTCTTAAGTAGACTTGAAACTCCTAAAGGAGTGCCTTACAGGTCACTAGGACCATCTGAAGAAGATGGCAGTTACAGATGTGCCTGAGCTCACAGGCATCTGAGACAGTGGAACACATATTGTACGAATGGTTTTAGGTGGACATAGGGACTAACTGGGTGACATATCCACTATTATGGTTTCAGATCTGTTGATGTTTATTAGGAAAGCAGCAGAGCTGCTAAACAAACTATAGACCGGACGGGTCACAATAGATCCCATGGGTCGCAGTATACTGTAATAGTGTATGACGGTATGATGATAATGGTAATTACTATTAGGGCCGTTGTTAATGACATAGACAATGTTCAAATGAAACTTTTCAAATGTTTTCGGTATAAGATGTGTAACTTCCAGTTTCATGGCCTACTTTAGACCATAAGAACATTCGCAATTACTATTCAGATTTGGCTCAAGAGATCATAGCTGGAAAGTCAGTAGTGCATATATAGTTATGACATTGATATTAAGGCCCCATTACACTATTGCAAAAGCACAGGGAAGCTAGGTATGGTCTATAAGGTGAGTGAGTTGAAATTATACGAATAGACGTCGAAATAAAAGACCTTTACGGTTCAAATAATGTTGCTTGTGATAGATCTTTTGTTCACAAACACTAGCCAGAGTCATAAGTTACAAACCATATTCCCCAAATATTCCTCTTAAAACTAAAAGGTCATTTAAAAGCCCGAAGCTTTTTCAGGATTGAGGGGATACAGACTAGTGGACAAAAAAAGTCTGGTATAAATTTATGACAACAAATTGAAATTAGTTAACTATCTCTTGGAAATTCAACTGGATTAAGACCAATATGGATAAAGCTTAATACAAATTTTTACCAAATTGATGAAAATCGGTCCATGCAGTTCCATTATAAAGGCAAAAATGTGAACAAAATTATAAATTTCTTACATAGAAAGACAAGACAAACTAAATCTAAATTAAGTCGTATTTGGCTAAACGGGACAATACTTTAGGACGGTGTCGGATGTAGTGAATGTCAAATACGGATGTAGTGAGTAAGTTTTCTCTCTGATAATCACTTAATTTTTTTTACAGGCGCCATTGAATATATTATTGTTGTTGTTTGTTAAATTTTAAAGGATTTTTTCCTCTTTTTCTTTTATTGATGTTGTTGTTGTTGTCTTTTGACTGTTTTGGCTCAAGGCATCGCAAGGAACAGCAGAGATAAATAACTTTAAAGACGAATATTTTGACTTGAGTGCTCAGTTCATAAGCAATTATAGTTGAAAAAGTCTTTTTTGTTGTATTTGTTGGGCTGCTTTGTTATCGTTAAATAATAAATTTTGCATTTTACGTGGGATAGACTGAGTGATATGAATTTGTATTTTAAAATTTACAATTCAATGATTTCAAAATGTTTTAATAATTAAAATAAAGACAAAAATTCCATTGCAAAAATCTAAATTTAAAATTTACTACTGAAAATAATATTATTTATTACGCGGTGCGAAAATGATACTACTTTTCTGATAGGCGCTAACGAGTAGAACGAGGATCTGTTTTTAGAATTTGCGAAACACCTCCAAGATCTCGAGTTACGGATAAAAAATCTATTTTCGGACATTTATCAACTTAAAAGCTAATAATTTCATTGAGTATTACCGAATTTTAAGTTTCTTTTCGAATTTGGACAGAAGAGAAACAGACCTTTTAAGTGATATACATACAGTGGTGGAAGAAATAATAGGGATACATGCAATTTTTCTTTTTTTTTAAATGTTTATTTATCTTTACAAAAATTAAATAAAGAATGCATTGTAATTGACAGAAGTTCGTACATACGATTTTTCGTCTGACCCAAATTAATTAATAATTAATCTTCGTTATTTCAGATCATTTCGCGTTGTTCTAGTTATTTGGCGTAAATGAAAGAATTCCTATAATTTCTTCTTGGGATTCTTGAGGAATCCCAAGCAAAGGTATTTTACATTCATTTTTTCCTACATTTTTCAAGTTTAGAAATGTGTTTGAGCACTACTTTATACAGAAACCGTACTATTTATGAATTAAGTAAGGATGTGTATATAGTTATGAATAAAATGATATTAATTGTTTAAGAATCCATTGAAAATTAACGGAGTTAATTTAATAAAGCAACTTGTGGAAAAGTCATGAGTTTCAAAGTACATAATAAAAAGCTCCAGTTTGCTAACAATTGTATCATTTTTTCAGGAGTTGCTTTACTAAAAAATTGAATAACGTCGTCAATTTTCAACAGATTTCTAAAATGATTTCTAAAATGATTAATTCATAAGTAAATACCCACCAGCTGTCGGTTTCAATTAGATCCAGCGGTTATTTCGAATCTGGCACTACTTATGTCATTCTATTCTGTTACAAAATTCAGTATATTATCTCCACTGAACTAAATGAATCGATTTACGCTTAAGTAACGTTAGGATTTATTGGAAATTTATTTCCAAAACAATTGGTCGGAAATTGCACGAAAATTAATTTGGTCGCACAGAAGGGCCAACAGTGCCGGGTATACGCAAGTTTATTGCTAAAGCTTGTGAAACAGGCTTCATTGTTGATGCGCCAAGACGTAAGCATACTCGTTCGGTGAATACACCCAAAAATATCGAAGCTGTAGCTGAGAGTGCGTGAGAATCCGTCAACATCAACTCGTCATCGTTCTCAAGAATTGAATATTTCACGCACTAGTTTACGTCGAATTTTGCGAAAAGATTTCGGTATGACGCTTTACAAAGTTCAATTGGTTCAAGCCGCATGACGGGCCAACGAGAAACTGCACGATGATGTCGATTTTGCAACAACAAAAAATCATATTTTCTGAAGAAGCTCATTTTCATCTTGGTGGGTACGTTAATAAACAAAATTGCCGTATTTGGGGCTCAGAAAACCCAAACGTGGTCTTACAGAAGCCAATGCATCCATTATAAGAGACTGTTTGCTGCGGCTTGTAGAGTGGAGGCATCAATGGCCCATATTTCTTCGAAAATGAGGACGGCGCAAACATTACAGTCAATAGAGACACCCAGCGCACCACGACAACCGATTTTTTGGTGCTGCCCGCTCGTAATAGTATTGATGCGAACGATGTTTGGTTTCAATAGGATAGTGCAACTTGCCACAACCGATTTACTGCGTTAAACGTTTGATGGCCATTTAATTAGCCGAAATGGTGATGTCAGTTGGCTGCCAAGAAGCTGCTATTTGATACCGTTCAACTATTTTCTGTTGGTCGCCGTTAAAGACAAGTGTTATGCTGACAAACCAGAGACAACTGAGCATTTGAATTTGGCCAATATTCGTGATGCCATTGCCGAGACCATACACTCGAAAAAGTTCTCGTAAATTGGTTCGATCGAATTGGGTACTGTGAGGCCAGCCGCAGCAGCCGTATGAATGAAATAATATTTCATTTCTAACCGGAACAATTGTACTTCACAACAAAAAAACAAATTTTGTAAAATTCTAAACTGTTTTTGTTTTATTGCATTTTTAAATTTAAACTTTAGAATGGCCTACCCGATAGTACGGTTCCTATATAAATTAGTACGCAAAAATGCTTTTAAACTTGGAAAATAAGAAAAAAAAATTGATGAAAAATGTTATGGCTTGAGAAATACACACAGATATCTCAAAATTACTTTAAAAATATACAGTGGTGGAAAAAATAATAGAAACACACTAAACAAATTGATATCCACCTTTTTCCATAACGAATGTTCTATTTTGATGAGCATCATTGTTATTTGATTGAAGTTTCAGTTATTTTCTAATGGTCTAAGTCCTTAATAACAAATTTTTGAACTATGTTTCTATTTTTTTCAACCTTAATTTTAAACATGAATACAATTTTTGGGTTTTAATTAGAACATTAATAAATTATGAAACAACATATGAATTTCTTAGAGTGTATGTATCGAAACAAAAATATTTTATGAAATTAGTTAATAAAATATGTGTTTCTATTTTTTTTCCACCACTGTAAATACTATACATCATTTGAGAGGTATGTTTCTTTTCTCTCCAAATGCGCGAGACTTAAAATAAGTACAGAAAGATCTGAAAAACTGGTTTTTTACCCGTAACTAACAAATTTTGAGGTGTTTCGAAAATATCAAAAACAGATTCTTGTTGGACTCGACAAAAAAGTAGTATCACTTCCCAGCTACTGTTTTTGTCGCAACTTGTTATCAAACCCAAACTTAAAACAAAGATTTTTTATTTTCTAAAAATAATAATAAAACACTTTTAGCAAAAACAAATTTTAGTATAATAGACTAAGAAAAGTAGGCACTCACCCATTATTATTCTAAAACAACTTCTGTGCAAACTCACCTGGAAATACAAACAAATAAAATTTTTATTTAATATTTAATACTTTAATAGTTAATCATATTTTAAATTTCCTAAAATGTCTATCAATGGGTACAGTTAGTAAAAATTTACATAATTTTTATTGCATAATTAACAACAGAGCATGCTGACACCACGTTTTACACATTTAATTATATCGGGTCCGCCATCTAACGTTTTTTTTTTCAACTAGTGCCTATTAGCTCACGTCTGATTTGACAGATTATTAGTTTTATCCTTCCGCTGAACGAATATGGTTGTGTATACGCTTGAACAACGCTGGGAAATATTGCGACATTACTCTGCAAATCAACGTAATGTTGTGCGATGGGTTGAGATGAAGCTCAATTTGATCTTGGCGGGTATGTAAACAAGCAAAATTTTCACATTTGGGGCACAGAAAACCCGCACGCATATATTGAAAAGCCGATACACCCAAGACGAGTCACTGTTTGGTGCGGATTTTGGTCCAGAGGCATAATTCGGCCGTTTTTCTTCGAAAATGAGCAAGGAGTGGCCGTTACAGTCAATGGCGATCGTTATCGGGCCATGTTGAACGAATTTTTGTTCACAAAAATTGAAGAGGAGGACATTAGCAACTTTGGTTTCAACAGGACGGCACTACGTGCCACACAGCCAACGCCACACTCGATGTCTTGTGCCCTGTTTTTGAATATCGCATTATCAGCCGTAGAGCTGATGTCGTTTGGCCACCTCGGAGCTGCGATTTGACACCGTTGGACGATTATTTGAGGGGTGCCGTTAAAGATAACTGTTACGCCAACAAGCCAGAGACAATTGAAGCTTTAAAGGACAATATGCGTGAAGCCATTGGTGAAATACAGCTGCACACAATCGATAATGTTGGATCGATCGTGAAGGCTACTGCGTGGCCAGCCGAGGCAGCCATTTGAATGAAATTATTTTCCACTATTAACCGGAAGGACTGTACTTTCAAACAAAAAAAGAAATTTGAGAAAATATTCAGTAGTTTTTTTTATAGCATTTTCAAAAAAAAAAAAAAAATTAGTTGATATTTAAATTTTAATATTCATACTAATTAATATTAAATATAACAAATAATTTACTAATTACATTCAACACACTTTCACATAAACAAGTGAAGCATGAAGACTAACCTTAATTTAATTTTTTTCGAAGTCAGAAAAAGAAATGAGACGCGTAAGTGGTTAGAAACTAAAATTTTTATACGATAATCCATGTGTAACCCTTTACATTACTAGTCAATTAAGAACACCTTTTTATCTCTAATATACAGTGCCAGCCAAAACATATTAGACTGAAATAAAAATTCGGTAATTTGTGATTTTTTTTTTGCAATTTCCAAACAAGTTCTGCAAAAAGGATAAAAAAAATATTTCAAAAAAATTAAATTTTTGTTGCATTGCAAGCTTTATTAATTCAAAACTGCTCAAATTGTATAAAAAACATGCGACAAAACATATTGGACTCTTTACAGTACAAGCATAGTAAAGCTGTAATGTCCCGTTATTATTCTGAAGAGCAAATAAAAGTACAATAAATTAATATTGAAGCATGTGGAGTTAGATTTTAAATATTCTGGTCATTTAATTACTTTCTTAAGATAAAGGTGGATGCCTGAGGAATAGAGAGCTAATTTTGATACATTTTCCTTATTTTTAGTGACAGATCTAAAATGGCTGGAAACAAATACGAGTACAATGTTCAGTTAAAAAGTTAATAAATTAAAATTTTAAAGACAATCTATCACACAAAAAACATTTGCGAAAAGTATTCGCTATCAAAATACACTGTCAGCTTTATTATGTCAGTAAAAGTTGATAATATTCACCGCAGTGCCCAATCATGGTGTACGGCATCAAAAACCAATTCAAGAATAGTAAGAAAGTTTGAGAAAAATATCCTGATAAGTCTGAACATCCTGACAGCTCCTGCAGTTGTTGAAAATCTGAACTTACAAATACGTAGTCGAACCGTACAGAGAAGAGCATGTGATTCAGGACGGGCTACAAAGAAGCCTTTTATTCCTGAGAAGAATCGTATAGTTCGAATACAATTTTCTAAGGAGCACATCGATTGGTCCATACAGAAGTGGAATACGGTTTTATTTGCAGATGAATCAAAACTTAACTTAAAAAACTCTGAAGGTATGAAGAGAGTACGAAGACTGAAAAATAGACGAATGGATCCTAAGTACTGGCAAGATACTGTAAAAGACGGAGGTGGCAATATAAATATTGACAGATTCATATACCAAGGGATCCTAAAAATTGTGATGCTACCTCATGCGGAGTAAAATATGCCACTTCCTTGGCAATTTCAACAGGACAATGATCCAAAAAATAACTCAAGGTTTGTAAAAGATTAGTTGCAGAGTTAAGGAATTCGAGTTATAAAATGGGATCGTTTGGGAAATAGTGAACAAAGGTAAAAAAAATTAGTTAATGTTCTGAAGGCTGCTTGACTTGGTATAGAAAAACCAACAATAGAATAATCTTATAGCTTCCATGCCAAAAAGATTTGCTGGGGTCCTTAAAAACAAGGAATATTATACAAAATATTGATTCCAACGTTTTAACAATAAAGCATATATTTTCAAGGTACTTATCATATTTAATTTGACATGTTTGTAAGGGCTTATAAAAATTTCTGTTTAGTTTCATATGTTTTGGCCGACACTGTATGTATGCAGCTAGCTAGGATGCGTGACACACACGCTATTAAATATGTGCTGCTCGAAATCTAAGCGATTTTTCTTGTCGAGGCAATTAAGGACTCGTTTATTACTAGTGGATTTATTCAAAATAAAACATTTCATTTTATCTTATTTCTTTTTATCTTAGGCACCATAATAATAACTATAATAACAAACCTTTAATTCCATTCTCTACCAAGTAATACAATAACAACATAGAAATTAGCTCCTTGAGTAGGTGTTCGAAACCTAAGCAACTATCAGTACTTTGTGTAATAAACTTGGTTTTTATAGCCTCCGGAAACCGTTTTGGCATACCTAGCACTAGATGGCAGCACAAACTTTTTCTTTCTTAGAAATTAAGATCTGTCAAACGTCGGCTGTTAAAATTTTAGCCAAATTCATCGATTAGTTTATTTGTTGTAGTCGTTTGAAGTAAGCAACTTTTGTGTTTCTTGGAAAATGGAAAAAAGTGAATTTCGTGTAGTGATTAAACACTATTATTTGAAAGGCAAAACGAGACAAAAGAAAAGCTTGATAAACATTATGGCGGATCTGTTCTGTCAGATTATATGGTAAAATATTGGATTGCAGAATTTAAACGGGGCCGAACAAGCACTGCAACAATACCATCAACAGGAAGGTCAAAAGAGGTGGTTACTGAAGAAAATATCAAGATTATCCTCGATGTCGTTATAAAAGATCGCCGGGTCAAAATACGTGAGATTGCTGAAATAGTAAACATATCATATGACCGTGTGTTCAACATTTTGCATGAAAATTTGCATATGAAAAAGCTATCGGCAAGATGGGTGCCGCGTTTGCTCAGTGTTGAATAAAAACGAGTTGGACAGATCACTTCACAGCGGTTTTTGCACATGATAAAGCATAATCCTGCTGATTTTTGGCGTAGATTAATAATTGTTGATGAAACGTGGATCCACCACTACACACCTGGAACCAAAAATCAATCGAAGCAATGGGTGGAAGCTGGTGGAAGTGCTCCGAAGAAGGCGCAGACAGCGAAATCGGCTGGCTAGGTTATGGCCACTGTATTTTTGGATGCACACGGAATATTGCTTATCGATTGAAAAGGGATCCACAATCACAGGAGAGTATTATCGTGCATTATTGGATTAATTGATTGATGCAATCAAGGAAAAACGACGACATTTAAACAAGAAAAAGTGCTTTTTCTTCAAGACAACGCACCGGTTCACACAGCATTAGATACGATGCTAAAACTACGAGAAATCCTAGTGACTTTTTCCTGTTTCCAAACTTGAAAAAATGGCTCGCAGGAAAAAGATTCATCTCAAACGAAGAAGTGATTACCGAAACTAATGCGTATTTTGAGGAGTTTCCAAAATCGTATTATTCAGATGGTATAAAAAAGTTGGAAAATCGTCTTGCTAAGTGTATTGAGCTAAAAGGAGAAATGAATGGTTTTTGAAAAAAAAAAATGTTTTTTTCTACTTAGGTAGCTTCAATATCAATCCGCCCTCGTAGTTTTAATGAGATTTGTTACAATTATTGTTAGTATTGATTGTCACTTTAATTTTAAGGTTTCCGTCAGCTCTGCTTATTTTTAACACGACATGGTCGAGCTCTGCGCTTCAAAAATTAAGAACAATTTTATTTATATTAAATAACCGGTTAACCGGTTATATGAATAAATATTAACCGAAAACCGGGTTTTTTTAAATAGCTATTTTTCGAATTATTCGAAACCCGGTTTTTGAAAAAATTTGAATAATCGATCTCCTTAGTATGTCCCTAGCTAGGATGCAAATATTTATTAAAATTTATTTAAAAAAAATTATCTATAAAAATAAAGAAAAAAATTTAAAAAAACCCGGATTTTCTTTTAATTAATAGGTATCTTTTTAATAAAAAAAAGTCCACCAATTGGTATTGGCATTTGTGCCGGTATTATGGTCTAAAATATAACGTTTCAACACGCAACATTTTGTTATAGTTGTTTTTGTAAAAGTGAATTAATAATTAGCTAGTGATTGATTATTAAGACTGCTAACACATATATTTGGTTTTTTATTTCCACAAATTATACTTATGCACATAGCTGTCTAAGTTTAAAAGCTAAAAAGCGAAAGAGTGCATTTAAAAATGCATATGCATACCTATGTATGAATGTGTGTACTTGGTTGCTTTAACAACACCACCTGTATAATAAACATCAAAGACATCAATACTCTTGAACACTTACATACATACATACATGCACACAACAGCAAACAACATACAAAACGCCATGCTTTTTGTGGTTTCTGACTCTTTAAAGAATTTTTTTTTTTATAAAAGAAAAATGTTCTCTCTCTGGTACTTACAACATAAACAACTATGAATGCGGCGAGAAAACCAGCTAAACAACGTACACACTCTTATTAAACACACACACACATACACATATACATCTATACAAGCAAATAATAATAAAAAAACTATTTTTATCAATATTTGTTTGTTATTTTGTAGTTATTGCTTCTGCATAAAGTATTAACGATATCGTTATTGTTGTTGTTGTTGTTGTTGTTGTTTTGTAGAAACTAAAAAACTATTACAACCACAGAGACCACAAATGCTGAAAGCAATACCAAAATAAAAATAAATAAATAAACAAAACAAAATTGTGAGAGAGATAATACAAGATAAGTAAACATTGCCTGGCAGCATTGTGTATAGCAACATCAACAACAACAACAACAACAACACAAACATTATAAAAAAATAATAAATAAAAAAAGTTCGTTTGAAAAAAACCAGATATGGGCGGCGCCATACCATCAGTTTAGAGTAGACCAATCACAGCAACTTGTTTTTAAAGTGTTTTATGGCCTTTAAATGTTGCAACTCATGTTATAAATGGTAGAGTATGTACATATACGAGTATATGTATTGTACGTGTGCATGTGTGTTTAAAAGCATTTGCCGTTGAATGTTTGTGCATGTGTGTGTGCGTTTTTGTTTTCTTCTCTTTTTCAAGACTGCATATGCTTACATGGGTGTGCGTGTGTGTGTGTGTGTGTTTGTGTTTGTTTGATGTGATATATCCATTAATATGGTACAACAAAATGCTAAAAAAAAACTAATACTGATGCTGCTGCTGTTGTTGTTTTTTACTCTTTCGAATGCAATATGCAATATGTGTGGCATGAATGCATTTTTGCATTGTATTGTTTGTGCCGTTTTTTCTCTCTTGCTCTCTTTCTATCTCTTTTTTATGCTTTTTTTGTTGTTATTGCTTTTTTTGCATATCTATAGCATTGATAGCGACATTAGGATGTAATAAATCTAAAACACCATCATCATCGTCATCATCTCTGGAGCAACAGTAACAGCAGCCGCAAGTTAAAGAGTAGAGTAAAAGTAAAAATGGTGGCGTTGTTTTAAACAAACACATGCAACAAAACATGCTGTGTGTGTGAGTGAGAAAAAAAAAATAAATATTTCTCACGTGTTTGTGTGTGTTTCATGGTGTTAGCAATAATCTCAACGCAAGTTAAACAGGCGAAAATCAATTGTTTACATATCGATGTGTATAAAAAATCCACTGTTTTAAAGGTCAGTATAAAAAATTTTGAAGAGAGAGAACGAGAGAAAGAGCGCGAATAAAAAAGAGCTTTTAATACAATAAAATAAAGCCTTGGAATGTCATTAGCACAAATGGGATTTTTTTTGGAGAAGGTATTCATTTATAGTCTTATTATACATTTTAAATATTTGTTGCATAGATCGATAAATATTTGTTGCATAGACCTATTTAAGAACGGAAAAATAAAATACAGTCTATCTAAGCCATAGTTGAACAGATAAGCTCTTTTGAGCCTTATCTGCAGCGTATATGTAGGTATACAATCGAACGAAAATGGGCAGATTTGAATGGAAGTGGACGTATCTCGATTTGTTTTTAAAAATAGTTGGTTTGTGTTGTCGATAAATTTTTTTGTTTTTCTCTTCAACGCACACAGCAAAAATTCACTAACACTAATACACAACAAAATTTCTCTTTGTGGTACCCCTTGATCTGGACCATCATATATGGCCAGATAAGCATTCAAAAGCATGAGAATTATTATAGAGGGTCCGCCAAATAAATTTTTTTGTTTTCTGTTTTGAAAATGCTATAAAAAAACTACTGAATATTTTCTCAAATTTCTTTTTTTTATTTGAAAGTACAATCTTTCCGGTTAATAATGGAAAATAATTTCATTCAAATGGCTGCCTCGGCTGGCCATGCAGTAGTCTACACGATCGGTCCAATTTTTAAGCACATTATCGATTGTGTGCAGCTGTATTTCACCATGGCTTCACGAATATTGTCCTTTAAAGCGTCAATTGTCTCTGGCTTGTTAGCGTAACACTTATCTTTGACAGCAGCCCATAAATAATAGTCCAACGGTGTCAAATCGCAGCTCCGAGGTGGCCAAACGACATCAGCTCTGAGGCTGATAATGCGATCTTCAAAAACAGGGCGCAAAACATCGACTGTAGCTTCGGCTGTGTGGCACGTAGCGCCGTTCTGTCGAAACCAAATGTTGCTAATATCCTCTTCTTCAATTTTTGTGAACAAAAATTCGTTCAACATAGCCCGATAACGATCGCCATTGACTGTAACGGCCACTCCTAGCTCATTTTCGAAGAAAAATGGCCCAATTATGCCTCTGAACCAAAATCCGCACCAAACAGTGACTCGTCTTGGGTGTATCGGCTTTTCAGTGTATGCGTGCTGGTTTTCTGTGCCACAAATGCGACAATTTTGCTTGTTTACATACCCGCCAAGATCAAAATCAGCTTCATCTGAAAATGATTTTTTTTTTTGGCAAAATCGGCATCTTCTGTAAGTCGGTCGCAGTCCCAGATTCCCAGCGTTGTTCAAGCGTATACACAACCATATTCGTTCAGTGGAAGGATAAAAATAATTATTTGTCAAATACAACATGAGCGAAGTGCTACCATTCACGAAATAAGCACTAGTTGAAAAAAACGTTAGATGGCGGACCCTTTAGAAACGAACGAAAACAAAAATATTCAACAACAATTTCATTCAGTTATGTGATTGAGTTATGTGATTTCAAATTTTTTTCTTCACTGCAAAAATTTAGTACTACTACACTGTGCCGCTGTGGTATGGTAGGTAAGACACCCGCCTACCAAACAAAAGGTCGTCGGTTCAATACCAGGCTAGATCATCTAAAAAAAGAAAAAAAAAGTTTTTCGACAGCGGTATCACCTCATAACATTAGCTAATAACTGGTTATGAGTAATTACTACCACTGCCGTTCGGAGCCGGCATTAAACGGTAGGTCCCTTTCAATGACTTTAGAAATATAATCGGGTGCAGCTCATTGAGTGAGAAAAGTCCCCATGTTCCTTCATGGAATGTTATGGGAATTAATAAATGACTACTACAAATGCTGGCCACCCTTGATTTAGAACTGATTCAGACAGGGAGCTGCTGTTCTCTTCTATTTGCACATGTACGAAGAGCAGCGTTCGGCAAACTAATATTAATGCATTCTACAATCGTGGTAGTAATATGAGAGTCTCTCACTCAGGCCATTTTGCACTACATTTTATCACTTATTTTCTCTTTTCTAACAAGGCCTTGGCCTTGTCTTTCATATGGACAAAAAACTCAAGCAAGGCAGACCTTTGAGAAAGTAACCCAAAGTGGAAAGACGGGAAGGGAACGATTACATCTTCGTTGGATAGCAAAATGTTGTAGAATCTTGAAATTGGGAAGTTGGCGTGCTTTTTTTGGACTCTACCAAAACCGTAAGGCAACTGAAGTGCCACATACAGTATAGGACAAAACATTTAAAACTCATATTTAAAATATTATTTCAGGTCAGTAAAATCAGTATGTTTTGAATTTTCGTTAATGTTTTCGATTGATCCTTTTTCCTTATTGTGACGGCATAAACTTTTAAAGTATTTTTTGTCCATTTATCATGGAATGATGTTTTTATAGTATATTTTTTTGGTGCGACAGAACAATTGCAAATCTTCACTGTTTTAAGGAGTCAGAGACTGTTGTGTTTTGGCTCGTTTTAGTGACATTCGTAGTTTTTTTAAGTAAATTTTGCCTGCCAAAATTTAAAAAGAAATAAAATTTAAACATGACACCAGATAAATTCGGTAAAGAACTACAAAAACTTACCGTTGTTCCCGATTTTCATAAGCGAATTTTGTTTAGCGATGAAGCGACCTTCTTGTTGAATGTCTACGTAAACAAACAAAACGGCCGCATTTAGAGTGAAGGTAATCCTCAAGTGTATGCGAAAACAACGTTACATCCAAAAAACCTACTGTCTGATGCGCTTTATGGGCTGATGGAATCATTGGTCCGTACTTTTTCAAAAACGATGGTGGCCAGAAAGTTACAGTCAATGGTGATCGATATAGAGCCATGATTACTAACTTTTTCATTCCTGAATTGAATAATCATGATGTCCAGGAGATGTGATTTCAACAAGACGACGCAACATGTCACACAGCTCGTGCCACAATAGATTTTTTGAAAGACAAGTTTGGTGACCGCCTAATATCACGTTTTGCACCTGTGAATTGACCTCCAAGATCTTGTGATTTAACACCGCTAGACTACTTTCTGTGGGGCTATGTAAAGTCATTGGTCTACGCGGTAAAGCCACAAACGCTTGACCATTTGGAAGACAACATTCGCCGTGTTACTGCCGATATACGGCCACAAATGCTGGAAAATGTTATCGAAAATTGGACGTCCAGATTGTACTACATCCGCGCCAGCCTTGGCGGTCATATGCCAGAAATCATATTTAAAATGTAATGCCACAAGATTATCTTTCGGATAAATAAAATTCATGTCAATTGAATAATCCATCGTTGTTTTATTGCAACTTAAAGTTCTATACCTCTATAAAAAACACCCCTTACAAAGTTCATAAAATATCGATTTCGCGGACTTAATCAAGTTTAAAAAAGAAAAAATCCATGAAAATAATATACAAAGGTGGTAGGCTACGAAAAGCAGACCCCAGAAAGTACTCCTTGAGATAGGGTAAAAAGTTTCCTTTTAAATCGGGTCCGATTTTGACAAAAGAATTAAAAATACCTGTAATACAAAAACTATTTGAAGACGCCTTGTTAATGCTTGGTTGCAAGAATCTGCAAACATTCTTATGTAAGCCAAGTCGTAACAAATCCAAGCGGCTACAATTTGCTAAAGAACATGCTGGATGGATGGTGAACAAGTGGAAAATGTTCTTTTTGCCAACAAATTAAACTTGAGCATTATCGCTAGTGATGGCATAACTACGTTAGAAGAACCAAAGAAAAACATGTTCAAGAATACGGTAAAACATGGAGGTCATGGTGTTAGGAATGGGCTCCTTTTCTGCCAAACATTTTGGCCTACTTCATCATGTTAATAGTATAATGGTTAAATGGGTACACAAAGACATACTTATGTTTCCATATGCTGAGTGGAAAATGACGGTACGTTGGCATTTCAGCACGATAATCTTCCAAGTCACCTCGATGTAAGTAAAGGCTTGGTTTGGGCAACGAAAAATGTTAATATAATGCAATGGTAAATGCAATCCCAGTCTCGAATACGTAACCCAGTTTTAAATCTCTGGTTATGCCACACAACAGGATACAATAAAACATTTAATAGATTCCATTCAAGGCTGTTATTTAAAATAAAGATATTGCTACGACATATTAAAATAAGACGAATTTAAACATATGATTTGGTTTGGTTATAATTGTTTTTTGTTTATTTTAATAAAAAGAAAATATTACTACGTATTACAAAATCATTTCTTTCCCTCGCTCCTCTACGGAGCGTGTTGGCTTTCCAAAAAGCATCCATTGATTTGTTTCAGTTTCGTTAATCAATTTATAGGTTCTAGGAGTCAATTAAACTCGCTTGAATCTACATTTAGGTTATATATTCCTCTTGATCATATGCTTATTCCTACGAATAAGAATGAAAAGACTAAAGTTTTTATTCGTAACTAATAGCCTTTATTGCCTTCATGGTAGAAGATTTACCCACTGTAGTTTCTTCTATATGATTTTGCGTAGTGGTGAAGATCCTTGCTAAATCGTGGTGGATGTTTACTTTAGCAATGTAATTTTTTTCCAGTAGGCGGCGTGTTAATGGCGTCCTAATCATTCGCCAAATATTTGTCATCATCGCCAGAGTTATGGGAAGTTCAGGGGGCTTCTTCTTTATTTCTTAGATGGAGTTGTCTGGAGGGAAGTTAAAGCCTTTTTAGTAAACATTCAAAACCGCATTTAAATTATTCCTCGTCATGTCCTCTGCTGGGGCTTGAACCTTTGGCGTTTGTGTTGTTATGCGTGCGCTCTAACCACTACACCAAGGCACCAATTACAAAATCATATTTTTTTCAAAGCATATTATTAAGAGAGTGTGTTAGTTGAAAATGTTTTGACCGATACTGTAATTAAAGTAAGTAATATACGAGTCATTTCATATGGTCAATAATTTATTCTGGTTTTTTGTAAATAAATTTTAATAGTTTTTAAGGCATAGTATACACTTGACTTAGAAAGTCAAGCATAGAAAAGCTTATCTGTAAAGCTTATAACTACGTGGGCAGATTGATATTGAAACTACCTAAGTAGGAAAAAAAACATTTCTTTTTTCGAAAACCATTCATTTCTCCTTTTAGCTCAATACACTTAGTAAGACGATTTTCCAACTTTTTTATACCATCTGAATAATACGATTTTGGGAACTCCTCAAAATACGCATTAGTTTCGGTAATCACTTCTTCGTTTGAGATGAATCTTTTTCCTGCGAGCCATTTTTTCAAGTTTGGAAACAGGAAAAAGTCACTAGGGGCTAAATCTGGACTATAAGGTGGATGATCAACCAATCCGAAGTGGATTTCTCGTAGTTTTAGCATCGTATCTAATGCAGTGTGCACCGGTGCGTTGTCTTGAAGAAAGAGCACTTTTTTTTGTTTAAATGCGGTCGTTTTTCCTTGATTGCATCAACCAATTAATCCAATAATGCACGATAATACTCTCCTATAATTGTGGATCCCTTTTCAAGACAATCGATGAGCAATATTCCGTGTGCATCCCAAAATACAGTGGCCATAACCTTGCCAGACGATTTCGCTGTCTTCGCCTTCTTCGGAGCACTTCCACCAGCTTCCACCCATTGCTTCGATTGATTTTTGGTTTCAGGTGTGTAGTGGTGGACCCACGTTTCATCAACAGTTGTTAATCTACGCCAAAAATCAGCAGGATTATGCTTCAAACACCGCTATGAAGTGATCTGTCGAACTCGTTTTTGTTCAACACTGAGTAAGCGCGGCACCCATCTTGCCGATAGCTTTTTCATATGCAAATGTTCATGCAAAATGTTCAACACACGTTCATATGATATGCTTACCATTTCAGCAATCTCACGTATTTTGACCCGGCGATCATTCATAACGATATCGAGGATCTTCTTGATATTTTCTTCAGTAACCACCTCTTTTGACCTTCCTGTTGATGGTATTGTTGCAGTGCTTGTTCGGCCCCGTTTAAATTCAGCAATCGAATATTTTACCATATAATCTGACGGAGCAGATTCGCCGTAATGTTTATCAAGCGTTTCTTTTGTCTCTTTCGCCGTTTTGCCTTTCAAATAATAGTGTTTAATCACTACACGAAATTCACTTTTTTCCATTTTCCAAGAAAAACAAAAGTTGCTTATTTCAAACGACTACAACAAATAAACTAATCGATGAATTTGGCTAAAATTTTAACAGCAGACGTTTGACAGATCGTACTTTCTAAGAAAGAAAAAGTTTTTGTGTTTGTGCTGCCATCTAGCGCTAGATAGCTTCAATATCAATCCGCCCTCGTATAACTGGTTTTAAGGATAGATTCTAAACAAAACAGTAGGATTCATGTTCATTAAAAACGGGTTCTACTCATTACAATATAATTTTTTGGAGAGTCTTTAACATAATGGTCACAAGTTAAAAATACACTCCATTCACTATAGTGCTTGATGCAGGATATAATACAATTATATGAATACATGGTATGAATTAACAAGAAATTATTGATTTGATGATAACTCTTAAAAAAATTGCTAATTCTGGTCTAATTCGTCTTATTTCCATTGCAGTTTTTTTTTTTGTATTTTTAATTTGTAATCCTTTTCATTGCATTTAATTTTTTTGTGTGTTTAATATAAAGAATTTGTTTTTCAATAATTTAATCATTTTTCTATTATTTGCATTTGATTGCCTAAATAATTTATGCATTTTATGGTACGAGTATTACTAAATATATTGTATTGTTTCTATACATACGTATTCTGCACAACAGAAGTATTCGCAATTTAATTTTAAATAAATATTATTTATATTTTTACCATCTGGAAATATAATAATGAAATAATAACAAAAACATAGATTTTTTATTTTTTTTCACGATTTTTTTTACCTTTTGTTGTTAGCATTTTCTAATGCCTTTGCTTTGGCCAATTGCAGCAACACTTTATTTTCATTTCAATAATAAATCCTATAATTACTGATTCTAATCAATAATTTCATTTATTTATTTTATATTTTATTATGAATATATTTTCTATTTATTTTCAAAATCTACAAATTATTTTTAATAAATTGAATTTCAAGCCGCAACATAAGCGGCAACATTAGGCCCGAAAATAAAAATGTTTTTTTTTTCATTTTTGTTTAGATTTAATGAAAAAAAAACAATTTTTTTTTAATGAGAATGGGTGTGTGTAAAATAAATTAAATATTTGTCATACCCCCTACACTATCATAGGTGTTTGTGTTAATGTGCACGAGAATTATCTGCTCCGTACAATGTATACCACCGAACGAAAACAAAAATATTCAACAACAATTTCATTCAGTTATGTGCTAGCCTTTAATGAAAGCAGATTTGCGTAAATTTTTTTTTGTTTACTTCAAAAATTTAGTACTACTACTAAACTACTAAACGGTCCGCCATCTAACGTTTTTTTTCAACTTGTGCTTATTTCGTGAATGGTAACATTTAGCTCATGTCTGATTTGACAGATAATTAGTTTTATCTTTCCGCTGAACGAATATGGTTGTATATACGCTTGAACAATGCTGGGAAATATTGCGGCATTACTTTGAAAATCATGGTAATGTTGCAGAATGTGTGTTCATCTTTTCAGATGAAGCTCATTTTGATCTTGGCGGGTATGTAAACAAGCAAAATTGTCGCATTTGGGGCACAGAAAACCCACATGCATACATTGTAAAGCCGATACACCCAAGACGAGTCACTATTTGGTGCGGATTTTGGTCAAGAGGTATAATTGGGCCATTTTTCTTCGAAAATGAGCGAGGAGTGGCCGTTACAGTCAATGACGATCGTTATCGAGCTATGTTGAACGAATTTTTGTTCACAAAAATTGAAGAGGAGGATATTAGCAACATTTGGTTTCAACAGGACGGCGCTACTTGCCACACAACTGAAGCTACACTCGATGTTTTGCGCCCTGTTTTTGAAGATCGCATTATCAGCCGCAGAGCTGATGTCGTTTGGCCACCTCGGGGCTGCGATTTGACGCCGTTGGACTATTATTTGTGTGGTGCCATCAAAAATAAGTGTTACGCCAACAAGCCAGAGACAATCGACGCTTTAAAGGACAATATTCATGAAGCCATTGGTGGAATACAACTGCACACAATCGATAATGTGCTTAAAAATTGGACCGATCGTGTAGGCTACTGCATGGCCAGCCGAGGCAGCCATTTGAATGAAGTTATTTTCCGTTATTAACCGGAAGGATTGTACTTTCAAATAAAAAAAGAAATTTGAGAAAATATTCAGTAGTTTTTTTTATAGCATTTTCAAAACAGAAAACAAAAAATTTATTTGGCGCACCCTTTATAAATGCAGCTTTCTTTCTGGCCACGCTTGTGCTAGACCAAAAAAAAAACATCGATTGACATTAAATATTATTACGAACTGTGACACAAATCCTGTAATCGTAGTTCCAACTTAAAACAACGCAAACACTCGCTCAAGATGTACCAGCTCGGTTGAGATCACACAGTCTTTGAAAGTAGTCTTTGTCAAGTAGTATCCTCGTACATCGTTTTGTGGATTTGCCACATTACTCGAACTGTACAATGTCGTTAATACATTACACCCATTCCATCAAGTTGACATAGTTAACGAGATCACTTGGTCCAATATCACGAAGATATCATGTAGAAACCACTCGCTGGAGACCTTACTGCGGTGGTTTCTAAGAGCCGAACAGCGACATAAAAAGTGATCAACCTCCTCCTCCTCCGCATCACCACAGCCACTAGAGTGGTTGTTCTATTACAGTCTCATCCTGCTGGCATAGTATCCAGCCGGTCTCGACACAACTTTTCTGTCATGACCAATAAGCAATCCACAGAGTCTAGCCAGATGGCGATCATGTCTACGATAAGGTTGAAGATGGCGAGTTATGGTCTTTAGGTATTAGGATATGATCCCTAATTGGATAGATTACTGTAAACCCAAACCCTTCTTGGATAGAATGTTCTCCGTGTGCATCTCACTAGAATTGGTAATTGCACCCGGTTCTGGATGGATCGAAATCCTCGGAAGGGGTTAGAGGCGGTGTCTTTGTTCATGCACACGGGGTAAGAATATCCTTTAAACTGCCGGACCACTGCAGTATCTTACAGGCAGAGGTCTCGGCGAGCGGATTGGTTGATATCCGGATCTATACGGGCACTCAGGCTGCGATCAGGCGCTGTCCGGAGGATATTGATTACTTAGTTGGGATGCCACTTTCCTCTTGCAGATTTCTGGTTCTGCGGTACATGTTTGACAGGGTACAATTGCGGTGGGACAATGAACCAACGTGCCCTGTATCAAGAGAGATCTGGCCGCTATACGATCGTGCTCGGTCGGAGTCTTTTATGGTGATGTCGCGCCATAAGCTGCAAATTCTGGTGGCTGTCATTACCGGGCACCTGGCGGCTGTTCCGCACGCTACGAGATTAAGTCTACCTTTTAATGACTACTGTAAGGGTTGTCAGGATGCGAAGACTGTCGAGCACTTTTTGTTCCGGTGTCCAAAATTTTCGTTTCTGCATGCTACATCGGACCTGGGTGATGTGAATATCAGTTGGATTTCTTCTTTTGCGCATGCGTCAGGTTGGTTCGGTTCGAACCGGGATACGGACATGATGGTCCGCTTGGGACAATATTGGACAGTTTTCCAATGCAGTCCTTCCTGGTAAATAGGCTGTTAATGGTTGAAGTGTTACATGGAAATTTACTATACTAGAGATCTAAATATATCAAAGACTTATCAAACTGCCCACGTTTTTCATCAATAACTGCGCTTATAAAAAAGTCTATTAAATTGAAATCATAAAGTCTCACAGTAATAAAAACTCAAAGTTGATTATTAAACGTAATTTGCATATTTTATAGTTCGTATTCATATTCGCATTTTTTGTTTTTCAACGTTAAAAAAACATATTAAGTTGCATGCAACCAAAATTTTAAATGAAATGGATGTGGTGGAAAACCAAAACTCTTTCCTTAATGGCGCTACAATATCCTGGCTATTCTACGATTGCAACGACATTGCAACACATCATGCAAGTGCTGTGCCATCCTCCTCGGTGGTGTTGTTAATAATATGCCACGGTGGGTGGGTTTTTCAAACACTCTTTGCCTACTTCTTTTGTTTTTATTTTTGCCATCTATCTCGTCTCTTTTGGCGTTGTAATTAAATTCATTGATGTGTGAACTTAAAAATTACGATAAATATTTTATTTCAATATTTACTTTTTATTATTTTTTTGTTTTTGTTTTTTGATTTATTTTTTATTTTTTAATAGAGTGCAACAATTCAATTTCATATTGTTGTCCATTTGTGTATGGGACTTATAAAAAGCCAACAACAAAATAACGGCAGACAAAAATAGTAAAAAAAATGTTTTCACAAAAATGGCCAATAAATGTTTAATTCAACAGTTTTTTGCAATTTATTTCGTTTTTTTTTTATTAATTTAATATGCAACACACCAGAGTCAATGCCGCAACAACCACATGTTGCAGGCACACACAACAGAAATTGTAAACGTAACTGGTGCATGTGTATGATTTAAATGACTGCGCAGCATTGCATTTAGAGTGCAGAGTATTAAAGGAGTTTAATAATTTTTTCTCAAGAATTTAGACAGCAAAGAAAGATAAAGAAAAGTTTTTGAAAGTAAGTGATGAAACAGCATACGTTCGCAAAAAAAAGATGCCCCATAATAAAATCGACAGCCGCAATTTCAAATACTGTCAATTGTCCTTTTTGTTTTTATGTTTGTTTTGCTTTTTTCTTTTATTTATTTCGCTTTCAACCAAAAACATATGTTTTTTGTTTACAAAATGCCTAAAATTCAGAGAAAATACGGCAACACCGCATATAGATTGTGAGAGCACAATTGAGAGAGTAAGAAACAACGCTATCAAGATAAAATAATATCTCACGACCGATTTTGCCGATGATTTTTTATGTCATTTTGTATGGAAACAAATGGTATCTTATTTTAGGGCTGTTAGGAAAGAACGAGTCGTGTCTGAGGAAACATATTGGACTGCGTGATATCTAGAACAATGTGGTATAAACTGAGACGGGCAGAAACAAACGTTCTTCTGACTATGAGTCGGCGGTGTCTGAGGAGGACTCCTTGATAAGAGGGCAGATAAGTAGATGAAACAACGACACTCCTAATTTTTGTGCTTTGTGCGAGCATGTTAGGGATACAGAGATGGTCAGGCATTTACTGTGCCACTCTCCAGGAGACTTAGGTATTTTGAGATAAGTGGCAATGGTTTGGGGGTAACCTGGGACCTAATTTAAACACCCGCGATTCAAAGATATATCAATATCGTAATATTTTCTAATGATGTTACTCGATACCAAACGAATAGAATAATAGCTTAAGTGTTGTAAAATGATTATAAAATCGTTTTACAACACTAGATAAAATGTTCACAAAATTATGCAATTGATAGTAGACAGAAAATCAAAATAAGTAAGTAATGTGGTGTACTAGTTATAGTATTTGAATAGAAGTACGGGTTCAAACCTCAGAAAGGTGGAAAAATGTTTTTTTTATTTTTTCAATTATGATCTATGACAAATCTTCCATTGTTTCTGTTGGACTTCTAAGCCTGCTGCAGTTAATATTTTTCCTCTATTTGAAAAAACAAAAATTGCCTAAAGTTGTTTAGCCCTTGCTTTTCCTTGGAAACTCTACTTAGCATTAAATGTTTTGCCTTATGGCCAAAGCAAAGCAAACAAATTAAATTGAATTTTGTTTTTTTCACTTTGGACTTAAAATGACTAAATTCTTTAAGTTTTTCTTTTATTTATTTTATATTCTTCTGTTAAAACTTTACTTCGCACGCTTCTATGCTTACAAATAAAAATGCGCAAGCCTACGTTCGAATTGTCGTTCGTTATCGAAAGTCATCATTGGAAATTTCGTTTAATTTTATTTGGGAGCGAATAAGAAAATTCCTAATAATCAAAACTCTGTTTGTTTGAAAGAAAATTCATTCGTATACGAAGGCAAGAATTGGGTGCACAATTGCTGTGTGCTGGCTTAGGGACAGTCCCTTACAGCGATGTATACCATTTCTGTCTGATTGCTTTTTCCTTTCTGTCTCCTTTTTATTTTTTTTATATATCGGGTCCACCATCTAATGTTTTTTTTTTTTCAACCAGTGCTTATTTCGTGAATGGTAGAAATATTGCGACATTACTTTGAAAATCATGGTAATGTTGCAGGATGTGTGCGATGTGTTCAGATGAAACTTTTTTTGATCTTAGCGGGTATGTAAACAAGCAAAATTGTCGCATTTGGAGCACAGAAAACCTGCACGCATACATTGAAAAGCCGATACACCCAAGACGAGTCACTGTTTGGTGCAGATTTTGGTCCAGAGTCATAATTGGACCATTTTTCTTCGAAAATGAGGAAGAAGTGGCCGTTACAGTCAATGGCGATCGTTATCGGGCCATGTTGAACGAACTTTTGTTCACAAAAATTGAAGAGGAGGATATTAGCAACATTTGGTTTTAACAGGAAGGCGCTACGTGCCACACAGCCGAAGCTACACTCGATGTTTTGCACCCTGTTTTTGAAGATCGCAGAACTGACGCCGTTTGGCTACCTCGGAGTTGCGGTTTAACACCGTTGGAATATTATTTGTGGGGTGCCGTCAAAGATAACTGTAACGCCAACAAGCCAGAGACATTTGACGCTTTAAAGGCCAATATTCGTGAAGCCATTGGTGAAATACAGCTGCACACAATCGATAATGTGCTTAAAAATTTGACCGATCGTGTAGGCTACTGCACGGCCAGCCGAGGCAGCCATTTGAATGAAATTATTTGCCATTATTAACCGGAAGAATTGTACTTTCGAATAAAAAAAGAAATTTGAGAAATATTCAGTTATTTAGCGAACCCTTTATTTATTTATTTTTTTCTTTTGAAAGGACCCACAATGTATCGACCAGTCTCAGTATCCTAATTTTTGTTACAGAAACGTTAAATATTTATTTAAAGTTTATATCACTTTTCTCAGAAGTTGAAATAAAAATTCAATAAAAAAAATTTAATTTATTTCTTGGAGAGATTTTTTAATAATTACTCGTAAACTGGTTGCCTTTTAAAGTCTTCATCGATAACAAAAAAATTAAAATATTTATTGATTTGAATATTTATTTAAAAGTTAATTGATAGCAATTTATGTCTTATTTTAATAAGCATTTTAAGTCATTAATTGTCATTGACAATGACACCTGACACTGACTCATATTCATTTTGTTAAGCTAAAGAAAAACTTGTTTGTTCTTTTGTAAGAAACCATTACTTAAAATGGAAGTGAGCGTATTTGATGGCCTTTCGTCATAAGTAAATAAAAAAATCATATTAATTATTTATTGAACTTCAAATTTATACCAAATTCGTTAAAGTGTTTAAAATGGAGATTTTTATTAAAAGGTACCTATGACATTTAAAGAAAAAGCGGTTTATTTCGATGTACGTTTAAAATAATTTCTCAAAACAGCCTAATTACTGACTTACGTTAGTTAAATTAAAAAATTTTGATCAGTTTTTGTCCACAGATCTCGGAATAATCATCAATATGGCATAGACCTTTGACAATTAAAAATTGGACAAGTTTGTTTCAGTTTCTTACGTCGTTAAAAAATTTTGATCAGCTTTTGTCCACAGATCTATGCCATATAATCATCACATAAAAATTGGACAAGTTTGTTTCAGTTTTTTGTTTTTTTTTTTTTTTTTTTTTTTTTTTTTAACTGAAAACTTTCAAGAAAATTTTAAAGTAATTTTATCGGACTTAAAACATATGTAGATATTTATTATTTCCTATTTTAATTTTAAAAATATGTAATCGATATGAAATACTGAGAATTGTCTGTCACGAATTACAAAATATTTTGTTAAACGCACAATATAATATAATTCATTTTCAAATACGGCAAAAAAATACTTTTTTAATCATTAATCTTTAAACAATTGCTGCTGCTGCTTCTGCTGCTACTGCCAGCCATGGTCATAATACTTATCTAATAACTCTTCGTATTACATTTTGCTATTATTTTATAATCAACATAAGATTTCTATCTAAAAATTAAATTTATTTAGAAAAAATTAAAAAAAATATTTTTTATGGGATTAAATGACATGCAAATACAGAGGCGGAAATGTTTTTGAAGCCATACAACTCTAACAATGTTTTAAAACAAAGTATTGATATTCGAAAAAATAAACTATTTTTGAAACGATTATCTATTTTGAACAAAATAATAAAAAAATAAATTTTATTTAAAACATATCAAATCAACAAAGTAGCAACAAAATAACAAATAACACGTATTTGTTAGGGGCAAAAAAAAATAAAATAAAAAAATTATTCAAAAACTGGTATAAAAATTGTTGATACAAATATGCGATAAACATCATTAAAGTGTCATTGCATGTCGAGATAAAATTATATAAAAAAAAAAAATAGTAACAACAATAACAAAACTATTGTTTTTATATAACTTGTTGTTATTACTGTTATTGGCAACATATATTAGCACCCATATAAAAAATCTCTTTCGTTTTGAGCAAGAAATACACGAGAAGGATATAGTCATCATATAAAAGTATACATATCTACACATATATACGATTGAAAAATTCTAAAATTTCTAATAAAAATTTGTTAGTAAAGCTTAAACTATGGAAAAGTATACATACGACTTACAAGGTGGCTAAGTGACCTTCTTTTGTTGAGAAACGTACTATGAAATTTATTTCTTGTACGAGTAATAGGGGGATATATAAAGTTTTGCATCTTCTCTGTGAATGTCTGGCCTTAGCTGTCAATAGAAACGAATATTTGGCAGCTACATACTGTCCAACCTTGGTCACTTATCTTTATCTCGACTTAATGATCTACTGAGATATCTCACAGCAACAGGGCGAATTTTTTAATACCACATTGATATACCACCTTCATCAAAAGGTTCCCGGAACAACCCCCGTGTGGCCATCCCATCGCTCCGATTTGAGTTTTTTTTTTTTTTTTTTTTGTTAAGTTGGTACATCTGTTGTTGATATTCCCGCTAAATCTTAGCGTCATAGCTTGACATTTGCAAAAGCTACGTAGCCAAGAGTACATCTATCTCTATGTGTGTTGGCGATATTTTACAATTTTAGAAATGGATTTAAATTTGCAACGACGAACTTGTATTAAATTTTGCGTAAAAAACGGATTTAATGGTGCGTGAACTTTGGAAATGTTGGAAAAGAGTTTCTGCAACAATTTTCTACAGAAAACGGTCGTTAGCTAGTGGCACGAGCTGTTTAAAAGTGGTCGTAAGTCAATCGAAGATGATGAACGCAGTGGCAGACCATCGACATCGAAAACCGACCAAAACATTAATAATTAACCATCAGACAGATAGCAAAGGACTTGAACATTGCCTGTGGATTCGTCCAAGACATTTTAATAATTTGGATTTCCGTCATGTAGCAGCAAAGTCAGTGCCAAAAGACCTCATTTTCATGCAAAAATGAGACCGTGTTGAGGTCGCAAAAGACTTAATTTGCGAGGCGGAATCCGATTCCACATTCATCAAAAGGATCACTACTGGAGATGAGACGTGAGTTTTTGAGTACGACACGCAATCTAGACATCAGGCAATTGGTTGGCGTTCATCAAATGAGCCGAGACCAAAAAAACCACGTCGTTTCTAATTAATGCTAACGGTTTTCATGGATTACAGCGGTGTAGTGCAAAGAGTATAAATTAGGCGTTATGAGCCGTTTGCGTGAAGCAATTCGCAGAATGATACCAAAATTCGGGGCCGAAAACTGCATCCTCTGCTTGATTACCATATATTCTACAGTGTTTATGTACGCAAAACAACTGGACCTTATTCCAAAGAGAAAGCATTTGCAAAATTATTTGACTACGGTTCGATCCAAGTGCCCTTAAGGCAGCTGTAAATATAATGGACTGACCCTGTGAATAATAACGTTTTCAGAAGTATCGGTCACCAACGAGAATTGCTAAAGATCATAAAAAAAAGAAACCTGCTGAATAATTCCTGCAGTTAATTTTTCAAGGTAAAATAGAAGAACTACCGTTGAACCATCAGACCACTGACCGGTCTAAAAAATATAAGACAACTAATGAGCTTTACTGCAGACGTATTAATGACATCACATGACCATTAACATCCAATTTTTGAATAGGCAACAAAAAAAGTAGACTGTTTCCTAAGTCGTAGGCTTATTTAATAAAACACAAACACCAGTGTCTGTAGTTTGCTAGTGAATATACAGAAAGTGCCGTTGTGGTATGGAAAAAGGGAAAAGGTTTTTCGACAGCGGTATCACCTCATAACATTAGCTAGTAACTGATTATGAGCATTACTTACTATTGAAAACTTCTCTAATGCATTTGCCGTTCGGAACCGGCGTTAAACTGTAGGACCCTTTCAATGAGTCTAAAAATAGCATCGGGTGCAGCTCATTGACTGAGAGTCCCTATGTTCCTTCATAGAATGATATGGGAATTAATATATATATAATATACAGAAAATGTTATAAAAAGGAACGTCAACGTTAATTTGGAAAGCGCAGATGGTTAGTATTAACTAAGTCGTCTTCATAGCTGTGCGAGTAGTGTGATAGTGGAATGTAAGCTCCAATTTCTTTCATCTAGAATAACGGCAAATAATTACGAAGTTTTATTTAAAATAACTTTTGCATATATTTCTACTAAATTTGGACCCTAGATACACCTTAGAAAACAAAAACTTTTTCTTTCTTAGAAATTACGTTCTGTCAAACGTCAACTGTTAAAATTTTAGCCAAATTCATAGATTAGTTTATTTGTTGTAGTCGTTTGAAATAAGCAACTTTTGTGTTTCTGGAAAATCGAAAAAAGTGAATTTCGTATAGTGATTAAACACTATTATTTGAAAGGCAAAACGAGACAAAAGAAAAGCTTGATAAACATTATGGTGGATCTGATCTGTCAGATTATATGGTAAAATATTGGATTGCAGAATTTAAACGGGGCCGAACAAGCACGGCAACAACCATTAACAGGAAGGCCAAAAGTGGTGGTTACTGAAGAAAATATCAAGAAAATCCTCGATATCGTTATGAATGATCGCCGGGTCAAAATACGTGAGATTGCTGAAATGGTAAACATGTCATATGAACGTGTGTTCAACATTTTGCATGAACATTTGCATATGAAGAAGCTATCGGCAAAATGATTGCCGCGAACAAAAACGAGTTCGACAGATCGCTTCACAGCGGTGTTTGGACATGATAAAGCATAATCCTGCTGATTTTTGGCGTAGATTAATAACTGTTGAAGAAACGTGGGTCCACCACTACACACCTGAAACCAAAAATCAATCGAAGCAATGGGTGGAAGCTGGTGGAAGTGCTCCGAAGAAGGCGAAGACAACAGATTGGCTGGCAAGGTTATGGCCACTGTATTTTGGGATGCACACGGAATATTGCTCATCGATTATCTTGAAAAGGGATCCACAATTATAGGAGAGTATTATCGTGCATTATTGGATTAATTTGTTGATGCAATCAGGGAAAAACGACCACATTTAAACAAGAAAAAAGTGCTCTTTCTTCAAGACAACGCACCGGTTCACACAGCATTAGGTACGATGCTAAAACTACGAGAAATCCACTTCGAATTGGTTGATCATCCACCTTATAGTCCAGATTTAGCCCCTAGTGACTTTTTCCTGTTTCCAAACTTGAAAAAATGGCTCGCAGGAAAAAGATTCATCTCAAACGAAGAAGTGATTACCGAAACTAAAGCGTATTTTGAAGAGTTTCCAAAATCGTATTATTCAGATGGTATAAAAAAGTTGAAAAATCGTCTTACTAAGTGTATTGAGCTAAAAGGAGACTATGTTGAGAAATGAATGGTTTTTGAAAAAAAATGTTTTTTTCCTACTTAGGTAGCTTCAATATCAATCCGTAGAATTGTAGAATATGTGTAGGGATTGTATAATTCATGCAGGCAATATAATAATAATCGAATAAAAAAGTCTGAATTGAGTGAATTAAAAAAGAACAAAATTTTATACCTTTAAAATAATTTCTAAAACTCCATTGTTAATTGTTATTGCCTCAATCTAGGAATTTCGAACTGCTTTTCTTATTAACAAAAAAAAAAAATATATATATATATAATTCGAATATAAAGAAAATTGTAAACCTAATCAAATCAGAGGCACTGTTTGTGATATACTACAAAGGTGATAATCCATGAAATTCTACTTTAATTGAATTAGAAACAAATATGTAACAACGATTTCGTTTTTAAAATGTTGCCTTTTTTATTTTATTTTTATCTCAAAATAAAGATAACGCACCATAGGAATCTGATTGTGATTAACATAAATTTTAAATTTACTTTGACTTTAAATAGAATTTCTTAAGATATTCAAAGGCGCAATATGTATCAAATTAAAAAATGAAATCACATTGTGTACCCTACACGTTCACTGTCATCAATTACTTACTATATCAACAGAATTTCAAACGAACCATTAAGAACATTTTTTTTTTTTTGGGCCGATAGAACATTAGTTTTTAAGTAAAAGAACCATCACCAAAGTGAGAGAAAGGCTTTAACAGTATTTTGGGGACTTACATCAGTTAATTTAATGATCAAAAAGTATTTTTTACTGAGTTTCGTAAGAGCAGGAATGATGCCAAAAGACATTTTAGTAATAATCCTTAAAATCCATGACATATTATTTAAACAATCGATGAATTAAAGTGCTTAAGCGGTAAAAGTTGTTATCGATTACATCACGTTTTGCCTAAGTATTTTTTTAATACAAAAAGCTGTAGACGTAACTGTGTGAATTTCAGAACTGTGTCTTAACGTAGTAGGCGCATTTAAGTCAATAATATAGACCAGTTTGAAGTCTATTCTGAATATAACTCAATTCAGTGCCTACTCTCGAAAAAGATCAAGCAGAGATGTGATATTATCTAATAAAAATTTAGAGGTAAGTACCTTGAAATGATCACAGAAATTAGTTCTCCAGAAATAGTCGATAGTATCCATAGAACCATAAGGCGGCTGACTACTTTGATATTATCTTAGGACAATTTAGATTTGGACAATTTTTAGGACAATTTTGACTGAATATCACACTGAAAAATTGGAAAATGGAAATAGTGTGTGGTGTGAGCTATTGCTTACGCCCGACACTCAAGGAGCGTAAACTAACAAGTTTTTTTGTGACGTTTTGTTACTGTATCGGAAGAGAACTGGTCAATTAGTGAATCTGCCAAGATAAAGAAAATCGGCTGTAAGCAGATATGCGGTTAGTCTTGGATATAGTGAAATTGCTGCTGAAAGTCCCTGTAAATTGTATCGGTCGCTTCGTGATCGAAATCGGCTTGGACCTAGTGGATACGTAATTCTGTTAAGGGATTTTTCTTTCATGGGGATAGTCTTATATGGCACTTTGGCTCAAGTGGGCTGATCTTAGAAGCAGATGCCAGTTTTTTACTCACCTAACCTTCGTTACTGTAGACGAAATATGGATTCATCAGAACAAATTGAAATCAAAGAACATTCAAAAGATTGGGCTTTTCTATTAAACCTGCAGCACATATAGCTTACATGCTCATAGGTCATTTTTGTGGGATCACTAGGACAAGATTTAAATAAAAATAAGTAAGTATTGTTAAGAAAATCAAGTTTGGGAATCACTGCCGTTTGTTACATCGCTAACAAAAAAAAATAAGCAAAAGCCACAAAAAAACGTGCTTGTTTACAATTAAAAATACACAATAACAACAAAGCAAGCAGCAGGCAACGAAACAAATAAGACACAACAAAAACACGACAAGCACTGAAACAAACAAGATATTTACCTTCAGATCGCTAAAGGAAAGAAAATATAAAGAAATGGAATCTACCTTAAATATCGAGACGTTCGAGAGCTTTCAAAATATTATTTACTCAGCCATATAAAAAGCACATCGATGCGGACAGCAGACAGTTTATGTAGTGTAAACCAGCGTCAGGCAAACTATATTAATGAGTTTTACAGTTGTGGTACTAAAGGGTCCGCCATCTAACGTTTTTTTTTCAACTAGTGCTTATTTCGTGAATGGTAACACTTAGCTCATGTCTGATTTGACAGATAATTAGTTTTATCCTTCCGCTGAACGAATATGGTTGTGTGTACGCTTGAACAACTCTAGGAAATATTGATGCCGATTTTGCCAAAAAACATCATCTTTTCAGATGAAGCTCATTTTGATCTTGGCGGGTATGTAAACAAGCAAAATTGTCACATTTGGGGCACAGAAAACCCGCACGCATACATTGAAAAGCCGATACACCCAAGACGAGTCACTGTTTGGTGCGGATTTTGGTCCAGAGGCATAATTGGGCCATTTTTCTTCGAAAATGAGCAACGAGTGGCCGTTAGAGTCAATGGCGATCGTTATCGGGCCATGTTGAACGAATTTTTGTTCACAAAAATTGAAGAGGAGTATATTAGCAACATTTGGTTTCAACAGGACGACGCTACGTGCCACACAGCCGAAGCTACACTCGATGTTTTGCGCCCTGTTTTTAAAGATCGCATTAACAGCCGTAGAGCTGATGTCGTTTGGCCACCTCGGAGCTGTGATTTGACACCGTTGGACTATTATTTATGGGGTGCCGTCAAAGATAAGTGTTACGCCAACAAGCCAAAGACAATTGACGCTTTAAAGGACAATATTCGTGAAGCCATTGGTCAAATACAGCTGCACACAATCGATAATGTGCTTAAAAATTGGACCGATCGTGTAGGATACTGCATGGCCAGCCGAGGCAGCCATTTTACCGGAAGAATTGTAATTCCAAATAAAAAAAGAAATTTGAGAAAATATTCAGTAGTTTGTTTTTAGCAGTTTAAAAAAAATTTTTTTTTGGCGGACCCTTTAGTTTGAAACTCTCTCACCTAGGCTACTTTGCACTGTATTTTCCCACTTGTTTTCTCTTTACTTTTCTTTTTTTATTTTTTGCCAATGCGTGTGAGTACGTACGTGTGAAAACTAAAGAGAAGAGCAGATTTTTGCCTGTCGATGGTGTAAACTCAGCTTGATGTAAACTCAGCGAGTAGAGTTTATTGGCTTGAACTCAGTGAAAAGAGAGTTTAGTGAGGATAAACTCTGGTTAAAGGAGTTGTGATTGAACTTAAGTTCTAACAACGATCAGGTTGGAAGATCTCTAAGTAGAAAAATCTGTGTAATAGTTGTTGTTTTACTCGAAGGGGGTAAACAGTGAATAATAAAGAGTATTTGTTATTGCTTGTAAGAAGATTATGAACAGTGGTACACAAGACTGTGTTAAATAGAGAATTTTAATTAAAAATCAGACACAAATTTATTTTTATTTTAACTGCAATCTACGAACTCTTTTAGTAAGCGCAACAATATTATTTAAACCTTTTTTTGAGAACTTTTTACACCTCTTAGGGTCCTTAGCGCTATGAAAACGATGTGTTTTGAAAATCTTTAATATAAAACAAAGGTTTCGAAATATGACAACCGCTACGCCAAATACAAAAAACGGCAATTGATAAAACCCTTACAATACCTCATCTCTGAAAGAAAAAAGTGATTTTCCATGAAGACAAGACAGGGCTATACCCGTTTGTAGTCGTTATGAAAAAAATTGTGGCTACAAACTGCTAAATCTTCCATCAATATTTTCACATTTGGACATGTTTAACTATTTCCTGTTTCCGAACATTATGAAATATCTGGTTGGTAAGAGATTAAAAATTATTAAAACAAACGCATATTTTAAGGACTTTAAGTAATCTTAGTGTTAGGGAGAATCAGAATTAATTAGAAAAACGTTAGACTACCTATTGAGTTTAAAGGAGACTATGCAAAGAAATACAACACTTCTTTCCACATAAAAAAAATTTTGACTCTGTTATCATAAACTCCTTTAGTTTTAAAAGTAGCGGTTTTAACAAGTCACTGTATATCAGTTTTATTAAATTAAAATCTTTATTTTAAATCTCGTTTTTTATTTTTATAAATTTAATTTAAATATTTTTTGCCAAATACTCCTCGTGGCTTAACAATATTTTTAATGATCGTCGTTCCAGATAAAATTTAATTTGAATGAAAGCTATTGCTGTTGTTTTTGTTGTGACTTTTTATGATATTTCTCAAGTGTTGTTGCCGATATCAGTCAGTCAATTAATTTTGGTGCTATATTGGGGGCGATTTCCATTTAACATTGTTGTTGTTGTTGTTATTATTATTTTCTATAATATAATTTTTTAAAGATAAAGATTTACATTTTTGAGTGGTTTAACTGGTTGTGTTTTAAATTTTTGAAAATTTAATCACGACGCGTGCTATAATTTGTCAATATCTTATAAAAAAAACAAACTTTTCAAAAGAAAAAATGTTAAATAAACGGTCCGCCAAGTACTTTTTTTTGAAAATGCTATAAAACAAACTATTGAATATTTTCTCAAATTTCTTTTTTTATTTGAAAGTACAATCTTCCCGGTTAATAATGGAATGTAGTAGAATGGCAGTAGCCTACACGATCGGTCCAATTTTTAAGCATATTATCGATTGTGTGTAGCTGTATTTCATCAATGGCTTCACGAATATTGTCCTTTAACGCGTTAACACTTATGGCGTAACACTTATCTTTGATGGCACCCCACAAATAATAGTCCAACGGCGTCAAATCGCAGCTCCGAGGGGACCAACCGACATCAGCTCTGCGGCTGATAATGCGATCTTCAAAAACAGGGTGCAAAACATCGAGTGTAGCTTCGGCTGTGTGTCACGTAGCGCCGTCCTGTTGAAACCAAATGCTACTAATATCCTCCTCTTCAATTTTTGTGAACAAAAATTCGTTCAACATGGCCCGATAAGATTGCCATTGACTGTAACGGCCACTCCTTGCTCATTTTCGGAGAAAAATGGCCCAATTATGCCTCTGGACCAAAATCCGCACCAAGCAGTGACTCGTCTTGGGTGTATCGGCTTTTCAATGTATGCGTGCGGGTTTTCTGTGCCTCAAATGCGACAATTTTGCTTGTTTACATACCCGCCAAGATCAAAATGAGCTTCATCTGAACACATCGCACACATTCTGCAACATTGCCATGATTTTCGCAATATTTCCCAGCGTTGTTCAAGCGTATACACAACCATATTCGTTCAGCGGAAGGATAAAACGAATTGTCTGTCAAATCAGACATAAGCTAAGTGTTACCATTCACGAAATAAGCACTAGTTGAAGAAAAAACGTTAGATGGCGGACCCATTATTTATTTCTATTGAGTTACAAAAGAACATTTTAATTTTAATTTAATATGAAAGCCTATCAGATATTAAACACAAGTAAAGGAAATAGGTAACCCATCTAAATAAGCCAAAATCGAAAAAGCACTCATACTTTTCTTTATTAACCATCTAGGGAGTAGGGCATTAGAAGGTTTACCACAAGGTCTTACAGTCAGTATGTGTGTTATTTAGAATTTATGTATCATTTCCAAGAAGTAACACGAAAAATAAATTCCTAGAGTTTTGGTAAATATTCACCTGATTTGATCTTATTTATATGTCTTATTTATGTTTCCAAAATCGTATAAACCCAATTATTCGTTTGTTATTAGGAATCTATTGCGCGCTAATATACAAGCCGCAATGAGTGAAAATTATTCAGAAGAGTGCATAGTCTATAGAGTCAACATCCATCACTGTACGATCAGTTCGTTAACACTACTTCGAGCATTTTCCAGAAGAATACCCTCAAATCATTGTAAAAAGACCACAATATCCACGATGGATAACCGGCGAAACTGCTCTGGCTCAATAAAAGACTCGAAAAACGTCCGATTTTAAATTTTTGCTAAAGCAACATATTGCTTGAGTTCGTTTAAATTGCGTAGAGTAAAATAAACTATACGAATTTGCTATTTTACTTTATACAGTCTGTTTTTACAATCTAATTTTGTACAGTATCCAACTTATTTAACTTTGGCTTAATACACAAATTTATTCAATACTCAACTCCTAGTACGACTTTACTTAATGATTGTTAAATTATAACTGACTGACTAAGCAGACTGTGGCGCCTTTGTATAGTAAATTAAGATTAGTTTCGAAAGTTTTAGCATAATCCACAACCTACTATTCAGCTACGTTAATTGAAATGTAATTCAAATGTAAATTGTTAATAACTAAAATTGTAAATACAGCCTTAGCAGGGTGATCGTAGCCTTGTCACAAGCCCATAGAATAACTTCCATAATAAAGTCTATGGCTTTAATTGTTGATACATCTTTTTAGGCGTTTTCATTTTTGTAACAATAGTCTGACGTCTCCTTCTCCTACTTCCCTCACAGACGGCACTGTTTGTCGTTTATCCGATTGAGGTTGAAGAGGTGGTGGTAGTAGTGGCCTGTCAGTAAAACAACAATATGATTGCGTGGTGCAGGGTATCATTAACCACTCTCATTAGCCGCTTTGTCGGTCGCTAGCATTGTGCCCAGGACGACGGGAGGAGCGTATGTTGTCACTCATCGATCTTTCCCCTGAACCTGACCGTGGAACAGTTATACCACAGTATGATTTTGGTTTCAGAAGTACAATGAAAGAGCATAGCTTTGTCAGTTAGACAACGATATCATTCCCCATAACATCTCTGTGCCTAGGGACTCCACAAAGGGCCACCCTGTTTCCCAGTACCAAGGTGTAGGTAGACAATGGTATATCATTCATTTACCACTGTGCCGTCTGACTATCAAAAATATATATTTATCGAAACGCCCCTGATTCCACGCCCTATATTCATCCGCGCATAGATGCAAATTATCTGGAAATTGCAATGTTTGACCGCATCGTAGAAAAAGCTTAAGGCCGTAGCAAATATATCGCATCAGAAATGCTTCAGTTATTAAAAAAAACGTTGTCACAAGTGTATTATATTAGGTCGTATAAAAAGTATCCACGGTTTTTTTTAACCCATAGGACGCGTTTGGGTGTGAAATTTCAGGTCATATTTTTGGTAAAGCCTGTCCATTAATTACGAGGGCAGACCGAAATGTTCTTAGCTTGCGATAGTAGTAATGGCAGTATATATAGCAAACAACTTTGTATAATGGATACTTCCATCTATCACTTGAACACATGGTTAATTTTATTTACGTCTGTAAACTCATTTCTATAGTAACGCTTCAATGATTTTTCTATACTGGAAAAATCGAAATTCGAGGTGTGGTTAAATATTTACATATGAAAGGTTTATAGATGCAAGAAATTCTCAGTATATAGTAGTGTAGTATAGTATAGTATAGTATAGTATAGTATAGTATAGTATAGTATAGTATAGTATAGTATAGTATAGTATAGTATAGTATAGTATAGTATAGTATAGTATAGTATAGTAGTATAGTATAGTATAGTATAGTATAGTATAGTAGTATAGTATAGTATAGTATAGTATAGTATAGTATAGTATAGTATAGTAGTATATAGTATAGTATAGTATAGTATAGTATAGTATAGTATAGTATAGTATAGTATAGTATAGTATAGTATAGTATAGTATAGTATAGTATAGTATAGTATAGTATAGTATAGTATAGTATAGTATAGTATAGTATAGTATAGTATAGTATAGTATAGTATAGTATAGTATAGTAGTATAGTATAGTATAGTATAGTATAGTATAGTATAGTATAGTATAGTATAGTATAGTATAGTATAGTATAGTATAGTATAGTATAGTATAGTATAGTATAGTATAGTATAGTATAGTATAGTATAGTATAGTATAGTATAGTATAGTATAGTATAGTATAGTATAGTATAGTATAGTATAGTATAGTATAGTATAGTATAGTATAGTATAGTATAGTATAGTATAGTATAGTATAGTATAGTATAGTATAGTATAGTATAGTATAGTATAGTATAGTATAGTATAGTATAGTATAGTATAGTATAGTATAGTATAGTATAGTATAGTATAGTATAGTATAGTATAGTATAGTATAGTATAGTATAGTATAGTATAGTATAGTATAGTATAGTATAGTATAGTATAGTATAGTATAGTATAGTATAGTATAGTATAGTATAGTATAGTATAGTATAGTATAGTATAGTATAGTATAGTATAGTATAGTATAGTATAGTATAGTATAGTATAGTATAGTATAGTATAGTATAGTATAGTATAGTATAGTATAGTATAGTATAGTATAGTATAGTATAGTATAGTATAGTATAGTATAGTATAGTATAGTATAGTATAGTATAGTATAGTATAGTATAGTATAGTATAGTATAGTATAGTATAGTATAGTATAGTATAGTATAGTATAGTATAGTATAGTATAGTATAGTATAGTATAGTATAGTATAGTATAGTATAGTATAGTATAGTATAGTATAGTATAGTATAGTATAGTATAGTATAGTATAGTATAGTATAGTATAGTATAGTATAGTATAGTATAGTATAGTATAGTATAGTATAGTATAGTATAGTATAGTATAGTATAGTATAGTATAGTATAGTATAGTATAGTATAGTATAGTATAGTATAGTATAGTATAGTATAGTATAGTATAGTATAGTATAGTATAGTATAGTATAGTATAGTATAGTATAGTATAGTATAGTATAGTATAGTATAGTATAGTATAGTATAGTATAGTATAGTATAGTATAGTATAGTATAGTATAGTATAGTATAGTATAGTATAGTATAGTATAGTATAGTATAGTATAGTATAGTATAGTATAGTATAGTATAGTATAGTATAGTATAGTATAGTATAGTATAGTATAGTATAGTATAGTATAGTATAGTATAGTATAGTATAGTATAGTATAGTATAGTATAGTATAGTATAGTATAGTATAGTATAGTATAGTATAGTATAGTATAGTATAGTATAGTATAGTATAGTATAGTATAGTATAGTATAGTATAGTATAGTATAGTATAGTATAGTATAGTATAGTATAGTATAGTATAGTATAGTATAGTATAGTATAGTATAGTATAGTATAGTATAGTATAGTATAGTATAGTATAGTATAGTATAGTATAGTATAGTATAGTATAGTATAGTATAGTATAGTATAGTATAGTATAGTATAGTATAGTATAGTATAGTATAGTATAGTATAGTATAGTATAGTATAGTATAGTATAGTATAGTATAGTATAGTATAGTATAGTATAGTATAGTATAGTATAGTATAGTATAGTATAGTATAGTATAGTATAGTATAGTATAGTATAGTATAGTATAGTATAGTATAGTATAGTATAGTATAGTATAGTATAGTATAGTATAGTATAGTATAGTATAGTATAGTATAGTATAGTATAGTATAGTATAGTATAGTATAGTATAGTATAGTATAGTATAGTATAGTATAGTATAGTATAGTATAGTATAGTATAGTATAGTATAGTATAGTATAGTATAGTATAGTATAGTATAGTATAGTATAGTATAGTATAGTATAGTATAGTATAGTATAGTATAGTATAGTATAGTATAGTATAGTATAGTAGTATAGTATAGTATAGTATAGTATAGTATAGTATAGTATAGTATAGTATAGTATAGTATAGTATAGTATAGTATAGTATAGTATAGTATAGTATAGTATAGTATAGTATAGTATAGTATAGTATAGTATAGTATAGTATAGTATAGTATAGTATAGTATAGTATAGTATAGTATAGTATAGTATAGTATAGTATAGTATAGTATAGTATAGTATAGTATAGTATAGTATAGTATAGTATAGTATAGTATAGTATAGTATAGTATAGTATAGTATAGTATAGTATAGTATAGTATAGTATAGTATAGTATAGTATAGTATAGTATAGTATAGTATAGTATAGTATAGTATAGTATAGTATAGTATAGTATAGTATAGTATAGTATAGTATAGTATAGTATAGTATAGTATAGTATAGTATAGTATAGTATAGTATAGTATAGTATAGTATATAGTATAGTATAGTATAGTATAGTATAGTATAGTATAGTATAGTATAGTATAGTATAGTATAGTATAGTATAGTATATAGTATAGTATAGTATAGTATAGTATATAGTATAGTATAGTATAGTATAGTATAGTATAGTATAGTATAGTATAGTATAGTATAGTATAGTATAGTATAGTATAGTATAGTATAGTATAGTATAGTATAGTATAGTATAGTATAGTATAGTATAGTATAGTATAGTATAGTATAGTATAGTATAGTATAGTATAGTATAAAAATGTTCCTTCGTATGCAATAGTAAAACACCGAAGGTGAACCACGAAGTGGTCGCCCATAAGCTGCAATGACGCTAGAAATTCTAGCTAAAGTGCATGATATGGTATTAGACGATTGACGAGTGAAAGTGCGTGAAATTAGTAATGCCATAGGCAACTCAAATACTAGCTTCGTGTAAGATGGGTGCCGTATTTGTTGGCAGTTGACCAAAATCCCATTCGAATGAAAATTTTCAAGCTGGTTTTGATCGATTTAAGCAAAATAAAATGAATTTTAAGCGTCGTTTCATAACTGTAAATGAAACATGGATCCATCTCTAAGCACCAAAAAATTGTAATCATGGCTTTAAAGAATTCCTAAGTCTGATTTTATTCTATGACTCATTAGAATGAGTGAGTGTATTAGATTCAAAGTGAAATTATTAAAAACGTATTTCAAAACAAAATATTTTTTATCGCGTTTTATCGAATTCTAAGAAATAAATTTTTAAAAAACCATTTAAGACATAATAAACGATAACAACGTATAAAAAAGGCAAACGCCCACAAATTAAAAAAATACAAAAATTAACAGCAGCAACAATAACAACAATAAAAGCCCTATTAATGATTAAATAAAAAAATATTGCAAAAAAAGCGATAAAAAATTAAAAAAAAAGAATTAAATTGTACGTGTTGTCGTCGTTGTCGTTTAGAATTGAAATCGTTATCGCGTTTTCAGTTGTTGTTTTTTCATTTCGATTCTTTGTAACTGCTTTAGTGCTGTTGTTGTTATTTTATTTTGTATAGAAGTTTCTTATTTTATAGTTGTTGTTGTTTTGATAATAATTTTTATTGCCTTTTGAAGAAAGTATTTAAAAAAACACGGTACCACCTTTCCCTACTACAAGTATATGGCCAAACTGTTAAAAAAATATTTATCAATACCCGTACTTGGCCCTTTTCTTTTCGAGGTAATTTTTATTTTCGCATTCTGACGATATTTGTGCGAAAATAATGAAGAAACGAAAGAACAAAAAATGTTGAAAAAAGATAACGAACGATTTCATTTTGAAAGTCTGTAAATAATGCCAACAATTTTATAAGAATGAGAAGAAAAATTTTGTTTAAACAAAATGGCGTTTATGCCGGTATTCAGAGCCGTAAAAAAAGCCTTATGGCATTGGCTGTATGTGGCCTAAAGTTCTAAAAAAAAAAAAAAACGCCAAAAAACTAAAACTGAACTGAGTGATATCAGTTGAAAGATAAAGAGTCAGAAAAAAAGGAAAAAATAAATGCGAATACGAAATAAAGTGATTCATATAGAATTTATTTGTATTTTTTCCCTTTTTTCTCTCTCTCTCTCTTTCTCTTTCTTCTTAATCAGTGCAATGCAAAACTATTATACGAGGGTTGAAAGATGTCTTAAAATTGCAACAATTTGTTATTATTGCATAAAAGGGAATAAAAATATTAAAGAATGAAGAAACGACAGATAAAGGGATCTGTTTTGCCCGATTGATGAATGCTCTTACTGTCAGATTTTTCTTTGACTATTTTAAGCTTTACAAGGCTTTTTTGTTGATGTCCGGATCTGTACGGACAGTCAGGCTGCGATCATGCCGCTCTCCAAAATCTACATTGCGAATGGTATGTGAATGTCGGGTATGTCTAAACGAGATGGCGAGAGATTCAGACCTGGAGGTTATCTTTGTAAGGGGTCGGTCTGACACCTGTGGGAATTGTGTGGCAGATGAACTCTAACGAGAGACAGCTCTCTCCTCCACAACGAGGAGATTGACCATCTAGTTGGGCTGCTACTTTCCTCTTGCAGACTTCTGGTTCTGCGGGGTGCGGTGAGGGGTGCGGAAATAGAGGTCCGTTTGGACTCTATCTAATATGAGCACCACAGTGGGTTCAGTATTGGACCCAAGTAATTCATTTTGGAGCCATCGCTATACCAGTTTAGACCAACAATTCCGTCCTGGGAATTCAATACTGGATCTCCTGCCAAAGCGCAGATCCAAGGCATAACATCCTGGACCGAAGATGGGTCTCCTACCACCCTGCGTAGAATGGACAGACTTCCCGTCGCATTCCGGGACCCTTTAGCGAAATATTTTGTAGACAAGCAATGGACCTTAATAGCAGCGTTAAAGTGGTGCGATATCAAAGCCATCGTAGCTTCTTTTATTGGACACTGCAAAATTGCAGTTTAGTTTTTCACTTCTAGGCTGTTGTTTGAGATTGAGTACTTTCTAACATTTTGTACCTTTTTTCACTAATAATACTTTAAATGTGACTTATAAATATGCCGTTATCTACGCAGCGTGCAATATGATGTCATCATTGCCTCAATCATTAATACACTTGAGTTTCCATTTAGGTTTTTACTTTGTTGGCCAGTTTTTGCGCAGAGATTAAGTACTTTTCCAATTTTATTCCAACATTTGGCAGTATAGGTTACAAGTCGGGTAAATGTTTGGCGATTGCGTGACACTTGCTCCAAGAATGTACGTAGCTACCTAGGCTGAGGTTGAGGGTCCTTAGAATTCACCTTGCGGATGCTGAAATACTGCTGGAAGTGCCGCTGGGTTGTATCGATTACTTCGTTGTGGAAGCCGGCTGGGACTAGGTGGATATGTAGTCCTGATTTACCTTCCAGAGTCATTGTTTTATGTGGCATCACAAATCGGTTTTTCTGGCCTCAGTAGGCTGGTTTTTAATATAACCTAACCTTTATATTCGGCGCTCATGATGCACATGACACCGTAATTAAGTCTCGGACAAGACCTAAAAAATGTTCCTTTTTAATCATTTAAAAGACTATCCACAAAATACACAATTCCATCCACGACTCAAACCATATTTTGCGGGGTTGAGATTTCTAAAGCTAGTAAAGGAATATTTCTTCTAAAAGATTGGTTGATCGGGCATAGTAAAAGCTGGTTGTGCTTAATAAAAGGCACCATTTCCCAAATGTTCTTTAATCGAAGAGCCAAAATTATCAAAAGTAACATGCAAAAAGACTTTTGAGCTGTGCCAAGTATGCAAGTCGTTTCTCAACAAGGGTAACTTGGAGTTGCTTCGCAGCTATTCACAGCATAACTCATTCTGTTGTGCTATCATAAGTCATCTATCTTACTAAAGTCCTCACATCTCTTAGCCATTTTGCACCAGCTATCCAGTCGATTCTATCAAGGCTTGTACATTATCCATATCGTCCCTTGCAAGACTGTTCCTGTCGCAGAATTTTCTCTGCAGTTCTTAATAAAATTAAATATTTAAGTTATAAGTAATTGGGGGTGGCGTGGTGTAGTGGTTAGAGTGCAGACATTCAACACAAGCGGCCCAGGTTATAATCCCAGCAGAAAATATGACGAAAAAATTAATTACGCTTTCGAGTGTTTAATAAGGAGGGCTCAACTATCCTCCTGACAATTCCATCTAACGAAGTCCCACTGACCTTCCAGCTTACCTCTGGCGATGATGGCAAACATTAGACGGATGATCAGGAGAAAACGCCACATACTGGAAAAAATTACAATGCTAAGTAAAGATCACCACCGCTTAGCAATGTTATAAGTTCTGATGTTTGTAACGTAGTACCCATGTTTCTCGTAGAACATATCCCATTGTTCAGCGTTCTTTAATCGCACTCTTCGTTTGTTTAACAATCTTTACACGAAAGCCCTCCCTCTTTCCTCCTTTCCACAACCTATTATGATGGACTAAGAACATCACAGTGCAATGTAGAAGTAGGGTTCATGTTCTCAATGCTGGTCTCTAATGAATAAAAGACTACAGTAGTTTAACATTCAAAATAAATCTAAGCATAGTCCGCACTACTTCCCAAAATTATAATCTCGAAAATTTGGAACTCAGTCGGAAAAGGGGCAAATTATTAAATCAAGGTAAACCATATAAAAATGAATACAAATTAATAAAAATTTCACAATGATTCTCGTACAAAAACAGCAAAAACTCTAAAGATAGAGAAGCAAAGAGCGAGTGAGGAGCAAACACATAAAAAGATGTCCATGTTTAAAAATTTACAGAAATATCGCGTGTTTTACGAACTTGAAGATTTTTCAAAGAGGATAAACGATGTTTTCAGGTGCTACTCTTCTATTCATATGGAAATTTTTTTGTAGCTGCTGCTGCTGTTGCTGTTGTAACTGTTGCTATTGCTATTGCTGCTGTTATATGCTGTATATAGACTCTTATATGGCGTATAGTAGAATAGTAGTAAATGCAGAAAATATATGGAGAAAAAATTGTTATCTGTTCTAGAAAATAAAATATTTGGCGCGAAACGTGTTTTTGTGTCTTTTTTTTACTGCTTTTCTCTTATATTTTTGCTAAAATCTATTTTCTTTTCTTAACATTTTTGTTTTCTTTTTTTTTTTTTTTTTCTTTCGAAAGGTTTTAATACACGTTTCTTCTCTAAAGCAATATATGGAACCTTAACTCGTTATCACCAACAATTTGAAACCAAACCAAACGAAAAGTAACCAATCGTGCTAAGAACGTAATGAAATTGCCAATAAAATCAAATAACTAGAGTAGCAATAAGTAAGAAGAGGGTGGGGGTAGATGGGAACTTTTACCGCCATTTTAAAGCGTTTTTTTTCTTTTTTCTATTAAAATTTCTTATAGAAAAAAGCATTATCGCAGATAATAAATACGCCAGTACCTGAATTAACATTAAAAAAACTGAAACGTTACGAATTCATTGAAGATTATTAGGTAGGAGAAAAGGTAATAACGATTGTTGGAATTAAGTCTTGGGTAAGAAGTTATTTGTTTTCTGAGCCCATATACTACTACTTGACCAGTAAGTCCTTACTGCTATGCTTATTACTCATTTTAAGAATATTGTAGAAAGAATAAATATCGATACAATACTTTATAGAAGCAAACACTAGAGCAGCTTTTGCACAGATCTCTTTCATAGTCTATACGATATCAGGAATGTACCACTGACCAAGTGAGTAAAGACTATCAGAAGAAGAACCGATTGGTCCATAGGAGGACGTCTTACACTTTTTTGAATTTTGGTCTAAATATCGCAATTTTTTGTTTAGCAGACCCATCAGTGGCATTATTTTTGTATTCTCCGTCACCCCTAGGGAGTATATTGGGTTTCTACAAAGCATTCATTGCTTTGTTTCACTTTCATTAATCAAGTTGATTTTTCAAGCTAAGTAGATGACTGATCCACCGTAGCCCACTCTATGTCAATTGTGTAGTGGTGGTGAATATCCTTGCTAATTGGTGGTGGTCTTTACTTTAGCATTGTAATTTCTTCCCAGTAGATGACGTTTTTTCCTGATCATTCGTCTGATGTTTGTCATCAAAGCCAGAGGAAAGCTGGAAGTCAGGGGGTTTCTTCTTCACTTTTTTATAAAAAGTTGTCTAGAGGGAAAGTTGAAGTCTCTTTATTAAACACTCGAAACGAAGTTATAAATAAATTATTTCGTCATGTCCTCTGCTGTGGCACGAACCTGGCTCGCTTGTATTGTTATGTTCCATTATATATGGAATATAATATAACAAATATCCACCAACCAAGAGGTCCTGAATTTAGTCCTCGACCCGACCATCTGATCATCTTTAACAGCGGCATGAGCTTGGAATCACCAGCGACTGGTTATAAATATTTTTCTATAAAACATTTCCGCAACTAATGCATCTGACGTTCGGAGCCGGCGTAAAACTGTGAGTCCATTTTAATCAGTCTAAAAATAAATACAATCGGATGCAGTCATTGGTTGAGAGAAGTCCTCCCTGTTCAAGTTAGGATGTTGAGGAAATTTTGTAAATTTGGTTTAAATTTTTCCTCATTTTTATCATATCGACCAGGTACTATTGCAGGACAGTGCGGAATCTGTTGTGTCCCTTCCGGTCTATAGTTTCTTTAGCAGATCTGCTGCTTTCCTAATGAGCACCAGAAGATCTGAAACCATAATAGTAGATAATCCACCCATTGAGTTCCGCTGTATCTGATGCTTCTGAGCACAATCTATAAACATCCACATCTGTGACCGCCATACTATTCAGATGTACTCTTAGTCTACAATGGACCGTAAAAAACTACGTTAGGAGTTTCAAGTCCGCTCTGCCATACTTCATACTTCATCGCTCCTCTAGGGGCATATTGTCTTTCCATAAAGCCTCCATTATTTTGTTTCATTTTTCCTGATCAATCACTGAAACTCGCCTCCATATGATTATGTGTAGTTGTGAAGATCCTTGCTAAGCGTTGGTAGTGATCCTGACATAGAGTTTTAATTATTTTGGGCAGTAGGTGGAGTTTTCTTCTAATCATCTGTCTTATTTTTTTATCATCGCCAGAGGTAAACTGAGTGGTTAGAGGAGGGCTTCCTTTAGATTAATTTGTCGTAAGAGAAATTGAAGTCTCATGACCTCTGCTGGGGATTCGAATCTGGGCCGTTTGTGTTGTATACCTGCGCTCTAACCACTACCCCATACCATCTGCTGGCATATAATTCAGGTTAGACTTTACTGATGACATGGTTTATGTTGACTTTGGGAGCTGCTGTTGTTTGTGGCTTATTCGGAATTTAAAAAAACCCTTCTTATATATCAATTGTATGGTGGTCCAAGGCCGGTCAGAGGCTTTGCATAAACAGATGCATGAGGCTTCATGAGGCAGGCCTATTTGGTTCAATGTGGCCATGGAAGCTTTTAAACCATAAGCCCACTGCATATCTTCATTGTTAAATCTGCTGCTCTGAGGACAGGTTGTTAACATGTGGCGGTCTTAACTCAGTGGAACATAAGGGTCACATGAGCATCCTGGAGCTTATCCACGATTTTGAGTTACTATTGGACAGGAGTGACGTATGCATTGGCTTGAACTTCGGTCGCAGTTTCGAAATTGCTATACATGCTCATGGAGAATGTGACCATGAGGTCTCTAAGGTCAACCCCGGCTATTTACAGTGGTACACAGATGAATCTCAAATGGATAGTGGAGGGGGTGCCGGGGTATTCGGGCTCAATACCAAAGTCTGGGTACCCATGGGCAAATGGCCGACCGTTTTCCACGCATAGAACCAGGCTATTTCTATCTGTACATGTATTAATATAGAGCTTCGAATCGTAATATATACTTCAATAGTCACGCGGACTTAAGGGCTTTTTCTTCGGAGTATATAGACTCCAGTGCTTACGTAAATGTCAAGAAAGTGGCATTCAGGAACAGGGTAACGCTTTATTGGGTCCCTGGAGATACTGGTGTTTTGGGAAACGAGTTCGCTGATGAACTGGCGAGGCGCGGCTATTCCACTGGTTTCGTAGGACCGGACCATACTGTGGCATTAGCTGGTCCACTGGTTCCAGCTGGTTCTGTTGAAAACACATGTCGATGGTGTCCATATGATCGAATTCAGGCCAAAATATGTTGTTAAATATATATCAATAGTGCTCTCCGTAAAAGTTAATGCCTACGTCAACATAGTTTTTGTAGAAATATGGATCGATTACGTCGCTAGCCCAATATACTTAATAAACAGTGATTTTCTTTTTGGGATGATTAGTATCGCCAAAAAATTTTACAAATTTACTTGTTGAAATACTCATTAGTATTGAAATGAAAATCATATTTTGCTGAAAAATGTTGGCGGAACCTGAGCACCCAGTTAGATCAAGCAATTTTATTACTTATGCTATAAACACATTTAAGGCTACGTACCGGGTACCGGCTACACAACTACCGTTGTTGCCAGTAGCCAGCTAAGGCAAAATTTTTTTTTTCTTGGCGACAACAAACAGTTTAGTGCTGTCAATACAATAAGATGCAAATAGACGTTTAAAAAACGCATTACATGAAATATATACATTAAAAACGTGAAAACATGTATGTAATTAAGTAGCTGGTTACTTGGCTACTTTTGTAGACATCTGGTCGATGATCGACATTATTGTTCATAGCATTAAACGTATTTTTGAACGCTATATCGGTCGATGCTGCAGAACAAATGATAACTAAAGCTATAGATGAAGCTTCAACAATATGGCCACAATCAGCTGCCAAAGTTCGGAAGTTCTTATTGAAAAACACGAACACAAAGTTCTTCTGATGTGGGGTATTGTAAAATCGCAGTCGATTAACTATAATTTTCTTTCGTGTTATACTATATGTTTAATAAGCTTCAAGTACATACTTTTCAAATAGTTCGTTCCAAAGCAAGAAGTGATAATGTTGTTGATAATGCAGTGCAGGAAGAGTTATACTTTATTATCATTTTTATAGCAACGATCAATGAAATAAAAACAGTTTTTTCATAACTTAAAACAACAAACCGCTTCAAAACTACTCCTTCAATAAACACCATCTACTCCAAGCAATTTCAAATACTGAAGAGAGTCTAAGTTGCATCAAGTGCTTTAGCTGGCATCGTCATCATCATCATCTTTAAAGGTTGATTGGTGATGGCTGGAATCGCGTTTTAAACTGACTGACTGATCATAACACATTTCGGTTTTTTATTTTCCTTTTTTTCTTGTTCGCTTTTGTTGTTCTTTATGCCCTTTAGACTTTTAATACTTGGACTCTCATAACACTCGTACACTTTTATTTTATTTTTTATTTTTATTTACGTTCTGACCGCAACTGATTGATATTGACATCATCTTTATTTAACTCAACGAGCCGTGAAAGTGTTATAATGCAACCGTATATTAAACGTCAAGAATTCGAAACGAAGAGTTTCTTTTCTTTCAGCTTAAAAACAGACAGACAGACGTTTTTCTCATGTTTCTCATGTTGGTTGTGGATTTACGAGACGACGACAACTAGTTCATTGCTTGTTGATGCATTTGATGCTGTGAGTGACCGCTGATAGATATCATCACCATCATCAACGTCGTTTTTATGATGAGAATGTATTTTTAATTTTAAGGCCTTTTGTAAATGTTTGATTTGGCGTTTTTTTTATTTTCTTCATTTAAAATTATTAAAAATACATTTCAGATTTTACACCATAAAACACACTATTAAAGTGAAGTCTGTATGAATCATTTTAGCTCCATATGAACAAAATAACGGACAATGATCTGGTTGTTATAGCGACGATAATGTACAAAAAAAATATTTTATTTGTTACCCTCGTAACAAAGCTTTATAAACCACCTGCAAAATCTTTTTTGATTATTGGATAAAATTTGTTCTTATTTTTTTCATTTAGAGAAAGAAATGAAGAAACTATAGTCGGTCATACTTAACTATTCGATTCAATAACAAACGTGACAAACGCAATAGTCGCCATTCACAAGGAGCCTATTTATTAGAACTGTCAGTGCGAATCGTAAATAAAGTTTGATGTTAAATTCTAATCCGCCAAAAACGCTTCTTGTAGTAAAAGATTTGAAATCAACATATCAGGTGTTTTTTTGATGGTTACCAAGTTTAAATCATAACAAAACAAAGGAATATATTTTGATTTTTATAAGATAGAAAATATTATGTTCAAATATGACTTCGAGCATGTGGCCGCCAGGTCTGGAGCGTACAAGTCGTAATCTAAAACACCAATTTTCACAAACTTTTCGCATTATATGCGGCCTTATTTCACTAATAACTCTTCGAATATTGATTTCCAGTTGTTCACTTGTTTCTGGTTTATCGATCAATAGGGTTAAAACACACGATCTTGATAGCCAAATTATTGGACCATTACGTAAAATCATACTTTGAATAAATCAATTGCAACGTGCGCTGTGTGGCATGTGGCCCCGTCCTATTGGAACCATATTTTTGAAAGCTAATTGAGATACAAAAATATTTCTAATCATGTCTATACCTTTCACTGTCGACTGCAACATTCTGACCATCATCGTTTTTGAAGACATGTGAACAATGCTCCTAGTGAGAGCAAAGAGCACGATAAGCTTTCTGATACCCTACAGATTTCAGTCCAACTTTCTTTGGAGAGCTCACCTGCTGATTTGCATAGTGTGTGACCAGTTGCTAGTGGATTATTATTAACTCCCCATCTCATCTGGGCAAAAGTTCTGAGTACGATAGTTCTTGGCCAACATATTCTCAATATATATTTTAGACAGCGATTTATAAGCACTTGCAGTTCATTAGCCAATCTTCCATTCATCAGCCAGGTTTCGTAGCCATATATTGAGCATACAAGTTAATAATGTTGATTTGGACAACCTATGGCATAACTATCACATATGGTTTGTGTCAATAATAAATATGGTATTTTTGAGGGTAAACATCTGTCATTATAATTCAGTATTCTATAGACGGCAAAGTGTAAGCACACATTTTTTTTTTTCAATCGCTCCAATAATGTCGAATTTTATGTCTAAAAAAGATAGTTTACGGGGAAGTGTGATAACCTTCTTTCATTTGAAGTAAACGGCTTATGGTAAACAATCACCGACTCAAAAAATTTGTGAACGACGGTTTGAGCGATTCAAATGTGTTGATTTCGGCACAAAAGACAAGGAGAGGCCTAGTCAGCCGAAAAAGTTTGAAGATGAGCAATTGAAAGCATTTTTTGACGAAGATTGTTGTCAAATACAAGAAGAACTTGGAATATCATTGGGAGTCACACAATAAGCCATTTCCCTACTTTTAAAAGCATTGGGATTCACTCAAAAGCAAGGAAATTAGGTCCCATACGAATTAAAGCCGAGCAACGTTGAAAGGCGATTTTGCATGTCGGAAATGATGCTTGAATGCTACAAAAGAAGTCATTTTTGCATAGTATTGTTACTGGTGATGAAAAATGGATACATTACGATAACCCCAAGCGAAAAATGTCACATGTAAAGCCTGGCTAATCTGCCAAATCAACGCCGAAGCCGAATATCTTCTAAGAGAGCAATCATAGAAAAACGATCAGAATATTCGACTAGACACGAGGCTATAATCCTCCATCTTGACAACGCTCGGGCACATGTTGCAACACCGATCAAAAACTATTTGGAAAACAGTAGCTGGGAAGATTTGGCTCACCTGACTACCCATTTTTTCGATCGATGCAGAGCCCTTACTGTAATACGTTTAACTTCAGAACAGGGTATCAGAAATTGGCTTGGTTCCTTCTTTACCTCAAAAACGAAGCAGTTCTATTGACGCGAAATCCATATGCTGCCAGAAAGATGGAAAGAAGTAGTGGCTAACGATGAACAATACTTTGAATAATGTATCAATTCATTTTGTTATCGTAATAAATGCATTTTCCAAGCAAAAAATCGACATTATTAACTTGTATACCCAATATTAAGATAGACTTCATCTGCAATCTGAAGCCTTGCAATACCTTGGTTCATATGTCTTCAACAACGATGATGGTCAGAATATTACTGTCAATGGTGAACGGTATAAGGACAAGATCACAAATTTTTTTGTACCTCAATTAGCTGAAATTGATCTTGCTGACATAGATGATAGATAAGAGATGAACTAACTCGCTTCATAATTGACATTAGTTTTCATCTAAAAAAAAATACATTGCAGTGTAGGGTATCATGTAACTGTGCACGTCTGTTAGTTTATATTCTTTTCCTACAGTTTTAGTATTTCGCCCTCACCTTTTTAACCTCCAAGCCTCGTTTTAATATCAATACAAAATTTTAACCTGACTTTCATAACAAACAACTCAATTCATATATATGGTATATTATTTAAAGGCAAGATACATATACCCTCCAGTACTGGCATGTGTACTTGGAACAGTTAAACTTATAAAGGCAAGTGTACAAAACGTACTTGTATTTCAAATAATTTTTCATCAGCATACTTTTAATATTTACAATACAATTAAAAAAATATAGAAATAAAATTTTTAATATAAGAAAACGTGTTTCAAAGCTAAGAGAAATAATAAACGATAGTGATTATGAAAAAAAAAAATTCAAAATAATAATGAAATCGTTTAATGAAAATCGTGATTAATTCACACCCCACTTAGAAAAGATCAAATAAAAAAAACATATTTTTTATAACAAATAATTTCAAATAAAATCAAATGGTTATTATAAATATTGTGTTAAAATAATTATACCCCAGGCTAAACAATCGCCGACACCTTTTAAAAGTGTTTGCAATTTCAACAAAAAAAAAAAAAATAGCAAAACGTTAGATATTAGTCTTAGACACCCTTTTTGGTGCTACACTACATATAACGGGAGTGGAAAAAAAATTCAAAATTATTGTCCAAATCGTATACAAATTCCCAATAAATTCAAAAGATTTGAAAGGAAAAAGCAGCAGCAGAAAAAAAACTTAAAAACTTGGTGAAAATTTGTTAAAAACATTCGACGAACACCTTTAATCACCACATGAAATTGCAATTTTTGTGTATAACGAAGCGAGAAATTTAACCAAAAAAAAAAAGAGAAAAACTAATTGGTTTGTTGGTACTACACAAAGTACAATTATTTTTAAACATGAAACCTTTTTAGAAGACCCCAAAATATACGAAAACAAAAATGTACAAAATCGTTAAATAGAAAAGTTGTTAAGATTTGTTTGCTGGCTTAGTAACATAACAGAAGTAAATATTTTCAACACTCGATTTTAATAGGCACTTCTCTCATATTTTTCTTTCGTCTACACTCAAAAAATTATACCGTCATTTTGTTAGGAGAAAATCCATTTAGAGGGGAAAATAAATAAATTTGTTCAAAATATTTCAAAATAATAAAGCAAGTGATCTATAAGCACATTAATACAAAAAAGAATGAAGTAGAAATACCTAGAAAGTGATGATATTTCTATGACAGGTGTTGTCGATTACAGCCAGGGTTGGCAACCCACTAGGTAACCCAATAAAACCCGGGTCGGTTTAATTATATTATATTATTTCTTAAAAAACCCAGGTGGGTTTTTTATTTAAAGGTTTTCGTAGTTTACTACTACAAAAATAGGTGTAATTTATTATTGGGTGTACAAATTTATTTGTTCCGTTTTTTACCTCAAACAGATAATGAAATAACAAATTAATCAAATCACTGCTTATATCTTTTATCCACTTCTGAACCAATTTCTAAATCCCGTCTCATTTCTAAATCTTCTCGTCTTTTAAGGCGAGTAAGTAAATGATTCGGACACATGTTAAAAGATAAACTTATATCTCCCTATACGCCCTAGATAGTTTCTGAAAATGTAGTCCGTAAATCGAAATGCCTTTAAACGATATGAAAATGTGTTGCTTTTACCCTTACACTTAAATTAAAAATAAAATAACGGAGAATCCACTTTTCTTTAACCGTAGAACGAGATAAATTGCGCTTAAAGCGAATGTATTCCATAATACAAACAGGTTGTTATAGCGAAACGCCATGTAAAGAAAGCCTGTATAAAGAGGTGTGAGTATATTGTATCCGTCGCAACAGCCGACGGAGCAATGTTCGGAGAATACGGTGGATGCGGCATTTGAGCGTTTCTACTACTTGTTGTGAAACTTTTGCGACATGCAAAAGAATATCTTTTTCATGTCTGTCTTTATATCCCAGCCGTTTTTCTCATAACGCACCAATCAAAGGAAGTCTGCTTCGATCACCTAGTTTTAGCAGCTCATAGTATACAATGACGCCTTGATCCCACTAAGAGCGCAAAATTGCATAGAAATACTAAAATAACGTTATTGTATAAAAAAATAAAAAATATTGTAGAATTAAACGAAAAATAAAACCCGGTGGGTTGGATTAAAAAAAAAAAAAAAAAATACCCGGGTTTTTGTCAACTCTGATTACGACCGAAATATGTTCTTAAAATCTGCCAAGCACCCCAAAATCTAAATGATAACAAATATCAGACGAATCATCAGAAGAAAACGCCTCCTACTGTGAAAAAATTACAGTTCTTAGCAAGGATCTTTACTGCTACACACAATCATATGGAGACGAGCTACATCTACTACGAATTATCCGCTTAGCTGGAAAATCAACTTGATTACTGAAACTGAAACAAAATAATGGATGCTTTGTGAAGAGCCAATATGTTCCCTAAAGGAGTGACGGAAAACCCCAAAATCTAAACTTATGAGTATAAAACTGGTTTTTTGCCGCCTCTTGTTTTTTATAAGCGTTTAACTTGAAAGAGAAGAAACGCATACTTTTTAACTCTTCCTCCATATTAATTTCAGTTTCAGGCAAGGTCCACGCCTCCCTGGCCAAGGGATGAAGAACATTGACTCGATTATGAGCAATAGGCAGCTCAGTTGAGCTAAATAAGGTCTACCTCGAAATTAAACGAGTCATATTATATTTTTTAATTAGACTAGAAAAAGTCAGATATCAATACCAATTTCACTTTGATTGAAGCAGCGCGACAACAACTGATAAAGATGTTTTCAACAAGACGGTGTCACCAGCCACATAACACCATGATCGATTTTGGCTTTATTGCATGAGAAATTTTGCTTTAATTCGGCTTCGTTGCATAAAAAATTTCGCGTATTTTCTCGATTTGGCGACTTCAGTTGGCCACCAAATTTATGCGATTTGAAGCCATTAAGACTTTTTTGGGTGCTACATAAAAGCCATGTCTACGCAGATAATCCCCTAACGTTGGAGAATTTCAAAACTAATATTCGTCAAGTTATCACCGAGACAGCACTCGAAATGTGCGAAAAACTGGTGGAGAACTACCTCAAAAGGATCGCCTAGATCTAGAGGCCGTCATTTAAATGACATTGTATTGGGTATACAGGTTAATAATATCGATTTTTTTACTTAAGAAAATGCATTTATTATAGCAACAAAATGAATTGATACTTTAATCAAAATATTATCCATCGTTAGCCACTACTTTTCGTATCTTTCTGGTAACATATGGATTCCGGTGCTTCGGTTTTGAGGTAAAGAATGAATCAAGCCAATTTCTGATTCCCTGTTCTGAAGTGAAGCGTATTCCAGTAAGAGCGTTCTGCATCGATATAAACAAATGGTAGTCAGAGGGGGCAAGATCTGGACTATAAGGCAGGTGAGAGAAAACTTCCCATCCACTGTTTTCCAAATGGTCTTTCTGGACGTTTTTCGTTGATTGCATTCTTCAAACGAATCAATTGTGTTCGGTACAGTTTGCCAGTGATCGTCTGACTCGATTTCGACAGCTCATAATACAAAACACCCTTCTGATCTCACCAAATAGAGAGCATTACTTTGTCGCCAAGGATATTCGGCTTCGGCGGTGATTTAGGTGGTTAGCCAAGCTTTAGATACGACTTTTTGCACTTGGGGTTATTGTAATGTATCAATTTTTCATCACCATCAAAAATTACTTCTTTTTATAGCGTTCAAGCATCATTTCCGACATGCAAAATTGCCTTTCAAAGTCGCTCGGTTTAAATTCATATGGTACCCAATTTCCTTGCTTTTGAATGAATCCCAATTCTTTTAATGTGTGTGAAGATAATTTCGAATTTGAAACGCCAAGACCTTACTTTTTTGACATGCTAAAATTTTGCGTTAACAGAGTACTGTTAAGACATTAACAGTGACTACATACAAAATGTAAAGTATCTTCAGAGGATAAGTGGACATTTCGGGAAAATATAAGGGCGCTTCGGTATACCACCATATACATATGGTTGTCCAAGGGGTCTACACGAGAGTCTATATAGTGGTATGTCTGAAAAATCAGCGGATTTGACAAAATGGAATTTTAAAAAATTGACTTTTTGAAAAATCTGAATATTCTTGGGAGAATAAGTCGCTATTTCTCTAAAATATGGAAGTGCTCCCCTATACCACTATATACAAATGTTTGTGCCCAGAGTCTTGACTAGAGCCCATATAGTGGTTTGTCTGGAAAAATCACTGGCTTTGAGAAAATTGCTTTTTAAAAAACCTACTTTTTGAAAAATCTGATAATTCTTGGGAGGATGAGTGGCTATTTCTCTAAAATATGGAAGTGCTCCCCTATACCACTATATACAAATGTTTGTGCCCAGGGTCTTGTCTAGAGCCCATATAGTGGTATGTCTGAAAAATCACCGCATTCGACAAAATTAAATTTTAAAAAATCTGATAATACTTGGGAGGATGAGTGGCTATTTCTCTAAAATATGGAAGTGCTACCCTATTTCACTATATACAAACGTTTGTCCCGGGGGTCTTGTCTCGAGCCCATATAGTGGTATGTCTAGAAAAATCACCGGAGTTGACAAAATGGAATTTTAAAAAATCTACTTTTTGAAAAATCTGATAATTCTTGGGAGGATGAGTGTTTATTTCTCTAAAATATGGAAGTGCTACCCTATACCACTATATACAAACGTTTGTCCCGGTGGTCCTGTCTAGAGCCCATATAGTGGTATGTCTAGAAAAATCACCGGATTTTACAAAATGGAATATTAAAAAATCTACTTTTTGAAAAATCTGATAATTCTTGGGAGGATGAGTGGCTATTTCTCTAAAATGTGGAAGTGCTACCCTATACCACTATATATGCTTGTCCCGGGGGTCTTGTCTAGAGCCCATATAGTGGTATGTCTAGAAAAATCACCGGATTTGACAAAATGGAATTTTAAAAAATCTACTTTTTGAAAAATCGGATAATTCTTGGGAGGATGAGTGTTTATTTCTCTAAAATATGGAAGTGCTCCCCTATATCACTTTATACAAATGTTTGTGCACAGGGTCTTGTCTAGTGCCCCTATAGTGATATGTCTGCAAAAATCACCCGATTTGAGAAAATGGCTTTATAAATGTTTTTGTTATTAATGACACAAACCATAGTGATAGTTATGCCACATGTCGACATTATTAACTTGTGTACCCAATATTTCGTTAAGATGGCAAGGTTCAAAAAATAAAAGAATCATCGAAATCATAGCTTAATGTGTGTTCTATTACTATTACTTTTGGAACCGAAACTTTTCTTTATTCACCATAGGTACTGGTCATTTGCGATTTTCACCGTTTTTATGAGCAAAAATACCAATGGAGATAACAGCTGAATCTACTAAAAGTGCTTAAGGTAATATTAAAAAGAACATATCAGTGACTTCGCACAATTATTTATTTATTTATTTAAATTTATTATAATTAAAATTACAATAAACTACAGAAGAAAAGAAAGCACTAGCATTGAATGGCTATCGGCTTACATATAATTTAAGCTAAGCTAGATTTTATTTGCCCTTTTAAATCTATAAGGAATTTGTATACGAGTACATTATTGATATTCATCACTGATGGGTTTTTGAGTAGAGAAATCAAATCTGATGAGCCACAAAGCGTTAATCGTGCGTGGTCTAGGGATCGACAATCTTTTTAAAGGTGAAGTGTTGAAAGTGTAGCTTTATTGCAGAAGCAGCATATTGGTTCCCGTTCTTTTGAGGAATAAATAGCAACGAAGGGTAGGTGTGAGCGAATTTGGCTTATGTATCGGTTAGTTCATTACCCGGTATACCTATGTGGGCGGGTATCCACATCAGTTTAATTTTCGCACATAAAAGTATAAGAGGATGCCGGATATGGGAAATTGTTTCATCTTCATTTCTAGGGTTACAAATTATGTATTTATTTGAGGATACCTTGCAGCATTTAAGAGCAGATGTAACTGCTTCAGCCTCATACTCGAATACTGATGAATTTAAAGGCATAATTTCATTAAGAAGCACTGATCTGTTTTCTCCGACTACAGCAAAGCGGACGTTTGTATCTGATTTTTTTGGTTTTGATCTTCGTGAGTAATAGTTCGCAATGATGTTTGAATAATGCAGGAGAAAAGATCACTTTGATGAAAATCAATATCTTCCGACAGTTGTAAGGTTAGTTATTCGGATTTTTCCATTGTTTTCAATGAACATTAAAAAACTGTGGTTTTGATTCGTTTTGCTATTAAAATTTTAGTCTCAATATGAACCCCATTAAACGCCGACGTTTTTCTGAGTGTAAAACTTCCTAAATTCTAACACCACAAAGCAAAAAAATTAAACAATAATAACAATCATTGCAAATCATCATCTATTTATATTTATATATTTTTTTATTTTTTTTTTGGTAACGTATTTGTTTTTTTCTCCCGTTTTTTAGATATCGAAGTCATTGTCAGCATTAAAAATAAGAAAAAAAATCGCAAAAAACAAATTTACACGAAAATATTTATCATTCATCGTTTGATTCTCGATTTTTTTTAATATTTTTGTCCGTTTTCTTTCTTTAATACGAAACAATACAATTCAAAACAATACAATACAAGAACAAAAACAACAACAAAATACAACAGCAATAAAACGTATTGGTTTGTTGAAAAAGCAAATCACTACAAATAATATTGAAAATAAAAAGTAACAAAAACAATAAAAAAATATTTAATACTTAACAAATAATTTTAGGAACTAAAGAAAACGGCAAAAAAAGGTTAAAACCCCAATCAACGTCATCATCGTTTTCAGCATCTGGAGGAGAAAGAAGATTCTCTATAGGACGAAAACAAGAATTGGAAAAGGGAAGCCGAATAACAGAAACACCTCAAAACAATCGAAAGAGAAAGAATTACACGTATTGGTGAAATGAAAGGAACACAAGAAGAATACTCACCAATAACTTTAAAACAAGTGAGAAAGTTTTAGTCGGTCAAACTTTACTTGATTACATTTAACATTTTGGAATGTTTAGGTTTTTTTTTTGTAGAATCTTGCTATTCAGACTGCGAGCCTACACATTAGAAACGGATTTTATTTAAAGAAAGTTTATACGAACATAACAAAGATGAAGTACACGGATGGAGTGGGAGCTCATAGAGCACACCAAACAATAATTTTCAGTGAATGTAATGGTGATTCGCAAAAGCTTGTAAATTATCCTCACTTCTAATGCGACAAATCTGCAAAAATCGATTTCATCGGAGAACAAAATTTTGAATGGAAGTTCAATATCAATATTAATTTGTGCCACAGCCCATTCGACGAATTGACTCTGATGTAAGTCTGTCCACCATGAAATTTCAAACCAAGCTAAACAAAAAGCGACTATCAAATGTTAGTTCGTTTGCCAACTCATAGTTACGTATCTCTAAAAAAAGCAACTAATAGTAGTCCGCAGGAAAAGAGGTTAAATATCTAGGAATAATACTGGATAGTAAGCTGACGTGAAATGTGAGTCTGTCTCAAGAAAAGCCACGCATGCGCTAAATGTGTGTAGGTGGCTTGCAGGGAGATCTTGGTGCTGTAACCCAAGAATATTACACTGGATGTATAGCATGTTGGTCAGACCGATTGTAAAATAAGGGGGCGGTAAGAACGAGTTTGGAAATTACTCAGGCAGAGCTTAATAAGGTGCAAAGATTAGAATGCACAAGTATAACTGGCGTAATGGGAACTTTTCCTACAGCCGCACTCGATGTTCTGTTGGACCTTAATCCGCTGCATTTGGCAGTAATAATTAGAGCCATAGAGATCGTGACAAAATAGGGGGGGCTAAGTTAACCCGGTTATCCGAGTGGTCTATAACTCCCTACTTGGCTGTACTGTGTACGGAATCATGAAATTCTATGACTTTGGAAAATGTTTCAGGGCAAGACTGAGTAATAGGAGTGAGTGGAAAGGCTTGGAGACTGCATACTCCTTTAGAAAAGGGACTATTCTGTGGTGCAGGGATCGGTCAAAGACAGAAAGTGGTACAGGCGCGGAAGTGCTTAGCCCTAGAGGAAATATTCGCTACCTATGGGAAGACTCGCCAGCATATTCCAGGCGCAATATGCAATTTGAAGAATTGCTTAATTTAACCTGTAGAGGATATATAGAGGACACGATATACTATCTCATTATCTGATAGTCAGGCCGCCATTCGAGCATCTAGCTCCTATGAGATTGACTCAAAGCTAGTTTGAGTCATATTGCCGGACAGGGACAATATGGTCAGCTTATGCTGGGTCCCGGGTCATGTAGTGATTCCATGAAATGAAAGAGCCGATGATCTGGCCCGAAAGGAAGCTTCCACTCTACTAGTGGGGCCATAACCCTTTTGTGGTCTGGGAAGGTGCTCTGAAGGGTGTACTTAACAAAAATGAGGATAATGATAGGCGGTTACACTTCTCAAGCCGTACAGGTCTGAGACAATCTAAATTTTTGCTCTGTAACTACAATAGGAGAATAATTTAATCCTACATAGGAATGTCCACAGACAAACTGAGTATACTGATCGGACTTTTGATTGGTCATTGCAGGCTATAAGGACATCTGAGTAAAATGGGTATAGTCTCAAGCCCGATGTACAGATTCAGTGATGAGGAGATCGAATCACCGAAGCATATACTGGTTACATGTGAGCATTGATGCACTCTAGGAGGAGGTATCTAGGTAATTGTCAGATAGCAGGTAATGAGTTATCGCGGTTAATATCAACCGACATCTGAATTTCGTCAGATCGACGAGGTTAAGAGAGATATTATAGGGAAACCCTTTTAAGATGGAGGGCTGTACAATAGATCGAGAGGTCGCAGTACTAGTATACCTCAATAATAAAAATAATAATAGTCTCCGGGGCACACATATTGATAACTTTGAGCAAAGACACCATAATTTTTCAGCTGGAAACTGTAGGAATTTTGTCCAGAAAAAGACTGAAAATGACATGAGTAAGGATCAAGATATGTACTCCCAGACAAACAATCGGACAAACTAGAACCCTGGCGGTTGTGCATTTATGTCAATACAGGTATGCCACAATGCGCTCAACAATCTGGTGTCCCAGAATCTAATTAACTTGGTCTGGTGCCATGACTTGAGGGCAATAAGGGAAAGAAAATTGCAGATATATAGCCTGAGGGGACTTTCATAGGACTCACTCCTTTCGTTGGCTTCAATAGAAGTGTCTCGAAAGAAGAAAAACATTGAAATGCCGCTGGTGGCCTCAAACATACGTTGCTAAGAGGGCGAAGATTGCTTTGAAACTGCATAGGAAAAGCCTAAGAGCACTTCTGCACGTTCAATATTTATCATATGATCAAGATCATGAAATATTGTGCTGTACTACAATACGATATGGATCTCGTGCTATCAATATAGTAAGCTATGCGTACAATAAATATCGCAATATTGGATCGCGATACTTAATATACTTTCAATTGTTCCGGTTAGAAATGAAATATTATTTCATTCATATGGCTGACGCGGCTGACCTCACAATACTCCATTCGATCGGACCAATTTTCGAGAATTTTGTCGAGTGTATGGGGTCGTATCTCGGCAATAGCATCACGAGTGTTGGCCCTTAAATGCTGAATTGTCTCTGGTTTGTCGGCATAATACTTGTCTTTAACAGCGCCGCACAGAAAATGGTTCAACGGTGTCAAGTCGGTGCTTCTTGGCGGCCAACTGACATCATTATTTCGGCTAATTTGATGCAATAAATCGATTGTGGCATGAGATGTGTTGCTAGTTACAACATTCTGTTGCAACCAAACATTGATCACATCAATACCATGAAGAACGGATAGGTGTCTCTATTGACCATAATGGTTGCGCTGTCCTCATTTTCAAAGAAATATGGGCCATTGATGCCTTCGCTCCACAAGCCGCATCAAACAGTCACTCGTAATGGGTGCATTGGCTTCTGTAAGACCACGTTTTGGTTTTCTGAGCCCCAAATATGGCAATTTTGCTTATAAACGTAACCACCAAGATGAAAACGAGCTTCATCCGAAAAGATGAATTTTTTATTTATTTTTTTTTTTTGCAATTTCCGACAAATTGTCTTTGTTTTGGAAATAAATTCCAACGTTGCTCAAGCATAAATCGTTTCATTCCGTTCAGTGGAGATAATTTACAGAATTTTGTGACAGAATAGAATGACATAAGTATTGCCAAATTCGAAATAACCGCTGGTTTAAATTTAAACCGATAGAGGGCCCACCCGATAGATATAATATAAAAACTACAGGGAAGCCGAAGAATTGGAAGATCAATTGGAGAAGAATGTTATAGAAAGAAGCTTCTTCCCCGATTAGAAAGAAATTAGAAAGTCAAAATAACGACTAGTTGTTTTTGTTTTAAATAACCAAGAGCAAGCTATGGTGATAAAGCTACGTATAGGCTATCCAATGTTACTCTACCGCTTTTAGTTGTCTTCTAATTTTAACGACTTTTTTTGAAAACTTGGTTCATAGACCGAATTCTAAATAATTTTGTACAGCAGTATCCAAGCAATGTCACCATCAATCGAACAAAGGTAGGTCCCTAGCGTCGCTATATTGTTACGTTAACACATGTATAATTTGAGCTTAAATCCTCTCGGTCTTAGAATATTTAAAATATAAATCAAATTCCCGTTTCATTATAATTTTAAATGTTTAGCCAAGAATTTTTTTTTTTGGTCTATCAAAACGTCTATTCCAACGGCTTTGCATAGCAAAAACACTATTTAATGATTCAATCAGATTAAGATAGTTTAGCTATAAATCATTACAATAGAGAAAACTTGTATTCCTTCACTTTCTGAGACTCTTTTCCTTGTTGTTGTTGCATTCGCATTTGCCCAAAAAAAACCTTTCAATTTATAGTTCATTATTTTGATTACGAATCCCACCTTACCAATAAATAAATTCTCCCTCCAACTAAAACAGAAAAAAAGATACAACAAATATACGAAGAGTATGGCTGGTATGCAGAGATGAAATCAAGAAGATCTTTTACACCGTCAGAAAATAATTTTATAAATAACTAAACGCATTAGAAGTATTTAAAGGATAAAGGAGTAAATAGAACACCAAAGATAAAATAATTAAATTTTCATTTAAACAAAAAATGCGTTTTTATAAATGTAAAAATACGAAAAAAAAAAGTTCATTCAAGTTTTTTACAGTGTACTCTACTGCAAATAAAATGGAACAGTATCCTAAAATAATATCTCTTTTTTTATTCATACACCCAACTAAAGTTTAAGCAGACAAAACGATTGTTTTTAACACCCAACCAAATAATAAAATAAAAAGCAAAAAAATTGAAATGAATGTTTTTCAGAAATAGCAAACTAAAGGAGTGCATTCTTCAAATTAGCAATCAGTAATAATAACGCAAGGTGCTTAATGTCCCACACATATTATAGTCGTCTAATTAAACATTAAAGGAGTAAACGAATAGTAATTAAACCTTCGTTATTTTGTACTTTTGTTAGGAGGTTGAATCCTAATTGTCGGAGAATCCCCCAATAATGGATATAAAAGATATCATGTGACTGTATTTCTTTATTGAGTACCACCACCAATTGAATATCTAGGTGTCGTTCTGGATAGAGGGCTTAATTGGAATTCGCACATTGATGCCGTCTAGAATAAGGCGATAAGACCCTTTGGGCAAGTCGCTTCTCCTACGATAATACATTAGGTCTTTCGCCGAGAATGACACTGTAGATATTTATTGCTATTATTCGGCCCATAGCTTGGTGAAGGAAAGTTGAGGCAGCTACCACCATGAATAAATTAGACAGATACTCGCCTGTCTTGGTATAACTGGGGCAATGAGTACATATCCAACAGCGGCCTTGGAGTTCTTGATTGGTTAAACACCACTTCACATCCATGTCATAGGGGTGGCGGCCTGTTCAGCGGAAATTTTTTCGCCAAATAGTTCATTCTACGCAGGGTGGTCGAAGAACCATCTTCGTTCCTGGATGTTATCTCTGCTTTAACAGGAGATTCAGGGTTGAATGCCCGGAATGGGATTGGTGGTCTATTGGGGCTTTAGGGCTTTAGTTCTGACTAATTTTGATCCAAAACGAATGACTTGCTTGTCCCAAACGAGACTTCATTCATTCCCGCTGGGAAGATCACTGAGTGTATTTCAAATTGAGATCTGCCATTGCTATATGTTATCAGAGATCGACCTCGGCAGTGGGCTCAAGGGTAAGACCATTAATATATTCTCTGCAGCCAAGCTGCCTTAAGGGCACTTGGCACCAATCGTATAATAAAGGTACGTTGAAAAAGCTTTTGTTTGAAAACAAAGTCCAGCTGTTTTGGATACCTGGACACTGTGGAATAAATGGTAATGAAATAGCGGATGCATTGGCCAAAAAGAGTTCCAAGACAACCTATATCGGTCCGGAACCTTGCTGTACAGTGGCACTTACTACCTCATTCTGTTTAAACACATTTTGGGAAATTGCCAGATGCTTGGAATACTGGAATGCTTAAAGTGGATTTCACCACTCTACGGCAGCGATCAGTCAACAATTTGTGCATCGCTCTGAGGTTTTCACGTATGGCAGGCCGGACTTGAAACTCCGTACGGATTTTCTTACGTGCCACTGTAGACTCTTTTTTTCTGCTCCTATGAAGAAGACGGCGTTTACAATGGTGGATATTTTAAAACTATGCTCACAGCTATCATAGACAGCAGAGCACCTATTGTACGAAGGTAAGGCTTGTAATAGGTTTCGATGGAAATGTTTAGGGAGATATAGATTCTCATTAGAAGACATAGCAAGTATCATGGTTTCAAATGTGTGTTCATTAGGAAGGCAGTAGAACAACCAATAGACCGAAAGTGTCTAGTGTCTGGTCAGAATAGTAATAATAAGTCCTCTATACACCAGCATTTGGTCCAACCGAATACAAAATTAAAGAAGAAGGCAACGGTACTACCAACTGTTATGTACGTGCACCTGACAGTCGCAAAAGTACAATGTCTTCAAAGCTTTCAAGGTCTTTGTAGTCTATGGGACGGCGGAACTGATTTGTGATTATATCGCTGTTGGTGAGACGGTGGTATTTTATATGAACAGGCTGCTATTAGAGTAGTGACTGGGCGCTACGTCAACTCAAGACTAGTTTCATCATGAAGGATACAGTATTACACTGTATTGGGTATCGTGGCTCTGTGGCATAGTAGAGAATGAGGCTGCTGATAGAGGAAGCGCCGATGAGTACTGATTTGTCGGACAAGTCTGTAAGATCTCCACCGAGTTTCTTTGGTGGCTTGGTGGACCTATGGGTTTGTCGTAGAGTGGAAGAGGTCGTGAAATGATTTGACCGATCGAAGGCGTAATGGACCCTGAATCTGAGTAGGGCACCTTAGGTTCTGGGATGCAGGTACCTATGCTTTCTACAAACTGTGTCAATAAAGAAAAGCCTGACATAGCGGAACAAATCCTGTGGATTTGACTTGCTTTTCATGGCGTTTTCAGAGGCCTAAGCAAGGTTGCTTGTGGCAGGATTTATGACTTGAAGGAATTTATATCGGGCATCAGATGACTGGTGAGGTGACTCCCGGAGTAAGAGATGTTTGCTTTTATTTCTTCTACTTTTTCCTTTTTTCTTTCTCTTTTTTTCTGCTCCTTTTGTTCTATCCTCTTTCACATATTTTCGTCAACTTTCTTTTCTGTTTTTTTCTGGAAGGCTTTCACAATAGACCTCATTTGCTGGTGTTTAAGTGAAGTGAATGAGCACCGTCCTCACTACCTAACCTGACCTATTTCTCAATTTGATGGATTGCTGTATTACTTAGTATTTTTTGTTTCGATGATGATGATTATTTGCAGTCCCACTCTGTATACTTTTGTCTGTATGTGAGGCAGGAAATAGATATCGTCGAAGTAGACAAGATCTTTTACTCTTGTGTTAAGTCCCTAATTTATACCTCTTAACGTGAATAAGATAAGTTACAACTCACAGTCGAGGAATATAGGAATCCTTATCTAGTAGCGCTATAATTTAGTCGATATTTTTATCACGAAAGTTTTTAGTACAAAGTTTATAAGAATGCATTCTCTGAGAAACTGGTTTTGGAAATTTAATCGGATTTTTTTTTTTTTTCTTTTGAGAAAAAGTCTCGTGTGCTGGTAACTTTTTTTGACGATTTTTTTTTTCATTTTTTTCGCTCTTTTCGTCTGCTAATCGTGTTAAGATCTCTTGTTTAACGAAAAAGGAAAAATAAGCAATTGTTTCGTGAAACTGATAAGAAATGGTGTAGTTTTTCTCACTCTTTTCGAGGGTTTATGAAAACAAAAAAAAAAAAAACAAAAACAGAAAATCGTATGAAAATACTGAAAAAAACACTGTGCAAGAGATGATCTCAAAAAACACAAACGATGGCAGGCTCTTAAGAGAAGTAGTTAAAGTTGCAACAAACGAGAATTGAAAATGGAAACGAGGTTGTGCTATAGATTGCCAGCTATTGCTGCAGCCATCTTCTACAGAAGACGACGATGACGATTATGAAGACGACGAAATGTATTTAAAGGTAATAACATGGTACAGGTACACTCTGGTACCGCCAAATAACCCAAAATAAAAACGCCCCATAAAAACAACAACTACCACAAAAAAAGATCAACATCTGCTCTAAACAACAACACTATCGCCAAAGCAACAGCAGCATGCAGCATGTTGCAGCTGGGAACTGTTTTGTTAGAAGTTTTAGCAAACGAATAGGACGGACGGACAGACAGCCAGCCAGCCATAGAAACAGACACTTAGATTTTAAATGCTTTCTTTTAAGGTGAGAATAGATGATGTGGCACAAAAGAATGCCAAGAAATAAAAAACCAAATTATTAGCAACGTTTAGGGAAAAACAATTCAAATCACAGTAGCCAAGTACAAGGAAACGAACACTTTTTTTCTGGCTTAAATACTCTGGCAGCAATTGTTTCAATATCATGCTACAGATCTGCAACACAAACAAACAACAGATGCTAGAGCAGCAGTTGAAAAGACAAAAAACAAAGCAACAACAAAAATGGTATTCAAATATTCAATTTTCAATTCACATGTAAAACAAGCCAATTACATGAAAAAGTATTTCTATTTAACAACAACAAGATATGAACAACAGCAACAAACAAAACCTCGTAAAATGACGGCAGAAAATCTAAAAATGTTGCAACTCCACCTCCTCTTAAGCTACAGAAAAAGCGAGAAAAACAATAAACACTTCCTTTTAGAAAAACACAAGAAAAAATAATTTTCCTTTTTACAGGAGACATCATCAGCAGCAACAGCAGCAGCCCTATTAACATGCGAATTTTGAAGCCACTTACCACTCTTCTTACCTGGAGTATCCAAATCGAAATACTTGACTTTGTTTTGTCTCTCGATTTATTTTATTTGTACAGTTCCTGTTAAAAAGCGACCATTATCTGTTTCGATGTTTCGTTTGGGCGTTCATTCGGTTAAGGTACCTTCGTTGCATTTTATTCTTTCCGTTTTTTTATTTTTATTTTGCTTTGAAATCTGTAACGCAAAATCTTGGCAGCAAAAACAAAAACAAAAAAACGGTTTAAATCCAGCCAAGGTGTTAATTTTCTTGACTTAAATATTTTGCTACGTTATTACCACAAGCATGAGCGTGTCAGTTCATAAAGGTCATTCGGGCTTTTCGTTTGGCTGTTGTACGAGCACAGCAACAAATAAAACAAACGAAACAAAAACACAGACAGACAGACAGTAGTTGTTTAAGCAATTCGTATACATCGCAAGCAGGCAATAGACGTGTTTGTTAAACAGATGACGAACACGAGCAACACACAAAGGCCACATTACACTCAAGAAAAATAAATAGGAAACTTAAGTTGCATCAGCAAAGGGTTAAGTTAAGCGCATTAAGACATTTTTTAGAACTTTTGTATGCTTTTGGCAGTTGGTATTTCTTGTGTTTTTGTGCTAATACTTGTAGTGCCGTAAAAACGAGGAGATTTAAGTTCTGAGCTGAAAAGAGCCTTCTTTGTAAATCATTAAATTGTGTCACATCCTGAAATTTTTTAAATAGTTCAGCGAAATAATGCAAATTTAGTTCCTATGTTCCTAAAACCAAAGTAATTTTGTTAGTTTCTTATAAAAATCAGGTACATTAGCAGTCCAAGAAGAAACAAATTTTGTCCACTAGGACTGAATTTGATCTTTTTCAAGTGAATCATGTATTAGAAGGATTTTGCTCCTTACATTTATTGTGGACCTGACTTATTCTTTATTTCAGTTTCATTGATCAAGTTGATTTTTCCGGCTAAGTAGATGATTAACCCGCTGAAGCTCGTCTCCCTATGATTGTGTAGTGGTGAACATCTTTGTTAAGTGGCACTGTAATTTTCCCCAGTAGGTGGTGTTTTCTCCTCATCATTCATCTGATGTAGATCATCATTACTAGAGATAAACTTTAATTAAATTTTTCCTCATGTACTCTGCTATGGCTAGAACCTGGGATGCTTGAGTTGTATGCGTGTGCTCTAGCCACCACCCAAAAGGGGTTTGTTTACTGTTACTGTATATTGAATTTGAACTTTGTTCATCAATTAGAGAAAAACGTCAATTCAGTATCGATATTCGCTTTGATTTTAGTGGTACTAATGTTGACCGTTTTAATACGCTACTCTCTTCTGTTCATTAGCAGTGTTTACTTATTTCACACACAATATGACTCTTGTTCACTTGACACGATTATTGAAAGCACCGTTCGAATTCGGCTAGATTGAGGAACAGAAAATGGCGCTTTGTTAGAATGTTTGTGGAATCGGGGTATTATATTGATTATGTGCTCAACTCGAGAGCGAGTGCTGATTATAGTATTCCTATTGTTGTACAACATACCTAGAGAGAGTAAAATCAGACTTTGTTCTTAACACGAAGTCCTTTTATGACGAAGTCCGTTCTAAACTGGGGAAAAAGGGTGTTCAAGCTATACGTATCACTTGTGAGTGGCATGTTGATTTTGCAGTGCAGTGGATTAGACGGTGATGATGTTACTCAAGGGCACATTATCACTCGGACGGCCTCCACTCATTAAAATTGGTGAAGGCAGCTTTCGCTATTTGACTCAGGTCAGGTACCTCGGTATAGTTATGAGAGAGTGTATGGGCTTCCACGTTAATTTAACACATGTTAGGAATAAATTGACAGCTATTGTTGCTAAGGCTAGGCGCATACTGAGAAGTGAACGAGGTCTCAGTAGGCGTATCATATATAAAAGGTTGCTCGTTGCTTATGCGGCGTATGGCTCAACTGTGTGGTACGAAACGGTCATGTTTGTTGTTGGAGAGCGCAAGATTCTCATGTGTTCGAACTGTATCTACCCGACGTTTTGCAGATTCTTGTTGGTGCAGCGCCGCTTGATTTGGAGGTAATACGTCGCAATATTGCCTGCAGTATTTAGAAGGGATTGCCACTTGGAACGCATGGCACTGCTTCTAATTTTGACATGAGTAGAGATAGGTAGAGATGTGTTCGAACTGTATCTACCCGACGTTTTGCAGATTCTTGTTGGTGCAGCGCCGCTTGATTTGAAGGTAATACGTCGCAATATTACCTGCAGTATTTAGAAGGGATTGCCACTTGGAACGCATGGCACTGCTTCTAATTTTGACATAGGTAGAGATAGGTATAAGGTCATTTTGCAGGGGTGCCTCGTATATAGGCGGCAGACAAGATGGATGAACAGTGACAATGGAAGGATAACACATGAGCTTATACCGAACGTGATGTTGGTATGGGAACACGTAGACTTCGGGGGTTGTTGGACAATCGAACTCTTGGCTACGAAGTCTGGCCAGTAGCTTATTTCTGGTACCACGAGTGTCCGGAACACCAGGGACGTTGAACCCTGCCCGACAAGGTCAAAGAACCCTTGCGGTGGTCGTGTTTTGAATCCAAATCACGTGGAGAGCTATGCTGGCTCGGTGTGGGTGCCGTGATCCATATATCGGTAGGAGTTTAGATAGTCTCCGACTCGTCATTAAGGTGGAGGTCATGTCCAAACAACATATTTTCGAATATTTACTCACATGTGGTGTATACCAGGTGTGAGGACATTTGTGGACGCATTGAATTATTATAATTATTGAGCATAAGCTGGAACAAATTAAGATATTGTGCATTAAATAAAATAATTTAGATCCTAATTGTTCAGGTCCTATGCGTCTTATAATAATAAGAGGACAACAAAACAAACAAAACCAAATTTTACTTCTTAGTTTTAAACGATGGCAGTTGGTGCTTGCATCCGCTGTAAAACCCATTGCCTGTCACAATAATGCCCTTTGCTACGAACATATTTTTATGAGTGTATAATCGTCAAAAACAACAGTGTAAGTTGAGTGAAGTCTCATGGTATTTAAAACACTTTTTGCCTTTTTGATATTAAAATTTTATTTTGCAAATAATTTTTCTTAACACGTTCAGTTTTATTGTTTTTTTTTTTTTTTTTTCTCTTAGAAATACTTTTTTCCATTGATTTCTTTAAACAAAAGAAAACAAATCATTTTTGATTTGAACATTATTTTCTTTAACAAATCTGTTTTTGCTTGTCTCTCCCCGTGATTTAGAAAAAATATTGGATTTCGTTTTTAACAATTTGTAACATTCAATAGAAATATTAAAAATAAAATAAAATAAATTATCAAAGATTTTTCATGTAATATTTTTTCTACATGATTTTTTGTAGCAATTTTTTTCTTCTAAATTGTGGCCGTAATATGGTGTGAAGTGTCGAGATGTGGGTTTTTTTTTAAATAAATTTTAACTCACGTTTCGTGTTGACGTCTTTATTGACTTCAAATGGCCAATATAGCCAATTTTTTGCGCTTATTTTTTTCTTACAAATATTGTCTTAATTAATAACTGTTATTTAGTGTTAATGTATAAATATTTTTTTTTTTTACTTAAAAACCAAACTTGGTAATACAGCAATACGTACACAATCTGTGTTGGCCTTTGATGTTAAAACTTAAACAACATTTTGCTAAAATTACTTCGACATGTTTCTTAAAGTAAATTTTTAAAGTGGGTTGAAAAATAGCTTATATTTTACAGTGTTTAAGAAATAATTCAAAATTTAAAAAAAAATTTTAATATAATTTAAAAAATTGAAAAAAAGACTCAAAATATGATTAAATATTGCATTCAATATGGACAAATTGTCTATTGGCATATTGCAACAATGAACGAATATTTCACTCCTATTTCCATTAACACAAAACTCTAATGAAAAACCCAAAGATATAGTCATGTCATAGCATGTATAACTACGAGGGAGGATTGACATTGAAGCTACCTAGCGCTAGATATAAGCACAAACACAAAAACTTTTTCTTTCTTAGAAATTACGATCTGTCAAACGTCAGCTGTTAAAATTTTAGCCAAATTCATCGATTAGTTTATTTGTTGCAGTCGTTTGAAGTAAGCAACTTTTGTGTTTCTTGGAAAATGGAAAAAAGTGAATTTCGTGTAGTGATTAAACACTATTATTTGAAAGGCAAAACGGCGAAAGAGACAAAAGAAAAGCTTGACAAATATTACGGCGAATCTGGTCCGTCAGATTATATGGTAAAATATTGAATTGCTGAACTTAAACGGGGGCGAACAAGCACTGCAACAACACCAACAGGAAGGCTAAAAGAGGTGGTAACAGAAGAAAATATCAAGAAAATCCTCGATATCGTTATGAATGATCGCCGGGTCAAAATCCGTGAGATTATTGAAATGGTAAACATATCAAATGAACGTGTGTTCAACATTTTGCATGAACATTTGCATATGAAGAAGCTATCGGCAAAATGATTGCCGCGAACAAAAACGAGTTCGACAGATCACTTCACAGGGGTGTTTGGACACGATAAAGCATAATCCTGCTGATTTTTGGATAAATAACTGTTGATGAAACGTGGATCCACCACTACATACCTGAAACCAAAAATCAATCGAAGCAATGAGTGGAAGCTGGTGGAAGTGCTCCGAAGAAGGCGAAGACAGCGAAATCGGCTGCCAAGGTTATGGCCACTGTATTTTGGGATGCACACGGAATATTGCTCATCGATTATCTTGAAAAGGGATCCACAATCACAGGAGAGTATTACGTGCATTATTGGATCAATTGGTTGATGAAACCAAGGAAAAACGGTCACATTTAAACAAGAAAAAAGTGCTCTTTTTTCAAGACAACGCAGGTTCACACAGCATTAGATACGATGCTAAAACTACGAGAAATCCACTTCGAATAAGTTGATCATCCACCTTATAGTCCAGATTTAGCCCCTATTGTCTTTTTACTGTTTCCAAACTTGAAAAAATGGCTCGCAGGAAAAAGATTCATCTCAAACGAAGAAGTGATTACCGAAACTAATGCGTATTTTGAAGAGTTCCCTAAATCGTATTATTCAGATGGTATAAAAAAGTTGGAAAATCGTCTTACACTTATATTGAGCTAAAAGTAGACTATGTTGAGAAATGAATGGTTTTTGAAAAAAAAATGTTTTTTTTTCCTACTTAGGTAGCTTCAATATCAATCCGCCCTCGATTTGTTGCAGTTTCATTAATCGAGTTGATTTGCAAGCTGCGAGTAATGATGATTTAGTCTCGCCTCCATATGATTAGGTGCAGTGGTGAATATCTTTACTAGGTGATAGTGGTGATTCTTACTTAGCATTTTCTCCTAATCATTCATCAGATGTTTGTTGTCATCGCCAGAGGTGAGCTAGAAGGTTAGGGCGGTTTCGTTTAAATGGATTTGTCTGGAGGGAGGTTGAAGTCTCTTTATTAGCACTAGAAAATGCAATTCAATTTTTTTTCTTCATGTCCTCCTGCTAGGGACTCGAAACTTGGTCGTTTGTGTTTTGTATGCATACGCTCTAGCCAATACGCCACGCCACCATTATAAGTAATTAATTAATTTTGCAGGAACTGAACACTTGCCACAAGAACTGAAAGAAGGCATCATTGTGAAGATCACGAAGGAGGGCACCTATTGGAGAGACTTTACCAAGTATGGGTAACAACATAATAGAGCAAACCGTCTCACAAGCGCACTGGATCCTGCATTTCGCCAACAGCCTTAGAAAGAAAGAAATAACTGTACTAAGTATGGGTAACAACATAATAGAGCAAACCGTCTCACAAGCGCACTGGACCCTGCATTTCGCCAACAGCCTTAGAAAGATAGTAGAGCAGACTGCCTTCGATACCCTTGACCATAAAACTATATGGAAGGCCCTAGTATGCAAAGGGACTATACAGCGGAGCCACATATAAAATTCTACACGAAAATCAACTGAGTAACTAAACAAATATAGCACTTGGAGTGTGGCAGGGATGTTTAATGTCACGGCTGCTTTTCAATATTGTCCTTAATATTGTGATGAAGAATAGCACCAACACAATAAATTAAATAGCATGGGGCTTGCAAAGACAACTTGGTAACTTAGAATATGCCGACGACATATCAGGTCACTCAATCAAGTCCATAGGATGACACACAGATAGCTTTACTAGAATTTTGTCCATATGATTTATATTTAATACTACCCTTCAAACGATACGTGTACATATAAGTTTGACAGCAATCTGACTATTGATTCGTGAGTTATAGCATTTTGTGTGAAGCAACATTTTTTATTGATATGGCAAAAAGTGTATTAAGACTTTTGTGAAAGCATAGCTTTTTGATGAAAAAAAAAAAATACAGTGGAAACCAAACATGGCTTGATAAACATTATCCCAACTCTGCATCATCGAGACAAATGATGGAGACTGGTAGCACAAATGATGCAGAACGTTATGTCTGCTGAGCCACAAACACATGTCAGAGAAATTCAAACTATTAAAGGCATCGGCGGTAGAAACTAGTCTGAGGATCAACTGGGCGAAGAACAAAATGATTTTCATTTACGGTTCGCCAATTGAAGACCTTCAAAGTTTCTGTTATTTGGGAAGAATTATCAACATAAAATGAGGATTCAATGCTGACTTTGCTAAAGCGCTCATATGGTCTCCTTAACCGTGCATGCAACGCCACACATATATCAAAGCAGGCTAAAATATCAATCTTCAACACATAACATAATGCCAACTATAATGTACGGATACGAAAAGTGTAGATTTCACGACTTCATCATGTCGGTCACAGATGCGAATGTTTCTAGACTGTGCTTACAGTCATCAGAGACAGCGAAACACATTTTGTGTGAATGTGAGGTTCTTGATAGGTTCAGGTGGAAATGCTTAGGTGAAAATATTATCGCACTAGGTGACACATACACCGTTATGGTTTCAGATCTGCTGAAGAAAGGGGCACAACCGATTAAATGGATCGTAGTATCCTGCAGTAGTGCCTGGTCGGTATGATGATAATGATAATACCCCAGGCCGATGAGGAGATTGACAACCTGGTCGATATGCCACTTTCCACTTGCTGACTACTGATTTTACGATACAAGTAGCACACAGCAACGGTGGGAAAATGAGTCCACTTGCTGTATCTGGAGACATATCTGGCCCCTATATAATCGTGCTCGGTCGAAGTCTGTTAAGGAGATGGTGGCGGCTACTATTAGTGGGCACTGGGTGCATGTAAAGAGACTCGGTCTGCCTTTTAGTGACTACTGTAGAAGTTCTTAGCAATAGGAGGAGGCAGTGAAGCATTTTGTACGTCAGTGTACAAATTTTTCGGATGTTAGAGCTTCTGCATATTATACAGGACACCTGGCTGACATAACAAAGATATCAACAGGGTAACTTCCTTTGTGTATGCGTGTGATTGGTTCGGTTTCTGGCTTAAGTAGGATCAGAAAAATGAATTTTGTAGTCCATTAACATGACGATTCGACAGATAAAGCTTCATTTGATTCAAAAATCAATCAGTATATATGTATGTAATTATAAGACAAATATTTTTATGTGCTTAATGTGTACACAAACACGTGCCACCGATTGGGGCACTCATTCAAGTGCTTACAAATTTTAAATAAATTTTTTTGTGTTAAACAAACAACCCATAACAACACCCACATTTAAAAATTTAACCCACTACGCAGGCTACTTTATAATTATTTTCTTTTTCTTCTTTCATTTTTGTGGCTTCAATACAAGAGCCTTTAAAAGGATTTTCGTTCTTTTTTTGTTTCTTTTTTATGTTTTTACTGAATTTTCCTTTTCTGTTACTACAAACAGTGTAAATATGGACTTTATGGCTGGACTGTAGGTACGAGTATCAATCAATCTTTTTCTCTTTTCCTTTTGCTTTACCCCTTTTATGTTGCAGATAAAGTTTCAAACTTAAAAATTTTATTGGAAATTTTTGTAATGGTTTTTGAGATCGAATACACGATGAATTATTTTTGTTTTATCTTCACCTGCCTGACTGCCAGTGCCAATAACGCGATGACAATGTGGAGATGATGATGGTGGTTGGTTACTTAGTTCGTTGGTTGGTTGGTTGGTAGACACCACTTGATAAGGTTTTGGAGTACGGCAGTTGGTTGATACATTTTATTGCTACAAACTTATCTACAGCCACTATTACTCGTCTAAAATACACATACTCGTATACGACGAGTACACAACACACATGCGGCGCTTAGTTATCTGGGGTAATAATTTTATTAAAAAAAAAATTAAGAAAAAAAAATAATGGATTGTGGTCAAGAGAATTTTTTTTTTATTGATTATGTGTAAGAAAATATGAGTGTTTTAGAAAAGCTAACCAAAGTATAGGGTGCTCAAATAAGAGTGGATGAAAAAGATGTTCAAAGAAATTGTGTACAACATCGAAAATGTATTCTAAATTTGCTTTGTCCTACATTTTGGTCATAATATATATTACTCACATGGCTTCGAAAACATCAACGAATAATTTGAAGTCGAATAAACGCTCACCTAATTGTTATTTTACATCTTTGATCGTATTGTGTGATTAAAGTACAAATCAGAGGTCTACATTATAAGTTCAAAACACAGCTATCTGTACTCGTACAATATACTCAGTTGTTAGATCGGTATTTTAGAGTTAAACAGAGAAATGACTACTCCGATATGAGAACAATTTGTGCAGGTGTACCAGAAGGCTACACTGGACGATTAAATATCTCACTAAGCAAAAGTGTAATAGGAACCAAGCCATTGCTGATAAAAACGGTACACTAATAACGAACAATGATGCACAAACACAGAGATGGAGAGAACATTTCAATGAAATTAGTAACGTCACGAACACTACTGAGGACAGCGAGACAGTTGAGAACATAGATGAGGAAAACAGTTTAAGAATATCAAGCAATTCTCCCAATCTGAATGAGATAAAAGAGGCGATTGGTAAATTGAAAAATAATAAGAAGACAGGCGAAGATGGACTACCAGCGGAAATTCTACGGGTTGACATCCAAACCACAGCTGAACTTCTACTGCCTCACATCACATCAGTAAGGGCATCATTGTAAAGTTACCAAAAAGTGGCGACTTAAAAGACTGTAATACTTAGAGAAGAATTACTCTACTTAACACCATATATAAGATACTTGTAGTCATAATACAGGGGAGGCTTCAGACAACACACTGCGAGATGAACAAGCTTGCTTCAGACCGAATAGAAGCTGCGTAGATCAGGCCAACACTTTACGAATAATCATTGAATAGTCCATAGAATAACGTACCTCCCTGTATCTACTGTTTGCCGATTTCAAGAAAGCGTTTGATACCATCAGGCGAACGGTTATATGGAAAGCACTGAGAGCCAAAATAGTGCCCCAGAAGATATTCGAATAATTAGAACGATATATGCAGAACTTTCAGCCAACCATTCTACACCAATGCTGGAGTTAAACAAGGATGCCCACTATCACCTCAGCTATTCACCATCGTGCTGGATGACATAATGAGCAAAGTCTGTTCGAAATGAAGAGGGATCACATGGAGTCTCTCACGCCAACTCGAAGACTTGGACTATGCGAATGAGATTACTATCTCGATGGACTATCTCGCATAAGATTTCCAATATGCAGTCGAAACTGGAGGACCTGAAAAGATTGGCTCGTAGTGTTGGGCTTGAGATAAACATCAAGAAAACCAAGGCCATGAGAATAAACAATACGAGCAAGAAAAACATCACGCTACAGGGTAAGCCAATCGAGTATGTAGTTAGCTTCGGCTGTCTAGGAAGTACAATGACTACAAACGGTGGCGCAGAAACAGACGTAGATAACAGGCTCAATAAAGCAAGAGCAGCAACTGCAGTCAGCATGGAGAAGCTCACATATATCCAGACGAACTAAGCTCAGAATATTGAATTCATGTGATAAATCGGTACTGCTGTATGGCAGTGAGAGCTGGCTTGTATCGAATAACATCACATAGAAACTCCAGGTATTCATTAAAAAGTGCCTCAGAATCATATGCAGAATATTCTGGCCTAACACCATAAATAACACAGAGCTGTGGAGCATGACTAATGAGGAACTCAGACTGAAACAGATAAGGCAAATAATGTGGGGATGGATCGGTCGCACCATCCGAAAAAGTCCAGAAAGTATCACTAGAATGTCACTCGAGTGGAATCCTTAAAGCTCGACAAATCGTGGTCAACCAAAAAACACCTGGAGACGCACAATTATCCAAGAACTGAGGCAAAACAATCTGACATGGGAAAAGGCAAAGTCAACAGCTGTAAACTGTGTTAGATGGAGATGCTTTTTGGAGGCCATTTGCTTCCAAGAGGAGTAACGGGGAAAAAAACCAGAAGGCAGTATATTCGGTCCACTCTTGTATTTGTTGTATACAGCAGATATACCAACCTTGGATAACAACAACAAAATGGCACGTTTGCTGTCGATATTTGTATTCTATCAGTTGGCGATAACGAAATAGAGTCATGTACAAGGCTGAACAAAAAAAATGGAAAATTAAATTAAATGAAAGTAAGTCAGTCCATGTTGGCTTCACCTATAAATCTATACAATATAGGCCCATTAGAGTATCAGACTCTACATTTTCATATGCCAACCACGCTAAATACCTTGGTATTATACTAGATACGAAGCTCAAATGGAGAGAACACATCAAAACGAAAGTAAAAGAACTGAACCTAAAATATAATAGACTAAAATGGATAGTTGGCAGAAGATCTCCAGTTTCAATTGAAAATAAACTTCTTATTTATAATCAAATTCTGAAACTGGTATGGGCTTATGGGGTACACATATGGTATTGTGCTGCGAGGAACGAAGTTGAGAATATTCAACGCTGTCAAAATAAAATACTAAGGAACATTGTGAATGCGCCGTAATATATCAGGAATAATGATTTACACAAAGGTCACAGAAGTTATACAACTACAAAAAAAAACTACCAAATATTTTCTCAAATTTCTTTTTTTATTTGAAAGTACAATCCTTCCGCTTAATAATGGCAAATAATGTCATTCGAATGGCTGCCTCGGCGGGCCATGCAGAAGCCTACACGACCGGTCAAATTTTTAAGCACATTATCGATTGTGTGCAGCTGTTTTTAACCAATGGCTTCACGAATATTATCCTTTAAAGCGTCAGTTGTCTCTGCATTGTTGGCGTAACACTTATCTTTGACTGCACCCCACAAATAATAGTCCAACGGTGTCAAATCGCAGCTCCGAGGTGGCCAAACGACATCAGATCTGTGGCTGATAATGCGATCTTCAAAAACAGGGCGCAAAACATCGAGTGTAGCTTCGGCTGTGTGGCACGTTGCGCCGTCCTGTTGAAACCAAATGTTGCTAATATCCTCCTCTTCAATTTTTGTGAATAAAAATTCGTTCAACATGGCCCGATAACGATCGCCATTGACTGTTACGGTCACTCCATGCTCTTTTTCGAAGAAAAATGTCCCAATTATGCCTCTGGACCAAAATCCGCACTAAAAAGTGACTCGTCTTGGGTTCGACTTTTTAACGTATGCGTGCGGGTTTTCTGTGCCCCAAATTTTGCTTGTTTACATACCCGCCAAGATCAAAATGAGCTTCATCTGAAAAGATGATTTTTGATTCTGCAACATTACCATGATTTTCAAGGTAATGTCGCAATATTTCCCAGCGTTGTTCAAGCGTATACACAACCATATTCATTCAGCCGAAGGATAAGACTAATTATCTGTCAAATCAGACATGAGCTAAGTGTTACCATTCACGAAATAAGCAATAGTTGAAAAAAAACGTTAGATGGCGGACCCGATTTGCATCAGAACACAAAGACAGACTACAGAATCATTTAAGCTCGGAGGCTACCATATTGTGCAACGATCGGATCTACACAAGAAGACTGAAAAGAACCAAACTACGTCTACTAATACTAGACGTAATGAAATGATCTTAAAGTACATTTCAAAAAATTGAAAAAAAACTATCATGCGTTTAAAAATGTAATTTAATTGCATGAAAAATTGCATGTTACACAACACTCGTTAAAAGTAAATTTTCTGTCGGCTATTTTTGATTTATTTTACTATTAATAAAGGGTGTCCACAATTGAGGTACTTTAATTTTAATTTTAATAAAAAAAGACTTTTTTTCAGATGTTAAAAATATTTGTATTAGACAAATTATATCGGTCAAGTAACCTCTTTATTGGCTCGGCAGGCTCTTAATATTTCACCAAAATAATCAATCACATTTTTCAATAATGTTGGATTTAAGCTCTTGAGCTCTTGTGGGATTATTTCAAAAAAACCCACAAAAAATAGTCTAAAGGAGTCAAATCGCATGATCTTGGTGGCCAATTTACTCCTCATCTACGAGAAATAATGCGATTTTCGAACTTTTCTTTCAAAAGATCCATGTTTAGAGCTATTTGGCGCGCACAACCACCTTGCGCAATTAGTTAATGAACCTGCTCACATATCGTGTGTAGATGGGCACCAAAATAACACCCTTGACCTTTTCCTCAGTGCACACCCTGAAAAGTATGTAGTTGAGGTTCTTGCACCTCTCGGAAATTCGTATCACTGTACCATTTCTGCCTCTTTCCCATTCTCCAACCTTCACATACAGCTACAAAGCGCTTGGTTTTCAATTACGGGAAAGCTCGTTGGGCTGAGCTTAACGATTTCTATGGGCATTTCAATTGGAAACTTTGTTTTCTTGATTCAAACATGAATACCATGGCCGAAATGGTTGTCAATATAATAAAGCTAGGGATGGATAACTACATCCCATCCATCTTGGTTTAACAAGATGTGCAAACTTGTAGTTAGATCCAGAGAGAAAGCATTCAGAAATTGGCGTAATAAAAAATGCGATTGATCCGCTACGCAAACGTGCGAGATCTTTCTGTGCTGCAGTAATTCAGCGCGAAAAGACTCTATACGAACAGCGCCTACGTGCTAAAGTTCTTACTTTTCCGCGGGGAAGTAAGAGCTTTTAGTCATTCATTAAAAGGCTTAAGAACAGCGCTAGCTCGGTCCCAGTCCTTATAAAGGATGACCAAACATTCACTAACCTTCTGGCTGAAATGTTTGCAGGTCATTCGAACTTGCCGGAGAGCGTTCAACCACTGCCCGAACTTGAAAGAGTATCAGAGACTATTCCTAGTATATTCTTTCGAGCCCGTGCGGTAAAAAAGGTTCTTGCAAATCTCGACGTTAATAAGTCTTCTGGGTCGGATGACATTACAGCGCTGGTCCTAAAGCAGTGTTCTTCGACGCTTGCGCGTCCATTGGCTAATCTTTTAAGTGCGTCTTATTGTGCGGGGGTTTTTCCATGTTGCTGGAAGATTGCTAATGTAACGCCAATCCCTAAAAATGGTGAGGCTAGTAGCCCTGAGAAATACCGCCCAATAGCAGTTTGTTTGGCACTTTTCAAAGTTATGGAGAGTATGATCAATCATCACCTTGTAAAGTATTTAGAGTCCAACAATTTGCTGAGCGATCGTCAGTATGGTTTCCGTAAGGGTCGTTACTGGTGAACTGCTGGCGCAACTCTTTGAAAGGTGAAATATGTCCATTCATGGATTTGGTGAGAGTAAGGTTGTGGCTCTGGATATTTCCAAGGCGTTTTACAGAGTCTGTCACGAGGCTCTCAAACAAACTTATTGCTTTTGGTATCGGTAGTCAGTTCTCTCGATTCATATCGAGCTTTCTCAGAAATCGCACTATAATAGTGGTTATAGATGGGATCTCATCCGATGAGTTCAGGCAAAATTCAGGAGTACTATTTCTAATATTTCTTAACGACTTTCTTTTTCTCATTTCTAATCCTATCTACTCTTTTGCAGATGACAGCAACATTTGTCATTCCTATTCTTTTGATCGTAGGCCGAGCCTTTTGGAGATTGAGGCGAAAAGGCAGAATATGAACTACACGTTTACAAGCGACCTGGCGAAAATCTCTGAGTGGGGACGCGCAAACAGGGTAGACTTTAACGTGCGCAAGACCCAATGTTGTTTTCTGAAACACAGACGTGGTGTGTTGTCATCTGTATCTATGGGTAATGTAGATATTCAGGAATCAGATGTTCTTAATGTACTGGGGATGAGAATTCACTGTGACGTTCGTTGGAACGAGCACATACTTCGAGTGTCGAAAGAAGCATTCAAGTACCTCAGCTTTTTAAGACGGTGTAGGAATTAATTTACTCCATCGGATCTCCTTAATATTTACAAGACCTATATCCGACCCAAATTGGAATACAACTCTCATGTATGGGCCGGTGCTTCAAAGTCTATTTCGGAGCTTCTCGACCGCGTACAGGAGAGGACGAAGATTCTTATTAACGACCGTAGGGTAGCCAACTCTATCGATTCATTAGTGAATCGTAGCAATGTGGCGTGTGTTTCATTGTTCTATCGGTACTATAACGGAATGTGTTCTAAAGAAATAAAGGAACTAATTCCTAGTAATCATATATTCTTAGGTAGTACCCGTACTTCTCGTAGAGCGCATCCCTTGTAGTTGATTGTCCAGTGAATCTCACAACGCATTATAGGGAGAATTCGTTCTTTGGGGCGCACTGTTCGTTTGTGGAACAATCTTCCTGCAAATGTCTTCCCTGCCACTTACGAGATGAGCAAATCCAAATCGAATGTCGATAAACACTACTCACTGTATCCTCCTTCCCACAACCTATTTTCCTAGTACCAGCACAATGCACTGCATGAGTAGGAGTTAACCCCTGAGGGCTGGTCTCAAAAAAAAAAAAAAAATGTTGAAAATTTAGAGTTCCTATGGGCTGTGTTACTAGAAATAAATCTCTGGTCAGACCTAAAAGGTCTTTTTCTTCATTTTCGGATATCTGACCTCCCAGGAGCAGGTAAACTCAATTTTCCTCTATGTGGCCTTAACTTTAAGTTTAAAAAATCACAGCGGTTCTATGCCAGCCATGCTGGTGATAGCTATAAACAAGTCTTTTTTCGGCCAGCATGGTGTTCATCCGAAAAGATTATTTTTTCTTTCTTTGACAGAAAAGCAGCATAGTCTTATATCATTGGCCACATGTAGAGAGGCTTCAACTAGAAAAAATTTAAATTAAAATTTTTATGAGATACCTTGAAAACAATTTTCAAGCAAGAGCACGCTATTATGAGCTCGCTTTTGGTTTTAAATAATTTTTAATCTTTACTCTCTCTTTCCGGCTTTGCACTGTACGGACCAACTTCAGGGCGCTGGCCTGATATGAAAAGAAATTTCTTCGGAAAAACAAATATATATTAGGGGCGTATACTGCTTTTTAAACCTCATACACCTCCTTTTTCTGTTGGTACTATATTTTGAAGCGAAAATATTATTAAAAATAATACAAAATGAAAAAAATACCTAAATTTTGGTATGGATTTTATGTATGGATTTTCCCCCTGCTTTTGGCAACACTGATATGTATTGGCTTAAGGCTGGAATTGTATACTAAACGGAAAAAAAATACGGTCGTTCTCGATAAGTATGCTGTGAGTAAGTCATGTTACAATTTCTAAATGTTTTTGTTTTTGTTTTTTTGTTTGTTTTTATTTAACCTTTTTCCCGTTCGCACACACAAACACACACTTACTAAACAGATCCTTATTTGATCTAAAGAAATCTTAAGTGCTTTGGCTCCTCATTTCCTTCACTCTTTTTTCGTTTTCCGTCTTAACAAGTGTGATTTTGTGTCTTAGATTTTGTATTTCTATTCTTTCTTCTTTTGTTTTGCTTCATTTTTTTTTATTAATTTGTTTATTTGTTTGTCTTATTCAGCCAAGATACTGATAGTAGACAGAGGCTATCATTGTTAAGGTTGGTCGAGGTAGTGTCTTCAGAGTCGGCTCTTCTTTCAAAAGTGATAAGATTGATTTCTTTTAAACAGATACTGGCAATCTTTAGTATTGAAAATTTTTAATATTTTTTTTTTTGTATTTGAAATAATTGTTTGTTTTCTATTAAAGCAAATTAATTCCTTTTTATTATATTTTCATTTTGATAATATGTTCTTTGAAATACTTACTCACAATCAAGCTGAGAGATGAACTAACCTGTAAACAAATAAAATTCAAAAATTAATTTTAATTTGGGTTGTTAAAAACACATTTTAGCTTTATAAGACATTTTAAATTTTATTGTATGTTATCTTTCAGAAATTTAATAAATAGTGACTAAAATGATTATAAAATCAAAGTTCAGGTTATAGAAATACGAATATGTATGAGGTGCTTCAATACCAAAAAAAAAAAAGAGAACTGTTGTCAAGTTAACATTTAGATATGGTAACATCTGTACTCAGATTAATTAGGTTCTGGGTAAAAGAATACCAGCTGACGTGTAAAATATGGTAACATTACTTTTGATATGGCTTTTTAGGCCTATAAATCAATTATTGTGTCAAAATCTGTGCAGATAGTTTAGGAGGAATTTTTATTATCAAATTTCTTTAGATGTTTTAAAAAGTTTCTTCTCGGCATGCTTGATGTTGAGCATGGTTCAGAAATTGTTGAAAGTTAGAAATTGGAAAAGTCCTTAACACACTAAGTGCTGCTAAATGCCAAACTTTCCTCAGTATTTTCTTTGGTTTGGGTAGCATAGAAGAGCTCGTACCACCTGGACGTAACACAAACCATTGAAATTGTATAAGTTGGTTCAAAGATTAAAAAATTACTTTGAAGGTGACGAGATAGATATGAAAGAATATTTTTCTAGTGAAATAGAAACAGATCGGATTAAATACCATAAAATGTTTTATGGCACGTTCACATGGGCCTTTGAATTTTTTGTTCACTGTTTGAATTACGTATACGAATTACCCTGTTCACATAAGTCTTTTGTTATTCGTTTTGATGATTCTTTTTTATCAATTGTTTTTTTGTTCACCGTTAAATTGTATTTCTGAAAAAATGGTTTGGATACTAACTAAACGCAGTTAGAGAGTGGTAGCCTCATTGAGTTATGACACATTTGAGCACACATAGCGGTCCATTGTGATACTACACATGAAGCAAAGGACCTTAGCTATCCGCCAAGTCCTGATTAACCGGTCTTGACGATCATCCAGAGGTCTCACATAGAAACACATTCCCGCAAATCACGTCGGAAACTACACTGACAGTCTAATGAATCTGGCTATTAGCCTGATCTTGATGGTCAATAGTTCCGATACGCTATCGAGAAAGAACAAGCCAAGTGTGTTTTATCTACGTCTAGCTAAAAATGTACACTGGCAAATGACATGGTTCACAATCTCCTCTTCCTCAGGCGATCTTCAACCTCGACAGAAATCATTCGGCGGTAAGCGCAGCTTTTGCATGTACCTACCAAAAACACAATGCCCCGTGAAGACAGACACAGGAGAGGAGATGCTCTCACGATCCGATTTAAATAACTGATTGGTGCGTCTACTATTCAATAGAGGCCAGGTGAGTTTAGCAATGAAGCAAGATTTCTCTTCGGCACCCAATAGACTGCTTAACGGCGAACAGCGGTACATCAGCCCTCATGGGTAGGTTACTGTCAGGAAGGATTCTGTCTGCCTTAGCAAGCATATCAGCTGCACAATTACCTGGAATTTCCTTGTGACCAGGGACCTAAATGAGATGAATACCAAACTGTCGTAAGAGTATTAGAGCTGGTAGCAGTTTGAATATCAGAGAGGATGCATACATATATCAGCCGAGTGAGCACCTCCCCTGCGATTCAGTTCCGCAGAATGATAGATAGCCATCACTTGCAATGGTCCTAACGTCGGAATGACACACTGAGGTTGAAACTTTCGGAAAAAATTCCACTGCCAAACCTGTTTCCACATTTAAAGCCGTCAATGTAGACCTCCACCACATTGTCGGGGATGACCAAGCCGGATGCCCAGTCATATCTGCTAGGAATCACGGAACCTCCATCCAGCACCGATCCGGATGGGACATAGTCCATATCATCCAGAACTAGGGGTTCCTCAAGGCGTGCCAAAGGAACACCGCTACAAGTTGAGCTTCTTGTCTGGCAAGTATTCAGGAAGGAAGTCAACTAAGCATGACAAAAATGGTCTTTGTAGGAATGGTATGCAAAGCCCCTGTGATCTCCAGATTGCAGCTGACCAGGAGCCTAACGTTGCAATGTCTACCGAGGACAGTGCACCATAAGACCGCTCCGTATAGAAGATTAGGTTCAATAACCGTCAAGTAGATCCAGCGATTGACGCTAAGTCTAACATCTCATCTAGCACTCACTGCTGCAGCAGTAGGTGGCAAAAGCCTCCTTACGAGCTCTCTAAGCCAAGTTAGCCTTTCAACTCAGCTTAAGGTCGAGAATTAAGCCTAGTTATTTGACCGTTGGACTCAAACTAAGCTAAGTTAACTTGGACAAAAACGGTTGTGAAATCGAATAAGCACGTTTAGCGAGAAAAAACAAAATCAGAGGTCACATTGATTTTGTAGGACTTTGGACTTTAAATTCTGAATAAGATAATGAAATACGAAAAAACGTTGTCGTGTGAACATGGCATTAGATTTGAAATCTTATTATTTGGCGCCGAAGGTCTTTTTCTTTATATATAGTAATTGAAACAAATTACTAAAAATCTAATCTTTTTTTTGTTTTATGTTTTAAATTCATTCGATAAATAAAAACATTTGAAACATTTATTAATTAATAGAAAATTAATTACATAAAATTAAAAATTATCTCTGGAAGCGATAAAAAAAGAAAAAGAATTGAAACGAAAAGAACAAGAAAATTAATTACAACCATTACATGGCATAAAGATTGACAAAAACAAAAAAAAGAATTCTTTTAATATCATATTGTGGGCTTTTTTAACAATTTCAATCGATAAATAAATCGTATGTAAACCCTTTTGTTGTTTTTTTTTTTTCTGCTGCTACACGTCAGTCAGTCGAACTATAGCAATATTGCCTTGTAAGTGCTGCGATTAATATTCGGGTTTATCAGTTTGCACCACTTGTGTATCTTTTAAATATAAGTTTAAAATCATTTTTGTTTTTCGTTTCTACTCTTTTACGTTACAAATCAATACTTCTTCTTTAATGATTCGAATTGTATTCTTTTGTTTCAATTATACTTTAGCAGCAGCAACAGCAGCAGCTGTTGACTTGAACAACTGCAATTAAAAGAGAATAGATTTCTACTTCAATTGATATTTTTCTTCTTCTTTTTCTTTTTACTATTCTAAAAGATAAGCATTCATTTGCTCATACACTTCTGTAGATACACCCGTGTCGATACAAACAACACAACACAACACCCACCTTCTTCTTAGTTAATAACAAACAATTCAATATGAACGAGTAACAGAATACGGACGACGATGTGTATGAATATAATCTCTCACTCACCTACCGCTTGACATGGATAAATTACATGCAACATTATTTGTACGAGTATGTCTCGCTTAAAGATAGTCTTTGTGTCTGTCTGTCTGTCTGTTCTGTCTACATTGGTGTTTGTCTTGTGTGTCTTTGTAACCAATAGATAAGAATTAAAAATTTTTTTTGTTTTTTTTTTTCTTAATATTAATAAGATTGCTTTCATTTTTTGTTTTTTTTTTTTTGCCTTATTTTACTTAATGTTTCTCTTATTGGAATGATGGCTCTGATATGACATGAATGCATTAAAACCATATCGCATAGAAAACATATTTCTTAAAAAAATAGGCAAAAAAGGTAATTAAGAGATAATTTATCGATTCTTTCTGTTGTAATTTCTAATCAGTTTTAAGAAAAGCAAATAATTATTCCACAAATAAATTTAAAATACATTATGAATAATGACTGATAAAATTTTTTAACACATAAAATTGATGATGATGACAAACATCAGTAGAATGATCAGGATAATAATTACAATACTAAAGTAAAGAACACCAACAATTAGCAAGGATCTTCACCACTACGCAAAATTATATGGAGGAAGCTACAGTGGATTAATCATTTACTTGGCTTGAAAGATCAAATTGGTTAAAGAAACTGAAACAAAGCAATGGATGCTTTGTCGAAAGTTAATATGCTCTGTAGAAGAAAAAATATTGTTATTGAGAAAGAAAAGAAAATATTTTTATATCCTATACAGCTGAGCTGAGAAGTACCGGCCCTAACACATAGATGTCGCTAGTCTTATTGCACTGACCTCTTTTTCAGTTACTGCTAACCTTCAAATAACAGCTGTTAAAATTCTATGATATTCTATTGATTAATTTGTGAGTTATTGTTCTACATTTGTAATTTTCAGAACAATGGATATTCTACACTGCTTCTGATAATGCAAAATACAGTGGACGTCTAAATGAAGCAGTAACACCAGAAAACATCAAAAAAATCCACAAAATCGTTTCATATGATCGAAAAGTGAATTTGCGTGAGTTTGCTGGCATCGTAAAGGTATCAAAATAACTTGTTGGCTTTATACTGCATGAGCATTTGATTATGAGAAAGAAAGTGGGTGCCGCGCTTTCTCAACAAACAAAACAATGTTAAAACAATATGAATTGAACTTCGAATTGCTACCACATCAAACCTATTCCTCTGATTTGGCTCTCAGCGACTACTGGCTGTTCGCAGACCTCAATAAAATACGGGCCGTTAAGAAACTTCGCACGAATGAAGACGTTATCGCTGAAACTGAGGCCTATTTTAAAGCAAAAGAAAAATCTTTCTACAGAAGTGGTATTGAAGTGTTAGAGAGACGTTGGAATGATTGCCATCTTGAGATCACGTTGATGTAGAAGCTAATTTTGAACAAAAAAAGTGTTTTCTGCGATTACTGGCTGTTCGCAGACCTCAATAAAATACTGGCCGTTAAGAAATTTCGCACGAATGAAGACGTTATCGCTGAAACTGAGGCCTATTTTAAAGCAAAAGAAAAATCTTTCTACGGAAGTGATATTGAAATGTTAGAGAGACGTTGGAATGATTGCCATGCTCTTGAGATCACGTTGATGTAGAAGCTAATTTTGAACAAAAAAAGTGTTTTCTGAGTTAGGCCCGGAACTTTTCAGACCATGTGTTAACGCCGACTTAATCAAAATAATTTTTAAAATAAATGAATTCAGACTCCACTTCTGTGAGTCTATGTAAACCAGTGTCAGGCAAATTTACACCAGTTCGTTTTACAATTGTGTGAGTAATTCGTTTCTGTCTATTTCCCAGATCACACTGCAAGAGAAAATTGAATTTTTTCTTAAAATTAAAAAAAAATAATAATAATAATAAAACAAAAACATTTTAGGAAAACATCGAATTGAGAAGAAATTTAAAATAAATAAAATATGTTGGATACTAAATACGAGGCCAGTTTGAAATGTTCTTAGGCCAACAATGAAAAACAAGCGTTAGATTATTAAAATTATTTCATATTTCAATATTGTCTCCTGAAACTTCAATACACTTAGTTTAACGTTTTTCTAACAACTCTATACCTTGATTAAAATAATTTTCCTAAAGCTCCTCAAAATAATCGTTTGCAGCTGCCATTACATCTTCATTCGAGGTAGAAAAACAATTCGTTTTGCTCAAATTTACAGATTCAATTGATCCAAAAGATTACAATAATATCCCGAGTTTATTGTTTTACCTTTTTGAAGACAGTCGATCAATAAAATACTTTTGCAATCCCAAAAAATCGGTGCCATGATATTGCCAAACAATTTTGTTGGTTTGCCTTCTTTGGTGCACTTACACTTTTGTCTCTGACGTATAGGGATGAATCCATGTTCCATCAACAGTTATGAAACGAAGCTTAGATCCAATTTTATTTCGCTTAAATCGATCCCTACAAGCTTGAGATACTTTCATTCGAATGCGTTTTTTATCAGTAATTCTTGATCATTTGAGATGCCTATGGCATTACCTATTTCACGCACTTTCACTTTTCACTCGTCGATCGTCTAATAGCATAACATGCGCCTAAGCTGTGATTTACGGCGTTGTTGCAGTTTTTGGACGTCCACTTCGTGGTTCATCTTCAATGCGTGTACGGACGACCACGTTTAAAATTTCAAATTTAATAACTGTGTTGCTGAATGCCTACTGAAAACAAAAGCAAAAGCAAAAACATAAATAGTAAATAACTCATTGGCCCATACTTCACATTTCATATTTCGCAACCATTATGGTCAATGAAGACACCTATCGCATCATGATAACCGAATTTTTTGTAACCGCTCTTCAGGGTATTAATGGGAACGATGTTTGGCTTCAATAGGATGGTGCAAATCTCATACCACAATCGATTTTTTGTGTCAAACGTTTGATGTCCGTTTAATGAGCCGAAATGGTGATGTTAGTTGGCCGCCAAGAAGCTGCGACTTGACACTGTTGGACGATTTTCTGTGGGGCGCCGTTACAGACAAGTGTTATGCCGACAAACCAGAGACAATTGAGCATTTGAAGGTCAATATTCGTAATGCCATTGTCGAGATACGGCTCCATAAACTCGAAGAACTTCTCTAAAATTGGTCCTATCGAATGGGGTACTGTGAGTACAGCCGCGGCAGCCATATGAATGAAATAATATTTCATTTCTAATCGGAAAAATTATACTTCACAACAACAAAATAAATTTGGCAAAATTTCAAACCGTTTTTGTTTTATAGCATTTTAAAATTTAAACTTTTAAATTGTCCACCCTATAAATGCTATGACATTTTTCTTCAAACAGATATATTTTTATTAATTTTTATAGTTGTTGTTGGAAAAGCCTAGCAGATTTCTTTCTTGTCTAAAAATATTCAAATATAATCCTAAAAGTATTAAAAAAAATAAAATAAACAAGAATATATTTTCCTCCTCACAATCAAAATCATCATCGACATCATCAACTCAAGCAGATTAAACAACCTGTCGGCCACTTTTCTTGCTCATCATCATAATCAATTTACAAAAAATCGTATTTGCCGCCAGACATTATAACAAATTGATTGTTCCTTAAACAGAAAGAAAAAAACAACACAAACAAACCGCTAAAACATGTCGATCAATCAAAAAACACAGGTGACATGTGTAAGAGGAGACAAGGCCTTAAGCAAAAAACGTAATATGTTTAAAATAAATTTTAATTTTAATAAAGAGGCTAAAAGCTTACTACACACACGCACACACACAAATACAGTTTAATTTAACTGTTACCGTCTTAATTGGCCATCATAAGAAATCAATTTTTTATGGCCTAAAATGTGTGCGGAAAAAATATAGTCCCTCGTTCTTGTGTAAAATTTTGAACAAAAATAATTGCCGACAACGTTGGCTTCTCTGCTGACGTCACACTAATATGCGCGTACAAAATAGTGTTGCCTTGCTTCCCTCCTGTACAGATACAAGTTGATCCTGCTCTACAAGTGGCTGCTGGTCAAGATTTCAACATAACACCAGCCAAGCACAATATTTTCAGCAATTAATGATGGTCATCTTCTTCATTCTCTCATCATTATTATCAACAATAACAATAATAATATGCTTGTAATGGGCTTATTTTGTTACTTGTGTTTTGAGTGGTAGTTATTATTGTTGTTTTTGTTGTTCAATATTAATAAAACAAACGACTTAATGCCCAAGAGAACGAAAAAAAGAGGCCGCAGAAGGGCAAAACAGAAAAAAAAACACTACGGAACGTATGAAACGTTTAAATGGGCAACATGAGGGCCAGCAACAATGCAAGAGTCTGGTCATCGTATTTTTGTTTCTTAACATAAACGAATACACGAGAGTATGTACGAATATAATGGAAACACTTTTCCCCACCAATTATGAGTTGGCTTAAGCGAGTGCCTGAGTGTGTGTGTGTGTGTGTGTGTGTGTGTGTGTGTGTGTTTATTATTGTATTAAATGAATTTAAATTTTAAATTGAGTGTTTGTTTCTTGTTGATTGTTGTTGTGGTTATTTTAAATAATTTATTTGTTTCTATAGGTATGTGTGTATGCGTGTGTGTTTATTTTTTACTTGTTAGCGGTGTGTGTTTATTCATGTTATGTTGTGTTGTGTTGTGTTTAGCCAAGCTGCGAGAGAAAATTAATGTTTAACAACATGTTTTTGTGTCTTTAATTTCACATCAAAGGATCCACCACTGACTAAACAGAAACTAGTTTGCTGTCCACTATGTTCTAAGCTGCTGTTTCCAATGATGCTGTTCTCCTTCTTCTTAGCATTTGGATATTTCTTGTTATTTTCTTATTTTCTTTGTGCTTCTCTTTGGTTGCAGTGCGGTGTTCTTGTTGCATGTCTGTTATTATTATGGTTGCTGCGTCTGCCTTGTGTTACGGCTTGTTTTGTTGATGTTGTTGGTCTTGTTAAATGGTGTAAAACCACACAAAACGGTGGCACGAAAACATTTTAATTATGTGTTGCACATTTTGTTTTGTTTTGTATTTTTTTTCTCTTCTTCTTCTGATGTTTTGTGCCCATAATTTTACATTTTTTTATATAAAAAATTAGCGTTGTGCGTGTTAAAGGTGGTCTTGATATGTTTTTAAGTGATTTCTTTAATTAAAAGGATTTCTTATAATGAATATGGGGAAATACTTTTTGTCATAAATGATATCTGTGATTTAAAGGCTTATTTAGCGAGACGTGTACATCTAAGAACTTAACTGGTTAATTTACCATTTTTTTACTTATCCGATCCGCAGTTTCATTTAGTGATGAAGATTTTTTGTTTCAATTATATGTCAAAGTTGTTCTTGTTGTAGAGGTAGAATAATCCAAAATTAGTTAGTGAATTCGTGTTCACACAAATGGATTATTTGTTGTGGATTGTCAAAAAACGGCAGATAGATAGGCAAGTTGGCAGTTAACCCCGACGAGATCAACTACAATTAGCAACAAAGTGATGCTTTGAAACCAAGCCAAGGTAAACAACCACCTAAAGGGAAAAGGGGATTATAGTCTCCTTAAGCTGCTTATGAAGTGGAGAAGATCAATCGCATAGAGATGTTCGGGTCAGTGTGCAACACAATGAGCCACACCATTAACGAAAATTACGCCAAAGTCTCGCAGTCGTCTGCTCGCCAGACCCGGTCATTCACAGAGAAAGTGAACGATTGTCTCCCTATCAGAGGTACTTTCTCACTGAAGGTTGGAGAGCATTTTCTCCGCGCACATGCCGATCATACAATGACTCATGTACGCCGCAATGATTTTAGAAATAGAGAGGCGGGGATTTTTCACTGGTTTCAGCGTCCTGCCACTGTCATACCGAGGCCACAGCGTTCTCGAGATAGCAAAAGAGAAGAGGGAACGCAACCTGTTCAGTGCCCTCTTACGCAAGAAACTATAGATTTCCTCTTTGACTACAGTCATAGGGCAGCAGGAGATGATAGATTCCATATCCATTGAGGAACTCTTAGCAGGTTCACCAGCATTTTCATTTCCAATGATATTCTCCTGTGTCCAGAAACCCAAATCAAGGAAATGGTGCATTGGAGAACTAAAGCAGAGTTGCTACTTGGCGACACCAGGAGCTTGATAGCGAGCTAGGTAGGTAGGTAGTTAAGAAAGGCGGTACCGAACTACCCCACCCATAGACCACCGGGGCCCATTGTAGAAAGACATTTCTCTGGAAAAACATAGAGAAAAGAAAAAGAAAGGAAAGAAAAAGAAAGGGAAAAACTAAGGAAAGAGGAAAGAAGAGAAGGAAGAAATTAAGGAGTTAAAAAGAGTATACAAGAGAAAGAAAGTAGTTAGAAAAATAGACGCCCAAATAGACACCGGGCATCACCTAGTAAGCCAGCCTAAACCTGATAAATAACCATACAAGTCACATATCCTAGCTGAGGCCACCTCGCCCATGCCATTGGAAAAGCCCCTGTTCAGCAACCTGAATCTACGCCCATGAAGAGCTTGGCAATGGTAGAGTATATGTTCTACAGTCTCTGGCTCCGTTCCACATCTCCGACCTTGCGCTCAAACCGCAATGCCCAGCAATAAAACCTATCAGAATCCTGAGAGATTACCTTCTCAGATTGAAGACCAATTCCGTTCTAGAGCGGTCAAATTTAGGCCAAAGCAGCCTCTTCTGCTCCTCCATAACTCCTCCATATTACGACGTGCCCAGCTATCTACTGAATCCCTAAAGACACTAAGCGGTGGTCTTACAGACGCCTCCGCCATTTCAATACACTCTGCCAGCTCGCTCTCGCCAGCTCATCTGCAATCTCATTGCCCCGCAGGCCAGTGTGCTTCGGAACCCAGCACAGCTTGACGGTGCACACATCCAAGAGCGACGTGAGGGTCCTTCTTCACAGTGCAACCAGTCTTAAGTTGACATGGCATCCAGTCAGCGCCTTAATGGCCGTAATGGCGGGAGAACTATCAAAGAAAATTGTGATACTTCCCACAGACCACCGATCTCTCAACATTCTACAAGCCTGCAAATCTTTGCCTGCAAAATGCTAGAGATGTCCGGTGGTCTAGAGTATTCCTCGGTGAAAATACTAGCCTACACACCGGTTGCCATCTTGGATTCATTTGTGAAGACCGTTTATATTTTCTTCAAAAAGAGCTAGAAGCTGCCACTACAGTCTACGTTATCGGAAATTTTGATTCTAAAGCTGTATCAATAGCTTGTAGTTTCAACAGGATGGTCCTATGCTGCGCACATTTGATCAAAACATAGACTTGAAAACTGATTTCATTGATAATGTTATTTCACAAAATGAAGGTGTCTCTTGATCTTGAAGAATAATTGAAACTCTTCAGAAAGCGATGAGGGTGGCGTGGTGTGGTGATTAGAACGCACGCATAACAACACAACTGACCCAGAAAAAATTTAATTGTGGTTTCGAGTGTTTAATGGAGAGGCCTCAACTTCCTTCCAGACAACTATATCTAAAAAATAAAGATGAATCCACCTGACTTTCCGGCGTACCTCTGGTGGTGATGACAAATATCTGACGAATGATCAGGAAAGAAACGCCACCTACTGGAAAGAAATTACAAAGTTGAAGCAAAGATCACCACCAACTAGCAAAGATATTAACCACTACGCAATCATATGGAGAGGGCTACAGTGGCTGCCCATTTATTTTCTGGCTTCATGAGGCGGTTTTCTCAGACAGCCGACCGTTTTCTATGACCAGTAATTAAATCATATATAACGGTTTACACTGAGTGAAATAGACCATGTCCATCTGTATTTTAAGAATGTCCTTAATTACTTTTTGAAATTTCACCAACATCATCAGCATCATTCATTGTTCATATTTTTTGTCGATTATACAGATATTTTTTAAAGATAATTTTCTAACTTAAGTGGACTCTTATACAAATACTCATACAGATGTAATTTGACCTTTTTGTGACATTAAAATACAACTATCGAGTGTATTGCATACACACAAACACACTTAAAACCTTTTCGAAACGGATACAAAATCCAGTGGTAGATTAAAGAGTAAATCTAAACAATAAATTATAGACAAGAAATTTATTTATTACTTTGAAAGTAAACTCTAACGCAGTAGAAGAACAAGATGAAGAAGAAGAAATAGTTTTTGCTGATATCAGCATCAATAACTGGCTTGTCTTTTTGCTCTTTTTGTTACTTAAGCATCAGCATCAGCATCAGCATCAGTATAAAAATCAGTTCAATTCTACACCCCATCCCCTACAACATTTGAATTTTTGATAATTTATGTACACACACAGACACACACACACACACATATATATATATATGATTGTGAATAAGTGTATTCGTATTTGTATTGATTCGGACAAATTTACAAATGTAATGTTTGTTCTTAAGCTCTCAAGCATTTATGAAACACACACACACACGAACATACATACGACTCATCATTTATTCATTGCTAACATTCGTTTGTTCATTTAATCATTTGATTCAGCATTTTATGTTGTTATCACAGCAGCAACAGCAACAACAACTCAATTACCATTCAATCCAAATTATGAACTATTTTAATAGATGCCCAACGACAACAACTACAATAATTAGAAGAATATTAATATTAAGAAGAAGAAGAAAAGTACTTGTACTAAAATAATAATAAATGAACTTCTATTGATTCATCAATTGATTTGAAAATTTATGACATTCAAACCGAAAAAGATAATTACTGGGTAAGGACGGATGGATAGGGATGGGTTAGTTGCGAGGGTCACTTCAGAAGGTGTAAAACTTATATGTACTTGCAATCCAAATAAGTGGATAAAACAATTTTCTTTATTTGAATAATGTTGTAGCCACTTGTAATCTTGCCTGTTCTATGGATTCCAATCTATAAGATCTCGGGTAATTTCGTTCAAGGGTCTATGAAGTGAGTGACCAATCCAGACCCATTTACTCTGTTTTATTTCCACATTTGTTGGACTATAACCTTTTATAGTCCTTTGCCGTTGATTGCTTTTAGCGTTTGGTCAGTTTTTTTTTCTCCGTCACTCCCCTAGGTAGCATATTAGCTTTCCACAAAGCATTCACTGCTTGGTTTCAGTTTTAATAATTAAGTTGATTTTCATGCTAAGTAGACGATAATTATTCTGAAGTTCGCCTCCGTATGGTTGCTTGTAGTGGTGAATATCCTTGCTAAGTGATTAAGTCAGTGGTTTAACGTGAGTACCTGCCCTAGGACGTTACCTCACGGTGCCAAAGCACGAGTGAATACAATGCGTACACCAACGCCCCCACCTATGATTAAAATCACCAGTGAGTACCAATTTAAAGCCATGTTATTTGGACATGACCTCACACCTTGGTAAGGTGCCGGAGACTATCTAAACTCCTACCGATCTATGGGTCACGGCACCCGGTTAAAAATGTAACTCCACACCGAGCCAGCATAGCTCTCCCCGCGATTTGGGTCTAAACCACAGCCACCACGTTGCTCCCACAAGGGGGCCTCACCATAGTCGGGCAGGAACCGAAATTCCTGGGGCTCCCGACACCCGTGGCACCAGAATTAAGCCTCCGGTCAGGCCTCGTAGCATAAATGCTACTACCAGTTTAAGTCCCAAACAACTTCGGACTGGTGACCAAGATGGTAATAACAACAAACAAGAAACACTCAAACAACACAACAATAAACGGAGCCACCCTCACGGGAGAACTCAAAGTGACATCGTGCGCCACGGACACAATACACAACAACAATAACACAACAAGTCAAACGCTGACCAGTACAAACACACAACACCCAAAACTGCAGCCACAAATCAAGCCGCAAACAGCAGGTCGGGAAACAGCAAACAGCAGACAATCACAGCAAGCAGCATAACACATCAAAACCGTCAGCACCCCAGCGGGACGCCAAGCTAGAAAAAGGCTAGCCAGCAGACCGCTAAGATGGTGATGCAGGTTCAACCTCCGCTAAAAGTGCCGTCCTTCTACGCCTAAACACCTCAAGGGCAAAAACGACCAGCCTACCATAAGTACGATCGTCCAACAATACCCTACTGAAATCCCACACCCCCGCAGTATGATTAATACCCATATTATCTAAATCCCTAACGTCATCATAGTCCGGGCACGAAGTCAGTACATGCCTCCAGTCCTCAATTCCCCTCCCACACCGACAGTCCGCTGATTCAGTCTGGCCAATTCGATGCAAAAATGCATTGAAAGAGCCATGTCCCGTCAGTATGAACCCCAGACTCAAGCCAAAGCCAAAGTCAGGGTGTTCCCGTACGAACATAACGTCCGGAATAAATCCATAAGTCACCCTTCCCTTGTCGCTGTTCGTCCATCTCGTCTGCCACCTATCTACGAGGCACCCCTGCAAAAGGGCCTTATACCTATCTCTCCCAATCTCGAGCTCCGAAGCAGAAAGCCAATCTTCCGTCCCAAGTGGCAGTCCCCTCTTGACCCTGAAAGCAATGCTACGACGCACCACTTCCAAGTCAAGCGGAGGTACACCAACAAGGACCTGCAAAGCATCGGTAGAGACCGTCCGACACACCGGAACACATGCCAAGAGTGCAATTCTCTGACACGTGAGAATCTTACTCTGTCCAACAACAGACATGAACGTCTTATACCACACCGACGCGCCATACGCCGCACAAGCGACGAAAAGCCCATCGTATATGATACGGACGGCACGCCTGCTGAGTCCCCAATCACTCCTCAATATGCGCCTAACCTTTCCAACGATAGCTGCCAGCTTATGCCTGACATGGGTGAGATGAGCCTGGAAGCTCATACGCTCCCCAACAACTATTCCGAGGTACCTGACCTGAGTCACATAGCGAATGCTGTTGTCACCAATTCTAATGAGTGGAGGTCGCCCGGTTGACAATATGCCCTTAAGCAACATCATCACCGTTTTATCCACTGCGACGTCCACACCAACCCCTACACCCCACTCACAAGCAATGCGAATGGCCTGGGCACCCCTTCTCTCCAGCTCAGCACGAGACCGGCCTTCGATCAGGATGAGCAAGTCATCCGCATACGCACACAGTTTGAATGTCAGCCCGAGCTGCCTCAACAGAGTATCCATCATGAGATTCCAAATGAATGGACCACAGATGGACCCCTGCGGACAACCCCGAACAACCTCCATCCAAACCGTTTCAAAGGATCCAACAACACACGCTTTTCTATCCTCGAAATAGCTGCTCCAAATGCCCATCTCACGACAGCCAACCTCCGATAGCCTTCGTAAGACCTTGTCCCACGAAAGATAATCGAAAGCTCCCTTAAAATCAATGAAAAGCCCAAGCACATACTTCGCAGATGATTGTTCGACAGAACTCTTCACATGCATCCAAGCGTCTTCGACGTATTTGCCTTCCCTAAAACCAAACTGGTAACATGAAGGGCCCTCGCTGTAGCATTCCTTGAGTCTGTACACCATGACTCTTTCCAGCACTTTTCCAAATACTGGCAAGAGGCTGATGCCCCGATAAGAGCGAGGATTACTCCTCACTCTATCAGGCGACTTAAGGAGTACCACAACACGAGCATATTTCCATGCCTTCGGGAAGTAGCCCTCATTAATGCACCTACCGTACACCGCCTCCAGGTATTCAGGGATGGCCTTCCAGATGTTCTTACACATCTCTCCGGTCAACCCATCCAAACCTGGGGACTTCCTGCTTCTCACCCGACAAAAACAGTCATCTAATTCCGACCTCACCAAGTTTGGAGGGTCAGCAACCTCCACCGGTGGGGGAGGATAGTTGCCTGGCTCCGCCCTTGGAAATAAGACCCCCAACAATGCGTCCGTGCAGTCCCTCCATGAAGACAACACGGTGTCGCCAACATGGAGGCATCCTATGTCCACCTGACTCTTTCTACCCCTGCAGATACGGTAAGCCCTACCCCAGGGGTCATCCCTATTGTCCTGTACAAATCTCCTCCACTCGTCCTCCTTAACTGTAACAATCATGTCCTTGTACGTCTTAAGGCTGCCAAGATATTCGGTCCTACGCTGAGCTAGATCTTCAGCATTGGTACGCCTACCCCTCTGGAAACGTCTCCGGAGGTGTCGAACGCGCCGCCGCATCGTCTCCAACTCAGGGGTCCACCATTTGACCCTCTTGGGCTTCGCATGACTAGCTCGGCCCAACAGTGCATCATTCACCGCAGATGCCGTCCGGACAATCTTGTCAACCTGGTCGTCAATCGTTAGTAGTCTAAAGTCTTCAATTGGCACCGATGACAATGCCTCCCTAAAACAGTACCGATAATGGTCCCAATCAACGTCACGCGTTCGCCATCGTAAAACGCCACCAGTCTCCCTAGTCCGTTGTGGACAAGTAACCCTAATCTCGATGAGATTATGGTCACTTATCCCCCAATCGTCACAAACTCTCCAACTAAAGTCCAAAGCAGTAATTGCCGCCCCATTCGCAGCTGTCACGTCAATGTCACTGACGCCCATTGGCCCATCGAAAGTATATAGCTCACTCGGCTCATTCAAAACGCTCAAATCTCTCGAGAGCAACCATTCACTAAGCACTCCTCCTCGTATGAGGTTCGGATGTCCAGACCCAAGTCTGGAGATCTTACTGAACCACATACGAGAGGAGGCGTTCGCATCTAGGCCGAGGATAACAGGAATACTACTCGCCGCGAGTAGTACCGTATCCATATACCCTAGATAGGGTTCCAAAGAAACGCCAGGCCTACAGTAGATGCTAGCCAGAAACATCTCCCCAAACCACCCTTTTACCCTAACACACACCCCAAGCTGGCTATCGACTAATTTGGTACAGTCCACGTCGCTGTACCTAACTATAATCGCGGCCTTTCCCACACCGTCAGTAAATACGCGAAACCCCCCCGGAATCCCCCTAACATCACCATTCGCGAAATACGGCTCCTGGATCATGGCAAAGCTAGCGTCCAGCTGACACATAGCTTGCCCCAGCTCACACGTCACCGCCTTCGAGCGCTGACAATTCAGCTGCAAAAGGCGCAACTCCATTAGTGTCTGGCGTTCGCCCTGGCAACCATAGCCGAGTACGTGGGACACGCAAACGACAGCATACTATGGTCCGCCGGCAGGCCCCTCATCTCACAGTTGCGGCACCTCACCGGGTTAACACAACGTGAGGCCAGATGCCCCATCGTCCCGCACGTCCTGTACACATCCTGCCCCATCCTGCACTCACGCTGCAGGTGGTCAAAGCCGAGGCAGCGGTAGCAGTGCGGGATCGCATCCTGTTGCCGCAACCTGAAGCTAAACCACTTCACGTAGACCCTACCGACATCCAGGAGCGCGTTCGCAGCACGCTCACTGCACTCCAACACAACGCTGACCTGTCCGGCAGGGTCAGACCTCCAGGGACTGGTAACCAGACGAACGCTCCTCTTGAACACCTCGTAGCTCATTCGCTCCTTCAGGTTCATCTCGAACAACTCGGACATAAACTCATCAGGAGTGATTACCGCATGTACTCCGGCAACCACCAACCTTGGACCAAGCTTGTCGCTGACCGTCACCTCCAGGCCGACCTCCTCAAACTTTTTGTTTGAGGCAATCCTCGACCTCTCCGCCACCGAAGGTGTGCGAATGACCGCACCGCTAGTCCTCTTTAGCGGCCGCATCTCGTGCACTCTGACTCCAAGGGTAGGTCCGACCTGTTCGACGACCTTACTCACTACCTCCTTGGACGTTGCGCCCTTCTTCTTGTCGCGAACGACCACCGACCAGGTTTCCACAGGCTTAGGTGTAGGCCTGGGAACCGCGACACCCTGTGCCCTAACCACCGCAGCAACCGTTGGGGCCTGAGCAACAGGCCTAGCAGCGGGAGCTGGCACTGTGGTCATCGACTGAACCGGCCTGGGAGACTGGAGGATGTCCAGCCTACCCCTCAACCGCTCGTTGTCTACCAGCAGTTTCATGACCAACTCCTCATATCCACTAGCCTGCCTCATGAGCCTGCCCATCGTCTCCGCACTAAGGTTCTCACCGAACAGCACCTCACGGAAACTGTCAGTGACAACCTTAACGTCAGCCACAGATACACCACCATCACACATAGAAAAGGCAGCAGCCGAAGCCACAGCCCTTTTACGCTGCCTGCTTTCCCTGCCAACAGATGGCAACGGGGGAAACGCCGCAGCAAAACCACCACCAACCGCAGAGCTATCAGAAATAGCAGCAGCAGCACCAGCATCCGACGTGGTACATGCGCCAGAAACAGCAGCACCACCAGCAACACCACCAACTGCACCACCAGCAGCACCACCAACAACACCACCACCAGCACCACCACCAACACCACCACCAGCAGCAGTACCAATAGCAGAACAGCGACCAGCACCACTCTTAACACCATCAACAGCAGCAGCAGCAGCAGCATCAGCAACAGGAGCAGACTTAAAGCGCTTGGTGGTCGCCTTACCACCACTCGCCTTTACATCAGCTTCCGACCCCGAACTGCTCAGCTCGCTCTCCGTATGACGGAGACGAGACTTCGCAGGTGGAGGGGGCCCCATCACCTCATCAGTGACTGCCCCAGACGCAGAGTCAGAGGCATCACCCTTCGCCGTCTTGCGAGGTTTCCCCGCAGGAGGCATAATAACAAAATTCAAAAACTAGAAAACGTAACGACTCACCAAAGTCAAAATAATCACAGCCAAACAGGAAGTCAATAATCGTAGCCAAGTCCGTCACCAATTCCAATTAAACACGCCCGAAACCGAAATACAACTCGAAAATCAATGTCCAATAAACACGCCGAACCGTCAACAAAACACACTCTGGTAGCACCAAAACCCACCGCACGAGTATGGTAACTCCACTCCGTTAGTCCTATCTAACCTCACTTCTTCAAATTGCTACTGACCTTGAAGTCAAAAACTGAGACACCACAGAATTACCCCTGGGAGTCTCAACTTTATAACAACAATTCTTCACAATTGTAACACTCACACTTGTAAACACTTAGTTTTCATACACGAACCGTTTGCAACAAACTAAAATTCTCCGCTTTGATAAAAACACGTCTTTACACTCCGACAGCCAAACTAGAAGTGACTTGCTAAGTGATGGTGGTGATCCTTACTTAGCATTGTAAATTTATCCCATTAGGTGGCGTTTTCTCCTAATCATCAATCTGATGTTTGTTATCATCGCCAGGTAGAGGTAGAGGTTGAAATCTCTTTACTAAACACTCGAAACCGCAATCAAATTTTTTTCATATCCTCTGCTGGGATTCCAACATGGGCCGCTTGAGTTGTTGCCTGCGGTCTGACGACTATACCACGCCAGTATATTTTCAGTATTTGGCGTAGGCATTGATTTACAAAATATACTTATGTCTGCAAATTTCGAATATGGGTGTTGCAAGTCTCACAACTATATAACAACACAGATTAAAGACAGTTACTAAATATGTTGCATTTAGTGCGGTTGGAGATGTAGCAGCATTTCCATATTGTGCTCAGTTGACTTAATGATTGTTTAACCAACTTTATTCGAGTGGGAGGTTAGGAGTTTGTAGTATTGGTTCTGGGCATGTTTAATTTAAGACCATCCTTAGCAGTTCTAGTAAACAGATATCATCTGCATAATCTAAGCCCTTCAAGCAAGTATTTAGACACTAGATAAGTTCACGTCGTTTAGATTAGCCACGTTTCATCAGATCGTGAATGCCAAAATTAAATAATTGGCGCCATAGAGAGTATTCGAAACTAACAGATAGGGTTCAGGTCACAACATTCTTGTGTGGACCACATTGCGTACCTCTGAATCATACTGGAGCAAATCAATAAGCTACAACAACAGTTATATTTTGTGTTCCACGATTTCCAGAAAGCTTTCGATCGTCTGAAACACCAGAGCATCGGAGATACCCTCTCAAGAAAGGAGGTTCCAAGTAAATTGGTCCGCGTTATATACGCGCTGTATGAAAATGTAGAGTAATGCACGGAGGTGGGCTTTCTGATCCTATCAATATAGTTCAGATGGCATTCTTTGGCACCAAACAACAACAACCTTCACGACCTGAATAATGCTGATGATATTACATTGATATCTACGAAGCGAAGATACACGTAGGACAAGCTGAATAACCTGCGAATATGTTCTGAAAAATACCCGTTGCGCATCAATGCCAATAAAACAAAAAACCATGCAAGTGAGTAACTTACACACTGATTGCATCTTTCTTGATGATGAACCTGTCGAAGAGGTATGTACATACACCAGATGGCGGTGCCAAAACGGATATCGAGGCTGGACTTACGATGGCAAAATAATATCTGCAACCACAATTATGTACTTCTTTACGAAAGTGAAACTCGGCTTGTGTCAGTGGAGGCAACGAACAAACTACAAGCTTTCATCAATTACGGGATTTCCAACTCGGAGCTTCCCAGAAGATGCAGACTAACACCCATTGCCTTGGAAATAAGATTCCGAAAATGGCGCTGGATTAAATACACATTGCGGAAGCCGACAATCAATATCGCGAGACTAGCTCCGGAATCCGCATGAAAAGCGTAACTGCGACCGTTCGGGACATAGCGGAAAAGCCTATTGGACGAAATTAAGTCTGTTGATGAGGAACTAAGCTGGAAACAGATCAGAGATCAAGCTAAAGAGTTGGCTTAGATCTCTTCAGCATTAGCGTTGTCATACAGGAATTGGAGAAAAATTATTATTTTGTTAGTTGTCATACAGGAATTGGAGAAAAATTATTATTTTGTTCGGTACACCTCTGCACCTCTGCATGGTATGGGCTCAAATACCATGCTGGTCTTATTCGCAGACTATTTATGTGATCGATGCAGCACTTGTTGGGACAGAACCCCGCTTTGTCCAAAATATTGTTTAACGCCTTGTTGACCACGGAAAGCAATGTTATTCCTATTATTTCTAGGTATATAATTAAACATCAACTCTTTTACTTCATAGTCAAGACTGTTCAGTAACCAGAATCCTTCTATTATTATTTAAAGCATTAGTCCTAATGCAGTCCTTTACAATCTTCCTCCAAGAATCCCTGTCAAGCGCTTTTTACTTGTAGATCCCGATATTCATTGCTATCAGATCTGCCTCAACTGAGTTGATCCTGCGCCGTTTCTTGCGTCCTCTAGCACGATATCCAAGATCTTTATATAATAACACTTTCTTCTCTGATACTTTGTCTGATATGGCTCAGCAATTTTTTTCTTTAAGAACCGTTCTATAGGGATGTAAAGTAGAGCCCTGATAGTAATGTCAACCATAAGCAGTTTTCATGAGATATTGTCAAGGCAAGGTGATTTCTTGTTATTAAGGCCCTTTGCTACTTGAATAATAGCTGGACAGTATTTCATTATATTTCTCCGTTCTTTATGGCGAGGGCAAGAGCACGTAGCCGCAGTTGTATGGCGTGGTGCACCTATTAGTTTCGTATAGAGTTGTTGACGCAACGTTTATGAGCAATATGTTCTTTTTCTAAACACTTATCAATTGACCCTCTTATGTTAACGGCCAAATTGTGTTTGCTTTCATTGAAGGATATAAATGAAATAACTATATGCGAAAAGTTTATGATCTAACCAACAAGGACTAAAGAGTTTTTACTACTGAAACCCACCAGACAGGAGCCGAATTTAAATACTCAATAAAAACAAAAAATTAGAATTTTAAATTGACATAATAAATGCAAAGTTAATAAATGTAAAAAATTCATATATGAATATATAATTAAGTGGCAAGAAGGACCGATTTCAAGTGATGAATTTAAATTAGCGACAAGCAAAACAATACTCCGAGCAAAATTTTTTCTTTTGTTCTCACACGCATAGGCAAAAACAAACAAAGAGTAATAACGACAATATAATTCAAAAAATACACAGAGAGAGGAAACATGCTTAAATTTACTTAACACGTTGGACTTCTTTGAAATTTTTTCTTAACTTGTTGTTCTTCTTAATTGTTTTTGTAATTTTTTTATTTTCTTTTTAACATGTAAACTTAAGATGTGAAAGTCCTCTTTCCGGTATACACAACCATTTGTATAAGAAAAAAATTTACTTTTTTCCTAGCAGACAGATTTTCAAATTACACAATTGTAAAAGGTAGTGGTATAAGTTTGCCTGTCGCTGATTTAAATGAAAATAAAAAGGATTTAAAAGTGGATCCCATTTTACAAGGAGAAGGCAAAAATGGCAATTATTTTCTGAGGAAATGCAGGCTAAAACAAATTGCTCTTTATAATACAAGATGGACTCTAGACGTGGCTAATGAATGTTACGTATTCAACAGCTCTTTAGGATTACAGCACGTCTATATTATACTAATATTGCTTTTCAAACCTCTATCATAAAAAACAGAGCTAGAAATGCAAAAGAGACATTCCTTGAGATTTAATTTCAAATCATCGTCAACAAATGAATTCGAATGGCAAATGGATTCATAGCATGGCACCATAAGTCTACTAACGCTTCTAAAACCTCTGTTGTAAGAAAAATCCGCGTGGAAACATCCGAAATATCCCAATCTTACGATTTAGTTCAAAACCAGTATAGAAATAAAATCTCTTGGTAATCTGCTGACTTTTTCTTTATACTCGAGCTAGCGGGTAGCATGTAATCTAGGTCTAGTAGGTAGGTAGGCTAGCTAGTAGACGTTAGATACAATAGCTTTTGTCTATCACGGAAGCTCAAATTCAAGGTATGTTTCTTTTAAATAAACAGATTTTTTGCATATAAATCGCTTGTATATGAGTAGTAGGGCTATTTGTATATAAAAAAGTACTTAAGATCAATAAAACAGTACCAGAAAAACATACCTTTTTTAGCTTTTCTATCACTTGAAATCTATTAAGCAACTGCCAAAAACGTGTATAACTTTTTTAATTTTCATTATCAAACGAACTTTAATCGAATATTATGTTCTGATGATAATGCCCACAAACAAAAATATGTCATCGATATATTTTTTAAAAATAAGTATGAAAGGTTTAATTTTAGCATTTCGTGTATATGAAAACGTAATATCATTAGTTCACTCACTAAATATCTGATAAACCTATTAAAATGAACGGAAACGTCATCGTTAAATAAAATCAAAGTCATTTTTATTGAATATCAAACACAATTCTCAAGTGCACCACTTCAAAAATGGCATAAAACTTTATAAAAATTATTAATTTAACACACTGATAAGGGCAAAAAAAGTACCAATAAATGCTATGCCGCTTATTAGACAAATAAATATATTAGCGATTTAAAGCGGATTTATCAGTGTAACAACTATTATCTTAAGAAATAGCAAATATGTATAGAAAAGTACAGAAAACTTGTTGTGTAGACATTAATATGACGATTAGGATTAAGTTTGGACCCAATTTTTACCAAATTCCAATATTTTGACATAAAGTATCATTCTTCCCCTATAGTTAGTTAGTTATATATCCCAACTGAAACAAGGAGGTTTTTCAATCAATGAGCTGCAGCCGATTCTATCTTTAGACTCATTGTCAGACTCGGTCTAACGCGTACTCCGAACAACAGCTGCATTAGCTAGATAAGTTTTTCATAGCACGATACTCATAACCAGGCAGTAGCTAATGTTATGAAGTGATGCCGCCGTTGAAAAATGTCAGATTGTCAGATGGTCAGGCTGTGGTTCTACTCAGAGCAAATTTGAGCTTACCGGGGAATTCAAGTAACCGTATGGAAAAAGAAGAACCTTTTAGACCTGATCATAGTTTTAACTTTAATAACAGGAGCATAGAAAGGCCTTAGCAGTTACGTTTTAATGTTCGAATATAAAAGCAAGGGCATTAGAGTTCTAAGCAGTGATTTAATTTTGATAGCATTAGCGAGGCGACGGAAGTACCTGAAATCTTTTAAGCACTTACCGAGTAGTATGAAGGCAGTACGAAATGTTTTTAGCCTGACATAGTAATGGAGTTTCAACAGTAAAAAGCTTCGTGTCATGGAAACTTCTTTCCTTGATATTAACACATGTTAAATTTCATTTAGATCTGTCGCGCTTCAGTGTTTTTTTATAATGGAAAAATTAGAAATTCATGGTCTGATTAAATATTTACATAAGAAAGGCTTATCGGGGCAAAAAAGTCATAGTGATATGTTGAACGTATAAGGTGAAAGTGCTTCTTCATATGTAATAGTAAAATTTTGTGTTGCTGGACTTAAACGCGTTGGTCGTACAAGCATTAAAGACGAACAACGAATTGGACGTCCAAAAATTGCAAAAACGCCAGGAATCATAGCTAAAATGCATGAAATAGTAATACCGTAGGCATCTAAAATCATCGAGTGCTTTTTATGTTGCATCAAAAATTATAGACGAAAAAGCTTTCTTCAAGATGGGTGTTCGGTTGTTAACAGTTGACCGAAAACGCGTTCGAATAAATATTTCTCAAGCTTGTTTGGATCGATTTAAGCGAAATAAAATGGATTTTAAGCATAACTGCTGATGAAACATGGATCCATGACTATACACAAGAGACAAAAGAACAATGCAAACAATGGACTGAAGGTGGTGGAAGTGCACGAAAGAAGTCAAAAATAGTTGAATCGGCTGATAAGGCCACGACAACGGTTTTCGGGGATTACAACGGCATTTTATTGACCGACTATCTTCAAGAAGGTAAAATAAGAATATAATATTGTAATATTGTAACGTGAAAAATGATGAAAAATGGTTTACAACGCAAAAATTAATTTTTCATCAAGACAACGCACCATATCGCAAGAGTGTTTTAACAATGACAAAATTCAACGAATTGACGTACGAATTGCTTGACTAGCCGCCTTATTCTTCTGTCTTAGCTTTCTCTGACTTCTACCTTTTCACAATTCTAAAAAAATTCCTTACTGGCAAAGGTTTTACATCGAATGAAGCTGCGATGGCAGCTATAAACGATTCTTTTAAGGATCTTCAGGAAAATTATTTTAATCAAGGAATAGAATAGTATTGAAGTCAGGAGGTTATGTTGAAAAATAAAATAATTTTAATAATCTAGCTCTTGTTTATCATTGTTAGGTTGAGAACATTTTGAACTACCCCCGTAGGTGACGAACCTAGTCTGCTTAAACCTTAAAAAGGCTATGTTCTTAAGACCATAATACTGAGGGACACTTTAAACGCATGACTACCCGATTAAATTAGAATTTTAATTCTTTCGAAAGATAAAATGATCCCGATATCGATCACTTGCGAAGCTACCCGGTGACAAACGAATTGGTGAATCATAGCGACTAACACTGCCAATGTAAATCATTGATGACTGGCGATTTATTTTCTTTGGTGTCATACCAGACTTTTATCGGTAATTATCCACATATTCATAGATAACAGTGACTGAATCCTAATAAATAATATCATTGTTAATAATTAGTGTTTTATTCGTCAACGGGATGGTGTAGCAGACAATATATCGCATTGTTTAACATGTAGTCGACACATAACAGACAATGTCGCTAAATTTCCACTTTCTTTAGTTAGTATGGTGACATACAATGAAGTTGTCATACATTATACACTTTGTTTGTGTCGTTGTCACGAGGATTCACTCTTGAAAAGTTAATTTCGTACTGATATTGATTTTTAGGCGATGATTCAGCGACAAAAACATCATTGTCATATATTCCTTACAAATGACTAAATGTTTGCAGTTGTAAGAAAAACTTTTGGTACTTGGTGGTAACACAATAAGCGATTATCGATTAACCGCAACCATAATTTAATTGAGCATTTTACGATTAATTTCTCTGGAACTTAATCTACAAAAACTAAGGAAATTTTGTCATATTTTATTTTTAATTCGCAAATTCTACTGCCATTTCTTATCAATTGCTTTATCTGACTCTGTATGCGTATAAAAAACATTAAACGAAAAGATCAAATCACTACAAAGAAATCATAGAAAACGCAAGAAGCTTATCAGTAATCAAATATGTAGTCTAAGAAAAATATCAAGAAAATACTGATAATCAAGCAGTAATAATTTTAAAATTTTATTTAAATTAAAAATACAATTTCAAATACGTATACGAATACAAAAACAAGCACTTGGGACAAAACTTTGCTCACAGCCATTAAGAAATGCGTGTCTTATACGCATTTCCATACCCAGTCTCATTTCAACTTTTATTATCTCATTGGCTGTCTTGTAATTGCAAATGCTGATGAAGTTGCCATTGCTTGCTACTGCTGCTGACTGTTGATATTGTTATTGCCCTCTGTCTGTAGACGTTAACTTTAGCTGTCATCTAAAATATGTTGATGTTGTTGTTTTCGTTGAGATGTTCATATGATAGGATTCTTTTGTAGCGATAATGTCATTTGACAAAAAAAAAAGAAAACATTTCATATGAAATTATAAATTTTGTTTATTGTGAGATGCTCTGATATCAGCAATAAAATTGAAGAAAAAAAACCGAAACTTCTGTGTACTTCACCCATTTCTCGTTATTAATTTGGTATCTTGTCAATAGGCAGAGACAGCAAGTAGTAGCAGCAACAGCATTAATACAGAAGCCTATCAGTGTTGTGTTAAAAATTATTTGAAATTCTATTTACATTTCGTACAGCAGCAGCAACAATAGCAACAACAGCAATAATAATAATTTAATGACAATTTTGTTAGAAATTTTAAGAAAAGATTTCTTTCGAAGATAACAATTTTCGAAAATGATAACCAAGTTAGTAATGTTAGTAAATGACATGACATGTCATTAATAAAGTCTTGTGATTCATAAACGTTTCTCTTTTTTAACAAATATTTCTTATCACAAAATAATTTAAAAAATCGATTCGATTCGATTTAGCATTAAGTGTAGACAAACATTATTGTTATATACCGATACACTCAAATTTTAAATGTTGGTAAAAAAATTTAATTCTTGCGGTGTCGTTGCCATAAATTTATTTGTTTTTATCATTCAAATGGCTGACGTAGCTTTACTGAGAGCGTTTCAAGCATGAAATCAAATCTTCTATAACCTAAATTAACATAAGAGATGTATAAATATGAACTTATACTTGGCAGTAACATATTGAATGTTGGCCTTGACCTCATCTATGAACCTTATTCTGTTAGCATAGCATAGGCTAAGGATAAATTACAGATATTTAGGTAACTCATGCTGATTACACTTTGCTTATAAAAATGTTGTCGGACATTTTTTAAACGACGCCATTGAAAGTTTTTTCCTGCGATACAGATATCATGGGACGCATACTGGGTGGGGTAACTTCAGTCTTTACGGACAAAATTCGAGATTATGGAGGAGTTTATTTAACTGGGTACTGCCATAACCAAAACTAACAACATTAGGCTTTAAACACATAGACGACAGCAGGCAACATGACTAAACAACTACATTTTCCGTTAGCAGCATTGTATTCGTGTAGTCAGCTACTTATATATTTTGGAAACGACATCATAATAGGCAGCTAATCCCAAAAAAATTAGCGTATTGATAAATAAAATTTGATATTACAATTGTAGTAACATTTTAACCACATCTGGTTCAATTTTAAATATTTAAGATAGACCGTAGTTACTTCGAGAAAGACACTGTAATAATTTTAGGATAATCGGTTCTGCTTTTAAGCATTTTCAGTCTTTAAACAAACAAACATTTAATATTATAAGATGTATGTGTATGTAGATAGCTTTTACAAGGTATGCTTTCTGCAATACCCAATTCCAATTCCGCTCTCTTTTTGACTGATGATTTGTATTAACTATGAATCTATTCGGGCCAAATTTTTAGGCACTTTTTTGCTATCATTTTGAAGATATAGGCAAATAAATATCAACTTTGTATGGGCGTGGCACCATCCATTTCCAATTTTTGAAATTTATATAGCCCATTGCTTCTTCCAGACATACAGAGAGATTCTGTTAAAATTTCAAGAAAATTTATTCAGCCGTTTAGCTGCCTATACGTCACAAACAAACAAACAAATATACATACACATCCATTTTTATACATACACATATATTATAGTTTTCACGTAAAATGAGAAATTTTCACAAACATTTTACAAGCAGTTGTTTAAAAAACCCTACATCATTTTAAAAAATTTATGTGCAAACTAAAAACCAAAAATTTATTTCAATTTCATTAAAACTTGCATTTAAAAAGTATTATATTTTGATAAGTATTTATGACATTTGACATTAGTACTATGATATTGTTACGAAAATAAGATTGGCCACCTCTGCGTTTATTACTTGGCTAAAATAAATAAACAAAAGCTGCAAGAACAACTATACATGCTGATTTATAAATAGCCAGAATCGACAACAACAAACATTAGCAGAGCTAAAGAAAATAAAAATAACACAGCAACAACAAATACTAAAAGCTGAAAGAGGTCGATGTTTACATACACATGGCTACAAAAGAACTAAAAAGAAATTTAAAAAAATAAATGAAATCTACTTGAAATATCGAGAGAATCGAGAGCTTTCGATGAATTATTTACTCAGCCATATAAAAAGCACATCGATGCGAACAAAAATCAGTTTAATTAAAGTGAAACTGAGCGAACGAGTCTATTGGTTTGAGTTCAGCGTAAAGAGAGTGGTTAAACTCTGGTCGAAGAGAATTTAAAATGTAATCGAAGCTAAGTTATAACTACGATCGGGTTGGAAGATCTTTACGTAGAAAGATCTGACGAGTAATTAAAAATAGAAAATTGTTATTGTCTGTAAAAAGGTTACAAGCAGTGCTGCACAAAATTGTGTTAAATAAAGAACTTTTAATTAAAAACTAAGCACAAGATTTATTTTATTTTAACTACAATCTACGAACTCACATATACACGTTTTTAAAAAGGTAAAAAACGTAACAATATTTATTTAATCGTTTCTATTATGTTTTTACTTTTTCCTATAAAATGAAATTATATAAGTTAAGGCCTTTCTACATGTAACCAAAAAAATATAGGGTCCGCCATCTAACGTTTTTTTTCAACTAGTGCTTATTTCGTGAATGGTAACACTTAGCTCATGGCTGATTTGACAGATAATTAGTTTTATCCTTCCGCTGAACGAATATGGTTGTGTATATGCTTCGCTAAGTAAGCCTGCGATCGACTTACGGAAGATGCCGATTTTGCCAAAAAAAAAATATCATCCTTTCAGATGAAGCTCATTTTGATATTGGCGGGTATGTAAACAAGCAAAATTGTCACATTTGGGGCACAGAAAACCCGCACGCATACATTGAAAAGCCGATACACCCAAGACGAGTCACTGTTTGGTGCGGATTTTGGTCCAGAGGCATAATTGGGAGAGGAGGATATTAGCAACATTTGGTTTCAACAGGACGGCGCTACGTGCCACACAGCCGAAGCTACACTCGATGTTTTGCGGCCTGTTTTTGAAGATCGCATTATCAGCTGCAGAGCTGATGTGGCTTGGCCACCTCGGAGCTGCGATTTGACACCGTTGGACTATTAATTGTGGGGTACCGACAAAGATAAGTGTTACGCCAATAAGTCAGAGACAATTGACGCTTTAAAGGACAATATTCGTGAAACCATTGGTGAAATACAGCTGCACACAATCGATAATGTGCTTAAAAATTGGACCGATCGTGTAAACTACTGCATGGCCAGCCGAGGCAGCCATTTGAATGAAATTATTTTCCATTATTAACCGAAAGGATTGTACTTTCAAATAAAAAAAGAAATTTGAGAAAATATTTAATAGTTTTTTTTTTTTTAATTTATTTGGCGGACCCTTTGTTTCACTATACAAGTCACACAACTTACTAGCTTTAGCGTTTTGTACGATATTTGCAGTTTTTCATAGGAAAACTAATTTTTTCACTTTCGACTATTTTTATAATTTTTTTAACAAAATTACCTTGAAAATTGCAATTTCACGCACAAATCTTACCTGCAATAAAAGAAAAAAAATTATTAATGGCAAAAATTATTTAAAAACACCGAGACAATTTATATCATTTTCAAAATTTCTTATTTAAATAACAAAATAGAATCGTATTTAATTTTAAACAATTATTTTTTATTGCATAAATATTAAGAGGAAAAACAAGATTTTCATTGTATAATTAAAAGAAGTACAGCTACTTTCCCATCTCTGTATTACAAGTGCATTCCAAACCCTAATAAAGTTCCAATTCTCTTGTTTATAAGTATTTCTTTCTCTATCGCTCTCTCTCTCCCTGTTTTAATTAACACTTAAGCAATTTAAATCCTTAAAATACAACAAAATCATTGTATTGTTTTGGCCTTTCCCGTTCTTTATATTCCAACAAAATCATTTAAATTCTTTAAGAGAGAAAGATAATAATTCAAAATAAATAATTTCTGAGTCACTGAAAATAATATAAAAAAAATGTTCACAAACGCTTACACACTGACATACTCGTACACAAGGAAACTTGTTTTACCCTCCTTTTTATTTAATTCACTTCAATTCAATTCATTTTATTGTTCTCTTGTTCTTCTTCTTATATTTTGTTTGTGTTTTTGTTGTTGTTTGACTGAATTATTTACGTACACGTATTAGTGGTTCTTTGTGGCGATTAGTTTGACATTAAATAAGATTTTTGTTGCAACATTTTAAGAACATTTTGTTATTTCAGAACGATTTTAACCTTCTTTTTTCCTCTTTTATTACTCTTTTAAATGTTACTTTTGTTTGGGTTGTTGTTGTTGTTGTTGTTGAAGCTCAGTTAACGCAATAATATTTATGGTGTTTGTGTCTGGTGGCGCTTGTTTAGTTGCCATGTAAATTATACTTTAAAACACTCTTTTAAGCAGCAGCCAAACGAGCAAGACAGACATTAAACACGCGCTCCTTACCAATGCTTACACACACAGAGAGACACACTCATTTACTCACTTACTTTTAGTGGTTTAGTTGAAATGAGTATACGACTTGGAGGCTGATGCATCAACACTTTTGATAATAATGCATACCACAAAGCATCTTCATCGTTGTCGTTTTCATTCTCATCTTCGTTATTGTGGCTGTGGTTTATTATTCCTTTTTGATTTCTTCAATGCTGTGCATATCATTCTTCTATGTATGTGTGTATTAGTAGTAGTTGTGTTAGCTTGTAATTTCAAATGCCCTTTTCTGTATGTCGTAATGGTTTTAAGAGTAGTTTTGGTCGTCGTTACTCAACTACTGATAAGAGAGGGAGAGTAACTTCATCCTTTAAGAAAAAAAACACTATCGCGGTCTGTTTATTTGTATAGGTGAGTATATGCCTGTTCTTGTGTATGTTGATATCAATATGATGATGACTGTCTTTTAGAATGTGTATGTTAATATATCGGTGAATTAAAGTATAGCCAAGGGTAGTTAAATAGCAATGACTTTAAACAAATTGTTTTATTCCACTAATTTGTTCACAATATTTTAATAGATTAATAGAAAAAAACTTTTGTAATTTTAAATCTCTCAGCCACGTAGAATATTTTGAGCATAGGGCATTAAGTAATCAAACAAATGTCATCAATAATGATCTTGGTGTAGTCAAAACGTTTATAATTGCTGATGAATCATGAAAGGGAACAGGTGAACTAACGCAACCAATCCAATGTTATCAATTATTTTATTGCTTTCGCCTACTTCCGTGTTATAGTGCATGAGGAGTTCTTAATAAAAAGCTAAGACCATCAGCAATGGTTAATACCTTAACCCTTTCGGAACTACTGGGACAATATACCCCACAAAATTTTCAAGCTTTCGTATTGTATTTATTTTCATTCATTGTTATTTAAGCAGTTGACATCGATAATTTGCGCAAAGTGATTACAAAAGTGGCATAATTGACTAAAATTGTTTTTGTTTTTTATATAAGAGAGTTTGATTTCTAATAAAAAGAAAACTATATGGATTATATTTCCAAGGATAAATGGCCAATGTAAGGAGCTTTTTTCATTACTCCTCCTGGGAGCATAGGGCTTCCACAAACCATTTTCATCATACACGGTTTGCTGCCGTTGTCTTTGCCTCTTTCCATGTAAGATTGTTTTGTCTTCAGGAATAATTGTGCATCACCAGGTGTTTCTTGGTCGACCGCAATTCCTTTATCCTTGAGGATTCCATTCAAGTTCCATCCTTATAATACTATGGGATCTATGTTGCTTATGGTGTTAGGCTAAAAGGTCTTGCGTATGATTCTAAGGCACTTGTTGGTAAATTCCTGTAGGTTTTGCGTGATGGTGTTAGACACAAGTCAGGTGTCATTGCCGTACAACAGAATTGACTTTGCATATGAGTTGAATATTCTGAGCTTGATTTGCCTGGATATGTATGAGCTTCTCCATACTGACAGCAGTCATCCAAATGCTTTGCTGAGCCTGTTTTTAACGTCTGATTCTTCACTATCGTTTGTTGCCTTTGTACTTGCCAGATATCAGAAGCTATCTAAATACTCTTTAGCATGATGCTTTTTGTGCTATCGTTGTTGATTCTCATGGCTTTGGTTTCCTGATATTTATCTCAAGTCCAACATTGCTAGTCAATCTTTTCAGGTCTTCTAATTTTGACTGAAATGTTGGAGATATGGTGCGAGAGTAGACAAAATTCATTTCTCGAGTTGTAGTGAGAGACTCCATCTTATGCCTCTGCTCATGATCTCATCCAATACGATGGTGAATAGTAGAGGTTAAAGTGGACATCCTTGCTTTACTCCAGCGTTAGTAAGTAATGGTTGAAGAAGCTTCTTTCGGACATAACCACCGGGCATTGTGTGATAAGCTGCATGTTAGAGCACATGGTACGCCCTGGTCATAGCTAGTGTAGGAGCAGTCAGAATTAAGAGGCGAAAGAATCGGTGCAATACCTTCTCTGTGCTCTGTGGAAGCCTAGATTAAAGCACTTGAGTGCATAGCACATCCATGTGTCACTGTCGAAGTTGATTGACTTCGTCAAGGGTACCGGTTGGCTCAAGGGAGAGAACTGAAATTTTTGGATCCTTAGGTGGGGATCTTTTCTTGGAACTCTCCCATGTTTTGCCTTTCGGCCTCTTCAATGTATGTGTCCAGTAAAGAGTATCACAATGAGCCATATGGCTTCCATGAGAACTCACTAAGAGCGACCGACGCGTATAACCTAACCTAACGTAAGGAATGGTTGACTGATGCTCCCGGTGTGAGGTACAGAGATTTTTCATCCTCGTACATCACTCTTATTATTCGGATTATTTTCTTAGATACTCCTTTTTTCCTCAATTCTTTTCACATGGCACCCCGTTTGAAGGTATCGCAGGTTTTCTTGAAGTCGACAAACAGTAGGTACGATTATAGGGGGTACGCCATGCTATAGACTTTTCTATGATGATGCTTATAGTGTTGGCCTGGTTCATGCAGCTTCTATTTGGCCTCAAGCCTGCGTGTTCGTCTGGCAATATGTTCACTATTTTGCTCTGAAGCCTTCCCTGTATTATGACTGCTAGTATCTTGTATATGGTGTTAAATAGAGTGATTCCTCTCCAAGTCACTTTTAGTAACTTTATAATGATGCCTTTCTTCCAAGTTGAAGGCAGCTTCTCTTCCTCTCCTGCTAATGTGATATGAGGTCGTAGTAGATTTCTAAGTGACCAGAATATAATGGTTTTGCCATATCGCTAAGAATATGTAAAAATTTCAACCATAAATATTTTGTTTTCAAAGGTTTCCCGAAAGGTTTAAAATGGGGCTCCTTTTGGGGGTGCCAGTTCGATGATTTTACATTATCTTAATACATGTGCTTCTTATTAGTTGCCTCCTTTTTCCTGTTGAAAAAACCAGAGTTTTCAGCGATTAAAGAGACAAAACCGCAATCGCTAAAAGAGCTAAAGGCTTTACTAAAATTATTGAAGCGCTTAGAAGACAATTTAAGAAGTCACCTTATTTTTGTATAAGCCCCGTATATAATTACTATTCTCAGACAAAACCAAATTCAGACTAAACGAGGGTTTTGCTGGTCAAAATTAACTTCACTAACACATATCTTAGGCCAACTGAAGTTCTGATCTCTTTAGTTATTTAATTTCTAATTAGTTAATCTTAACTGTACATGCACATGCATGTGTATGTATATGTGAGGCGACTGCAATCCATTGCATTGGCGACATTCGATTACTTTTTGTTGATTTCAGTTGTTTTACTCGAAAAAAAAAACGTTCACTCTGTTCCCTGCCTGTCTGTGTGGAGTAGAGTTCCATTCATATCTTTGTATCATAATGGAAAACGAGACTGTAAGGCTGGCATTTAGATAAGCGTTTAATTCCTTTCTGTTTTTTTGGTTTTTCTCCATCTTTTTTTCGCGTTTTTTGACCGATTCGGTTGGTCTTCTTATTATACTTTGGATGCCTTTTTAAAAAGCCATCACTAGCACCACCATCATCATCATCAATATCATCTCAGCGTCATTATCAATGGTATGCTGATGGTGATGTTATGCTTACATTGTGTGTGGAGGGAGGAAGGCAGAGAGGGAGATATTATTGAGTGTAGGGATTAAGATTTTTCCACTTCATACACTTCTTTTTTTGTTGCTTTTTTGTTTTGTTACATGAAGATTTAATGTTTTTTAGGGAATTAAGTGTTCCAGCTACGACGATTGGTTAAATGCAGCAGACGAATGGTTTTCTTTTTTGCATAAAAATTACATATTTTTTGTGATAAGAGAGAAAACAGGCAAACCAATCGATTTTTTTTTAATTTTTTTTAGAAAATAAGTGGCGCTTAATCAGCTAAATAATGTTTTTTAGAAAAGCAATGGATTCTGGTACAAAATGTATGTGCAACGCCCGTATTCTCCTGAAATACTTCGTGATTGACAAGTAATAAAAGAGGAGAAGAGAAGCACAAGATGGGTGCAATAGTTAGAAAAAGTATCGGCAATATGGAAATTATATAGACCAGAAATATGCTCAATATTGGACTAATTGCGTGTCCTTTTCAACGAAAGCCCCTAACAATTGCATCGGAATCGATAGGAATAAAAAAGTGTAAGATTTTAAATTGATTCCGACTTTATTGTGCCATTTTTTTGCTAGTTGACTTATCAGTGTATAAAAAGAAAGATTCGTGACATGTGGGAAGGCCAAAAATGCTCATTAAGGTTTGGCATTTCACCATGAATGGTCTAACAAGCGAACAACGCTTTCATATCATTGAACTTTACTACCAAAATTTATGCTGTGCGAGAAATGTGTTTCGCATTTTATGCTCATTTTATGGTCGCCATAATCGACTCATCATGGAACAGGCTACTTAAGCTGTTCCCGTATAACAGGAACACTTAAGATTATGTTATTTGACCAGTTGGAAGATTTTGCATAAGGACCTTGGTACGGAACCATACAAAATGCAGCTACTGCAAGAATGGAAGCGAGGTGACGTACAACAATGTAATTCGTTTGGTGAATGGACCTTAGGAAAGTTGAATAAAAATGAATTTTCCTATCGAAAAAGTGAAACAGCTATCGAGACGAATCTCATATATGGCTCAGTAAGTACATCAACAAACAAAATTGCCGAATTTGGTGCGAAGAGCAACCAGAGGCAGTTCAATGCTCCGTGAAACATGCACTGTTTGGTGAGGCTTGTACGTCGGTGACATCATTGGATCATATTTCTTTCAGAGCGATAAAAATTACAACGTTACGGCCAAGGTACCGACTATGATTACCAACTTCTTTTTGACCAAAATAGAAGATTTGGTAGACATGTGGTTTCGCAAGAAAAGGAGGGAAGAAAGTGGTCTTTTCTGACACGAAAAGCGGGAAACAGAAAGGCGAGAGTGCGAAGAGCTAATAAAAGTGGGCGACAGGAACACGAGCTGAAAATTCTTCCAAAATGTTAAGCACCTTACGAATGGTTTTAGAACTGAAGCCCACTCCTGTAAGGATGAAAATGATAATTTAGTAGCAGATGTCCAGGGCATGCTTAGGTTATGTAGGAGTTACTTCTTGCAGTTACTAAATGGTGGAAGCAGTAAAGTGGAGAAAGCAGAAGAAAATCCGAGGACCCAATCGCTGTCGACGGACTTGTTATACCACCACCTGATCGAAGTGAGGTACGGAAATTTACATCACGGCTGAAGAACAACAAAGCCGATGAAGCCGAAACTGCCGGCTGAGCTATACAAGACCAGTGGCGCCTGCACCAGCTACTTTGCAAAATATGGTCGGATGAATACATGTCAAGCGATTGTAACCTGAGCTCGCTTTGCCCAGATTATAAGAAGGGTAATCCCGCCATCTGCCCAGACAACCGCGGAATTAGTCTGATTAATATTGCATGAAGTCCATTTCTAACAAGCTGATCGGGCCCTATAGGATCAGTTTCAGGCCCGGTAAAACCAACATCGACCAGATTTTTACAGTACGTCAAATCCTGGAAAAGACCTATGAAAAGAATATAGATACACACCAGCTATTCATTGACTTTAAAGCCGTCTTCGACAGTACAGATAGGAATTGCCGCTACACCGCCATGTCTGAAATTGGTATCCCTGCTTAACTTATACGGCTATGCAATATGACGTTGAGCGCTACTGAAAGCTTCGTCAGAATTGGGAAGGACTTGTCTGAGTCTTTCGGTAATAAAGAAGGTTGTAAACAAGCTGTCATGTGATTTCTTCCAGGTTTTGCTGGTTAAAACTATCCGTGTTGCCGGGTTGCCATTTTCTACAAAAGCATCATGCTGCTGGCATACGCCGACGACATCGATAATGTCGGCCTTAATATCCGCTCTATATCTTCTGCTTACTTCAGCCTAGAGAGAGAAGAGTCTAAAGACAAGACTGAGTATCTTTTGCCAACAAACAAGGAGTTCTCGCGAATTGGATAGAGCGTCACTGTTGGCGACTACAGCTTCGACTGATACCAGCATAACACTATATACGACAGCAGCCCGCAGATTAAGCGGAGAATCACTCTCGTCAACAGATGCTACTTTGGACACAGTAGACAATTGAGGAGCAGAGCACTCTCTCGACGAACCAAACTCACACACTACAAAACGCTTACCATACCTGTCGTGCTATATGCCGTAGAAGAATGGACACTATCGAACAATGACGGAAAGGTTTTAGGCCCTTTCGGGAGGAAAATACTACGTAAGATCTTCGGTTCTCCACGAGTAGGACATGAGTCTTTGTCTCTCGTGTGAATGAAGAAACTCCGGTAAGGCAATGCCTTGATACGGTACCCCAAGGCGGAAAGTGAGGAAGACGACGACCAAATCTACGATATGAGTTTTCTCTAAGAGCAGCTTCAAGACTCTAAATTAACGACAAAAAAATTGATCCATTTTTTTTTAAAGAGGCCTATTTATCTATTAGTTTAATTGCTACTGTTTCAACATTATCAATCAATCAACCAGTGCATTGGTACAAGTATTTCCATATCTTTTTCTGTTTTTTAATACAAAATTTAATAAAAAAAAAAATTTTGTGAATCTAAATGAACATTTAATGTGTTTACCTCTACCTGACATATCTAATATTTTGGAAAACTGTAGGCATGTAATAGATGCCACGCGTTGATAAGGAAACGAAGTCAAACAATTTGGAAAAACGTACTTTTAATTATCGTTTAAATAAGTGTGTTATCGATAAACATTAAAAATTAAATTATGGAGGATCCAATACGACTATTTTCGACTCTACACTTCTCCAGCGTTTTAGTCTCGAATATAAAGGGTCCGCCAAATAATTTTTTTTTTAATGATATAAAAGAAAACTACTGAATATTTTCTCAAATTTCTTGTTTTATTTGAAAGTACAATCCTTCTGGTTAATAATGGAAAATAATTTCATTCAAATGGCTGCCTCGGCTGGCCATGCAGTAGCCTACCCGATCGGTCCAATTTTTAAGCACATTATCGATTGTGTGCAGCTGTATTTCACCAATGGCTTCACGAATATTGCCCTCTAAAGCGTCAATTGTCTCTGGCTTGTTGGCGTAACACTTATCTTTGACGGCACCACACAAATAATAGTCCAACGGTGTCAAATCGTAGCTCCGAGGTGGACAAACGACATCAGCTCTGTGGCTGATAATGCGAAAAACATCGAGTGTAGCTTCGGCTATGTGGTACGTAGCGCCGTCCTGTTGAAACCAAATGTTGCTAATATCCTCCTCTTTAATTTTGGTGAACAAAAATTCGTTCAACATGGCCCGATAACGACCGCCATTGACTGTAACGGCCACTCCTTGCTCATTTTTAAAGAAAATGGCCAATTATGCCTCTGGACCAAAATCCGCACCAAACAGAGACTTGTCTTGGGTGTATCGCCTTTTCAATGTATGCGTGCGGGTTTTCTGTGCTTCAAAAGCGACACTTTTACTTGTTTACCATACCCGCCAAGATCAAAATGAGTTTCATCTGAAAAGATGATTTTTTTGGCAAAATTATTACCATGATTTTCAAAGTAATGTCGCAATATTTCCCAGTTTTGTTCAAGCGTATACACAACCATATTCGTTCAGCGGAAGGATAAGACTAATTATCTGTCAAATCAGACATAAGCTAAGTGTTACCAATCACGAAATAAGCACTAGTTGAAAAAAAACGCTAGATGGTGGACCCTTTACATCGGCATTTAAAAATTTTCTCCAAATTAAGACTTCTTAGTTGACTTACAAGCTTCGATTTAAAAATCGCAAGACAGTTTTAAACAAGTATCTGCAATCTTCACAAATATCATCAGAAACTTAATATGCCTTAAGTGACGTAGAGTGTTGTTATTGATATAAAAGAAATGAAAACTTCAGTAATTAAATACTAATTGCTTTCTATAATACATATAAATTTTTTTCTATTTTTTTTTTAAGATTAAAAATAAATCAGTCATGTTTCATTTTAAGAAATTTCATTTCGTTTTTACTGTAATTTCTTGTGATAAAATTTTAAAAGAAAAAGCGCCACATAAAAGAAAATATGTCATGTCATGAAAGACTAACAATTTATAGTAAAAAATGTATTGTAGTACGTACAGATTAAAATTAAATTAAATTTAGGTCATAAAATACATTATTGGCTTATAAGTAGCACTCATCTCAATTCATCTTATGAAATTTGTTAAAAGAAATTTGAAATTTAAAACAGATTTTAATTGATTCTTATTTGGAAACAAAACGTAAGCAAACAGCTTGTTTTTTAATCTTTTCTTATTTTTAATTTTAATCTTTATTTGTTTCTAAAAATAATATTTTTATTGTCTCATTTATTTACAACCAAAAATGTCTGTTTTTTATATAAAAATCCACACAAACATGACAAAATTTAGTACCTGTTGCCTCCTATGACTTTTGTATTTTATTTCGACAAAAAAAAACTCAAAAAAAGACTGTTTTCCTTATCATTAAAAATAAATTCGGCAACACTAATGACTGATATTAAAAATTAATAATAATAAAAGTGAAAAAATATATATAAAATTTAATAAAAAAGAAAAAAAAATATTTTTACAACGACTTAAAGGATTATTTGCTTGGGCGTATTCGTATTCATATTACCAAAACGTTTTTAGAAGGCATGACAATACATCTCCACAAACCACAAACAGCATCAATGATCGATCATTAGCAAACTCATTATGATGACAGAATAGTTCCTTTAACTCATGGAGTTTTCTTATCTAAACAGAAATTTCGCATTTTAAAAATATTGCCCCACCCTTTCCAAGTGTTGCCGTTTTTTCCACAAAATCTTCAATCATGATTGAAAATACAAAAAAAAAGCTTCAAGAGTAATGATCAGAAATTACTTATGGGTAAAGACATATAAAAGAAATGTATCTAAAATGTCATCTGCTAGTTTTTTGGACAATATTTTCACTCTGTGATATTTTAAGAAAAAAAGGCAACATTTTTATAATAGAACGCGATTCCCTTTTTATTGTTACCTTAAAAAAACGAACACAGAAAACTATTTGAGGATGCGTTTTTTCCACAAAGTCCAAAGCCATTATTTGTGCTGAACTATAGGCCAATCTCCAAAAATCACTCTTCATCAATAGCACCCGAAAATATCACGGTCCGGGAAATCAATCTTGAATCTCCTGCCAAAGCACAGATCCAAAGGCCAAAGACTGTTCTCCGACCATCCTGCGAAAAATTGAGAGTCTTCCCGACACATTTCGGGATCCTCTGGTAAAAAACTTTGCCGCCGAACATTCCGCCACCATCATCACATAGATTTGAAGCGATGTCAAACCAATCAAAGCCTCAAGGCTGCTGTTAGACACGTTCTCATAGCCCCAGTTATACCCAAGCAGTATATTGTTAATTAATATATGGTGGTAACTTCCTCAACGCTTCATTACCAAACTATCAGCGCATAAGTGATAATAGTCCTAATAATAGCGGTATATATCCAAAGAGCCATTCTCGGCGAAAGACCCCATGTCTTACCGTAGGAAAAGCGACTAGCCATAAAGGCCCTTGTCGCTTTGATCTGGACGGCAACAATGTAAGAGTTCCAACTAAACTTCCTAGCCAGAATGACACCTAAATACCTTACTTCCCTTGAAAATTTGATGGTAGTATCCATGAAAAAAATGCAGTCACATGATAACTTGTATCTCTTTGTAAAAGGTACGACAAGCGGTCTTGAGGGACTTACCGAGAGCCTTTCCTGAGTGCATCAACACTGACTTCCCTATAAGCCAACATAGTGATCAAACCATCAACTAACATTGTCCATAACAATGGAGGAAGTACTCCACCCATAGGCGCCCTTTTGAGGCATTCACAGTGTATTCCTCTCCAACAAGAGACGAGCTGATGATCCCACTCCTAAGCACGCAACTGATCTCAGCTACCAGGTGTACCGGTAAGGAATGAGCGTTTTTTCGTGAAAAATATAAAATAATGGGAAAGTAAAAAACATTTTATTCAAAGTATTGGCCATTGCTGGCTATACATTTTCCCCATCTTTCAGGCAATTTGTAGATTCCACGCCAACAAAACTGTTCACCTTTTGAAGTAAACCAATTAGTCACTCAATTTTCGACTGCCTCGTAGGAATCGAAGTGTTGCTCAGCCAATGCTTGTCCCATCGATGTAAAAAAAATAGTAGTCGGAAGGAACTAAGTCTGCTAAATACGGCGGATGGAGTAGTAACTCTCAGACTAATGCTTTGATTGTATCCTGAATCAGTTTGCTTTGTAGGCAGTTGCATTTTTAAATTCCAAAATTACCTTGTCGTGTCTTGTGGCCCATTCTTGTCGTTTTTCAATCAATACATGGTTCAAATTGATAATTTGTTGTCGGTAGCGATCTGTATTAAGGGTTACACAAAATTTTAGGAGCTCGTGGTACACACCTTTTTGGCACCATCACACAGCATTGCCTTCCTGCCGAATCGATCTGGTCCTGCAGCCGAAATTGATTGTTGTTCCGGATTAACTTGATTTTTTCCGTTTAGGATTCTGAAAATGAATCAATTTTTCATCGAAATAGAGTCAAAACCGATATTGTCGAAGGCGCCCTGAATATCCAAGATGGCACAAAGACCCCTTCCCTATCAGAAAATAATATGAGAGACTGAGAGCTCTACTCGATTTGGGAAGATCACTAGGCCTTCCTGCTTTCGGTATAAATATAAACGTAACCTCCAGCCATGTTTGTGGGACATAACCCAAACCAAAGCTGGCCTTAAAAGTCACTAACAATTTTAATAGGACTTTATCAGAACTCTTTTGCAAACTAGTTGGAAATATCCTATTCGTACCTGGAGCTTTGTAAGGTTTGAAGGAGCCTACCGCCCACAAAGCCGTATCCGGGGTGAATAATCTAGCCGCAAGGCTACTGACCATCCTAGTAACACATACAGAGGCGGGAATACACCAATAAACGCCTACAGGTGCAACCGATCGAGAGTTAGAAAAATGTGTCCTCAACAATAGATCCAATCTCTCCCTTCTAGTTCTAGTGTAGGCCCCGGGTTCAGTAGTTGCAGTAGTGTAGACTCCGATTTCATCCCTTGATAGTTTAAAATACAAACGAATAGATCTCTTGCCAAAAGTGACAGATTTCTGTTCTAATTATTTTTTTTTACATTATATTATATGTACACTGATGGACAGCTATTTAAGGACAACTAGTGTTTTTACTGACATGACACCAAGTTCAGTTTTTTTGGTTAGGATGGTAAGAACTAAGAACTATACCATCGCTATAATTTCAAGAAACTTTGCCTGGATTTTGAAATATTCATTTCATTACACAAGATCCTTTTGTCCCAGGGTGGGCAATTTGAGGTGGGCAATTCGAGGTTGGGCAATTTGAGCTGTCAACCTTTGACACTTATTTAGTGAAAAATTGCTAAAATTTAACTATGGAACGCTATACTCTTGAACAAAGAATTTTAATTGTGAAAATTTGCTATCAAATGGTGAAAGTTTTACTGTATCACTGCGTAAAATTCGAGCAGCTTTTTCTCGTAATCATGCTTCGTGTGAGACCGCGTAATTCGGGGCTCACGGTAGTGTTGCTGACAATAGATCAAAACAATACGCTCGTAGTGGCCGTAGTGATGCAAACACAAGCGCTCTACAGCAAAGTGTTGAGAATGAGCCATCGCCAGAGGAACTTTGGGCAACATTTTGCATAAAGATATTAATCTTTACGCTTATAAATTTCAACTCGTTAAAGAATTAAAGCCAGCCGACCATTATTTGCGTCGAACGTTTGTGATTTGGCATCAACAAAATTATTAAATTTAGTGATGAGGCCCATTTTCAATTAGGCGGTTATGTAAACAAACAAAATTGTTGCATATATGGCTCACAAAAACCACAAGCAGTCCTCGAAAAACCATTGCATCCAAAGAAAGTAACCGTACGGTGCGGCTTGTGGTCAGATGGCATCATTGTCCTGTTATTTTTAGAAAATGGGCAAATAAACGCCGTCATCGTGAATTCTCTGCGCTATCAAACCATGATAACCAATTTTTTGTGGCCACAATTGGCTAATGTTGACATCAGTGATCATTGGTTTCAGCAGGACGGTGCCACAAGCCACAGAGCCAGCCAAACAATTCAGTTATTGCATGAGAAATTTCCCAGTCGCATAATTTCTCGTATTGGCAATGTCATTTGGCCGCCTCGTTTTTGTTATTTAACGCCGCTGGATTATTTTCTCTGGGACCATTTGAAAGACCGGGTTTACGTGAACAAACCACAAACAACAAAACACTGAACAACTGAAAGATAAAATTCTGCGCTGTATTGACGATATAAGCGAAGCCTTGTTGCAAAATGTGGTTCAAAATTTTGTGAAGAGAGCGGACAGCTGCCGACGTGCTAGACATCATATTTCATTATTAATTCCCATATTGGTATGAATAAAACGGAATTTGTCAAAAAAAAAATGCGCTTTTAAGCCAATTTACCTTCTAATCTCAAATTTGCCCATCATTTATATACAAATTTTAAACCAAAAAAAATCAGTAAATGGGCCTCTAGTAGAGAGAAAAATTATTTAATTTTTAAAACAGAAATATTTTAAAACGAATTTACATAGATTTTTAGCCTTTTCATGTAAATTATGTTAAAATTGAATTCTTCAAAAAAAATGTCGTCACATGGTATAATAAAGTGAAGGCTATCCTTTTCATATTATCAGTCACATTACATATGTAGAGGTTAAGGTCTCAAGTGAAGGTGATGGCAATGCTGTCGATGATGATGATGATGCCCATGATGGCCACAACAAGTGACAAAAAAAAGTAGATGATCATTGATCTTGTTTTCGTTTATTCTCTGAAATTCTTTAGTTGACCACTTCAGTGCAGTTTTGTATCGTTTTTTTTAGAGATTTTTTTCCCTTTTAGTTTTTGATTTCAAAGGTCTGCTTGTTTGGTTCTGTATTTTCGTGTCTTTTTAATTCATTATCACAACTAAAGTCTTCATATTGTTGTTATTGCTATTGTTGGTGTTGATTTTAAAACAAAGTTTTCAATCTCTCGTTGCTCTTAATTAAGAGCATAAGACGAAGACAAACGACAAAAGTTCAGAATTTTTTATATAATTCCTGCTGTAGTTGTTGTTAAAGTTAATGTTGTTGCTGTTATTGGTGTTATTGCTGTTTTTTTAGTATTGCATTCTGATTTATAAAAAGTGTTTTTAATTTCTTAAGCTTTTATCAATCTCTTCAAGCTTATCTCTCAGCATTATTTTGAAAAGAAATGAAAAAAAAGTTCATGAGGTCCTGTTATCTATTCCAAGCGATCTTTCTTTTTTTCTCTCTGCTTCTGTTTTTAATTGACCACTAAGGCCAGACTAAGAAATAACAAATCAAGACTTAACAAGAACAACAACAACAACAACAAAATTCATTAATTTAAATTATTTTTAAAAAAATCTGCAATAGAAATCAAAAGCAGTGATCAAAATAAATTATAAAATTCTTAACTAATTATTAGTTGTAAAGTCTAAGGTATTGGCTTCTGGCTTAATTTCGAAAAAGCAATTTAATACTTTTCCTTACCACTACACCTACGCATCACAGCCCCGACGACTAGTATACTCATAGAACTTATTTTTAACATATAATTTTAAACCTCAATTTTCGAAACAAATTTACAGCTACAGAGGTTTTAAAAATATAAACGGCGATCATTTTTATGTAAGTTTTTCGCAAATTGCTTGGAATGATATGTATTACATACCTTCTGTCGAGACCCAATCTACTTTTTGGAAAGAAAACATACAGAACTTATTTTATATGACGGTACCAATTAAATCTAAAAAAATCTCACATAAACAGAAACCCTGGCTTACGAACTCCATCAAATGTGCCATTAATCTGCGGGATCTTGCATATTCAAAGTGGAAAAGACTTAGAACACAAGAAATAAAATTGCAATATAGTGTTGCAAAGTCGAATGTAAACAAGGGAATCAGATGTGCGAACATGGAATACTACTCTAGACGGTTTGAATCTGCAATTGAAATTAAGTAGACTTGGAGGACTATTCGTGTGAGTTGTTTGTAACACGCGCAAGAATACGAGTCGCCGAATAAATCCTTAAAACCTTAATAAATACTTTGTGAATACACCCACGATACGGGCAGACCCAAATTTCTATAGTTTTCCTCATGATTTTGCTAATTCTGATATTAATTTACTTGTGTATGACAAGTTTAAGCTTACATGTGTTACCAATATGATGTCATGTCGACTGTTTCCAAAGTGAAATCTAATGCAATCGGGTACAATAACTAATTTTACCCCTAATCCTCTCATTTATAAGCCATTTATTTAATACCGTTATTATGTCCGGCACGTATCCGACAAAGTGGAAGCAAGCGATAAAAATTCCGTTGCTCAAGCCGAATGGGGATTATCGCCCGATTGAAATCTTGTGCTTTCTTTCGAAAGTTTTGGAGAAAATACTTTATGGTCAAACGATTAATTACACAAACCTGAACAATTTCTTTTCAAGAATGCAATCCGGTTTTCGATCGGATCATAGTCGTAGTACTGCTCTGGTGGACGTTAGTGAGAATGTCAGACAGGCCTTGAAGAACGGCGATGTACATTTTTTAGGTCTCTTGGATCATTTGAAATATTTCGATATGGACGATCACAATATGCTTATTCATAGGCTTATATCTGGACAAAGGTGTGCCTCAAGGTTCAATTCTTGGTACACTTTTTTTCCTTCAGAAGATAATAGTCACCGACCTGAGATTTAAATTTCCACTTATAAAGCTAGAAGAACAGGAAAATTCTAAAAATTTTAATGATTTCCACTCAGATTACACCTGATACCGGTAAGAAATGAGACGAAAAGTTAAAAAAAAATGTCATTCAAAGTATTGGCCATCGGTGTCTACACATTTTTCCCAGCTTTCAGGTAATTTGTGGATTCTACGTCGATAAAACTGTTCGCCTTTTGAATTTGTCAATTTGTCACCCAATTTTCGACTTCCTAGTAGGAATCGTAGTGTTGCTCAGCCAATGCGTATCCAATCGATGAAAATAAATATTGCTCTAATTAAAACGGCGGGTGGGGTAGTAACTCCCAATCAAATGCTTTGATTGTATCCAGAATCGGTTTGCTTTGTGTGCAGATACATTTTCATATTCCAAAATCACCTTGCCGTGTCTTGTGGCCCATTCTGCTCGCTTTTCGATCAATGCATGGTTCAGTTTGATCATTTGTTGTTGGTAGCGATCTGTATTTACGGTTTCACCAGGTTTTAAAAGCTCGTGGTACGCCACACCTTTCTGGTTCCACCAGATACACACCATTGTCTTCCTATCGAATCGATCTGGTTTTGCAGATGAAGTTGATGGTTGTCCAGGATTAGCCCATGATTTTTTCCGTTTAGAGCATGATAACCATATGTCTCGACAAGCATTCGCTGCGATTTTGCAGCACTATTCTTCAAATGAAAACATCAAATATAAGCTCTCCGCAAATCATCATTATCTGGTACAAAATTCGCCATCTTTAACACGATGAAAAAATATGATTTTGTTTGTTCTCTGTTTATTCTCTCAGTATACATCAAACTGAATACGTTTGACAGATGTCATTGCCAACACAAACAAATAAAGCTCGTTCATAATAAACGTCCTCCATGGATAAATTCGTATCTTGACGCTTACTCACTGAACCAAGAACCAACGAAAACTAAAGAATATAAACGTAAAACATTTCTTAAATCACTATCACTTGTTACCTTAGTTCTAAGCAAAGCAAGTGGCATAATGGCGATTTCCTTATGAAAACGCCTGGCACTCACGTCTTAACCTATTGTTTGCCTTATAAACTTATATTTGTAAAAACTTCATCCAAAGGCATACTTTTTATTATTTCCTTAGTATTTAAGTTAGGTTAAAACCGAAAATACAATGACCGCACAATACAATAACAATGGAAAGAAATCAAAACTACGTGCTTACTAGATCCAGGTCGGCTTCGATAACGAAGCGATCGATACAGCCCACCGGGACTTATAGCAGCACTTCAGGGTTCACAAGGTGCCTTCCAAGGATAATCAATCTCAGCCTCGATAGCACCGGATATTCCAGAAGCAAGTATCTAGCAGTTGCCACCCTTTCACAACATTAACTGCACAACGTAGATCGCCTATACTCAAGACAGACCGCATGTCTGGCCTCTAAAAGATGACCGGAGATCATATGCTCCTACCGCAGACTTCTTGGCAAGTTCATTAGTTGACCAGTTCTCCTCAGATCAACAACGAGTCACGGGTTTCCTCTTTTTTTATAGGAAGAAATCTGTACTTATCTTTTGGAAAACAAACCGCTGGTTCAGCATTTAAAATAGAGAAAAAAAGTAGAAATAGGCATATTAGCACTCTCTTTTCTTGGAAGAACGTGTACCGTCGTGCCAGTGTAGTCCGGTATCCAAAAGATGCCTGATGTCGAAAAATTTCGCCATCACCATTAGTAACATTCTACTAACGCCCGAGAGTTAGCAACCAAAGACTCCAGACTTGATTGCCGCCAGAGCAGATTATTAGTATAAACGCATACCCTCCTAATTGCGGTTATATTCCTTACAAGATAAATAGTAAATTTCCTTTCAGAACCTAATGTTAAGGTCTGGAGGAAAAATACAATAACCCACTCAAATGCCCATTTTAGAATCATCAGTGGAGGATCGTAATTTCGACATTTCTCCTTCCAGCGAATTCTGCTAGGAACACATAAGTATATGGTGGACCATTTAAAAGTTTAAATTTAAAAATGCAATAAAACAAAAACGGTTTGAAATTTTGCCAAATTTATTTTTTGGTTGTGAAGTACAATTGTTCCGGTTAGAAATGAAATATTATTTCATGCATATGGTTGCCGTGGCTGGCCTCACAATACCACATTCGATCGGACCAATTTCGATAACTTTTTCGAGTATATGTTGTCTTATCTCAGCAATGGCATCACGAATGTTAGCCTTCAAATGCTTCATTGCCTCTGGTTTGTCGACATAACACGTCTCTAACGGCGCCCCACAGAAAATAGTCCAACGGTGCCAAAATCGCAGCTTCTTGGCGGCCAACTGACATCACATCACATCGGCTAATTAAACGGCCATCAAACGTTTGACGCAATAAATCGATTATGGCATGAGATGTGTGTGAGATGTGTGGCAAGTTGCATCATCCTGTTTAAACCAAACATCGCTCACATCAATATCGTGAAGAGCGCGCACAAAAAAATCGTTTATTATGGTGCGATAGGTGTCCCCATCGAATTTTCAAAGAAATCTGGGCAAATGATGCTTCAACTCCACAAGCCGCAGCAAGCAGTCACTTGTAATGAGTGCATTGGCTTCTGTAAAATCATGTTTGGGTTTTTAGACTCCAAATACGACAATTTTGTTTATTAACGTACCCACCAAGATGAAAATAAGCTTCATCCGAAAAGATGATTTTTTTAGCAAAATTGACATCATCGTGCAGTTTCTTACGGCTTCAACCAATTTAACTTTGTAAGGCGTCACACCAAGATCTTTTCGTTAAATTCGACGTAAAATACGTGCGTAAAATACTCAATTCTTGAGAACGATGACGAGTTGACTTTTGATTGATTCTCACGCACACTGTCAGTCATAGCTTCGATATTTTTGGGTGTACTCACTGTACGAGTACGCTTATGTCTTGGCGTATCAACAATGAAACCTTTAGCAATAAACTTGCGTATACCAGGCACTCACTGTTGGCCTTCTCTGCGACCAAATTTATTTTCGTGCAATTTCGAATCAATAAAAAAAAAATCCAATAAATCAAGCGTAAATCGATTCATTTAGTTCGGTGTAATATACTGGAATGAATAGAATGACATAAGTATTGCCAGATTTGAAATAAACGCTGATTCAAATTTAAACCGATAGATGACTCAGCCGATAGAACTATTTTTTAACAAGAGGCCTTTCAGTAAGTGCTTCCTATCTTTAAACTTAAGTAGAACACAATCTGTGTGAGATATTATTCGTTTGAAAGGCCTATCGATGTTATTATGTGCGGAATATAACATCGTGTAAATGTCAGCCGCGACTTTGCTAGCTTTTGCGCGTCCGAAATTAAACTCTTTATGATCCTACTGAATTTGACCGATGGCATGGATTATGCAGGTTTTGCGAGCGGCTGTGGTCGCATAGGATTGGTATTGTCACAAGTTCGACAGTTTGTTTTATGATGTTGGCATTTAACCGGAAATGGAATGGGGAGAGAGTTAAATGGTCACAGTAAAAAAGCATTCAAAGGAATTGATACGTTTAAAGCCAACCTTGACGAATAATGAAAAGGCTCAGCCTTTTGTTAGACGGCCAGTTAAGAACTAATAAAGGTGGGGAGCTTTGCACCGCTAGCCATACAGTCTCTATAAATTGCTCTTAATGACTACCACTCGTTTTAGTTGGTTAAGAAGAACTTAGATTCACTTTTGAAAAAAATATTAATCATTGGCTTGATTCGTTTGTAACTCCTAAAGCTGCAAAGTGATTGGATATTGTAAATTATCAGAAAGGGATAACAAAACAGAAAAAAATCATTTTCTTTTTCTTAATATGGGATATATAGGGTATTTTTTACAGAGGTATAGAAATTTAAGTTGCAATAAAACAACGATGGATTATTCGATTGACATGAATTTTATTTATCCGAAAGATAATCTTGTGGCATTACATTTTAAATATGATTTCTGGCATATGACCGCCACGGCTGGCGCGAATGTGGTCCAATCTGGACGTCCAATTTTCGATGACTTTTTCTAACATTTGTGGTCGTATATCGGCAATAACACAGCGAATGTTGTCTTGCAAATGGTCAAGCGTTTGTGGCTTTACCGCATAGACCAATGACTTTACATAGCCCCACAGAAAGTAGTCTAGCGGTGTTAAATCACAAGATCTTGGAGGCCAATTCACAGGTCCAAAACGTGAAATTAGGCGGTCACCAAACGTGTCTTTCAATAAATCTATTGTGGCACGAGCTGTGTAACAGTTTGCGCCGTCTTGTTGGAACCACATCTCCTGGACATCATGGTTATTCAATTCAGGAATGAAAGAGTTAGTAATCATGGCACTATACCGATCACCATTGAATGTAACGTTCTGGCCACCATCGTTTTTGAGAAAGTACGGACCAATGATTCCACCAACCCATAAAGCGCACCAAACAGTCAGTTTTTCTGGATGTAACGGTGTTTCCACATACACTTGAATATTACCTTCACTCCATATGCGTCAGTTTTGTTTGTTGAGCCATTCAACCAGAAGTGCGCATCATCGCTAAACAAAATTCGCTTAGGAAAATTGAAAATTGAAATAAAAAATTCACTTATGAAAAATGAAAATTGCAGGTGTGAGTCTATTCATGATGAATTGCCAAACCAAACTGAGAATAAATCACTTGACAGCTGTTAAATCGGCCGCCATCTTGAAAAGTAATGCCAACTTAAAGTTCTATACCTCTATAAAAAACACGCTATACAAGAAATTGTCCTTCAGCTTATAAGCTTCAACTAATTTTTAATTAAAAATTGCGGTGAAATCTTTTTGTGTAACATCCCATAGTGATTAATATGTATTTAGTGTAGTGCTAACTTCAAGCTGTTTTTAATAAAGGAAAATAATTAAATTTTTTTTATTTAATTAATTAGATTATAATTTAATAAATTATCAACAAATATTTTAAAAATAAATAAATAAAAATTGAAAAAATGTTAATAAATTTGAATGATAACAAACTAGCCGGCTGTTTCACTTTCAATAGACGGATATTTAATCACCACATTTGTTTTATTTGTTTTTTTTTTTCTTTTTTTAATTGATTAACAAAATTGTATATAAAATGAATGAAACTTATGGCCCCAATCAGTTAGAAAACTATTTATGGACTTGAAATATTCCAGAGATTTATTTCAATGATAAGGCAACGTGGCAAAGATTTACAAAATTTGATTAATTTTAAATGATTTTTTTTTTTTTTTTGGTTTTGCAAAAGTAAACAATTAATCAAAAAGAAATAAAAAAATATTTTAATTTTTATCAAAATCAAGAACATGAAATAGAAATATAGACTACCGCTATAACCAAAATATGTGACAAAGATTTATGGTTTCAAAATTTGATTATACGCCGAGTAAATATGTTCTTGCATTCTATTTGATAATTTCTTTCATTGAAATATTTGTTAAAAAGAAACAAAGGTTATCATTAATGAATTTCATTTAGATTAAACATAAAGATTTAAACAAAATTTCTTATGATTTGCTGGCCTCTTCAAAATTGTAGTGGCTGTGGCCAGGCCATATTAACATGACTCTTAGTATTTAAAGCCCCTTTTTATTCAAAAAATAAATCTTTTTATTTTGATCTTTCAACGGCGATAAGAATGCCTTAGACTTTTAACTGCGATAGTTTTCGATTAGTTGTGATTTTTAAATTTTTATTAATTTTTTTTTTCTCGTTATCAATTCGTTAAGTGATTTTAAAAGTGAGATAATAAAAACAGAAATGGAAAGTTGATTTGTTTATAATTAAAATCAAAAATAATGTAAAATCAAATGAAATCACATCAAATAAGTCATCAATCATTTATGGGATTTGGTATTTCAAGGTAAGTTTGTTTTGTTTTTTTTTTTTAACTCATTTCGATAACTGATTATTCAATGGTTAGAAAAAAATTGTACATTATTAACAGCAACATAAATAGGCCTTTTATTGAGAAAGCATTGACTTGTCATTTAAATAGGATCCAATATGAGATTAAAGATTCACTTTGATAACTATTCATAATAAATCCCCTAACATTCCATGAAGAAATTCAGAGACTTCTCTCAGCCATTGAGCTGCACTCTATTCTATTTTTATAGTCATTGAAATGAACCTACATTAGAGAAGTTGTCAATAGTAGTGATACTCATAAACAGTTACTACCTAATTATAAGGTAATATTGTTGTTTAAAAAACGTTTTCTTTTTCAGATGGATCTAACCTGGTATTGAACCGAGGCGGGTGTCTTACCTACCATACCACAGCAGCACAATAGTAACTAAAGGGTTCGCCATCTAACGTTTTTTTGTCAACTAGTGCTTATTTCGTGAATGGTTAGACTCATGTTAGACTCATGTCTGATTTGACAGATAATTAGTTTTATTTAAATATGGTTGTGTATACGCTTGAACAACACTGGGAATCTGGGCCTGCGATCGACTTACAGAAGATGCCGATTTTGCCAAAAAATCATGTTTTCAGATGAAGCTCATTTTGATCTTGATGGGTATGTAAACAAGCAAAATTGTCGCATTTGGGGCACAGAACACCCGCACGCATACATTGAAAAGACGAGTCACTGTTTGGTGCGGATTTTGGTCTAGAGGCATAATTGGGCCATTTTTCTTCGAAAATGAGCAAGGAGTGGCCGTTACAGTCAATGGCGATCGTTATCGAGCCATGTTGAACGAATTTTTGTTCACAAAAATTGAAGAGGAGGATATTAGCAACATATGGTTTCAACAGGACGGCGCTACTTGCCACACAGCCGAAGCTACACTCGATGTTTTGCGCCCTGTTTATGAAGATTATCAGCTGCAGAGCTGATGTGGCTTGGCCATCTCGGAGCTGCGATTTGACACCGTTGGACTATTAATTGTGGGGTCCCGTCAAACATAAATGTTACGCCAACAAGCCAGAGACAATTGACGCTTTAAAGGACAATATTCGTAAAGCCATTGGTGAAATACAGCTGCACACAATCGATAATGTGCCTAAAAATTGGATCGATCGTGTAGGCTACTGCATGGCCAGCCGAAGCAGCCATTTGAATGAAATTATTTTCCATTATTAACCGGAAGGATTGTACTTTCAAATACAAAAAGAAATTTGAGCAAATATTCAGTAGTTTTTTTTTATAGCATTTTCAAAAAAAAAAAAATGTATTTGCGGACCCTTTATTATCTATAACTATTATTATTATAGGCAGCATATTGACTTTATACAAAGTATCCATTGCTTTGATTCAGTTTCAGTAATCAAGTTGATTTTTTCAAGCTAAGTAGATGATTAATCCACTGTAACTCGCCTCCATATGATTGTGTGGAGTAGTGCAGGTCCATGCTATGTGGTGGTGGTGATCCTTAGCATATTAATTTTTTTCCAGTAGGTGGCGTTTTCTCCTGATCATTTGTCTAATATTTGTCATCTTCTCCAGGGGTAATCCGAATAATCAAGGAGCTTCTTTGAAAACATTTGTCTGGAGGGAGGTTAAAATCTCTTTATTAAACACTTGAAACTGCAATTAGTTATTTTTCGTCATTTTATCTGCTGAGTATTCGATTCTGGGCCGCTTGTGTTGTACATATTCCTGCGCATATGAGGAGGAACATACAACCTGAAATTTCAGGTTTAGGTAGGCATCTTGGACTCTTCCATGTCCGGACACTTTCACGATCCTGTCTTCTAAATAATAAGCCTCCGAGTGAACTCTCAGATTTCGAGCGACCCACGTTACCTTACCTAATCTAACCTAACCTATTCTTAATTGTTATATTTCAGAAGCTGACAAAATTATGAGTATTTAACACGTTTAACTGTTGAAATATGCAGGAAGGCTTGCTAAAAAAAACAGCTGTTTGTGAAATGTCTCAAATTTAAATATCGAATGAGATATTTAAGTCTAAAACACAATCCAAAAGTTTGTCATCTAAATTCAATGCCAATTAACCATTTATTTCGGCTCAATTTTTTTTTCGGCCACGGATTAACATACTCATTAACATACGCATTAATCATAAAGCACAGTTGTATTTACGCCAGATATGAAAACATTGCGTTTATGAGGGCCGAAGTATCAGTATCAATTAATACGGTGCTACATTCAACCATTGCAATGCTCAGAGCTGTGAAGAAAAAATATTGACTACATCAAGATTTTCATTCGCGTTAACTCCTGTATAACTTTTGAGACGATATAGCTCAAAAAAAGGTCGTACGTATTAAATAGCATCACTCAAATATGGAATGACTACTTATAGCACCGCTAGTTAAGCTAAAACGGTAGTAAATGTAAACTTCAAAATAGGTAGGAGGCTAAAAGTCACAAGAACCTGTAATCAATACAAGTTTTGTATAAATAAACAATTTATCAAAGCACTTTTCCTAAAATAAGCAGGATTATCTGAAGCACCCAAATAAGAAATTACCTAAAATCTCAAACTATTGTTACGAAAATAGACAATAACTAAAGAAAAGATACGCTTAATTGATTGTCTTAGCTATAAACCTTATTGTGGCATTGGTTTGTGTCAAGGCAACCTTAATTTGTGTTATTAAGAGTGTTACCATTTGCGTATTGAACGGTGCTACCGTACCGAAATTGGTTGTTACATTTGAAATTAACGGCATCGAACGTTGAGGTAAGAACAAGAACATTGTATATAAAAGGCGGCAACTTTTGCATTACTTAGTTCAGTTTTAGTTTGAAAGTCATTGTGTGAAGTTTAAAAGCTATAAAGTAAAGTCATGTTTAGGCGTAAATAAAAGTGTGATTGTGCATTAAGTGTAAATTAATTAAGTTGCTGTATAAAGTGTGGAAAATAAAAGCCTATAAAGTAAAGCATTAAATTCGCTGTATTTATTGTATTTTACGCAATTTAAAAGAACTCAAACGTTTTAAAAAAGTTAAAACGTAATGATATACAATTTACAATATACAATTTTATACAATGTCTAACTTCCTTAACTTTTGCTTAATACACAAATTCATTTAATACTCAACTCTTAGTACGACTTTACTCTGAGACAGTAAAATTATAACTATCTAACGATGAGATTGATGCGGCTTTTATAGTTAGTTAACATTAGTTTCGAATGTTCAGTATATTTTACAACCTACTATTCAGTTTCCGTTAAGATTGGCAGCATTGCTCAAATAAATACAGAATAACTTTTATAATAAAATTTATGGCTTTAAATGTTGGTGTATCTGCTTAGGTGTTTAATTTTTGTAACAATATTGTGATCCATGATGGTAACCACCTACTTCATACTCCTAGCTACGATTGGTTACTGACATAAGAGCAAATGTATATCAAAAATCTTTAAATTGGTTTTATAATATTTCGCTCAAAAAAATTATAGCCCATAAGTATTTTTAACATAAATTATTTTAATTGATCTTATCGTCTGTGGCTTATCGTTTGCATTGTGAAATCACAGCAAGTAAAACTAAATTCCATTTCAATTTTGTTCTTGATAATATTTTATACTTTCAATTACTCATTTTATTGTTGAATAATAACAAATTAAAAAGAACAAACAAACAAAAGCAAAAACAATTCTTGTTATATTTTCTCAGCTGATTACAGGAAATGCCAAAAGATAAAATATTCCATATTAATATTCCCATTTACTCACAAACGATAAATTCTGAGATTTGCATATCAAATGTAGAAAAATACTTGAATCGAGATGTAAAACAGAAATAAATCACCAGAATGAAATTATTAATAATCATCAACGAAACAAAAAATCATTTTCAATATAAAACAAGTCAGAAAACTACATAAGACACCCTACTTTCAAATATATTATGTAAAATTAATGTTTTTTTTTCGTTTTTTGTGCGTTTATTTTGTAGTATTTAAATAATATTTACAAACTTAAAATAAACAAAAAGTATTAATATAGCTTAGCCTAAATACAATGTCCCATTTGAACGAGATCTCAAGTATAATTTCCATTAGATATTAAACTATTTTTCGTATTATCTATCAGATTACTTAATATAAACACAGTATAGCATACATAGCATAACGTTAATTGTAAGCAAAAATCTAGCAAAAAACTTATATACCGGTAAGGATAAAAAAAATGAGATCAAGGTTTAAAATGCAAAGATAATTATTGAGTGAGCCACCAATATCTCATAAGGCTTAGTTTAGATTTAATATTTTTATCACATGAATAAATACTTGTATCAAAGCGACAATTTTCTGATGTAAGCTCATTACAGTCAATTCTTTTAATATTGCCTCGTCTATAGATATGGTAAATTATAGGAATGCCATCTTCATTTTGGATAAAACTATTGTTATCAAGGAAAGGAAAAGCCTCCGGTGGAACGTATCCACTTTGTAATGTGCTCTTAATGTATGCCTCTGAGACATAATAGGAAGCCATAATCAAATTATTTTCAGCAGTACTGCTGCTGTTTGAAATATGAGCCCTAACAATGTGAATTATAAAATTATCGAATCTGGATATTTTAGACTTTTCGTAAAGAATCTTGTTCGATATAAATCTGTTATAGTTACTACTGTGAGATCTGTACAACGACATACAGTGCCTAAGACACTTTCTCTCGAATACTCGTATTCTCTCCCTATATGAAGGGGATATGTTAAACCATATTTGGCAACCATAAGATAGAATTGGTCTAATTAACGACTGATACATGCCAATTTTCACTTTTGATTGTATATACTTAGAAAAGAATAATTTTCTATATATGAAAAAAGCACTTTTGGCTTTAATAGGCTGTTTATATGATCATTAAAGTAAAGAAATTCATTTAGTTGAATACCCAATAATCTGACGGACTGCTTTATAGGAATATTTACGTTTCCAATTGATTTGATACCAAAGGATTTCCAGTTTCCCCTTATATTGCTGTTGCGCTCAGCAACAGATGGTCGGAATAGAATACTCTCGCACTTATTCACATTAATCTTCATATGCCAATCTGTAGCAAATTTCTCAATATTGAGGAACATATTCTGCAAACTATTATTAATTCCCCCAATTGTGCTATCGGCGTGATATATATTAATGTCGTCTGCGAAAGGTATAATATTATCTATCTGCCCCAGTAAATCAAATAAATACAAATGAAATAATATTGGGGAATTGACGGTACCTTGTTGCAATCCATTAACAATAGTACATTTTTTTGTACCAGCTGCCTCTCTATTATGAATGGAAAATGTTCTATTATTTAGCATACCATATATAAGGATTACAAGATGGAGTGGAAATTTAAATTTCAACAATTTGTATATTAGTCCAGGTATCCAAATATTACCAAAGGCCTTCTCGAAATCAACTAAACAATCCCCTGTATATAATGATATAAGGTTCCATGGGATATTTAAAGTAAGTAAATGAATTGCGTGAATTGTCGAATGTCTGTATTTAAGTCCAAATTGTCTCTCACTAACTATTTTCTCGTATTTGCAAAACTTATCAATGTTAATATCGATGCAAACTTCAAATACTTTGCTGATATTTGGGAGCAAGCTAATCGCGCGAAGGTTTTTCGGATGATCAGCATCCTTATTCTTTTTAGGCAAAATAATCACCTTAGCCTGCTTCCAATGTTTTTTTTTTTTTTTTTTTTTTTGTTTTTTTTTTTTTTTAAACAGATTCTATACTAGATTTGTATACTGATTGTTTTTTTTCGACTTGACATTCTTTAGCTACCAAGATGGCAGTTGTTGAGCGATTTCTGATACGAATTTATATTCTTCAACGTTGTAGAGGGTGGTTTTTATACAGGCATAGATCTTTAAGTTGCAATAAAACAACGATGGATTATTCGATTGACATGAATTTTGTTTATCCGAGAGATAATCTTGTGGTATTACATTTGAAATATGATTTCTGGCATATGACCGCCACGACTGGCGCGGATGTAGTCCAATCTGGACGTCCAATTTTCGATGACTTTTTCCAACATTTGTGGCCGTATATCGGCAATAACACGGCGATTGTTGTCTTCCAAATGGTCAAGCGTTTGTGGCTTTACCGCATAGACCAATGACTTTACATAGCCTCACAGAAAGCAGTCTAGCGGTGTTAAATCACAAGATCTTGGAGGCCAATTCACAGGTCCAAAACGTGAAATTAGGCGGTCACCAAACGTGTCTTTCAATAAATCTATTGTGGCACGAGCTGTGTGACATTTTGCGCCGTCTTGTTGAAACTACATCTTCTGGACATCATGGCACTATACCGATCACCATTGACTGTAACGTTCTGGCCATTGACTGTAACGTTCTGACCATTGACTGTAACGTTTGGTGACCGCAAACGTGTTTTTGAATAAGTCTATTGTGGCACGAGCTGTGTGACATGTTGCGCCGTCTTGTTGAAACCACATCTCCTGGACATCATGGTTATTCAATTCAAGAATGAAAAAGTTAGTAATCATGGCTCTATACCGATCACCATTGACTGTAACGTTCTGGCCAACATCGTTTTTGCAAAGTACGGACCAATGATTACACCAGCCCATAAAGTGCACCAAACAATCAGTTTTTCTGGATGTAACGATGTTTCCACATACACTTGAGGATTACCTTCACTCCAAATGCGGCAGGTTTGTTTGCTGACGTAGCCATTCAATCAGAAGTGCGCTTCATCGCAAAACAAAATTCGCTTATGAAAATTGAAAAAATTGAAAAAAAAATTCACTTATGAAAAATGAAAATTGCACTATTTGCAAGCGTTGTTCAAGCGTGAGTCTATTCATGATGAATTGCCAAGCCAAACTGAGAACAAATCACTTGACAACTGTTAAATCTGTCGCCATCTTGAAAAGTAATGCCAACTTAAAGTTCTATACCTCTATAAAAAACACGCTTTATTTTATAACTCTCAACAATAAAAATGCTTAGGTCACCATATGGATCAGACAGCCAGAAGATTGGCAGCTTAAACTCTTTTTGTTACGTCAAGGAAATAATATTACAAAAATAAGTTTAAATTTTTTAATATTTTAAATTGTATTTTATTTTATGTTTTATTCATTTTTGGTTAATAAAGTTTAAAAATTTTATTTTAAACTGCCTGTTTTAGTACAAAATAAATTGTAATTTTAATTTAAAAAAAAACTGCAATTATTTGCAATAATTTTTCCTTAAAATCTGATTATAAAAAGATAAGAAAAAACTCTAATGAAATTAGATTTTGTGAAAAAAGATAAAATTCTAATTGACCAGATACATTTAAAATGACAAGAATATTATATTTTTCTAATTTTATTCACTTTTTTTAAATCATGATTCAATTGTCATACAGGTATTTAAATATATATTTTTTTATAATATTATTTGCCATATTTATATTAAAAATGTGTGTTTTTTAAATTCAATCCGTTGTAATTGTTGACATTGCAGCGAAAATAATTAATTCTGCGTCATTATCAGTTAAACGAATCAAAATATTGAAGTCGAGTTACTGAAAATATTTAATGATGATGCCAGATATTGATAGGGAAACTAAATTGACTGAGAGAGAGAGAGGAAAAATCACATACACACGCACGTTGTATGTTATTAGAAGGAGAGTAGAATGACAGAATTTTAAAGGTATTAACTCAATGGATTATCAGTTGAAAATAAAAAGAATTAAAAAAAAAATTTAAATACAAAAAAATATAGATTTAAAACATAAACTGAATCCAAGTAAAGAACGTAATAGTGAGTCATTGTGAGAAACGCTAACAATGGTAAATCATGATGGCTAACGATGAATTTTCTTAGATGTCATACTCGTACTTACTGAACGAAGTAGGATTTTGTCTGCTACAAAAAAAGCTGAAATTTAGCGACATTGTCTGTTTTGAGTCGACTTCATACATTGTCTGTTATGATGCAAGATTTTGTCTGCTACACCTTTCCGTGAACGAATAAAAAGCGATGATTTTGATGATATTGCTACGAAAATAAAAATGCCTTAAACGAAAATACACCACATCAGCGCCTTTAAAATACTATATTGTGGGATTTTGGTATACTTGGTGTCACACTGTCAATGTCGTACTTATTTTTGTATTTGGAATCACTGCTAATTCGACCATCTTTGTGTGTTATATTTGAATTAGCGGACATAATTCGAATGTTGTAGCAAGAACAAGAACATTCGGAAGTAATTTAAATTGTATATTAAAAGTGACGCCTTATGCATGAGTTAGTAATCGTTTTGCTGTCATAAAATAAAGTCGTAAAGAAAACTGTTGTATAAACAAAGTGGAAGTTAATAAGTCGCGCAATTAAGATAAGCTGTATAAAGATAAAAACTGTAAAACAACAACAAAGTGGTGTTTTTTATTTTTGGTGCAATTTCAAAGAACTCAAAGGTTTTAAGAAGGTTAAAGCCTAACAATATTGTCATTAATAAACGGACACCTGCCAGACAAAATAAATTTCTGTCATCTATGAAAATGAGAACAATTACTTTAGAAAGCCATGTACGAGTAGTTGACCCATAACAAACAATGTCGCTAAATTACAGCATAAAGTCGACTCATAAGAGACAATGTCGCTTAATTTTAGCTTTCTTTAGTATGGTGACATTACAATAAAGTTGTCATAGTTAATTCCCTCTGTTCGTGTCATTGTCACTCATCAGTGAAATTTTTAATTTACGATAATTTCATACAAATCTGACGATGATCATCTATGAAACTATCATAGTGGCAATGTTGCACACACAAAAAATTATAATGCTAAAGTGAAGATCACTACCAATCAGCAAGGCTCACAAGGACCACACGTCATACGGCACGTGATACCATGAACCTATGGAGAGAAGAGTTTAATGAGCTATTAATCTCACGTTTTGAAGCACTTCAGATGGCTGTCAAGATTTTGACTACTTTTCTAGGGATATATGAAGTCACTCGTGTACAGGAATAAACCAGACACAATTCCAGCTTTGGAAGACATTATTACAACTGCCGGCTGAAATCCTGGAAAAAGTATGTCAGCATTAGAGCCATTGCCTGGAGCAATATTTATTGGCTATACAAATTAATAGAATTGATTTGGACAACATATGGCACAGCTATCACATATAGTTTGTTCCAATAATAACAAATATGGTATTTTGGAGGGTAAACATCTGTCAATATAATTCAGTATAACCATCTTTTCTTTGAAGAAAACGGCTGCTGATAGTTGTCAATTGTTGGTAATAGCTTAAGGTCAATATGCACCAACTCAAAAAATTTGTGTCCGACAGTTAGCACGATTCAAAATTGGTGACTTCTACACAGAAGACAAGAAGAGCTGGTCTCAGCCAAAAAAGTTGACAATGAGGAGTTGAAGGCATTACTCGACGAAGTTTGTTGTCAAACGCAAGAGGAACTTGCATAATCATTGGGAGTCACACAACAAGCCATTTCCCTATGTTTACAAACATTGGAATTCTTTACAAAGCAAGGAACTTGGGGAAGGATTGTACTTTCAAATAAAAAAAGGCATTTGAGAAAATATTCAGTAGTTTTTTTTTATAGCATCTAAAAAAAAAATTATTTGGCGGACCCAGTACAACCAATATTTGAAAACGAAATTTCACACGATATAGGAATTTATGTTTTTTTCAATTTATTTTTTTGTTTCCAATCACCCTTATCTGGTCAACCTATATTTTTAAAGCATGATGCCTTATGATACAATAAAAGTAAGTGTAACAGATTTTCCTATTGGTTTATATTATTAATAATTCAAATTTAACAGAAACCATTTAAAGAATAATATTCTTCTTCTTTTTAATAATTAATAATGTAGTATATTAACTTTTTCAATCACAATAGTCATTAACTAATTAGATGTTAATATGAACTTATAATATTTAATGTAAGAATATACCTAAATGGGGAATTTTAATGGATATTATTTTAATAATGTAACATTACACTGACGGGCATAATTATATTTACTAAACTTTGTTTTAAATAATAACATTTAATTCTTTACATTAGTGTAAAGAATCACAGCTCAAGAATAGAGTTAACAACATTGGCAATTTATCGATATATTTACCGGTTACTAGGTACTCTCCATTATAACAAACCTAGTAAATTGTGGAGTATAAATAGATAAATCACGTGATAACTGTCTCCTTTTATTTGCAGTTATCAAGATATTGGTGTTATTCTGAGAGATATTGATTTATAATAAAAGTAAAGTAAAAATTATAACCTCAAATGTTTTCTTAATTATTATTAAATAAAAAAAAAAAAAAAATAGTGAAAATACTTTCTATATTAATAATCTTAGATTTTAAAAGTCGAAATTGGAATACATATTGTATATTTTTTTTTATAATAAAACCCAATTCACTTTGTGTACTACAAGCATAGAGAATATACGGAAAATCTAAATTCAATTTGTCTAATATACCGTACATCCATTGTAATAACATGTATATGTAAGAAATAATAATTGTTGCGAAGGAAGTCTTACAGTGAGAAAGTACAATAGTCTACATTAGATGGTCCACATCAGTCTTAGAAGTCACTATTAAGTAAAACAATTGACAATTCACCCTATAGTACAATGTTATAAATATTACAAGATCGCCATATAACAAAATTCAACATGCAAAAAAACCAAACATCAAGAGTCATTTGAAAACCACCACATCAAAATCCTATTTCTTAATCTTTAATTAAACAGAACTAACATAAAAGGGGTAAAATTAACAACAAGTGAACAGATAAGTGCTAATTAGCTGACCAGGAATGTGTTTCAACAAAGGAATTAACATAAAGCGGAGACACAAAAATCATATAATTACAGTATATGACGTCAGCAACATTATAACAAGATCATTGGATTTAATATAAGTATATGAAATATGTAACAACAAGAATTACTATTAAGTATAACAGTTTTTTTATTTTATTAACGAGAGAGTTATATTAGGATTAATTTTAGGATAAATTTTAACATAATAACACAATGTTAAATGGATAACATTATTTAATGATGTTAAATTTTATTAACATAATTTAAAAATGAATTTTGTTTATAAAAATGTTATTTGCAGTTCTGTAAGATAATGACTTCTTTTATATAATGCAGTTAATCTAATACTTAAATTTCTATATATCTATTATCTTATACTTAACTAAAAAAAAAAAAAAAAAAAAAAAATTAACCTTATTTAATATCTAATATTTTAAATAATTTAAATATTAATATAATTATTGGCATGTTAAATTATTTTTGTGTATTATAACTTAATTTAAGAAATATTTTTAAATGAATTTAACTAATTTTGATTTTTTCAAGTTACAGTTCCTGGAGAAATTCGAGCTCGAACGTCTGCAGTGTGGGTAACATAAGAGTATGGTAACATCAAAGTAGCAACTTAGAAACCTGGTTCAACCGTAAGTTATAATACACGAATTATTTAACATGCAATCGTTAGTGAATTTAAATTTAAATATTTTCGAATATATTTTAAAATAATAATTATCAATTGATATTATTATATAATCCTTGTATAATTAAACTAATATTCTATTCCAATTCAAATGAATAGATATTTTATAATTTATTAATGAATGATTTTCGATTAAATAAATACAGATGTATAGTTTTGAAATGAAGAAATTTGAGTAAAAGTTATTATAATGGGAATGCAGAAAAACATACGAAAGTTCAGAGTAACATGTTAGTTTTATAGATACTTTTTTTAGGGAAGATACAGTAAAATTGTAGATGAACACTTAGTATCTTCGTGAAGTGGGTGGGTATAAATTTTAAAGTGTTCATCGTTACAACAACACCTGTCACCAAAACATCAGTAATATAGCTCCCTGATTACTGCAATAGCCCTATTTGTTTGTTAATTAGAGTTCAGTCAAGTCTTGGAAAGATGTAGTTTCTCTTTTCTAGCGTGTAGTACTAGGTGTTCAATGTTCAAGAACCCTCCCCAATCCGACGAGCTCAGCCTTTCAAGCTTTCCAAGCACCGAACATTGAAGCCAATGAACATTTAAAAAGAGTGAAACGCATTCAGTTTCAAAAATCGCTACACAGAATAGAAAATGGCGCCCAACGTAAAGGCCAACGTAAAGGCCAACGCAAAGGCCAACGGCCTTATTTAAAGCTAGTGGCTTGCAAATGAGCTCGACAGAAATGTCGAATTCGATCCTTTTCAGTTTTTGTTTGTTTTGTAGAATAGTCTCAAACTGATAGGTAATTTTGTTTTCAGTTTTGATTTGCATTTTACTGTTCCTTTTTAGAATTATTGCTCTTTACTTGTCATGAGACTTAACAGGGTATACAATGTCCTGATAATGCAGTGATAAGTCAAGTATGTAAATTTACATTTACTTTTTATATCTGCAAATGTGAGTTAGTCATTATAGATCGATTGCGAGTTGGTTCATAATTTGCAATTCACAGCAGATATTTTTCTGTTTATATTATCATTTAGTTTCAACAGATGAATGTATTGTTATGTAAGTCATGAATTTTCTGCTTGTAAAGAATTTTCATTTGCGACATATCTCTACATTCTGAAAATTTTGGACTTTATAAGGGTAATTCTATATTATAGATGTTTTATTATGTTATCTGTTCTTTTGAAGTTTTGATGCATTCCCATATAACCATATGATTTTGTTTAAGAAAGATTGATTGATTTTTGAAAGTTGATTGTTTTTAGCAAGTTGAAGGTTAATTTGTTATAGTTTTGTTTGGAGGTAATGTCTAAAAGAAAAGGAAAGTCCAAGAGTAGTAATATTGTAGAAGAACCAATTAGTGATAGCCAGATAGATTATACGTTTGATGAGAATTCAGAAAAATCCCTTTATTCCTAGACCAAGAATTTGTAAGAGTCCAATTATAACTAGATCTAGGGCACGAAATATTAATCTTGCAGTTGAAGAAAACACAGAAAATCCATTTGCCTCAAAGCATAGAATAGCAAAAAGTCCAGTTGTACCTCAATTAAGATCGCAAATCTTGACTCAGGAATCTCACCATAATCTGTCTTCTTCCTTACAACAGTCTGAATTAGTAGCAAATATGAGTAATAATAACGAAGGAAATAGTCTGCCACTCAATGGTTCTCAAACAGCTCCATCAAGTTCTATTAATGTTAGTGACTTAAATATGTTGACATCAAGGTTAGAGCAAGTTTTGTCTTTGAATCATAATGCATTTATGGGTGAAATATCTACATTAAGGCAGGCATTAGCAGAAGGTTTTAATCGTAACCAGAATTCTTACGTTCCACAGATAGGAAATTCAAATGATAACAGGATCCATTCAAATAATAACTCTATACATAACCAAAGTTTAAACTCTGATACAGGTAGAAGTGCATCGTCTAATGATACGATTAGGCTTGATAGATGGAACATCTCTTATGATGGCTCCGATGATGTCCATGATTTTTTGTTTAAGATCGATACTTTGAAAGATAGGTGGAATTGTCCAGATAGTTATGTCGCTTCACATTTTCATACTTTCTTACAAGGCAAAGCCGACACTTGGTTTTGGTCTTATTTGAAACAACACTCTAATGCACAGTATAATGAGATAAAGTTAGCTTTAACTAGGCAGTTCGGCAAAATCGAAAATGATTGTGATAAAATAGTGAGAATGATTGAACGTCGGCAAATGCCAAAAGAATCTTTTGATGATTTCTTCTCAGAAATGATAGCAATGAATGCACGATTGTCACAGCCATTAAGTCCGGAGAAAATGATAGAGCTTATTAAGAATAATGTAAGAGAATCTCTAGGTTCACTTTTGTTTGCAACTGATTTATTCAGCTTAGATCATTTAAGAGACACAGCCAGAAGAGCAGAAAAATATATAATAAGGCAGCAGCATCTTCGGCTTCAGAGAAAACAAATTTCAGAATTAGAGACAAATAAGGATATAGAAGAGACAAGCGATAATGATGAGGAAATAGCAGCTTTGAAATATCATGGTAATCAGAAAAGAGAACGCAAACAGCTCGATACTAGTCGTTTTAAATGTTGGAACTGCGACCAAATGGGTCACTCTTTTTATGATTGTCCGTCTGAAAAACGAAATTTGTTTTGCTTTAGATGTGGTGAAAAGAACGTAACAACTCCGCAGTGTAAGAAACACTCGGGAAACAAGTTTTTGAACGAGTAAAAGAGGGTCCCTCGTTCACCTCTGAAAAACCCTCAAATTATAAACCTCAGACTAAAGTTGATGAACCGGATTGTAAAAAGGTAAATGATAGACCTGTAGTGTATCTGGAAAAGACTGAATTATGTAATAACAAATGTGATAGAGAGAATCATGATGAATTTTGTAACACATTTCATAGAAGGAAATTAGAATATGAAGAGGATAAGAATAAATTACTCAGGAAAAATCTTGTACCAAAACGAATAAAAAATTGTAGAGATAGATATAGGAAAAGAAAAGAATTTAGAAATATCATAGAATCGACAGTTATTAGCGATGAAGTAGATAATAGACCATATGCGAAGATTTATTTAGGTAATACTGAAATATTTGGTCTACTTGATTCTGGTGCATCGATTAGCGTTCTTGGCAAGGACTGTACAAAGCTTTTGTGTAAACTTAAATTAAAATATACTCCAGTTGTTAGCTCTGTTAAAACAGCAGATGGTGGTAGGCAAAATATAATCGGTTTTCTTGAGATAGCTACGAGATACAACAATAATACTAAGAATATATTATTTTATCTATGTCCTAATTTGAAACAAACTGCGTACTTAGGTATAAATTTCTGGAAGACGTTTGATATTGCTCCTCAGCTTTTTGTTTCTGAATTAACGCTAGATAGTGAGTCATTTAGTAAAGGCGATAATAGTATTATTCACACTTTATCTGATTTGGAACTAGGTGAATTAAAGAAGGTAATAGAAGAGTTTCCATCATTTGGTAAACTTGGTTTAGGCCGTACGTCTTTAGAAACGCACACAATAGACACAGGCGAGTCATTACCGTTTAAGATGAAGCATTATCCACTTTCTCCACCTAGACAAGAGGAAGCTTACAAGGAACTCGACCGTATGTTAAGGCTTGGTGTTATTGAGGAAAGCGACAGTCCTTATTGTAGCCCAATAGTATTGGTTAGGAAACCAGGTAAAGTCAGATTATGTTTAGATTCTAGGAAATTAAATACATTGACCAAGAAAGATGCGTACCCATTGCCACATATCAATGGACTTTTAAGTCGTTTGCAAGACACTCATTACATAACAGGTATTGACTTGAAGGATGCGTTTTGGCAGATACCGTTAGACGAGTGTTCAAAAGAAAAGACAGCTTTCGCAGTACCTGGTCGGCCACTGTACCACTTTACAGTAATGCCTTTCGGGCTGTGTAACGCCGCACAGAGAATGAGCCGTTTGATGGACAAGACGATTCCTAGTCGACTCCGTGAGAACGTGTTTATTTATTTAGATGATTTGCTTGTATGCACAAAAGACTTTAAAACTCATATTGATATGTTGCGTGAAGTAGCTAAGAGCCTTAGTAAAGCAAATTTAACAATAAATGTAGAAAAAAGCCGTTTTTGTCAAAAGGAAATAAAGTATTTAGGATATATCGTAGGACAAGGATGCTTAAAAACAGATAAGACTAAGATAGAAGCTATAGAGAATTTTCCTTTACCAAAAAGTCCCAGACAGATCCGTAGATTCATAGGCATGACTGGCTGGTATCGGCAATTTATATCAAATTTTGCAGATTTAGCAGCACCATTGACAGATTGTTTAAAATAAGGGAAACATTTTTGCATAACGCCAGAAGCAAAATTAGCATTTGTTAAGTTAAAGGAAGCGTTGACGTCAGCTCCTGTGTTAGTACAACCCGATTTTAAACGTTCTTTTACAATACAATGCGATGCATCTCGTGTTGCAGTAGGTGGTGTACTTACACAGATAGATGATGAAGGTAAAGAACATCCAGTAGCTTATGTATCTCAAAAATTAAACAAACATCAGAGGAACTATACAGTTACTGAATTAGAATGTCTTGCTGTAATTGTAAGCTTGAAAAGATTTCGTCCTTATGTAGAAGGTTTGCCATTTAAAATAGTAACAGACCATTCGAGTCTTAGATGGCTTATGTCACAAAAAGATTTGTCAGGAAGATTAGGTCGTTGGAGCTTAAAACTTCAAAGTTTTGATTTTGAGATTGAGTATAGAAAAGGCTCATTAAACAAAGTACCTGATGCACTGTCAAGATTAGACATAGATGAAATTGAAGGTTCTAGCTTACTAAATGAAATAGATCTTAATCATCAATCTTTTAATTCGGACGATTACAGTAAACTTAAAGAAGAAATTTCTAAAAGACCAGAAAGTTTTCCTGATACAATTGTTTCCGAAGGATATATTTACCAGCGAGTTAAGTTTAGGGCGGGAGAATTAATTGATGAATTTTCTTTATGGAGACTATGGCTCCCTAAAGATCTTCGTCTGCAAGTGGTTGAGATGAACCATAATATTCAATCGTGTCATGGAGGATATGCGAAAACTTTGAATAGGATTAGAGAGAAATATTTTTGGCCAAATATGCCAAGGGATGTAAAAGAGTACGTTTCTAAGTGTGAGCAGTGTAAAATAGTTAAACCAGCTAATCAGACACTAAGACCTCCGATGGGTAAACAAATAGTTACTGAACGTCCTTTTCAAAGAATATATATGGATCTTTTAGGACCATATCCCCGTACGAAGTTAGGCAATTCATGTGTTTTTGTTGCAATAGATCATTTCACAAAATACATCTTTTTAAAACCATTAAAGAAAGCTACAAGTTCCGCTATAATTAAGTATTTAGAAGAGACCATTTTTCATCAATTTGGAATCCCACAATTTATTCATTCCGACAACGGAAAGCAATTTGTTTCGTCCCAAATGTCAGATTTTCTTACGACTTATGGAGTTATACATATAAAGACTGCGTTGTATTCACCACAAGCAAATGTGTCTGAGAGAACAAATCGAGAATTTTTAGTTAAGCTTCGTAACATGTTAAAGGATAAACAGGATAAATGGGATTTGACAAAGATAGCGAACATACTTAGAAGTGATTATCATGATGCAATTAAATGTTCACCATATTTTTGTGTATTTGGTTACAACATGGTAACCCATGGATCAGCTTATGAAATCATCAATAAGCTAGGGTGCATAAATGAAGGCCAGTTTAATGTTATACCAAATGACTGTAGGATGAATAATTTACATGAAAAGGTTAGACAAAATTTAATAGTTGCTCATGAAAAGGCAACGAAGAGCTACAACTTAAGAAGTAGGGCAATAGGTTACAAGCCAGGAAAATTTGTATTATGGAAAAGTTTTCAACAATCAGATATGAAAAAAGGAATAAACGCTAAACTAATGCCACCCTATGTAAAATGTAGAGTAAAAAGAAGAGTAGGTTCATCATATTATGAGCTTGAGACTCCCTCAGGGAAATTATTAGGCATGTATCATGCAAAAGATCTTAAACCTTTATAAATAAACAGTTGTTTAATTTGATTCTCAGGGTGTGGTCGTGCCCCACGTTAACTCAGTAAAAATCTGCTTTTCCTTATTTTCGTCCTAGTAAAACTAGTACTACAAAGAAGGTTTTGTAACAGATTTTCCTATTGGTTTATATTATTAATAATTCAAATTTAACAGAAACCATTTAAAGAATAATATTCTTCTTCTTTTTAATAATTAATAATGTAGTATATTAACTTTTTCAATCACAATAGTCATTAACTAATTAGATGTTAATATGAACTTATAATATTTAATGTAAGAATATACCTAAATGGGGAATTTTAATGGATATTATTTTAATAATGTAACATTACACTGACGGGCATAATTATATTTACTAAACTTTGTTTTAAATAATAACATTTAATTCTTTACATTAGTGTAAAGAATCACAGCTCAAGAATAGAGTTAACAACATTGGCAATTTATCGATATATTTACCGGTTACTAGGTACTCTCCATTATAACAAACCTAGTAAATTGTGGAGTATAAATAGATAAATCACGTGATAACTGTCTCCTTTTATTTGCAGTTATCAAGATATTGGTGTTATTCTGAGAGATATTGATTTATAATAAAAGTAAAGTAAAAATTATAACCTCAAATGTTTTCTTAATTATTATTAAATAAAAAAAAAAAAAAAATAGTGAAAATACTTTCTATATTAATAATCTTAGATTTTAAAAGTCGAAATTGGAATACATATTGTATATTTTTTTTTATAATAAAACCCAATTCACTTTGTGTACTACAAGCATAGAGAATATACGGAAAATCTAAATTCAATTTGTCTAATATACCGTACATCCATTGTAATAACATGTATATGTAAGAAATAATAATTGTTGCGAAGGAAGTCTTACAGTGAGAAAGTACAATAGTCTACATTAGATGGTCCACATCAGTCTTAGAAGTCACTATTAAGTAAAACAATTGACAATTCACCCTATAGTACAATGTTATAAATATTACAAGATCGCCATATAACAAAATTCAACATGCAAAAAAACCAAACATCAAGAGTCATTTGAAAACCACCACATCAAAATCCTATTTCTTAATCTTTAATTAAACAGAACTAACATAAAAGGGGTAAAATTAACAACAAGTGAACAGATAAGTGCTAATTAGCTGACCAGGAATGTGTTTCAACAAAGGAATTAACATAAAGCGGAGACACAAAAATCATATAATTACAGTATATGACGTCAGCAACATTATAACAAGATCATTGGATTTAATATAAGTATATGAAATATGTAACAACAAGAATTACTATTAAGTATAACAGTTTTTTTATTTTATTAACGAGAGAGTTATATTAGGATTAATTTTAGGATAAATTTTAACATAATAACACAATGTTAAATGGATAACATTATTTAATGATGTTAAATTTTATTAACATAATTTAAAAATGAATTTTGTTTATAAAAATGTTATTTGCAGTTCTGTAAGATAATGACTTCTTTTATATAATGCAGTTAATCTAATACTTAAATTTCTATATATCTATTATCTTATACTTAACTAAAAAAAAAAAAAAAAAAAAAAAATTAACCTTATTTAATATCTAATATTTTAAATAATTTAAATATTAATATAATTATTGGCATGTTAAATTATTTTTGTGTATTATAACTTAATTTAAGAAATATTTTTAAATGAATTTAACTAATTTTGATTTTTTCAAGTTACAGTTCCTGGAGAAATTCGAGCTCGAACGTCTGCAGTGTGGGTAACATAAGAGTATGGTAACATCAAAGTAGCAACTTAGAAACCTGGTTCAACCGTAAGTTATAATACACGAATTATTTAACATGCAATCGTTAGTGAATTTAAATTTAAATATTTTCGAATATATTTTAAAATAATAATTATCAATTGATATTATTATATAATCCTTGTATAATTAAACTAATATTCTATTCCAATTCAAATGAATAGATATTTTATAATTTATTAATGAATGATTTTCGATTAAATAAATACAGATGTATAGTTTTGAAATGAAGAAATTTGAGTAAAAGTTATTATAATGGGAATGCAGAAAAACATACGAAAGTTCAGAGTAACATGTTAGTTTTATAGATACTTTTTTTAGGGAAGATACAGTAAAATTGTAGATGAACACTTAGTATCTTCGTGAAGTGGGTGGGTATAAATTTTAAAGTGTTCATCGTTACAACAACACCTGTCACCAAAACATCAGTAATATAGCTCCCTGATTACTGCAATAGCCCTATTTGTTTGTTAATTAGAGTTCAGTCAAGTCTTGGAAAGATGTAGTTTCTCTTTTCTAGCGTGTAGTACTAGGTGTTCAATGTTCAAGAACCCTCCCCAATCCGACGAGCTCAGCCTTTCAAGCTTTCCAAGCACCGAACATTGAAGCCAATGAACATTTAAAAAGAGTGAAACGCATTCAGTTTCAAAAATCGCTACATAAGCAACACATTTTTAGCGAGATACGTACACAAAAATTTCTTCTATTTAACACGAAATTAATGCATAAAAAATTTATAAACAAAAAACAAGTAATACAACAACAAAAATGCAATAAAAATATATTTATAATTTTATCTAAAACGAAACGATTTAACTTAACAAATAACGATTTCAAACATAGAAATTAAATGTGTTGGCTGAGTGTTTGGGTTGTAATTAAAATTAAAAAAATTTAAATAAAAAATTAAATCTATTTCTCTCTTTCCTCTTTACAAAAAGTCTAAAGATTTATCTGCTTGTGTATCTCTCTCTATTCGTTTCTTATTGCTTGAGTATTAGACATTAAAACAGGTTTCGCTATGACATTTGCCATCCATATAGTATAGCGAAAATGTACAAAATTCTACCTCAGTTCCAGGATAAATGAAAGTAACTTATGTTTGGTTATGCAGAAAGAAAAATATTTATTTATTATTTATTTTTACACCTAATTTTATGACCACATGTGTATATGCAATATATTTTTTTTTTCGTTGTTTTTCATGTTTATGATAAAACAAAAATTATTTTTAACTTTGAGCATTAAAAAACAAGCTTTACTCTAAAAATTTCAAAATGTTGATAAAAAAATATATTCAACTTAATACCACCATTATTACAGCCACTATTGTTGTACCTTTTAATGGCAAAATTGTTTGTTGTTATCGCTTATATCGGGTTATCCATTTAGTGGTTTCAAAACCGCCGGTCTGGCAATGCTATTAGATCTGTCATCTGAAGTGTCATTTATTTAGTGAAAGGTTTGCCATTTACGTATATGGATCGTGATTTAAATGTGGCCACTGATTATTGATTTTTCGAATTTTATTTTGTTCAGAGATAAAGTTCATTTCTTAGTCGGTGGTTTCGTCAACAAGTAAAATCGTCTCATATGGAGATCGTAGAACCCAGAAGTAATTGTTTGGTGCGCATTACCTGCAATTAAAAATGATGAGCTGGATGATATGGGGTTTTAACAAGATGGCGCTGGCAGCAGGCTTGGCAAAAAACCGGGCTTTTTTATTAAAAACCAACCAACTGGGTTTTATTTACTTATTTATTTTTTTATTGACTGCTTTTTAATTTCTTACAGTTGAAAAATATTTTTTTATTTTTTAGTAAAATCACCTTGTTTTAGTAATTTTTTATTTGCACTCTTGGTCGGATCAAGGCGGCGTTGTGTACTATGAGCAGACTGCGATTGCTTCGTTTGCAGCGTACATTACGAGAAAAACGGTTGGAATATAAAGACAGTCATGATTAAGTTGCCAAACGATTGTCAATTGCCAAACGATTGATCAAATGCCGCAACCACTGTATTATCTAAACATTGGTCCTTCGACGGACCAATGTACCAACGGATACAATATTTATTAGCATGTCACCGAATAACATCTTTTCAAGAAATATATAATCGGCTTAAATGTTGGATTGCATCAAAAGACGAGATGTTCTTATGAAACTGAATTTGGAAATTAGCTCAGAGCTGGGGAAAAGATATGAGCAGTGCTTTCATAAATATTTATTTTAATAAATTTATTAATTTATTATCTTTTCTGAGCTAAAAAAGGACCGAATTAATTTGTACTCCCAATACGTAAATTCTACTTATTTTTGTTATAAATAAACTATGAAAACCTTCTTATAAAAAAATTCATATGGGTTTCGTATAAATCCGGGTTTGATATGATTGTGTAGTGGTGAAAATGATGATGGTGGTGATCCCTACTTAGCATTGTGATTTTATCCCTGTGGGTGGCGTTCACTTCTAATCATTCATCTGATGATTGGCATCATCGTCACAGGTAAGCTGGAAGGTCAATGCGCTTCCCTTATATGGATTTGTCTGAAGAGACTTTGTATTCTCTTTATAAAACACTCTAAACCTCAATTACCTGGGCCGCTTGTGTTGTATGCATGCGCTCTAACTATTGCACTACGACATCTCCGGTCCAAGCATTTAAATAAATTTTATTATTTATTTAACTTAACTTTTGAAATCGCTAAATGTGGAACCCTGTATTATTCACAGCTAAAGTATTTCTTTTACATTGTTAACAAATAATTATAAAAAGAGATTAAAAAACTAGGACAATTACAATACTAAGGCAAATTATTATTGTTTACAGTACGTTCTAAAAGTATAGCCAAAACTAATATTTATTCCGATTATTTAATTTTCAAATTAAAAAAATATCGAAATAAAAGAATGTAAGATATTTTGTATGGAAGAAGAAGTCAACAATAAGTTTTTTTATTTTATCGCCAAAAACATGCAGCGCATAGAGCTAGTGCCACTTAGTTAGTGATCAAATGCTTCATTCCTTACAGCTGAAACTGCCGGTGCTAGAGTTGGAAATGCCCATTCTGTAGAGATGCTTATTACAAGCGTAGTGCCCCGTAAGTGTCCCCGAAATTATCCTTAGGCTTTTCCTTTCTAGTTTCAGAGCAAACTTCAACCTTTTAGCGTCGAAGCTTAGAAACCTTTAGGAATAACTGAAGCCAAACGATGGCATGGGTCTAGTGAAAGTCCCCTCAGCACCTCTTTTGTTATAGACATTTGAGTAGACAGGTTGTTAAGCGCGTTCAAGATCAAGTGTAGAATAACTCTTATCAACAGGTGTATTCCGTGTTATTTTTTATGGGGCGGAAGCATGGACGTAGTCACGCACCGATGTAGCTGCCTTGGGTGTGTTCGAGAGAAAAGTTATACGTAAAATCTTTGTTCATTTGCGGTTCGGCGATGAATTCCGTATTCGAACTTACCATGGTTGTACGAGCTACATAAATAACGACATGAACATTGCTCAGCGAATTGACATCTAGCGGCTACGCTGGCTAGAACATGTCGTACGAACGTATGAAGAGGCTCCACCGTAAAGAGTGTTGGATGTGGAAGTGAGTGTAGAGGACCCTCTTGTCTGCATAGGAAGAAGCCCTGTCTGCGATGGGTATGACCAATTAGCGAAGGTACACACTAAAGAGAGATGCCTGGTAGGAGGTGCTGCCGAAATCCGTTAAACGGGTTTGTAACTTTCAATATAACACTGTTTCTCTAATTTTTATCTTTAACCGCATTACAGTCGAATTTCGACAGACGTATGTTTTTTTTTAAAAGTTCATTATAAGAGACTAGCATCTGACCTATTGACCTTACCAAAGACAGATTAATCTCTTTGGGATAATTATAGTTGACTAGACCTCAAAAACGATTTCTATGCGTTTTTAATGAATAATTCAACGGAGTTTTTTTTAATACAATACTTAAAATTATGTAAAACAATATTTTATTCTAATTTATATATCCGCCCTCCCTGCTTCCAACCAACCTAATACAACAACCTAGGGCCTTACCATAAAAATTTTAAATATTATATTACTTTTTAAATGACCCTTTAACCTGAAATTCCCACACACATTTAAATTCAACCTTCAATGTACTAATCAATGATTACAATCGATTTCTGTTACTTTTTGAATAAAACAAAAAGAAGTTTTATTTCAGCGGTCAATAGGTTTTATATTTTTTTTCAATTTTTTTTTTTCAATTCGCGCAAAAATTACAACTGCTGGTTGTTTTAAATACAAATTGAAATAATAAAACAACAACAACAACAAATACACAAAATATTCAAATCGAACGGCAGGGCGGCACACCTTCATAACAATACAATTCTTAATCTGGCAACACAAACAAAAAGACAATTTCTTATTAAACGGCAAGCAGCTACAATAGAAATAATAACAATAACAAAAAATATGCATAAAAAATATTGTCATATTTGTATCAAATTTGTAGACAAAACCTAATTTGTGATAGAAAAAAAGCCATAAAAGCAAATTAATGTTGATCAAATGCGAATTTTTGATACACTACCTCAGAATTAAAGCACAAAACAAGTTTCAAGTTATTCAAGCGTTAAAGAGAGGTTCTATTAGGATCTCACCAGAACACCATCCATGTGATATTATCGTCCTATTGCACTATTGCAGGACACTGCGATCCATGGCATTTATTTAGCCCCTTCCGGTCTATAGTTTGTTCAGCAAACCTGGTGGATATGTCACTTAGTGAAACCCTATGTCTAACTAAACATTTCCACCTAAACCTATAAAGAGACTCACATTCACACAATATGTGTTCCGCTGTCTCTAAAGCTAGGATCACACGATTGTCGCAAAATATCAAAATTATCCCAATTTATTCCGCGAATACAAATTTCAAAATTTAAATATTGTTACGTATTTTCAACTGTGATTGTTGCACAAGAACACAATAAATATTTGCGCATTTTTGATATTTTTGTTGCCACATTATTACTTATTAGGCGGTCACACGATAATTGATGCATTGCGACAATCGTGTGATCCCAGCTGAACAAACTATAGACCGGAAGAGACACAATAGATTCCATAGGTCGTAGTGTCCCGAAATAGTGCCTGGTCGGTATGAAAATAATAATATTCCTTAGGCTGGGGATGGATGTAATCTCCTTGAGGTCTTGAGATGACTGCTGTAAAAGGGCTATACATTCGCTTTGATAGCATCCAATATTTGATACGGATTTTTACTGATATCCAGTCACTGCACAAGCCCAAATTATAGCTTCGGTACCATTACATATTCGTTAAGAATATTCACATTCTTATCGAATCCAGTCAGTGAATAAGGCTTCATTACGTCATCCCATTTAATCAATGAATGTGAAGTACATATCTCTAAAGGAGATGGCAAGACTTTCTGTACTAACAATGACTATAAAACTTAGGTTTTTAAGGCTGTATTATAGCCCACGAGTTGACTACGGCTGATATCCGACAGTTAAAAATGATAGTTGAGTTTGTTTAAAGGCTCTGTTTAGACGATTATCAGAAAACTCATAAGTACAATGAGATGGCCTTATTTTCTGACAAATGTCGTGCAACCGTTTGAACTGACAATATACATTGTGGTGGCATTTTTTCATTGTCTGGTTATTGTCAGCAAATTGCCAGCAATGACAAGATTGTTAGATCTGACAATCGTCTGAACAAAGCTTAAGGTTAAATGCGATAGCAGGACACAAAGAAATTTTATTTTGGTCTCTTACCCTGACACGCCATCCTAGAATGGTGATCGGGTTGGTCAGATTTGTAAAGACGTAAAAATTAGTTTAAACGGGCTTGAACTTTGTATCTAGACTTTATTTCTGACGGTTTTTTGTTCATCTAACGCAATAGAACCGTTTTTTGCGCCCAAGTAAAAAATTATAGGTTTAGTCTCTACTTCAGACAGTATTTTTAAAAATGGGTCCTTAATCAAGTAAACCTAATAATTGATTAAAGAAAGAAGTACGAACATATGATTTTCTAAGTCTATCGGTATTGTTTGAAACTTTAATGCTATTAACACACATCGACTACAATCTATCAAAGATACAATACATGTGTGCATATGAGAATAATTATTTTAGCAGCAACACGGCTACCGACTACACAACTACTATCGTAGTCCGTAGCCAACTTAGACTAATTTCTATTTTTCATGGCGACAACGAACATTTTAGTGCTGTAAATATAAGTAAACCAACTAAATAGGTGTTTCAAAAACTCTATATATATATATATATATATATATATATATATATATATATATATATATATATATATATATAAACGCGAAAAAAAATTATGTGGCACCACTGTTTAATGTGACAAATCAGATTTTGTAGCTGTAGTCTTTAAAATAATTAAAGATGAAATTACATAGCACGCGTTATGCGATTAGCGCGCTTGGTACTTTGAGACTTTCAACGCTTTAGGGACAAGTTACACAACACGCCTTAGAGAGGGCATTTGAATTAGCTAATTGCTGTATTTTGAGAGTGAAATATATTTAAGTGCTTTTTTGAATTTATTAAATTAATTTCGTTTTTTAAAATAATTAAGCACTTCACAAGAAACGCAAATCAGCTGTTCAACTGTCAACGCCTTTAAAGTTGAAAGTTGACTAACTTTTTTGTGTTAGGGGCGTTGTACACTTTGCATGTAACTTGCTTTATGGAAATACACTATTTAACTTTTTTAACAAAAGTGTGCAACGCACAACGTTCGTAACGCGAGTTATGTACTTCCACCTTAAGTAGCTGGTTACTTGGCTACTTTTGCAGGTAGCGTTTGTTGTAGTCGTGTGGTCGATGGTCAGTAGCCTTGAATGTGTTTATAGCATAGCACTTCTTTCATTACAAACATCATCACAAACCGTGTTGGTTAGTGTAGAGTATAATAGCAATAATGTTAGTATTAAAGTGTAATTGAAATTTATGACAATTTTTTTTGTATTCGCTTTTGTAAACAGTAGTTCTTGTATATTTTTATTTCATTCGTTACATTTTCCCACACTTGATATAAACAGAGAGAGAAAACTTATGGAAATAACTACCAGATTTTATGATTATTTGCTATTTTGATATGCTTCAATGCATTCACAAAAATTAACTGGTTGTTGCAGTTTATGAGGTGGCAACAAACTAGCAAGTTCGCTTAGAAGCCTTACGCACCACAGTGATATGCTCATGCATGTTCTAAGTAGTATATGCAAGGGACTAAACTAAACGCCTTCCCTAATTCGGATAAGTGAGAAAATCATATGATCACCATGAATACCAACAGGTTTATCTGCCAAAAATATTCTTCAAAATAATTCAGGTCTTATTATTTGCTTAGAAGATGCTGTAACGTCTCTTTTTCATCCAAACAAGTTCTTTAATAGCTCTGATGTAGGTAACTCACACGTATACAGAGGCGTTAGAACCGTGCTTAAAATTCTATCAACGGCCAAGAGAGGCTCAGGTTGTTTCTTCGCCAAAGTAGACCAGATCACTCAGAATCATCACTCACCCATAGAAATTGATATGGCAACTCTTAGCCACTTTATTCTCTTGTATAACCTGGAAACTATACCAATTTGACACGTTGTCATTTAAATAGGGTCAGTGAATATAATTGACAAATACCTTTTCCTGACTTAATAAGGTTGAAATAAAGAGTATTAATTCCCAAATACTGCTAGAGACTATGTCTGCCTGGAAGCCAAGTTTATAGGAGTAAAAATTAGTGCACACACCTAGACGAACTTCTAATTACTGAGACAACGTAAAATTCTTGTAATCTCAGCTAGCAAGCCAATCAACTACTTCTTAGTCTATGTGTTTCCTATCATTCTTATCTCTGGTCATTCTCTGTATTATTTTAACGAGTTACTTATTAATAATTGCTGACACTGCCGTTAACATAATTTACTATTTTTAATATAGGGTCCGCCATCTAACGTTTTTTTTTCAACTAGTGCTTATTTCGTGAATGGTAATACTAAGCTCATGTCTGATTTGACAGATAATTAGTTTTATCCTTCCGCTGAACGAATATGGTTGTGTCCAATGCGTTTTCGCTTCGCTATATGGGCCTGCGATCGACTTACAGAAGATGCCCATTTGGCCAAAAAAAAAAATCATCTTTTCAGATGAAGCTCATTTTGATCTTGGCGGCTATGTAAACAAGCAAAATTGTCGCATTTGGGGTACAGAAAAGCCGAAAAGCCGCACGCATACCTTGAAAAGCCGATACACCCAAGACGAGTCACTGTTTGGTGCGGATTTTGGTCCAGAGGCATACTTGGGCCATTTTTCTTCTAAAATGAGCAAGGAGTGGCCGTTACAGTCAATGGCGATCGTTATCGGGCCATGTTGAACAAATTTTTGTTCACAAAAATTGAAGAGGAGGATATTAGCAACATTTGGTTTCAACAGGACGCGCTACGTGCCACACAGCCGAAGCTACACTCGATGTTTTGCGCCCTGTTTTTGAAGATCGCATTATCAGCTGCAGAGCTGATGTCGTTTGGCCACTTCAGAGCTGCGATTTGACACCGTTGGACTATTATTTCTGGAGTGCCGTCAAAGATAAGTGTTACGCCAACAAGCCAGAGACAATTGACGCTTTATAGGACAATATTCGTGAAGCCATTGGTGAAATACAGCTGCACACAATCGATAATGTGCTTAAAAATTAGAGCGATCGTGTAGGCTACTGCATACACAGCCGAGGCAGCCATTTGAATGAAATTATTTTCCATTATTAACCGGAAGGATTGTACTTTCAAATAAAAAAAGAGATTTGAGAAAATATTTAGTAGTTTTTTTATAGCATTTTAAAAAAAAAAATTTATTTGGCGGACCCATTATATGACATTTTTAACTTTTAATTATCTGGCAGCTATTGCTTATGGCCGGAGAAGAGAAACATTTCAGGTGAGTTGCGTAATTACTTTTGCAAAGAAACAAGCTGCATACCAAGAGACAGACGAAATAATAATCAAATCAATTGAAACGTGCTTGAGTATTAAATTTTTACGGAAGAAAATATTCATTAATAAAGATAACTTTTTTTTAATAAGACAATTTTGCTTTTTCCTCATATTTTTCTACTCATTGGTGTCTTTTATCACATTCTTAAAGAGAAACAAATGAAATAAAAATCGTCCCAGAAATAAATGGTCTTAAGCACATTTTTATGTGATAAAAACATTACAAAATAAAAGCAATCAAAAAATGGCATTTAAAATACACGTGCAAAACCAAACGGTCGTTGATATCGTAAACTAAAAATAAAAAAAAAAAATGAAAACTTTATCGCAAATTAATTATATATTTTATTTAAACGTACAAGTAGTAAATGGAAATAAAAGAAATTGTCGCTTTTTTCTTGAAAGCAATTGTAACATTTACATTTAATTGTTTGTTGCTGTAATTGTCACCTGAATTATTTTCTTTTACTTGTTTTGTTGTTGTTATAAAATTTTTTTATAACACTTAACAGTTGCATTTCACTTTTAGCATTTTATCAACGGTATAGCTGTTAATGTTACCTCATCAACATTGTAAGAATGTTGCAAACTTCCCCTTTAAAATACCGATTGTATTAGACAGACAGATAAGTAAATTAATGAAATCTTTTAATTTCGAATAAAAATAAAAAGTGCAGATCTTAATTTCAAATCGCAAAGAAATGTCTAAATCGATATGATTCACTTTCTGACAATTCGAGATTGCTGATAGAACGCTCTTTATATGTGTTCCAGCACTTCATGAAATCATTATGTCTGAAAGACCCAATAGTATGGCGTTAACTAGGTTAAGATTTAATTTGAGAATGCGACTCAAATTTGCACACATCAAAATTCTATGGCTAATATACGAGGGCGGATTGACATTGAAGCTACCTAGCGCTAAATGGCAGTACAAACACAAAACCTTTTTCTTTCTTAGAAATTACGATCTGTCAAACATCAGCTGTTAAAATTTTAGCCAAATTCATTGATTAGCTTATTTGTTGTAGTCGTTTGAAGTAAGAACCTTTTGTGTTTCTTTGAAAATGGAAAAAAGTGAATTTATGTAGTGATTAAACGCTATTATTTGAAAGGAAAAACGGCGAAAGAGACAAAAGAAAAGCTTGATAAACATTACGGCGAATCTGCTCCGTCAGATTATATGGTAAAATATTGGATTGCTGAATTTAAAGGGAGCCGAACAAGCACTGCAACAGAACCATCAACAGGATGGCCAAAAGAGGTGGTTACTGAAGAAAATATCAAGAAAATCCTCGATATCGTTATGAATGATCGCCGGGTCAAAATATGTGAGATTGCTGAAATGGTAAACATATCATATGAACGTGTGTTCAACATTTTGCATGAACATTTGCATATGAAAGAGCTATCGGCAAGATGGGTGCCGCGTTTGCGCAGTGTTGAACAAAAACGAGTTCGACAGATCACTTCACAGCGGTATTTGGACAATATAAATAACTGTTGATGAAACGTGGGTCCACCACTACACACCTGAAATCAAAAATCAATCGAAGCAATGGGTGGAAGCTGGTGGAAGTGCTCCTAAGAGGGCAAAGACAGCGAAATCGGCTGGCAAGGTTATGGCCACTGTATTTTGGGATGCACCCGGAATATTGCTCATCGATATCTTGAAAAGGGATCCACAATCACAGGAGAGTATTATCGTGCATTATTGAATCAATTGGTTGATGCAATCAAGGAAAAACGACCACATTTAAACAAGAAAAAAGTGCTCTTTCTTCAAGACAACGCACCGGTTCACACAGCATTAGATACGATGCTAAAACTACGAGAAATCCATTTCGAATTGGCTGATCATCCACCTTATAGTCCAGATTTAGCCCCTAATGACTTTTTCCTGTTTCCAAACTTGAAAAAATGGTTCGCAGGAAAAAGATTCATCTCAAACGAAGAAGTGATTACCGAAACTAATGCGTATTTTGAGGAGTTCCCAAGATCGTATTATTCAGATGGTATAAAAAAGTTGGAAAATCGTCTTACTAAGTGTATTGAGCTAAAAGGAGACTATGTTGAGAAATTAATGGTTTTTGAAAAAAAAATGTTTTTTTCCTACTTCAATATCAATCCGCACTCGTATGTAGCTAATGTATGGCGTTGTTTTCATAACTTATTTCTTATTGAACTGATATAGGAAACACAGTCATTATCAATGGTATTTGAAATAAAACTATACTAACCAGTTTTCTGCAACTAAAGCTCTAAAACATCGATATATATATCGATATGTAGAGTTGCGATTCTATAAAATCGGTAATATGAGATGTACAGTGTAGTAATACAGCGCATTCATTAATAGGCACTGATATCATATGTAAAACTGTTTGCGTAAGCTAACAATTTAATTAATGGGTGATGTTTTTGCACCTTTTTTGGCAGCTCTGCTGTTTTTGGCAGCTCAACTGCTCAAAATTCATGATCGGAAAGTAAGTGCATCGTGCGCTTCATCCATTTTATGATCAGTTTGGGCGACCTTCTGAGGCGGCTATTCGGAATCTTGTGATTAAATTTTGCACAAAATTTACATTATTGGACATTAAACCACCAATGCGCAAACATAGAGTGCGAACAGAGGAAAATATCGCAAATGAATCCGTCAGTATTGTTGACGACCGTGAATTATCGGTTCGGCAAAGTTCTCAGCAATTGGGTCTCTGTTACTCTACTACGTGGAAAATTTTGAGGAAGGATTTGGGTGTAAACCCTTTCGAAATACAGCTGGTGCAAGAGTTAAAGCCACACGATCTATCACAACGGCAAACTTTTGGTGAATGGCCGCTGGCGAAGTTGAATGAAGATCCACTTTTTTATTGGAAAATTTTACTCAGCGACGAACCACAATTCTGGTTGAATAGATACGTGAACAACCAAAATTACTGTATTTGGTGTGAAGAGTAGCCAGAAGCAATGCAACGACTGCCAATGAATCCCGAAAAATGCACTGTTTGGTGTACATTATGGGCCGTACTTTTTCAAAGACGACAAAGGCAGGAACGTTACTGTCAAAGGCGAGCGCTTCCTTGCGATGATTGCATTTTTTTTTTTTTTTTTTTTGTTCAAAATGAAGGAACTGGACATGTGATTTCAACAAGACGGTGCCACATGCCACATGTCACAATTGAAAGGCAAGTTCGGTGAATAGTATATTTTACGTTTGGAGCCAGTCAATTGGCCATTTAGACCGTTCGACTTAATGCCTTTTGACTACTTTTTATTGTGCTATGTAAAGCTCATGTCTATAGGGACAAGCCTGCACTGGAAGCCAATATTGAAAAATTTATTCGTAAGATACCGGCCGATATGTTGGAGAAAATATGCCAAGATTGGGCCCAGTGTATATACCATTTGATGCCCAGCCTCAGTCAACATTTACATGAAATCATCTTTAAATTATATAGATCGCTCTATCGACTCAAATAAATATTTTACACATTTCCCTAAATGGTATTTGTTTTTTGAAATCAACTCCGAAAGCTCTTAAAAAATCACCAAACACTTTCGATAAGTTCTAATATAACATTCGAGACGCTATTGCTAGGATAATACCGACTTCTATACTCGTTCATGAATGCCGGGGGTTTCTCATGGAAATGTTGTTCTATTCAAAAGTAAACAAAGATTTTGTCATAGCTGGTACAAAGCCTACAAATTTCGAACTGGAACCGGACATAGATGTTTCGATTATCTTTCGGTTGATGTTTGAAGAGGCTCAATCTCGTTGGCAGGATGAGTGCACGTGGTGGCATGTTAGGCTTCGCTAGACCAATCTGGATGCAAAGAAGACTAATGCTTTTAAAACATTCAATGATCATCAAGATCATCGACCGCACAACTACAAAAGACGCTGGCTGCTTAATTATTTCAACGACTACAGCTAGAAAATTAACATTTGAAAATAACCCAAACAGAACGTCAGTGGTCCCACATAAAATTATTTTTCGCGTTTTTAATGTATATATTTCATGTATTGTGTTTTTAAAACGCCTATTATTGCATTGCTAACACTAAACTGTTTTTGTCGCCAAAAAAAAAATAGAAATTAGCCTAAGTTGGCTACGAGCTACAATGGTGGTCGTGTAGTAAGCAGCCGTGTTGCCGCTAAAATAATTATTCTCACATGTACATATGTATTCTATTTTTGACAGCTAGTGGTCGCTGGTCGGTAGCCTGCAATGTGTTTATAACATAACTGTTTTCTTTCCTTGAATTACATGGCCATCCATAACACTATTGCGGTTCCCATGAGCCAATATCATATTGGTAGGCATAAACTCGATATTGCCTCGCAAGATTTCTATCGAAATGGGGTCATATGCAGAGTGCTTCATGGGCTTAATTCGGGCCTAAGCTTGCATAACCTAATCTATGCCTCAAAATGAGGCGAAATCAAGGCGGCAATTTGTATAATATTCTATTACATACAAAAAAATCACTAGAAAATAATTAAAATTTGTTTACCTCTCGCTCTTATTCTATTATCCTCTACTTTACTGTTATTGTAAGAACAGGCTTCAGAGATAATAACAATTTTAAATAATTTTAAATTTAAACGTTTAAACCTAAAATTGCTTAAACTACTAAACGCTTTACAACAAATATTTTCATTTGAAATACCGTCGGCAAAATGCATTGCCAACGTTTTGTTTATTTTGCTTCTCAATAAATGGCAACATCGTTGTATTATTGTTTTTGCATAAATTGTCCGGTATTGCCTGTCTGCTTGCCGCTATTATTCGCTGTATTAAACAGAAACAACAACAACAATAACAATCTTTTAATCTATAGTTTTATTTATTCAACGTATTTTATGGAGTCACACTCTTTTGCTCCCTCAAACACATACACACACACACATACACTTAATCGCATTTGCAAAATACAATACAAATGAGTCATGGGGCAAATTAGAAGCTCTCATATAGTTGTGTTACTCAAATACTTACGTATACATACAAACATACACACACATACGTAAGTGTCCCCGCAGTCACTGATAAGAAAGCAATGCATAAAAACAAAAAATGTTTTATAAGCAAAAAACGATCAAAGGCAGCAACAATACAAAAAAATATAAAATACCAGCGTGTAAGTTAAGGAATTTTTGATAAAATTTAAAATACAAATATGACAACAACACCAACAACAACAAAAATCGTTACATATAAATTGAAACGCTTTAAAAAGGCAAATTATTTTAAAAATTTCAAATTTAATTCAATCGAATTAAATAATTTCTAAAGAGAGAACGAAAAAACGCTTAAAGCTACCAGATGTAGTGGATATATTGGAATTTTGGCAACTTTGGGAGCTTAAAGAAAAATGTTGTCTATTTGACTAGTTTTGGGTCAAATTTAACGATTATAAACGCGGCTTTAAATAAAACCAGAATTTAATAATTTTTAATTTTTGTTTCTGGAGTATTTCTAAAGAATATAAAAATAGGTTAGCTTAGGTTACGTGGGTCGCCCACGATCCACGAGTTCACTTGTAGATCCTAGGGGCCATTGTGCTACCGGCTCCGGTACTCCTGATGGAGTTCATGGAAGTGACATGTACCCAAGTATCACTGAGTCACTGAGTGAGTCTCTTCCTCCAAGCAATATATGTAAAGTTTTAAGCTTATTCATCAATCAATGTATTGAATGTGACTTGATAGCTTCATCGAATTTATTGTATTCTCTTGTTAGTTTGCCCTTCTCGAGCATATGTTCACAATTCCAACTCTACTCTTCCAGTTGTTTTTTGTTTGCTGGTACTTTTAACAGCCCTAAAGGTTAGAAATGTTTATCGGCGGTTTTCTGTTTCTGTGCGCAAAGAATTTATACCAAATTTTGTTGAAAATTAGATTTAAGGGCTTAAATGCACTTGAAATTTATTCAATGACCAGCAATAAGTCTTCCCTTGGTAGATAAAGAATAATATATAAATATAAATGCTAAAGTATCCTCCTAGAAAACCCAGAAAAGGCCAATGACAAACCTTGTTCTAGACGCTACAGCACCTTTACATTTGTAGGAGATATAGAGTCAGTAAAGAAATCGGCAGAAGAAACGCCAGCAACGTGGTTGGTTTGTGCTATGCATTAATTCCAAATGCCTTGAGCATAAAACGCGTATCATTGCAGGCTTATTTTCTGACATTAATTAATTTTGACTAGAAGAGTATTACTTAGGACCTATAGAATGAATTAATGATCATTTTGGGCGCTAACATGGGTGGCGTGGTGTAGTGATTAGAGCGCACGCATAACAACTCAAGTGTCTCAGGTTCGCAGCCCAGCAAAAGACATGCCGAAAAAATTTAATTGTGGTCTGTCGAGTGTTTAACAAAGAAACTTCTTCTTCCTTCCAGACTACTCTTTTTAACAAAAATAAAGTAAAAGCCATCCTGACCTTCCAGCTTACCTCTGGTGATAATGACAAGCATCAGACGAATGATCAGGAGAAAACCGCCACCTACTGGGGAAAACAAATTACATTGCTAATTAAAAATCACCACCACCACTTAGCAAGGATCTTCACCACCGCACGAGCATATGGAGGGGAATTACAGTGGATTAGTCATCTACTTAGCTTGAAAAATCAACTTAATTAATGAAACTGAAATAAAGCAACGGATGCTTTTTGAAAGCCAATATACTCCCCAAGTGGGTGCTGAAGAAGAAAAATTGCTGCTTAAGTGATCAGAACGATTGTAAGACCGCTGATTTGCTTAAGGCGTGCATAGCTGTTGACGTATCATTAATATTTGGTTACTACATCAAAACCAAAACTTTGTCGAGAAGTTTTGACAATATCTTCACCTAGAGGCACCTAAATTTATCAGCAAAGATTGTATCGAAACTGTTATAGACCTTCAAATCTGGTGATAAATCATAGATATAAGGCTTAAAGCCTAAAGCGTATCCTATCCGTACTAATGCAAGAGCTCTAAAAAGCCAAAACCGTATAAACATACCAAGTTTGATCAAAAGTCAAGGTTATGCCCACTGTTCTTCTTGCTACAAGCTCGTATGGTCAAAGAGAAGTATGACAGTAAAATAATGCAACAGTCGTGGGAAGTAATACTTTAAAGGCCTCCCGGAATTCTTAAAAATCATTAATCGTTATTTGTGTTTTCATCTTTTGGTCATAAATAGCACAACAATTATGGCTCAGCCGCTTTTGTAGCGAAAATTTGCTTTTCCTGCGGCTTTTTACTGAAAGGAAAGAAAGTAAATTTTAGAAGATTGTAGATTGTCGGGTTGCAGAAGCTCAAAACTATGAAAAAGTGATTACCATAAGTGCTCAAGCGTTGCGGAAATTGATAATAGCTTTGATGGAAGTTATATAAAAATAATAACCCCTATCAGGTTTGGAGTATTTATTGTATTGATGTTATAAGACTGTTGTTTTATTCTATTCATGTTTGCCCGTCTATATTCACATTTCAGTTTAGATTTGAACTGCCTCCTAAAAGAATTACGGGACTACACAGCAGGTCCTAAGTTTAAAATTTCCTTTCACAGCTTTTAAGAACGATTAATAAGCCAGAAGAACAAAAAATTAATGCAAAAACTCACCTTTATTTAATGGTTTCGGATTCAATTGTTTACGACGTGACATCATTGTTGCAGCTGAAGTGTTGTTGAACATAAATATCCACAAGAGCAGCGTTGTGTTAATGACAAGCTTGTATAATAGTTTAGATAACGGTTTAAAAGCGGTAAACTACATTCAAAAACCGTTAGAATCTAGTAAAACACAAATAAATAAAAATAAAACACACACACATACACATGAGCACTTTTTTATTGATAGAAATGGCTTTACATATAAACTTCTTAATTTTTTCTCAAATATTTTTTCGTTTTTCAAAATTTTTTTTTTTTTTTTTTAATTAGTAAATTTCTTTTAAGATTATTTATGAATTTATTTTTAGCATTTCTTATAACAGATAATCTTAATCTATTTTTTTAATTGTAAAGAATTTATATTTTTTTATCTCTAAAACAAATCACAAAAAATCGCTCAAAATTTTGCACTAAATGTTACACAAACATACATACACACACACTCTAAGTAATTTTTAAATAAACAATTATATTCTTTTATCTTCTTATTGTTGTTTCTTAGTGTTGGCAATCGCAAATTTATTATTTATTTATATTATGCTTAATTATTTAAAGTCAAGTTAATACCAATTGATAATATTTAACAACAAAAACGTAAAACATGCAAACACATGCGTTAGTTTTAATAAAAGAAATGAACGTCGTTTTCGTTTGCTCTCGTTTGTTTGTATTGCGAAATTTGAGAACGTAAACAAGACGTCTAAACAACACGGCGAAATACTCACTACTAAAATGGTTTGTTTAACTGCATGATGAACAGTTTAACGAGAATTGAAATCAGCAACAACCACAACAACAACAATATAAAACGAATAAAACGGAAAATTAAAAAAAAAAAATTAAATGCAACAACAACTACGACAACTATATGTTTTAAAAGAAAATGAACAACAATAACAACAACAATAGCAGCAAGTGTCCAAACACAAAAGAAAACAAATTGAATTGAACTTAAAACTGAATCGTCGTAACGAATTAAATGAAAACAATTCGCGATTTAACGACTTGACTTAACTTGCCTTGCCTTGCCTTGCTTAACCAACCACCACCACACTCACACACACCACTCTCTTTACCATTCTTTTCTTTACACCAGCCACTAGCAGCAACATTACAAACAATTGTAACAATACCAAGAACACGATGCAATACAATGCAAACAGTGTTACCTATAACAAACAAAAACATACATAAAAAAGCAGCGCCAAAAAACAATTCTCACACACAAAACAATCAAATGCACCGTAAATAGAAACAAAAAAAAAAAACACTCATACACTCTCTCATGAAAAAAAATAAATAAATCGAACCAAAACAAAAACTTTGATAAAAATTGGTGGCAAACGAAAAAACAACATAAACTGTAGAAAAATGTTTTGTTTAAGAGAGTGAGTGAGAGTACCTAGAAATGTGAGAGTATGAGAAATGCGCTTAAACCGGAACCGGATTTAGCTATATTTTCTTTTTTCTTTTTTTGTTGATGTTGTTGTCTAAGTTAGTGTAGTATGAAGTGAGAAAGTTGAAAAAAGTAAAGCAACATATGATTTATTAAAGAATAAGAGAGTGAGGATTACTAGTATGTTCATCTCTCCCCAAATACTCGTAAAAAACAGAGAAAATTCTTTCTATTTGTTTGCAGTGTTAACTGACTGACTAAATATAGAAAATGGGAATTTTTTTTTTTGGGAATTTTATATAAACATTTAACATTACTAATAAGACGTAAATTTTTTTAAAGCGAAGATTTGATAATTGTTAAGCTGGGATCACACAATTGTTGCAATTATTGACACTCCATTCGTGTAACCAGGTGGCAACAAAAATATCAACATTGCTCCAATATTTTAATTTTAGAGTTTATTTTCGTGGAATAAACTGGGGTAATTTAGATATTTTGCGGCAATAAAGCACAATAGGAATTGTATGATATTAGTACACTTGCGACAATATGATCCCAGCTTTACAAATAATTCTATATGGTTCTATAAGAATTTGGTTGGTAAACTTGAATCGACTGTCTCGCTACATACATGGCGGATGTGGTGGATGATAGTGGGGCGTTGGGATCGGATGTGACTCTACGGAGACTTGGCGAGTTTGTTCGCTTTGCCTTTATTAGAAGGGATGCTGGGATTAGGGAATGTTAGATTCTTTTGTGGCATCATCTGTGGTATGTTTGGGTGCGTTTAGCTGATCCTTGGTCTGCGGTGTGCTTCTCTGGTTGGGTGATTCTGTCATTTGTGTGATCATGTCTTTTTTACGTGTATATTGTAAGACTTCATCTACTGGCCATCAGTCAGAATTTATTTGGGACTTACACTGGTAGTAGCCTGACCGGAGACTTAATTCTGGTACACGTTGTGGCTGTGATTTATACCCAAATTGTAAGGAGAGCGCTTGCTCGATGTTTACAAGGTGTGGAGGTCATGTCCAAATAACATGCCTTCGAATTTGGTATTCACTGGTAATTTTCATCATAGGTGGAGGGCGTTGATGGACGCATTGTATTCACTCGTGGAGTGGGCACTGTAAAGTATGCCAGCGTGGGATACTAAAGTTTAATTGAGGCTTACTTGTCTCGCTACATAATCTGATAACAACAACATGTTTTAGACTGGGTAGTTCAAATGAGAAAAAAACAACTGTATGACGCAGTGTTGCATAAGATCTGATTTGTGAATCTCTTGTTTTTTCTATCAAATATGGTAATTTTACTTAAAAATTTGGCTTTAAAACCGTACAGACGGGAATTGGTGTATAAATTGTTTACTTTTGGTCAGAAAAACAGAGTACACACCAATTTCCATTTTTAAATATTATAATGTACGTATTTACATCACATTTTTTTTTGACATTAAATTAAATCTTTTTTATATTTATAAACAACTTTAAGAAATTCACAGAAGAAAAAACGGTTCATATTTAAAAATTCCTGACTTTGGTAACCCCTAATAAAAAGCTCCCACACACAATAAACAGTAAAAAATGAGAGCCCCACACAATTTCATTTTATTGCTTTTGCTCTCAGCAAATATACGACTATTTTAACTCTCCCTCTCACTTGCTCTTTTTTGTTTCTTTGTTACTACTGATAAGAATCAAAACAAAACACTCACACACTCATACAACCGCAATAGTACAGCACTATGCAAATAATAATTATAAATAATAACAACAATAACTGCAATAAATGCACACAAAAACCACGACAACAACAACAACACTAAGAACAACGTCAATCGAAAAACTAATTGTTTGATGCGATTTTATGATAAGCAGCCATTAAACAATATTTTTTTTATTTTTTTAGTTTTCTTTACCATATTTTAACACTTTCACTTGATTAACACTTAAAACCAATATTATTTACATATGTTTTTTGTATTCATAATAGAATTATTATTTTTATTTTCTTAAAAACAAAAAACACAAATTTTACAAATTCTTATCACTACCGTTTGCTATGAAATACCGTTTGACTGTTATGCGAGTGCGATGGGCCAAAGTAAATGTCATATGTTTCTTAGGCAAATGTCAATGGTGGTGCTATATAAATAAAAGCTGTGTGTTGTGAAATGATTTGTTGTCAACGAGGTTTGTGTCTAAGCTAAAAATATTAATACAATTTAAAGTAATAAGAGAAATTGAAGAATGCCTGTAGGCGCTTAATAAGTAAAATGAAACTGTAAGCGAATTGCAAATAAATTAGAAGCGAAAATGATATGTGAAGCAGCGTTACCGTTCTGGTTATTTTTTTCTTTGATGTGTAGATGTTTACTTTCTTTCCATTTTGGTTACTTTTTCTCGAAGTAACAAATAAAGATAATGTTTTCTTTAACGTTTATTACTCAGGTTCTAACTGAATGAATCTCTTAAAAATTGGATTTTTTTCGGCAAACTTATGTTATGTTCTTTCCCATACTTCCAGTAACATATGGATTTCGTGCCAAAGGACTGCAATTTTTTTGAGGCCAAGAACGAATCGAACCAATTTCTTATATTCTGTTTTAAAAAGAAAGGTACTCCGATCGAAACAAATGGACTTCTTTTCTAAATAGTTTCACCTGATCTCGGAACATTTGGTCGAGCGTTGTCTTAATAGATCAGTTTTTCATCGCCATTAATGATTGAATGCCACTACAATTTTTTCCAGCTTGAATAGCTTTTTGAGTTTGAAAATAATCTTCACAGAGTAATGCCTTCAATTTATCATCTCCGAACATTTTTGCTTAGTCTGGGAATTTTCCTTTTTCATGTCAAAATCATCACATCTGAACTGCATAAATGATATTGCGCACGTTGGGATCATTGTAACATATTCGGAATAAGCTTTGGCAAGCAATCACAGCAATTAAATTTATTTGTTTTACTATTTCGTTCACTGGCAAAGTGAGAATAAATATCAGATACATTTCACTTTAACGCAATTGTTTGGTTCGGGTATTTAGCGATTCATTAAGATATTTGTGAGTTAAAGCTATTGAGCTAAAATTATCCGCAAATAAATTTTAAAACCTCATTATAGCCAAACATTTGAGAGAACGATATTTTCTATTGTGCGGAGTTTGTTAAGACATAATTAAAATGTTTAGAACGAATTTGGGGAATATGTCTCATCAATTGTTGTACCACATTCAGTCAAAACTGCTATAAATTCCATATATAAAGTGATATTTTTATGTTTTTTGGATTAGAATTATGATTTAAATTTTTGGTTATAATTTGGTTACATTTTTATTGAAATTTGGTTACAAAAGAATCGAGGATGTGGCAACGCTGATGCGAAGCATAATTGAGCTACGGTAGTAGGTTTTAAATAGTAACGTAATAGTTGATTTTAAAATAAAATAAATAGGAAGAATTAATTTTTAATATAAATTAATAAAATTATTGTTATTTTTGTATTATGATAAATTTTTCTATTGCAAAGCTCATATTTTTAAAAACGTTTAACGATTTTCTTTTGACTTAATATGGAGCACAATTTACGAAAGCATAGTTATTTTTTAATTCAGAAATATCTGAATTGAACGGATACAATATTCATTTCTTTTTTTTACTTTTTGCAATAAAACACTAAAACATTGTGTGTATATTTGCATTCATCATATATTATTTTAAATGTTATAATAAATATAACCGGAAATTAAACTATTTTTAAATACCAACACAGTCGTTACCAAAAACAGAATTTTAGAATTTCGTAAAAAATTCTTTTTTCACTACACCTTCGCTGCAATGCACTAAATCACCTGAATTAATCTGGTTTGCTATGTAAACCGTGTTCATTTTTTTATTGTATTATAGCCAACCACTCTATTTAAAATAATTTATTATTAAAAAAAAAATGTATTTTTTTAAGCACTTTTCCAAAACACTTTGTTTTACAACTAATTCCTGTGGCCTTCCATTTTTTAAAAAGATTTTTTTTCTTTCCCGCTTGAGTATTTGCCCTCCTAAAAGTATGCATGGTTGGAGTGTATGTCCTCTTATTGGATATGTGAGTCTCCATGCAGTAGTTTTTTCTCACAATCCTTAAGCCATTGGGTTTTGTAGGTCTTTTTTTCGGTGTTTTCCATTTTTATATTTTAAATTACCAGTCATTACGCTTGTTTGCATTATTTAGTCATAGATTTTTAAAAAATGGTTGACAGTTAACGGAAATAACATTATTTCCTCTCTTTTTATAATTTAAATTTATTTTTTTTTTGCATAAGTATTGTATTATTTTAGTGGACAAATGTAATATTTTATATGAGTTTTTCTTTCTAGTTTTTTATATTTTCGGTAATATTTAGTAGCGTTTGCACCATTTTCTTTTTTTTTAGAATTTTAATTTATTTTTATTCTGCACTTTATGCCTTTTCTAGGAAGAAGAAAAAATGGCAATTTTCACTTCGCACTTTTTACGTTTTTATTGGATTAAAAGCGGTTCTCTCTTTGAAAAAAATACAAATAAAAGTGTTAAAAAGTTACATTAATAGCTTACTTCGTATTGTTTTTTAAGTTTATAGACGTTTATTATAGGTATTGTTTGGACGGCTTGCACAATAACTGCCCTGAAGATTCCTTTATACACCTGTCCCTGATATGCTGTATCTTGACTTGCTCGGTATGTGCCCGTGTTCGTAATTGTATTCGAATGCGTGCAAAATAGGATCTCAGTCCTAGCGCTATACAATGGGTTTATTCAACGGTTATTGAATCGAATCTTTTGTATGAAGTGGTCTTCTAGCGAAACGCTTGCGATAAAGATTGCAATGTCAGACTCCTTGATAAGATCAGAAGTTATGCTGCAACCTAGTTCATAGGTGCTTTGCATACCACCCCAACAAGGGCCCTTTTTGTAATGATTGGCTGGCTTTCATTAGCGATACTCGCCAGGCAACAAGCTAAAATTGCGGCGATGAGACTAAACGCCTCCTCCATTTACTCCTCTATTTTATCTATGGAATCCCGGGTACTGGATAATATCGACTATGTCTTATCTGGACTGGAACTGCATAGAGGATTCCATATCGTGCTTCCTAGCAAGAATGATTGGGCCTCTGGCTGTATCACCTCTGGTGATTCGGTGGAGGTCTATATGGATGATTAAGCCTCTGTCTCCATCATCTCCCGTGATTCGGGGGGGGGGGGGTCTATACAAAGAGTCTTAAACTTGCCAACAAGGTGAGTTCTGGAAGTTCTTCCAAGAAGATCAGTCTTAGGATATCTCTCCACCTCCCGGACTACCTTATTATTTATCATACCGCGAATTCGGACTAATGGGGCTCCTACCAATGATATTTTTATCTTCTTTGATAGCTAGGCGGCGATCAGTGTGACCTCTAGCTCTAGACTGGCCAGGGATTGTCGTGACTCCACTGGGAGTCCATCTTATTTGGGTTTCTGGTCGGTCATAGGGACATACCGTGAAAACTGTGAGGCTGTAAAATTAACTGGAGCGGGCACACTCCTTTCGCTCTTAGCTCCGTCAAGCTGTTCATTAGGCGGAAGTATTAGTTGGACGCGAACAGAGCCTAAGCAAAGGGGGATTTTTGCTTCATTGCTGGGGGCTCACCAGTCTCAGGTTAGTGTACTAACCAAAAAATTGATCGTCAGAGCATCTCCTCTGCTATCTCTCCCTCACAGGTCATTGTGTTAAGGGCAGGCTCGCGAAGTGGTCGTTACTTACGAATGTCTTCTGTCGGGGTTGTGGTCGGTTGAAAAAGAGCAGTGCCTGGTGCACTTCATTTGCCAGTGTCCGTCTTTAGCTCCGCGGTGACTTCCATTTTGCCGATGGCTTGTTGGAACTATTTACCCTTGACATCAGGTTGACAGCCAGGTTCATTAGACTATCGGGCTGTTTTCCGACCTAATTTAGGGAAGTGCTTCTGAGCATTGCCTCTGCCTGTTCATCACAACCGGTTAGTCTGACTTCTGGTAACTAGCACAGGGACAACGCTTCATGAGGTATCATAACGGGCCGCAATGTATGCTCAAGTGTACCTGGATTTGACGAGGCTGCCACTCCTTTCTACAGCCAATTGTAATCGTGTAGATTTTAATACTTGCAGACTTTAAGCTATTTGATTCAACGTCGTCCAGGTCTCGCTTCCATACAGCATGGTCGACTTCACACGCATTAAATATTCTCAGTTTCGTTTTTGGTGATATATGAGTTAATCGTCATAACGTTGATCAAAATGTTCCCGGAATTTATTCAGAAAATGAAAAATACAAGTTTATTCATCACAATCTAAATTGTCCCCTTCAAAGTAATCTCAATCGACTGCAACACACTTATGCCACCGCTTAATCCAATCCTCGAAGCATTTTTTATATTCGGTTTTCGGTATGTCCATCAGTGCTTCCTGCGATTATTCCATTCTCTCCTCTCGGCTGCTGAAACGCGTTCTTTGTAATGGTTTTTTACTCGATTGAACAAAAAGAAGTCACAGGGAGCCAAATCAGGTGAATTCGGTGCCTGTTTGATGATATTTGGTATTTCGTCAAAAAATTTCGAATAAAGATGGCACTGTGCGATGGTGCGTTATAATGGCGCAAAATCCTAGAATTTTCTGCCCACAATTCTGGTCTCTTTTGGCGAATTGTTTCGCGCGCACGTCTCATAACGCCCATAATACTCTTTGCTTTCTGCCTGGCATTCTGGCAAAAATTTACGATGCACTACACTATGGTAATCCATGAAAACGTGGCTTTTTTGGTCTCGGCTCATTTGATGAACGCCATTCACTTGCCTGATGTCTGGATTGCGTGTCGTACTCATAAGCCCACGTCTCATCTCCAGTAATGATCCTTTTGTGGGGTCGGATTCAGGCTCGCTAATCATGTCTTTTGGGACCTCAACTCGGTCAAAATTGTAAAAAATCGCCAACAAACATAGAGATAGATGTACTCTTGGCTACGTAGCTGTTGCAAATGTCAAGCTATGACACTAAGATTTAGCGGGAATATCAACGACAGATGTACGAACCTAACAAAAAAAAGAAAAACTAAAATCGAACCTGGGGGTTGCATATCGCTGAACTATGTGAAACAAGATAACTATCAAGGTCCTCCGGGTACTTTCAAAAGTTCAGTATTATTACTCTATTCTTTTCACATATTTTTATCATATTATTTCATCCAACACTACAGCACATGGAACAGCTATATTTCACTCTAGCGTTTGTTGTAAAAGTTTCTCTAGATCCACAATTGTGCCTGATATGTGGAGTAGTCAATACAGTTGCAATGTGATCGATATCCTGTCTCTTCCAACAACTGAGTATATTCCATTAAAGGTAATTATTCTCCTCCAGTTGTCGTATATCTTAGGGTAGTTTTTCTTTAGTAGTTTGCTCTCTACTCCAGGCGTGATGTATGAATTATTGAAAAATTTTTAAATGTTTTCAAGATTTTCAAAGCCTTAGAAAAAATGTAAAACAAACAACAACAACTTTTCAGACCCCCGTCTTATATTTTTCATTTTTTGTATTTGTTTTTATTAGAGAACTACGAGTACAATGACTTTTACCCACTTTTGGAAAAGGTACAAATAAAAAGTTAAAACGATGTTCAGTCAACACTAACAATACTTTCGTTTTGTGTGTAAACACACAACAGTGAAATATTATCTGTGTATGTGTTTGTAATTATTATGATATTAATGAACATCATCATCATCAACAACAACAACGATAATCATCATTAAATAATTTAATAAATTTGGGTTTATTTACCTTCAACTTTGCATGTCTGTATTATATATAAACCAAAAAAAAAAAAAACAAACAACAAAAGAAATAACAACAAGACAAATAACCACAACAACAAAAAAGTACAGCGAACTTTGAGTAGTAATAAAAAAAGCAATAACTAAAACAACAGCAGGTACATACGATGGGTTTATTACAATAAAAATACAAAAGAAGAGAGAAAAACAAAGTTCATGTCTGCCATTATGCTGTAAAAGTTGTAACACACACAGAGACAATACGCCAGTCAGTCAAAGCAATACCAAACAATAATCAACAGGTTTTCTTCAAAAATATGAATTTTTCAGCAAATAAACCAAATTAATAAGTATGTTTACGGCTTATGCTCACATGTATTAAATAATAAGTGTAGGTGTTTGCATGTGTGTTTATTTATTACATTGGAGTGAGTACTTACACTCCATCAATATCAAGTGCAGTGTACAACATTGAAATTTTATCTCTTGAGAGAGTAAGGGGATATAATTAACAATAACAACTTTAAACGAAAATGAACAATAAGACCATATTTGATTATATTCATCTTCTTAAGGGGGTGATACATTGGCAAACATTTGTTTGCAAACATCGCAAATAGCCAATGGCATGCATGGATAACTTACTTTTCCTTGAATGCGATTGGCTATTTGCGATGTTTGCACACGTATCACCCCCTTTACCATTATTATTTTTGTAACAGTGTATGTATTTATTCTCTGCTTCACTTAATATACCCACCCACACACAAAAATAACAAGGCCAAGCATAAAACACAAATGTAAACATAACTCTTCTCTCTTCTTCAGTCGTACATGAATGATCGTTAACCCTTCTATGGCTTGAAGAAAATTATTGTTTACATTTGATATATGAACATGCATATGTAAAAAAAACAAATTTTGTTATATAGGGTGGACCATCTATCGGTTTAAATCGAGTCAGCGGTTATTTCGAATCTGGCAATACTTATGTCAATCTATTCTGTCACGAAATTCAGGAAATTTATTTCCAAAACAAAGACAATTGGTCGGAAATTGCACAACGGGGCAACAGTGCCCGGTATACGCAAGTTTGTTGCTAAAGCTCATGAAACTGGTTTCATTGTTGATGCGCCAAGAAGTAAGCGTGCTCGTACAGTACGTACATCCGAAAATATCGAAGCTGTGGCTCAGAATGTGCGGAAGAATCCATCAACATCAACTCGTCATCGTTCTCAAGAATTGAACATTTCACGTACCAGTTTACGTCGAATTTTGCGAAAAGATCTCGGTATGACGCCTTACAAAGTTCAATTGGCTTAAGAGTTGAAGTCGCATGATCATCCGCTTCGTTTTCGCTACAATAGATGGGCCAGCGAGAAACTACACGGTTATGCCTATTTTGCCAAAACAAAAATCATCTTTTCGGACGGAGCTCATATTCATCTTGGTGGGTACGTTAATAAGCAATATTGGCATATTTGGGGCTCAGAAAACCCAAGCGTGGTCTTACAGAAGCCAATGCACACATTACAAGTAATTGTTTGGTGCGGCTTGTGGAGCGGAGGCATCAATGGCACATATTTCTTTGAAAATGGGGACGGCGCAACCATTACGGCCAATGGAGACACCTATCGCACCATGACAACCGATTTTTGTGCCCACTCTTCATGAATTGATGTAAACGGTGTTTCGTTTCGACAGGATGGTGCAACTCGCCACACATCTCATGCCACAAACGAATGTGTCAAACGTTTGATGGCCGTTTAATTAGCCGAAATGGTAATGTCAGTTGGCCGACGGGAAGCTGCGATTTGACACCGTTGGAATATTTTCTGTGTGGCACCATTAAAGAACAGTGATATGCCGACAAACCGGAGACAATTGAAGGCCAAAATTCGTGATGGCATTGCCAAGATACGACCACATACACTCGAAAAAGTTCGTGAAAAATGGTTCGATCGAAAGGGGTACTGTGATGTCAGCCGTGACAATCATATGAATGAAATAATATTTCATTTCTAAGCGGAACACAACTTCACAACAAAAAAAAAAGATAAATTTGGCAAAATTTCAAACCCATTTTGTTTTAATTGAAGCCCATTTTCATTTGAATGGCTTTGTCAATAAGCAGCTTTTGATAGGTTAGGTTAGGTAGGGTGGTGGACCTCCTAGACGAAAGGAGTCCCACTTAGCCCAGAGATTTGACACATTGTGATGCCACAGTTGCGGTTACCTTTATTCCAGTCAAGAATGGCAGAAGATAGAAGGCCAAAAACTTCGTCTGGTAACAAGGGCCGGCACTGATACATGAACAGTTTATTCCTTGGGAGGCATGCCTTCCAATCAGGCAGTGCCTTGTGAAGGCCACAATTGTGTGATGGATGGTCATGCGACTTAGGGAGGGAAGACATGTAGTCTTCTTTTCATCGAGGTCGGTCGATCGGAGTATATTCAGCTTACCGAGGCAATCGGGACACCTACGATAGGCCTTGGTTCGGAATTATCGAGCTCAGTACCCGCCCTGTCCAGTTCATCAGCAATGGAGTTTCCGACGATATCCCTGTGCCCCGGAACCCATATGAGAGTTAACGACGAGAGTTGACGCTCGCAAGGAACCTAATCGCAGTTCGACTATTCAAATAAATCAGAAGATTCCCAGGCAAAATCTCGGCATTTAACAAGCACTGCACAGCCCACAGGAATATATTGCAGTGGTCAAGCAATCCATAAGACACTCTAGTGTCAGAATCCTTTATGAATGTACCCCAACTCACCGTTCTTGATAGGTTTAAATGGAAATGTTTAGGGAAACATAGGGTAGGTCTCACTGGGTGGCATATCCACCATTATTGTGCCAGATCTGCTGGTGCTCATTAGGAAGGCAGCAGATTTACTGAACAAACTATAGACCGGAAGGGACAGAATAGTGCCTATGGGTCACAGTGTCTGAGTTTCTGAAAATCTTAGACCCATTCATCAAGGCCAATTGCAACCCATTAGATGTACAGTAATGGAGTGCCATCACCATTAGCTTACTTATTCGAAAATGAAGTTGGAAGTGCTGTAACCATATATGTTGGTTTATGACAGAATATTTTTTACGTACTACTCCTGAAAACAGACCTAAGATGTGTGGTTTCAGCAGGGTGAAGCCACCGCCCATACTTCCCGAGGCACAATGACACTTTTAAGTCAAATTTTTAGAAAGCGAATAATTTCAGGAAATTCAGAAATCAATTGACTAGTTTGCAAATAAACTATCGATGCTATCGGATTCTTTTAAGTGCTACTAGTGGCAACAATATTAGAAATTAAGTGAAAGGGAAAGAATAATAATAACTATACAGTGTTGAACCAAAAAATAGGAACACTTTATTTTTTTATTAATCCTTATATAGCGAAAATTGGTCGTACCATGAAGTGCTTCAAAATTAAATTAATTAATAAGATCCAATGAAAGAAAACTGCAAAGACTATGGGAAAAAAGCGTAGAGCAACTGTCAACTTTTAATTCGTACTTGAAAGATTAATCTCTTCAAGTCATCAAAATGCCTCCTGTTTCAAGTCGCACAATAAGAAAACAACTTATGGAAGCTAGACTTACACCTGCAACACCTGCACCGTAATAGTTAGAACAACATGATATTTTTTGACGAAATGACCTTGACCGACGTTGGCGGTCCCATCGTTCCGATTTGAGTTTTTTTTTTTTGTTTTTTGTTAAGTTAGTAGATCTGTTGTTGATATTCCCGCTAAATCTTAGCGGCTACGTAGCTAGCGTAGGTTATTCCAACCACAAGGGGTTATTCCGGGAACTTTTTGATCAAGGTAGTAATTTGCTTGGGTCAAATGCAAAATTGTATGTTCGAACATAGTTAATTACAATTCATACTTTATTTGAGTTTAATAAATAGAAATTTAAAAAACTGTTAAACTGTGTCCTTATGTAACTATAAAATTTACAGACGGCTATCAACCTGCGTCGAACAAACGTTTGCAGATGTGACTTTGACTGCATTTAGTGGCTTCCGTATTTAATCTTAGAATTTGACGGTAGTATCGATAGTGAAAAAAACTATCGATGGGCAGCCAAAATCAAAACTATCGATACTATCGATAGTACTATCGGATGTTTTGCAGCTCTATTGACTAGCGCCTTCACCAGATTTATCAGAATCCAATTATTTTCTTTGGAGTTATTTGAAGCAGCGAGCATATGTGAACTAGCCCGAGAAAATTCTTCAACTCAAGTCCAACATTGTTACAGTAATTCGTTAGCTACAGCAACAAAGTTTAAAAGATGTAATTGAAAATGGGCTTCTAATGACCATCATTGCGAAACTGAAAACGGAGGTCATTTAAGTGACATTATTTTCCATACTTAGTGTAGAAAAATTTCCATTTCGTATATTTAATAATCTGAAAACAGGGAATAAAATATATAAACGGAAAAGTTATAAAATTTCTAAAACCCATGGTAACTTTTGGCCTACCCTGTATACAATAAAATTAGGTTGAGATTTTTACCTATTAAACATTGTTACGAAAATGAAAATGCTAAAGACAATATTCACCACATCAGAGCTTATTATGAGCTTTTAGCTAAAAAAATGTATTGGCTTGTGTCAAGGCTTAAAAACTTCTAAAATTCTCTGTACTAATTAAAAGTGCTGCCAATGCATAGATCGGTTACTTTTTGTTATTTTAGACCAGTTTGAATTGACGCCGAAAAATCGAAGATTCTTGTCTGTACTAGAACATTCTAAACTAAGATGAAATACTATAAAAGCGGCGAATTGCGGCTGGTGGGTTGCTTAGTTTGTCATTTGGCTGTCGTAAGATAAAGACGTGTTAAAGCGAAACTAAAATTACTGTATAGTGAATATTAAGTTGTTGTAAACTGTAGAAAAGTTATTGTGTAGTAAATAAAAGATGACAGTAAAACAAGAAAATAAAAACGGTATTTATTTTTATTTTAAACGCAATTTAAACGAACTCAAACTTTTTAAATTAAGGGTCCTCCATATATTTTTTCTTTTTTTTTAAATAAAAAAAAATTTGAATATTATCTCAAATTTCTTTTTTTATTTAAAAGTACAATCCTTCCGGTTAATAATGGAAAATAATTTCATTCAAATGGCTGCCTCGGCCGGCCATGCAGTAGCCTACACGATCGGTCCAATTTTTAAGCACATTATCGATTGTGTGCAGCTGTATTTCACCAATGGCTTCACAAATATTGTCCTTTAAAGCGTCAATTGTCTTCAATTGTCTCTGGCTTGCTGGCGTAACACTTATCTTTGACGGCACCCCACAAATAATAGTCCAACGGTGTCAAATCGCAGCTCCGAGGTGGCCAAACGACATCAGCTCTGCGGCTGATAATGTGATCTTAAAAAACAGGGCGCAAAACATCGAGTGTAGCTTCGTCTGTGAGACACGTAGCGCCGTCCTGTTGAAACCATATGTTGCTAATATCCTCCTCTTCAATTTTTGTGAACAAAAATTCGTTCAACATGGCCGCTAACGATCGCCATTGACTGTAACGGCCACTTTTTGCTAATTTTCGAAGAAAAATTGCCCAATTATGCCTCTGGACCAAAATCCGCACCAAACAGTGACTCGTCTTGGGTGTATCGGCTTTTCAATGTATGCGTGCGGATTTTCTGTGCCCCAAATGCGACAATTTTGCTTGTTTACATACCCGCCAAGTCAAAATGAGCTTCATCTGAAAAGATGTTTTTTTTGGCAAAATCGGCAGCTTCTGTAAGTCGATCGCAGGCCCACTTAACGGAGCTTATACACAACCATATTCGTTCAGGGGAAGGAGAAAACTAATTATCTGTCAAATCAGACATGAGCTAAGTGTTACCGTTCACGAAATAAGCACTAGTTGAAGAAAAAACGTTAAATGGCGGACCCTTTATTATAAATTAAATATTTTTTACGTCAAATTGTCAAATATTTTGCTATGCACCTTTTAAGGGTTAAAAAAAACACTTCGAGGCAAAACGTTGCAATAACAATTTAAAGCAGTCAAGTGTAATATCCACTGGAGTTGTAATCAAATTTGTTTTCTTTTTAAAGATCATTTACACTGGATCACAATGAAAATATATTTAATATAAGAAAAAACAAAAAATAAATAAATAAAAAAAAATAAAAAATAATAAACGATACGTGTATATGAGAATAAATATTAAGAAGCGAACAAGCAAAAAATCATAAAAACTGGGCATGTTTTTCAACTTAACTTAAGTTATTTTTTATATATAAAATTGTCGTTGACCTTAATTTTGTGCCATTTAACAAAACAAACAACAACAACAAAAATTAAGAAAATTGTTACAAACAATAAAAAAAAATACGACAGAAAATTTCTGTACATGACTCAGTCAGTAGGTTTATACAAAAACAAGGTGTTTAAAAACATAAATCTTTTTATGTTATCAAGCACCGAAATCTGCCCAAATAGATTAGAAATCTTACTCAAAATCTAGAGAGTCTACACAACCATTTATTTGAAATTTAACAAGATTACGGTTTCATGTGAGTGCAGTAAAAAGAAAGAAATTACTCTTTCGAATTGATTTTTACACCAAAGTGTCTTCCATTAGGGAACTGCCAAGCCTTGACAGTTGATAGTGGCCATATTCTAAAAGTTATACTTATCGAATTAGCAGCCATTTTTCAGTTTCTGTTGTCATATCACCATTAACGATTATATCGTTTAACAACGAGTGTAAATTGATAAAAAAAAATTGAAGCAGTTGGCATGGAAACTGAACCTACTTTTTATCAAAATATTATCCTCAGCGATGAGGCATAGCTTTTCACTGGGTATTGTGGAGAACTGTAGGGAAGTACGTGCTTAAATAAACGTCTTAGAATTTTTATTTTATTTTTGCATACAAAAAAAAAACAATTATTTTTGATACAGAAATTTTTTTTGGAAATTATATCACTTTGTAAAGCATAGAGGTAGTACATGTAAGTGAACATTAAGGCCTCTCACAGTTCAAAATAAAAGTATAGGGTCCGCCATCTAACGTTTTTTTTTCAACTAGTGCTTATTTCGTGAATGGTAACACTAAGCTTATGTCTGATTTGATAGATAATTAGTTTTATCCTTCCGCTGAACGAATATGGTTGTACATACGCTTAGCTAAGTGGGCTTGCGATCGGCTTACAGAAAATGCAGATTTTGCCAAAAAAAATCATTTTTTCAGATGAAGCTCATTTTGATCTTGGCGGGTATGTAAACAAGCAAAATTGTCGCATTAGGGGCACAGAAAATCTGCACGCATACATTGAAAAGCCAATACACCCAAGGCGAGTCGCTGTTTGGTGCGGATTTTGGTCCAGAGGCATAATTGGGCCATTTTTCTTCGAAAATGAGCAAGGAGTGGCCGTTACAGTCAATGGCGATCGTTATAGGGCCATGTTGAACAAATTTTTGTTCACAGAAATTGAAGAAGAGAATATAGCAACATTTGGTTTCAACAGGATAGCGCTACGTGCCACACAGCCGAAGCTACACTCGATGTTTTGCGCCCTGTTTTTGGAGTTCGCATTATCAGCCGCAGAACTGATGTCGTTTGGCCACCTCGGAGCTGCGATTTGATACCGTTGGACTATTATTTGTGGGGTGCCGTCAAAGATAAGTGTTACGCCAACAAGCCAGAGACAATTGACGCTTTAAAGGACAATATTCGTGAAGCCATTGGTGAAATACAGCTGCACACAATCGATAATATGCTGAAAAATTGAACCGATCGTGTAGGCTACTGCATGGCCAGCCGAGGCAGCCATTTGAATGAAATTATTTTCCATTATTAACCGGAAGAATTGTACTTTCAAATAAAAAAAGAAATTTGAGAAAATATTCATTAGTTTTTTCTATAGCATTTTCAAAAAAAAAAATTTTTTGGCGGACCCTTTATAATATTTATGATTAATATTTAATGATGTACAATTTTCATTATTATCCTTGACTTCCTAACATTAGTCAGTTAGTTTCTCTGACGTTTTGTTTTTTTCTTCACTTCTCTAGGAAGCATATTGACATTCCAAAAAACACCCAATGCTTTGTTTCAGTTCCATTAATCAAGTTGAAATTCAAGCTACGTAGATGATTAATCTACTGTAGTTCGCCTCCATATGATGGTGTAGTGGTGAAGATCCTTGCTATGTGGTGGTGGTGATCTTTACTTAGCATTGAAATTTTTACCCAGCAGGTGGCATATTTTCCTGATTATTCGTCTGATGCTTGTCAGTTGTCTGGAGGGGAAATTGAAGTCTCTTTATTAAGCACCCGAAATCACAATTAAATTTTTTCGTCATGTTCTCTGCTATGGTTCGAACCTGGGCTGCTTGTGTTGTGCGCCCTAACCACAACACCACGCCACCTTCTGATGTATTGACAGATATTCAGCTGGATTTTTACAGACGCCAAAATAAATAATAGACCGACAGTACACGATCTGAACTATACGGTGATTGGTGTATGACCTAGGCTTGTTCTGGTTGCTTTGTGCAAACGATTAATTGTTTCAACAGATTATCATGCAGCTTTTAATTCCCATTAACACCTTTGATATCAACAATTTGAATTGGACTTATGCAAGGCACTCCTTGGAGCTGCGTTAACTAAAAGCATTTTCACGGCATTTTTTTTGTATAGGATGGGCCATTTAAAACTTTAAATTTAAAAATGCAATGAAACAAAAAAGTGTTTAAAATTTTGCCAAATTTATTTTTTTGTTACGAATTACAATTGTTCCGTTTAGAAATGGAATATTATTTCATTCATATGGCCGCCGAGGCTGACTTCACAGTACCCCAATCGACCGGACCAATTTTCCAGAACTTTTTTGCTCAATTCTTTCTGGCTTGTTGACATAACACTAATAAAAATAGTCCAACGGCGTCAAATCGCAGCTTCTTGGCGGCCAACTGACATCACCATTTCGGCTAAATAAAAGGCCATCAAACGTTTGGCGCAATAAATTAATTGTGGCATGTTATGTGTGGCAAGTTAAACCATCCTGTTGAAACCAAACATCGTTCACATCAATACCATGAAGAGCTGGCACAAAAAAATCGGTTATCATGATACGATAGGTGTCTCCATTGACAGTAATGGTTCCGTCGCATTCATTTTCAAAAAAAAATGGGCCAATAATGTTGTAATAGGTGCATTGGCGTCTGTAAGACCATATTTGCTTATTAACGTACCCACCAAGATGAAAATGAGCTTCATTCGAAAAGATGATTTTTTTTATTTATTTGCAAATTCCGACCAATAGTCTTTGTTTTGGAAATAAATTTTCAATAAATCCCAATGTTGCTCAAGCCCACATGGATCCATTTCATTCAGTGGAGATAATATACTGAATTTTGTGACAGAATGGAATGAGATAAGTATTGCCAGATCCGAAATAACCGCAGGTTCAAATTTAAGCCGGTAGAGCGCCCACCCAATAAAAGACATTTCATTAATTTTTTAACTCACTATAACTCTTAACACGAGCCACGAATTAAAGAACTGTCTTCATCAAAAATCTAACCTGATATTTCGCCTTTCAAACACGAGTTTATTTGACACAACCGAAATTAGTAGCCGAAATATAGGCATAAACACTATCTAGTGACAAAAAACCATGAGTAGTTTTTATGTGACACAAACAGTATCATGATCGCAGCTTTTGATTAAGTAAAATTAGGTTCACAGGTCGATGAACAAGAGAAAAAAATACGGTCCACTTGTATCCACTAAATCATGGCCTAAAAAAAGAAAGAAAAGAAAGCCGTACAAATTAAAACCAGTAAAGATTAAAAAGGAATGGTGGAAGCGGTTGTGTGGAGACAGCAAAAGAATAATCTAAGTCGCTAATCGCTGATGACGGAACTGTCATACAACCACCTGATTGTACAGATGTATATATCGCGGTTGAAGACCAACAAAGCCATTGAAGCCGCCGGACTGCTGGCTGAGCTTTTCAAAGACGGTGGCGAAGAGCTAGAAAAGCGCATGCACCAGCTACTTTTCAAAATATGGTCGGATGAATGCATGCCAAGCGATAGGAACTTGAGCGTGTTTTGCCCAGTTTATAAGAAGGATGATCCCGCCATCTGTACAAACTAACGCGGAATAAGTCCGATTAATATCGTATGCAAGGTCTTATCAAACATATTGTGCGAGAGACTGAAGCCCATTGTCAGCAAGCAGATCGGACCCTATCAGTGCGACTTCCGGTCTGGTAAGTCCACCATCGACCAGATTTTTACAATAAGTCAAATCCTGTAGAAGAGGCATTAGAAAAATATCGGTGCAAACCAGCTATTCGTCGACTTTAAAGCCGCCTTCGACAGTACAGATAGAAATTGCCTCTACACCAACATGTCTGAATTCGGTATGCCAGCTAAACTTATACGACTATGCAGTATGACGTTGAGCACTACTGAAAGCTCCGTCAGAATTGGGAAAGATTTTTCCAAATCGTTTGGTACTAAACGAGGTTTTAGACAAGGCGATTCCCTGTCATGTGACTTCTTCAAACTTTTACTGGAGAAATATGGCAACGACATCGACAACGTCGGCCTTAATACCCGCGCTCTATGTGTTCTACTTACTTCAGTCTAGAGAAAGAAGCATCTAAAATGGTTCTGGTGGCGAATGAAGACAAATCGAAGTATATTTTGTCTACAAGTATAGAGTACTCGCACCTTGGGCAAAGCGTCACTATTGGCGAACACAGCTTTGAAGTTGTGACGGATTTGTCTATATTGCTACCAGCATTAACACCGTGAACGACGTCAGCTTGGAGATCAAACGGAGAATCACTTTTGCCAACAGATGTCACTGTGGGCTCAATAGACAATTGAAGAGCAGATCACTTTCTCGACGAACCAAACTTACGCTCTACAAAACGCTTATCTTTCCTGTCCTGCTATAAGGCGCTGAAGCACGGATACTGTCGAACAACGATGATAATGTTTTACAAGGGTTCGAGAAGACAATACTTCGTAAGAACTTGAGTGCTCTACGAGTAGAATATGAGTACTGCATACGTTGGAACAGCGAGCTGTACGAGCTGTACAGGGACGTGGATATACTGAAGCGCATTAAGATACAGCAGCAGCGTTGGCTTGGTCACGTTTCTCGTGTGGATGAAGAAACTCCGGCAAGGCAGGCCTTTGGTTAGTACCCCAAGGCGAATAGCGGGAAAAGAGAACGACCAAGAGAGACCAAGTGTTGTAAAATCTGACGACCCTGTGCATCGCAAACTGGCGTTAGTCAGCGCAGGATAGATCCAGCTGGCGTGCTGACTCGTCCAAGACCGACAGACGGTTGTAGAGCCACATCAGTAAGTAGGTAGGAGATCCAAAAAATCTTAATCAAACTTTGGACGAAATAAGAAAAGGGGAGACCATAGATGCCAAAAGACCAATTAAAAATCTAATTAACAGGGCAGTGCTTTGGTACAGTACCCCAAGGCGAAAAGCGGTGAAGAGAACGACCAAATCTTAGTTGGAGAGACCAAGTGTTGCAGAACCTGACTTCCTTGGAAATCTCAAACTGGCGTTAGTCAGCGCAGGATAGAAAAACTGACAGACGGTTGTAGAGCCACATTAGTAAGAGATCCAAAAAAAAAATCCTAATCAAACTTCGAACGAAATAAGAAAAGGAGAGGCCATAGATGCTAAAAGACCAATTAAAACACAAATTAACAACGAAGCGGGCTGCGAGATGTGGCTAATAAAGAATCCCGTATCCCTCACTCCCTTGAGTGAGAAATTGACATAGAAAGTAGAAATTTCCTCCATCTCTCCACCATATTACGACAGCTTTGACAACAGTGGTGAAAGAGGAGACTTATTCTCTGAACGTAGGTTCTAAGCCGGCAGTACTCTGTGACAATTGCCATGTATCTTCTCACCAATCTACAGTTATGTTCATTATCCCACCACATTCACAAGTAATCCATAAATGAAAATAAGTTACGGAACAGCATTTGAGAATAGAACCACTTTTCTCAATATGTGAAAAATTATGTTTTTTACTGAAAACGCCCTGTCTTTACAATTGTTTTTAACTCGTTTTTAAGCGCTTATCGTTTAAGCAAAAGATTGATTTATACGACAGGGTTATAGGGTTCTTGGGTAAGAAATTTTGTGGAAAAGTTTTAAAAGTGAATATTATGTATTCGAATCCAGACTTGTTTCTGTAGGTGTTAAGGGCATATTGTTTGTGTACTGGCACATATAAACCGTGAAAAAAAAATCATAACCTTAATCGCACTTAAACATTTTTATTAATTTATTTATTAATTTATTTACTTAAAATATTTACAATTATGGGCTCCAATTCAATTTGTTTTCTGTTGATTATGCTTTATAACACAATAGAGTCAGTAGTAGTAAGCCTGTATTGTTAATCAGTAGACGTTTAAATTTTTTAAATAATTTTATTTATTTTTTTAATTTTTTCTTCTTCTTCCTTATTATTATGATTTTGTAGTTATTTTTAGCACTAGCAACGCCATTTAATTTAATAAAGCGAAAGAAATCAGATGCGTAATTAAGAAAAATGTAAGAAATTAATAAACATAATAATGGACCCATAATGAACTTTATTATTTGTAAGCAAACAGACCGGCAATAACCAAATTAAGTTGGTTTGTTAGAGCAGAGACTGGTTGTAGAACAAAAAAAAGTTTTTTTTTCTTTGTTTTTATAGATAAGTAAACAAATATTTAAACTATTTTTATCTCTTTCTATCTTTTATTACGTAATAAATGTGGTGTAAGTGTATTAGAGAGGCCGGTATATTTATCAACAATCAGGTGTTTGTATAGCGCACACACTGTGTAACACTAAAGTATGTACACGAAAGATAATTTAGTTTTCGTTGATAATTTGTTTTAACTCGATCAGTGGGTAAATAGGCCTTCGATAATGCAAATAGTTGTTAGCTCTGTTACTTGTTTTGGTATTTCCAATACAATAAATGCACACGCAATACTCCATCCGTTAACTCTTATCTATTACTTGGTCTACAAATAAATTTTGAGCAAACTGCGTCTATTGGTTTGTTTTTGATAGAAATTGAAAGCAAACAGCCTTAATTATCATTATCATCATTATGAAACTAAATAAAGATTAATTAACAACTAGATTGACTCTACAGTCCACTGAACATCATCTTTGATATTGATGGGTATTTGAGGTCTTTAGAGTTACCTTGTTCGCTTGGAAGAGATTTTGCGAAAAGAACACTCTGTAACAAAAGTCAACTGGCACAACGGGATTTTCTCATTGGACCCAAGCGACATAGCTTACTTAAAGCGAACCTAACGTTGTTACGAGGCTGTGCAGCATTAATTTTAAGGTTGTGTTGTAAAAATAATTTGTTGAACAAATAATTATTTTATTAATTTTCTTCGAAACATATTTAATATTTTCCTTAAGAAGGAGAAGAAACCAATTGATAGGTACCATGAGAAATTTGTATAAGTAATTCAAACAGCAAAGTAGTTAGAAGTCTCGTGTGAACATGATATGAGATTGTAGGCAGGCATCTGAAACGAGCTTTCGTATTGCATGTTTTCGATGATCATTTGAATATGAAATGTCTGTTCACGAGATGTATCTGTAACCGCTTTTCAAACGAGTGTTAGGCACTATTAAAACGCAATCTAAAAAAGTTCTTGAGCAGTTTTTTGTAATTGTAAACGAAACGTGGTTCTGCCATGGCACAGCAGCGAATAAAGAACAAGCAAATCAGTGAAATTATGAACGTTAATAAGCACTAAACTGTTGTTAAACAAGGCCATGAATTTAGCATTTCTTAGATACACGCTGTGCCTATTACTTTGCTTTGCTTAAAAAGTCTACTAGCAGAGCTTTTCTACAGATTGATTACTAAACGACCTCGTCTGGCCCAAAAATGCACGGCAGCACACTTTTATAGTAAACGAGAGTAACCCTTCCCTTTGTGTTGTATACCCATATAATCTATTTCTCAAGACAACTTATTTTCATATATGTTATATAAAGGGTCCGCCATCTAACGTTTTTTTTCAACTAGTGCTTATTTCGTGAATGGTAACACTTAGCTCATGTCTGTCATTATAATTAGTTTTATCCTTCCGCTGAACGAATATGGTTGTGTATACGCTTGAACAACGTTGCGAATCTGGGCCTGCGATCGACTTACAGAAGATGCCGATAAAAATCATCTTTTTAGATGAAGCTCATTTTGATCTTGGCGGGTATGTAAAGCAAAATTGTCGCATTTGGGGCACACAAAACCCGCACGCATGCATTGAAAAGCCGATACACCAAAGACGAGTCACTGTCTGGTGTGGATTTTGATCCAGAGGCATAATTGGGCCTTTTTTCTTCGAAAATGAGCAAGGAGTGGCCGTTACAGTCAATGGCGATCGTTATCGGGCCATGTTGAACGAATTTTTGTTCACAAAAATTGAAGAGGAGAATGTTAGCAACATTTGGTTTCAACAGGACGGCGCTACGTGCCACACAGCCGAAGCTACACTCGATGTTTTGCGCCCTGACCCGCAGAACTGATGTCGTTTGGCCACCTCGGAGCTGCGATTTGACACCGTTGGACTATTATTTGTGGGGAGCCGTCAAAGACAAGTGTTCGCCAACAAGCCAGAGACAATTGACGCTTTAAAGGACAATATTCGTGAAGCCATTGGTGAAATACAGCTGCACACAATTGATAATGTGGTTAAAAATTGGACCGATCGTGTAGGCTACTGCATGGCCAATCGAGGCAGCCATTTGAATGAAATTATTTTCCATTATATTCCGGAAGGATTGTACTTTCATATAAAAAAAGAAATTTGAGAAAATATTCAGTAGTTTTTTAGAGCATTTTCAAAAAAAAAAATTTATTTGACCGACCCTATAAATAAGAATACGTATATAAATAGCTTTTACCCGGTGTGCTTTGTGCAATACCCAATTTTTGACGTCACGTAGGATTACGTAATTTTAACAGTTATCGTTTTCCACACATTCAAAACTTCACGTTTAGTATGAATGTGAGCGGCCACGCCCACTTATTCAATCTCGTCCAATTATAGACTGATGATGTGTCCCAGCTAAAAAAATGCTTAAACCAAATTTAGAAGTTTTTACTATTACCGTTCTCAAGACATACACACCCACTTATACAATTCCTTTCACTTCTTTACTGATGATTTGTATTAGTTACCGACTCATTTAGACCAAATCCAGAAACTTCCACTTTAAATGTTCTCAGGATATACAAAAATCAACATTTACATTGTATGGGAGGTACCATGCCTGCTTATCGAATTTCGCCCATTTTTCAACTGATGATTTCTATTGACTACCACATCGTTTAGACCAAGTTCAGTAACTGCTATTCCAACCATTCTCAAGATATATAAAAATCAATATTTACTTTGCATGGGAGGTGCCACTCCACTCCACTCCTATTGACCACAAAATTATTTGGACCAAGTTTAGAAACTCTTACTATTACCTTTTTGAAGATATTAACATATAAATAAAAAATGTATATGGGCGCGGCACCGCCCAGTTTAAGCTAAACTATCCGTGAAACTACAACTTTCCAACGCATCTGTTGGTTTATAAATCGATTTTGTGGTTCTCGAGTTATAAAATGGCAAACATAGGACAACTTATTTATATATAGAAAGAGATGGCAAAAAAAACAAGTCCATGTATAGAACTATAAACTGCTACACTATCAGTCATATCGGGTGTTTTTTCTTTACAGTTACACAAGTCTAAGTCACAATAAAACAAATAAATATATTTTTAACATCGTTGAAAATATGGTCTTTGTTGAATAGAACATTTTATGACATTAATGTTTAAATATGATTTCGGCCATGTGACCGCCACAGCTGGCGCGTACAAAACGCAATCTGGAACACCAATTTTCACAAACTTTTCGCAGCATGTGCGGCCGTATTTCGCCAATAACTCTTCCATTGTTCATTTCCAGGTGTTTTCTTGTTTCTGGTTTATCGACGTAGGCAAGTGACTTTACATAACGCCAAAGAAAATTATCCAATAGGGTTGAATCACACGATCTTGGTTGCCAATTAATTGGACCATTACGTGAAATAACACTTTCATCAAAAGTTTCTTTGAGTTAATCAATTGTAATGGGCACTGTGTAGCATGTCAGCAAGAGTAACGCCAGCTAAATGAGGTACGAAAATATTAGTAATCATGTCTTTAAGCCGTTCACCATTGACAGTAACATGCTGACCGTCATTGTTTTTGAAGACATATGGACCAATGACTCCGCCAGTACATAAACGCAGCAAACAGTTAATTTCTATAGATTCAAATGTGATAAATCTGCTTATTTACATACATACCCACCCATTCAATCAAAAATGGGCTTCATAGGAGAACAAAATTTTGTATAAAAATTCAATATCAATATTGATTTGTGTTATCGACAAATTGCAAGCGTTGCTCTGATGTAAGTCTATCCATAATGAAATGTCAAGCAACTACTTGCTCTTAAATCGGTTGTCAAATAAAGCAGTGTTACCAACTTAAAGTTATGAACCTCTAAAAACAATGAATAATTTCTATTCCTTTTCAAATTTAAGCAAAAATTGAGGTGTTTAGAGATTTAGGTCAAACACCTTTTAATAATAAAAACTAGAAAATCGCTATATCGAGTTTGAAGCAGGAGACTATGCTGAAAAATAACTTTTTCTTTTCCTGCAAAGGAATCTTTTATTTCATATTGCAAAAGCTACATTAAGGTATAGGGTATCATGTAGTCAGACCTAACTGGCATTTATTTTCTCACTTGCTTGTGTTTTTACTTGCCTGTGTTCTACAAATATTTATTATACTTGTACGTGCTTATGAAATACAATTTTTTTTTTCTCAATTATTTGTTTATTTATCATGTACATAAATGAGAGACAAAACAATGTTTCAAAATATATTACAAAAGAAGAGAAAACGCCTACAAATATTATCTTATGGCTGCTTACAAAGGCGCCTATCAATTATTTAGACTTTGGACTTGCAAATGATTAATAAAAATGAAATTGTTGCTTTTTATATGTACACATATCCATACATAAATTAACAGGGTCATTTGAAATTGTTTATATATTACAAGACAGACAGCTACTTTAAAAGAAATATTTCTAGAAATATTATATATACAATTACGACCTTAGAGTATATAGTTTAGGGAAATTATTACAATTGTTTAGACACATAGCACAATAAATAAGGTACGAGTACATGCAGACCTACAGCAATTTAAACAATAACAAGAACAACAGCCAATTTGTCTTTGCAGTTTTTTTCAAACCAGTTCAAATGTGTCAGCGACAGCTGATAAAGTATAGGGCTGCCAGACATTTTGTTTTATCAGTAAGTACAGATTTTATCTAAAATTTTTTGAATCGATTTATCAAATAAAGGTAATACTGAGTTTTACATAAAGGGTTCGCCAAATAATTTTTTTTTTTTTAATGCTATAAAAAAACTACTGAATATTTTCTCAATTTTCTTTTATTATTTGAAAGTACAATCCTCCGGGTTAATAATGGAAAATAATTTCATTCAAATGGCTGCCTCGTCTGGCCATGGCTTCACGAATATTGTCCTTTAAAGCGTCAATTGTCTCTGGCTTGTTGGCGTAACACTTATCTTTGACGGCACCCTACAAATAATAGTCCAACGGTGTCAAATCGCAGCTCCGAGGTGGCCAAACGACATCAGCTCTGCGGCTGATAATGCGATCTTCAAAAACAGGGCGCAAAACATCGAGTGTAGCTTAGGCTGTGTGGCACGTAGCGCCGTCCTGTTGAAGCCAAATGTTGCTAATATCCTCCTCTTCAATTTTTGTGAACAAAAATTCCTTCAACATGGCCCGATAACGATCGCCATTGACTGTAACGGCCACTCCTTGCTCATTTTCGAAGAAAAATGGCCATTTATGTCTCTGGACCAAAATCCGCACCAAACAGTGACTCGTCTTGGGTGTATCGGCTTTTCAATGTATGCGCGCGGGTTTTCTGTGCCCCAAATGCGACAATTTTGCTTGTTTACATAGCCGCCAAAATGAGCTTCATCTGAAAAGATGATTTTTTTTGGCAAAATCAGTATCTTCTGTAAGTTGATCGCAGGCCCACTTAGCGAAGCTAAAAAAGCGTATACACAACCACATTCGTTCAGCGGGAGGATAAAACTAATTATCTGTCAAATCAGACATGAGCTAAGTATTACCATTCACGAAATAAGCACTAGTTGAAAAAAAAAACGTTAGATGGCGGACCCGATAGATATAAAATATTATTAGGACCTTATACCGAAAAGTGTTTTGAAACGAAGGTTAATGAATTACAAAAGCTGAGTATATTCAACTTAGGCTTTAATATTTCATTTACTGATTTCCCTTATGTAGCCCAGATATTTCCAACTAAAAATATTGATGTAAATATTCTTATTGATGAGTATATACATATATATATGCTATCAATCAATATTTTTAATTGAAAATATCTTATCTTATATATTTTAATTGTGGTTTCGAATGTTTAACAAAGAGGCTTTAACGTTCCTCCAAATAACTCCATCTAAAAAGTAAAGAAGAAGCCCCCTGACTTTCCCGCATTTCTCTGGCGATGATTACAAATATCAGACCAATGATCAGGAAAACACGCCATTGGAAAAAAATTAAAATGCTAAAGTAAAGGACCGCTACCAATTAGCAAGGATCTTCAACACTACGCAAAATCATATGGAGGAAGCTACAGTGCATTAATTATCTACTTAGCTTGAAAGATCGAATTGATTAAAGAAACTGAAACAAAGCAATGGATGCTTTAGCCTATCGGAATTTTTTAGTAAGTGTAGGTGTTTTTTAAAAAATTTTCTGGCAACACTGTTGTCAAGTAAGTCAAAATTTCCTATACCCTATTTCTCAAATAGCATTGAACCAGTCATGCAGATTTCATAGAACTTTTGTTCACGCTCAATTTACACGTATTCTTATGCTCTTACTTTTAGTCGACAATGAAACAGCGACGAGTCAGCATGCGTATGGCATGGCAACATGCAAAGGGTCCCATCGGAATGTCTTTCCAATCTAGGCAATGTGGTCGGAGAACCATCTTCGGTCCTGGATGTTAATTATTTTGATCTGTGTTTTAGCAGGAGATTCATGGTTAAATTCCCGGACAGGTATATTTTTTTAATGGGGCCTTAATTCGGAGTGAATTTTATCTAAACTGGACTATGTCGGTGCTGGTGTTCATGGACCCAACAGATATTTGTCGATCCCACTGGTAAGATCAGTGAGCGTCTTCCAGGCTGAGATCATGGCCATTGCTATATTTGCTAGGGTTGGCAACCCACTGGGTAACCCATTAAAACCCGAGTGGGTTTTTTATTTAAACGTTTTCGTAGTTTATTTACAACAAAAATAAATGTAATTTACATATTGGGGGTACAAATTAATTTGGTTCGTTATTTTTAGCTAAAAAATTATAATGAAGTAACAAATTAATCAAAATAAAAATTTGTCAAATCATTGTTTACATACTTTCCTCACCTCTGAGTCAATTTTCGAATCCCGTTTGAGAAAAAGTTATCATATTTTAAGGCGATCCAACTTTGAAGTTGATTTTATTCTCTTTGAAAGAAGTGATTCGATGAAATGATAAAAGATATTGTATCCATGAAACAGTCAATAGTCAGAGGAATCAATGTGCGGAGCACACGGTGGGTGCAGCATTTGGGGTTTTCTGACAATCGTTTGGCAACTTTTGCAATATGAGGCCAAGCGTTGTCATACAAAAGAAAAACTTCATCACGTCCTTGTATTCTTATAATGCACGGTTCAAACGAAGTAATTGCACTCAGCTTTCGCAGCCCATAGTACCCAAAACCTCCTTGATCGGACCAAGAGTGTAAAATTGCATTGTAAATACTAAAACAACAAAATAAAACCCATCAAAAAACCCAATAAAACCCGGTGGGCTGGGTTTTTTAACAACTCTGATATGTGCGGAGATCAACCGTACAGTAGGCTTCATGGTAAGACTATTAATATATTCTCTGATAGGCACTCGTTCGAATCGTATGACATCTAGATTGGTCAAATAAAGCTTTCGCTTGGAAATAAAGTCCAGTTGTTTTGGGTACCTGGACACTGTAATGAAATAGCGGATACATTGGCCAGACAAGGTTCCATGACACCTTACTGTGCAGCACTATTTACTACCGTCCCTAATCTAATCAAGGATTGGGAAATTGCCGGATGCTTTAACACTGGAATGCTCAAAAGGACCTTCATCACTCAAGGGCGGCAATCAGTCCACAATTTCATTACGGAGTTTCTTAAGAGCCACTGTAGACTAAGAGTGCATCTGAAGAGGATGGCGGTAACAGATGTGGATGTTTGTAGATTGTGCTCACAGGCATTAGGTACAGCGGAACACATATTGTGTGAATGTGGGGTTTTTGATAGGTTTAGGTGGACATAGGGTCTCACTGGGTGACATATCCACAATTCTGCATGCGTTCATTAGGAAGGTAGCAGATCTGCTGAACAAACTATAGACCGTAAGGACACAATAGATCCTATGGTTCGTAATGTCTTGCAATAATGCCTGGTCGAAATGATAAAAATAATAACAGTTTTTTTCTAGTCCCATATTAAACATATACAGTTTGTAAAATAAATTCTTTTCGAAGTAAAAAAAGTTAAAATCAATAAAATCATAGTCTTCAAACCCCTTCAGCACGGAATATGATCTTGTACACTACCCTGAATTTTCTAGCTGATTTGCCTTTAAAACAATGGATATACCACATTCTTTTGCGACTTGTGTGCCCTGAATGCTTTCATTTAAATATAAAGTCACTTGTTGCACGTTTGCCTTTTACATACGATAAAATTCATAAAAAACCCAAACTTTTTTCATAAAAAACCCGAATTCAAAGAAATTCCACTAATTTTTTATATTTAAAAACACTTTTTTCAGCAAAGGAATCGGGTAAAGATCTTTTTTTGTTGTTAGCGTTGCAATGTGTGGGTCTATATAAAGTGATCACGTCTCGAAGTCCTTAAGAGGTATAGTAATGGGATGTGTACAAAAAAATGAACATGTTAAGAATTTTTTGTTGGAATTCGCAAATGAAAATAAAATTTTAACTTTTTTTAACTTTATTTTTATTTTGAAAAGATTTTTTTTACAAACTGTACATAAACTGTGCTCATTACGGATTCATCTCGCTTTACAGCTTTACTGGTTTATTACACGAAACACCTGGTCTATATTTTATGCGGAAGCCATAACCCTTTAGTCTATATAAAAATACCGATTACGGTTGAACGGTTAGTTATAACGAACTTAAGTGGAGCGCACAATTGTGTTCGTTGTAGCCGTATTTCTTTATAAACATTCTAATTTCAATCAAAACTTCACTAAAAGTTACTCCAACACATGTTTGTTAAAAAAAAAAAAATGTTGGCTATAACCGTGTTTGTCTGTAAACTAACACATACATACTCGTACATTGGTGTGTAGGGAGGGTATCATACCGCCGAATTCGACAGACAATAGCTTTCTTCCTTGTTTACCAAAATATTGTTTAAAAAATTTATTTTCATAAATCACTCCGGCTCACCTTGTGCGCTCTGTCACACCCTATAGTATTGAGAATAAAATAAAAATTATTTCATTCTACCAGCATATGAAATTTTTGTCGATTTTTACATACCCCAACCATCCACACACATATGTACATATGTAAAAACATATGTATATGCTTGATTATTTAGTGTGTAAATTATTATAAACAAAATTTGTTTGTTTACGTTTTATTTTTTTTTAAATTTGACCCTGAATTTTTTTTTTATTTCCCTTCCAAAAAAATTGTTTTTTTTTTCTTATAATTTCTCAATATGTGTATAAAGAATAATAATGAAACATTTAATTTCCACTTACCTTGAGCGTGATAGCACCAACACCACCAGCTTTCATCAAAATACACATGTAAAAGGAGAGATCAATGTCCATCAAAAATCGTAATAAAAATAAACAAAATTCTAGATGAACATAGAACAGAAAAAAATTATAAATAAAATATGTGTACGAGTAGATATTATTAAAAGAGCCAATAAACAAATTAATAGGAAAAAATACAGATCAAAACAAATGCCGCCATAGATGGTGGAACAGAACAATGTTATCTCTATTAATTCCCATTTATTCAGCACAGCTTTTTATTATTACATTATTATTATCAAGGATGGAGAGGCTCAACTAGCCTCCTAAGCCTCGATATGATACCTGACACAAAGTACTGTCTGTGCAGGGAGGAAGAGGAAATAACGGAGTACATTCTCTGTGAATGTGTTGCTTTGATAAAGATTCGTTAGAGAACGTTAATGGAGCCATTTATTGGACCTGAGCAGGATTGTCGGCGCCCATTGTGATCTTCATAAGAAAGTTTGAAGATATTCTTCTGAAGACTGTTCCGGGATATTGATTCTAGGAGGTTTGAATGAGTTTTCTTCTGTTTGATTACCAATCTTTACAGCTTCAGCATCTGTGGCTCTGACCACAGAGTGCTTGGCATAATATATTTTTCTTGGTCTTAGAGTCATGACCATTTGGGCTTATCAGCCACCTCTAATAATAATAATAGTTTCGGAAACTTAGACTTTGAAGATTTGGTAAGATTAGAAGGGAATTATATATTATGCGCTGCTAAATCTCCCTAAACGATCAATTCCTACAACTACTGCTCAAAACTAAGCCGGAAAAATCAAGAAAAGCGGCTAGAAAATATGCTGTGTTTTATTATGACAATGCCAGCTACCTTGTATCTATTGACTACCAAGTTATTTGTCAATTAACATAGGGGTTCTATTTCAACGTCAGTCTCGCTAAATCACAAGCTGCAATGAGCAGTAATCACTTACAGAAAAACCCATCCTCCGGCCAGTCAATATCCACAGGCGAAAACACCACCTGGAACAATGTTGAGAAGAGTATCCACAACTTTCCGAATTAAGATCAGAATATCCACAATCGGTAGCCGACGAGCCTGTAAAATGTTTGCCAAAACAATACATTTTGCTCTGTCATCTCCACCTTTTCCCTGCACAGGCAGCCTTACCTGGGGTTGTGCATACAGGGTCGATTTTAATGCACGCCAATGTTTTAACACACAGACATCGTAGTGTAGTGTCATCTGTGTTTATGGGTAATGTAAATAGTTATTAAGGAATCAGATGCTCTTGTCTTCTGGGCATGAGAATTCATTGTGATGTTCGTTAGAATGCCTCGAATTTTTAAGACGGTGCTGGAAATACTTCTCGCCATCTGTCCTCCTTAATATTTACAAGACCTATATCTGACCTAAAACAAAATACAACTCTTATGTATGGGTCGGTGCTTCAAAGTCCAACGCGTACAGAAAAGGCCGAAGATGCTTATTAATGACGGTAGGGTAGCCAATTCTATGTCGCAATGTGGCATGTGTTTTATTGTTCTATCGGTACTATAACTGAATGTGTTCTGACGCAATTGAGGAATTATTTCCCAATCACATATTCGTTCGTGGTACTGGTATCTTTCATAGAGCACATCCCTTTGTAGTTGATTGTCCAGTCAATCGCACAACGCATTAAAGGAATAATTCGTACTTTAGTCGCACACTTCCCTCGTGGAACGATCTTCCCGCGAGAGCGACTTATAACACGAATAAATTTAAATCAAACGGCCTTAAGTGCTACTCCCTATTTCCTCCTTTCCACAACCTATTTTCCTAGCACTAATACATGCACTGCCTCCAGTAGGGATTACCCTAAGTGCTGCAGAAAACCAATAAGTTTTTCAATAACTGTCTTGTTCAAGTAACGTAGCCTACCTCAGACCCGAACATTGTGCCAAAAACAAGTACGGGAATTCATGTCCCACTCATCGATCTTTCCTCTGGTCGTGGATCAGTTAATGCCAGAGTACGATTCTACTACCACAATCTAGTGGCCCAGCCTAGCCCTGCCAGTTTGGCGAAAAGTTCGATAGCTCTAAAACAAAACGAGAGTTTATTTTGTTGTCAAACGCAGCTAGTTCCAGATATACTATGTACTGTATATTGAGGATTTGTTGAATTGTTATCTCACAATTTGTAATTCCCAATCATTAGAACCCCGACTTACATTTTAGTCTCGTTTCGTTGGAACCTCTGAACTTTTTTCTCCATCACTTTAGGGAACATACTGGCTTTCCACGAAGCATCCATTGCTTTGTCTCAGTTTCACTAATCAAGTTAATTATCAAATTATGAAGCTAAGTAGATGGTTAATCTACCGTAGCTTGCCTCCATATGATTGTGTAGTGGTGAAGATCCCCGCTAACTGGTGGTGATGATCCTTACTTTGACATTGTAATTTTTTCCAGGTGGCGTTTTTTACTGATCATTAGTCTGATGTTTGTCATCATTGCCAGAGGAGTTGTAGTTGTCTGGAGGTAAGTGGAAGTCTCATTATTAAATACTGGAAACCACAATTAATTTTTTTCATTATGGCTCGGACCTGGGTCTCTTGTGTTGTTATGCGTGCGCTCTAACCACTACACCACGCCACCCCCCAATCATACGGCCCTAGTGCTCTGAATTGACGGTTCTTCTTTTTCGAAAAAATACGGCTTAATAAATCCTCTGGATTATAATGCGCACCAAACAGTCACTCTTTCCAGATGCAATGGCTTTTCCAGATGCAATTACTTCTGGTTCTACGAGACTCAAAAACGACGATTTTGTTTGCTGATGTAACCATCGAGTGAGAACTAAGCTTAAAAAAGATTTTGTTCGAAAAATCAAACATCAGTGGCCACCTTTGAATTGATTCAGCCAAAAAAACCTTTGATGAAAGAGTAATTTCACGTAATGGTGCAATTAATTGGCCACCAAGATCGTGTGAGTTAACCTCAATGGATTATTTTCCTTGTGGTTATGTTAAGGCACTGGTCTACGTCGATAAACCAGAGACAATTGAATACTTGGAAATCAACATTCGAAAAATACGGCCGCATATGCGAAAATTGTTGTTCTAGATTGTGTCTTATACACGCCAGCCGTAGCGGTCACATAGCCGAAATCCTATTTAAACATTCATGTTATAAAATTTTCTATTCAGCAAAGCCTGTTTCATTGATATTAAATATATATTTCTTTGTTTTATTATGATTTAAACTTGTATAACTGTAAAAAAAACACCCAATACAAATTTCATCATGATCCTTAGGTTAAAGTGAAAATGCTATAAACACATTCAAGGCTACCGACCACCGACTACAAGCTGCCAAAAATAGAATACATATGAGTATAAACATTTTGGCGGCAACATGGCTACCGCTATACGTCTACCCTTGTAGCCCGCAGCCAACTTGGGTAATTTCTATTTTTCTTGGCGACAACAAACAGTTTAGTGCTGTCAATACTATAAGATGCAAAAAATAGGCGTTTTAAATACGGAATACATGAAATGTATGTGGCACCACTGATAAAGAATATTCGGTGTATCAAATCAGATATTTATTTTGAAACTGTAGCTGTTAAAATAATTAAGTAGCTGGTTACTTGGCTTCTTTTGCAGCCAGCGACTTTTGTAGTCGTGTGGTCGATGGGCGGTAGCCTTGAATGTGTTTACAATATCAGGCTTAGCCAAATAAATAGTCCGCCATCTAACGTTTATTTTTTTCAACTAGTGCTTATTTCGTGAATGGTAACACTTGACAGATTATTAGTTTTATCCTTCCGCTGAACGAATATGGTTGTGTATACGCTTGAACAACGCTGGGTATCTGTGCCTGCGATCGACTTACAGAAGATACCGATTTTGCCAAAAAAAAAATCATCTTTTCAGGTGAAGCTCATTTTGATCTTGGCGGGTATGTAAACAAGCAAAATTGTCGCATTTGGGGCACAGAAAACCCGCACGCATACATTGGAAATCCGATACACCCAAGTGCGGATTTTGGTCCAGAGGCATAATTGGACATTTTTCTTCGAAAATGAGCAAAGAGTGCCCGTTAACTCAATGGCGATCGTTATCGGGCCCTTTTGAACCAATTTTTGTTCACAAAAATTGAAGAGGAGGATATTAGCAACATTTGGTTTCAACAGGACAGCGCTACGTGCCACACTGGCGAAGCTACACTCGATGTTTTGCGCCCTGTTTTTGAAGATCGCATTATCAGCCACAGAGCTGATGTCGTTTGGCCACCTCAGAGCTACGATTTGACACCGTTGGACTATTGTTTGTGGGGTGCCGTCAAAGATAAGTGTTACGACAACAAGCCAGAGATAATTGACACTTTAAAGGACAATATTCGTGAAGCCATTGGTGAAATACAGCAGCACACAATCGATAATGTGCTTAAAAATTGGACCGATCGTGTAGGCTACTGCATGGCCAGTCGAGGCAGCCATTTGAATAAAATTATTCTCCATTATTAACCGGAAGGCTTGTACTTTCAAATAAAAAAAGAAATTTGAGAAAATATTCAGTAGTTTTTTTTATAGCATTTTCAAAAAAAAATTATTTGGCGGACCCTTTATAATTTCCACACTTATTTATATTAATAAGATAATATTATTGATGAGAATATATTTCTAGAAAGTACCAATAGAGAGTACATAGTTCGAGTATAAAAAATATTTTAAAAATTAGAAAAAAGCTAAGAAAATCCTGTATTTAAAATATTAAGTCTTTTAAAAGTGGGACTTCATGAAAACAAATCCATTAAAAAAATAATTCTATTTAATATTATATCTTCTCTATATACTTACGTATATATGTACTGTTGTTTACATTATTTTATAAAATAAAATGTGAAAACAAAGATGTTTATATTTTAATTTTGTTTATAAATTTAAAAAAAGAAAAAGAAAAAACAATAAACATGACATCATTTCGAACTTCAAATTGACTACAAAGAAAACGAAGTAGTAGTTGAAGTGATATTTTGTATCCAAGTGTACCTCTCACTCACTTAAAAAATTAATCTTTTGTATTTGGGTTGTCTTTTGTTTACAATCAACATATTGCATATAATTTTTTAATATTTGCAACAGTAAAACCTTGTAAGACTAGACATATTATATAACATTTAGTATATTTAATTCGATGCACTATTCGCTTAGGGTAAAAAACGCTATAACCGTTTGGAATACACTACAAACTCACAATCGACACTATAAAACCAATCAAGAGAATTTTGCACCAAAGAAACCCTAGAACCCAAAGCAAATGGTAGTTAGACGGTGTGAAGTCCATACTATATGGTCAGTGCATCAAAACTTCCCAACCAAATGCCTCCATATGATTGGTTGTAGTAGTGAAGATCATTGCTGTGATGGTGATCCTTACTTAGCTTTATGATTTTTACCAGCGGGTGACGTTTTCCCTTGATTATCCGTTTGATGTTTGCCATCATCGCCAGAGGTAAGCTGGAAGGTCAGAAGGCTTTTTTAGATGGAATTAGAGGTTGAAGTTTCTTTATTAAATACTCGAAACCGCAATTAAATTTTTTCGTCATGTCCTCTGCTTAAATCCTGGGTCGATTGTGTTATATGCCTGCGCTTTCACCACCATATTACCTTTACATCCATTAAAAATAACTTTTTGGTGCGGTTTATAAGTTCTCGGCCTCAACGCTTCTTATTTCCTTCGGAATGAGCACGGAACTACGGTTACGGTGAATGGCGAGCACTATCGAGCCATGCCAAACATCAATGACATTTGGTTTCAACAAAAAGGCGCAACTTCCTGTACAGCTTAACAATCGATTTATTGCAAAATTAATTTGGTGGTAACTGTCTTTCCAGAAATGGTCTTGTACACTGCCCCGCCCCTCCCCCATTCATGCGATTTTACGTCCCAGAATTACTTTTTATGTGGCTATGTTAAGACTTTGACTTAATGAAAAAAGTAGTCAAAACTTTGATCAAATGGATCATATAACTCATAACAGCAGAGGACATATGCCGGAAATCACATATAAAAAATAAAGGCCAAGAAATTATCTACCAGGTTATAATAAAATTATTCCACTCCAACAATATTTCGCGCTCTTAAGCATTAAACACATAACCGACAGCAAACAGCAGACAGCAATAGGTCAAAATTAGAATACATACGTTTATATGAAAACAACTATCTTAAAGGCAGCTCCGCAAAAGCCTAGACAACAACCTTTGCAGCTGCTGCTGCTAAGCAAAAAATAATTTCTATTTTTTAGGCAGCAAAACAAAAATTAGTGATACTAATACAATATAAAATTTTAAATAAAAAAGCGTGAAAATAGTTTTCTTTTACTTATCAGAAAACAACAGTATAAAATTAAAATATAATAAACAGACCAAAGAGCTATGTGTACCAAAAAAAAAAAAAAAAAAAAAAAAAACATCCTACACACTAGCCATATAGAAAGGCCTAATAAAGAATTACTATATTAAATTCGTTTTTGTGTTCAGAATTTGTTCATCATAAAGTTGCTTCACTGTACAGTGTATAAAGATACAGTATCCATGCATGGAAGGGAATATATTTAACATTGGACGACGCGTGTATCCAGTAAATGCGAGTGACTGACTGACTGCATTTGCAATACGATTCCGATAAAAGAAACAAAAAAACAAAAACAAAAATTTATATAAAAAATATACCACCCGTGTACGTAATAAATGAATGAAAACAAAATCCAAGACAAACAAATACTTTTTTGGTAAAAAATAAAAAAATACTAACGTTGCTAAAAACAATATTTTTTGTTTATTTTCATCAAAAAAAAAAGAAGAAAAAAGGTAGACTGACTAAAAGACAGACAGTTAAAAACAAAAATCGTCAAATTAATTATTGTTTTTTAAGGCCCGTTGCTATTTGATTTTGATATCTCATATTGATTTTTTAATTTCGTATTTTTGCGCATGTTGTGTTTTGCGAATTTTTTTTTTTAATATATTTTTTGCGCATTATTTTTTGTTTAATTTTTTTTACCGAAAAAAAGAGGTGTACCTTAGGTTAATCGCATGCAAAAAAACATAGTAAATGTTTTTTTTTTTTTTTTTTTTGTTATTTGAAAGTCGGTTTTCATAACATCAGAGAGTTCATTGAATTATAGACACAAAATCACGGTCATTTTTAGTTTTATTACTTGATTATAATGTGTTTGTACGTAAATATGTATGTCTGGCAGAGTGGAAGTAAGATATGGGTGGATTTTTTTTTTTTATTAAAACTTAATAAGCGACAATTTAAACGGGTGTTATTTAGATGATCGAATGGAAGTCTGTATTTAATTTATATAAATTTATAAAATATACGATTTTTTAAAAGTTATGTTCACATAAAATCAAACTTTATCTTGAAGGACGTATGTATTTCAATGACCGCATGCAAAAATATATACAGTGTTGGAAAAATTAATAGGTACGCAGATTTTATTATTATTTTTTTTTTTCGTTTTATGTTTAACATAAATGAATATTAATTAATTGGTACTGTAAAATGATAGAGTGTCTAATGGTTTTTTGTTGTTAGCTCTTCTTTTAAGGTCCTCACAAATTAAACTAGATCTACAAAAGAGTTTAAGAAAGTAAGAAAAAGGCTGGAAAAAATAATAAGGACATAGTAAAGGGTCCGAGACGAGTCACTGTTTGATGCGGATTTTGGTCCAGAAGCATACTTGGGCCATTTTTCTTCGAGAATGAGCAAGGAGTGGCCGTTACAGTCAATGGCGATCGTTATCGGGCCATGTTGAACGAATTTTTGTTCACAAAAATTGAAGAGGAGGATATTAGCAACATTTGGTTTCAACAGGACGGCGCTACGTGCCACACAGCCGAAGCTACACTCGATGTTTTGCGCCCTGTTTTTGAAGATCGCTTTATCAGCCGCAGAGCCGATGTCGTTTGGCCACCTCGGAGCTGCGATTTGACACCGTTGGACTATTATTTGTACGGTGCAGTCAAAGATAAGTGTTACGCCAACAAGCCAGAGACAATGGACGCTTTAAAGGACAATATTCCTGAAGCCATTGGTGAAATACAGCTGCACATAGTCGATAATGTGCTTAAAAATTGGTTTGATCATGTAGGCTACTGTATGGCCAGCCGAGGCAGCCATTTAAATAAAGTTGTTTTCCATTATTAACCGCAAGGATTGTACTTTCAAAAAAAAAAAAAAAAAAGAAATTTGAGAAAATATTCAGTAGTTTTTTTTATAGCATTTTCAAAAAAAAAAATTAGTTGGCGGACCCTATAATAATATTTGCCAAAAAGGAAATGTCTCTTGTTTTAGAGTTTATGCAGAATAACGACCCGAAGTACTCCTAGGCTTGTTAAGTTATGGTATGTCCCAGATTTGCCCTCCCAGTCTCTGGAGTTACACCCCATTGAGCATTTGTGGGGGTTCTATAAAATAAAATAGAGCCATATAATAGTAAAAACAATGATAATATATGGCAGAGTCCAGGAAGCGTAGTATTCTACACCTTCTGAAACCTGTGCTAATCTTGTTGGATCTATGCAACTCAGGTACACGGAGGTAAAATGAAGGGAGCATCTACCAAATAATAATATAACATTGCAAAATAAAGGTATGTTATGGATTAAAATTTTAAATTCGAAAAAAAAACCTAATCGTCCCTATTATTTTTTCCAGGCTGTTTTTTGGAATTTAAATATTTGGTTGTAAATTCATAGAATAGAATAAATTTGTTCTCTCTTTTTGTATGTATAAACATTTTTTTTATTTATAAATCTGTAAATAAAAATTTAAGAAAAACTGAAAACTAAATGTCGTCCGTATTATTTTTGCCAACACTATGGTATGTTGCATATGGAGAAGTATAATGATAAGCGGGGGTAAAACTAAAAATAATAAACTGAATTATTTTGCAACTTAAGATCTACTTATCAAAATTGAAATAAATTTCTAAGATATTAAAAATTAAATTTTTTAAAAACCAAAACAACATTTTCGACATCATACCTTTACTTCCTTGTCCTTCAATAATAAGTCGCTTTTAATTATTTATTTTTTTATTTTTTTATTTTTTTTTTTTTTTAATATATATTGTATATATATTGTGGATTTTACGCAATTTTAAAATACAAAACTTGTAGAAAACAAAAACAAAAAATCGAAATTGTTTTCATTACTTAATCTGGCCTCTAAAATAAATGATTCAATTATATTCAAAACAATACCCAACAATACCCGAAAAATTGAAAATTAAAAACAAAAACGCAAAAGTTTCAATAACATTTTGTTTTTTTTTTGACTGATTTATATTATATTTACCCACAATTTTTTAAAGGTTAATAACACATTGCAAGGAAGTTCCTGACAGAGTTCCCTACCACAGTTTCTTATTTTCGTGTTCCAACTACACTTTCATTGAAATTCGCTTTGAAATTCGTTTCTCATTCAATAATATCAACGAAGTGTTAACGTTATGCGTAGAACGTGAATGTGTATTTTAAACAAAAGTTGTTGCTGTTGCTGTAGCTGTTATACATCCCGAAGTTGTTGTTTTTTATGTTTATGACAGTTCAAGTTCATTTGTCTTCTCTTTCTCTCTCTCTCTCTCTCTCTCTCTATTTTCTGTTTAATTTTTGTTTGCCAACTTTTTCGAGTGTAAAGCCATGGTGAGTGTTTATATCCCCGCAAAGTGCTTTTGCCGGGAAATATAGGGGTCAAGGTCTTTTTCTTATAAACTCAACTTGTTTTGTATGGTTCTACAATATATTGTAAAGCTGCTGCGCAGTAAAACACATACATTTACACGGAAAATAAACAGCAGACAAGCTAGAAAGCTCGTTAAAAATTTATTTTGTTTGTGTTTTAAATTAAAAAAATCCAACACACAAAAGAGGAAGGCTTTACAGTAGATGCACTGAAAGAAATTTTATTTAATGAAATTCTTTTTTATATCCTACTCTAGGGAGCATATTGGCTTTTCACAAAGCATACATGTTTCAAGTCAGTAGTGATGCCTCCATATGATTGTATGAGATGGTGAAGATCCTTGCTAAATGAAAGAGATCCTTACTTAGCATTTTAATTTTTCCCAGTAGGCAGCGGTTTCTCCTGACTATCCGTCTAATGTTTGCCAGAGGTAAGCTGTGTCTTTATTAAACACTCAGAATGTAATTAAATGTTTCCGTCATGTTCTCTGATGGGATTCGAACCCAGTACGTTTATGTTGTATACCTGCGCTCTATCACTACACCAAGCCAACCCCCCCAATTTTTTTTATTTTTACAACAATTAATTTAAATTTGGCCACCTTTGGGGTGGGACATCTAAAGGTTTAAATTTGAACCAACGGTTATTTCGAATCTGGCGATACTTATGTCATTCTATTCTGTCACAAAATTCAGTATATTATCTCCACTGAATGAAATGAATCGATTTACGCTTGAGCAGCGTTGAGATTTATTGGAAATTTATTTCCAAAACAAAGACAATTGGTCGGAAATTGCAAGAAAATGTCGTACAAATTCTGTTCGGTCTTGGTGGTTATGTTAATTAGCCAATTGCTGTATTTGGTGCTCAGAAAACCCAATCGTGGTCTTACAGAAGCCAATGCATCCATTACGAGTGAATGTTTGGTGCAGCTTGTGGGTCGGAGCCATCAATGACCCATATTTCTTTGAAAATGAGGACGGCGCAGCCACATCGGTCAATGGAGACACCTATCGTACCATGATAACCGATCTTTTTGTGCCCGCCCTTTATGGTTTCGATGTGAACGATGCTTGGTTTCAACAGGATGGTGCAACTTGCCACACATCTTATGTCACAATCGATTTATTGCGTCAAACGTTTGATGGCCGTTTAATTAGCCGAAATGATGTCAGTTGGCCGCCAAGAAGCTGTGACTTTACACCGTTGAACTATTTTCTATGTGGCGTCGTTCAAGACAAGTGTTATGCCGACAAACCAGAGGCAATTGTGCATTTGAAGGCCAACATTCGTGATGCTATTGACGAGATACGACCCCATACATTCGAAAAAGTTCTCAAAAATTGGTCCGATCGAATGGGATACTGTGAGGCCAGCCGCAGCAGCCCTATGAATGAAATAATATTTTATTTCTAACCGAAACAATTGTACTTTACAACAACAAAATTAATTTCGCAAAATTTCAAACCGTTTTTGTTTTATTGCATTTTTAAATTAAAATTTTTGAATGACCCACCAGATAGAATCTACCACTAGTAGTCTGGTGATTCAATAAAAGAAAATGAGGACCCTTCGGTAAGTAAACATGGCAGCTGCTTAAGCCTTCACCTCTCACCCTGTAAACTCTTTCTTTTTTCTTTACTCCTCTTGGGAGCATAAGCTATCACAAAGCATTTCTATCTTACACGGTTTGCTACCGTTGTCTGTGCCACTTCCCATGTAAAGTTGTTTTGCCTTAGTTTTTAGATAATTGTGCGTCACCAGGTGTTTCTTGGTCAACAGCTGTTTCTTGATTCTTAATAATTCTTCAAGTACCATCCTTATAATAATTGAGTTTAGTTTGCGTACATACGTATGAGCTTCTCCATACTGACTACAGTCGCCTGAATGTTGCTTATGGTTTGCTTTATTGAGCCTGTATTAACGTTTCTCTCAGCACCGCCGTTAGTTACCATTGTGTTTTCCAGATAGCAAAGCTATACACATTATCAATTGGTTGACCCCATAACATGATCTTTTCTGTGCTATTATTGTTAATTCTCATGACTTTGATTTTCTTGATATTTATCTCAAGTCCAACACTGCGAGCCAGTCTTTCCAGGTCTACTAATTTTGACTGCAATGTTGGAGATCTTGTGTGAGAGTACACAAATATCATCTGCGTAATCCAAATCCTCGAGTTATCGTAAGAGGCTCCATGTTATACCTCTGGTCTGTAAACGGACTTCGATTAAGATCTCATCCAGTACGATAGTGAATGGTAGAGGTAAAAGTGGACATCCTTGCTTTACTCCAGCGTTAGTATGAAGTAGTTGACTAATGCTCCCCTTATGAATTAGAGATTTCTGCATCGTCGTACATTGCTCATATTATTCGGATTATTTTCTGGCGCACGCCTTTTCTTCTCAATGCTTTCCATATGGCAATCAATTTGATGGTATCGAAGGTTTCTTGAAGTCAACGAACAGTATGTACAGGGATACGCCATTCTAATGACTGTTCTAGTATGATGCGTAGAGTGTTGACCTGGTCTAAGCAGCTTCTATTTGGTCAGAAGCCTGCCTGCTCGTCTCGCAATATGGATTTTGCTCTGAAGCCTACAAAGTATTATGACTGCTAGTAGCTTGTACATGGTGTTAAGCAGAGTGCTTCCACTCCAATTACTGCAATTGTTCAAATCGCTACTTTTTGGTAGCTTTAAAATGATGCTCTTCTTCCAAGCCTCACCTCCTCTACTGCTGATGTGATATGGGCTACTAAGCACACTGAAATGAGTTAATCATGAATAAAGAAAGCTATGAAATCGAATGTACAAGAAATTGTATTTTTGACGATTTTTTTACATTTTCTCTGGTACAATTTCTAAGATACATAATCAGCAACGCAATTCCCGACGATATCCCTGTGTCCCAGAACCCATATAAGAGTTACCTTCGAATGAACTGAGATTTCCATAAGAAACCTGAGGCATTCGTGGACTAAGATAGACGTCGAACTGACGTTCGCAGCCCGACTGTCCGAAAAGATCGGAAGATTCTCGGGGAAAATCCCGTCGTTTAACAAGCATTGAACGGCCCTTAGTATGGCCATGACCTCCGCCTGAAACACAGTGCAATGGTCAGGCAACCTATAAGACAGTCTTGTGTTAGAATTCTTCAAGAACATACCACATCCCACTCTGCCATGCATCTTAGAGCCATCGGTATAAACCTTAAGGGCATTCTGAGGAACTCCCGTCTGTCAGTATATCAAAGTCAAATCTCCTATCGAGAAAGTTATGGGGGACCATGTAATCGATTCAAAGATGTCTATGATCCACAATAATCGTAGCCTTACCGCCTCTGCTTCAGAAGAAGATCGTTGGGAGCCAATTAAGTATAGCAAATAAGGCTTTGGTTGGAGTGCAGCGAAGTGCGCACTGGTGATCAGTACTCTGGATCTGGCTAGGGTCCTATTCGAATAGGTTTCTTACCCTTACGGGAATATGTTTAAGCATATGGGTTACTCTTATTAAGTCTATGATCCACAATAATCGTAGCCTTACCGCCTCTGCTTCAGAAGAAGATCGGTGGGAGCCAATTAAGTATAGCAAATAAGGCTTTGGTTGGAGTGGAGCGAAGTGCGCACTGGTGATCAGTATTCTGGATCTGGCTAGGGTCCTATTCGAATAGGTTTCTTACACTTACGGGGAATATGTTTAAGCATATGGGTTACTCTTATTATATCTCTTATTTTGACTCTTGTAAAAGTCGTATAGATGGCAAAGAGGAAGAATCATTGCAACATATTCTGCCCCGCTTTACAAAGTCTGTAATTTTGGTATAGGTCTCTGGACTTTGTCAGGGATGTGTTACAGATAAATTTGATCAAATTAGTTAGAAGTACAGGGTGGTTTCAGCGACATAATCTAACCTTATAAGGTTTAACACCTAAAGCGCCCATCTACACCATTAAAAATTATGGCCATGTTTTCTCTGAAAAAATTGTAACTTAAAAATGTTGCCTAACTCTCGCAAAATATAACATTTTCCACGAATAAACATTAAAAGGTTATGTTAAGTTGCAAGATTGTTGCACTTTACGAAGGTAACATTTCTGGTAAAGAACATGACACCCTTTCTTAATGTTGCATTTTTTAGAAAAGAACACAATAACTTCAAAGATCTGGTCGAATTAATATTGGGTGTTTTTTTAAGAGCCTGAGAACTTAAAATGATAATACGAGTACACGGCAGAAATATTGTTGGACTGAAATTTTTTATTATAATCTGGTAAATAATTTCATGGCGTTTGTTTTTAAATATGATTGCCGGCATATGTCCACCGCGGCGACAAGTTACATGGCCCATTCGTTTTTTTTTTTTTTTTGACCACATTTTCAAATAATTTGTACGGCGTCAATGGTGGCTCAAATATTGGCTTCCAACGCTTCAAGTTTTGATAGTTTGGCGGCATAAATCAAGGACTTAACATAGCCACATAAAATATAACCCAGAGGCGTTAAATCGCAAAAACGAGGGGGCCTGGAAAAAAAGTTGTCACCAAATTTTGCAATAAGCCGATTGTTAAGCGTCGATGAACGTCGTTGATGTTCAGTTGATTAAGTTTTAGAAACAAATCAGTCAGCCTGGTTCGACAGCGCTCGCTATTCACCGTAACGGCAGTTTCTTGCTCATTTCAAAAGAAATAAGAACCGATAATGCAGCCAGCGTATAAACTGCACCAAATAGCCGATTTAAATGGATGTAGTGGTGATTCGTTAATGGCTTGAGGATTGTCTTCGCTTCAAATACGGAAATTTTGCGTATTAACCAGAAATAAGCTCCATCACTAAACATCAAGTGCTCTATGAATTTTGCGAACAAATTTTTTGTTTTCAATTTCAAATTTCCACAATTTGGAAGCCTTGTTCTGGCGTTAAACGGTTTATGATGACTTGTCAAACCGTACTGAACAGAAATGTCAGAATGGATTGACATTCTTAGCTGCCGAAAAAAAAATTTCGTTATCGACAATTCTCATACAGCTAAAAAAAAACCCTATACAATAAACACAAAAGGTTTAGGACTTTTCTGTTCGAGATTTTGTCGTTTTAAAAGGGATAGCATTTAGAAGACTATTTATTCTGCGAAGTATGTATTCTGTGATGCACTGTCGGCTTAACCTGCTATAACTTTTTGTTATAAAATTTTTTCAGTGTATTAAAGGATTTAATTGTTATACGAGTATTACTTCATATTCAATTAATAAATAACTGGTTATATATTACATCTTCGCTTTTAAATATTGACATTGAAAATATATTATACCTTAAATGGATTTAAATGGATTCTAGCATTCAAGGTCACTAGCCTAGACCACCTGCACAAAAAACAGAAATTAAAAAAAATAGTCAGTGTTTACACAAAATGTAGATCATTTAATTACAGAACAGACAGCGTCGTCAAGGATGCTTTAATATACAGTGGGATATCGAGTAAAACCTTGACTTACAAGCTTATGTTACAAAAACAGTGTTGCATCATTTTCAAGAGCTTACGGAAGTTGAACTTGAAACGTAATGGTTATATTCATAATTAGGAAGTAAAATAGGGTAAAAGATTTATTTAATAGATTTTTTCTTTTTTTAAGTAGACAATCAATAATTTTGTTGATAATATGGTCACTGCTATTTCTGGCTCTGTTTCTGACTTAAGTTGTGGGCAATTTAAAGTTTAAACCAAAAATTTTAGAAAGTTATAGTCTATCAGGTCGGCACTAATAGGTTTTGGTGGACATTGTGTACAACGCCAGGTATGGCACTTAGATTCATTATGAATATCTGGACACCTGATATTATGGCCGAATCAACTGCTCCATGTCTCCGCTAAGAATCAGGAAATGTAGTCTTAGATTATCGGAGTACTCCGCTGGGCTACTTTACCGGATTGGCTTGACTCCCTTGAGGACGGACTACTGTATATCGTACTTATTACTAGTGACTAATCCGAGGACATTTATTCCGAATAGGAATACCTGAAAAATGTCATTGAAAGGGGACACGAAAAGTGTCCGATTTTTCACGGATGGGTCAAAGCTGGATGGTGGAGTAGGCTATGGCGTTTATTCTTTTGATCTTAATACAAACATGTTCTACAGGTTGACGGATCACTGCAGTGTGTTACAGGTTGGTGAGGTTGCTGACTGATTAATTGATCATGTTAGAACGATCCGGAAAATCTGTATTTGCACGAACATGTTAGGGGCTATGCTCATTAAGTTCTCGACGGTAAAGAAATGTCACTCATCATAATATTGAGTACTGAGTATTTCGATATCAATCTTATTTGAGTACCGCGTCACAGCGGCATTCCGGGCAATTGTGCGGCGGTGAGCTAGCTAGACAGGGTACTGTGGGACGGATTCTTTTGGTGGCGAAGAGGTTAGTTATACCGATATCTACCTGCCGTCTGCGTATAGGGCAATGGGCGAAAAGAGGCCAGCTGGTTAATCTGCCGAGAGGCAGGATATCTGGGGTAATAAGAGCACTTAAGGGTCATTGTCTAGCGGAGAGACACGCCCTTAGGTTGAGCCACAGGGACTTCCTCCTATGTAGGTGCTATTTGGAGGAAGATGAGGAGGACACAGAACATTTTCTTTTAGAGTGCCCGGCGTTGGCGGGACTTAGTTTAAGAATATCCGGTGGGCATATAGTCAGAGTTGAGGCTCTACAGGAAATTCCTCTAGATTTGATCAGCAAGTTCATAGAGTGGGCGAACTGGTTAGATAATTAATCAGTGACTTTCGGGGAGAAGCTAATGGGCTCTATCGAACCTAAGTGTGCTGGACGTTTGTCCGGCGGCCTCTTTTAAACTAACCTAACCTATGGTCTATCAAGTCCAATATAAACTCCAACATTAAAGTATCCTTTTTACTACACTAATGGGGCTTTTTTTCTTTCTGGCAAAAATGTAGCACTTTTTTGCTGTTTGCCCTTTTTCTGATCAATTCTAAAAAATGCAGCACTATGAGCAGGTATCGTTTTTTCTCTAAAAAGGTTGCCTCCATAAGATGTAAAAATGTTGAAATTTTTGTGAAAATGCTATCTAGAAGCTGGGCCCACTTAGGCCATAAGTTAGACCCATTGTTATACCACAAGCCTTATCCTGGTGAGTTCAGTTAAAAAAGACAAAAAATGAGAGGCCAGCAACCTCCATCGTTTCATAGTAAAGACTTGACACTGGCTCATGGGGTGAAAGACAGTCTGCTCCTCCTTTTCACAATCATAGCTTCTACAGAATACATTCTATGGAATGACGAGTCTATTGGCATACCTTCCAATAGGGTAATGGGCCGTGTGAATGGCAACAATGCAATGAATGGTCATGTCATTTATAGAATGTTGACAGTTAGTTCCCTTCTTATCCAGGTCGGTCCAGCAGAACCTAGCGATACCGCATGTGACCTCATTCTGCCAACGAAATTTAGCCCCGAAAATGTCTAGGCTAACCGAGACAATCGGCAATGTCTAGTTTTTTATTTTTTTCGAAATTGTAGGCTCTTTCCCCGCTCTATCCAATTCGCCAGCAACACAATTTTCGACGACATCCGCATGTCGTAAAACCCGCATAAGAGTCACCTTTGAAAAATACGAAATTTGTATAAGAAACCTCCAACATTCATGATAAGAGACTTGATTGCAGCCTTGCTTTCAAAGTAAATCGGAAGATTTTCAGGAAAAATTCTGCCACTAAACATGCATTGCACAGCCTTTAGTATGGCTATGACTACCGTCTAAAACACAATTTAGCGATCAGACAACTTATAAGAAAGTCTAATATCAGAACCCTCCATATATACAGACTACTCTGTCCAGCATTTTAAGATACTGTTAACTAGTTAAATAGGCCTCTTTTATATAAAACAAAAAAAATCGGTACTTTCTATAAATAACTTCAAAAATGTTGCTTTATTTGTGATTCATTAACTCATTTTTTGCTCAAAAACACCGATTTCACTCAGAAGTACCGGTATAAATTAATAAATTTTGTTTTTTTTTTATTAGCGTTTCTACTGTTTGGATTTTCGTCACATGTACTTATTTCACTAAAAAGTGTCAAAAAAGTACTTTACTTTGTTCAAAAAAGTACCAACGTTCGATATAAATTTCTAAATTTAAATTCTTTTAAATTTTTTTTATTAGCATGTCTGCTGTTTGGAATTTCGTCACATGTGATATTTTTTCTACCGCCTGCCTATACCGTATAGTACTCAAACGCTAATATATGGACTAATTAAATTTAATGGGTGTTATTGGTTGGTTGTTGGTGCTGGCTAAGTGACGTTATTTACCATGAGAATTTCTATTTTGCTTTTATTAACATGAGAATTTCAAACACTCGATGCCACTCTATATTCAATGGCCATTAAAAAGTTATTTTTAATGAAAAATAAGTATTTCACGTGAATAAAGCATGTTAGGCCCACAATCGCTAAACGACGACAATATTTCTTTCTTGTTATGATAATGTGTGTTAAAAACAATAAAAACAAAAATATTACTTTCAAATTGTTATAAAATTTGTATTATTTATTAATAAATAAATAAAGATTTTATAGCGCAGCGTATTAGTAATACAGCGATACAGTAAATCCCATGTCTGGCAAGAGATAAGACTGACCAAATGTCTGAAATTTAGTGTTTCGATTACCAAATTATACTCACATGCATACTTATGAGTACAGAGGCATACAAAGGCCAACAAAGATAGGGAGACAGTTAATCTCTTCTAATTTAGATTGGATTAAATGCTTTTATTCTGTGTTACGGGCACATCAAAATATAAAATACGAAAAAATAATTAAATGCGGTCAGTGCATAAGCATTTCACTTTTTTAAAAGGGGCTATGTGGCAAAATTTATATTTTTAAAAAAGGAATTTAATATTTCTAGTATTTCATACAAAAAATTGTATTAAAGAAGACAATAAACAAATTTAGTCTTAAAACTATTTAAAAATTTGTTTTTAATTTTAAATGTTAAGGTACTAATTTTATCCCTTTTTACATTTTCACAAAACTTAAGGTTTATTTTGCTTTTAGTAAAATTAAATTTATTTGTGAGTAGTTTTAATTTAAGAGACATTTTTATATAGTACTTTTAGTTAAAGCACTACTTCTGGTTATACAAATAATCAAAAAAAGTACTTTTTTATATAAAAACCTCTTACACGTATAATGTATGTATGTTTTTTATTATGTTAATATCCATTTTTTATGCCTTTTGATCAATAAGTTACTTTTTATTTAAAAAGCATTTTCTAACATTTTTATTCTCTTTTAAGGTACTTATTTTATTCCCCCTTTTTAAACCAATTATAGTCTAAACAGACTATGTTCGTAGTAATACGTTTTATGCTCTAAAAGGTAAACTCTTTTATAAATGCTTTACAAGAAACCAATACATACTAACAATGTTGTAAAAAAAGTACTTTTTTATTTAAAAAAAATCCTTCAAAATATATTTAAGTTATTTGTTTACAACTACATACATACATAAACAGGTTTTTTATTCAATATCATCTTTTGTCTTTTTTATGTAATCAAATACAGTAAAAGGTACCATTTTCAACCCCTATTTAAAACCAAAAAAATAAATATATAGATATTAAATGAAAGACCAGTTTTCGTTGGACGTTTTAAAGTTAAACACATTTTTGGATTCAAAAGCATTTATACTTTTTAGCTTTACCAATTTTGTCCCTCTTTTTTAATGGGTATAAAGACTACAAGAGACTACAATGTTTTTAAAAATAAATTTTGTTTTACCAAATATTGTTCTCAGTATATATGTCTTACAAAAGGTACTTTTTTTCTAAAAAGTACAATATGTCAAAAATTTGTAACTTTACTAAAAAATCATTTTTAAGCTTAAGCTTTATTTGGATGTATAGCATTTGTTCTTGGTCTTATTTAAAGATACTAAGGTACCAATTTTAACCACATAGTCTATAGTAGATAAAGGATTTGTAGATTTCGTTTGAATAACGTTGTGTGTATTTTAAAAATATGAAATATATCTATTCTATTAATAACACTTAAAGTGTGTTATGCCCAAAAGTACTTTTTAATTTTAATATCTTTATTTTGGATTTTTGAACTAGAATATATATTATAGTTAAAGTACAGCGTTAATTAATAACAATAAGGTACTTAATAAAAAAATTAGGCACTTTTTTAGGCACTAAGCACAGGTTTTTTATTTATTTATTTATTTGGTGTACGGAAAATCAATTCCGTACAATCTAAAGTCTTGCTAGAGGTACTTTTTTCATAAACAGAAACTTGGTTTCCCTGTATGGTACTTTTTATGGTAATTGAATTCAATAAATTCAATAAATATGTACTTTTGTTCTTAATCTTGATGGTAATAAAAATCAAGTCTACATAGTATTTTCTTCTATGATATTTTTTTGGTACTTTTTTTATATACAAGAATATAATTGAAAAAAGTACCTAAAAGTTCTTAAGTTTTATAGCTTACGTATAAAAATATAATAAAAAATATTTGTTTTATTTAAAGTTTATTCAATAAAAAATACGAGGTCGTAAAGAGTACCAATTCTACTTGTTAAGGTACTCTTTTATGATGTCCTTTTATTATTGCCCTTTTTTATTTTTATTTTTCTTACTTAAGTACCTTATTCACCTAAACGACCTAATAATTTAAGGTAGACATTGTAAAGGCGTCGTATTATTTCAGTTTTTCTCGCTTATCATGAGTATTGTTATCATCATGGGAATTAAGAATCGTCTCTTTGAGAATGTGTCTCAATTGCCTAATAATATGATGTGATGATGGATGGATGGCACGATGTATTCCGTCGTATTCATAGCGCTGAACATGAACAATAAGTGTGATTGCCTCAGACGATTTGCCAAAATTTGTTGATTGAAAATGGGTGTGCCAGAGCCGTGCAACGAGTGTATACATACTACGAGTAAACGCTTGTTATCGCTTAATGATTTTTCTTTTTCTATACAATAAATTATAAAATAAAATATATTTTTAAACGCCATAAAATTAGTGAGCAAACACTTGTGTGATGATTACAAAGTTTTCTAAAAACGATGTCATTATTATCGTCAACAATTCACTACAAATATTAACTGAATAGTATGTAAAAGAGTACCTTATAATTAAATTAGGGTTTTCCATATAACGAATGCACTTTTTGTGCAAATATTTTGTAATTTATAACTGTCGTTTCATTTTTTTTTTTATTGTTTTCTATTTTCTATTATCAAGTACGAGTTGTGATCGCCATAAGTGATAAATGATTTTTGCTTTATAAAGTTAAACCTGCTACTCGTTTTGTTTTATCTGCTGCTGGTGTTTTATGAGTCAATTTTTTTTCTATATATACATATAGAAGTAATGACTTGCCGGAATATATAGGGTCTGCCATCTAACGTTTTTTTTTTCAACTACTGCTTATTTCGTGAATGGTAACACTTAGCTCATGTCTGATTTGACAGATAATTAGTTTTGTCCTTCCGCTGAACGAATATGGTTGTGTACACGCTTTTTTCGCTTCGCTAAGGGGGCCTGCGATCGACTTACAGAAGATGCTGATTTTGCCAAAAAAAATCATCTCTTCAGATGAAGCTCATTTTAATCTTGGCGGGTATGTAAACAAGCAAAATTGTTGCATTTGGGATAGAGAAAACCCGCGCGCATACATTGAAACGCCGATGCACCCAAGACGAGTCACTGTTTGGTGCGGATTTTGGTCCAGAGGCATAATTGGCCATTTTTCTTCGAAAATGAGCAAGAAGTGGCCGTTACAGTCAATGGCGATCGTTATCGGGCCATGTTAAACGAATTTTTGTTCACAAAAATTGAGAGGAGGATATTAGCAACATTTGGTTTCAACAGGACGGCGCTACGTGCCACACAGCCGAAGCTACACTCGATGTTTTGCGCTCTGTTAAAAAAAAAATTATTTGGCAGACCCTTTATATATACTTTTTTATTGCATTTACAGTGGCTAGCCTGGGAAATTTCAAATATTTTTTTAATAATTTTATTATTATTGATTATTATCTTGTTATTTATGACCGTAGTTAATGAATGATAATAAAAAACAAGTAAAATATTCCTTTGGAATAGGCTTAACGTGAGTATCGACACGTTGGGAGCACCAATGCTCGAAATATAGGTCAATGCAATGCGCTACAGCCATAATTTCCATATGACTGCAATGCCACCGGTGTATAACAATTAGCAGCTATCAGAGCCTTTTTAAACATATACTACCCACACATTAATGCCATATTAAGCTAAAGTTTTTCTTGCGATTTGGTTACCACCATTAGTCTTCCGAAAGGGCCTCATCAGAGTCAGGCAGGAACCTAGGTTTCTATGGCTTCCAACACCAGTGATATCAGAGATAACCCTCCGATAAGACTTCGCAGCAAGGCTACTTCTACCAGTTAAAAACCCAAATAACCAAGAAGAAAAACAACAAGGCAACAATGAACGCAACTTTTCTCAAGCAGGACTCTTTTACCACTACCTTACCATAGGATTGCTGGTACTAGGAAAATAGGTTATCGGAAGGAGGATAGAAGGGTAGTGTTTATGGACCTTCGATTTCAATTTACTCATAACATAAGTGGCAGGGAAGACTTTCGGTGGAAGCTTGTTCCCCAAATGAACAGTGCGACTAAAGAACGGATTATCCCCTATAGTGCCTTTTGCAATTCACTGGACAGCCAACTGCAAAGGGATGCGCTCTACGAGAAATACGAGTACTACGTAAGAATATATGATTATTAGGAATTAATTCCTTAATTTCGTCAGAACACTTTCCGTTATAGTGCCAATAGAAAAACGAAACACTCGCCACATTGCGACGAAGCTCTAACGAATCGATAGATGATGGCTATCCTACCACTATTAATGAGTGCTTTCGGCCTCTCTTTGGAGTAAAGACCCATACATGAGAGTTATATTCCAACTTGGGTTGGACATAGCTCTGCTAAATATTAAGGAGATCAAATAGAGTGAAGTATTTCTTGCAAAGTCTTAAAAAACCGATACACTTGAAGGCTTCTTTCGACACATAAAATATGTGATTGTTCCTACGTAGGTCACAGTAAATTCTCATGCCTAGAACGTCAAGAGCTTCTGATTTCCCAATATCTACATTACCAATTGACACATACCACCTTGATCAAAAAGGGGTTATTCCGCCGCGTGGCGGTCCCATTGTTCTGATTTGTTTTTTTTTTTTTTTTTTTTTTTTTTTGTTAAGTTGGTACCTCTGTGGTTGATGTTCCCGCTAAACCTTAGCGTCATACCTTGACATTTGTAAAAGCTAAGTAGCCCAAAGTACATCCATCTCTATGTGTGTTGACGATTTTTTACAATTTTCACCGTGTTGAGTTCGCAAAAAACATGATTTGCGAGGCTGAATCCGTTCCCACATTCATCAAAAGGATCATTACTGGAGACGAGACATAGGCTTATGAGTACAACACTCAATCCAGACATAAGGCAAGTGAATGGCGTTCACCAAATGAGCCGAGACCAAAAAATCCATGACGTCTTCATTTACAAAATAAAGCAATGCTGCTTACAACGATACAACGGTGTAGTGCATCATGAATTTTTGCCAAAAGGCCAGACAGTAAACAAAGAGTATTATTTGGACGTTATGAAACCAGAATTGTGGGCAGAAAACTCGTGGATTTTGCACCATGATAACGCAATGTTGAACAGTACCATCATTATGATATGAAAATATGAATGACAAATGTTGCTGTCATCTGCAAAAGAGTAGATAGGATTGGCAGTAAGAAAAAGAAAGTCGTTAAGAAATATTACGAATAGCGTAGGAGAAAGAACATAGCCCTGCGGTACCCCTGAGTTTATGCTGAACTCATTGGATGAGACCCCAACTATAACCACTCGTATAGAATGATCTCTGAGTAAACTCGATATAAATCGAAAGAAGTGACTGACTAATGACACCAAAAGCAATAACTTTCGAAATAATAGCCTCATGCAAAGCTGTTGCAAACGCCTTGGAGATATCTAGAGTCACAAACTTGTTACTCTCGTCAAACTCATGAATGAGTGTGTTCCACTTCTCCGGGAGTAACACCAGTAACACCACCTCACGAGGTGGTAATTAATCATATTCTCCATAACTTTAGAAATTGCGGAACAAACTGATATTGGAAGGTAGTTTTCAGGGTTACTAGTCTCACACTTATGGATTGGCGCAACCTTCCAGAAGGATGGCAAAATATCGGCGCTATATGACGCACTGAAAAGGTGAGCTAATGAACGCGCAAGCGTCGAAGAGCGCTGCTATAAGACCAGTGCTGGAATGCCATCCGGCCCAGATGACTTGTTAAAGTTGAGATTTGCATGAATGCTGCTATTAATAGCGGTGGCTTATATACATAATTATTTTAGAGTGAAATAAAGCTCGAAAAGAACGGAAATTTCAAATTTAAATCACCTTATAGGACACTTATATATGCGAACAAAATTTTAAAAAATCAAGAGCACCAATATGACGGAAAATTAAAAAAAAAATGAGAACAGAAAGTCTTAATTCAACTAAAGGGTCCGCCATCTAACGTTTTTTTTTCAACTACTGCTTATTTCGTGAATGGTAACACTTAGATCATGTCTGATTTGACAGATAATTAGTTTTATCCTTCCGCTGAACGAATATGGTTGTGTATACGCTTGAACAACGCTGGGAAATATTGCGTGCGATCGACTTACAGAAGATGCTGATTTTGCCAAAAAAAAAAATCTTTCAGATGAAACTCATTTTGATCTTTGCGGGTATGTAAACAAGCAAAATTGTCGCATTTGGGGCACAGAAAACCCACAGGCATACATTGAAAAGCCGATACACCAAAGACGAGTCACTGTTTGGGCAGATTTTGGTCCACAGGCATAATTGGGCCATTTTTCTTCGAAAATGAGCAAGAAGTGGCCGTTACAGTCAATGGCGATCGTTATCGGGCCATGTTGAACAAATTTTTGTTCACAAAAATTTAAGAGGAGGATATTAGCAACATTTGGTTTCAAGCTACACTCGATGTTTTGCGCCCTGTTTTTGAAGATCGCATTATCAGCCGCAGGACTGATGTCGTTTTGTCACCTCGCAGCTGCGATTTGACACCGTTGGACTATTATATGTAGGGTGCCGTCAAAGATAAGTGTTACGCCAACAAGCCAGAAACAATTGACGCTTTAAAGGACAATATTCGTGAAGCCATTCGTAAAATACAGCTGCACACAATCGATAATGTGCTTAAAAACTGGACCGATCGTGTAGGCTACTGCATAGCCAGCCGAGGCAGCCATTTGAATGAAATTATTTTCCATTATTAACCGGAAGGTTTGTACTTTCAAATAAAAAATAAAAATTTGAGAAAATATTCAGTAGTTTTTTTTATAGCATTTTCAAAAAAAAAAAAAAATTATTTGGCGGACCCTTTATATAGACTGAATATGAGAGCAAAGTAAAAAGTTTATTGCAAAAGATAAGTTTCTTATCTGAAATATTTTCTAACGCCCTTTCAAAAGAAAATCAGCTTCATGGTTTAGAAACAAATTTTACCCCATTTTCAAAAACAACACCTCATATTATTAAATATCTCCTCTTTTTGTCAACAATTTTTAAAAATTCCTCCGTTCCAATTGGAAATGTTTTTTCTATTATATTCTAATAAAGAAGCTTGCAAAATAAACAGAAAAGCCAAAACACGCCTTTATTTACTTCAGTTATCATTTTTTTCTCCGTCACTCCTCTAGGGAGCATGCATATTGGCTTTCCACAAAGCATCTATTGCTTTGTTTCAGTTTCTTTAAGCAAATTGATAGTTCAAAAGCTAAGTATATGACTTATCCGCTGTAGCTTCTATATAATTTTTTTTTGTGTAGTGATGAAGATCCTTGCTAATTGGTGGTGATCTTTACTTTAGCATTGTAATTTTTTCCCAGTAGGTGGCGTCTTTTCCCCGATGATTCGTCTGATGTTTGCCATAAATCGCTAGAGGTATGCGAGAAGGGTCAGGGGGGCTTTTTTCTTTATTTCTTTTTTTTAGATGGAGTTGTCTGGAGGGAAGTTGAAGCTTTTTTTTATTATTAAACATTCAAAGCCCTCAATTAAATTTCTTCTTCGTCATGTCCTTTTTGCTGGGGCTAGAAGCTGGATCGTTTGTGTTGTTATGCGTGCGCTCTAACCATTACACCACGCCACTCCCACTCGTATTAATTAATTTAGTCATAATAAAAATCAACATAATTCTTTGAATGCCTTTGTATGACTGATAAAGGAAAAAAAAAATTTAATAAAAAAGCCGAATTAGTCAGAAAACTGTTGATATTGCTAAAATGACATGCCATTGCGAATGATGTTGATGATCAATTTGATCTAAAATACAAATTCGAAGTAAAGCACCCCACCATCACGTTCCTTATGTTCAATATTTTCCGATATTTTCTTTTGTTAATAATTGCTGACGCAATTGGTTCAATATTTTCATAAGAAACACAAAAACAAAATTATTTCTGTTTTTAAAGTTTTACGATAACTAAACGAGCAAATAAATAACTTAATCATGCGACACAGTTCAGTTCAGCGCAGCACTCAACTTTTGCTTGTTTTCATAAAAAAAAACGAAATGAGTGAAAAGAAAATCCAGTTATTAGAAGCGAATTTGTTTTTTAAGTTATATTCTCGAAAAAAAGAAATAATTTATTTAATTTCGCACAAAAAAATAAACGCTTAATAAAATTGTAGTTGGTCACGCTCGCAAATTTGGTACTCTACTACATTAAACTTTAATGGCAACCAATTCTACGTTAACTTTTAATATGAAATTTTTGCGCCTATTGGTTAGCTAGGTATGTGTTATAGTGGGTACACACTATGAAATCGATTTTCGCAACGCATTTCACATTCAGATTGCATGTTTTGACACACACTCTGCAATCAACAAAGAAATCATAAACACAATATCAGTTCTGATATTTTATATTATAGCATAACATCGCCATAGAAGTACGGTTTAAAAAATAAATCGTAATGTAGATGGTTAAAGCGTGCTTAACAAAACAGATAAAAACATAAAATCACGATACAGACAACACAATCTGTATCAATGCAGTGTCAAAATATCACAATATTTTGATGTTGATGAAATCTCGAATGCAATTTGAAATAAGATCATAAACACGAATGCACACGGTGAAATCTACAAAGAAATTTGACAGATTGCGTAAATGGAATTCATTGTGTGTACCCACTATTATGACCATATTATATATATAGGGTCCGCCAAATAATTTTTTTTTCTTGAAAATGCTATAAAAAAAAAACTACTGAATATTTTCTCAAATTTCTTTTTTTATTTGAAAGTACAATCCTTGCGGTTAATAATGGCAAATAATTTCATTCAAGTAGCTGCCTCGGCTGCCCATGCAGTAGCCTACACGATCGATCCAATTTTTAAGCACATTATCGATTGTGTGCAGCTGTATTTCACCAATGGCTTCACGAATATTGTCCTTTAAAGTGGCAATTGTCTCTGGCTTGTTGGCGTAACACTTATCTTTGACGGCACCCTACAAATAATAGTCCAACGGTGTCAAATCGCAGCTCCGAGGCGGCCAAACGACATCAGCTCTGCGGCTGATAATGCGATCTTCAAAAACAGGGCGCAAACCATCGAGTGTAGCTTCGGCTGTGTGGCACGTAGCGCCGTCAAAAATTCGTTCAACATGGCCCGACAACGATCGCCATTGACTGTAACGGCCACTCCTTGCTTTAGAAGAAAAATGGCCCAATTATGCCTCTGGACCAAAATCCGCACCAAACAGTGACTCGTCTTGGTTTTATCGGCTTTTCAATTTATGGGTGCGGGCTTTCTGTGCACCAAATGCGACAATTTTGCTTGTTTACATACCCGCCAAGATCAAAATGAGCTTCATCTGAAAAGATGATTTTTTTTTTTTTTGGCAAAATCGGCATCTTCTGTAAGTCGATCCCAGGCCAACTTAGCGAAGCGAAAAAAGCGTATACACAACCATATTCGTTCAGCGGAAGGATAAAACTAATTATCTGTCAATTCAGACATGAACTAAGTGTTACCATTCACGAAATAAGCACTAGTTGAAAAAAAAACGTTAGATGGCGGACCCGATAGTATGTAGGATTAGGGTGCCCCTTATATGTACGTGCCAATATTTTTTGTAAAGTTCGGATCATAACTCCCCTCAGAAAAGTTCTCCGTAGCCAAGCCAAAAAATTCGTTATGGAAAATTTTAAATAGATCGCATTAGAGAAAGGCATACCGCATAATAGGGTGTAGGCTAATTTATCTTATTAATTTTTTTTTGTTTAAGTTTGGGTCATAACTCCTTCCAGAAATGTTTTCCGTAGAAACAGAATACACTGTGAAAAATTTTAGGTAGATTGTATCAGGATTTGTGCACAAGCTGTCAAATTTTTGTTTCATATGAATTTAACATATTTCAATGCAATTTCACATTTTTAAAAATAAGGAGCACCCTAATGTAGGATGTCCGATGTATGTGGTAACAATAAAAGGAGCTGACATACATCTATCGGCTTAAATTTGAACCAGCAGTTATTTCGAATATGGCAATACTTATGTCATTCTATTCTGTCACAAAATTCTGTAAATTATCTCCACTGAACGAAATGAATCGATTTATGCTTGAGCAACATTGGGATTTATTGGCAATTTGTTTCCAAAACAAAGACACTTGGTCGGAAATTCCAAGAAAAATCGAAAAATCGCCTACAAAGTAAATACCGATTTTTGTATATATTTGGAACGGTAATAGCGAAAGGTTCTAAGTTTGGTCTAAATAACTTCGTAGTCAATACGCATCATCAGTCGAAATATGACCGAAATTGTATAAGTGGGTGCGGCACCTCCAATACAAAGTACATATTCTGTTTTTAGTACTTATAGAGAACGGTTAGATTGGCAGCTTCTGAGTTGGTAGTCAATACAAATAATTCATTTTAATGCATTCTTTTTGATTTTTCCTATAAGAACTACATTTTATAGGTACTTATACAACAAAATGACTCCCAGCAACGTAGGAAAGGTTACGCTAGTGAAATATATAAATAGAGACTGCACAACTTTGACGGGAAATAGCGCCTTATTGTTGCATCTACAACCTGTTTTGCCACATCAATATGGACTTTATCTTATCAAATTCACACTTCAAGGCCGACCTTAATTTTCATCGAAACATCAGCTTAAAAAAAGAAAGAAGACCAACTGCACGGGTACATCAACAAATAAAATTGTCGAGTAGAATACCTAGGCATCCCGAAAAATTCACTGTTTGGTGTAGATTTTGGGCTGGCGAAGTCATCGATCCATATATCATTGAGAAAGATAACGATAATTATCAACTTTGTTTAACCTGAATTGAATGATAAGGCCACTAACAGCTCATACCACATTGCACATTCTGCACAAGCAATTTGAGGGCATGCTCATCTCACATAGAAATAAAGTGAATTGACCAACGAGATCGCACGATTTTACTCTTTTATACTTCTTGTGGTGTTTGCTTAAGTCACAGGTCTATGCGAATAAGCCAACAGCCTAATTCTCCTGATTTATTTATTAACTATCCAAGGTGATTATTGGTTAGAAAAGCGTAAAAATAATCTATTGAAATTAATGATAAATTCAAATTCATTTTAACGTAATTTGGTTGAAGCTTTTTAATATTTGTAGTTATAGCGTCACTGTATACGTCGCCTTACACCTCAAATATCGATCATATGAATGAAATAAATCTTTCGAAAAGAAACCAACAACTTAAATCATTCAAAGAATGATTTGTTTGTTGTTCACTCATTCAAAGAATGATTTGCTTTCACGTATATCGGTCGATATTTCTTGGGGTTTTCTCAACCCCTAATACCCCTACCCATTTAGTTTTGATGTTTACATTTATTTTTATCTTTCAGTCTTGTTTTTACACAGTTGACGTCACAAAAATAATTCATTTTAAATGTTTAGTGAGTAGTCTCGTTATGATTACGAAAGTATTACGGGGTGTACTTTCTTCTGGGGGACTTACTATATAATTTTTTTCTTTCTTTTTAATGTTTTGCATCATAACACACATATGACTGGGGATTAGTTTTTTTTAGAATTTTTTTGTTTTTTTTGTTTTTTTTTTTTTTTTTGTTTACTTTTTAATTCAATAATTGACGTTGTTTGCGGTTGTTTTTTAAACATTTTATCTGCCTGTTGAATGTTTGTTTTTCATTCTCTTTTATCATTTTATATAAATTTATTTAGTTTTTCTATTTTATATCTACTGAAATAGATAAAAGCAAGGAAAAAAAGTGAAAAGAAAAAAGTCTTCAGCTTATTATGTTTTAAAATAGTCATTCTCTCAACCCAGTGTATAGAAATTTAGATTGTTGACGAGGGTATCATGCAGTTTAGACGTGACCGCAGCCTACAGCACGTGGTAATATTTCAAAAATTATTTTGATTTTAACAAAAAACTATTTCCAAAGTCATTATTAGGTCAAGAAAATTCTATGAAATCTTATAAACAACGTACGAACAACATGTTTATGTAAATATATACGAGTACTGATATAATAAATTGTTTTAATACTAACTGGGTGTTTTTCTCCTTCACTCCTCTAGGGAGTATATATTGTCTTTCCACAAAGCATCCATTGCTTTATTTCAGTTTCATTAATCAAATTGACTTTCAAACTAAGCAGATGATTAAACTGCTGCAGATCGCCTCCATGTCACTGTGTAGTGGTGAAAAAACTTGCTAACCGATGGTGGTGATCCTTACTTAGCATTGTAATGCTTTCCTAGTAGGTGGCGTATGCTCCTGTTTATTCGTCTGGTGTTTGTCATTATCACGAGAAGTAAGCTGGAAGATTAGGAGGCGCTTCTTTAGATGGATTTGTCTGAAAGGAGCCTAACACCTTTTTATTAAACACTCGAAACCGCAATAAAATTCTTTTCGTCATTTTTTGTTGAATGCGTGCGCTCTAACCACTACATCATTCCACCCCCACATATTGGGGGTATTTTGATCATAGCGGGTGGAACATCTATCAGTTTAAATTTGAACCAGCGGTTATTTCGAATCTGACAATATTTATGTCGTTCTGTTCTTTCACAAAATTCAGTATATTATCTCCACTGAATGAAATGGATCGATTTACGCTTGAGCAACGTTGGAATTTAGTGGAATTTTATTTCCAAAGCCAAGACAATTGGTCGGAAATTGTACGAAAATGTCGTTCAAAATTTGATCGCAGAGAAGGAATAACAGTGCCCGCTATACGCACTGGTTTCACTGTTGACGCGCCAAGATGTAAGCGTGCTCGCACAGTGCATACACCCAAAAATATCGAAGCTGTGGCTGAGAGTTTGCGTGAGAATCTATCAATGTCGACTCGTCATCGTTCTCAAGAATTAAACATTTCACGCGCCAGTTTACGTCGAATTCTGCGCAAAAGATCTCGTCTTACCATCCGCTTCGTTTTTGCTTCGCCAGATGGGCCAACGAGAAACTGCACGATGATGTCGATTTTGCAAAAAAAAAACCATCATCTTTTCGGATGAAGTTCATTTTCATCTTGGTGGGTACGTTAATAAGCAAAATTGGCGTATTTGGAGCTTAGAAAACCCAAACGTGGTCAATGCCATTGAAGCCAATGCACACATTACGACTTACTTGGTGTGGCTTATAGAGCAGAGGCATCATTGGCCCATATTTATTTGAAAATGAGTACAGCGCAACTATTACGGTCAATGGAGACAACTATCGCACCATGATAACCGATTTTTTTGTGCCCGCTATTCATGGTATTCATGTGAACAATGCTTGGCTTCAACAGGATGGTGCAACTTGCCACACATCTCATGCCATAATCGATTTATTACGCAAACGTTTGATGGCCGCTTAATTAGCCGAAATGGTGATGTCAGTTGGCTGCCAAGAATTTGCGATTTGACACCGTTGGACTATTTTCTGTGGGGCGCCATTAAGGACAGGTATTATGCCTACAAATCAAAGACAATTGAGCATTTGAAGGTCAATATTCGTAATGTCATTGCCAATTTGGTACTATCAGGCCATATGAATGAAATAATATTTCATATCTAACCGAACCAATTTTACTTCACAACAACAAAATAAATTTGTTTTATTGCAGTTCTAAATTTAAACCTTTAATTGACCCACCCGATATACTATATATAGGTCATAGCTACCAAGCCATTGATTAGATACTTTTTGATCTATTACACCATGGGTTTGGACCGGCAGAGCAAATAGAGGGCAATCTCCCTGAGTAATCTATTGCCGGAATAATAAAATAAAACCTTCAGAGTCCGCCAGACACTTAATTCTTGTAACTGATTGACTTCCTAACGTATGAGTTCACGTGGTAGCTGTAGTTTGAACTGTAAACACAGAAAATAAGAGTGAGCAATATACGTTTTAACATGTTTAAAACGTTTAAGTTCTTTTAAATTGCGTCAAAATAAAATAAACACCAGTTTGTTGCTTTTTACAGTTTTTCTTTTCTTACTTTATCATTATATAGTTTGTCTTAATACAGAAACTTATTTATCTTGCACTTAATATTCGTTTATACAATATTTTTATTTACGCCTAAACACGACTTTATTTTATGACTGCAAAACGATTACTTTATGAACGTAGGCAAAGCAGCCTCCTTATGTATCTAATTGCCTACAGTTTGAAAAGTTCCGGAAATGTCTCAAACACTCTCATATCCTTTTTTATATCCGTTAATTGTAAACCTGTAAGATGTTGTTACACAAAGATGATCGAATTGGCACCAAATGCACAAATCAGTATGGCAATACCGTCAAATACACAAATCAGTACTGCAATTCCCGGCTAACACATTATCAACCTTGACAAAAATCGCACAATACAGTCCCAAAGGCACTAATGTGGTGTATTTTCTTTTTAGATATTTTTACTTTCGTAACAATATTATGATAAAGGACTCAATAAACGCATACCTTTTTACACTGCCTTTCATTTTACGGCATTTCTCTATAATGGCCAGTTTGATTTATGAAACATCTTCGCTGACGGCACAAATTACTTCGTTAAACGACTAAAAGCGAATCGCCGTGAAAGGCAAACAAAACCAATTAGTTTTACGGCGTTTAAATTTACGTCCTACAGTTTTAGAACCTACATATATATCTAAGCTGTATAAAGAGATATAAGTGTAATAAGTTGAGGGTATATTGGCTATCATGTGAAAGTAAATTAATGCTAAATGTTACTACCGACAGGACTTAACAATGCTTGGGTATTTGGCGCACAGTTATTTGATGGTTCAACTCGTTGAAAAAAGAACCTTAATCTCATTAAAATGACGTAAGTGAAGCCAAATCAACCAGAAAAATCGGCACTAAAGCTGAAAGTGTAAGGGACGATTTCTTTTCTTTTTTCCGTCACTCCTCTAGAGATAATATTGTCTTTCCACAAAGCATCGATTGCTTTGTTTCAGTTTCTCTAATCAATTTGATCTTTCAAGCTAAATAGATGATTAATCCACTGTAGTTTTCTCAATATGATTTTGCTTAGTGGTGAAGATTCTCGCTAATTGGTGTTGATCTTGACTTTAGCATGGTAATTTTTTTCTTCTTTATTTTTTAGATACAGTTGTCTGGAGGGAAGTTGAAGCCTCTTTATTAAACATTCGAAACCACAATTATAAAGAGTCCGCCATCTAACGTTTTTTTTTTTTTCAACTAGTGCTTATTTCGTGAATGGTAACACTTAGCTCATGTCTGATTTGATAGATAATTAGTTTTATCCTTCCGCTGAATGAATATGGTTGTGTATCCAATGCATTTTCGCTTCGCTAAGTGGACCTGCGATCGACTTACAGAAGATGCCGATTTTGCCAAAAAAAATCATCTTTTCAGATGAAGCTCATTTGGCGGGTATGTAAACAAGTAAAATTGTCACATTTGGGTCACAGAAAACTCGCACGCATAAATTGAAAAGCCTATACACCCAAGACGAGTCACTGTTTGGTGCGGATTTTGGTCCAGAGGCATTTTTTTCGAAAATGAGCAAGGAGTGGACGTTACAGTCAATGGCGATCGTTATCGGGCCATGTTGAACGAATTTTTGTTCACAAAAATTGAAGAGGAGGATATTAGCAACATTTGGTTTCAACAGGAAGGCACTACGTGCCACACAGCCGAAGCTACACTCGATGTTTTGCGCACTGTTTTTGAAGATCGTATTGTCAGCCGCAGAGCTGATGTCGTTTGGCCACCTCGTAGCTGCGATTTTACACCGTTGGACTATTATTTCTGGGGTGCCGTCGAAAATAAGCGTTACGCCAACAATCCAGAGACAATTGGCACTTTAAAGGACAATATTCGTAAAGCCATTGGTGCAATACAGCTGCACACAATCGATAATGTGCTTAAAAATTGGACCGATCGTGTAGGCTACTGCATGGCCAGCCGAGGGAGCCATTTAAATGAAATTATTTTCCATTATAAACCGGAAGAATTGTACTTTCAAATAAAAAAAGAAATTTGAGAAAATATTCAGTAGTATTTTTTAAAAGCATTTTCAAAAATAATTTTATTTGGCGGACCCTTTATTTTTCTTCGTCACGTCCTCCTGTAGGGCTCGAACCTGGGTTGTTTGTATTGTTATGCGTGCGCTCTAACCACTACAGCGCGCCACCAGGAACGAATTAAATGTTGCACATTCAGGGGAAATCAGAAAATATTATCTGTTAAAATCGGGTGACATCTTAAAAGTGCAACCCTAACTAAGAACTTTATTAAAGCTGGTCAACATTAACATTAGTTAGAGGGCCTTGTTTTTGGAGATTTTGTAAAGATTCTGTATAGGGTACCTACACTTATTTCTTCGTGTTGCAGACGAAAGAAAGTGGAAGAGAAATAAAACGATTCTTTTGTATTTCATTCATTGACCAGCAAGGGAATTATGAAAAAGAAACCGACCTTGAACTTTGCGCATTACAAAAAAATAATAAATTAATGTTCTACACGTTTCTCCTTATTGCTTCTAAATTAATTTCAAATTATTCATTAAATTTTGTACTCAAATCACCTACAATTTGAATACCCATAAGACTACTACTCTCTTTAACATCTCATTACCATTTTGAAATGTTGGCGTTTAAGTTTCATTTGTGGCCCTGAATTTCAGGGTCATTGTATGTGTCATTGACAGAGGTTCTAACGTTAACATTAACGTAGTTATAGTTGTTGTTGTTGTCATTGAAAACCTGGTTACCTTAAATTATAAAAGAAAAACTTTTAGCTGGAAACACCAACATGCTCATATACATACTACGAGGGGTACTATTTATATTTCGGGAATAGCAAATATTAACAAATATTTTTAAATGAAAATGGCGTCATTGTTCTTCGAAATATTCAAATATTCATTCATTGCTCAAAGCAGTTTTTCCCTTTCTCTTGAGATACCACCAAAACATGGTTTTTGAATGCTTCAACTGCTACTTCGGCGCTTGTAAATCGTTGACCACGTAGTTTACCTTTGATTTTCGGGAACAAGAAGAAGTCGTTGGGTGGCAAATCAGGACTGTACGGAGGATGAGGCATCAATTCGATATTTTAACTGCTCGAAAATTTTTACCAATTTCTCCAAAGACTTCCAGTAAACAAATGGTCCTGTACCACTTAGAATTGACCGTCCTACGTTGCTCAAGCGGAACAGTGGCCACATGATCCATTCGGCCGAAGAAACAGGTGATCATTTGCTTCGCAATGCTTTTTCCACGAACAACTTATAGTACCAATGAAACACACACCACATTGCGACGATGCTCTAACGCATAGATAGAGCTGGCTACCCTACCGTCATTAATGTGCATCTTCGCCATCTCCTGTACGCAGTCGATTTTGAAGCACCGGCCCATACATGAGAGTTGTATTCCATTTTGGGTCGGATATAGGTCTTGTAAATATTAAGAAGATCTGATGAAGTGAAGTATTGCACCGTCTTAAAAATCCAAGGTACTTGAATGCTTCTCTCGACACTTGAAATATGCGATTACTTCAACGAACGTCACAGTGAATTCTCATGCCCTATTTCCTCAATATCCCCAACACCCAGTGACACAGATGACAACACCCCACCACGTTTGTGTGTTAAAAAACAACATTAAGTGTTGCGTGCGTTAAAATCGACCCTATTCGCACGACCCCACTCGGAGGTGTTCACCAGGCAACTTGTGAGTGTGTCTACTCAGTCTACGATCAAGAGAATATGAGTGACAAATGTTGCTTGTATCCGCAAAAGAATAGATAGGATTAGAAGTGATAAGAAAAAAGTCGTTAAGAAATATTAGAAAAAGAGTGGGAGAAAGAACAGAGCCTTGCGGTACTTTGCTGTTTTATTTCCGACTCATTCGCATATATCAATGATTCGTCACCTGTCACGATTTTATACACATCTGTTGAAGCACCACGGCCGGACATTTCAATCATTTCCTTACACCAATCGACACGAGCCTTTTTCTGAGCGATTGATAAAATATGGGAAATCCAAAGAGAACAAATTCTTTTTTACAACTAAGTATTCATGCAGAATCATATGTATTGAAGTGGAACTAATGTGTAAAGATGCCTCTATCTCACAATATGTCACATGACGATATTGCATTATCAGCTCACACTCTGCATCGATGTTTTGTGGCACAACAATCGATTTTGGACGACCTTCACGCAATTCGATTGAATTCATTATACCAGCGATATAGTGTGGTTTTTGGTGGTGCTTTATCGCCATACAAAGAGAAAATCCACGTTTAAAAAACAAAACCAACAAAGAAAACCTTCTCTTGAAATTTCAATTTTCTGGCCAAATTGATTTTCTTAACTCACTGTAACAAGAACAAATAGCACTCGTACATCAAAACGTTGTGTTGCCATATTTTAGCTATTGACATTAGTGTTGCCAGTTGACAAAATATAAAGAGTTCCCCCTCGTATCACAGCCACGTCATTTGAACAACACATTTCGGGGTCATTAGTGGAATGGCTTAACAAAACTCTCTCGCTAGTAAAGTAAATGCCTGGTAATTTGTTCTTCCTCTCGCAATACATGTGTAAGTTGGTTTTTCGTTCTCAATTCTTATAGATGCTCACGTGGTTGTGTCATGCATTTGTTTTTGTTTTTTATTTCGTATCCTGCAACCCACAAAGTTACTGAGTGACGTCAGTTTTGTTTCACTGTGCCAACGAACCCACTCGTATAAGAATTTATTCCTGGAAATTGTTGTTGAAAGTTTTTTTTTTTGCCAGTCTGTGTAATTTTGGAGTAAAATAATTTATTGTTGCTGTTGTTATATATATTTTTGTAGTAGTAGTTATTGTTCTTCTTCAAATGACGTATTTCTTACGTCTGTTGAATGTTTGCTTGGCCTTGAGTTTGATAAATTTGTCGCGGAATAGAACGCTAGGCTTCGAAAAAACACCATATTATTGTATGTGAAATTTATGAGATTTAGCCGTATTATGCTCTTCCTATAGTCAATCAATCGGCTAAGGTAACATAAGAAAAAAACGTTTTGCTGTGCTGAGAAACTTTTCTGAGTTAAGCAGTTAACGATTAAATTGCTGAATCAAAGTCTGATTTGTTGGCATAATACTGCTGATCAAGACTAGTTGAGCTATGGATAAAAAACAGAAAATGACAGCAATGTAGCCTTTTATTGAAAAAACAACATTGCAAGTTATTAAATCTGATGTGAATTAGTATCAGGGTTGGCAGCCCACTGGGTAACTCAATTAAACCCACCCGGGTTTTATTGGGTATTAGATTAAAAAAAACCCCGGGTGGATTTTTATTTAAATGTTTTCGTAGCTTATTTACAACAAAAATAAATGTAATTTACATATTGGGGGTACAAATTAATTTGGTTCGTTATTTTTAGCTAAAAAATTATAATGAAGTAACAAATTAATCAAAATAAAAATTTGTCAAATCACTGTTTACATCATTTCCTCACCTCTGAGCCAATTTTCGAATCCCGTTTGAGAAAAAATTATCATCTTTTGAGGCGATCCAACTTTGAAGCCAATGTTACATTTCCTGATAAGAAGTGATTCGGTCTAATGGTAAAATATATTGCATCCGTGAAACAACCAATAATAAGGTGGGCACGGGATTTGGGCGTTTCTGACAATCATTTGGCAACATTTGTGATACGAGGCTGAGTTTTGTCATGCAAAAGAATAACTTAATCACGCCTTTGTATTTCGGCCGTTTTTCTCATAATGTATGGTTTAAACGAAGTAATTGCAATCAGTTTTAGCAGCCCAAAATTAGGAATCAGGTTTTAAACCCGGGTTTTTGCCAACCCTAATTAGTATCGCCAGAAATTCAACCATTTTGTTTGTCGACGTATTACCCATTTATCCTAAAATGGGCGTAATCACTGAAGATGATTTTTTGATGAAAATTTGAGTCAAATTTCAATTGATTATTTGCACGTATTACTATATGCTTCCACGGTGATTTGACAAAATAAACTGAAAAAATTACGACCAATTGGACAATTGGATGGCGGCTTTTAACTGTCAAAGTTTGGAAATTCCTATTGGGTATTGCCTCAGATGTTCTTCATAAACTTAATGGAAAGTTAATAATTTCTCATGTTACATGATAATGCTAATATTCGCAATTTATTTCACTCAATTCCATGACGTGGAATTAAAACAATTGAAACAAGTGAATAAAGAAAATAATCAATAATTTATAAATAAATTTTATAAATAAAAAAATTACAAATATTTGAACGCTTCAACGCTATAACACTTAATACACAGTAGGGTTTAAAAATAAAATTTATTATAAAACATTCCTACTGCAATAGAGCAAAGAAATTGTTTTTTTTTTTTAACACACCCACTTATAAATTTTTCAAATTAAATTGTACAAAAACATCTTCAAGCATTTGTACAAATCTATTACGGAATGAAGCTATTGAACGTGCAAATGCCTGGAAAAATGAAATTGAGTCGAAATAAGAGAAGAAGGCGCGTGCAAAAATATAGAGGTGGCCATAGATTGAAAATAAAATAAAAAAATGATAGGTATGAAATATTTTTAAATAAAACTTTTTAAAAAGTTTTGAAATTATTCGCTTAAAAGTATTTCCTTCAAATTTAATTAATATCTACATAAATTTCATATTTTCAAACTTTTACACAGTTGGCAACCTTAATTACGCTTTACATCCGTTAAGCGAAATATAAAATTTGAAAGTAAACACAAAAAAATCAACATATTTTGCATCATCGGTTGAGTTGGCTGCTGATGTTGTGTGTGTGTGAAGCGAATGAAATTTTTTATGCGTTCGTGTTGTTAAAGCGAACACTCACCCACACACAAACACATACGCAAGCATACAAATCATTCGCAAAAATTAACACTCATACGTATGTATGTATACAGAGCAAACAAACGAAACACACCCCTTAATAAAACAGAAGAGAAAAAACTATACCTAAACGTCTTTTTACATATTTTGCACAATTGTTGGTGCATAGTAAAAACAGCAAATAAAATAAATAGGTATGTAAATGAAATGAAAAAAGCACACAAACACAACCTTAGTGGCCATACAAAAACAATAAGGTGATCCATACACACATATGTAATTGCAAAATAACATGTGAAATAAAGCACATAAAATCGAATAACCAATAATAACAATAATAAATTTAAATATTTTGTATTTATTTAATACGCTACAAATACGAGAAACAAATACCAGAAACAAAAAACAAACCATTCAACAACAGAAAAAATAAACCCGAAACATACGCACGTCATGGCACGTCGTCGATTTTTCTATTAATACCCCTACTCCCTACCACCTTTCAACATTCTAAAATCTTAAAAAACACCACGCTAACTAAGCTTATAAGCAGTACAATAGTACATATGACCGTAAAATGCATGCCAGACATTTAAAGCTAGACCCCATTACTCCTCTACCGATGAGAATACATACAGTATATCCAGTTATTGCGTTGCTTTTATGTACCTAGTTATTCTCTCTCACTTTTTACCTAAGTTTTCTTATGTTGTTGTTAGTGTAATTATTAATTGTATTATCGACTGTGTATTCTCATTTCATAAACATGCTATAGCATAATAACTAATATCTATAAACAAACAAACAAACAAACAAGCAAAAACACCATTTTAAAGAAAAAGACCCTTGAGCAGAGAAATAGAAGACAGACACAAAAAAGCCATACCCCATAATAATACAAAACATCATTATTACTTATTTAACTGTGGGTATGTGTGTGCTTGAATTTCAACAACAACAAAATACACACGCTATACTCTTTCACTGTTCACGTGAACATTTAGCCGATATCATGAGGTCAACGCGTGATCACAATACAGTTTCTGTTGTTATTGCTGCTGCCGCTTTAGTTGTGAATATAATAATACAATAACAATTTTACAGTATGTATACCAACAACTTCTTTGTGTCTGCTTTTGTTTATTTTCTTTATGATTATTTGTTTGGCTACAACAACACTTTATATGAATGAGTGTATATTTCCCCGCAAATAAACCAGTTTTTTTTTTTGTATAACCGTATGACGAATTTTTCAACAGCATTTGTTTTCTCCCTATAAATATTTGTGCTCTCTTGTCGTTAGTTAAGTCTCTTTTTGTGAGATTCTTATTGAATTTTAGAGTATTTTGTAAGTCAATTACCTTGACGTTTATTGGTTATATATGATGGCGAGCCCCTTTTTTTAAGGAATTCTTCAACGAAAACAGTATTGCCAGATGAAAATTTGAAGGTTAGAAAATCTTATTTTGTAAAATTTTCAAAGCAACAAGTAGTTTTTCATGCCAAAAGCTGTAAAAAATTTAACTTTTTCAGTAAAAATTTAAATTTAAAAGAAAATTGTATATAAAAAAGTAATTTTGTAGTCATATAAAAAGTATGTGAGCCGCAATTTTTTAATAAATTTTTAAGCTCACTAACATTATATAATTGAAAATCTATTTATAAATGTCCGCTGTTGTATCCAGGTCCTCGGTTTAATAACACCAGACCATTATCCAATTTTCAACAGCGCTATCACCTCATAATATTGCTAGACACTGGTTATGACTATTTACGCTACGAAAAACTTATTTAACTAATACATCTGCCGTTCGGAGCTGACGTTAAGCTGTAGGTTCCTTTCAATGAGTCTAAAAACAGAAGCGGATGTAGCTCATTGATTGACGGAGGTCGCCCACCCTTGTTCCACTTAAGATGTTTCGGGAAATATGTAAAAAGTGCTTGTTATCTACATTTTACTAAAAATTTATTATTATAGAAAATCTATTTATAGTGCTAAAAGTGTTTGTTCTATACATTTTTCTAAATAGGTATACATAATTTTTTGAATAAAAATACATTTGTATTTTATATTGATTTTGTCAATAATACGCCACTCGGTCTCTAATATTACAATCGATAAATTACCATCTGGCAATGCTTTTCGCCTAATTTCATTACACACGCATACACAACAATTTTTTACGCAGGCTATTTTCTTAGCATAATTTTTCTCTCCGAAAATTTGTACAACAAAAATGATTACACAGAGAAACAGATGAATACATTCATACATACATCTACGAGTACACTATATTCAATAGTTGAAAAGCGCATGCCCAAAAACGTTGTTGCCGATGTTTTTTCAGTTACAAATGTAAATAAGATACACAGGCAAACAATAAATAACAAGAGCAGCAACCCAGTTTCCATTTTTAAGAAAAACAAAAACAATAATTACAACCTACGCATACAAATACATACCTACTTGTCTCCTACATTACTACAAGTAGTGTTAACAACAACAAAAGCTTAAAAACGAGGATTTTATGTTACAGCAATAACAAAGACAAGCAGTTGAGAGAAAAACAACACAACACATTAAAAAAAACACGAGCTAAAAATCACAACTAAAGATTATAAAAGAGCGAGACTCAAGTTTACGTTGCTATAGGTTCGAAAACCATAAAAGAATTGCCAAACAACAAAAAATACGGGTTTCTTAAGTCAATTCATTAGAAATTCTTTTACTTTTTTTAGTTTTTCCTATTGTTGCTGTTAAATCACACGGTCATTTAGTGTGTGTGGTTCTATAAATTATGATCATGATTTCATAAATAAATCATAGAATTCCATTAGAGCATGTTTTTATTTTTTTGGTGAATGACTTCCGTTGGCAACAACATGGCAACAATGACGGTTTTGTTTTTGTTTGTTGTTTTCAATTTAATAATAGGTTTTAAAAATACCCGCAATATTTGGTTTTGGATGCTCAGCTGTTACGATTTTTTTTTGTCGTGTTTTATTTGCGAAGTGTTGGCCTCTTCTTTTCTATTTTTAAGCGTTAGTTTATTTGGCCGGTTATGTTTTTATGTTGGTTGCTAACTGACTTGACTATCAACAATCTCTCTTTATTCATCTTTTACGAATGGCTGGCTGGCTGACTGGCTGGCTATTTGCCCGACACCGTCTAAGTGAGTAGTGAATACCTGCCTGCCTGTTTGGCTGCCTACAAAATGTTTTTGTTTGAATCACGCTTTCTTGGCGTGATTTGTTTTGAAATTCAAATTGGAATTCTTCAATACGAGTGTGCAGCACATAAAGATATGTGTACATAAGCAGAGCAACCACAACGTCGTGGATTCGTCGTGGATTGTTGTAGTAGTAGTGGTATTTCATTCTAAAGCGATCAATTCAATTCGTTTTTAAAAAATAATGTTTAATTCTTGTTGTTGTGAGCGGCATAATGCATTCTTAACAAAAAAGTTTCGAAAGAAAAGTGATAAGAAGAGAAATAAAAGCATTTGGAATGGTGTTGGTGTAACAGACGTAGTAGTAGTAGCAAGACATACAATGTTGCAGTGGAGATTGTATGATTTTTAGTTTCTTAATTTTTAATTTATGGAAAATTAAGTTTTTTGGGTTGGCAATTAATTATTTCAAATTAGGTTGTCATTTTATTTACATATATTGGTATATGAACATACATATATTGTATATGAACATGTATTGTCAGAATTATCATTATCATCATATCCGCCAGACACTATTGCAGGACACTGCGAACCATGGGACCTATTGTGGTGCCCCTTTCGGTCTATAGTTTGTTCAGCAAATCTGCTGCCTTCCTATGAAAACCAGCATATCTGAAACCATAATGTTGGATATGTCTTCCAATGAGACCCTATATCTCCCTAAACATCTCTAAATCTATCAAGAAACTTCACACAATATGCGTTCCGCTGTCTCTGATGCCTGTGGGCATAGTCTTTAGACATCCAAATCTTTGACCGCCAATCTTTTCAGATGCGCTGTTTAATGGGCCGTAAGAAACTCTGTAAAGAGTTTCAAATTCGGTCTGCTGTACCTAAGAACCTCAAAGCGACACCCCAATTGCGAACTGATTACCGCCCTAGAGTGGCAAAGTCACCTTTGAGCGTTCCAGTGTTCCAAGCACCTGGCATTTTTCCAATCCTTGATTAGATTAAGGACGGTAGTAAGTAGTGCTGCACGGCAAGGTTCCGGACCGATATAGGGTGCATTGGAACCCTTTCTGGCCAATGAATCCGCTAATTCGTTAGCATCTATTCCACAGTGTCCAGGTACCCAAAATAACTGGACTTTATTTCCAAGCGAAATCTTTAGCAACGTATCGTAGCAATATTTGACTAGTTTAGATGATATATGATTCGACCCAAGTGCCCTTAAGGCAGCATGGTTGTCAGAGAATTTAATAATGGTCCTACCATTGAGCTGGCCATGATCTTCTCAGTGCGATCAACAAGTCTCGGTTGGATCCATGAACACCAGCACCGACACAGTCATTTATTATGGAGCCATTGGTATACCAGTTTAAGTCAAACTCACTCCGAGCTAAGACCACATTAGACCAACAATCCCGGCTGAGAATTCAACCCTGAATCTTCTGCCAAAGCACAGATCCAAAGACATAACATCCAGAACTGAAGAAGGGACAAACTTCTCGATGCATTTCGAGACCCTTTGACGAAAATTTTTGTCGACGAACATACCGCCACCCTCATCACATGGATGTGAAGCGGTGTTAAACCAATCAAAGCCTCCAAGACCGTTGTTGCACATATTCTCATTGCTCTAATTATACCGAGGCAGGCGAGTTATAATTTACTCATAGTGGTTTGTTAGCACATAGTTTTTGATCAAACTGTGTCATTAAGTGGTCTTATATTCTAGATAGACATTTGTAAAGACAGTTGTTTGCATGTTATCTACGAGTATGTGTTGAAACTGCCAAAGATGACTTGGGTTTTAGTAGAGGTTGCTGCGTGGAACACTTTTAACACATTATCACACATATTGATACGGTGGTCGAATGGTCCGGTGACTTCACTTGGGTACCATGGGGACCGACAGCCCCAGTAAATTATGTTTATTTCTGCCAATAAGTTGTGAACCTTCTGTGTAAAGAAATTGGAACTAAATCGACAAAAAAAACTTATCTGTCGGTTTGATTGATTAAGATTTAGACTTTCTAACCATAAATTACATCTTTGGTAATTTGGGAATGTCGAAAGAAGGTTTATGTGTACATTTTAATTCAATAATGGATTCTAAAACACACACTTTAAATGTTGATTGCCAGTTAACAGAAATTCCAAAAAGCGATACGACACCAACATAATCCGTTTATCTAAGAGGCAATTATTTACTTTGACTAGTTTAACCAGACTATTTAATAGGCTTTTCACACTTATCAACATCTAACATCAACTATTAATATTCAAAAATGTTGAAAAATTCCCATAAGAATTATACAGGCTTCAAATTCAAGAATTTTCAACATCCTTATGAATTGTTCTTAAATCTTTTTATTCTACTCGACGTCTTATATTAATTTTAGTGCCATCACTAGCAAATAACAATAAACTGTATTGGCAGCACTGAAAATGATGTTTATTAATGATATTTATGACATTAAAACAAAAAAAAAATTCTTTTATTTTATGTACATATGTACATATTAAAAAAAAAAATTCAAATATTTGTAGAATCTTCCATTCAAATATGTTTGTTATGCTTTTTCTAATATTGTTACTTTTTAACCTTTTTTAAATAAATACCACCTTGTTGTTATTTTACAGTTTGTATTTCCTCTTTTTATCTTTATACAGTTTGTCTTAATACAGGAACTTATTTATCTTGCACTTAATATTCGTTTATGCAACACTTTTATTTACGCCTAAACACGACCAAACGCAATGCGCTACGTTTATAGCAATTCATTATCAATTTCGATTATTGATGCAGTTCCTACAAATTTCTATTTATCTACGTTAAATTCAAAATATGTTTTATAAAATTATAATATAAAGAGTCCGACAAATATTTTTTTTTTAAATGCTATAAAAAAACTACTGAATATTTTCTCAAATTTCTTTTTTTATTTGAAACTACAATCCTTCCGGTTAATAATGGAAAATAATTTCATTCAAGTGGCTGCCTCGGCTGCCCATGCAGTAGCCTACACGATCGGTCCAATTTTTAAGAACATTATCGATTGTGTGCAGCTGTATTTCACCAATGGCTTCACGAATATTTTCCTTTAAAGCGTCAATTGTCTCTGGCTTGTTGGCGTAACACTTATCTTTGACGGCACCCCACAAATAATAGTCCAACAGCTGCGAGGTGGCCAAACGACATCAGCTCTGCGGCTAATAATGCGATCTTCAAAAACAGGGCGCAAAACATCGAGTGTAGCTTCGGTTGTGAGACACGTAGCGCCGTCCTGTTGAAACCAAATGCTGCTAATATCCTCCTCTTCAATTTTTGTGAACAAAAATTCGTTCAACACGGCGCGATAACGATCGCCATTGACTGTAACGGCCACTCTTTGCTCATTTTCGAAGAAAAATGGCCCAATTATGCCTCTGGACAAAAATCCGCACCAAACAGTGACTCGTCTTGGGTATATCGGCTTTTCAATGTATGAGTGCGGGTTTTCTGTGCCCCAAATACGACAATTTTGCTTGTTTACATACTCGCCAAGATCAAAAGGAGCTTCATCTGAAAAGATGATTTTTTTTTGGCAAAATCGGCATCTGTAAGTCGATCGCAGGCCCAGATTCCCAGCGTTGTTCAAACGTATACACAACCATATTCGTTCAGCGGAAGGATAAAACTAATTATCTGTCAAATCAGACATGAGCTAAGTGTTACCATTCACGAAATAAGCAGTAGTTGAAAAAAAACGTTAGATGGCGGACCCTTTACAAAAAGGAACCAAACTGGCAACATTGTTAAACATGTGATAGCACTCTTAACACAGTCAATTATGGCAGTAACAGATACAGAGCCTTAACTCTCACCATATAGTTCCTAAAGTGGCATTTTTATTTTCGTAACAATATGTTTATACACAAAATGACAAAATGACAAAAAATAAGTATAATTTACGTATTAGGAGTACAAATTAATTTGGTGCGTTATTTTTAGCTCAAATTTTCTCAAATAACTGTTTACATTCTTTCGTTCAAAAATCGTTTAAAAAAAACTTATCATTTTTTGAGGCGATCCAATTTTGAAACCAATTTTACATTCCTTGAAAAGAAGTGATTCGGTGAAATGGTAACAGATCAATGTGCCGGTGTCGGTGCGGAATTTGGGTGTTTCTGACAATCGCTTTGCAGCTTTTGCGATATGAGGCCGAGCATATCATGTCATGCAAAAGAATAACTTAATCACTTCTTTGTATTTCGGCCATTTTTCTCATAATGCACGTTTGAAACGAAATAATTGCAGTCAGCTTTAGCAGCTTTAGTACCCAACACCTTGTTGACCCGACCAAGAGTATATAAGTGCATTATTAATACAAAAACAACGTGATTGTATAAACAAACAAAAAATATTGACTATTTGAACGAAATATGGAAGCAGTTATAAAACCCAATAAATAATAATAATTCCCTTAACATTCCACAAAGGAACATGGGGACTTCTCTCAGTCAATGAGCTGCACCCGATTCTATTTTTAGACTCAATAAAAGGGACCTACACTTTAACGCCGACTCCGAACGGCAAAGCATTAGAGAAGTTTTCAATAGTAAGTAATACTCATAACCAGTTACTAGCTAATGTTATGAGGTGATACCGCTGTAGAAAAAACTGTTGTTTTCTTTTTCCAGATGGTTTGGTCTGGTATTGAACCGAGGACCTACCGAGGACCCGAGGTTGGTAAGCGGATGTCTTACCTACCATACCACAGCGGCACATAAAACCCAAAAAATCCAAATAAAATCCGGTGGGCTGGGTTTTTTTTTTTTTTAACCCGGTTTTTGCCAACCCTGCCAGATAGGGAATACTCGTTGCTGCAACTTTTATTAGAAAAGAGGCTATATGAGAGCTTGACATGAACTATTTAGGGGAATATTCATATCGTAACAATTGAAAAATGTTGGGAAAATGTTTTGAAAAGCCTTATAGAGGCTTTCTCAGGAGTGCTGGCGAGCGGAAAATAGGATAAGGTTGGACTGTGTCTGTGTCGGAAGATTAATATGGGTTATGGCCATAGCTCTAAAAGTCCCTAAATGATTCCAATTATTATGGACGCGCTCTCTACATATTTAGAAAGCATGAAACGATGGATGTTATATATACTGAGTAAATTATTATCAAGTCATTATCCTCTTCAATAAACGGAATGTAGGGTATTCATTCTCAAAGTCGTTTTTAATAAAGGGGTATGGCCTCTAAAGTAAAAAATGGGTGTTACTTTGTTAGGGGTAACGTCATTAACGCTTATAGAACTGCAGTGAGTTTTTGTTTACAATTTAAAAACAATTGAGATTTTAATTGTTTAAAACAAAAAAATGTTATAAAATTATGTGCTTATCTACGACAACTTATGACACATACTCTTCATACAGGTGTGTACGAGTAATACTTCTTTTTTATCATGATAAAAAAAATTATTGAAAACAAATTTCGAAATTTTATTTGATTTATAAAGAAATCTTTTGTTTTTTGTCTACCCACTGTTCTTTTTAAGCCCCCCCCCCCCCCTTTTTTTTTTGGGAAGATTTAGACATGTTATTGACAATTAAATTCCCTCAATAAATAAATATACTTTTTTTACTTATTTTTTAATTCAAATTACACTACAACGCTTGACGGCCTTGAGTGCTTCGTTAAGATTCACAAAATTGACCTCAAAATGACTCAAATGTTTGTAATGAAAAAATAAATAAATAAATAAAATAAAATTATTTTCTATAAACGAAAATAGTTTGTATATACGATTACGTTACAAGAGTGAAACAGATGTTTTCGTTTTACACTCGCATACCATATGGACCTAAGAAAGGAATTTTTTGCAAAATACATACTATTTCTCTAGAATTACCCCAAAGTTACATATTTATTTCAAAATGATTCCTTTTTCTATAATTTTTATTTAAAAGCTAAAGTACAGAGACGTTCTTATGAAGGGGAAATTTTTGTTTACTAAGAGAGCTTTCGAATTGGGTATATAGATGAACCCTTGATCGTTTAACATACGAGTTTGTTAATATTGGGTCATATAAAAAATATTTTTCGTCGATGGTATTGATGTCCGTACGCCTTAAAATCGTATTACACGTTTCTGTTTTAATAATGGCTTTTGTTTTATCTATAGTACGGATTGTACATATTTATTTTGCGTTATAAGTAATTTTCCATAAATTTTCTTTGAATATACGCAAAATCATTGTACGTACATAACTACGATTATTAAAAATTTTCGCTGCAAGTAAAAACAAAAAGAAACTTCCGCTTTTAACCTTTCGAAGGAAAAAAATTTAAGGAAAATGACGCCAATTCCGTACGTCACGCCACTGCCTACAGATATACTCAAGGCAGATTCGAAATTCTTCTCAAAACTTCTCTACATTTGTAAACAAAAGCAATAACAAAACACAAATCAAAACAGACGAAAGACTGGAATAAAAATGGTATCTTTGTCTACATTGTTGCTGTCAATATAACACCCCAACACAAAGTCTTTAACAGACAAAAGGGTAAGAGAAAATAGTACGTATGTATTTCGCATTATACTCGTGGTATATAATATAACAGAGATTCACTTTTTGTTTTTAAAATGTTGTGTAGGGGGAAAAACATTGCAAAAAATTGCTGCTTTTTATGCTGTTTTTGCCTCTCTGTGGCTGTGCGTGTGTATGTGTTTATACACAAGCGAGCCTTCTTTTTTTCAATGAGATTTTCCCTGTGTGTTTATAGCTGGTGCTTCTTCTTGTTTTTCTGCTGCTAGCAGACTAACTAAATAAGTAGAGTAGATACAGATGGGAGTGTGTATGTTTCAGTACGTGTAAGTGACAAACAAACTTAACTTGTTAAAATAAAATTGTGATGTATTTTCATTCGTTTGTTGATTGTTCAACGGAACGGTTGTCTAAAAGCGCTTTTAAAAAAAAAAAGAAGAAACAAAAAGCAAATTTTTTTAAACAAGAAAAATTAGACATTTATAAAAGAAGAAGAAATTTTAATGTTTGAAAACATTTAAGTAAAAGTGAAAGATTATATATAAATCAAGAAAAACCATATAAAAAGGCCCAGAAATCTCATAAGAGCCTGAAACTTGAAAAGAAAACAATACAAGTGTGAACTAACCAAACCGTTATACAGCAAAATAAAAGGATTATTTATTTGCCTTCTTTGCAAAAGGATTGTTATTAAAAATAAACAAGAAAAATATTTAAAATTCTTTAAAATTAATATATTCTCATAAAAATGGATATTACACTGTTACCCTCACCACCAGCCACACCACCATTGTGCGAAAATAAAAACGAAAATGTAAGTTTTACAAAAAAAAAGAAAAATAAATAAAATAAAAAGATTCACTAAAAATTTTAATTTTTTTACTACAAATTTTTTCCGTAATTAAAATTTTAAAATAATAAGTTTTAGATTTAATAAAAAGTTATTTAAGAAAATTTGTCCTTAATAACAACTTTTGAAAAAATATCAAAATTTTCAGAAAAACGTTGGTAAAATATAAAAAAAATCCTTTATTTTAAATCCTTCATAAGATTAAAAAGGAGGTCAATGACACTTAACTACTCTTATGGAGTTTTTTTTTAATTAGAAAATACCTATCAATGTAATTCATTTGAATTAAAATTACCAAAAAAAAAACATTTCTAATTTTAATAAATATATATTTTCTTATTAAAAATTTCAATAGTCTTAAAAAAAAAGTAAAATCTTCTCAGACACACCCCTTTCTAAAAATTTCTATACAAATTTTAATATTTCTTACTAACTCTTTAAAGTGATAATTAGGTTTTTATGCTGCCCACACCCTGAACTAATCTTATCAGTTTCTTAATATAAATCACATTTTTTAAAATTAAAATATTAATTTATTAACCATTATTTCATAGACACACGCTTAAACAACAATACCTTTTCGGTACAAAAAAATTATTTTCGTCAGAAATTGTCATAAAAAATAAATTAACACACTGTAGTAGTAGAAAAAACAAAAAACATGACGAATCATTGTTAATACGGCGAAATAATAAATAAAACATCACATTTTTTAATGTATTTCTTGCAGTGTATTTGTATTTCTTTACCTTTAAAATATCTCTTTTCCTTATTTAACCTACAGAAAATTTAAAAACAAATGTATTCTTTCTCTTTTTCACTAACACACTCTAATGTGATCACGCAGTTAACACTCTAGTATCAGCTGGTGTTCACGTGAACATTGAATGCTACAACCATGAAGTAGACGAGTGATTTATGTATTATAAATAGCAAGTATGCGTTAGTGTGTGTGTGTGTGTATGTGTAAACAAACGACCTAGCAAGATACAGAGCATAATGAAAAAATAAACCGTACATTGGACTTATACTTAACAACAACTACTACAATAAAAAAAACATTACAATCTCACCATTTTGTATGCCATATTTAAATTGGGGGTATAGTATAAATACAAAAAAAAAAAATTAAACCATCAGAGAGCGAGAGAAAAAACTGACGTAGTTAACAAATTTGTATAACTAAACAACACGCTGCTGCTTGCCTGTTATTTTCAAAAAAGAGGGAGTGTTTTCTTCTATGGTAGTTGTTATTTTATTATGAGTATTTCAGTAAATTGGCGCTCTTTTTGTAAAACAAAAACCAAAAATAATAACGAACCAAGCCCGTTTATAATAACATTCCTTTACGGAATACATAGTATGTATTATTATAGTCATTCGCATGTTATAAAAATAAACACAATTTATAAGCAATGACGTAGACCTTTGGAACAACCCAAACAAGTAGTGGAATCATGCATTGAATGCGTGCTAAACCAAGCACACACACACACACTGACACAAGCACACATTTTTATTGTTTATGATAAAGCTGTTGTTATTTATATCAACGGGGACATTTTTTTCTGCTTGGGTTTATTTACAAATGAGCATTGAGTGAGTTCAAAAAGAGAGCAAAAGAGAAAGTAAACAAAAACACAACTAACCAAGCAAACATTTTTATCTATTAAAGTAGAGAATAAATATATAAAATAATTTTTTATGGTATTTTCGTAAAAAAAAAAACTTAACTAATAAATGTTCTTTATGTTTTCATTATAATTTTAGTGTCCTTTGGTCTCGCAACAACTGGATGATAAGCTTCTAAAAGCCAAACTACAATTACAATTGGAGAATACACATTTGAAAACTAAAGAAACTCCACAAAATGGCCTCATTACACCACAACCCTCAGATACTGAAGATGATGGCATGGATTGTTGTTCACAGCCAGCTAGTAAAAAACCAAAACTGGATTTTTTGCCCGGACAACAAAAGCAATCACAACAGCCACAACAGCAACAACAGAGAGCAAGTGTTATAATGCATGTGAACAGTTCGGGTATATGCTCTACACTAGATGAAAATTCCTGCTCCTCTATCATATCTTCAGCATCACAAACACCCTCCATCACATCTATTTCCTCAAATACCTGCCCTTCTAACAACACCTCCTCTGCAGTCTCATCTTCATACAATACAGATGATGATTGTACGCAAACAAATGTGTGGCGTAGTTTAAAATTCAAAATGAATCGTAAACGTACCGCTACCGAAACTACAGAATTATCAGATAGCGAATGTATTGCACCCGCCGCAGCAGCGTCCGTTACCACCACTCAAGTATTAGAAACCAAAAATGTTTTTAAACAAGTTAAACAAGAGGATGAAGAAGACAGTGCTAGCAGCAGCAGTAACAGTAGCAGTAGTAGTACAGTATCACCAGCAGCTGTACAAATGCTAACACAACAAATGCCCCAATTTCATTTTACCCTGCCTGCTTGCACTACAGCTGTACCAGCCAAACAGAATACAACACCCGCTACTACTACCATGCAGTATCAAGTTATAGCACCCAAAACGAATTTCATGGCAACCGAAATGACACCAATGACACAATTTCTGCTCTTAAATTCCAATGGTTTACTACAAAGTCTCAATTCCTGTCCTGCTTTAACTGTAACCTCTACAAGTACAGTTAAATCAGCGGCTGCCACCAACACCAGCACCACCACCACAACAGTAAAAAATACAAACACTCCGGCAGCGGCTGAACGTAAACGCATTTATGAATGTAATCATCCGGATTGTGGTAAAAACTATTTCAAATCCAGCCATTTAAAGGCTCACCAAAGGGTGCACACTGGCGAGAGGCCGTTTATCTGTAAATGGGAGAATTGTGATAAACGTTTCTCGCGTTCCGATGAATTGTCACGCCATAAACGTACCCATACCGGTGAAAAGAAATTCGTTTGCAGTGTATGCGATAAGAAATTTATGCGCAGCGATCATTTGTCCAAACATGTTAAGAGACATGCATCGAAAAGGCAGGATGCTGCAGGCAGTACGCAATTGGCCAATAATAATAATAACACTTTAAATACACTCATGGAAACAGCAGCAGCTGGTCCAATAATACAGCATTTAAGACCTATAGCACCAGCAGCAGCGACAGTTAACACAGAAACAGTATCACCCACACAAATATCTCAATTACAGGTGCAAATTTGTAGTGCTACAGATTTGTTGAATTTACAACAAGTGGCCACTAACTTTGCTGCTAATTTTATAACACCCGCCATCCCTGCCTCCACTACCCAAGCTGTATCGCTGGCTCAGAAGCAGCAGTAAATTTAAGTCTCATTTCCTTTAAAAAACAAAATTTCCTTTTAAATTGCCATCATTCCATTACAAAGAACAAAAAAAGCTTAAAAATTCATTTTAAATTTAAACAAAAAACAAAAACAAAAAAAGATGGAAAATATTCTTTAATTTTTAAAACAAAAAACAATATTTTCCTTAAACACAACTTAACTTTGAGAAAAATGGCTTCTTTTTTCCTCTTTTCGTATTATTTTTATAAAAATAAGAATTGATTTCAATTTTAACAATTTGTTCGAGTAATTGCTTCTTTCAAAGCCATTACCTTACTGACTTTTTCATATAAAAATTCATTTTTTATTATAATTATTTTATAAATTATAAAAAAAAAACTTTATAAAACAAATATATAAACTGTGATATTTAAGTTTTTTGTTTAATCTTTATTTTTTAGTTTTTTTGTATTAAACTTTTAATTTAATATTAATTTATATTTATAATTAAAAAACTACTTTATATGTATTTAAAAATGTAAAAAAAAACTACAACTATTTTTCACTATAAAAATCTATTATTTTAAAAGAAAAATAATCTAAACAGAATATCAATGAATTTAAAACAACAACAACAAAAAATAATAATTAAAACCCAAAATATATATTTTTCAACTTATTCAAAAACTTTAATTACGAATTTGTGTTTTCATTTCGAAAATTAAGAAGGAAATGGGATACACACTGGATAACGCAAGAACAGAATCATGTTGGGTCATGTAAACTATTCGGCCCTATTCTCGTTGTCGTTCTTGTTTTAAAAGTCGTTTCTATGTCGTTTTCGTTTCGTTACATCGAAACGACGAAAAAAGTTACTGAAATCTACAAATAAAACTTGGCAGCACTGCTATATGTTGTGTTATTTTTGGCATTTTTGGATATAATTATGTTTGTTTTTTCAATACGAAATCATAAAATCGCTTGTACGGAATATTCACCCTTATTCCACTTATCGTCATCAATACGAAACGATGTCGTTTTGCGTCGGTTGTTGTAAATCGGTATGCCCATCATCAATATCTAATTTTATCGATAAGCGTCGATGCATTTTTCGTATGCCGTACGCAACGTTAACGGCGGCAGCGATTTAAACTGGCTCTGATTTTATCGTCGGTCTGGCTTGTGTCGAAACAGTTTTAGTGTTTTTGAATTTTTTTTTTTTTTTTTTGTTTTTGCAATAGAACAATTTTAAGTTAAAAAAATGGAAAAAGAAAAAAAAATTACAAACAGAATACAGTTTAATAAATTAGTGGAGGAGATGGAAAAAAATCCACCGCTTGCCAAGGGTTTACAAAAGGCAGCCTTCCCAGTGACTTCAAAGAGCAGTGGGAAAGAATTGCAGCGATATTAAATGCTCTTGGTCCACCGAAAAGAGCAGGTGATGGTTGGCAAAAGGTAAGATAAATAGTTATAAAAAGATTATTGAATAATAAAATTAATTTTAAAGATTTGGCGGGATTTAAAATTCAAAGTGAAAAAAAATTAGTGGCAAATAAAGCAGAGTGTACGTCGACTGGGGGCGGAATTGATACTTAGCCCGCTGGAAGAAGCCGTGGCTAACCTGCTTCAATTTCAGAAGCAGCTGAACCCAAAAGGATCTGTTCAGGGAGTGGAATTTATTGAACATGAGGATGTGGAAATACTCGTAGAAGTTGTGGAAAGCAACGAATTGGTTCCTCAAAATGAAAATGAAATACTGCCAACTTCAACTTCTATACAGAGCGCCGAAAATTACACCCCTTTAAGAAGAAAGGAAAAATCTACCTCGAAGAAACCAGGATCATCAAATGATCACTACGAACTGCTCCAAAAGCATAGTGATGAACAGGCGCATATGTTAAAAGAAATGAATAATTCAATGTCATCAATGAAAAGAACCCTAAAAGACTTAAGTACATAGCAAAACGATTTAGTAGAAATAGAAAAGAAAAAATATCAGTTATTATTGGAGGAAAATGAAAGAAAAAGGAACAGCATGAATCCGAAATGAAAATTTAAAAAAATTAAATTATTAACCAAGGAAAAACAATTGGAGAGACTGAACAAAAGCTAGACAAATTTCATAGTTTATATTAAATTGTAGGTCCTTTTTATTTTTTATATTTTTGTGAATATTTCGCTACCCTTAAAAAAAAAAAAAAAAAAAAAACTGAAAATAAAAAAACCAGCTGTCTAAATTGTTAGAGATGTGCTTTACAAATCGATAAACCATCGACATCGTTACACTGCTCTTGTGGCATACTAGTTTTGTATTGAATTGATGACGATGTCGATAAAATTTGAGACTGATATTAAATTGATGACGATGACGATGACGATGACGCTAAATGGAATAAGGGTGATTATATTTCAAGTTCACGTGAGGATGATAAAGTGGTAAACATAACCATTGCATTTTCATACTATTCAATCAATATCATCATTTTACATTGTTGCTTAAACTACTATTCATATTCTAAAGTTTCTTAACGTACTAGGTACTTATCTAAGATTAAATATATCCCTGTCCAATTGCAGTCCTACTGCAGCGGTCTTCAAATATACGATCCTATCAATACACTCAATAATATATAAATTTCCATAAAGAGGTCCAAAAAAAAACACACTCATATTCTAAAACTAAAACTTATAAAATTACTTAAAAACTAATCTTAAAATTAAATAACAAAATATTGGAAAAGATCAATAAAATCAATTCCCATCTCAAATTATCTATTTGGTAGTTACGTAAACCAGATCCTCAATATTCAAAGTGTTCACTCCCCTATGGTAAAATAGAAGGTCTCCATCCCTATAAAGGAGATCACCATCTCCCAGTGTCAAGAGATCAACCGGAGAGTAGTATCCCTATCATGAATAATTTTTCCCTCGAACTGTTACCCCATTTCCCACAATTGCAATCATGAATACTTTTCCCATGAAATGTTTTCTGATTATTCAGTGGGGAGTGATAGCCCTGTAAAGGCCTGGTGAGCCAAACGTTGATGTCTTAAAAACGGAACGTACGTTAACGTACGTACGTTTGTGTAGTCAAACAAACGTTGAAAACGTGCCGTATGTCAAAAGATAATGTAAATAAAAACAAAACAAACATTTTTTTGAAATTCTTAATTTTTTCAAAATTATTATTTTATATAAATTTAAAATATCAGTTGTTCAGAATAGTGATGAGAGTTCTTAAGTTGATACAAAATTCAAAAAGTACTAAATAGGTTTAAATAGTATTTTTTTATTTAAGTATATATAAAATATAAATAAAAAATAAATGTATAAAATATTACAAATCATATACAAAATTATTGCCAAAAAAAGCTTATATGGAATATAAAGTTATTTATCAAAAAAATGCAATTTTATAATTTTTTCTCCCTGGTACACTATACGAGGGCGGATTGACATTGAAGAAACCTCGCGCTAGATGGCAGCACAAACACAAAAACTTTTTCTTTCTTAGAAATTACGATCTATCAAACGTCTGTCGTTAAAATTTTAGCCAAATTCATCGATTAGCTTATTTGTTGTAGTCGTTTGAAGTAAGCAACTTTTGTGTTTCTTGGAAAATGGAAAAAAGTGAAATTCGTGTAGTGATTAAACACTATTATTTGACAGACAAAACGGCGAAAGAGACAAAAGAAAAGATTGATAAACATTACGGCGAATCTGCTCCGTCAGGTTATATGGTAAAATATTGGATTGCTGAATTTAAACGGGGACGAACAAGCACTGCAACAAAAATATCAAGAAAATCCTGGATATCGTTATGAATGATCGCCGGGTCAAAATCCGTGAGATTGCTGAAATGGTAAACATATCATATGAACGTGTGTTCAACATTTTGCATGAACATTTGCATATGAAAAAGCTATCGGCAAGATGGGTGCCGCGTTTGCTCAGTGTTGAACAAAAACGAATTCGACAGATCACTTCACAGCGGTGTTTGGACATGATAAAGCATAATCCTCTTGATTTTTGGCGTAGATTAATAACTGTTGATGAAATGTGGGTCCACCACTACACACCTGAAACCAAAAATCAATCGAAGCAATGGGTGGAAGCTGGTGGAAGTGCTCCGACGAAGGCGAAGACAGCGAAATCGGCTGGCAAGGTTATGGCCACTGTATTTTGGGATGCACACGGAATATTGCTCATCGATTAACTTGAAAAGGGATCCACAATCACAGGAGAGTATTATCGTGCATTATTGGATCAATTGGTTGATGCAATCAAGAAAAAACGACCACATTTAAACAAGAAAAAAGTGCTCTTTCTTCAAGACAACGCACCGGTTCACACAGCATTAGATACGATGCTAAAACTACGAGAAATCCACTTCGAATTGATTGATCATCCACCTTATAGTCAAAATTTAGCCCCTAGTGACTTTTTCCTGTTTCCAAACTTGAAAAAATGGCAAGAAAAAGATTCATCTCAAACGAAGAAGTGATTACCGAAACTAATGCGTATTTTGAATACTTCCCAAAATCGTATTATTCAGATGGTACAAAAAAGTTGAAAAATCGTCTTACTAAGTGTATTGAGCTAAAAGGAGACTATGGTGAGAAATGAATGGTTTTTGAAAAAAAAATGTTATTTTTTCCTACTTAGGTCGCTTCAATATCAATCCGCCCTCGCAGGCCAATTTAACAAAAAATTTTGTTTTTAATTTGATTTAAGAATTATAAATTGCTTATCTATCACCTAAGGAACTATATTATAGCTAACTTTTTAGTTTATTCCTCTTCCACATTACAATATACGTAGGAGCTTTTATATAATAAAAAATAGTTATATTTTTTAAATCGGATAAAAAATTTCTAAAATATATTTTATATTTAAATTATAAAAAAATTCTTTAATCAATCGTTTTAAATTGCTCTTTTTAATTGTGTGTAAAAAGTGCCAAAAAATAGGGTAAAAATTCCCCCATTTCATTTAATATACAAACAGACCATCACTGCTTTGCAAATGTCACATAAAAATGTTAAGCAATTCTATTTTATACAGGTTGTTCCGTTCCGCCAACGTGATATTTATTTTGGATAATCATTTGCATTGTTTTCATATACTAGAAACGAACGTACGTTGCGTTACGTTCCGTGAACGTTCGGCTAATTCTACCATCAGAATTCCCCTCATCGTGAATAGTATTTTCCAACATAATTTGTTCCATTTTCCCATTAATTTGTTCACATCATTTTTGTTGGGGAGTTGAATTTTATCACTTAAGTATTTATCTCTTTTATTGCATAATTAAAGTTTTTATTAATTTATATTGGGACTACAAATGTTAATAAAGTGCAAATCAATATAATTTACTATTAAATGCAGAGTAAAAGATTCATTTCCTGTAGCTTAAGAGACGTGCTGGCTGAATTTTAAAATTTGCCCATAAAAAAAATAAGAAAAAAATCTACGACCTCCGTGCCATCAGATTCTTCGCCACTACCGAATATGGCATTAAATCCATCCTCACCTTACTCTTCATCGGTTCCACTTAGATCTTCGTTTTGTTGGTTTTTAATTTTATTTGATAGAAGTTGATCGATGGGTAGGTATGTCATCGGGATAAATATACACTTTTAGTTTTATTTTCCTATTCTTTTTGGCGTTTAAGACATTTTTAAATTGTTACTGTTTGGTCATAGTCACCAATTTCTTTCCGCCCATCTTGCTGAAGAAAAGTTTGTTTTGTTTCCTCTCTTTAAGCTTTTGTTTGTGCAATTCTTCGCATGATAATTGCTTTACAGGAGTTTGTTTTAATTTTAATTACTTTTTATTAAATTTTTTTAATAATGATCATTTTTGTGAAAAGATTTTACTTTTTAGTAAAAATTCACACATTTTTCTTTATTTATTTTTGTTAACATTCAACGTAAAATGATAGGTTGTAAAAAGGGAACAAATTTTACAAGGGAGATTTATGATAGCAATTTTCCCTTCGAGAGGAATGAAAATTTCATGGGAATAGAAATTTCCCATGTTATTCATGATGGGGGTGATTACAACATAATGTGGATGTCTTTGCTATTCCAGATTCAGTAAAGGAAACGTTATTTTGATAACAAAAATATATATGTTTTTAAGATTTGTGAACACATTCAGAGTTAATAAAACTGCATTTAAATACGTCCTGGAGAAAAAAGGCCCAAAAAACCGCCAACAATAAAACTTGCAACTGCTTTACGTTTTTTTGCTCAGGGAACATATCAGCTAAGCGTGGGTAACGACTTTAAGTTATCGTTGGCTCAGCCCACGGTAAAAAAAATTTTGTCAGAAGTTTTGGAAGCGATGAGTTCTACAATCTGCACTGATTGGGTAAAATTTCAAATGACGTTAGAAGAAAAAGTTAAGTGAGCGTTTATGAACAAACTGGTTTTATCAAAATTTTCAATGTGTAGTAGGTGCTCCTTTTTCCAAAATAGTCTCCCCAATTTCTTCACCGAATCCCACTAAATCCGCTTCTTCCAACAATGACAATGGAAAAATTTGTTGGTCATCAGTTTCTTTTTTACATTAAATTTTAAATCCTTCCACTACACATTTATTAGTAAAATCTTAACTTATATTTTCAGCTAATTTCGTTTTACTTATTTTATGCCAGCCGTCTCCCTCACGAACTGGAGGTCCAAGTGAGTCTATTTTTTCAGCTAATTGTTTTCAAAATCCATCAAAATTTGCAGGTTTTACGCCCCTGCGTAATTCTGGATGCAGTTCCATTTCTGAAACCAAAGTTTCAAACTGCCGCAACGTTGTAATTATTTCATTTTTTACTTGTATCACTCTAGTCGCTTTAATTTCGTTACCAAAAATGACAACGACAGAAAACGAATGCTTCTTTATCGTGTCTATCTTCGTTTCAAAATGAAGAATACCAAAATATCGTCGATAAATGTATACAACGTTTTATATCGTTTTAAAACAAGAACGACAACGGGAATAAGGCGGATTATTCATACTTATCATTCTAGGCTAGTCGTGATAGACTTGTAATATCGGGTGATATTTTTAGGGACTTCCTTTTTGGCAGCTCAGCTGTTTTCGCGTGACATGTTACTGTCAACGAACAACGCTTGCTGATTATTGAATTTTATCTTTTAAATTCAGTTGGATTAAGATCCACTTTTTTATCGGAAAATTGTGTTCAGCGACGAAGTTCATTTATGGTTGAATGGATGCGTGACGAAGCAAAATTGACGTATTTGGTGTGAAGAGCAGCCAGAAGCATTGCAAGAACTGCCAATGCATTACGAAAAACGCACTGTTTGGTGTGGGTCATGGGCTGTACTTTTTCAAAGACGACGTAGACAGAAACGTTACTGTGAATGGCAAGTGCTACTGTACATTGATTAAAAATTTTTGTTTTTGCCCAAAATCAAAAAGCTGGTTTTGCTGATATGTGGTTTCACCAAGACAATGCCACATGCCACACAGCACGCCCAATTATAAGGCGATTTCGGTGAACAGTTTAGTTCACGTTCAATTGGCCGATAAATCGTGGGATTTAACGCCTTTAGACTAACAGGTCAATCAATTACTCCGTAAGATAAGTAAGAAAAAACAAAATTTAAACAAAACTCGATTTTATTATTCAACATAGTTGCCTTCGAGGGCGATACAACGAGTATAGCGATTTTTCAATACGACTTTTATAGTAGGACTAGCTTTACCCATCCGGCTTTGCCCGGGAGTCTATTTATGTACAGTAGTGGTCAACTATTTAGGCACAGCAATTGTTTGTATATAGTCTCAGAGTAATTATTTATTGATGTAAAGCCTTAACAAAAAACAACAACTTTTTACTATGTATAAAAGATGCCACGCCCACTTTTAAACTTATGATTTGTATTGACTGCCAAGACATTTAGACCAAATTCAGAAACTTCCTCTTAAAAACATAAAAAAGTCAATATTTATTTGTATAGGAGGTACCGTGCACACTTACGCGATTCCGCCAAATTATTGGCTAATGATTCTTTAAATCAAATTCAGAAAATTCTTTTACCGTTTTCAAGATAAAAAACATAAATATTTTCTTTATACCATAATGCCCACTTGTCCAATCCCGTTTATTTTAGCTGCAGAACTTAGAATATGTGGGTTAAATCGACATGTCAAATCTTATTCAAATACTTTTTAATAGGAACAGAGATAAAGAAATGACAGTGCCACCTGTTGGACATTTTTCCACTTTTTTTGTCCTAAACCTTCTTGTAGCAATTACGAAAAAAATCGCTGAAGGAAGTATTCAATTTGGTCCATTCGTTTTCAGGTTTTAAGCATCCGAACAAACCACATCCCTGTATATATATATTTAACGATGACTTCATCATTGGACTTAAATTTCTTTCTAGCAAGCATTCTCTTAAGAAGTAGCTGGGGGCTAAATCTTGAGAATACGGTGGGTGGCTAAGCAATTCGAAGCACAATTTATTAAATTTTTGTCATCATTTTCGTCGATTTGTGAGCTCAGGCGGCACCCAATTTGAACAAAGCTCTCGCATACCCAAATGTTCCTGTAAACTGGTAAAAACACGACCATCTGATATCTTTACAATGTCAGCTAGTTCGTGCACCTACAATTATCGATCGTTTATAATCAATTTGCGGATTTTATTGGTGCTTTTTGGAATAACAGCCTCATTTGGGCGCCCACTGCACTCTGCAATTCGCTCTTAGAAAAGTAAAATCAAACTTACCTTTAAGAAAATTGTCCATTCATTGCATTCGAATTTGCAAAATTGTAAGCTTTAATTGAGAATAAATGTTTTGATGCTGAACTGATTGAAGCTATAAAATTACAAAAATAAAGTAAAATTTACGAATTCGTTTATTAATTGATTAATGGTTATACCTCTCTTACTGTTTCATGAAATTCCTAAAACTAAAGAGCAAAGACTGACGGCTTGACCCGGCGAACACATCATCTCGGGATTGCGGTTGCTCTGGGTAGCATTATGGAAAAACGAAAAGATAAAAGAGGGCAGGGAATGGCTTAAGATAGATTTTTTTTTAGTTTCAGTTGCTGAGTTTGTTTCTCTTCTTCGTATTGTATTTTTCTTTTATGGTCGTTAGTATATTGTTATAATGAAAACAAATATTGTTCCTATTGTTTAGAGTATCTAGTTATTGTTTACTTTATGTATTTGCATTTTTAATAATATCACGTATTTAATAATTACCAAAGTTTTTAATTTTTATAAACTTATTTCATAATAAAGTTGCCACCTCATTTATATGATCTTGATAAAAATTGATAGCTTAACCACTAAAAACTATATTTGTATAGATCGCAGTATATTACATGCCCAATAAGGCGGTAAGTTCGCAGACAGGTTTAATGGCATTCGGTGAACAAGCCTGACGTACAGACATTTCCCAAGTGTCCAAGAGATGAGAAAGAGAATATAATTTTGGTAATTTAGCAATGCGTGCCATTAACGCATTTTGTACGGCCTTGAGGAAGGCAGTGGTTGAATAATCCTGTTCAATAAGCGAGCATTCAGGTGAAACCCAGGGATATTCCTCTGTCAAATGGTTGAAAAAAAAAAAACAGAACTTTAATAAAAAAAAAAAAATAAAAAAAATATTTATAACAATTTCAATAATAAAAACGTACCCGGTATATTAATGCTTATTGGTGGCACACTAGGCAATTTCTTATCGTCTAAGCAACATATTAGTTTTATGGATTTTATATTATTTTGTGCCGTGGGATCTAAAGTAACTTTAAATTTTTGATCTAAACGTGCTATTTCTCCCTGCAACACATGCGGTATTTCTATATCACTGCTAATAGACGGTTTCTCAGACAAACGCACTATTTTAGGTGGTGCCGGTGCTGAGATATCGGTACCAAATAACAATTCCAAACTGGGTCTAAAAGTTCTATGCAATGTATGATTTGCTATAGGACTCTGTAGTGTAGTATTGATTACCTCCATTAAAGGGTTGGAAGATTTCTAAAAAAGAAATAGTAAAAGCATAGCTTAGAGAATTTCGTGAGGATTCGTTAAGAAACACTTACGGCAAATGTTTGTCCACAAAATGGTGAGATTTTCATATTTTCCAATACTTTTTCACACTTAAGTAGTGTCTCCAAAGGCACACGCTGCACGGGATTACTTAGGATTTCTAATAATTTGTTCATTTTAGTATAGGATTCGGCATTATTGCCATCATTACGGAATTTAGCCACCATGCGTTTCAATGTTTCTTTATATTTTGTTAATTGTTTATATTTTTCTCTGTAGAGTTGATCCTCTTGTGGATTGAAAGGACTATTTTGTGTGACCTGTCCGGGTGTGTTCAGAGGAGCACTTGGCGATTGACGCATTTGTTGTCTTTGATTGGGATTTTGCATAAGACCCGGCATTTGAGGGCTTGAAGTAGGCACTAAGGCTGGACTAGGTATCATCTGCGGGTTGGGTATTGTTTGTGGTACTTGGGGACCACCTTGTTGATTAGTTTGTTGCATTTGTTGCTGCTGTTGCTGTTGTTGCTGTTGATTATTAACCACCTGTTGCTGCAATTGTTGCTGCTGTTGTACATTTAAAGCACCAACTGGTGACGCTGCAGTGCTGGGTGAAGGACTTTGACGTAAAAACTGTTGTTGTCCCACTACACCACGATTAACGCCAAACATTTGTTGACCTTGGCCCATAGTCATATTGGGATTTTTTTGCATGCCGGGAGGCATATTGAGCATTTGATTAAGATTTCCTAAAGAGTATAAGTGTAAGAGTTAAAAAAACATTTCAATATATTTTTTACTTACCTTGTGGTCCGCTAGCATTGGGCATACCACTCGCTTGACTTTGTGGCACGGCATTAGAAACATTATTCGGATGCATGGGTCCTCCTGAACCTACGCCAACACCACCCACTTGATTTTGTTGCATATTGGGCGGTATACCTTGCATGCCTTGATTACCAGGTGCATTCGGGCCACCAACGTTCATTGCACCAACAGGTCCACCACCCTGATTCATGCGTGCATTCATCATTTGATTCAGTTGGGGATGTTGCATACCCATTTGCTGCATTTGTTGTTGTTGCATTTGGTTTGGCAACTGCTGGACATTCATAGTATTGACATTCACTACGGGTCCACCCTGGATCTGGCCACCAGCATTCATTTGCATTTGGTTTGGACCGCCAGGTCCTGTAGAACCTGGACCCATAGGGCCGGCTGCATTTGGACCGCCCATTTGACTCATTTGTCCAGGCATGCCCTGAGGTCCTGCGGGTCCTCCCACATTCGGTCCGGCGGAAGGGCCACCAATTTGCTGTGTATTACCTACCATCTGCTGGTTTGGACCACCTGAAGGACCACCCATAACATTCATTTGCAAGCCTCCTGGACCACCCATTTGGGGCATCATTTGCTGTTGACCTGGACCAGCCCCAACAATATTGCCCTGCTGTTGACCCGGGCCACCAGCACCCATGGCCATTTGCGGTCTTATACCCTGCATTTGCTGCATTTGTTGTTGACCTGGTCGTTGTTGATTCAAGGTCTGCAAAAGATTTGAAGCCGGTGCTGCTCCGGCTGGTCCCTGCTGCACATTGGGTCCACCTGGCATAGACATCATCTGAGGATTGCGGTTGCCCTGGCTAGCTAAATTCTGCAACGCATTCAAAGGATCCTGCATCATATTCTGTTGACCCATTTCCGCATTTGGTTGGGGAGCTTGTTGAGGTCTTCCTACAATTTTAATATCATTTGAATATGAATTGTAAAACAAATAAAAAAAAAATACTCACTTTGTGATAAATCCTTGAAATGCATAAACAATTTGGCCACCAGACCCAGATACTCATCCTTGTTTTTGGACTTATTGAAAATATGATTTTCCATAACTGTAGCACTTTTACCGTCTTGGCGTGTGCTCTGCAGTATTTCATTACTAAAGTTTAAAGTAAAATGAAAAGATGTTAAAAAACATTTTTATTCATACTTTGGACACGCTCTGGGCAATGCTTGACATTCAGTCTTTCTTTTACTTACATTTTTGTTATGACATTTTTCCGGAATTTTTGTGACTGCCATTCTTCAGCCATGATGCTTTATTTTCCTTATATTTTTATTAATGCAATATGTTATTCTGTGATGTAAATTATGTGAAATCTTTAGTAGTTTATAACTTTTTGAAGAATGAATTCTAGGACGCTGAAAAACTTTTCAACAGCTGTTGAATTGGCTGCAGAATTAGAGTTACCGGACTGTTAATTTCTGCTGATATAAGCAGTATTGGGTACGATCTAAGGATGATTGCCAAGTTCGTTTACTTTAGCGAATTTGCCGCTGAATAGTCAGGGTTGATTTAAAAAATCTTTGACGTATTATATATATAAAATTGGCTCAAATGGTATGGTACTATAAAACGTAATTCACGAAACCATTGAGCTATTAAAATATATTTTTGAAGTTTATCTTATATTAAGAAATAGACCTGTTTTTTGTCTTTAAGTTAATACGATTTTAGAGTTTCCTATTAGTTTTTGAGGAAACGTTAGATCCATTTGTGATATTCATAAATCAATAACTCATGTACGATTTGAGGTCAACATAACAAGATAAATTTTTGATGAAGTTAGGTTTAGGTCTGAGAGCATTTGTTAGCATATACCAGTAATATGATTCTGCTTAAATTGTAAATTTGTATGAAATCTCATCAAACGCTATTTTTTAATATTAAATTTAAAAAAACATATGAAATAATAAGAATTACTATAGAATTTTTGTTTTAACACTAATTTCAACGTACGGATATAAAATTTAAATATGGTAGCACTGTTATTTAAATAATATTGGTTATGGGTAAACAACGATCTGGCAATTACTCGTAATAAATTCGTTAATAACGATTTTTGTTTGGCAATACTCTTACTGTGAATAAACATACTGTTAAATATTGCTGTAAATATTTGATTTTGAGGCGTATGAATGTTTTCAATAGTATAAAAAGATATAAAATTTATAACAAACAAAAGGTGAAAATAAAATAAAATCTTTTTTAAATATTAGATTTTTGGTATTTTTTTGTTCAAAAAATCGATTTTTTTAATTTTTCTTTAAATTGTTAAACGTTGCATTGTTTTTTTATGAGAGCAACTCTCTTTATTTCGATATAACTTATTGTCGTTTTTTGTTGTAATTTCTCTTGATTATATTTTTATGGCCGTTTGAGTTTGAGAGTGTATTTGTTTATTTAGCTGTACTTTATTTAACTAAAACTTAGAAAAAACACTCTGTTTTGCCATTTTTAGCTCATTCGCGTAACGTCTGTTGTCTAAAGCGTATCGCTGGTATAATTTTAAGTTAAAGTTTTTTTCATTTATTATTGTTATATAGAATATATACAAATACATACGTAGTTACAAGTAAAATATTTAATAACAGAGCAATACATATACATACGCGCGTGTTTCATACGTTTAATGATGTTTTTGTTGTTCGTTTTTAACGTTTCGTTTGTAATTCTTTTAAACTAATTTGTTATTAAATTATATCTACTTTTTTAAAAGAAATGATTAAAAAATAAATAAAAAATGTTGTTAAATTTTAATATCATTTTAATATACAGAAAATAAGAGTTTATAAATTTAGAAAAATTAAATTAAACATAAGAAGCAAAAATAATACACAAATTAAAAGTAAAAGAGTAAGTATTAGAAAGAGTGAAAGAAAATAAAGAGGTAATGAGTGTTTCAAGAGAGTGTAAAAAAGTGTTTTTGTTCAACAAATGATGGGGCTCTTATTTAATAAGTAGAAGAAAACAACGTTATTTTTAGAGAAAAATTTAAAGCGCGCTAAAGAGTGAAACGTAAAACAAAAGTTTTAAATTTCACAAAAATTCAACAAAAAAAGTGCTGACGTTTTAGATGTATATAAAAAAAAAAAAATTAAAATTAAAAAATATATACAAATTAAAACTTAATATTTTTACCAAAACTTATAAAAATAATAAAATAATATCAATAATAAAGAGCTTTTTAAATAAATAGAAAAAAATAGTAATTTAAAACCAAAACACAAAGAGAATTAATAAATAAATAAATAATAAACCTCAAGTGTCTTAAAGTGCAATAATAATAAAAATATATATATAAATAATGTTTCAACCCATACACATATGCAAACAAAAGTAAGTAATATACTATATACCTATGCAATAAATACAAAACCATAACAAAATGTAATATCATACATACAGTTACGACGCTCTTTGACATAAATTTTGTTAATGTAGTAGTTATTGAAAAAAGCGTACAAGCAAAAACATGTACATAAAAAACACCTTGAAAGAAATTTTTTTATTTGTTAAGTAAAATTGAAAATAAAAAAAGATCACCCATTCTGCCACCTCCCCCTCTCGCTTGCTATAACTTTTTGCAATCTACCGTTATTCGAACAAGAAGAAAAGCTAACAAAAAAAGAGAGAGAGAGGACGAGCGTAAAAAAACAAAGTACCTATATAATGAATTGTTTTTGCTTTCGCCTGTCATTAAAAAACAGTGTCGTCTACGAATTTTTTATTTTTATTTTTAATTTATAAAATAATTTTAAAATTGTTTGTTTTTAATTAAGAATTAATTTATTGTTTATATAAAAATCTCAATTCTTAATAGAGGGTAACCAGATGACATAAACTTGTCTAGCTATTTGTAAGCTTTGGAGAAAGGCTTCGAAAGCTACCACCATGAACAAATTAAACAGGGTACAAAGACTTGCCGGCTTCGGAATAACCGGGCCAATAAGAACGTGTCCAATGGCAGCTTTGATTGGTTTGACACGGCTTCACATCTACGAGGGCGGATTGATATTGAAGCTACCTAAGTAGGAAAAAAACATTTTTTTTCAAAAACTATTCATTTCTCAACATAGTCTCCTTTTAGCTCAATACACTTAGTAAGACGATTTTCCAACTTTTTTATACCATCTGAATAATACGACTTTGGGAACTCCTCAAAATACGCATTAGTTTCGGTAATCACTTCTTCGTTTGAGATCAATCTTTTTCCTGCGAGCCATGTTTTCAAGTTTGGAAATACAAAAAAGTTACTAGGGGCTAAATCTGGACTATAAGGATGATCAACCCATTCGAAGTGGATTTCTCGTAGTTTTAGCATCGTATCTAATGCTGTGTGAACCGGTGCGTTGTCTTGAAGAAAGAGCATTTTTTTCTTGTTTAAATGTGGTCGTTTTTCCTTGATTGCATCAACCAATTGATCCAATAATGCACGATAATACTCTCCTGTGATTGTGGATCCCTTTTCAAGATAATCGATGAGCAATATTCCGTGTGCATCCCAAAATACAGTGGCCATAACCTTGCCAGCCGATTTCGCTGTCTTCGCCTTCGTCGGAGCACTTCCTCCTGCTTCCACCCATTGCTTCGATTGATTTTTGGTTTCAGGTGTGTAGTGGTGAACCCACATTTCATCAACAGTTATTAATCTACGCCAAAAATCAGCAGGATTATGCTTTATCATGTCCAAACACCGCTGTGAAGTGATCTGTCGAACTCGTTTTTTTCAACACTGAGCAAACGCGGCACCCATCTTGCCGATAGCTTTTTCATATGCAAATGTTCATGCAAAATGTTGAACACACGTTCATATGATATGTTTACCATTTCAGCAATCTCACGGATTTCGACCCGGCGATCATTCATAACGATATCGAGGATTTTCTTGATATTTTCTTAAGTAACCACCGCTTTTGGCCTTCCTGTTGATGGTATTGTGGCAGTGCTTGTCCGGCCACGTTATTTTACCATATAATCTGACGGAGCAGATTCGCCGTAATGTCAATGTTAGTCCGCCCTCGTACATGATGAGAAAGTCTTTCCTCAAGAGATCCCGAATTGCGTCGGGAAGTCTGTACATTCTAGGCAGGGTGGTCGGAGAACCATCTTCAGTTCTGGATGTTATGCCCTTGAATCTGTGTTTTGGCAGGAGATTCAGGTTTGGATTCCCAGACCGGTATTGTTGGTCTAATGGGGCCTTAGTTCGTACTAAGTTTGAAAATGGTCTACCGATGGCTCTAAAATGAATGACTGTGTCGGTGTTGGTATTTATGGGCTCAACCAAGACTTGTTAATCCCACTTGGTAGATTGCTGAGTGTCTTCCAGGCTGAGATCATGGTCATTGCCATATGTGGGCTAAAGGGTAAGACCACTAATATATTCTCTGACAGCCAAGATGTCTTAAGGGCATTTGGCTTGAATCGTATGACAAATGTTGCTACAATATTATGCAAAGACAAAACGGGCTTTTTTGCGTGACATTGTGAACTGAAAGCGTATCTGAGGAGGAATGTCGGTATCAGGGATTGATTAAGACACATTGTGTGAATGTGGAGTTCCTGATAGGTTTAGATGGAAATGTTTAGGTAGACATAAGGTCTTATTGGGAGACATATCCAGTATTATGGTTTCAGATCTGCTGGCGTTAATTAGGAAGGCAGCACATCTGCCTAACAAACTATAGACAGGAAAAGACACAATAGATCCCATGAGATGCATGATAAAAATAATTAATATGTTGGCCTCGTAGATTAAAGAGTTATCAAGTCACCTGACTAAATCTAGAGATTTTTCAACATCGCTTGATGTCGAGAATGATAGCAAAGATGCGCCAATTTATTAACCGCAACAAATTTGCATCAATGTTATACCTTTTCTCTCAAGGTCTTTATTAACACAGTGTTATCAAGTCACCTAACTAAATCTAGAGTTTTTGCAACATGGCTTGATGTCGAGAATGATGGCAAAAATGCGCCAATTCATTAACCGCAACAAATTTGCATCAATGTTATACCTTTTCTCTCAAGGTCTCTATTAAGACAGAACCCTTTACTATATCATTTAAAGTTTTACGAATCGAGTTAATGATCTCGGTCCGCCATTTGGTTTCAATTTACAGTCGCCACATGTACTCCCCGAAGTGCCGCCTCAAATCACCGGTCAGATATTTAGTTTCCAATAGCTGTGATTACAGAATTTGGTCTCTAATCAGATCGCGAAGATTTATCCTTAGAAGTAGTAAAGGTCCGAAAATTTTTGTATCAACATGTTATTGTTGGACATGAAGCACTATATGCCACAGCCGTGTTGCAATTATGTGGCCACACTGCCGGGTTATATTTTTTCTTTTTACTCCATATTTTACTCCATCATTTGCAATGCAACTTTAAATCGACTCTAGTCCACTCATTTTATTATTATCAATATGGTCGGAGAGGACCAACCGGCCAAATACTATGGGGTCAGACCCGCTAGTACACTAGGTGAAAGGAGTGGTAATCACCTGGAAAAAACCATTTAATCTTCCAACGAGTTAATATCCCAGGGCGGATAGCTATCCGCTTGTTTCGGAAACACCAATCAAAATAATCTACAGAAAAATAGCTTCAACTTTACACATGAAAATCACAATATACCCAATGATTAGCCGACGAACCTGTTTAGGCCCAATAAAGGGCTCTAAAAAATGTTCATCTCAGAATGTGTAGCTTTGGCAAACAGAAAATATGCTCCGTCATCTCCTCCTTCTTCCTGTACAGTTGGCACTTCGTGTCAGGTTACTTCAATATTGAGGAGGTGATATTTAAGATGGATGGCCCGTCAGTAAGTCTGCTTTAGTTCTGGGCATTGTGCCCAATATGATGAGTGAAGGTCAATTTCCCACTCATTGTTCTTCCTCCTGGCCGTGGACCCACTAATACCGCAATACGATTCTGGTCCCACAAGATTAGTGACCTAGCCCTGCCTTGTCTGTTCGTCAGCGATCTCGTTTCCCATAACATCAGTGTGTGAAAAAAATTGTAACCTTGTGCCAGGGTGTAAACATATGTAAAGCACTCGCTTCTAGTCTCGAAACTATATACTCCGAAAAAGGGCCCTCAGTGTCGCCTGACTGTCAGAATATATATATATGTTAACAGAAGCGCCCTGGATACCACGCTCTATATAAATCGGTGCCTAGATCTCCACCTGGAAAACATTGGTTCACTTGCCCATGGATTTCCAGACTTTGGTGTTGGCCTCGAAAATCCCCACGACCACAACACAATCCATTTTAGATCCATCCGTATACCACTGCAAACAGTTGGGTCCACATTAGGGACCCCATGCTATTTATGTAGATTTAAAGAACTACGGTCACTATGTTTACTCCACAAGGGGTCACACCAAGCCACGGAGATTCTAGAGTAGCTCCTATCTTTACCGGCAGTTTACAGTTAAAAATTGATAACTCAGCGGCTGTTCAATGACACTGAAGGTACAGCGAGAGAATATACCGAGAAGGGTTGCTACACCCTAACAAAAAATCACTAAATTGCTTTTCTTAATTAGAGACAACTTTTTTACTTTAATAAGAGTGTTAAGAGAGAGAGAGAGAGAGAGAGAGAGAGAGAGCTCGTGAATATTAATTTAGAAAAGAAAGAGTATATGCACTTAATTCAACAAAGTGTGTAATATTGTTTTGAAAATAAAAATGAAAAAAGTGCGTTATTTTTTATTTTTTTATGGCACAACCAAAAATTAAAATAACACACTTTATCACTACAACAATAATTATCATAACAATCATAAAACCAAAAAACAAAACTAATAACAATAATAAAAGCAATTAAACTTAAAAAAAAGTATAATAAAGACAAAAAACAAGTGCAAGGTGCATGTTAATGTACGTTAATATGACAATTTTCAAAAATGATTAAATCGAGAGACACGAAAAGAGTAATTGTGTACATCAGATCGCATGTGTGTGTGCATGTTCACTCAGTGTGTGATTGTTTTATTTTTTATATGCAACGGCTTTATGATGGTGGCCAAGTAAATAAAACCTCAACGACAAAATTGCACACATACGCACACACACACACACATGATTTCTTATTTATTTATTTCTGTATATACAATTGTTCGTATGTATTTTTTATAAAAATAAATAAAATAAATGGCTTCGATTTGGTTTGTTAAAAAAAAAAAAAATGATTTAAAGCAATTTGTTGTGAAAATAAAATTGTTGTTTTTTTTATAAATAATTTTTAAATTACATTGAAATCAACAAAAACAAATTTAAAAAAAAATTCCTAAACACGAACTGTCAATCATTAATTCATATTCATATTTCTACTCTTTCTCCCTTTCGTTATTACATTTGATGTTGTACATCAATTACCTTTCAAAGTCTCTCTGTTGTGTGTGTATGTGTATGTGTGTTTGTTTAAGCATATTTACCCCCTTGTTTTTATATGCCATTTAAAAATTGTACTTTGCTTTATTTTCTGCACAGTGGTGTGTGGAGGGCAAAATACGCAAATAAATTAAATATTTTTTTTTTACTTGTATAGTAAAATGATCTTTCTTTCGGTTTAAATTTGGAAGCCTAAAGAGCATTATTTATTTTTTTTATTTATTTATGTATTTTTGAAACATTTAGTGTGTATCATTAATGTCTTCTTCTTGCTTTGTAAGCATATAGGACAACTTGTATAAACATTTTCATGAACATAAAGTAAAAGTCTATGTACAAAATTTTTATAATATATATGTATATACATACTATGTATGTATATATGTACAATATACAGTGTCAGAAATTATTTATGAGACTATAGGCTTGTTCCTATCGAGTTGTGGGAAAAAAATATATTTCAAGTTCTATCTGGACGTTATTTTTTACGTTAAAAAACGTGACCATGGTCATAGAAAGATTTGATAATTACTTTAGGCACCGCGCACCATTAATGCAGAAGTTTCCCAAACCTAAGCGGAGAAGATTGCTAATAGCGGCAATCTTACTGTGCACCATTATGGGCGTAGGCAATAAAGATGTAATACTTGAAGAAAAGATTGCTGTCCACATGTTTAATCAATTCTATATGGACAATATTGGCAGAACCAGCAGCAGTAATTGTGGGTCTCATACCTATCATTATATTAAACTACGATCACACGATTGTCGCAAATGTACCGTTGTGACACAATTTAAATTGTGCTTTATTGTCGTAAAATATCAAAATTATCCCAATTTATTCTGCGAAAACAAATTTTGAAATTTAAATATTGGTATGTATTGCCAACTTGGTTTGTCACACAAGAACACAATAAATATTGGTGCATTTTCGATATTTGTGTTGCCGATTGCCATGCCAATAATTGATGCAATTCGACAATCGTGTGATCCCGGCTTTAGCCAATGAAATAAAAAGGAAACTTAACAGAAAACCTTGCGCCAAAAGGCAAAATGTCATAAACTCCAAAGAAGAGTAAACGATATCAATGACATTTCGGCAGAAGCGAAGGAACACATCCACTAAATGAATATGAATGTACAAAGGACTCATAAGTATTCTAGATTGAATTCTAAGTGTTTATAGTAGTATAATATCGTGAAAATCTCCGTAGCGGCATAGCTGTGTGAAGCGCATTCGAAATGTCAAATTTTTCTTAGTTCTGGCGCATAATTCAAGTAGAATTTGATTACTTGGTTCGGCTTATACAGGATTTGAAGGTCGCTGTGGTTTATAGCGTATTCGTATAGACCTGTGACATACGACAGCCCAAGGTGATGTTGACATTTCATAATTGAGACGAAAAGAAATTTGGTAATCATCGACCTATACTGCGCTCCGTTGGTAGTAATGACCTGGCTACCGTTGTTCTCAAAGAAATTAGGACCAATAATACTGTCATGTACCAAATGTTACAATTTCGTTTGTTGGCGTATCCATTTATTTGAAAATGGGCAGGCCCCATTCTGTTTTATTGATGACGAAATTCAAAATCAGCTGTCAACGTTAGGTTGTCCCTATTGAATGACACTTCACGTTTTAAAAGAAAAATTATTGAAATTTTTTTTAATTAACGTACGTACTCGTACATACGTACTGATTTCGATTAATTTAAATTCACATTGGACCAAACTCTTCCCTATTTTACAAATAATTTTGCTTTATCTCTAATTTTAACCACTACTGTATGTAATTGTGTATATAAAAATGCTCCCGTGGCCTATTGTCATTATAAAAGGTAGACTTTATACACATTTACACGCACACAAAGCCATCCACAATTTTAGACAAAATTTTTCTTTCGTGCTCGTATTACTAAAAACAAAACAGTGCGGGGTGGAGGAGAGAAAGAGAAAAAAATGTGATAAAAAATGTTGTTGTCAACCGTTGACGTTTACATTTATTCATTTTATTACTTGTTGTTTGAAGCTTCTGCTTTTAAAGCAACTGCAATAACAATAACAACAACAAAATTAAATAAATAAAAAATACAATAAAAAATAACAAAAAAACATTGATTACTTGCTGCTCCACTTTTTTGTTATTGTTGCATTTTTATACTCGTACACACTTTGTACAAACACGCATGCAATCAAATGAATACACACACACAAGTAAATAAACAGATACATTGGTTTGTTTTTATATGGTACTCATTGTTATTATTTCATTTTTCTCTCTCTCTCTCTTACTTTACCTATAAGTATTTTTGTTGTTTTGTCTTTATTTTGTTATTGCTATTGTTATCTTTATTATACAAGTGATAGCAGAAATCAATGCATTAGTATTGGTATATTGCCTGTATATTGACTGACAGTGGTTTGATTGCATTTAATGACTAAAATGTTAAAAAGTCTTGTTATAGTTTTACTTTTATTGGAGATTTATTTATAAAATAGGTTTTTATAGAACTTTGGCTTTTTTTGTGGTGAAAAGTATTTAACATTTCCTTTCCTTTCTCTGGCATCATTCATTTTTTTGTTGGTTGATATTTTAAATTCAAATTGACACATTCGTTGGGGTTTTTAACCTTTAATGTTTTAATTTCTTTTGGTAATGATATACAAAGTATTGGTTTATTTTCGTTTTATTAAATTCCTTTATTGATTTTTATGTTAAATTTCAAATGCATAGGTGATAAGTTAAGTGGTAAAATAAGAAAACAACCATTAAATAAAGGAGCAGCATGAAGAAGGCAACGAACTTAAATGATACAATGAACAGCATATATCAAGAGATAAACATAATTATTAATGTCGATTTGGACAACGTAAGGTAAAACTATAAGATATGGTTTGTGTCAATAATAACAAATATGGTATTATTTTCGCTATAACAAAGCCGAATATTCATGACGACAAGGTCAGACGATGACAGGCGATCCGTACCGAAAACAATTGATTCGTTTGAAGAGAACAATCAACGAAAAACGACCAGAATATTTTACCAAACACGAGGCCATAATCTTCCATCATTACTACGCTCGGCCACATGTTGCAAGACCGGTTAAAAGCTATTTGAAAAACAGTAAATGGAAAGTTTTGGCTTATAGCCCAGAATTTGCCCCTTCTGATCACCATTTGTGTCGACCGATGTAATACGCTTCATTGCAGAACAGGATATCGGGCTTGGGCAAAAATAGTGGCTATCGATGGACAATACTTTGAATAATGTATCAGTTCATTTTTTTATTATAATAAATGTATTTTTCAAGCAAAAAAATCGACATTATTAATTTGTATACCCAATAACATACTTGCGTGTAAGAATTGCATAAAGTATTTGTATAATTTTGTCAAAATTACATTGTGACCCTGCTTCACTTCTGTGGCTTCTTGCGTTTAAATTGAAATTTGCAACGTAGTGCAATCTGAGTCTATCTAGGCTAATTATAATGCTTAATCAACTCCCTAAAAATACATTTTACTAGTTTTGTGTTTTTTTTTTTTCTAAATAATAAATTTTGTCCACTTATGTGTGTATGTGTGTTAGAATTATTAACTGACCTGGGTCAAAAGCGATTAAATTATTAAATAATTCACAAATCTAATCACTTAAATTTTCTTGTTTCAAAAATACCGACAGTGTATCTTTTAATCTATAATTATTTTATATTACACTGGTCTACAAAACACAAAACATGTTCTCGCCTTTAAACAAAACTATATGAAATATTATGATTCTGCATTGAATTCTGCACTGAATTCAAATTCGTTTTAAGTTTTCTTCCATCAGGCACAATTTTTTTTTATGGGCGTGGCAAATTTTTCGCCCAAAATATGGTAGTTATGTCAATATATTTCATCATAACTTGAAAACGACTTGACCGATTTTAATGCAAATACTATTTTAATGAATTCAGCGCATCGTAATCATTATATTCCATGTAGTTTTATTTAAAGGCGTTTTCTGCTGTAGGCCAGTGTTATCATTTCCTAAACTGATAAGAATTTACGACTATTTGTTTACTTTTTACATAACATAAGTACATACATCATACGTACATATATTTCAAATATATTTTTCTTGTTTTGTTGACAATGAAAATATTTCTTTTTACATGTTTGTTAAAACATTTAAAATTGTTTACCTACTTCATACAAACAATTCAAGGGCTTAATGAGCTGATAACTAATAATCGTTTTTATAATAACAACTAAAGAAATAAATTGCTCGTTATAACAGTAATTATGATCTAAAAATGATCACAAAAGAATTTCAAACTGATAAAATAATACCACAAAAGAAATGAAGAAGAAAAATGTAATACTTGACTTGTACACTCATCGAGTCAATATAAATATACATATGGTATATATGTATGTATACATTTGTGGTATAATATGAATAATAATATTTACAATAAATATAAAGGTAACGGTCTTTCAATTGGGATTTCCGGAATTTGATAGTTGATAGCGGGACATACAGTTGAAACTGCATCTCTTAACTTGGCGTTAATTTTTATTAACATTTTCATTATACCGATCAGGCACTACAGTTTGTTGTTTTCCGGTCTATAGTTTGTTCGGTAGATCTGCTGGTGTTCATTAGGAAGGCAGAATGGTGGATATGCCTCCCAATGAGATCTTATGAAGAACCTCACCTGCCTCTCATGCCTGTGAGCAGAGTCTACAAACATCCATATTTGTGACCGCCATCCTGCTCTTCAGATGCGCTCTTAGTCCCAATGGTCCGTAAAAAAATTCCTTAAGAGTCTTAAGTCCAACCTGCCATACTTGAGAACATCAGAACAACGCCCAAATTGCAGACTGATCACCGCCCTAGAGTGGTGAAGTTCTTTTTAAGCATTTTAGTGTGCCAATCCTTGCTTTTGTGCGGTCATTCATTCAGTTTGTTTTTCCAGTACAACATAGACACTAGATATAGCATTTGAACAATACGTGTAAATGAACAAATTGTGAATATTCTGTTCGAACAACAATCCGCACGCTTCGAATATTTATGGTCGCCATAATCGTCCTACGGGGTGAACTTTTCTCTTTTTGGTAGATAAATTTCAGGCCACTAGTTCAGTCAACAACACAACTTGCAAATCTCTTGCAAGTCTCAAAGTTAATAAGTTATCTGGGCCGAATGGCATACCAGCCAGCACTGGTTCTGAAGGAGTGCTTTTCGACGCTTGCGTGTCCATTTGCTCACCTTTTTAGTGCGTCATATCTCGCCGGTATTTTTCCATCCTGCTGAGAGGTTACTAATGTAACACCAATCCCTAAAAAGGTGAGGATACCAGCCTTGACAACTACCGTCCAATAGCAGTCTATTCGACACTCTCTAAGGTTATAGAGAGTATGGTTAATCACCATCTTGTAAAGTATTTGAAGTCCAACATGAGGTGTTGGGTTGGTTGACATGAGGTGTTGGTAGTCATTTCTCTTGATTTCTATCAAGCTTTCTCAGAGATCGCTCTATAAGAATGGATACAGATGGGATCCCATCCGGATTAACTCTGGCTCTGTTTTCTCTCCCACTCTATTGCTATATTTTGTAACAACTTTCTTCTTCGCACTTCTAATTCTATCTAATATTTCGCAGATGAGAGCAACATTTGTCATTCATATTCCTTTGATCGTATGCTGGGCTTCTTAGAGATTGAGGCGTAAAAGCGGAATATGAATGACACACTCACAATCGACTTGACGAAAATCTCCGAGTGGGTTCGTGCACACAGACGTAGTGGTGTGATGTCATCTGTAACTATGGGTAATGTAGTTATTGAGGCATCAAATGCTCTTGATGTTCTGGTCATGTGTATTTTATGCTGGCGGAGACATTGGTCCATAATTTGACGAGCACAATATGCAGCATATGCCGCCTTATTTTGCCAATAACTCTTCGAATATTGATTTCCAGGTGTTCAATTGTCTCTGGCTTGTCGACGTAGACAAGTGACTATACATAGCCCCAAAGAAAATAATCTGATGGGGTTAAATAACACGATATTGGTGGCCAATTAATTGGACCATTACGTAAAATTACTGTTTCATTAAAAGTTTCCTTGAAGAAATCAATTGTACCGCGCGCTGTGTGACATGTTGCTCCGTAATGTTGAAACTACATGTCAGCAATATTAATGCCAGCTAATTAAAGACAAATGACTCCGCCAGCTCATAAAACGCACCAAACAATAATCTTCTGTGAATGTACTGAAACATCAGCTTGTGGATTATCCTCAATCCAATTGAGACAAATTCTGCTTATTTACGTACTCATTGAACCAAAAATGGGCTTTGATAAGTTTTACGGATGGAATCATTATTTTGATAAAAATTTCAAATATTTGCAGGTGTTACACTGGTGTAAGTCTATTCATAATGAAATGTCAAATCAAACTAAATAAAGAGCTACTATCAGCTGATAAATCGGTTGTCAAATAAAGCAAAGTTGTCAACGGAAAGGTATGAAGCTTTAAAAAGCACCAGCAATAAGCCACAAATTCTTGGAATTATTTATACGGAAGAGTAATGAAAAATTGTACATTTTGTATGCTTGCCACTCAGCGAAGCCGCGGCGGACATTTGCACGATATTATATCCCATATATAATAGCACCGATAGACCTTTCAAACGAATAAAAAAAGCAATATCTCACATACAATTTGTCTTATTTAAAATTAAATATAGCCAGGGCTTATTGGTAGACCCTTTATTAATTAAAAAAATCTAAATGTAAATATACAGTGATGAATAGCAGAAAAGCACACTTGAAAATTTATTCAAACCAAACGAAAAATCGAAGCACACTTTTACTTGACCATGTGCTCTTGTTTAAAAAACGAAAATTAAAGTAAATTTATAAAAACAATCCTGGCTAATATTTAAAATAAATTACTAAAATTACTTTTAAATACTTTTACTTTTAAATATATTTAAATATTATTTTTAAAACACGTACCACGAAATAACTTTTACTCTTAACTAATAGCATATGCATTACATATGTGTAGCTTGACAAGAGCACACACTGTGCAAATGAACAATTTACCGCTACGAATATAGTAAATCCACAGCGAACAAAAATAAAATATAAGATAAGGGTTGCTACACCCTAACAAAAAATCACTAAATTGCTTTTCTTAATTAGAGACAACTTTTTTACTTTAATAAGAGTGTTAAGAGAGAGAGAGAGAGAGAGAGAGAGAGAGAGCTCGTGAATATTAATTTAGAAAAGAAAGAGTATATGCACTTAATTCAACAAAGTGTGTAATATTGTTTTGAAAATAAAAATGAAAAAAGTGCGTTATTTTTTATTTTTTTATGGCACAACCAAAAATTAAAATAACACACTTTATCACTACAACAATAATTATCATAACAATCATAAAACCAAAAAACAAAACTAATAACAATAATAAAAGCAATTAAACTTAAAAAAAAGTATAATAAAGACAAAAAACAAGTGCAAGGTGCATGTTAATGTACGTTAATATGACAATTTTCAAAAATGATTAAATCGAGAGACACGAAAAGAGTAATTGTGTACATCAGATCGCATGTGTGTGTGCATGTTCACTCAGTGTGTGATTGTTTTATTTTTTATATGCAACGGCTTTATGATGGTGGCCAAGTAAATAAAACCTCAACGACAAAATTGCACACATACGCACACACACACACACATGATTTCTTATTTATTTATTTCTGTATATACAATTGTTCGTATGTATTTTTTATAAAAATAAATAAAATAAATGGCTTCGATTTGGTTTGTTAAAAAAAAAAAAAATGATTTAAAGCAATTTGTTGTGAAAATAAAATTGTTGTTTTTTTTATAAATAATTTTTAAATTACATTGAAATCAACAAAAACAAATTTAAAAAAAAATTCCTAAACACGAACTGTCAATCATTAATTCATATTCATATTTCTACTCTTTCTCCCTTTCGTTATTACATTTGATGTTGTACATCAATTACCTTTCAAAGTCTCTCTGTTGTGTGTGTATGTGTATGTGTGTTTGTTTAAGCATATTTACCCCCTTGTTTTTATATGCCATTTAAAAATTGTACTTTGCTTTATTTTCTGCACAGTGGTGTGTGGAGGGCAAAATACGCAAATAAATTAAATATTTTTTTTTTACTTGTATAGTAAAATGATCTTTCTTTCGGTTTAAATTTGGAAGCCTAAAGAGCATTATTTATTTTTTTTATTTATTTATGTATTTTTGAAACATTTAGTGTGTATCATTAATGTCTTCTTCTTGCTTTGTAAGCATATAGGACAACTTGTATAAACATTTTCATGAACATAAAGTAAAAGTCTATGTACAAAATTTTTATAATATATATGTATATACATACTATGTATGTATATATGTACAATATACAGTGTCAGAAATTATTTATGAGACTATAGGCTTGTTCCTATCGAGTTGTGGGAAAAAAATATATTTCAAGTTCTATCTGGACGTTATTTTTTACGTTAAAAAACGTGACCATGGTCATAGAAAGATTTGATAATTACTTTAGGCACCGCGCACCATTAATGCAGAAGTTTCCCAAACCTAAGCGGAGAAGATTGCTAATAGCGGCAATCTTACTGTGCACCATTATGGGCGTAGGCAATAAAGATGTAATACTTGAAGAAAAGATTGCTGTCCACATGTTTAATCAATTCTATATGGACAATATTGGCAGAACCAGCAGCAGTAATTGTGGGTCTCATACCTATCATTATATTAAACTACGATCACACGATTGTCGCAAATGTACCGTTGTGACACAATTTAAATTGTGCTTTATTGTCGTAAAATATCAAAATTATCCCAATTTATTCTGCGAAAACAAATTTTGAAATTTAAATATTGGTATGTATTGCCAACTTGGTTTGTCACACAAGAACACAATAAATATTGGTGCATTTTCGATATTTGTGTTGCCGATTGCCATGCCAATAATTGATGCAATTCGACAATCGTGTGATCCCGGCTTTAGCCAATGAAATAAAAAGGAAACTTAACAGAAAACCTTGCGCCAAAAGGCAAAATGTCATAAACTCCAAAGAAGAGTAAACGATATCAATGACATTTCGGCAGAAGCGAAGGAACACATCCACTAAATGAATATGAATGTACAAAGGACTCATAAGTATTCTAGATTGAATTCTAAGTGTTTATAGTAGTATAATATCGTGAAAATCTCCGTAGCGGCATAGCTGTGTGAAGCGCATTCGAAATGTCAAATTTTTCTTAGTTCTGGCGCATAATTCAAGTAGAATTTGATTACTTGGTTCGGCTTATACAGGATTTGAAGGTCGCTGTGGTTTATAGCGTATTCGTATAGACCTGTGACATACGACAGCCCAAGGTGATGTTGACATTTCATAATTGAGACGAAAAGAAATTTGGTAATCATCGACCTATACTGCGCTCCGTTGGTAGTAATGACCTGGCTACCGTTGTTCTCAAAGAAATTAGGACCAATAATACTGTCATGTACCAAATGTTACAATTTCGTTTGTTGGCGTATCCATTTATTTGAAAATGGGCAGGCCCCATTCTGTTTTATTGATGACGAAATTCAAAATCAGCTGTCAACGTTAGGTTGTCCCTATTGAATGACACTTCACGTTTTAAAAGAAAAATTATTGAAATTTTTTTTAATTAACGTACGTACTCGTACATACGTACTGATTTCGATTAATTTAAATTCACATTGGACCAAACTCTTCCCTATTTTACAAATAATTTTGCTTTATCTCTAATTTTAACCACTACTGTATGTAATTGTGTATATAAAAATGCTCCCGTGGCCTATTGTCATTATAAAAGGTAGACTTTATACACATTTACACGCACACAAAGCCATCCACAATTTTAGACAAAATTTTTCTTTCGTGCTCGTATTACTAAAAACAAAACAGTGCGGGGTGGAGGAGAGAAAGAGAAAAAAATGTGATAAAAAATGTTGTTGTCAACCGTTGACGTTTACATTTATTCATTTTATTACTTGTTGTTTGAAGCTTCTGCTTTTAAAGCAACTGCAATAACAATAACAACAACAAAATTAAATAAATAAAAAATACAATAAAAAATAACAAAAAAACATTGATTACTTGCTGCTCCACTTTTTTGTTATTGTTGCATTTTTATACTCGTACACACTTTGTACAAACACGCATGCAATCAAATGAATACACACACACAAGTAAATAAACAGATACATTGGTTTGTTTTTATATGGTACTCATTGTTATTATTTCATTTTTCTCTCTCTCTCTCTTACTTTACCTATAAGTATTTTTGTTGTTTTGTCTTTATTTTGTTATTGCTATTGTTATCTTTATTATACAAGTGATAGCAGAAATCAATGCATTAGTATTGGTATATTGCCTGTATATTGACTGACAGTGGTTTGATTGCATTTAATGACTAAAATGTTAAAAAGTCTTGTTATAGTTTTACTTTTATTGGAGATTTATTTATAAAATAGGTTTTTATAGAACTTTGGCTTTTTTTGTGGTGAAAAGTATTTAACATTTCCTTTCCTTTCTCTGGCATCATTCATTTTTTTGTTGGTTGATATTTTAAATTCAAATTGACACATTCGTTGGGGTTTTTAACCTTTAATGTTTTAATTTCTTTTGGTAATGATATACAAAGTATTGGTTTATTTTCGTTTTATTAAATTCCTTTATTGATTTTTATGTTAAATTTCAAATGCATAGGTGATAAGTTAAGTGGTAAAATAAGAAAACAACCATTAAATAAAGGAGCAGCATGAAGAAGGCAACGAACTTAAATGATACAATGAACAGCATATATCAAGAGATAAACATAATTATTAATGTCGATTTGGACAACGTAAGGTAAAACTATAAGATATGGTTTGTGTCAATAATAACAAATATGGTATTATTTTCGCTATAACAAAGCCGAATATTCATGACGACAAGGTCAGACGATGACAGGCGATCCGTACCGAAAACAATTGATTCGTTTGAAGAGAACAATCAACGAAAAACGACCAGAATATTTTACCAAACACGAGGCCATAATCTTCCATCATTACTACGCTCGGCCACATGTTGCAAGACCGGTTAAAAGCTATTTGAAAAACAGTAAATGGAAAGTTTTGGCTTATAGCCCAGAATTTGCCCCTTCTGATCACCATTTGTGTCGACCGATGTAATACGCTTCATTGCAGAACAGGATATCGGGCTTGGGCAAAAATAGTGGCTATCGATGGACAATACTTTGAATAATGTATCAGTTCATTTTTTTATTATAATAAATGTATTTTTCAAGCAAAAAAATCGACATTATTAATTTGTATACCCAATAACATACTTGCGTGTAAGAATTGCATAAAGTATTTGTATAATTTTGTCAAAATTACATTGTGACCCTGCTTCACTTCTGTGGCTTCTTGCGTTTAAATTGAAATTTGCAACGTAGTGCAATCTGAGTCTATCTAGGCTAATTATAATGCTTAATCAACTCCCTAAAAATACATTTTACTAGTTTTGTGTTTTTTTTTTTTCTAAATAATAAATTTTGTCCACTTATGTGTGTATGTGTGTTAGAATTATTAACTGACCTGGGTCAAAAGCGATTAAATTATTAAATAATTCACAAATCTAATCACTTAAATTTTCTTGTTTCAAAAATACCGACAGTGTATCTTTTAATCTATAATTATTTTATATTACACTGGTCTACAAAACACAAAACATGTTCTCGCCTTTAAACAAAACTATATGAAATATTATGATTCTGCATTGAATTCTGCACTGAATTCAAATTCGTTTTAAGTTTTCTTCCATCAGGCACAATTTTTTTTTATGGGCGTGGCAAATTTTTCGCCCAAAATATGGTAGTTATGTCAATATATTTCATCATAACTTGAAAACGACTTGACCGATTTTAATGCAAATACTATTTTAATGAATTCAGCGCATCGTAATCATTATATTCCATGTAGTTTTATTTAAAGGCGTTTTCTGCTGTAGGCCAGTGTTATCATTTCCTAAACTGATAAGAATTTACGACTATTTGTTTACTTTTTACATAACATAAGTACATACATCATACGTACATATATTTCAAATATATTTTTCTTGTTTTGTTGACAATGAAAATATTTCTTTTTACATGTTTGTTAAAACATTTAAAATTGTTTACCTACTTCATACAAACAATTCAAGGGCTTAATGAGCTGATAACTAATAATCGTTTTTATAATAACAACTAAAGAAATAAATTGCTCGTTATAACAGTAATTATGATCTAAAAATGATCACAAAAGAATTTCAAACTGATAAAATAATACCACAAAAGAAATGAAGAAGAAAAATGTAATACTTGACTTGTACACTCATCGAGTCAATATAAATATACATATGGTATATATGTATGTATACATTTGTGGTATAATATGAATAATAATATTTACAATAAATATAAAGGTAACGGTCTTTCAATTGGGATTTCCGGAATTTGATAGTTGATAGCGGGACATACAGTTGAAACTGCATCTCTTAACTTGGCGTTAATTTTTATTAACATTTTCATTATACCGATCAGGCACTACAGTTTGTTGTTTTCCGGTCTATAGTTTGTTCGGTAGATCTGCTGGTGTTCATTAGGAAGGCAGAATGGTGGATATGCCTCCCAATGAGATCTTATGAAGAACCTCACCTGCCTCTCATGCCTGTGAGCAGAGTCTACAAACATCCATATTTGTGACCGCCATCCTGCTCTTCAGATGCGCTCTTAGTCCCAATGGTCCGTAAAAAAATTCCTTAAGAGTCTTAAGTCCAACCTGCCATACTTGAGAACATCAGAACAACGCCCAAATTGCAGACTGATCACCGCCCTAGAGTGGTGAAGTTCTTTTTAAGCATTTTAGTGTGCCAATCCTTGCTTTTGTGCGGTCATTCATTCAGTTTGTTTTTCCAGTACAACATAGACACTAGATATAGCATTTGAACAATACGTGTAAATGAACAAATTGTGAATATTCTGTTCGAACAACAATCCGCACGCTTCGAATATTTATGGTCGCCATAATCGTCCTACGGGGTGAACTTTTCTCTTTTTGGTAGATAAATTTCAGGCCACTAGTTCAGTCAACAACACAACTTGCAAATCTCTTGCAAGTCTCAAAGTTAATAAGTTATCTGGGCCGAATGGCATACCAGCCAGCACTGGTTCTGAAGGAGTGCTTTTCGACGCTTGCGTGTCCATTTGCTCACCTTTTTAGTGCGTCATATCTCGCCGGTATTTTTCCATCCTGCTGAGAGGTTACTAATGTAACACCAATCCCTAAAAAGGTGAGGATACCAGCCTTGACAACTACCGTCCAATAGCAGTCTATTCGACACTCTCTAAGGTTATAGAGAGTATGGTTAATCACCATCTTGTAAAGTATTTGAAGTCCAACATGAGGTGTTGGGTTGGTTGACATGAGGTGTTGGTAGTCATTTCTCTTGATTTCTATCAAGCTTTCTCAGAGATCGCTCTATAAGAATGGATACAGATGGGATCCCATCCGGATTAACTCTGGCTCTGTTTTCTCTCCCACTCTATTGCTATATTTTGTAACAACTTTCTTCTTCGCACTTCTAATTCTATCTAATATTTCGCAGATGAGAGCAACATTTGTCATTCATATTCCTTTGATCGTATGCTGGGCTTCTTAGAGATTGAGGCGTAAAAGCGGAATATGAATGACACACTCACAATCGACTTGACGAAAATCTCCGAGTGGGTTCGTGCACACAGACGTAGTGGTGTGATGTCATCTGTAACTATGGGTAATGTAGTTATTGAGGCATCAAATGCTCTTGATGTTCTGGTCATGTGTATTTTATGCTGGCGGAGACATTGGTCCATAATTTGACGAGCACAATATGCAGCATATGCCGCCTTATTTTGCCAATAACTCTTCGAATATTGATTTCCAGGTGTTCAATTGTCTCTGGCTTGTCGACGTAGACAAGTGACTATACATAGCCCCAAAGAAAATAATCTGATGGGGTTAAATAACACGATATTGGTGGCCAATTAATTGGACCATTACGTAAAATTACTGTTTCATTAAAAGTTTCCTTGAAGAAATCAATTGTACCGCGCGCTGTGTGACATGTTGCTCCGTAATGTTGAAACTACATGTCAGCAATATTAATGCCAGCTAATTAAAGACAAATGACTCCGCCAGCTCATAAAACGCACCAAACAATAATCTTCTGTGAATGTACTGAAACATCAGCTTGTGGATTATCCTCAATCCAATTGAGACAAATTCTGCTTATTTACGTACTCATTGAACCAAAAATGGGCTTTGATAAGTTTTACGGATGGAATCATTATTTTGATAAAAATTTCAAATATTTGCAGGTGTTACACTGGTGTAAGTCTATTCATAATGAAATGTCAAATCAAACTAAATAAAGAGCTACTATCAGCTGATAAATCGGTTGTCAAATAAAGCAAAGTTGTCAACGGAAAGGTATGAAGCTTTAAAAAGCACCAGCAATAAGCCACAAATTCTTGGAATTATTTATACGGAAGAGTAATGAAAAATTGTACATTTTGTATGCTTGCCACTCAGCGAAGCCGCGGCGGACATTTGCACGATATTATATCCCATATATAATAGCACCGATAGACCTTTCAAACGAATAAAAAAAGCAATATCTCACATACAATTTGTCTTATTTAAAATTAAATATAGCCAGGGCTTATTGGTAGACCCTTTATTAATTAAAAAAATCTAAATGTAAATATACAGTGATGAATAGCAGAAAAGCACACTTGAAAATTTATTCAAACCAAACGAAAAATCGAAGCACACTTTTACTTGACCATGTGCTCTTGTTTAAAAAACGAAAATTAAAGTAAATTTATAAAAACAATCCTGGCTAATATTTAAAATAAATTACTAAAATTACTTTTAAATACTTTTACTTTTAAATATATTTAAATATTATTTTTAAAACACGTACCACGAAATAACTTTTACTCTTAACTAATAGCATATGCATTACATATGTGTAGCTTGACAAGAGCACACACTGTGCAAATGAACAATTTACCGCTACGAATATAGTAAATCCACAGCGAACAAAAATAAAATATAAGACAAAAAAATAAACTTTGGTGGGGTTTTGATCCACTTTTTGTTATTTTTTTTTTTGCTATTATTGTTGTTGAAGAGTATTTTGTTAGGCTTCTCCAAGAGTTGTAACGTTGTTGTCATTGTTGTTACTTGTTTTTTCTTTCATTTCTTTTTTGCTTTGCTCTGTCTAATTTCATAAACACGCACACACATATTAACATGTTCATTTAGAAGTGTGTGTAGAAAAAAAAACAATGATTGTTATCATAAAGGTGAGTGGAAGTATGTATGTTTGTATGGCGTGTTTATTTTAGCTTTTTTTGTTGTTGTTTATCTATTAGCGCGTGCTCATATTTGCTTTTTCGCTATATATAGATTTATTGTTTATGCATGTAGATGTGTGAAAGACTATGTGTATGCATGTATGTATGTTGTTTACTTAACAGTTGTATTGTTATTGTATGATGTGACATTACCAAATGTTATTATGATATTGTTATTGTTATTGGAACTGTAGTTTTTTTTTAACACAAAAGAGAAGACTACACCATAGAGCATATTGAATAATACAACAGGCACACATACATACACTGGTACAAACAAACAACGTAATCGAGTTCGATAATGATTTTGAAATATTGTTATTTTGCATTTGAATTGTTGATTGTTTTTTATTCAAATTTTTTTGTGTGTTTTTTGTGTTTTTTGTTGTTTTCATTTTTCTTTCTTTTCTATGAGTATCGTATATCATTGTAGTTAGCTGACGTGTATTGAATTTGTGTTTATGTTTGTAACGCATAACAATATTTGTTTAGCTCTCACATTAAAAATCGTGTGAATAATATCCGTCAGTCCATGTGAACTTTGTGATTAAAGTATGGGCAATAATTTTAAAGTTAATTAAAAGAAATTTTATTAATTCGGTCTATTGGTGCCCTAAGAATGAACGCAAAGGCTAAGCACTTTAACCTTCAAACCTTATTGGGGTGTATGTATAACTTTCACAATAGATGACAGGTAAAACCGTACAGCTCACATCACCTTTACGTATGATGACTATCGCTAGTGGAGAATGTCCCATGTGGTATGAGACGTGTAACACGAAGCGGCGTGCTATTGAAACAATATGTTAGTGTTCATATTCATCTCATTCAGGTCAAAACATGTTAGTAATTATCGATCTTTAGCGCTCGCCGTTGGCGGTGTTGACCTTACCAACGTCGCAGTTGTATTGGTATCGTACAACAAAAAACATGTTTGTAAAACAAAAATTTAATTCTTGTAAGCGTATATGTGTTTGTTTTTGTTTTTAGCTATATGAGCTACGGCTATTGTATCTTCAAATGATAATGGCAACCGAATATGCACGATTCGCCACAAGACTTACTGTAAGGCTTGCCACCCAATTCAGTGATAGCTGCTTTCTTTTTCTGTAGGTCTTACTCTTTTAGTTATTCTCTGGCGAACTAAAATTTCCATTGCAAAAGCACTCATAAAGAATCAGTTTTTAACTGAAGTCATCATCAAGTTTAACAATGTTCGGTATCGAACCGCTGTTTCCAGGTTCTCGTACTGCCGGGCAATCAAAGAAAACGTGGCTCGCAGCACACATCATCGTCATTGTACCCATGTTTCAAAAAGTATGCCCTGAAGTATCCCATGGTCGACTAACAACTGCGCCAGGCTTCTTCTTTTCTTCGTAAGTAAGTAAGTTCGTAAGTTCCTATAGGAAGATAAGTACGTTATATTGTAGCAGTTTCTCATAATAAAAACTAGAAATTCCGCAGTTTGAAGAAATTCGTTGAATATTTGGTCCCAAAGCTATACCAACAAAAAATTCAAATTTCAACTTGTCTCTTTATGAAGTAGTGTGTGTAGTGTACCAAATGCTCAGTCTATACCAACTATGATTTTCTTATTTGTGCTTTTTGCTTAAGTTGACTTTTTTTTATAAATGCTACGTATGCATGTGTGCGTGTGCGTTTGTAAAGTGTGTCTTCTTGTCGTTTTTTTCTTCTGCTTTTTTGGTTACTTTGTAATTCTGTTGCTTGTGTCGGTATGTATGTGTGCGTGATATTACGTTGTGATTATATTTTTACGGTTTCTTTATATATATTTTCACCTTATTTTTTTAAAATAAATTTTTGTTTTGTCTGCTTTAAATTGATGTTTTTTTCAATTTTATATCATTTAAGTCTTGTTTTTAACTTTTTATTGTCAATTCTTTTATTGTTTTTTATTTCAATGCTTTAATGTTAGTCTTTAATGAAAAGTGCGGCTGTTATCTACTATTTTCTTCTTCTACTTTTATTCAATAATTGTTTTTACCAATTCTAGTTTGTTCTTTTGATTCGCATTATTAGATTGTTTTGTATTGTTGTTGCAATTTGTTTCTTTTTTCATAATAAATCATAACTACACACACACACATTTTGTTAATATCATAAGTTTTTTTTTAAATTTTTAATTTCATTTCGTTATGGGTTATTAAATCTGTTTAATAATTTCTTTTCTAATTTGTTTTCGTTGTGTTGTTGTTATTGTCTTTATTATTATTTATATTGTAGGTATGTATGTACATAAATTTGTTTTTGCCGTTTGAAGATTATGCATAATTTTTTTTTAAATTTGAATTAAACTGCTACTTTGGGTTTCTCTTAAATTAAGTTTTACTTCTCTGCTAACCATATTCTCTTTCATTAAGTACTCTTTTACAAATTTTCTCTTATTTTGGAGGATAATTCTAACAGTTAAGTTTTTGGAGAAAATAAATAACCGGAAGTTCCTTTTAAATCTCTCTTGTTTGCCTGACAATGTTGCTGTGGAGAATTAAGAAAAAATGTTTTTCTATGAAATATAACTTGACCCATGAATTAAATACTACAGATTACGTCTTCCGCAGCGTTGCCGTTTTGCTTCGATTGGACCAAAATTAGTAGTAGTATTTCGTTATTTCAAAGCAATTTGGTAGTTTGGTTGGTTCGTTGCAATTTTCTTTTATATTTGTTAGGTTTTTCGTCTCTTAAACACACCGTATATAATTAAGAAAACGGATAGAAATTTGATTTAAATAAACAATAATTCCCACGAATGTTAACACTCTTTAAAAATATCTTCTAAATACATTAGCTTTATGTGAAACATCACTGTTCTTTTAAGCACAGACGGTTCGCCCTGCAACATGAAGACGCTTAAGGCATGTGTTGATCCAATAAAAACATAAAATGCAACTCTAGCCGCCGATGTGCATCGCCATAGCTCTGTCTATGGTATCAAGTTTTATGGCTGAGCTAGTTGGTTTTTCGCCAAAATTCCTCAACATAATAACAACATATAGTACATACCAGGTGTACCGGTATGAAGTGAGCGTTAAGATACAAATGTCTCCATAGGGAGCATTTATTGTGAACGAGCCTTAATTTTTTTTTGTGTAGGAATTGACATCTGTCAAACATATTCAGTATATATCAAATCAGTGAACGAACAACATCATATTTCTTCATCGTGTTAAAGATGGCGAGTTTTGTATCAGAAAATGATGAGATGCGGAAAGCATTCATTTTTTGTTTTCATTTGAAGAAAAGTTTTGCAGAGTCGCATCGAATGCTTGGGGACAACCACCGACTTTGGCTGCAAAACCAGATCGGTTCGGCTGGAAGACAACGCTGTGTTTCTGTTGGGAGCAGAAAGTTGAGGTTTACTACGAACTCCTAAAATCTGGTGAAGCCGTTAACACAGACCGCTACCGACAACAAATGATCAATTTCAACCATGCATTGATCGAAAAACGACCAGAATTGACCACAAAACACGGCAAGGTCATTTTGCAACATGACAATGTGCAGTTGAATAAATGTTCGATTTGAATCAAAAAATGCATTTTTATAATTTTTGCCTAAATCTTTGGTAGGCTGCTAACGATTTTGGTAGAATTTTAGAAAATTTTTGGTAGGAAATTAATTTTTTGCGTGGCAACGCTGGTCTTCTGAGATACCGTTAGCTTTTCTCTCTCTATGAGAGTGTGCGAGACGTCGTACGGGTATTGTTGGTATAAAAAATTACTATTTTCTTTAAAAACAAAACAGATATGGGCCTTGTAACGTCACAACACTCTTAATGAGACAAAAAAAAAAAAAAAAACTAACGGTATCTCGGAAGACGTAATCTGTAGTACTTGATTCATGAGCTTGGCCTGTACTGCTTTCAAATATATAACTTAAAAATACAAATTCTGGACTTTTATTGTGAAATATTTGTACAATATACAACTCTATTCAAAGTGTTGGCCATCGTTAGCTACGACCTTGCAAGTTTTGAGGCTAAGAACGAATAAAACCAATTTGGGTCGATTACATCGACCGTAAAATATGATAGTCGGACCATGCTAGTTCTGGACTATAATATATACATATAATTTCTATATAGTTTTTAACTGATCTTCTAAAATGTAAACGAATCAATTGTGTTCGGTATAGGTCGCCTATAGACACTTCTAGTCCTACCAATGGCAGAACATTACCTTGACACCACTGGATATTTGGCTTTGACGTTAATTCTGCTTGTTGGCAGGCTCCACATACAATTACTTGCACTCGGGATTGTCTGATTGGATACATTATATATTAATTCCCATAAAATTCTATGAAGGAGCATAGGTACTTCTCTCAGTCAATGGGTTGCACCCGATTCTGTTTTTAGACTCATTGAAAGGGACCTATAGTTTAACGATGGCTCCGAACGGCAAATGCATCTAGAGAAGTTTTCAAAAGTAGTAATACTCATAACCAGTTACCAGTTACAGATGGTCTGGCCTGGTATTGAACCGAGGACCTTCTAGTTGGTAGGCGGGAATCTTACCTATCATACCACAGCAGCACACATTAGATATATTATGTAGGTTATACTATAAGGTTTCGAAAAAACCGTTTTTAATGACTTTTAAGCAATATTTCGTAAGTGAAAAATCGTCTAACAACTTGAAAGTTCTCCTTGAGATTATCGTCAAATCTTCATGAGGTAATGTCTTCAACAAATCGTGTTTCTTGATAAAATCGCTACTTCTGAATCGCACACCAATTTCCTCATGTTGAAGCATAAGCTTCAATAACCGATGTGCTTCAGCTGCTGTTTTTAATGAAATTGTGTGGGTAAAGCAAAACTTTCCACAAAAGATGTTTTGTTTCTTGTATAAAATTAGATATTTTCGAATCCTTAACTGAGTGAGTAAAAATGACAGAGAAGTTTAGCCTCCAAAAACGTCATCTATTGTGAATCCCATATTGATACGTTATATTTTCAAAACTCCAGTAAATTGAACTGAACTTGGATAAAAGGGAATTTTTTTCGAGCTGAGAGTTAAGTTAAACAGGTTTATAGAGTTTTGGTCCGGTGTTTAGTTCAAACAGTTAAACAAATTGTATTATATTGCAGTTAAAAACACTCATGTAATAAATAAATTGAGCAAATAAATAAATATTTATTTACACTCTTAAAGGTTTTATTTTATTATTTTTAAATTTAACATTTGCTTTAAAATAGCTTGACATGTTCCACTAACAATTTGTTATGGGTTTTTAAGAAACAAATCATTTTTACCACAAAGAATCAATTTGAAATATTTTTTTTCTAAAGAAAGTACATTTTAATTAGTTTTTTTCCAGAAGAAATCAATTTTTTACAACGAATATAAAAACTAAGCTGTTTTAATAAAATTTTAGCGTTTTTTGTTATAAAATGTGTTTGTTCACACTTTCCTATACTCTTAACCTGACTTTTGTACTCTTTATTTTGATTTCCTTTTAAATCCGCTTTTGTTCTTTGCCGTCTCTTTAAGTTACTCGTACAATAGTTACATTTTCGTACACACATGCACGCATACTTGCACAGTTTATACTTACCCCTTTTCACGTGTTTTGTTATTGTTGGGTGTATAGAAAAACAACCAACCGTGTTGAACATTTAGAACATTGGAATTTACTTAAAAGCCACCCACTCTCTTATTACCCCGGCAACCACTTGTTTTCTTAAAACAAACAACATGCTTTTGAAAAAGTATTTCTTTTCGTTTTTGTTTTGTAAGTTACATGTTAGTGCATGTCCTTTTTGTGAGTGTATGTGTGTAAGTATTTGTATAGGTTTATGTATATGAATGAAAAAGCATGCTTTGTTTTCTACTATTTTTTCTATTTTTTTTCGTGTGCTTTATACACCCCATTAATGTAAACATATATACTCATGTGCACACATACAGATATGCTATAGTAGTTACATATTCATAGGCACTAACACATATAAATTTTTTTTCTGTTTTCTTTTTTTTTCAACATTTTGGTGTCAAACGGCGTTGACGTTGTTAAAACAATATTGTTGCTGCCTTTATTCAGTTGGTTTTTAGTTTATGTACGTGAAAGTTCCTTTGCTTGTTTAATAAGAACATCGTAAAGGCAAAACACAAATTTAAGGAAGACAAAATGAGTGGAAAATAAAAGAAAAATGGAAAATGTTAAATAAAATGACAGTTTAAGTAGAAAAAAAAAAAAATAGTGTATGTATGTGTCTCTTTAGTTGGAAAATAAAACTAACGGAGCATTAAATTTTACTTTAAGTGAAAAAGTTAGTAGTGTTTCTTACGTTTTTCTTTACATAAAAAAATATTAATTGTGGTTATTTATAAAGTGAAAGTGTTGATTGGTTTTTTATGTGTAACGTTATTTAAAATGACAAATTAAAAACAATTTTTTTTTGCCGCCTGAATATCTGATTTAATAGTTGTAATCTGGTAATTTACTGTGATTTATTGTTTTTATTTATTTTTTTATTTTTTTGCATTCTATGTCTAACGTTCATTGCCTTTTATAACAACCATGTTTTTATGGTTGTATGTGTACGAGTTTTTTACAAAACAGTGAATTCGCCATAAACAAATTTATTATGACAAAATATAATAAATGCAAAAACAAAACTATCACATAATAAATACAACAACAGTAATGGTATCAGCTTGCGAGTGTGTGTGTCTAATTGCTACTAACATATGGTTGTTTATTAAGTAGGGATTTCTTCCACATGTTTACAATTTTACAGAGAATAAGTATGTGTATGTGTGTTTATATGAGAGATTTGCATTTATTTGTTTTTATAGACATTTTAATAACTTATTGTTTATCGTATAATTTCGCTAAAGGTGGCCAAGTGCTTATAAAAACATGAGTGAGTGTGTTTGTGTTTTTTTCTTTTCTTTGCTTACATTCAAAACAAATTATGCAAATAAATCTTGTGCTTATAAAATAATTTTTTAATTTCGCTTGACACTTTAACACCTTCTACGCTTTTCCATTGGAATTTTTGCCATTATTATTTTTCATTTATTTACTTTTCTATCCCCCCCATGCTTTACTAAACATATGGGTCATACCTTTACTCCTTTTCTATACTTTTGTTTTTATAGAATTTTTTTTTTTTAACTTTTTCCGCTCTTTGTATTTGTATACGACCGTTGATATGTTGTCGTTGTTTTGTTTTTATTTCTTTAAAGAGAGAGGCATTTATGTACTCGTACACCCACCTTACAAGGTTAAGGGTACACACATTGCATTCATACAAACGTTTATTTATGGAAAATTAAATTCTAACCATTTGGGAATTTAATTGTTGGTTTGTAGAACGAAAAAAAAAGAATTAAAATTAATGGGGAAAATTGTTGAAAATTAAAAAAATTATATATTTTTAAGAGCATTTGCTTTTCATATATATGTACATGTATACAGTGGTGGAGTAAGGTAGGCGTATTTATAGGCACTAATTAAAGATCAAGAATGAATTTGGCTTTCTTTGAAGAGTTTGTTATACTCAAGACTCAAAATTAGCACGGAAATTTTCTGAAGTGGAAGCAACGATGTTTGGATAAAATCTGGGTACGTTATTGTGATACAATATTTACTTGGTTGAGCTCGTAATAACTATTATCCGTACTGAACCTCTGGTCCAGTTCAGCACCCAGGGGAATAACCTCTACTTATTTAAAGCATTGTGCTGGTACTAGGAAAATAGGTTGTGGGAAGGAGGATAAAGGTATGAGGTCGGATTGACATTGAAGCTACCTAGCGCTAGATGGCAGCACAAACACAAAAACTGTTTCTTTCTTAGAAATTACGATCTGTCAAACGTCAGCTGTTAAAATTTTAGCCAAATTCCTCGATTAGTTTATTTGTTGTAGTCGTTTGAAGTAAGCAACTTTGTGTTTCTTGGAAAATGGAAAAAAGTGAATTTTGTGTAGTGATTAAACACTATTATTTGAAAGGCAAAACGGCGAAAGCGACAAAAGAAAAGCTTGATAAACATTACGGCGAATCTGGTCCGTCAGATTGTATGGTAAAATATTGGATTGCTGAATTTAAACGTGGCCGAACAAGCACTGCAACAATACCATCAACAGGAAGGCCAAAAGAGGTGGTTACTGAAGAAAATATCAAGAAAATCCTCGATATCGTTATGAATGATCGCCGGGTCAAAATACGTGAGATTGCCGAAATGGTAAACATATCATATGAACGTGTGTTCAACATTTTGCATGAACGTTTGCATCGGCAAGATGGGTGCCGCGTTTGCTCAGTGTTGAACAAAAACGAGTTCGACAGATCATTTCACAGCGGTGTTTGGACATGATAAAGCATAATCCTGCTGATTTTTGGCGTAGATTAATAACTGTTGATGAAATATGGGTCCACTACTACACACCTGAAACCAAAAATCAATCGAAGCAATGGGTGGAAGCTCTGGTGGAAGTGTTCCGACGAAGGCGAAGACAGCGAAATCGGCTGGCAAGGTTATGGCCATTGTATTTTGGTTTGCACACGGAATATTGCTCATCGATTATCTTGAAAAGGGATCCACAATCACAGGAGAGTATTATCGTGCATTATTGAATCAATTGGTTGATGCAATCAAGGAAAAACGACCACATTTAAACAGGAAAAAAGTGCTCTTTCTTCAAGACAACGCACCGGTTCACACAGCATTAGATACGTTGCTAAGACTACGAGAAATCCACTTCCACTTGGTTGATCATCCACCTTATAGTCGAGATTTAGCCCCTAGTGACTTTTTCCTGTGTCCAAGGTTGAAAAAATGGCTCGCAGGAAAAAGATTCATCTCAAACGAAGAAGTGATTACCGAAACTAATGCGTATTTTGAGGAGTTCCCAAAATCGTATTATTCAGATGGTATAAAAAAGTTGGAAAATCGTCTTACTAAGTGCATTGAGCTGAAAGGAGACTATGTTGAGAAATGAATGGTTTTTGAAAAAAAAGTGTTTTTTTCCTACTTAGGTAGCTTCAATATCAATCCGCCCTCGTAGTAGTGTTTGTTGTGGGCTTTCGTTTTAAATTTACTCATGTCGTAAGTGGCAGGGAAGACTTTCCGAGGAAGATTGTTCCACAAACGAACAGTGCGACCGAATAACGAATTCTTCCTAAAATGCGTTGTGCATATTCCGTTATAGTACCGATAGAACAATGAAACACACACCACATTGCGACGGTGCTGTAATTAATTGATAGAGTTGGCTACTCTATCGTCATTAATGAGTACCTTCGCCTTCTTCAGAATGTGGTCGAGAAGTTCTACAATAGATTTTAGGTCGAATATAGGCTTTGTAAATATTAAGGAGATCAGATGGAGTAAAGTATTTCCTGTACCGTCTCAAAAAAACCAAGGCACTTGAATGCTTCTTTCGACATTTGAAATATGTGATCATTCCAATAAACGTTACTGTGAATTCTCATGCCCAAAACATCAAGAGCCTTTGATTCCCAAATATCTACATTACCCATTGATACAGATGGTAACACATCACGACCACACTCGGAAATTTTCACCAGGTCACTTGTGAGTGTGTCGCCTCAATCTCCAAGAGGCTCGGTCTACGATCAAAAGAATATGAATGGCAAATGTTACTGTCATCTGCAGAATAGTAGATTGAATTGGAACTGAGAAGAAGAAAGTCGTTAAGAAATGAGAAATGAGTTTATTCTGAACTCGTCGAATGAGAACCCATTTATAACCACTCTTATAGAGCGATCCCTGAGAAAGGTCGATATAAATCGAGAGAAGTGACACCAAAAGCACTATGTTTCGAAATGAGAGAGACTCGCGCCAAATTCTATCAAACGCCTTGGGGATATACAAAGCCACAACCCTACTCTAGCCAAATTCATGAATGGATCTATTCCATCTCTCCAAGTGTAACGCCAGCAGGTTATCAAAAGAACGGTTCTTTCGGAAACCGTGCTGACGATCGCTTAGCAAATCGTTGGATTCCAAATATCATAAGGTGGTGATTAATCATACTCTCCATATCTTTAGAAAGTGCGGAACAAACTGCTATTGGATGGTCGATCGCAGGGTTACTAACCTCGCCCTCTCTAGGGAATGGCTTTAAATTATCAACCTTCCAGCAAGATGAAAAAATACCGGAGCGATATTACTCACTGCAAATGTGAACTAATAGATTTAAATTTACTAATGTTTTCTTCATCGGCTCAGATGACTTTGTGTTCCGTTGTTTTTGGGAATATATGCGATTCATATTGTATTCGAAAATATCTTACAATTGGCTTGGATATCCTTGTCCTGGTCTCTTGAAATTGCACTGCTATCAGTATTAATATCCTCCTAAGATGCTGTTTTTTTTTTTTTTTTTTTGACTGTGTTTAGGCGACAGTCAATCTGAAAATTGTTGAGTGAGCAAGTGACTTTGAAAACTTTTGAGTAAGCAGCTAGTCCGATGACATTTGTTTAAGCTCTTGGTCCGAACAGTTTGCTCGGGTACTTCTGAGTAAAACTCTATAAGACGAAAAATTTGCTTTACAACTTTATCTGCTGTTCTACGATAGTCGATTGGTATAGAATGAAAGAGAAATAAAAATCGATTTCACTTGACATTCCAAATGTCACCCTCTTTTTTAACAAGCTTCGTATTTACATAATTTGCACTTAACTAATTAACAAATTTTATTGTTAATGTAAACAAATTAATTATCATAAATATATATATGAGATAAAATACAAACGATAAATTTCCCTAAATAGGACATTAATAGCATTTAATATAAAATAATAAAATTTAATTGCTATATACATATAAATGTTAACAAATTTATTGTTTAATAATAAGATAAATAATAACAAAACGTTATTAAACTAATGGTATTAATACATTTGTTATATGAATGCAAAGCAGTCTGTAAAGACTTATTCTACACAAACATTTTTTTTAATTTCCATAAAAAGCCCTTTTTTCAAATAAAGTATAATCATTTTTTTCAAAAACACTTAACATACGAGCATGCTAAACATTTTTGGCGGGATTTTATAAAAATAGTTGAAAAGCATAATGTAAATTTTACACAGCCAGCATGTTATAAATAAAAAAATAAATACGAGTACATATGTAAAATTGGGTCACAATTTTTTTTTATTATTGAATGTAATTTGCATTAAAATCAACAACAACAACAACAACATGATAAGTGGTAGACAGACGTTTGTTTGGATTCCCATTATTTTAAAAATGTCTTAAAAGATAAGCGAATTGTAATAATCTGTTTTATTTGTTGTTGTTGTTGTTTTGGTATGTTTTTTTTTTTTTTTTAGTTCAAAATAAATGTATAATGACAATTCATTTTCATATGCATACATACGCAAAGACGAACGATATTCGTCAAGAATGTCAAAAATGTAGGCGATAAGAGCAGAAGTAACGGCAGTAGTGACAGCAGCAACAGCAGTTTGTAAATAAAATTTACAAAAAGATAATTTACTTAAGCACACACACAGACATATACTCTCACACTTATAAGCATTTTAAGTTTTTACTCTCAATTAATTTTTTTTTTGTGTTAACAATTTCTCGCACTCTTGCCAACTGTTTTGGTTTCAATTTTCTGCTTAATTAAACCTTAAAATTAGTGTTGGACTTAATCTTATATATAAAAATGAATGTGTGTTTGTATGTTTGTTGGTTTGTTCGAACCTTATGGACAGCTAAACGGCTCAACCGATTTTCCTGAAATAGGAACTTTTTTTTTCTCCGTCACTCCTCTTGGGAGCATATTGGCTTTCCACAAAGCATCTATTACTTTGTTTCAGTTTCTTTAATCAATTTGATAGTTCAAGCTAAGTAGATGATTAATCCGCTGTAGCTTCCTCTATATTTTTATGTGTAGTGGTGAAGATCCTTGCTAATTGGTGGTGATCTTTACTTTAGCGTATTTTTCCTGATCATTCGGCTGATGTTTGTCATCATCGCCAGAGGTATGCTAGAAGGGTCAGCGGGGCCTGGAGTTGTCTGGAGGAAAGTTGAAGCCTTTTTTTTATTATTAAACATTCGAAACCTCAATTAAATTTTTTCTTCGTCATGTCCTCTTCGTCTGTCGCTGGGGCTCGAACCTGGGTCGTTTGTGTTTTTATGCGTGCGCTCTAACCACTACACCACGCCAGGCTATAGGCTATATAAATTGAAAAAATTCTAACTGGTCGGTGCCACGCCCATATAAAGTGTATTTGACCCAAATATTATTCATAGTCAATACAAATTAGCAGTCAAAAAGTGGGCTGAATTGGACAAGTGGGTGTGGTACGTCCCATACAAAGTAATATTGATTTTAGTTTATTTTGAAAACAGCTAAAGCAAAAGCTTCTGAATTTGGTCTGACTAAATTTATAGTCGATACAAATTGTCAGACAAAAACTGCGCGGAATTGGATAAGTGGGCGTGGTACCTCCAATGTAAACTAAGTATTGATTTCTTTATATCTTCAGAACAGTTGAAGCTAAAGTTTCAATATTTGGCCCAAATAATTTCGTGGTCACTATAAATCATCAGTGAAAAAGTGGGCGGAATTGGACACGAAGGTGTGGTATCTCCCATACAAAGTAAATATTGATTTTTGTATATTTGGAGACCGTAGAAATCTTTTCTTATTTTGGTAACAGTAGAAATTTCTAAATTAGATTCAAACAAAGTCCTAAACAATGCACACCATCAGCCAGTAACTTGGTGAATTAGATAAGTGGGGGTGCGCCTTCCATTCAAACTAAATATTGAATTTTGTATATGTGGAGAATGAGAATAATTAAAGCAGCATCATCTACCTATATTATACCTTGCACACACATAAGTCTTAATTGGAAATTAAGAAATTTTAGGCAATTAAGGCCTTCATTGAGCTCAATTTACCATGCAATAGCGCAATTAGTAAATGTATCAATTAGTAATTAATTGTATTATTAATTGAGTCGAATTTATAATGCAAGCCTGAAGAATGAGGTAGAGGTTTTACCAACAAATAAAAAAACTGCACTGGAATTATATCGTTTTCTTTTTAAGTTTTCACGAATAAAATCTGTATTGGCATTTTCAGCTGTCAAATGCTAATACAGACTTGCTCCTTAGATGTAAAATGCGCCCAGTGTCGCAAATGGTTTCGGATTGGCCATACCCTCAAAAAACCTCATAATGAGGTCTGCAGAATCATGCTCGACTGGAATCCACAAGGTTCGAGAAAAAGAGGACGGGTAAAGGCAACATGGCGCAGGACAGTGATGAAAGAAATGGAACAAGCTGGACACTCATGGAGTGAGTTGAAATGGTTGGCGCATATGATTATTATATAGTCGACCCAAATGTGTCTATGCTTCCTTAGGATTGCAATGTGTCCTTAGTCTAGTTTGAGCTTTAGCCTTACTGCTATCAGCTTAGTACTCTGCTTTAACAGAAAATCGGTGGGAAGCCAGTTAAGTAAATAATAAGGTTTTGATTGGAGTGGAGCTGAGTGCACTGGTGACCAGGATAGTATTTCAATTACTATGATTAAACAAAACGCCGAATGCATAGAAAATATTTCTCCATTGGCAACAGTGAGTGCGTTAATTTCATAACTTTATTCCAAGAAAAATAAAACAATAACAGTAAAAAAAGTGTAAGAAGAAGCAGAAGGCAAATGAAAGAGCAAAAAAAAAAACACATGACAAGCCAATCTATTCATTCAAGCCATTTATCAAATAAAAAACACTTAACAAAATTAGGTGATAAATTTAATTTAAATGAATATTTTTTCTAACGTAATAGTAATTATAATAAAAAGTAAGGTTAGGGATTAAGGCATAAATAAAGAAAAGAAAGGTATTAGCGGTCACAGGCCATTTAATTAACTTGAAATCTATTGAAATTATCTTTTATTGCGAGTAAAAAGAGAAAAACATCTACTGTAGACCCCATCCACTTAATTATCACCTCCCTACTAGCCACGTTCTATATAATCGACTCGTATATTCTTAGAATTAGGAATTATTAGCAGTAAATATCATATGAAATTAGATTTGTAATACAAAAAACAATAAATTTTCATATTTTAGCGAGAAGAATAACGTTATGCCTCTAAGAAAATATATGTTAAAGGCTGTTACACGCAGTTATTAATTTACTGATTCTCAGAGTAGGGTGTTAACGAATAATGTCTGTTAAAGGCACACTGTTAACACAAAAAAATAAAAATCGTTTGGTTGAACCTAAAACCGGTACAATTTCAATCACTTAATAATTTACCTGAAACATTCGTTTTTATTTTCATTAGATTTTTTTTATGGAAGAATGGATTTTAGTTAGTGACCTGCTTGTCAGGCCAGCGTTTGGTCGTTATAAATAAATTAGCCTATATGGGGGGTGACAACTATTGGGCTTTTTAAGGGGGGATTGGAAGTGGTTGCTGTTTAAATGACAGCATGATGTACGTATGGGTGAGTATGTCTATTTGATAGATTTTAATGTGTATAAGAAAATTATTTTTATAATAAATGGCTTCTAACTAAGAGAGGCATTCAGTAACCGACTGAGTGATAAACTACACAACAAATAAATATTGTAAGGCATCTACTTATGTACGTGTGTGAGAAGCCACACACGTCAAAATAAAATAAATTCGCAAAATCTATGCGTTCATACTGCGTTTTTCAACTTCCGAAATTTGACAGTGGATAGCGTTCAACAAAAATTGAGAACTAACCCTAGTCTTTATCAAAAAAATCATCTTCAGCAATGAAGACAATTTTTGTATGATTGGGTATGTCAACAAGTTTGAATTTAAGACGATTCCTCCCTGTTTGGTGAGGATTTTGGGCTTGTGGCGTCATCGGTGATCTTTGGGATCGAAGTTGGCCAGGCCAACACTATAGGTCGATGATTACCAACCTCTGTTTGGTCTGTATTTTTATAATCATCATACTAACCAGGCACTATTGCAGGACACTGTAACCAATGTGATTTATTATGCCCACTCCGATCTATAGTTTTTTTCAGCAGATCTGCTGTCTTTTTAATAAACACCAGCAGATCAAAACCACAATGGTGAGACCCAGTGAGACAGTATGTCTACTTAAACATTTTCATCTAAACCTATAAAGAACCCCACATTCACACAATATGTTTTCCGTTGTCTCTGATACCTGTGAGTAGAGTCTACGAACATTGACATTTGTGACCGCCGTCCTCTGCAGATGCACTCTTAGTCTACAGTGACCCGTAAAAATTTCTGTTAGGAGTTGCAAGTCCGGCCTGCCATACCTGAGAACCTCAGAGCAATGCCCAAATTACCGTCTGATCGCATCTGGGAATTTCCCAAACCTTGATTAGATAAATGATCGTAGTAAGTGGTGCTGCTAAAGCAAGGATTTGGACACCACCGACATATAGTTTCAATAGGGCGGCTCTAAGTGCCACATTAGACATTCCGTGCGAGCGATTTGGGGACAAGATCTTTTTACATGGAGCTGAGGCGAATTTTCAAACGAGAATTAGCGGTTCATGTGGGGTTTTGTTTAGCCGCAGAGCTATGCGTATATACCACAAATTACAGCGGCTCTTAAAGCCAACATTACTCATGTCATCGGTTAAATTCTTTTCAGATGCACAACACTCGGCGAAACCATGGCGGATATTTGTACGTTATTATATCCCATACATAATGGCAATAAAGTTAGCGGCGTAGTGTAGTGGTCAGAGCTCTTGCATACAACACAATCGGCCCAGGTTCGAATACCCAGCCGAAGACATGACTAAAAAAAATTAAATTGTGGTTTCGAGTATTTAATAAAGAGACTTCAACCTCCAGATAAATTCATATAAAAAAGAGCCCTGACTTACCGGCTAACCTCTAGCGATGATGGCAGATATCAGACGAATGATCAGGAAAAAAACGCCACCTACTGGATAAAATTACAATTACCACTTAGCAAGGATCTACACCACTACATAATCAGATGGAGGTGAGCTACAGTACTCTAAACATCTTTGCTTGAAAATTAACTTGATTAAAGGAACTGAAACTTCGTAAAGGATGCTTTGTGGGAAGCTAATATGCTTCCTTGAAGAGTGATAAAAAAAATGATAAAGGAAGCTCTTTAAAATGTGTAAAAAATTTGATGATATCTCTTTCACTCTTAGCTTTAACTGGAGAATATTTTTGAACTAAATATAGTCAAAAAGTTCACTCTCATTCGCAATGTTCGCCTTTGGCCTTCATGCATATCTTAAGTTACATTAATCAACCGTCAAAATTAGTCGCTGCACAAGCCAATTCAATCTGAAAAGAATTATTGTTGGAGTATCTTTTATGGCGAACCATCTGCTCTAAAATCTTGCAGAAATCGTGATCCAAAGAATCAGACCATGGCTGACAGAGGGCCATTCATTGAAGCATATGAAAAATAGCAAATTCTGTTTTATTTCAGCTTTATGAACCAGCGTAGAATAGAGTTGGAAAGTCTGCGGTTGGTTTTGAAACTGCAAATAGTTAAGTGGCTTGACAACAGCTTTTAAAAGGGTTTCTTGGTAAACTTTGGCCCATGTTTTGAAATTTTGCTCATAAAAATGATTAAGTGGCTTCAAAATAGCTTTCAAACCGGTTGCTTGGAAAACGTTGGCCGATGTTTTCAAATGTAAGTCAGTAAACCTATGGTAGAAGACTTGACTTTGCGATATGAGTTCAGATGATTATTATGATGACCGTGCATACACCGCATCATTAGTGTAAGCATTTTTTAATCCATAAAAAAAAATTTTCCGTACTTATTATGCCTTTACTAAGTAGAGTGTGCATTTACAATTCGTCTATGTCTCTGATAATACTCCTACTGATACTTTATAGAAATGCTTCGGATTATTAAAAAAAACCTCCCAATAAAGTTTGGGCGGCATAGATAATGAGATAGTGACTATAATTCAACATGAGACATTAAAAAAAATAACACAGTAGTAGCCACATATTTTTAGTTATAGACGTCCATAGACATTAGAAACAATTGACAAACGTCGTAGAAAAATAGGACGCTTATGGCAATAGTCTGTCTATGTATCTATTTACGATTCAACTCAAAGAATATTTGGAATAAACTGTAACTTAAAGGAGTAGACAGTCTGTGTGTACTTAGGCATGCTGATTATGTCAACTAAATAGAAATATTTGGTAAAATAAACAACAACGTTTAAGTCTTAGTAAAGCATTAAATAAATTAAATTAGTATATGGTTAGATCGCTATATATGGGGCAACATTATATCGATATTTTGAAGGATGACATATCAAATTAGATGTTTTGTGAAGATATATTTGTAATATATTCAAAACCTTATCATAAAGGAGGATCAACCCATACCATCATTTAATGTAATCGCAGTCTGTATATACCACCATGATCAAAAAGTTCCCGGAATAACCCCCGTGTGGCGGTCCCATAGTTCCGATTTGAGTTTTTTTTGATGAGTTGGTACATTTGTTGTTGATATTCCCGCTAAATCTTAGCATCATAGCCTGACATTTGTAAAGGTTACGTAGCCAAGAGTACATTCATCTCTATGTGTGTTGGCGATTTTTGCAAATTTAAAAACGGTTGCTAAAACGCGTTCCCCGTAATGATTTCTTAACTCGATTGAACAGAAAGAAGTCACAGGGAGCCAAATTAGGTGAATTCGGTGGCTGTTGGAGGGTATTTGTTGCATTTTTCGTCAAAAAATTTCGAATATTGATGGCACTGTGCGAGGGTGCGTTATAATGGTGTAAAATCCACGAGCTTTCTGTCCACAATTCTGATTTTTTTTCGGCGAATTGCTTCACACAAACGTATCATAACGCCAAAATAATACTCTTTGTTTACTGTCTGTCCTTCTGGCAAAAATTCATGATGGACTACACCGTTGTAATCCATGAAAACCGTAAGCATTGCCTTCTTTTTTTGGTCTAGGCTCATTTGGTGAACGCTATTCAATTGCCTGATATCTGGATTCCGTATCGTACTCATAAATTCACGTCTCGTCTCCAGTTAAAATCCTGTTGATGAACGTGGGATCGAACTTATCCTCGCAAACCATGTCTTATGCGACCTCAACATGGTCAAAATAGTAAAAAATCGCCAACACACATAGAGACAGATATACTCTTGGCTACATAGATTTTGCAAATGTCAAGCTATGACGCTAAGATTTAGCAGGAATATCAACAACAGTTGGTACATCTCAAAAAAAATCCGGAACGATGGGATCGCCCACACGGGGGTTATTCCGGGAACTTTTTGATCAAAGTAGTATTTGCTGATAAATACGGGAGCATAGATAAATATCGACCGCAATTCCTTCATCCTTTAGGATTTGAATCAAGTACCAACCTTGTAATACTATGGGGTTTTGTCTTTAATGTATTGCCGATTCATCTATACTTCCTTTGTCTTATCTGTTTCATTATGAGCTCTTCTTTTGTCAATTTCCTTAGTTCTATGTTGCTTATGGTAGGTGTTAGGCCAGAATATCTTGCATATGATTCTAAGGCACTTGTTGGTGAATACCTGTAGCTTTTGCGTGAATGATGTAAGAAAGGTCGCTGCCGTACAACAGAATTGCCGGTACACATGAGTTTAATATTTTGAGCTTGGTTTGGCTGGATATGTATGAGCTTCTTCATAGCGACTGCAGTAGCCCGAATGTCGATCGTGCTATGTTGATCCTGTTGTTAAAATCTGTTTCTGCACCGCTATTTTTTGCTATTGTGCTTCCCAAATAGCAGAAGATCTCTACATACTCATTAGGTTGGCCCTGTAGCTGATAATTCTCATAGCTTTCGTTTTCTTGATATTTATCTCAACTCCAACTTTGCGAGCCAGCCTTTCTAGGCCTTTTAATTTTAAATATCATCGGCATAATCCAGGTCCTCGCGTTGTTGTGAGAGACATGATCTCATCCAGCACGATGGTGTATAGTGGAGGTGAAAGTGGACATCCTTTGCTTTACGTTAGTATAGAGAGAGTTCTGCATGCCTGTACAATGCCCGTATTATTCGAGTTATTTTCGGGGATGCTTTTTTCCCTCAATGCTTTCCATATGGCAGTTCGTTTGATGGTATCGAAAGCTTTCCTGAAGTCAGCGAAAAGTAGATATAGGGAGGTACGCGCCATTCTAGAGATTGTTCTATTATGACACTTAGAGTGTTGACCTAGTCTAAGCAGCTTCTATTTGGCCGGTAGCCTGCTTGCTCGTATCGCAATATGTTCTATATGTTGCTCCGATTATGACTGCTAGTATATTGCCTGTATTATGACTACTAGAATCTGGTATATGGTGCTAAACAGAGTGATTCCTCGCGAGATGTTAGAATCTTTCAAGTAGCCATTTTTCGGTAGCTTCACAAGTTGAAGGCAGCCTCTGTCTTTCTCCCATGCTGATGTGATATGAGGTCATAGTAATTCAGCTGCGGTTGTGATGTCAGTTCGTAAGGTTTCCGCCATCTTCAACTGCTGCTTTATTATTCTTCAACTTTATTATTGTGCGCCGCTTTTATTTGTTTCAAACTGGGAGGGCTTTGTGCAATGTTTAATATATTTTCTATAGGGCTGTTGGGGTATATTTCGATGTCTTCAGCGATGTATGTGACGTTGCAAATGTTCTCGAATTGTTCCTTCCATCTTTGCGCCTGTGTTTCGCTATTCTGTAATGTGCTATTACGATCGGCAACTACTTGGTTCCTGCTAAACTTTCTATTTGTGGATTTTCTTATGTTATTCTGTCCAGCTGCATCTTCTGCTATTTTTGCTAGCCTTTCCAAAAACTTTTTTGTCTATTCTTGCAGCTTTCTTTACCTGTTTCGCCAGTTGTTGGAATTGCTGCTTCGGAATATTGTTGTAAATTAGCTGCAGCTTAAGTTCCCTTCTTTGAGACATTAGGTTGCAAGTGTCGTCTTATATCAAAGTGTCCTATTTGATTTAAATTCGTGATCTTCATAAAAAAATTTGATTTATACAATACAAGACTTTCGAATTTTCAATTTGAGGTTTACGTCACTTTTACTTGAGTCTGGGAATGTCTGAAAAGAGCATCTAAGGGTTTTGTGAACGCCTCTTCGGTGCCATGCATGCTTTTTTATTGAACCAAATGTTTTACATACGCATATATCCATTAATCCCCTTTTCTGTTTTAACGGAAAATTTTGTCTCTAAGTCAGCTAATGTGGTACTTTTCGGTAGATCTATGCCGACATCATCCAGTTATAATGTCGAAAAAAGAGTAAACTGCAAAATTCTTTTGTTATCTGTAATTATTTATGTAAAGTAGTTTATTTGGTGTATAACTAACTATTAATTTCCTTTTCTATTTAGTTGTTTAGGACTGTACAATTAGGAGTTACTATTCATATGTGTTTAGTGGTGTCGAGGGAATTAAAAAACTATGAACAGTCGTACATATGTAGTAGACAAAAACGGGTTGACATTTTAATCATTAATAATTTAATACGTTCGGCAAATTCTCTTTATGTATCTCTCTCTGTCTCTCTCTTTCTCGATAGTGATAGTGAAAGTAAAATATTCGTTACACCTGAATAAGTGTGTGGGTGCGTGAGTGTGTGTGTGTGTATGTGAAAGGACATCGGTCAGTAGTTTGACGTTCATTTAGTTGATTTCACTATTACTATCATATGTATTTAGTTCATCAAATCATTTTGTATTTTTTAATTTTTTTTTTTTTTTTTAATAATGACACTGTACTCGTACTTATATTTGTATTATGGATACGTTTATTATCAATATTATTAACTCAGGGGTTTTTTCACTTTCATTTTACTATGACTGTTTTATTTACTGGCCTTCTTCTGTATTTTTTTATTTCATTACTATTATTATTATTATTTTGTTGTTGTTATTTTGCGTAGTGTATCTACATATATTGTATTGGTTTCTATTTGTACCCTACACCATAAGGGTTTGTCGACTGATGTGATCACATAAACAGTCAACTAATCATAATTGAACAGCTTGTTGAGTGGTGTTCGCCATTTATTCGGATTTTATTGGTTTCAAGGACACACTTGGTAATTTGGAATGAATTGGCCTGCAAAAGGAACTTCAAAAAAAAATATTTATTTAATTAAGTGTTGGTCACAAATGCCAACTGTTGTATGATGCCGACATGATGTCAGTTGACTAATATCATGCCATAAATCTGGAACTTGGGATATATGGTATGTGTCTTTCCAAAATTTCTTTTCGACTCTGAGTTTAATAACCTGGGGACTTAAAACACGACTGGAAGGCATCAACATAGACAATACGACATGCAAGGAAAGTTGGATGGGCTATTATTCAGCCTTTTATAAGTCTACTGAAACTTGGCATCTTAAGTTTGGTTTGGTTAACATTTATCTCTTACTATTATGCCTAAAGATCGGTAAAGTAGGACCACAAATGGTTGTGAAATTTGGCTTCAAATTTGTGAAATTTGGTCGCTCTATAAAAATCCCTTGCTTTAATAATACGAATCTATTTATAAATACACCTATTCCTCGCTTTATGCGATAGATACGTTCTGGAAAAGTCGTGTAAATCGAAAAAATATTAAAATTGCTCAATAAATTATTTTTAACATGTTTTTATGTTATTTGGTACAAAACCAGTGAACAAATATCGCAGTTGTTATCCATGACTTTTTATTGACCGTCCAGTAACTGGTTGGAATTTCCCTATTTACTCTCATAAACGCGCGCAGTGTTTTTGATTTATTAACAACTAGTGGTTTCATTACGTGATCTCCAGAGGCATAAGAACAGAAAGAACTGTTATTCGATCTTTTGGCAGTTTATACTCATTTGGAGCTTTAATGGACTTTGCGACAAAAATTTATCTGGCATTATCTTTCAATATAGATCTGTTCCGTCAGTGTTAAACACTCGATCGGGTGTATAACAATTACCACACGAATCTTATCTACTTAAAGACATATTTGAATTTGACATTACTTTGATTGAAAAGCATGTATGTATATATACTATGAGCGTCAAAATAAAGTGTACACCTTTATGCTTTACCATATAAACTTTATCCAATAGGTGCTTTTACTACGTTAATTTTCATTGGATTTTAGAAAAATAAGTATCATTTTCATCATTTCATGGATAAACATACCACTTCAATAAATTAAAAAATAGGTCGGTTCCTATAAAAAAAAGCGTGTAAAAACACTTTCAAAATTGATGTTTGCTTGAGAATAATACGCAGATTCCTTAAGTTAACTTAAGTAAAGTACATATATTAAATATATTCATTCCCATAACATTCCATGAAGGAAAACGGAAACTTCTCTCAATCAGTGAGCTGTACCCGATACTATTTTTAGACTCATTAAAAGCAGATTTGACAAAAACCCGGGTTTTAAAAAAAAAACCCAATCCACCGGGTTTTATTGGGTTCGATAATATTTTTTGTTTGTTTAAGTATTTATAATGCAACTTTGCATTCTTGGTGGGACCAAGGCGTCATTGTGTACTATGAGCTGCTAAAACTGGGTGATTTGTTATGAGAAAAACGGCCGGAATATAAAAATAGACATGATTAAGTTATTCTTTTGCATGATAACACCCCACCTCATGTCGCAAATTTTCAAAACAATTATTAGAAACGATTAAATGCCGCATCCGCCGAACAATGATCCGTCGGCTGTTGCGACGGATGCAATATACTCATACCTCTATTTACGGGCTTTCTCTACATGGCATTTCGCTATAACGGCCTGTTTTTATATTATGGAACACATTCGCTTTAAGGGCAAATTACCTCGTTCTCCGGTTAAAAAAACGTGAATTTTCCGTTAAAAAAAAATGTAAGTAAAGCAAACGCAACACATATTCATCTCGTTTAAATGCATTTCGACTTACAGCCTACATTTTCAGAAACTATCTAGTTCGTATAAAGAGGTATGAGTTTATCCTTTAACATGTCACCGGATCATTTCCTTTGAAAAAATACAACATCGGCTTCAAAGTTGGATTGCCTTAAAAGACTAGAAATTTTTGGCAATTGGCTCAGAGTTAGAGTAAAGATGTAACCAGTGATTTTATAAATTTGTTATTTCATTGCCTTTTTAAGGTGAAAAACGGAACAAATAAATTTGTAGTCCCAATACCTAATTACATATATATGTTTGTTGTAAATAAACTACGAAAACCTATAAATAAAAAACCCACCCGTGTCTTTTTAAACATAATACCCATAATAACTACAATTTAATACCGGCTCCGAATGGCAAATGCATTAAAGAAGTTTTCATAAGCAGTGATACTCATAACCAGTTACTAGCTAATGTTATGAGGTGATACCGCTATTGAAAAAACTTTTTACTTTTCAAATGGTTTGGTCTGGTATTGAACCGAGGACCTTCTGCTGTATATTACCTGCTATACCACAGCGGCACACAAAAAAACTACATATACACCATTTAATAGGCCCGTTAAAATTGGCTAATATTCAACTAAGTTATTAGGTTATAAGTGCATAAAGGTACGTAAAACTGGGTTTTTACCCGTAACTCAACATTATGGAGGAGTTTAGAAAATTTAAAGTTCAGGATTTTCTTGTACTCGATAGCACCTACCAAAAATTGGTATTACTAGGTATCTGAAGGCCGTTATCTATGTGGTATAGTTTTCCTCTTATACACTTGTCTTTAACGCGTAAAAAATAGAGTACCTTTTGTTTTTGTTGTCTTTAGTTATTGTAAGAATTTTTTGATTTTAAATAACATAGTAAAGCTTTAAATAGAGTTTAAAAAAGTATAAATGCATCGTATTTTAAAAGACTGAAATAAAGTCTAAATTCTAGAGAATATGGTTAAACATTATTCTTCATTTTCGTGCAAATCGAGGCTATTTCTAAATACTCGATTTACACGGAAACCAAAAAAATCGTGTAAAAGTTAAATCGTGTGAAAAAAAAGTACTTTAAAAATCGAGGAATAGGTGTACTATATTCGGTGTAGGGTTTCTGATAGTCTGACTTGGTTTCTTTGTTTCAGTGGGCCAAATTATTATTAATTTTATTATACTTTTTTATAAGTACATACATATGTACTCGTATGTATGTATTTTACTTCTGGTTGCTGTTGTTGTTGTTGCTATTTAACTAACCATTCATATTGTAAGCGTTCTTATTTGTTGTTGTGCACCATTACGTTCAGGACAATTTATTGGAAAAAAGCGCAATTTTTTGTAATTTCGAAAAAAAAAAAATAAAAAAAAATAGAGGAAAAGTGAAATTTGAATCATTTTAATGAATTGAAGGTGAATTTATTGCCAAAGTAATTACGAACGACACACAAATAAAAAAAGAAGTGAAATTCATATTAAAAATTCAATAAAAATAAATTGCATTAAAATGCAAGTGTCGTTATTATTGAAATTAGAATCTATGCAATTTATCAAGAAAGTAAAATACAAAATTGTTAAAAAAATAATATAAATATTAAATTTAAAGAAAATTTCTTTAAACAATGTTGTGTATATTTGGGTTTGGTTAAAAGAAAATACATTTAAAAATGAACTGTTTTAGTAACTCAAGCAATTAGGGTAAATAAGCTTTGAATTTCCAAAAACGGAAAACAATTTTTTTTTGTGAAATAACAGTAAAAATAAAAAAGTATTATTTGTTTTTTAAAAATTAAAAAAAAAATTAAAATATATCAAAGGACTATTTTTTGTTAAACAAACGTGTCTATCTATGGAAAGCAGCTTCTTTCTCTTCCACTCGTCTTCTTCAAGCATAACTGCTTATTGAACTCTTAGGATTTCTTGTTCATACCTTTCCAAGTTACCGGTGCCAAAGCACGAGTTAATACAATGCGGCCACCAATGACCCCACACATGATATGCACCACATGTGAGTAACCAGTGCGAAACCATGTTATTTTGACCTGACTTCTACCTTGGTCACGGCACTCGGTTAAGCATAGCTCTCAACGCGATTTGAGTTTAAACCACAGCCCCCACGTTGCTTCCGTCTTACCAGAATTAAACCTTCGTTTAGGCATCGTAGCATAAATGTTACTACCAGTTTAAGTCTCAAACGACTCCGGACTGGTGGCTAATAAAGTTGAAACCAACAAACATATAATATTTAACAACACAACAATAAACGGAGCCACCCTTAAGCGAGAACTCATTGTGACATCCTGCGCTTCGGACACAATACATAACTCACAAAAACACAACTACTCAAGAATAGACCCGTCAACACCATGATCGGCAGGAACAAACTGGAAAACGAGCTAAAAAAGGCTGGCCTGGAGACCGCTAAGATGGCGGTGCGGATTTAACCTCCACTAACAGTGCAGTCCTTCTAATCCCAAGTACTGCCAAAGCAAAAGCGCCCAACCTCTCAAACTTACGATTGTCCAATAAGGCTCTACTGAAATCCCATACCCCCAGTATGAGTAATAACCATACCATCTAAATCTCAAATGTCATCATAATTTGGGGAAGTAGTCAATACATGTTCTAGTCCTCAATCCAATTCGATGGCCCGTCAATATAAACCCCAGGCTTAAACCGAAACCGAAGTCTGGGTGTTCCTGTACGAACGGGCCTTATACCTGTCTCTTCCATTGTCAAGTTTCGAAGTAGAAAGCCAATCAGTCGTTCCAACCGGTAGTCTCTTCTTAATCCTGGGGGCAACACTGCGACCTAGTACCTCCAAATCAAGTGGAGGGACACCAACAAGAACCTGCAAAGCGTCGGTAGATACAGAACGTAGCACAAGCAACGAACAACTCATTATATATGATACTAACGGCAGCACGCTTGCTGAGACCCCAGTCACTTCTTAGTATGCGCCTAACTTTTCCAACGATAACAGTCAATTTGTGCCTAACATGCGTGAGATGAATTGTGGCTCCCTTCGTTATGTCGGATCTGGACTTCATAGGTTGTTTTATCTTTTTTTTAAAACATTATTGAGTTTATTGTTTGGCCAGATAATTTAAAAACGCGTCGTATAAACTAACTGCCGAGTGCCACGACTTGCTGTCATACAAAATCATAGATTTTGCATATTAGTTTAAGATCCTAATAAACGCCTTTTTAAGAGTTATGCGCAGACCGCCACTCGGCCAGAATATTGGCAATTTAGATTAATTCAGTATTCAATGAAGAAGATTTTTGTTGATTCAATTTGATTTCGAAATGACTTCGTTACGCCTATCGACGTTTCTTAGCTTCAATCCGTTGTGCTTCCAAAAATTGTTTGCCTTTAAAGTATTTTAAAGTTTTCATGATCTAAATTTAAATTTAAATAAGTTATACTCGTATTTAAAATATTTACTTTATTTTCCCCTTCTTTTATGCAACTGAATTCAATTGAAATGACTTTTTTCTTCTATTTCAGGTTAACTTATGTACACATTTAAATCAACCAACTACAAGTATAATAGAATTCATGGTGTTTTAAATAAGAAAAAAAACTAAAAACATAACAAATTAAAAAAGAATGGATGCAGTCAGTGCGTTGGTGACAGTACCACCAACACCACCATTAGCATCAAGTGCAACAGTGCCAGAAGCAGTGGCAGCGACAGCAGCAGCAGCAGCTATAAACAGACCAACATCAGCAAATTCCATCCATCATGTTAATCAGAGCACTAACAATAGTTTACACAGTGGAACTAGCAGTAGTTTATGCACATCAACTGCAGCAGCGTCTAGCATAGGCAGCCATAATAGCAATAGCAGTAGTTGTAGTAGTGGCAGTAGTTCGAGTAGTAATAGTAGTGGATACGGCAGCACAACAACAACACCTACAAATAATTATGAATTTCAACAACAGCAACAAACAACACCAACAACCACACCCGTACCAACCACGCCCATAGCCATAGCGGAACCTATAATACCCGTAGCAACAGTAGCAGCTGTTACACCTTTTTACAATGAATCAATAGCCACCCATAATTTAGAGCAACAGCAACATGCTCATCATATATTGCAGCAACAACATCTTCAACATCAACATCAACATCAATTGTTGCCACAGAGCCACGTATCAGCGAATACACATCAACACCAGCCTCAATATTTAGCTAGGCAACAACAATATCATTCCACGTTTATCGATTATCAGCAATCACCGCCTACGCATAATTTAGGAGGTGCCACAACAACACCACCGGTACCTGCTTACAATATGGGCGTAGCAGCAGGACCTTATGAAATAACGCCGTCATCAGCATCACCTTATGCGGCTGCAGCACAATATAAATCTTCTGGCTTAACAGCCTTGAATTATGAACGCAGTGGCGTAGGGATAAGAACAACGCCATATAGTCAAACACAACAGCAAACACATGAAATCCAAAGCAAGACCCTAGGTCAGCAACAATTCACTGATACTTTAAGCTCTACTAAACAAAGATCTTCATCGCTAATTGGTTCCTCGTCGAGTGTAAGTACCTCAAAGCCTCAGGCGGCTGCTACACCTTTCTACGCTCAACCTTTCGCTCAGACTCATGCCAATCCCACCACACCGTTTTATGACAATGTAAAGCATAAGATGCCTTTGGAATATCACAACTCTTATGGCAATGTTTCGCCGGCAACAGCGGCGGCTACATATCACCAACAGCAAAAGTATTATGCTGCCGCTAAATCACAACTTAAGGAAGCCGCATATGGAACTCCACCAGTGGGTTTGGGCAGTAAAGCTCTGTATCCCAATACGGGTAATTTTTATTCAGGAACTGCTTCAACATATGATAAATATTTATACCCGCCACATGCTTCAGCCACCGGTTACTCTGCTAGCAATCCTGTAGGCAGTGAAACACAGTCCGAGCAAAGCAATTACCGCAAACCAGCAGTAGCAGCTAATTCTATTAATTCTTCCTCATGGCCTTGGGGTATTGACTATGCTACAGGCAACAGCCGCACCATACCACCACCGCCGCCGCCAACAGCTAATCATTTACCCACAGCCACTGTTGCTCCTACACATGCCACCTATTTAACACCGAACCCTTCAGCTTTAGCAAGGGATCCACCATACTATATGGGTCCAGATAAATATGGCCTAAAATATGAGAAATATGCAGCAGTACCAGCCTATCAACAAACGTATGTCAATCCTGCTCCTAGCAGACAGCATATATGGTCGAGCAATGCTCCCGGCAATAATCTGGCACCACTTAATGATAGACATCCTATGGCCACAGGTCCAGCAGTTCCACCCACTCATGGTTTACATACATCAGCTTACTTTGGGGGAAATTCTGCGGCTGCAGCACTAAATAGCCGACAATCATGTTGCAATCAAGCACCATATCAGCCACAAAATTGTTACTATCCTCCCACGCATCCACCAGTGTCTCGCTTGCCGCACAATCAAAGTGCTTCTGTGGCGTCTACTGGTGGCTACTTGCCACCTAACCAACAATCTCTAGGACAATCCCCGCATTTAAATGCTTTAACAGCTAGCTGCAAATATGGCGGTGTTATGCCCGATTATGGTAACGTTAGCAAATTAAAAACTACTAATGATCTCTACATAAACTCTCATCACTATGACAACAATCCGCCTCCTCACAATTATGGCTTTGGCTCAGCTCATAGCAATCAATCGTTATATGCGAGCAATACACATCAAACTATGGCTCACGGGCCTGCACCTGGCTCAATACTAACACATGATGCTCTAGCTCCTAATGCAACATCCTATACAAATGATCTCAACTTAATGACAAGCAATTTTGAAAACTATCATTCTCATCTTGATGCCCATCTCAGTTCCCAAACGTTAGCGGGGGGAATACATAACTCGCAACTGCAACTACAGTCGCCATCACAACCACATCCACAACCGCAACAACCACCGTCAGCTTATGCGCCAACGGCGGCAAAACGTGCCTTATTGGATTATCGTAAACCTATACAACCAACCCAGCCTTCACCTACAATAAACGAAGAGTATAATCCCACACTTTCGATGTCCAGGGATCACCATTATAATCAACACGATCTACTTAACATACCTGAAACCACAACGTCATTTAATGAATATGAGACCCAACCAGAGAATAGCTCATATACCATTACAGCCCAGCAGGTTTTGGGAGGCGAAGCCGAAACGGATAAGGTAGCTCACGAAGGTAATAAAAATTTAAGTTTACGTGACTTTATAGCGAATTGGAACGATGACGAAGATGAATACCAAAACAATGAAGAATTAAACTTTGATCAGAGCACTGTAATTCAAGAGGTCCTAGAGGCCACTCCTAATGAGGAAGATGCAACAGTTGCTAGGCAGCAGGTTGTAGCAGCAGTTGAAGGAGCGGAAATTGTTAAATCCTCCTCCACTTCCATAGAAACCAAAGAAGATAACCTAGCTTCGACTTTAAATGAAGCAGAGCATGATGTTAGCCAATATGCTAATTTGCCTGATATTATAATAGATATTGAAAAATCAAATAATGTTAATAGCTCTACAAGTACCGAAACTCATACACCCGAAAATGAAAATAATACCTCCCTTAATCTCAGTAATTTCGATGTCGAAAAAGAACTGGATGAGCTTAAGCTTAAGAAACCAATACCACAAGAACTAACCAAAGATACGATGAATGATTTAAAAGATCTTACGAAAAGTGTTAACACACCGCAGCTAAGTCCTTGCAAGAGCCTTGCCACACAACTTAGTTTTGAAGACTTAAATCTTGAGAGCAGCAACAAAACCGTCCTTAACGCGGCAACAGTGAAAGTCGATTTACCAACGGAGCACTACTTCAAAGACATGGAAGGTTATGAGAGTGGCAATAGTCGCCATTCAAATGAATCGGCGTTTGAAAAGGAATACGAAACGTTTATCAATAAAATTACCAACAAATCATCATCAGCAAATAAATCAGCGAGTGATAAATGTAAGGAAGCGGAACAACAAGAAGTGGAATTTGAGCAAAATGTTCAAGATTTTTCGAAATTTTACAAACGAAAACGCAAACTAAAAGAAGATGAACTTAAATCATCCATGGCCCTAACAGTTAAACAAACTAAAAAGAAACTTAAACCCAACTCGGTCGCAAAGGTTAACAATTCAAATTTTCCCCAGGTCTATACAAAAAAATCCAGGAACAGATTAGTGACAAAAAAACAAATACCGCAAAAACGTAAACCCTTTTCAATGTATTATAAAATTATACATTCCATACGCCGGCACGATTTGAGGCGTTTGAAACGGGCACGTGATTACCTCACAGAGTTAAAAGATAAGCACTTGCCCCTCATTAAACGTCAGTCCATTAAGAACTACAGTCATTGCCTAAATGATAACATATTTAAACCTCCAACCCTTAAATCCTTGTGCATAGCGGTCGTTAATACTGAGGAGTTTCGCCAGAGAATAATGATACCCATAGAGGAAGCTGTACAGAAGGAAAACAGCAGCTGTTTGGATGCCGAGGATAAACGTATATGCCCCGATCCTACTTGTGAAACATGTGAGGTGATTAGAAGTTTAATGGAAGCCGAATGTTTAGAGACGCCACTGCTACAACAGACAACAGAGGTTGGTAGTGAGGAAGAGTGCCAACAAAAAATTACCGTTATAGATGAAGAACTGAATATAGTCGATCTCAATTTGAAAAAGGATGAGTATATAGTGATCTCAACAGATGATGAAAATCTACGATATGAGGAAGGAAATATAGTGGCAGGCAGTGACGACTTAATAAAAGCAAGTGATAACTCCGCAGCTATGTTAGATGTTAATGAAACCTTATCAGAGCTAGAATTAGCAAGGCAAACTGAGTTGGAATCTTGTAATTTAGCCATTGATGGCAGGACTTCTCTAGATTCAAGTTCAAATAACTTAAAATTTTCAGATGCTGTAGATTCTATAGATCAATCAGAAAATACCATAACTGTAACGAATATACTTGAAGAAAGTAACCAGTATGAAGAGAAAATTCCAGGTGAAGATACCTCGAAAGCACACTTGGAACTTTCGGTCATTAAAGACGATCCAGTAATGCCTGCACCAAACATTATTAAAAGCCAAGTTAAAGAAACTTTAAAGAGCGACGAAACTGAAAGCGAAGATTCAGATTCTAGTGAATCTGATAGCGAGAGTAGCAGTGAGAGTAGTAGTAGCAGCAGTAGTAGCAGTAGTACTACTTCCTCAGAAGATGAAGAGAGCGAAAACGAATCTAGGGTGACTTCTGTCAAAAACTTTAAAGATACCAGCATATCAAGTATTGAAGATTTAAAGAATGAAAATGAAAATCCCGAATTGGTCAAAGAAGTGGAAGAAGAAAACTCTACTGCTTTGTGTGAAACTCAAGATGAAAAAAATTCGGAATGTGAAGTAAAAAATATGAAGAAAAATATTTTGCACTCAAGCCTAGTACATATTGAGAAATCAGAAACTATGTGCATAACTGAGAATAACTCAGAGAGCAAATCAAATCAGACTCCTGATGGTGTTACCGAAAAAAAGTCAAATACTTTGAATACGGAAAACTTATCGGAACTAATGCATGAAGATTCAAGATTAGCTTTAAACAAATGCTATGGAAAAAGTACTATAAGAACCTTAGATTCAGACAGTTCCATATCCGAATATGAAAGTGAAGATGAGAATACAGTTCAGAACTTCAAAATGTCTTTGAAAGGTAACGCAACTTTCCACACCGGGAAAGATAATACGATTGTAATATCTGATGATGAATCGGAGTGTACTAACGATAGCGATGACGAGAATAAATTTGAAGCTTCTGAGGAAAATAACCGGGAACATAATCTCGAACCTATAGAGGTTGATGACTTCAAGGGTTTTGACTCTGAACAAGGTATAAATCAAAATGAACAACAACTTAATAGTCTAAACGAAAAATTGTCACCGGTATTTCAACAAAGTCTTCGTGAAGATGTGAGCAACATTATCTCCGAAGATTTGAGTATACAAACTAAGATATCAAAAGATTTTGAGCAGAAAGTCGACATGGATATAAAGGTCACTATGCCTCCTGCAAACGTCGAAGAATCTGCAGATTCATTGGGTTCTGATAGAAAGGCAGAAATGGGCAATAAAATAGAAACTTTCCCAAATTTATCTAATACCGTTGAAAACGCTGAGAATTTAAAAGAACGAACACCAATCGATACAAATAAAGAATATGAAATTTCGTCAGAAGATTCTAGATCTTCAATCGAAACGAATGAAAATTGTGCTGGTGAATATCTGTTTTCAGATTTGGAAAAAACTTGCTGTTCAGAAAAAGAAAATCAAGAATCACAAAATTCATTACCAAAAGACTATTTTGAAAACTTAAAATCAAATCCCGAATTTGACAATAAAACTCCCGCGGACATTACAGAAGATTCGATTTCGGAATCAGAAAGAGAATTCGAAACCAATTTTGAAGAATCAAAAGACCTAATTGAAGAAGATAATCAAACCTCAAAAATTGAAGCTGTTGAGGAAGATGCCGTTAAAGAAATTAATGATAAAAGCTTAGAGAACCTTGAAGACCGCAGGTTTGAAAACAAATCAAGTTTAGATTTGTTACCAAATATTGATCAAGAAACTGAAACAGAACCAACAGTTTGCGATGCTATTTCTGAAGATATAAATCAAAATAATTTTTCTGAAAATCCTGGAGAAAATCTTAATGCAGAGCAGCAACAGGAAATTATGGCCACAACTACTGAAAAATTATTAGAAGTTTCAAGCATTGATAAATCGCCAGAGGGCTCTGCTCAAAACTATTCGATGGATAATATTTCGAATGCAGCATCTTCTACAAATTTTGATCTTATGGAGAGTTTAAACATTATTAAGGATTCCGGGAAATCGGATGCAGAATCTCTTCAAAGTTTTGTTACTTATTCAAATTCTTCACCATTAGCTAATAAGGGCGATTCAAATAGTACAGAATTCATAAATGAAGAAAGTATCGCAATAATTACTAGTTCCAGTATTGAAAACCCAGAAGTCGCGTATAAAAATTCAGGATTTTTAGAAGAGAATTTCAAAATTGAAAAAAAAAGTGTGGAAAATGTACCCGAAAGTGTCAAAAATTCCAATACAATGGATGACACCCAGGTTGCACATCCTGAAACCAGTAGTACGATTGAATGTAAGTCTCTAACTGCCGAGAAACTTTTGAGAGATCAAAAATGCCAAAATTTTGAATCACCTAAAGAGCAATCAGCAGTAAACGAAATATATTCGAGATTTTCTACTGAAGAATCTGAAGAAGGTGCTGAAGCTATTCCTAAACAATCAGATCTAGGAGATGAAGAAAAAAGCAATGAAATGATATCAAGCCAGAAATCTATAAACGATAATTTGGAAGACCAACAGTTAGAACTAACGATCATTGCCAAAGAATCTGAGGCAAAAATTATAGCGGAAGAGGAGAATATAGAAACTTCCAATCTTTTAATAGTTGAAAATCTTCAAGCAAATTTAGAAACTTCAGTTCCTATAAATGTTTCTGAAGAATCTGATTCTCAAAGTGCAAAAACAACAGCAAAAGATCACAAATTAGTTGCAGAAGTACCAATAATTGAAAAGCCCATGAAGGACTTAGAAAGTTCGAATCTTAAAACGTCAGAAAAAGATTACAAATTTGTTGCAGAAGAATTAATAATTGGAAAACCCGTAACAGATTTAGGAAGTTCAAGCCTTGAACTTAAGAATGCTCAAGAATGCAATCAGTCTAGTAAATTAAAAACTCAGGAATCTCATTTGAAGAGTGATGCTATCGTTCTTGAAGCCAACTCTTCTAAAGAACTTGAGCCCAACATTTTAGAACAAAAAATCGTTGATAATGAATGCACTGCATTGAATGCATCAAAAGTTACAGTAACTGGCGAATCGGAATCCAACTTCTCTAGTGAACTTGAGCCCGATGTTTTAGAAGAAAATATTGTTCAAAACAAATGCGCTGCATTGAATACTTTAGAAGTTACAGTAACTGACGATTCGAAATCCAACTTCTCTAAACAATTTGAACCCGACGTTTTAGAAGAAAAGAATGCTCAAAACGAATGCGCTGCACTGAATACATCAGAAGTTGCAGTAACTGGCGAATCGGAATCCAACTTTTCTAGAGAATTTGATCCCAAAGTTTTAGAAGAAAAAACTGTTCAAAATGAATGCGCTGCGTTGAATACTTCAGAAGTTACAGTAACTGGCAAATTGGAATCCAACTTCTCTAGAGAGCTTGATCCCAAAGTTTTTGAAGAAAAAACTGTTCAAAACGAATGCGCTGCATTGAATACTTCAGAAGTTACAGTAACTGACGATTCGGAATCCAACTTCTCTAAAGAACTTGAGTCCAACGTTTTAGAAGAAAAAACTGTTCAAAACGAATGCGCTACATTGAATACTTCAGAAGTTACAGTAACTGACGTTTCGGAATCCAACTTCTCTAAAGTACTTGAGCCCCACGTTTTAGAAGAAAATAATATTCAAAACGAATGCGCTGCATTGAGTACATCAGAAGTTACAGTAACTGGCGAATCGGAATCAAACTTCTCTAGAGAACCTGAACCCAATATTTTAGAAGATAAAATCGTTGAAAACGAATACGCTGCATTAAATGCATCAAAATTTACAGTAACTGACGAATCTGAAACCGGCACTTTTCAAACAAATACTTGTCATGCCAAAGACACTGAATATTTGCAAGAAGTAACTGACGAAAATGAAGCTACCGTTGTGTTGTCTACTGATAAGTCTGAACTTAATTCTGAAGACAGTTCTTTGAGACTGTGTCCTGTAGCTGATGGTGAGGATTTAAAATCTTTTGAAAATATATCACATCAAACGTGCATTGAAGAGTTAAAAACCGATTCGGAAACAATAGAAATTCAAATGGAAATTGTAGATAATTCTGAGCAAATTTCCCAAACTAAAATTGAAGCGAAAGCTGAATCACATAGTAACGAATATAATTCAATGTTATCTCAAAATGATAAAACAGACTGTTCCTCAAATGAGTTAAAAGCCGACTCGGAAAAAATAGAAACTGAAACGGAAATTTCTCAAACTATAATTGAAGCGAAAGCTGAACCTGATGATATCGAAAATATTATAGTGAAAATTCACAAAGAAGAGACAGATTGTTCCACGGAATCATCCGAAGAAGGGGTTATTATACCTACAACAACAACTGAAATGGAATCAATAAAAGATGAAACCATTGCACATACAACTCTCGTTTGTCCAGAGTTAACTGAAGAAGATACAGAAACAGTCAATCAACCACTGCAGATCGTCGATAAAATTTGTGTAGAAAATGGAGCGGACGAAGATTCCGAAAGTAATTTTGAAGAACTAAATAACTCCCATATAACTTCATCAGTTGAAGAAGGGAAAATCTCAATTGAGGAATGTGAAGCTCCCAACCAACAGTTAGATTCGATTTCATGCTCAAAAGAAAACTCAGAAAGCATTTCAACGCATGTCGAAGTGGCATCCCCAATAACAAAATCAAATGAACATTCCAATGACTTACAACCAGAACACTCAAAAGCTAATCTCACAATAACGAATAACGAAAAGGAAAGTTCCACCGAAGAAGACTTGTCAGGTGATTTTTATGGTTTCAAAAATCAATCGAGTTTCGAAGATGAATCAGAAGATTTTCATGGTTTTGAAGATCTGGAAGAAGTCGCCAGAATACGTCAAGAAATTGAACAGCTCAACGAAGATTCAACTGCCAATGATGGTTTTCACAGTTATGCGGGCTTAAATAAAGATTTACACAAAACGTCTACAAACTCGCTTTCGGCAGGTAGCACAGGTTCGGAAATTAATGAATTGGAGGCATTGGAAAAAGAACTTTCACAACATCAACCGCATATGCCAGTGGCAGAAGAAGAAGACGATAACGAAGATGAGACTGAGAAAAAAATTTTATACACGGCACGAGAGGCAAAGGTATCTACAAATGATATCGAACATATCAAGCAAATGTTAGAAAGCGATGAAGAACATCAGCAAGAGGAGAGCACTAAAGAAACAAGTAAAGTTAAGTTCGTAGAAGATATTAAAGATATTCCAAAAGATATTATAAAGCCTATAAAATCTATAATACCAAAGTTAAGTGACCTTTGTAGGGCTGCCTTAAATAGTTCCTTGAATTCAAATTGTAAAATAATAGGTGACACAGGAACCACGCAACTCACTAGTGTACTAGTGGAACGTGAATTAAGTGTAGAAGAGGCTTTAGCAGAAATGTATCGACAAGCGGGTGTTCTACTATCTGATCCCGAGGATTGTGATAATGAAACAAACACCGTGGGTCATGAGGAAGGCCATGATGTGTTATTAATTAATTTACAAGAAATCTTAAATAGTGATAATAATGATGTTTATGTTTTACAATGTGATATGAATGAAAATCTTCTGAATGTTATGCCAACAAACGAGGCAGATGTGGCGAACGAGGATAATCAAAATCCAGCTGCAATTGATAACACCAGCAGCAGCCGTACGGAAAGAGTAAACACCCTACAGTTTATAGGCATTTTAGATACCCAAAATACAGAACCTCAAATTCATATTATAAGTTCTGATTCTGAAAGTGAGGTTATCATATTAAGCGATGATGATGAATTCGATTTTACCTATAGACCATTTGTGGCACACCACGAACGTGTGGCCATACCCTTTATAAATGATAACGATCATAATAATGACAACAGTCGCGATAGTTTATCCGATATATCGACTATACATCATGAAGAAATAGTACCTGATAATTTGAATAAGTTTTTGCAGGAAGAATTCTATAAATATTTACACGAAAAATATGTACAAAGAAATATATCCAAATATTATCATGCCAATCGGGTTATGAAAAAGTATAAAAAACGTTTAGTTAAAACGAAGAGACATTAGGGATTTATTATTATCTATATTCAGGCGATATTTCGAAAACTTTTAAAGGAGGATATTTTATAAAATCGTTCAGTAATTGAACAAGAATCTTTTGTCTTAAACTTTTAAATCATATGCAATATATTTCTCATCTTTCTGAACAAATTTCTCTTCTTAATATCCTTTTTGAACTACTTTTCACAAATAAATTAATTATTGTTCTTCGGCATTTGACTATACACCGACCGTCTCTATTAGAAACTGAAGTGAAAATCATAACATAAATGTGACCTCAGGTAGAATCAAACGGACCTGTTTTAAAAGAGTTCAAAAAACTAATATCGTTCAATGACATATAAGTATGATAGTGGTAGCGCCTTGTGTCCTTTAGCTATGGTTGGTGCCAGTACTTAAGTCGTCAAAACAAGTCTTATGAATGAGCAGCTGCTTCAAGATTTTTTCTTCAACTTTTCTTGCGTTTACATTACAGATTACTTAGTTCTATTGAAACTACAGAGCGTCATAGTAGCTGTTCTGTAAAGGAATGTATGCTAATGAAATCAAAGAGTTTTTCGTAGAGAACATCTGTTTTTGATCGATTGGCCTATAGGAGTCTTTTATAAAATATCAAAAAAATAAAAATTTAATTTAAAATTGAATATAGAAGATGTACTTATTATCCTTATAAATTGAGTCTTTATCGTCTGAATAACCAGTTAAGGGTGACAAACAAGAGAAAATTAAAATAGAATAACTTCACTACAGCTTTTCTTGTGAACATTTTGGATATCGTAGGTTAATGTCAATATGACACAGTTGTCTGATGCTTTCAAGGTCGGTAAAGTTGCTAAAATTTATACAAATTTATTAACAGATGAACTATATCAACTTCTTTATAATGTGTCTCTAGATTATATTATGGTAGAAAACAGGTTCCGACAGATCAACCTAAATCAGAGCGTCAAGCTTAATGTGACGAGCTAGCCTTTATGTATATGTGTTCTAGTTAGGCTCCTAGTTGAAGCAGAGGAGCTTCACAAACTTTCTCCACCTCTCTAGTCAGAAGCTTCAATTTCCGCATTTGTTGTCCGACGCCATGTTGTTATTAGCCGCCCGGATTCCAGTCCAACGCCTCTTTGAGGAGTTCACCTGCTGGTTTGCATAGCGTGTGACCAATCCACCTCCATTTTCGACGCTTAATTTGGATTGTTATTAACTTCTCAACGTACCTGCGCAAAATCTATAAGTTCTACATAATTCTTGGCTACCATATTCTCAATATATGTCTCAGACAGAATTTTATAAAAACTTGCAGTTTATTTGCCAATCAGATAGGTTTTGCAGCTATTCAGTAAGATGGACTTCACATTTGATTGAAATATTCGCAATTTTGTGGTCGTGGATAAAGCTGCTGATTTCTATACTTTTCTCATTTGACCAAAATCCACTCTCCCCATTCGGGTGTGATTTTGCTGCCTAAATAGCAGAAACTCTTCTTTCTCGATACGGAGTTGGTTATTCAAACTGATCGGTGGAACAGACATAGCTTTTTCTTAATACGGTTGATTGTCACATCCACTCCTTTAGATCATAACTGAACAGATAATCACATACGAGCCTTATCTGGCTGAGAATTATCTATATACTGAACAAAAGTGAGCACATAATAACAAGATAATAAATAAAATAACAAATTTTGTTTAGCTGTGGACCTATGAAGCTTTGCTTTTAAAAATTAATTGTTTGTTTAATTTTAGTTCTTTTCTTCAACGCAGACAGCAAAAATTCACTAACACTACTACACAAAAAAATTTAACTTTTTGGTCACCCTTGATTTAGATCAGATTCAGGCAAAGCACTGCACTTCTCTTTTATTTTCACATGTATGACTTACATGTTTAGGCAAAAAATAAACAAACAGAAGTAAAGAAAAAACAAGCGGTGCGACTTTCAAATTACTACCCCGATTGTAAAATGCATTAATATTAGTTTGCCTGACGCTGCTTTAAGAATGTATTTGTTTTAGTGAGAACATGAAAATTACTCCCTCAGAGAGAGTAAAGTTGATGTTTTAAAAAATTTTTACAAAAATCAACATACATCCGCCACACATCTGCATTCGTTGATGTCTCATTGACGACTAAAAACAAGAGCGTAAGAATACGTGTGCATTGAACGCGAACAATTGTCCTATGAAAAGCTCATGGCTGCTTTAGATGCACAATTCGTAGATTTTTCTCTGCATATTCGTATAACGAGATGATATCAAACAGATGTCGTCGGTATAGTCGAGGTCTTCGAGATGTTCCCTGAAGTTTCATTGAATGCCACATTTATGACCATCCAACGCTTGAGGCAAAACATCATCGAAAACGATCAAAGATAATATGGGTAACAAAAAATGTTGAGTTGAAGCTCTCAGAATATTTGCCGTTGTGGAGAACTTTTATATTTGAAATACTCATATTGTGCCTTTATAAGCTGATATATTTAGGGGTCACGCTTCGACGCCGGCCAAATGCATTTGCGTGGCACGCTATCTAAAGCAGTTTTGTAATCAATAAAGGTCATAAAAAGAGGTGATTGCCACTCATTCATCTGTTTGACGATAATTCGAAGTGTGCTAGCCTATGCGCAAGTTTAAAGTAGAACGTTAATATGCTGTCATGAACAGTAGTGTTAACTGATCTTCATAATAAAATCCACCCACTAAGTAGAACCTAAAAAGGACTTAAAATCTCTAGATTGGCCTGATTACTTTTCAAGAAAAAAAAAACACTTTATATATTGTTTTGCAACCAACTTCACTTAGCTGTCCAAAACGAGTTTTCGAATCGCAAGTTTTGAAGCTGCATTTAACGCTTGACGTGCTGATTAAGTTGGTTCTGAGATCCAATATGTTTTCATTAAGCCCACACAGTTAATCCGATTTCGCTATAAAAAATCGCCGAAAAATAATGTAATGAAACTTATCTTTATACAAAATCCAATTTGAGGTACATAGCACCAAAATCATAGTAGCGTAGGAGAAACTACACTATTTTTGCCATAAACACACACACACACACACACACACACACACACAACAAACGAGTACATATACATATTTTTGTGAAATATTAGAAAAAAATGAATCTCACATACGAAATGTATATTAAAATTTTATAATTTTATTTTTTAATTTATAAAAAGCCTCTAATAAGAGTTCATCATATGGCTTAAATATTTTGTTTAGCAAATATTTCAAATATGTTTGTAATCTCACTTTTAAATCAAAACTTATTGAAGCAAATAATTGAGTTCCATGCCATGAAATTGGGATTCTAGTTTATAGGTGATCATATCATAGAAAGAGAAATGGTTTAAAAATTTCGTTTAATGTACTAATTTTTTATTTTTACTTTATTTCAACGTAATTCAATGATTTGTTTTTGGGTAATTATAACAAAATTTAAAAAAAAGTTAAATCATAACATAAAATATATAATTGTTGAATAAGCGTTTTTAAATAATTTTTTAAAGGTTCACTTATTTACTCTTTCCGTACTGTAATGCCATTAAAATTATAAATATGTTTTCTTTTTTTAATAAAAATTTTTTTTTTTCTATGAAAAATATATTTTAAAAAATAGTTTAAATCAATATTAGCAGATAATATTAATATTGCATGTCTGTCTATATTTAATAATTTTTTTTTTCATTAATGTTATTGCTATTGTCGTTGTTTTTTTTGCCTATTTTTTTTTTTTAATATTAACTTGTAAAGCATAGCATTCCATGTTTTTTCCTAAAACCTAATTGTCTATCATTTGTTTTTAACGTTTTTTTACATGTTAATAATCAATTTTTGTTTCTATAGTTTAAATTTGTTTAAATATTAGTAATTGATATTAATTTTTAGTAAAATAGTCTTAAAGAGTCAAAGTAGCTTTGATTTAATTTGAATTTATTATTTATAAATATTTATTTAAAATATTTTTTTCGTATTTTGTTTTAGTGAATTATCTAATTATTTTTAAGAACATTTAAAATGTTTGTTAAGTTTTAATATATTTTATACAAAATTTCAATAATTACAAAAAAAAAAAAAAAAACAAAAATTAAAATAATAGTTAAAATGTTAATTTTTGTTACTGAAAATAACACCCAAAGTGCTTTATATTGTTTTTCTCCTTCAATTTGGTTTTTAAGTAACTAAAGAAAAAAATGAAATAAATTAATAAAAATCTTGCCTAAAATTACTTATTATATATAAGTATATATTATAAATTAAAAATATTAAACACAATCTAAAGAGATATACCACATTATATGTATATATGAAAATTATTATTATTTTAGCATTATTTAATTAACAGATTTTACTGAAGCATCATTTACTATTTACTAGCAGACTCTAATTTTTATTTACAACAAGTCAGCTTCGGTACTCACCATCAGTAAACGTTTCTTCATCGACACTTGTTTGCAAAACAAAAAAAAAAATTCCTTTCTGCTTACCCAGCCCAGCTTATTTTATAAGTTATTGGCTATACAAGTTAATAATGTCGAATTTTTGCTTAAAAAATGCATTTATTACAATAACAAAATGGATTGATATATTATTCAAAGTATCGTCCATCGTTAACCATTACTTTTTCCCATCTTTCTGGACGCATATGTATTCCACACCAAAAGAACTGCTCCAGTGTTGAGGTAAAGAATGAATCAAGTCAATTTCTGATACCCTGTTCTTAAGTGAAACGTATTACAGTAAGGGCGTTTTGCATCGATCGAAACAAATGGTAGTCAGAAGGGGCAAGGTCTGTGCTATAAGGCAGGTGAGCCAAAACTTCTCATCCACTGTTTTTCAAATAGTTTTTGACCAGTCGACCTCGTGTCTGGTCGAATATTCTGGTCGTTGTTCGTTGATTGCTCTCTTCAAACGGATCAAACAGGTCCCCTGTGATCGTCTGACCCGATATCAGCAGCCCATAATACAAATCACCCTTCTGATACCTGCAAATACAGAGCATTACCTTGGCATCATAGATATTAGGCTCCCGCGTTGATTTGGCTGGTTGGCCGGACTTTACATATGACTTTACATATGCGCCTGGGGTTATCGTAATGTAAACATTTTTTATCATCAGTAACAATATAATGCATTCAAGCATAATTTCCGACATGCAAAATCGCCTTTCAACGTCTCTCGACTTCATTTCATATGAGACCCAATATCCTTGCATTTGAATAAATCCCAATGCTTTTAAACGTAGGGAAATAACTTGTTGTATGACTCCCAATGATAATGCAAGTTCTTCTTGAGTTTGACAACTTCGGAAGTATTACTTCGTCGAGTAATGCTTCCAATTTCTCATCTTCAAACCTTTTCGGCTGACCAGGACTCTCCTTGTCTTCTGTATCGAAATCATCACTTTTGCATCTTGCAAACTATCTTTCACAAGTTTTTTGATTTGGTGCATGTTGACCGTAAGCTTCTACCAATAATCAATTACTTTCAGCAGGAATCCCTTTGGCCCCTCACTATTTATACGTGTCAAGAGCAGCAAAAGCTGAACTGATCCACTCAGACACCTCTTCTCATCCTTTCGTCTTTCGATTTTAGAATATACAACGAACCTAGCTTTACTGTTCCATTTTTCCTCGTCTTTTAGAATTGTTTCAGAAAAATTTCCGACGGTACGGAAAAAAGTGTGTTCGTCGACATCCGCACGTTGGCTCCGCTAGTTTGCCTATTTAGTAAAAGAATTTACAAAAATAATCGTAAGCAGATAGCAGCTGTGTTAAACAATAGTTAACTTCGGCAACATTTCCTATTTCAGTGCTTTTTTTTCTGAATGCCATATCAGACCTGTCTCATGTAAATGCCAACAGCTTTTCTTCCTTCATGCATGCATCCGGTTGGTTCGTTTCGGGCCGGAGCAGGGACATGTAGGTCCACTTGGACGCTACCTTCTATGGGATATAACAGTGCGAACACTATTGAACCCAAGTGAGCTGAACCAGTGTCTAGCTACCCGTCGTAACTAATTAACTTTCTCTTCACCCATTGGGTGATATGTGTGAAAAATTACGCCATCCATCTCCCACTAGATTTAGCGTTCAACTTTGTTGAAAGAGTTCGCCTTACTCTTTGGCCGTAAGTATTGCTGGTCTCCCACAGTATTTTTCGCAGGTTGGCCGTAGGCTTATGAGAAACGGTCCTGTAAGCTAATGCTACCCTAAGTGCAGCAGTTCTTTATACGATCGATCTGTAGAAACATTTTTATGTTATGCTGTGGCAAAAATTTCAGATTTTAAAATAATTTTCTGCCATAACAACAATCATCATTTACATTATTTTAGCGAATACACCCTGCAAAAGTACAGAGAATCGATGTGTTTATAACGATTTACTATGTAATGTCTTCTAGGACATAGGAATGTACACTCCTGCGTATAATGAAGGTACCTAAACAAACAAGTGGTCGAATGTGAAAAGAAGAAACGTCAAGGTCAAGCAAGAACTTTCACACTGCCTTTTAAGGTGACCATTACCTGTCCGCAACAGAGGTTAAAAAGTTTTTAACTTCTAAGTATGAGTGGGTACCCAGACAGTATAGGCTCAAATAGCAACAAACATTCTACAACTTCTTATTATCGATAACAACTTCATCTGCTAAAAATACCAAAAATTACAACTCATCGCAATAGCTGTTGTAAAATTTCAATTCAAATGAGTTGATTTGTAAACTGTAATAGGGACATAAGAACATAACCACAGTTTTTGTCATTATGTGAACTTTTTAGGCTACAATATACCCCGGTTTCGTTCCAAAAGTCATACGAAATGTTCATATAAAGAAAGATAAAGGGAAAGCTCACTAAATATACTATTCACCACATAATTTTATTTATACAAAGTTTACATTGCAATCGGTGAACTTAATATTAAGGTGTAAATGTTCACTTTTGATTTTGTTTGATTGCTTAATCCGTGTACATCACCTCCATTACCTTCATATCTTGATGGAATCGCTTAACCCGTTCATCACTAACTATACCAAGATTTTTCATAAAGATAGGAAGATGCAATTTGTTGCTCATCTTGCGATTAAGTATTTGGAAGTTCTCCAAGATTTGCTGGACAATTTCAGTGTAATTATTTGCTGATATAGGAAGAATGAATATCTCTGACAATGTTTTTGAAAGTCGAAAATCTTAGGAAAAAATATTCTAGGTAAGATAGTGGTCATATTCATATACGATGTAGAGAAAATCTAACTACATTTTTAAAGTCAGCTTGCCTATTTGACCCTAGAACAGCTGGAAGGCAGAACTCGACAGACATTATATTACAAATTGTTTCCTAGTGTTTCTCATGAAGAGGCCTTGAACGTCTATCTTAGGTATTATACCAAGTCACCAAGAATTACAGTGTACTATTTACAAAGCTAAAGCAGCAATAATTTTTTTCCTATCGCTTTTATCTGGTTAGTCTCTATAGTAAGATAGTGGTCAAATTCATATACGATGTAGAGAAAATCGAACTATATTTTTATAGTCAGCTTGCCTATTTGACCCTAGAACAGCTGGAAGACAGAACTCGACAGACATTATGTTACAAATTGTTTCCTAGTGTTTCTCACGAAGAGGCCTTGAACGTCTATCTTAGGTATTATACCAAGTCACCAAGAATTACAGTGTACTATTTACAAAGCTAAAGCAGCAATAATTTTTTTCCTATCGCTTTTATCTGGTTAGTCTCTATAGTGACTACTTGTTTATAGGAGTTCGGCTTCACGAAATAAAGCTTAATCCCTATATTCATAAAAATTATTTTCGATTTATAAAAACATAGTTTAAAAAACATAGTTTGTATGAGATGCTAGTAAATAATTTAAATATTATTATATTTTTTTTTAATTGATTTAGACTATTACCATTCAATAATTAATTTATATGTGTATTTTAAATAATGGATGCCTGTGTAGACTACTGGTAAGTGCAATAGTGTGTGTTTTATAAGTTCGACTTTTGGCAAAAAATAGGCTCATAGTAACATAAAATTGTAATGAAGCCGCCATATCCATAAAAATATAAAATATTTTTCAAATCTATTTCAAAAAAATTTTGTAAGAAAAAATTGAGATAAAATACATTTCAAACTCAATTTAAATTTTATGAATATGGGGGTAGATATTTGAAAAAAGTGGTTTATTTTAGAAAAATGCCTTGATTTAATATTATAAAAACATTTACGTGAGAAGTATGAAAAAATTAAATACGTAAAATATTTAAAAAATAAATAATACAATAAAACTTATAAAACATAAATATTTGAATGTTATTTATATTTAATAATATAAAAAAATATATTTTAATAAAATTGTAAATATATATAATATATAATATTTATACACACAAGAATTTATATATATGTATACATATATAATGAAAACACTAAAATATTTTTAGCTCAATTTTATAAAATAAGTAATATATACATATATAGAAAAAAAATATTTACATAAATAAAATATATAAAAAACACTGCTTTATCTTGTCGTTAATTTATATATGAAATAAGAAATTTAAAATATAAAAAAAAATATTTATAACTTTTTTTCTTTTTTTTCAATGTAACACATTCCAAAGTAAAGGACCAACATTTTAGATGACTAACATTTAAACATATATATATATATTATACATATTAAAAAACAAAAATATTTATTATACATATTTATGTATGTTATATATAGAAAAGAAAAATATTTATTAAAAAAAATTATAGTAAAATACGCTTAATTTTTGTAGTACAAAGATAAAAAGAAAATCTTACGATTTTAACAGAAAAGACATGTTTTTCTGCAACATTTATTTAAAATACACTAAATTAATGCATAATTTATTAACAATACTAAAAAAAAAATATATATATATATATATAGATAAATATTAATTTTTATTTCATATTAAATTTTGTTAAAATAAAAAATTGTTTTTAAATAGTTTTATTTTTGTTTTAAATTAATTGACTGATATTAAGAATTTTTATTTTAATTTTTTTTATATAGTACATAAGCTTCTTCATTAATATAAAAAAAGAAAAAAATCAAAGCTTTATTTTAATAACTATTATTTTCTTTAATAAAATCAAATAAAATACACACATTTTGATGAATATTTTCTACACATTTTGAAAATTTTACAAAAAGAAAAAGAATCTATTAAAAAAAAATCAATAATAAAATACATGGAGTAATCAAAACAGAAAACACAATTTACAACACATTTTTTAAACGTATTGCCTTTAATCATAATAAAAAATAAATCAAATAAATTTGTATGTATTTAGTAAATAGTAGTTTAAAATACAAAATTTATTAAAAATATTTTATTACACCAATTTTATAAAAATCAACAATTTTTTATTAATTATTTTATAAGTTAGTAAGTAGTAATCAATGTATTTAAACTTCTTAAAGTATAAGCAAGAAAATAAAATATATGAAAATAAAATATTTATAAAAATATATACAAAATAAAATAAAAAACACATTTGTTATTAAGATCTAAATGTTAAAAATAGAAAAAGTAAAACAAAAAATCAGTGCATTTGCGTAACAATTTTTGTATGTTATTAAGTTTTAAAAATTATTAATTACAAATATTTGTTTTTTCATTATATTTCCTGATTTCATAAAAAAATAAATGTTTTAAATGTGTCAATGTTTTAAGAATTCAAAAAAAAAAAAGAATTAAAAGCTACTTGAGAGTTTATTTAGAGATATTATTTTCAAGGGTAAGTATGACAGTAACACAAGACCAGTAATGGCTAATGAAAGGAGACAATTTCTTGAAAATATCTTTTTCGTTTGTTAAAAATGTTTTTTTCGTAAAGATGTTATTAAATTTTTTAAATTGTTATAATTTCAGATTTATAGTGACTCATATAAAAAATTTTTCAACAAAAATTTAACACAAACTTTTGTTTTAAATTGGTACTGCAATCAACAAAAAAATTATGGTGTTAAATATCGTCAATAAGTGCTGACTACGACTTATCATACAACCCATATCATAAGTTTTCCCAAACATCTGATCTCGTAAGTTCATGATTAAAAAATGTTAATTTGTTAGTATAGCGCCGATAACCAAACATTTTAACATTGTTAAGACATTATCAATTTGCTTAAGTACATTTATACATTAAGTCTATTCAAAATATGGCTCCCTGGGAAACACCTCCAAATGTAAATGTAGGCTAAAACAAGTACCAACATTTGCAATTAGTATTTGCATTCTACCAGTCAGTTGCAATTGTCGAAACGCTACACATTTCTACAAGTTTCAATAGCAAAATTTAATGTTTAACAGCCTCAAAAGCCTCCAAATGTAAATGTAGGCTAAAACAAGTACCAACATTTGCAATTAGTATTTGCATTCTACCAGTCAGTTGCAATTGTCGAAATGCTACACATTTCTACAAGTTTCAATAGCATAATTTAATGTTTAACAGCCTCAAAAGCCTTGAAGTCTTTAAGTAAAATAAAAATGTAAAATTTTTATAAACCATATTACTTCGCTTAGATTTGTAGTGGAAAAGCCAGGCAAGCAGCCCATTAGTAGAACATTATTTAAATCCAGTTTAGAAATTTGTTTTTAACGAAGTTGTTCTAAAACCTTATGCGCAAAGCAGTATATACATCGATACATCAGTTCTTCCCCACAGCGCACATTGTGGTATTTGATACTGAAATTGGGAATTAAAAAAAATTTTTCAGAAAACGGTAAAATTAGATAAAATTCTACATCACTAGGCATAAAAATATTTTTGGTATCATTTTCCGTTATGCTGCTACGTTCTTACAAAGTAACAGTGTTTTTTGTGTAAAAATACCGATTTTTTTACTTTTCAAAGTGGAATTTCTATAGTTTTTTTAAGGATAATGTAAAAAGTAATAATGGAATCATTAACTTTTTTATTGTTATGTTTATCCAATGCACACATTTTTTAGATTGTTTGAAATACAGTCTAAAAATCAGCCATTTTTGGGAAAAATGTGGACCTTAAGTAGTGAGTTAAGTGAAGTTTTTTATTTTTCCTAAAAGTACAAACATTCCACCAAGTACTGGTGAAAAAATAAATCTTGCTCATCTTTGCATATTTTAAAAATAAATTGATTTCTGCTTAAAGATACATGAAATACATATGAATTAACACTACTTGCTGTAAATTATAACAAAGTATCTTTATGAATCACGTAGGCATTTGGAGCCTTTTCTAAATAACTATAATATTATCTTAATTCAGTAAAAACCCGGTCTTTCAATCCTTCATGAATAGATTTGATTCTTCGCATGGCTTCTTCATTTATCGTATAAACTTCAAATAATGAAGTGGCACGCTACTTCTGAAGAACAATACATCGCATCCAAATTTATTGATCAGTCAAAACCAGGATTTGGAAATTCTAATGCAGACATTTCGGCACAAATAACAAACCTTGACGTCAATTTAATAAAGCGAATGCACGTAATAATGGTAACAGTTTCAAGTGGTTTTCAAATAAATATTGACATTTTTCGGGAGTTTACACTTGATACTGCTAAATATTTTGTGAAATAGTATAATATGTCTGCAATTGTTCACAGATATTTGATTCCTAAGCTAGAAGTAATAAATCATGCCTTATTAACGATAGGACAGTTGACAGAATAGGCCCTAAAAGCTCGAAATAGAGACTTAAAAAGTTTTAGATATAATTGTTCGCGAAAATGTTCAAGAGAAAAATCTAATAAAGATACATCGGATCCGCCATCTAACGTTTTTTTTTTTCAATTAGTGCTGATTTCGTGAATGGTAACACTTAGCTCATGTCTGATTTGACAGATAATTAGTTTTATCCTTCCGCTGAACGAATATGGTTTTGTATACGCTTGAACAACGCTGTTAAAAATTTGGACATTACTTTGATCGATCGACTTTCAGAAGATGCCGATTTTGCCAAAAAAAAATCATCTTTTCAGATGAAGCTCATTTTGATCTTGGCGGGTATGTTAACAAGCAAAATTGTCGCACTTGGGGCACAGAAAACCCCCACGCATACATTGAAAAGCCGATACACCCAAGACGAGTCACTGTTTGGTGCGGATTTTAGTCCAGAGGCATACTTGGGCCATTTTTCTTCGAAAATGAGCAAGGAGTGGCCTTTACAGTCAATGGCGATCGTTATCGGGCCATGTTGAACGAATTTTTGTTCACAAAAATTGAAGAGGAGGGTATTAGCAACATTTGGTTTCAACAGGACGGCGCTACGTGCCACACAGCCGAAGCTACACTCGATGTTTTGCGCCCTGTTTTTGAAGATCGCATTATCAGCAGCAGAGCTGATGTCGTTTGGTCACCTCGGAGCTGCGATTTGACACCGTTGGACTATTATTTGTGGGGTGCCGTCAAAGATAAGTGTTATACCAACAAGCCAGAGGCAATTGACGCTTTAAAGGACAATATTCGTAAAGCCATTGATAAAATACAGCTGCACACAATCGATAATGTGCTTAAAAATTGGACCGATCGTGTAGGCTACTGCATGGCCGGCCGAGGCAGCCATTTGAATGAAATTATTTTCCATTATTAACCGGAAGGATTGTACTTTCAAATAAAAAAAGAAATTTGAGAAAATATTCAGTAATTTTTTTTTTTTGTATAGCAATTTCAAAAAAAAAAAAATTATTTGGCGGACTCTTTATTTTAAGACTTCTAGTGACTTCAGATCCTATTATTTGCAATATGAGAAAGTTAAAAGAAAAAAAGGTAATAATTTTCCATAAAAAGCGTAGAGTTTTCAATATAGTGATATAGTGATGATGATGACGACGATAATGATAATATTGATGGCACTGATAGTCATAAGTCCGACGATACTGAATAAAGTCTTTCTCGTATATGATTATGATCATATTATGAGAAAAATAAAAGTATTGAGAAAATAAAAATAAAAAAATAAAACTCAAAGTTTCTACTAAAGTATGCATAAAAACTATTTATTTATACATTTCTAACTAAAATAGATCGAAATGAATTGATTTTAGTTCTCTATTAAGGCTCCCCGAATTGATACCCACTTTAAGCATCAAATACCCCACTGTGCAGCGATTGCGGACAAGAATGGGAAAATTGTTAGCTACATATAAGACGATTTGGCTTTAATGTGGCCGCCTTCGCTAAGAAATGCCCAGAGGAGGTATATTCAAAGCTGCCAAAGTGCTGGCTTAAGAACTATTAAGGGCTACATGCAAATCACCTCTAAGCATGGTTGGCAAAAACCCGGGTTGTAAAAAAAATCATACTAACCAGGTGTCATTGATGGGTTTTTTTGGACTTCAGTATTACAGCTTCAAAATTTCGTTTAAGTCAACAATATGTTTTTGTTTGTTAGTACACTGCGAAGTTGCTGCACTGTTAGTAAGCTGCTTAAACTCAGCGATCGGAGCAGACTGAAATTAATGTGGCCGGAATATAAAGACAGACATGATTAAGTTATATCTTGAATATCAACTTTCGGTCTCATGTCGCAAAAGTTTTATCCCGTCGTTGTTACGAAGAAATATACAATCGGCTTCAAAGTTAAAGCGCCACAAAATTTAATTTAATTTATTATCGTTTTGAGTAAAAAAGCGGCTCGAAGTAATCTGTACTCTCAATCCGTAAATTATATATTTTTTTTGTAAGTAAACTACGAAAGATTTAAAGACCCTCTCGGGTCTATTTTAGTATAACATCCAATAAAACCCAGGTGGGTATAATAAGCATCATCTACACCAGGAAGTTAAGGTTCTCCCAGTCGTATATGAGAAAAGCATACACAAATATGCTCAAGATTCCTTACATCCTTGAGCGTCATTCACAGAGACACTGTCAACACAGTTATTCTCGGGTATCGCATAAATACTGTGATTAGAAGTCACCCAGCGAATATAGCAGATACCGAGGAAATTCAGAAACAAAAACCTAGTGGTTTTGATAGAATTGAGATTAGGTTGGTGTTGCAGGTTTGATTTAAACTGCCCAGCCAATTTCACTTCACTTTGAAGAATGAATTTATAAACGATTTCTTTTAAAGTTACACAAACTTTTAGGCCTGGACTAGAGTATTTTGTGGCCTTAGCTGTTATAACAACAATAACAATATCTTGCGGTATTCCCTTTTATGCTATAAACACATTCAAGGCTACCGACTACATCGACTACAATCTGTCAAAAATAGAATACATGTGTGCATATGAGAATAATTATTTTAGCGGTAGCACGGCTACCGTCTACACGGCTACCGTTGTAGCCCGTAGGCTAATTTACATTTTTATTGGCGACAACAAACAAATATGAAATATAGGGTGTTTTTTATAGAGGTATAGAACTTTAAGTTGCAATAAAACAACGATGAATTATTCGATTGACATGTGTATTTAATTTATCCGAAAGATAATCTTGTGGCATTACGTTTTAAATATGATTTCTGGCATATGACCGCCACGGCTGGCGCAGATGTAGTCCAATCTAGACGTCCAATTTTCGATGACTTTTTCCAACATTTGTGGCCGTATATCGGCAATAACACGATGAATGTTGTCTTCCAAATGGTCAAGCGTTTGTGGCTTTACCGCATAGACCAATGACTTTACATAGCCCCACAGATAGTAGTCTAGCGGAGTTAAATCACAAGATCTTGGAGGCCTATCACAGGTCCCAAACGTGAAATTAGGCGGTCACCAAACGTGTCTTTCAATAAATCTATTGTGGCACGAACTGGTGTGACATGTTGTTTGTTATTGTAGCCCTTCAACCAGAAGTGCGCTTCATCGCTAAACAAAATTCTCTAATGAAAATTGAAAAAAAAAAATTCACTTATGAAAAATGCAGGCGTTGTTCAGGCGTGAGTCTATTCATGATAAATTGCCAAGCCAAACTGAGAATAAATCACTTGACAGCTGTTAAATCGGTCGCCATCTTGAAAAGTAATGTCAACTTAAAGTTCTATACCTCTATAAAAAAAACGCTTTATATACACTAAAAACTCGAAAAAAATGCATGTGGCACCACAAAAAAAAAATCATGTGTACATTTGCTTAAATTTTTTTTGTATCTGTAGTCGTTAAAATAATTAAGTAAATAGTTGGGTACTTGGCTACTTTTGTAGCCATCATCCTTCGTAGTCGTGTGGTCGATGGTCGGTAGCCTTGTATGTGTTTAAAGCATTACTCTTAGCTAGACGGAAAGCTACTGAATGGAGATATTTAGAAAAGAATTATAAAAAAAGGTTTTTTGCAAAATTATGAAATTTTTGATTTCTAAAAATTCCAAAAATATGGGTTATATTAACTCTGATATAAGAATGACTTAAAGCTAATATAACCCGGAATTTTTTAACATATGGCGTAGCGAAATCGAATAAGTTATTTCAAGGTTATCGTAAGATGTATGAAGCAGCCTCTAGAAAAATCTCACATTTAAAAAAAAACTCCAAAAAAAATTTATCCATAGAATCTGAAATGCTGATGATTTTTGAAGTTAGGCGACCATAGCGCATCAAAAAAATATATTATACATCAAAGGTATTTTTGCTTGTTGCATAGTGTTATTAGCACTCACTTGAACGAGAAAAATGTTTCTTATAAAAGTACCAGTGAATCTTTTCTTCACAAAACATAGAATAAATCACTTGAACGAGAAAAATGTTTCTTATAAAAGTATCAGTGAATCTTTTCTTCACAAAACATAGAATAAATCGAGCCTTTTTAGGCTTATAAAACATTAAAAGATTATTTGAACTCATTGTTTTAAGAAATTTTATAAAATTTTTATATTTTTATTATATGTATGCATGCATGCAAGTCTGACGGAATTGCAACAATTTTTTTTTTTTTTTAATTTTTTATTAATATTCACTTTAACCTCCAAGCTTACTGAATAATTATTAACACTAAACCTTTAAATATAATTTAAAGTAATTGTATAAAAATTTTTAATTTTTTTTAATAATAATTTATTCAGCACGTGCTTAAGATGATGAGCGAACATAGTAATTACAGTAAAAATTACTCTAAAACAACAACAAATACGAGAAGGAGAACGTGGAAATTAGAATAAAACGAGACGAATTACAGACTTTTCAATAGTTTGTTTACCTTTGTTTTTTTTATGAAAAGAAAACATTTTTTTTTGTTTTAATTTGCAGTTTTTCTTTTATTATTTTTTTGTTTTTAATTTACTAAAAAATTCTTTTAATGTTATTAAACAAATACAAATTAATTATCAATTTTTTTTTAATCTTCATTTCTTTTTTTATTGTGTTTATTTTTAATGCTTTTCATTTGTATTATATATTATATATATATATATATATATATATATATATATATATATATATATATATACATATATATATATATATATATATATATGTAAGCCTTATTAAATAAAAATTAAAAAATATTTAAATTTATTGATAATTTTCATTAATTATGAATAAATTATAAAACATGTTTGTGTTATTATAATAATAATATTTATTTTGTTTTTTTTTTATAAAAACGAATTGACAAAATAATTCAAGTATGACTGTAGATAACAACTTATTTGTATTACAATAATAATAATAATTATTATTTTTTATTATTTTTCTTTTTTTTCTTTTTAGTTATTATTATAATTATAAAATTTTTTTAATGATAATCTTTGGTATTTTTTGTTGTTGCTGTTGTTTTTATTAAAAAAGAAATTTATATATGCGAGTGCTTTTTAGAAAGAAAAAGACTAAAAACAATTCGAAAATAGTTGTTTCATTGTATGCGTTATTAAATATGTGTTGTTTTATAAATTAATTGAATTTATTGAATGAATTTAAAATATTTTCTTATATTTAAAAAACAAAAACCAAAACCAACCTCTACAATGCGAGTACAATTTTATTATAAGTAAAGAATTTAGGAAATGAAAGAAGAAATTCGTATTCTCATATCCTTTAACTACTTTCAAGCTGTTTTATTTCCGTTTTCTTAAGAGATTTGGTTGAAATTTATTCCATTTGTAGACAGATAGATATCGATCACACTCTTCTGGTCGTTTACTTTTGTTTGTTTGTTTGTTTGTTCATTTGTTTTATTATTCGTATTTTTCGAAGAAGCGCTTTTTTAAATCCGGCGGATAAGTTACATAAATATAATGCTCATTGTGCCCAACTTCATTTTGTATGATTTCATGAGACGATGAGGAGGCACGCAACGATTGTTGAGAACCACTGACATAACGTTGTCTAGGCTCTAGGGGTCGCGGTATGGTATTGTAATGTTTGATACCGCCGCCACCACCAGCCGTATTAGTGGGGCCTAAATGTGTAGCTGGCAGTGTATTATCACAATCCATTTGTGCCGAATGATGACTGAGTGCTCCGGTTGAGCCGGAATTTGGTCCATGCATGTTAATGCCACCGCCTGTAACCACGGATGTGGCAATGGGCCTACTTATATAGTCGCGTCGGTCTAAAATGTCCTGTTGGTATGCCAGATTCGTCGTCGGCTGATGACGCAGTGGAGTCTGTCCTCCGGCGATGGGACCTCCAGCGGTCATCGTAATCGTGGGAGTACCCGGCAGACGCTGATCGCCTATGTAGCGTCTTGGACTGTGACGATAGTCGTATTGCACTGGTTCTGGGTATATATCGTGTGGCATTGTTTGCTGGTGATGCTGATGTAGCTCGGCCTGTTGTTGTTGGTGCTGTTGTTGTTGAACTTGAGCCTGCTGATAGTAGTATGGGGTGTTGGTCTGAGGCTCGACGTTGGTCATACCATGATGTATGCCGGTGGTAGGGTAATCTTGAAAAAGATAATGATCTTGGTGCATAGTTTGTTGTTGCATATGCTGTTGCTGCTGTTGAAGATGTTGTGGATGATAGTGTTGCTGCTGCTGCTGGTGGGTGGGTATATACAAATGATGATGATTGGTTGTTGAAGCATTGATTGTCGTCTCTTCGGAGCTGTAACAAATAACTTTGGTTTAATCAAAATTTTCTACTTTTAGTCGGTAGGAAGGCATTTAGCTTAAAAAATCTACGTAGATTATGTGAGAAGTGTTAAAAATCAAGTGGTTTTATTATTATTTTTATTCTGTTAAAAGTAAATTTTTACAATTTTTTTAACAATAACTTCTCACTTAACCCTCGCAGAAATTTAAAAGATTTTTATAAAATACTTACTCAAATAATATCCAAATGATATAATAACAAAAACAAATGCCGGTTGATAAAACAAGAATTAATATTAATATTAAACCCCAAGGAAAGGCACGTGGTTCTAAAGGACCATCCTCCCAATAACGTTCGCACGTTAAATACCAGCACACAGCTTTATTCATTTCCTCTAAAAAAAAAGAAAACCAATAGAATAAAATCCTTCAAAAAAAAAAAAAAAAGATGGAATGTTCCAACTCACCTTCCATATCCTTAAACTGTTGATCAGTCATTGCAAGTATAAGGCCTCCGATACAACTTCTTACCAAATATTCGCATTTGGCTTTTAATTTATTCAACTCTTCCGTTTTACAATTTGCTCGTATTTTTTGCATATTCGTTAGCTGGGCATTCGAGGTCTTATTGCTGTCCTCAGCGGAGGCATTACCATTCCTCTTACCATCACTGTCGGCATCGCTCTCTTCTGACTGTTGATTATAGTCTGTGGCATGATTATCATCATTTGCAGCTGAAGACTCTTTCATCGTATTGGCATGTTTCGATGTTGTTATTGGGGTTTTGGCGGCATATGCCGAAGAGTGTTTGTGAGTATGCGCTTTGGTTGGTGCTGAAGAAGACGACGACGATGAACTACTGTGATGGTGTATATGCGGAGCAGCCGAAGATGTCAGACTTTCAGCTGACGGTTGCGCTTGTGGATATTTTGAACGCGAGGCACCATTATAGTTGTAGAGGTTTTCATTAGAGTGATGATGTGAATCTGTAACAGAGTATTTAAATCTCCTTTAGTTCTGTAATAAAGAGTGAGAGAGAGAGAGAGAGATAGGGAGAAAATATGCAATTTACCAGTCTGTTGACATTTACTTTGGCCAATTTTATCCTGACACAATTGACGATTTTGTACTTTGGCTGCACGTGACGATGCACCAGTTGTGGAAGTTCTAAATATAAGAAAAATATGTGCAAATGCAATTTAGTTAAATACATTGTTTAGCATACCTTAAGGGTAATAAACTTAAATATGCTACATTCGCCTTTGCCAGTGCGGAATTTTGACCAAATGAATCGCCCCACACTTCAATATCCGTAACAATACTTTGATCGCCCAGCTTCAGAGATGATGACTCTTCCGATTGAAAAACTTCACAACGCATTATATCACAATAATCTGATAAGCATACAGCGTCTTCAGCCTATAAGCAGGCAAGTGAAAAGTATGATAAAAATTATACTATAGTATTACATAAAGCAAGACTCGACTCACCTCGTTGATAACGTTTCTATGTCGCGTTTCAAAATGTAAGTCCAAAAATTTCTCCTGATAGAAACTTTTGCCACACAAGCGACATGTCCATTGTGTGGGCCTATCACGTTTTTTGGCATCTTGTCGGGGTGCAAAAATATCTCGAAATGGATGTAAAGGACATTCGAGAGGAAGTTTAACCTGTTTTATAATTGATAAAAGTTTTTTTTTTGTTTGTTTTTGGTTAGGCTTTAGATGGGGATAATAATAACAAACCTGATATTTATCTAATATCGGTGTCCATTTGGAACGGACAATCTTACGCACTAAACGGCTGTTATCTCTGGAGCATAAACGTTTGAAAACATGTGTATGAGGCCATGGTATTAAGAGAAAAAAGTAAATAAGAAAAATCTGTAAAAAGAAATAAATAAACTTCAGGTGTGTAATTATTTAATGACTTTAAGTTTTCTCAACAAAAAAAAAAAAAAAAAATTAAATTGTGATATCATATTGCAAGTAGTTAGATATACCATATGTACATCTATTATTTATATTGATATCCTTTTTTGTGGCAAGTAAAGAAATACTTATGGAAAAGAGATTTATTGTAATTTACCCTCCCTAGGGAATTTTACAAGATATTTGCATGCAATCATTCGCTGTCTAGAAACATCCACATCTGTGACCGACATCCTCTTCAAATGCGCTCCTGGTCTACAGTCGCCCGTAAATAACTCCCTAGGGAGTTTCAAGTCCGGCATGCCATACCTGAGAACCTCAGTGCGACGTTCAAATTGTAGACTGATCGCTGCTCTAGAGCGACGAAGTCCCCTTCCAGAGTTCCAAGTACCTGGAAATTTTCCAATCCTTGATTAGATTGAGCACGGTAGTGAATGGTGCTGCACAGCAAGGTTCTGGATCGATATAGGGTGTTATGGAACCCTTTTTGTTCAATGCATCAGCTGTTTCATTACCATTTATTCCATAGTGTCCAAGTACCCAAAATAACTGGACTTTATTTCCAAGCGAAAGCTTTTGAAACGTATCGTAATAATATTTGACCAGTCTAGATGTCATACGATTACGAGCCAAGTGCCCTTAAGGCAGCTTGGCTGTCAGAGACTATATTAATTATCTTACCCTTGAGCCCTTTGTCCAGGTAAATCTTCTCACCTATAGCAATGACCATAATATCAGCCAGAAAGAGTCATTCATTTTGAAGCCATCGGTATACCAGTTTAGATCAAACTCACTCCGAACTAAGGCCCCATTAGACCAACAATTACGGTCCGGGAATTCAACCCTGAATCTCCTGCCAAAGCACAATTCCAATGGCATAACAGCTAGGACTGAAGATGTTTCTCCGACCACCCCGCGTTGAATGGACAGACTTTCCGACGCATTTCGGTATCCCTTGGCGAAATGCTTTGCCGTCGAATATGCCGCCACCTTCATCACATAGATGTGAAGCGGTGTCAGACCAATCAGAGTCTCCACAACCGCTGTTGGATACATTCTGATTGCTCCAGTTATACCGACAAAGACGAGTCTCTGTACCATGTCTAATTTATTTATGGTGGTAGCTTCCTCAGCTTTTCTTTACCAAGCTATCGCCGAATAAGTGATAATGGGCCGAATAATAGCGGTATATGTCCATAGTGTTATTCTAGGAGAAAGACCCTATGTCTTACCGTAAGAGCGCTTTACCCAGAGAGCTTTTATCGCCTTATTTTAGATGACACTTATTTAGAATGACGCCTGGATATTTAACATCCCTAGAAAAATTGATGGTGGTACCCATAAAAGAAATACAGTCACATAATAACTTGTATCTCCTTGTAAAAGGTACAACCGTTTTTTGTAGATTCACCGAGAGCCCTTCCTGGCTGCACCATTTTGACACCTCGCCCAGGACCGTCTTCATGATGTCACACACACTAAAATACTATTATTAATAATTCAAACCGAGCTACCATAGGTCTACTCGAGCGAATTTGATTGTTAGATTATTGTATATATAAAGTATCAATCATCCAAACAATCATTTTTGAGTATTCGGCTTTTTAAAATGATTCAATGGGTTAATCTTCAGCGTTTTTCAGATATTTCTTTCATTTTTGAATCTATATAGTTTCTTCTTTTGAATCTATATAGTTTCCTTACAAAGTAAGGAACTGTTTCTACCAAAATTGTAGCCCAAAACACAAACGTGATCTCTGACGAAACTCCATATAGGACCTTTTGATATGCCAAGATTTTCATTCTACAAAAATATATTTTTCGGAAATTATATCCAAAAATGTTTTTTATGAATTAGTAAAAAGCTCGTTTAGGGAAAGCAATACATCTCTTACACGTAATATCCCAATTAAACTTGCTAAGCTTTGCTTTCCTTTTCATATTAAATACTGCGTTAATCATAAATTAACACCAGAAATTTGGGTAACGGAAATGTTTATAAAAAAGCTCTGTTTTTCCACAAAAATACCGGAAATGTCGACAAAACTAATCAGTAACCTTAACTAAAGTGACACGAAATCCAAGTTTTTTACTATTCGTCTGTTTAAAATAAATCGTACACACTTGTACTTGTAAAGGAATTGTTAACAATTTAGATACTTTTCGCCTTTTTTCTTGTTTGTTTGCTTGTTTTCAAATACAGTCTGAAATGCTTGCCAATTGTGACACAGGACAATTATGCAAATGCCAACATGTGAAAGGAAATCTAAAATTTTGAAATAAAAACTAAGTAAAAGAAACACTAACAACACGCTTGACTGAAAAAAAGGCCAGTCATGAAACTATCAATGGCACTGAAGTAGTGAAAGTAAAAGTTGAAGAGCTTAAAAAGGAAAATGTGTCACAAATGGCAATTAGAAAACACGCCAACAAGCCAACAACAACAGCAACAGCAAAGAACTTTAACAATAAATTAGAAAATGAAATTAAAATAACTTTGTGCCATTTAAAAGCGAAAGGCTATGGAAAATATAGCCATATTGGCTGCCATTCTTTAGTTTACCTAAGTGGCTAATTTAATGCACTCACTAACTCACTATTTACGATATGTACCTTTCTAGCGTAGCAACAGATGTACATAAGCGGCCCTAGTTGGTTGGCCTTAAAACGCGCAAAGGCATTTCCGTTTTGCTTTTGTAGTCTACTTTTAAGCGCCAAATGCCGCAATACTTGCTTAACTAACCAACCAACCAACAAAATAGCCAGCAACGGTAAATGTACAACAATGGCCATTAGCCCATGCACCGTTATTTTGAAGTCATTTTTATAATACAAAAACAGTGATAGAAAGAGAGAGGCAGGAGGAGTGAGAGCGAGAGAAATAAACAAAAGCCATAATAACAACAATAAACACGCGTAACGGGACAAAGAAACTTTAAGAAGTTTCAAATGAATGGAATAAAGACTAATGAAATTAGACCAACCAACCAACGACCCACCGACCAACTAACAGACTAACAGTCTAACACAAACAAACAATAACAAAAGTAATTACCAAAGTAGTAAAAGAAGAAAAAGAAATTGGATAAAAAAATTCTATTTAAAATGAGAACACTTACATATGACAGAAGTTAGAAGAAAAAACGAAAGAAAATCGATAACATGCTTTGACAGGACTTGGGAAAGAGAAAAAGGATACCAATATAAATGATATATGTACGATGTATGCGCGTATATGTGAATTGAAAATATGAAAATTTTCCTACATGCATATTCATAAAAATTTAATTAAATTATAAAGTATGATAATGAAGTGAACAAATTTTGTATAATTGCCTTTAAACTCACCTCTAAATTAACAATTTTGGAACCCATACATAATAATTTCTATATAGAAAATTTTTTTCAGCAATAATTGATAGATAGAATTGAAAAATTAATCTTTTGCTCCAAGTTTGACAAAATATTTCTATACTTTTTACTTTAGAAAAAAAAACAAAATTTGTAAAAATGTTTGACTATATTTAACCTTTTTTTCGTTTTGAAACTTAAATTCGCGTTAATTTAATAAATTATGAAATATTTTTTTTAATTTTCACTGCTTTTTTATTGCTTTATTGTGTGTGTGTGTCTTATTAATAATTCTAAAAATAAATACTTTTTTTCTAATTTTACTTATAAAAGAACGTCTACACCTGTGAAAATATCGTAACTGTCTAAGAAAATTTCTATCAGAGGATTTCTTTTCTTTTTTCTCCTCTCTCTTATAAGGATTTTATTTGTTAATGCTCTGTGTATTTGTTTTGGAGTAAACAGGAAATAAAAGTACTCTATCTTTCTCTCACGGAATTTTATTGTTTATTATTAATGTAGTAGTTATTTCATAACAGCCGGTAGTTGCAGCCTTACCATATGGTAATTATTTGTTTACATTAAGCAAGGTTGTACAATTATGTAGTATACTATGCGCATAATAACAACAAATTTTAACGGTAATGTGTTATATTAGTCGTGCGTAGTTATGATGTCTAATCTTTAATTTTTTAATTAACATATTTCGTATGTATTTGCTTAAAATTATGAATATTTTAATTTAATTTTATTTACAATTAATTTAAAAAGTAACGTATTTTTATGCCGCCATTACTTTTGGTATATTGTTTAAATGACTTTAATTTTCAATTTAGTCCGGCATCTCTTTAATAACTAAACTGACGTTATCAGCTGTTATGTCGTGGCATGTTATCAATTGTCTATGAATATCAGCAGTAAGAAGCAGCATTTTTAACCAATCAACGTAGACCACGCAGTTGTCATCAGTTTTTTTTGTATCGGATACCGTGTAAAATTATTTTCGCAATTAGAAATATTAATAAATTATGTGTTTTTAAAAGAAAATTCTTGTAAAATCAACAATCAAATATAGTCATTGATTCCTAATTGGTAGTTGTATAGAAATATTATAAGAAACAATGAAAATATTAGCCATAGTATTATTAATACAAATTGCTGTCTGTCTACTTGACTCCGCACTTGCCGGGAGAGACTTTTATAAGATTCTAAACGTAAGAAAATCGGCCACAACAAATGAAATTAAAAAAGCCTACAGAAAATTGGCAAAGGAATTACATCCGGATAAAAATAAAGATGATCCAGATGCTTCGACGAAATTTCAAGACTTGGGAGCAGCCTATGAGGTTCTGTCGGATCCGGATAAACGTAAAACATACGATCGCTGCGGTGAAGAGTGTTTGAAAAAGGATGGCATGATGGATCATGGTGGCGATCCATTTGCTAGTTTCTTTGGTGATTTCGGTTTTCACTTTGGCAATGGTGACCCCCATCATCATGATACCCCCAAGGGAGCCAACATTGTTATGAACATGTATGTGACACTGGAAGAGTTGTACTCGGGCAACTTTGTGGAAATAGTTAGAAACAAGCCGGTGCTAAAGCCAGCGACTGGCACAAGGAAATGCAACTGCCGACAAGAAATGGTCACTCGCAATTTGGGTCCTGGTCGTTTCCAAATGATACAACAGACTGTCTGCGATGAATGCCCGAATGTGAAATTGGTCAATGAAGAGCGTACTTTAGAGATTGAAGTCGAACCTGGTATGGTTGATAGTCAAGAGACTAGATTTGTAGCAGAAGGTGAACCACATATGGATGGTGAACCAGGAGATTTGATTATTAAGATTTTACAAATGCCTCACGAAAGATTCCAACGTAAGGGAGACGATTTGTACACAAATGTTACGATTAGTTTACAGGTAAGTGTATGTTTACGATAATTTTAATAATTTTCAATACGCCCTTATTTTATTTTTCTAAGATCGCTCAATTTAAGTGAAACTAATGAATTCAAGGCATATTGTTGGTTGTTTTTTGTTTTTATTTTTTTCAGGATGCTTTGGTTGGCTTTAATATGGATATTGTACATTTGGATGGTCATAAAGTATCAGTGACTAGAGAGAAAATTACATGGCCTGGAGCACGTATTCGCAAGAAGGGCGAGGGTATGCCAAACTATGACAACAACAATTTACATGGCAATTTGTATATAACATTTGATGTTGAATTCCCCAAAAAGGACTTGGGCGATACAGAGAAAGAAGGTAAGTAAAAAGCTATTTCACTAGTTAGATTAAATTATAATAATATTCTTCTTACAGAGCTTAAAAAGATCTTAGATCAAGCTTCGATTAATCGTGCTTACAATGGTCTGTGAAAACAAAAACTTATTCTGTTTTTGGCTGCTGTAAAGACTTAACTTTAAAAAAAAATAGAAATAAAAACCAGAAGATATTTAATTTAGTTTGATGTATATTGTTTCTAATTATCTGCCTATATTTTCTTATTTTTTATTTATATATGTATTTCTGTTTTTTTTTTTTAAGAGATTTACTAGAAAAATATCAAAAAATCGAAACTAGTAAAATACGAATTTTCAGAATAAAACTTTATAAGTTTTTTTTTTAGTAATTTAAATAATAAACCAAAATGATTTGTATTGAAGTAAAATTATGTAAACAAAAATAAATTTTTAATTTAAAAAATTAGTTTTTTTATAAAAATGCTTTTATTATAAACAGGTGTTCTTATATTAAAAAAAATTTACTACAGTTGTTTGTTGAAATCAATCTTCAAAATCGAAAAAAGCATTAATTTTAGTTTATTACCACTTTTTCGCTGTTTTACATTACTTTACCTTATTTACATTAATTTACTTTGACCTTACATGGTGTAAGATATAAAAGTCCGCTAAAAAACAACCTTGTTAATGTTTACATTATACCAAAATTTCATAGCACCAAGCTTTTGCATGTAACTCAATCAGCTGTCGCATTAAAATTCTATCGTCGTTTTGTTATTGTTTTTCTTTTTGCAAAAATTAAAATCATATACGTCTGCTGTTCCGTTGGCATGAGTTGTTGTGAAAGTTCTAATTAGTTATTTAAGTGTTGAAGTTTTTAATATACTAAAAGAGAAATTCTACAATTAGAAAATAATTATAAAAGTGTAATATTAGCTATTTAAGCCAATAATATAAAAATAATTTTAAGCTTTCCTACTGCCTACCAAATTGTGTCTTTTTCGTTGATAAACAAACAAGTGCCTGTTAAAAAAATAAATAAAAAAATTAATATAACAACCTTTCACAATACATAAGCAATAAAACTTAATTAATAAGATTTTGCAAATACTTTGTACATACAAGCGTGCCCACTTACAAGTTAAACATTTGAACTTCAGTTGAGCTCTTTATTTAACCATTTTTTCAAGGTTTTCAACTTTTCATTGGGTCAGTCATTAAGTCATTCATCAGTCAACAAACAATGTAAATTAGCAAAGCAATACAGAAAACGCGGTAAGTATAGATTTTGTTTATTATTATTATTAATTTAATATAAGTATTCGATTTCGCAAATATTAATATTTTTGATGAAATTTTTAGAAAGTTCTCTTTAGCAAATCATTGTGTTTATTGGATATAATTACAAAGATTTAAACAAAGTCTATAATATAAAAAACTAAATGACATTCTTTGTTTAAATAAGTCTAATAAATTCGCAATGACTAGACGTTATCAACCACATGCTGTTGTTGAATTTTTCACTTTTAGTCAATACATATATACATTAAAATTTTTAATTATAAGGTCACCTTAAATTTCCATATTAAATCAAATTCACATAAGTTGACCTTGTAGCAGAAGAACAATAGTTGACAAGCAATTAATTACTTAGATGTCAATATCCTTTTTATATTGTTTTTATTAAAAAATTTACATCACTATACTTTTTATACTTATAACATACATATATACTATATATTAAAATTTCTGACCACATTTCCGATGTATAATAAAAAGTATAACATTGTCCAATGTTCGGCTCTATATAACCTCAACAAAACTTGATCGTTTGTATATCATTCGTCTCAAAGCTAGTTAAATAATTATTTGTTTTAAAATTTATAAATATTCTTTACAAAAAAAAAAAAAAAAAAAAAAAAACTGGTTAAAACCGGCTTTCTTCGCTACCTTTATTTTATTTCAACTATTATCTTTGTTACATTTTTTTCCTTTTCCCCATTTTATACCCTTATACTGTAAAAATTTCATGATAATTGATAATATGAAAATTACATACATACAAACAAACATATTCATATATATATATATATAACAAACATATTCACATATATATATATATATATATTTATCCGATAGTAGATAGTAGACTTTTTGGCTAATGATTTGTATAGACCACAAAGCTATTTAGACCAAATTTAGAAAATCTATAATAAATAAATAATTACTTTGTATGGGCATGGCACCACCAAGTTGGAATTTTTAAAATATATAGTTTCTTCTAGATACATAGAGAGATACTATAAAAATGTTAAGACAATTTGGATCCAACGGATCGGATCTACAGACTTCAAACAAACTTACTTATGTACATCACGAATCGGATCTACAGACTTCAAACAAACTTCTTTTGTACATAACGGATCTGATCTAAAGACTTCAAACAAACCTACTTATGTACATACATTCATACAAACACAAATTCATCTCATATGTAAAAATGAATTTATTTTTAGCTAGATTTTATATACAGTGGTGGAAGAAATAATAGGTACACTTTCTTTTTCAATAATATGCTATAAAATTTTAAGTAATTTGTTGATGGTTTATTAAATAAAAAGTATCTCCTCTTAGCAAACGGAATATAAGCTTGGATTATGCCAAGCAACACTTGCATCTTAATAAGTAAAACAATGTGCTATGGTCTGACGAAAAAAAAATGGCTAGTGTGTCCCTATTATTTCTTCAACCACTGTATATGAAGATATGTAATCATCAACTTTAACTTTGGTCTTTAATTGGTTATGCGGATTTCTATAAAAAGTTAAACGGTATCTACACGCAAATCGACCTCAAACGGGTATTACGAGTAAAAGTACGATTGTTGGGAACAAATACTTTCATTATGTTAAACGCACATCGTTGTAACATCGATAACACAGAGCGCTACTGAATTAATAGATTTAAATACTATACTGTCATTAACGATCACTTTCGCTTTCGTTTGTACTCTTTAGAAAAGTACAGAGTAAGAGTTTTATTCTATTTTCAGCCTGATTTGTATTTATATATAGTGAAAATGATAAGTCGGTCCGCATTTTTTTGCGGTGTCTTAAAAAAACAAAGCTTTTAATACCCGATAAATATTCTGGTCTCATTGAATATTGAATAATTATGTATATGTATATATGCACTTCGTTAGCTAGATTAATTTGTGATTTAAATTTCTACAAAATCGGTTCAGTTTCATGAGTTGCTTTGCTATTGTAAAAAATTTAATAATTTCGTCATTTTCTAACGAATGTCTAAGCCTTAAATCACATTTTATTCATAACTAAACATAGTTTCGTAAATATTACTTAAATAGTACGGTTCCTATATAAAATAGTGCGCAAAAACGCATCTAAACTTTAAAAATGTACAAAATACATGAATGAAAAATGTGTTTGCTTGAGAAATATACCCAGAGTTTTTAATACTACTTATACGACCTGTTTCTCTTCTTTCCAAATCCGAAAAGAAACTTAAAATCTGGTAAAATGTCCGAAAAACCGGTTTTTAATCCTAACTCGAGATTTTGGAGGTGTTTTGAAAATTCCAAAAACAGATCCTTGTTCTTCTCGATAGCGACTATCAGAAAAGTCGTATTATTTTCCAGGAATTTGAAAATCGTTCTTTTTTGTCGTACCGTGTTATTTACGAAAGACTTTATTGCAATAACAAAAGCGGAAAAAAATGTATAAAAATATTAACTGTCACGTTCAATAATGTTTTTTTTAATGTTTAACTTTTGTTCATTATATACTTATGTCTTTAATTATTATTATATATATTTTATTATATATATATTTTATATTTTATTATTTAATGTATTTTAATTATGAGTTTTGTATAATATTTGAAACAAGTTTAGTATTAACTACAGCTAGGACAAAGTCTACCATGATATTTAATCTGTATTTTAAGCATTTAAATCATAATTTATCTTCATTGCTTAGTAACAGTAAAAGTAATATATACTTAATACTTTTTCTTATAAGAATGAGCTAAAAAAATATTAAAACCAAAGTGCAAATATTTGTAACTTTAGTTTAAAAATTACAATATGACTCATGTCACTGCTAATGACATCATTTAATCTCCGCCATGTAATTATTAAAAAAAAATACTTAATAAAAACAAAGTTTAATGATAATAAAATATTAATTTTAAGCCTTTAAACACGAACGAACGAACCCCTATACTATAGCTACAGCAGTAAGTTCACGTTACTTTATCTTTACAAAGAATGAAAATATTTTTACACAAGTAAGCTACTTCATATGTATAGTATATACATATGTATGTATATATAAAAATATCTTGTTAATTGCCTGTATACATATATATTACTTGGGTTTGTATGCACTAGAATTGTTTTTAAAACGCAAAATTAACATTTTGATAAACTAATGAAACAACTATCATTCAAAGAAACCTTACAGGCGAAGAAATGTATAATATAATCTAAAAAAGAAATTGTATCGACTGTAAAGTAGAATAAATTCTAAATTCAGCATTAATGAAACATATTTACCCTTTACCAGTAGGAGCCCCTTAATAATTTTTGTACAAATCCTTAACTCTTGTTCGTAATGTTTTTTGCAAATCGTGGCTCGATCAACTTCTTAAGTAGTATACCTTTATTTCTTATTAATTTTTGTACCGTTGTGGTATGGTGATCTTCGTTTCAATCCCAGGCCAGACCATCTGACAGTTTTCAACAGCCGTATCAGCTCATTGTGCTGTGAAGAACTTCTCCAACTAATGCAACTGCCTTTCCAAGCCAGCGTTAAAAGGTATGTCCCTTTCATTGAGTCTAGAAATAGAATCGGGTGTTCCTCATTAATTGAGGGAAGTTTCCCCTTCTTCCAAATGGAATTATGTGTGTGTAAGTTCTTTTTTATGGCATCTCCTCATAGTGTCCTAAAATCTTTGAAATCAGGGGGTATATAATTTTTTAGCAAAACTTGATGCAATTATTCGGTACATTTTTTCGACATTGAAAATTGTCAACAACAATTTTTGTTATTTCATTAATAGCTATGTGTTATGTAGTCCTCTAACGACCATATTCATAACAAAAACCCAGTAAGTGTTTAGCATAAGTAAGATTTTTAATACGCTTGCTGCTGTTTGTGTATGTTTTTTAAGCTCGGATCAACAAACTTTTAAGCATTGAAACCAATTCTATACAAATCAACTTAGTGTTTATAGATTGTTGATCTAAGCTTAGCAAATATAGCAGCAAGTGTGTTAAAAATCATACTTATGCTAAACACTTGCTATGTTTTCATTAGGAATACGGCCACTATTGCTGTAAAGTTATTTGATTGTTAGCATAACACATGGGGAATAATCATATTTTTAAAGAAGCCATAAATTATTAATGTTTATTTCATTGATTTTTAGAAACAAATATGCTTTCATTTCGAAATAAAAATGGTGCGATGACGTCATTGAGTCATTGCCCGAATAAATACTTTTTTCCCGATTCTATCCGTTTTTCTGCAACCTATTTGCCTTTATAAAGAAAATGATTAGACGACGTTCGCAGTTTACCACTGATATATTTATGGAGACATACGAAAACAAATATTTTTTTTATGGAAGGTGCCACTCTTTGTGGAGTTAATTTTTTATCCTAATGTGTACCTTAACAATAAAATACTATGTGGAAAGCTTGAAGAAGTGTAACTTTAGGTAGTTTAATTTTGTAACGTCTATTCAGAGCCAAAAACCTGGCACCTTATTTACCCGGCCTAAATATAATCAAAAACGTATGACGATGGGTGGCTAGGGAAGTGTACGATTCCGGAAGATAACACAACACAAAACTGGAATTAATGGAAGGAGTTATACACACTTGGTCCACTATTTTCGAGAATATTTCAGACAAAGGCGGTTCCACGCATTACTAATTATCCTTAATACTGCTTAAAATATAGTACTTAAGAATTAAAATGCTAAATAGTTGCTTAAAATACTTATTAAATTGAAATTATTGCTGATGGCGCTATCCTGATGACCAATTTTTTCAATACGTTTTTAGTAGAATTTTTCTAAAAAAAATTGATTAAAATACTATCTTAAACGGTACAGCAGTCATTCTTGTTTTATTTTAAAGGAAATTGATAGGAGTCTACTTCAAAGAAATTTTAAAGTCATATCTCAATTGGTTCAGATAATATTTAACATTAACCGCCAGTAAAAGGGGGGGGGGGGGGGCGCTATTCTGATGACGCGCAGTGTATGAGTTTGGAATATGGATTATTCATAAAATGTAAAGGTAATTTTCTATTGTTTTATTTTACATTTTTTGTTGTTATTATTTTTCCAAAAACCTTAGTATAAAAAAGAGTTATGTAGGCAAAAAAGATTATTAATTGTGTGAGGTTTTTATTTAAAATTTAATTGAATTTTATTAGTAAAAAAAGATAATATCGACAAAAAATATTTGGTTATTATTAATAATTCACTTTTTACAATTGGAATGATGATAATAGTCTTTATCGTGCTTGGGGTAGTCATTTTCGTATTTCAAAATTTTTATTGTAGATTAAATAAATAATAAATAAAGACAACAAGTAAAACTTTTCTTTAATCTATTACAAACATTTCGAAACACAATAACGACTACTACAATTACGATATGGGTATACATACAATATTCACTTCATTTCAAATATACATATTTTTTATAACGTTTCTTATCTTAATTGTTTGAATTATTCTTTGTATATATATAAATTTCTAACTTATAAAAAAGAAAAAAAATTGATAAGTGAAATGTGTCAAAACATTGTAAATGCAATTTTATATTTGAATTGGAGTGCATATACGAGTATGTATATATTTGTTGTATAATATAGTTATTATACAATAAATAATAAGAAAAACATAAATTACAATATATTTTCCAAATTATAATACGAGTCAGAATATTTCTTTGTCTTCAACCATATTTATTTAAATAGAAAAGGTTATGTTGAATCTATTACTTTGTTGTTTGTTGGACAATAATTTTTGTTTTACTAAAAAGCATAGCTTATCAGTTTAGTGAGAAGGAAAAAGCCAAAGAGTTGAACTAAAATTGAATTTTGAAGGTTTATGCATAAACAAATGTGTGGGCATATTCACTTAATCGCTTAGCAAATGAATTACTCTTTTCTAGTTCTTATCAAATATGTATGTATTTTTATTTACTAATAAAGTACTTGAAATATGGAAATTAATGAACTTGTTTACACCATTGGTTATTAACCCTTGTGTTGCTAAGAACGACTGTACTCGCATAATAGGATATTAAGCTTTGTCAAGTTACCTTCCCATTGCTAGTGATGACTATACTCGTATTTGATTTTACGCTTATAAATGGCTATTAATGACAATATGTATGTGAAACAACAGAATTTTGCTGAAACAGGTCTACTCAAAATATAAATTCCATTGTAAAGAGCTATGCATAATCTGGACTTGTTGGTTAAATGATTAAAATATTTGTTTGTTTATAATGTTTGAGCCGTTGAGTTCATAAGTTGATTAACTCCATAAAATAAAAAGTTGACAAAAATGGAAAAATAATTTAAAAATTTACATATATGAAACTAGTATGTATGTATAAAATTTATAAGTTGAGTAGTGTAAATACTTAAGATCAGAGAAATTTGTTTTGAATATAATATAAATACATATGTACGAAAATTTCAAAAAGTGGAGTTAATCCATGTGTGCACTGAACGGCCTATTTATAAAAATAAAACTTTTTCTTAAAATATATATATTGTACAATAAATAATAAATCATTCATAATAAAGATCATTCTGTTGCCTATCCTACTCTGATTTAGGAGAAACTTCTCAATAAAAATCAATATGATTTTTAATCGTCTTTTTTCGTTTAAGTCCAGCACTCAATGGGTAACTTTTACTCACGCAGTGCATTATGCTGGTACTAGGAGAATAGGTTGTGGAAAGAAAGATAGAGGTTTGGATTTATTTGCATATGTCGTAAGTGGCAGAAAAAACTTTCGTGGCAAGATCGTTCCACAGATGAACGGTGCGGTTAAAAAACGAAATGTCTCTATAATGTGTTGTGCTGTTCATTGGACAATCAACTTCAAAAGATTAAAATTTTCTGAGTGTTGATATCTATATTCTAAACTAAGCTGAATGGTAATTTGTTTGACACGGAGATCGTGACGAATATTTTTAATATTTTTCGGCGAGATAGGGAAAATATTGCAATTTTGCGTTAAGTATGTGTCAGAATGAATTGTGTTTTCTTGTTCAACGGGCATCGAATTTATTTCTGTTAAGGTTGGATTTCATGGAAGTATTTTTTATCATACCTTACTGTTCTGACTTTTGTGTGTATAAAGCTAATTTTTATATATTTTCTAAGTTTAAGGATTACATGAAAAAAATGAGTGTATTGAGGTATTTGGTGACTCGTACCATTCGCAAATTTCTTAGAACATTTCACCTAAGATTTACACCAATTATTAGGATATTTTATCCGTTATGTCTAAAACTAGTTCGAAAGCTAGTCATGATTATAGGACAAGTGTTAATGCATTTCATTTCTGGTAATAATATTTAAAATATTTAATTGCTTATCTTATCTTTTTTTGAAAGTGGAAATGGCATTTTTTGAACATAGATTATCTACTCATATAAAATTTTTTTAGTATATACTCGAATAATTGTTTGGTATGCAATTTATTGTAAGCTAATAATAAAATTGATTGTATATATAAAGCTTTTTATAAACTTTAATTTAAAACGCATATAAACTATGATGACCGGCAATTAACTTAATCTTTTCCAAGTCTTTATAACGTAATACACCCATTCGCTGCAATGGACGAATAGTATACTCATCTTGGCAATGCATGACACCCTGCCAAAGACGAGTAAACTCGTCCTACTTTAAATATCTTATAACATTCAGGCTTTTTTGAATTAGCAAATTTTTTGTGGCCACAAACGCGCTCTTACCAAGAAATAACATAGCTTTGGTAAACAATAACACTCAAAATATAAATGGCAATGGAAATGATTTCATACAGTTTAGGCTTGTCGCAAATGGATTAATGATAATGGATAGCGTATGATTCTTTTTCTGGATATGGATTTTATCAAAAGTTAGTTCATAATTTTCATATTATTAAATGCATTATTAATAGGCTCATTCATTATTTTATTCATTATTTTATTTAAAACATTTCATATAAACATTGAATCTTTAGTTACATATATTTTTCCTTTGTAACAAACTCAATATACCAAATTTTAATAGAATTATTATTATAATTGTTTTGCTTTTATTGTTGATAGTTCTCCTCTGCATTGTGTGAATAGTTTTGGAATGCAAGAATGAATGTTCGCTATGTATGGATGTATACTTTTCTGTGTATAAATAATACCCTCTTGTAGCTATTTGACACTTTTTGTTATTTAGATTACTAGGGATTTTAAATCGATTGATAAGGATCTCTCTGCTATGTATTATCGTTTTTTTACATTTTATCTCTACGAGTACGTCGTTCATTCACTTTCTTTCTATTTATTTAAATATAAACTCTAGTATTTCATTAGAATTTAGTTGAATTAAATTTTGCCACTCAAACGGTTGATACTGATATTTTTGTTTTAAATAAATTCGAAAATAGAACATTTTCATGGATAAATTCTGTATATATTTCTATGAATAAGTGCCTTAAAGTGTTTAAAATTTTAAAATATTTGTTGTAAACAGAAATTTCGATGTAAATGTACATACATACAGATATAAATATTAAATAATTTTTTTTAATATTTATGATTTTTACGAACGAATTTTCTTATGTAAAATAATTATTTTCACTTCGCATTTAGTGTGTTTTTTGTAATGCATTATTTAAAGAAAGACGAGAATTGTCTTCAACACTTTAACGTCGAAACGTATCGTTAATCAGCATGTTATGCTAATAACAAAACAATAACTTCTATGGATTGAATATTTCAGTATTTACCAGATAGAAAATATCCTCCCCCTCCTTCTCTTCATCTCTACAGTTTCCACAGAAATTATTTTATGGGATCTTGAGTGTTTATAGCACCTTAACCGGGAGCTCAGTGGCCAGTTATAAACCCTCCATGTATTCTTACTGGCTCTCTGGGTACTTTTAATATAATGTGTTAATGGGTTCATTTATCCATCGTTCAGGTGCTTTAAGAAGCAGTTGCTGTGTCATCCATACCAATATCTCTGATTAATACGTTATTATGCAAAGTGCTACTTGCTCGCACAAGTTCGCCTGCAGTGTAGTTGCCTTTTATGTTTTTATGTTCGTGGTCCCACTCAGGGATAATCGTCGAATGTCTCGACATTTATGAACAATTTTCAATGTGTTGTGTACATTTTATGGCTATTTTGCTATGCGTAATTATGTTTGTTAAATATCTTGCCTGTATCTCGGCCTGTAGAATACAGCAGTTTTCAGATAGCTTTCGACATAATCTGATATCTAGCTGTTCGGAAAAAACTTCTTAGGTGGAAAACCACTTACATACTGTGATCTCTTCGTTTTTTGTTGATCATGAAATACGAATAAAAGTAGGATTTTGGTTTTCTATAGTCATTGTTAATATAACAATTACCCACAATCAAAATCCCTGCATGTCTCTTAATATCAAAGTCGTTAGTGCCGCTATGTGTTTTGTCAGTGTACTCCCCCTAGAAATATTCTCCGTAGATAGAAATGCGTTGTGGAAAATTTTAGGCTTATCGCATCAGGACAAGGTGCACCGCATCCGCCCACAATAGCCTGTGCCTTATATAGTCATGTGAAAAATAATAGGGACACTTATATCAAAATAGTTAAAAACTCAACTTTGTTTTAAATTTTTAAATATTTCGACGACGTGAAGATTCGTTATTTGAACAAACAAATTTTCTGTCGTTGCTCAGTTAGTTGTAGTTCATCTGTTCTTAAGCTATTAAGGAAGACCTCACTGTGTCCATATTAATGTTCACATGACTGTATGTATGGCCTATTTTTTTTTAATTTTGTGTTTTAACTCCTTCCAGAAATTTTTTCTGTAGGAAAAAAATACACTGTGGGAAATTTTAGGCATTTTTAGAGAAGTCGTATTGCATCCGCCCGCAGGCTGTCAAAATTATTATGAACGAATATGTTAAATTCATATGAAACAAATTTTTGACAGCTTGTGAGCTGATTACGACCCAAACTTTACAAACAAAAATTGGTCCATTCATATAAAGAGCATCCTAGTATATGTACATACCTAGAGGCAGCCAGTTCAAATATATATATATATATATATATATATATATATATATATATATATATATATATATATTGCGTTAAAAAATGTATAATAGATGAAATCCGTATCTTGTTTTAATGTCTAAAATAAATAAAATTAAAATCTAAAAAAAATTCATTCATTAATAATCAAATATTGTTAGGACGTCGAAATACGATACGATAAGAGTAAATAAAGGGTCCGACAAATAATTTTTTTTTTTTTTTGAAAATGCTATAAAGAAACTACTGCATATTTTCTCAAATTTCTTTTTTTATTTGAAAGTACAATCCTTCCGGTTAATAATGGAAAATAATTTCATTCAAATGGCTGCCTCTCTTGTGGGCATTATACATTTTAAAAATAGTTTTTGCCACTTAAAATCATGTCGATAAATGTTTTATTGATGATTATGAAATTATTTTTGTTTTGTTTTGCAGTATTTTTTGATCTCTTACGTAAACGCTTTTATATAGGATTAGATGTAAAATTATATAAATGATGTTATTAAAGACAATTGCTTTTAAATCTACTTGTTAAATCAATATAAATATTTTATACAAAAAAAAAAAAAAAAAATTCACTGAAATAGTTTCAAAATGCAATCGATTTATTTAATTGAACAATAATGTTCTAAAATTGTTTAACCTTTACTATAAGCAATTACTGTGTGCTGAAATAGTTATTGTAGTTTTTATTGTTGTAAAATATAGCCATAGAGTGACCAAATACTAAGTTTAAATTATATATAGAAAAACTTGGAAATATTACGCCGAGCAATAAGTTTCGTAGTGTTTATTAAACGATTTTTAATCAACTTTATGCATATGGATTTGCCTAAAAATTGAGAACCTGGGTGCCACACGAACTTAACAAAAACAGCAAAAGAAATCGCCATTAAATTGTATCCAAAGCAGATCATGATCTGCGTTTATTGGAACTGAGAGGGCATGGTACACTTTTAAATGCACGAGAGGTCAACAAAAAGCTCTACATAGGCTAGTAACACCGCGTGAAAAATGGTATTCGACTGAAAAAACGGCATACTCCATTAGGCTCCATGTTATACAAGTCGTAAAACAGCAATCGATTGTGAGATCCTACTGTATCTGTCGTATTCTCAGAACCTAGCACCGACGGACTACCATCTTTATCGCTCGCTGTCGAATCTTCGACAATGAAAAAAGTAGCTTAAGATTTTAAGAGAACGACATCGATAAATTAATCGAGAGGCTGCAGGCTTACGACCTCCAGCGACGGCGAATACACAATTGATTAATTTATTGCTATAACTATAGATTTTTGTTAAAATACTGTCAATATCTTAAATATTTTAAAACGATTTTTCTAAAATTCCTTATTTCATTTTGTTCTAATTTTAGATGTTAACCTGAGTAGCAACGGCCTCTAGATTTATTTTTAAAGCATTTCTTTAACTCAACGCTCAAGAAAACAAAAAGACGGACAATCGATTTCAGCTGTAAATCGTGTTCTTCCATATACAAATATTTAAAGGGAAAATAAATTTCAATAAAAATGTGCTGCAAGTGTTGCAGTGTTAACCAGCGCAAGGCTTGGGTTTACGGCATTGGTACTTTATTAATTGCCTTGGGCATTGCTTTACTAGTCTTCTGGTCCAATATTGCAGAATCAATGGTGCAAAATGTAAGTGTTTTTTCAAAGTTCTTCTTTTAAATAAATAATTTCTATAAATTTTAATTTTTACAGGATTTAATTTTAAAGCCAGGCAGTAAAAGCTATGACAGTTGGATTAAGGCCCCTATACCTATATATTTAACATTTTATATGTTTAATTGGACTAACCCGGAAGACGTTAGAAATCGTAATGTTAAACCACATTTCGTTGAAATGGGTCCATACGTCTTCTTAGAGAAGCGTATAAAAGAAAATATTACATTCCATAATAACGATACGGTAACGTATTATGAACGTAAAACATGGTTTTTTGATCCAATACAATCTAATGGAACTTTAGATGATATGGTAACAACAGCACATCCTCTATCAGCGGTAAGTTTTTGCTAAACTTATTTTTGTTTTCTTTTTCACAATACTATTCGTTTTTAAGTTAAAAAATATTTGGGATCTCTAAGTTCTATTATATAGTAGTATATTGATTTTCCAATCATTTTTATCAGTCAAAAATTCTTTTTTTCGAAAATAAAAAATTCTGTGTTTTCTTTTTTATTCGTTTATTGAAGCAGTTATTACCAAACGAATTCCATTTAATTTTTTGCACATTTTTGCTTTATGTCTATGAGAATTTATTTCATTTTAATTAACACTTTAAATGGCTTTTTATAGAATCTATATCTATCTATCTATCTATCTATATATTATTTTTTGTTAAATTATAAAACACAAAAAAACATTTCTTTGTTTACAGACTGTAGCCGATGAAATGCGCCATTCGAATAGATTTGTTAAGAAAATAATTAATTTTGTATTTAATCGTGAAGGTGGTAAACTATATACAACAAAACGTGTGGGCGAATGGATATTCGATGGTTTCCAAGATGATTTATTGGACTTTTTAAAACTTTTCAATACCACAAAAATGCATATACCATATCAAAAGTTTGGTTTTCTAGTAGATCGTAATAATTCTCTAACATATGATGGCTCATTTACAATCTATACAGGCGTAGAAGATATAACAAAATTAGGTCGCCTCACGCATTGGAATAATAAAGAAGAAACCGGGTTTTATCCTGCGCCTTGTGGTGTAGTTAATGGCACAACAGGTGATCTCTTCCCACCGCATGTGGATCCCCATGAGGAGATAACAATATTTGCCACCGATGCTTGTCGTTTTATGAATTTTAAACCTAATGGCACTTTTGAAAAGCATAGTCTTAAGGCCATTGAATTTGTAGGCACTGATGAGACTTTAGATTCTGGTGAAAATTTCCCAAATCAACAGTGTTTCTGTGATCCCAGACTAGAGGATTGTCCCAAAACTGGTGTAGTGGAATGTAAAAAATGTCGAGATAATGCTCCCATATATGCTTCCTTCCCACATTTCTATTTGGGCGATGAATCATATCTTAATGCTGTAGATGGTTTGAATCCCGATCCTATGTTACATCAATTTACTTTGGCGGTCGAACCGTTTACAGGCTTACCAGTAGAGGTACATGGACGTTTACAAATTAATATGATGATGATTGCTGATGATAGTTTTGAGTAAGTGGCGAAATCTTCTTTGTGTGACAATGGTACAGCGTTAATAAATTAACTGAAAATTAATTTTAGCATTTTCCGAGGCATAAATGAATTCTTAATGCCTATATTTTGGTTTGATCAGTCGGCCTATTTAAGTCCAGAACTAGCACGCAAAGCTAAGGTATATTACTTTTTTCTTTTCAATTAACTTATTCATTAAAAATTTGACGTTTATTTTTTACTACTTTTATTTTAGCTGGCTATTAATTTGGAAAACTATGGTCGTTACTTTGGCATTTCCTTAATATGTTTTGGCAGTCTTTTCTTTGTTACTGGCATCGCTTTAACCTTAACCAAGCGATGGAAACGTACCCCCCAGGACGATGAAGATATGTTAACTAACTGAGTTATTTAACAATAATTTATTTTCAGTCATTTTTTCTTTATAAAGCAAACGATTGTAGTCCTGCTTTCTATTCATTGACATTCATTTAACTTGTGCCAAATTGAAGTTCTTTTTTTGTATATATCCTAATTGTATATATTTAAGCAGTGTTATGTTTACTTCTGGTTATTTTTTCTGAAACTTTAGTTTTAAGAGTCATTTTTTTATATTGCCAACCACCAAATTATTTGAACATAATTTAGTTTAATTAAGTATTAAACCAGTTCATCACATAACACTCCAACTTTTAAGAAAATGTGATAGCTTATATAGATAGATTATTAAGAAAAAAAGTGTAAAAATAAATTTATAAATAATTACAAAGAAAAACAGCTTTTTTCTGATTGCATTTCTTTTGTAGAATGCTGGGAAATTAGCAGATTTTTAATTAATTCTTCCTTTTGTTCTCTTGACATCTTCGATATAATTTTTAATCACTTCAAGTAATGGCCCTTATCATGGTTAGCATATATGTTGTAGTATTTTGACATTTGTGTAATAGATTAACAACGATAAAAATAAAGGTTTCTGAATATTACTAGTCTAGGTCGAGCTGGGGTTTATGTGCCACCTGTAGGTGTTAGTATTACTCAGAACTAGTTACTAGCTAACGTTATGAGGTGATACCGCTGTTGAAAAACTTTTTTCAATTTTTTTTTTCAGATGGTCTGGCCTGGTATTGAACAGAGGACCTTCTGGTTGATAGGCGGGTGTCTCACCTACCATACCACAGCGGTACGTAATAGTGATACAATAGGTAAAAAATGATTTTTTCTACCAACTACAAATATAATCTTTAAATGGAAGACTCATTATGAGCTCCAAATCAGCAATGTCCAGTATCCGCGCCTTATAAAAGCTGAAAAGTCTTGTAGTTCTAAAGCTATGCCTGGCTAAAAAATCCAAAATTAATTTTTACGTGAAATTAGAATCGCACCTCTATTGAGCTTAGCACACTATATTGGCAACGATACGGTATTACCATAAGAAAAAACAGAGCGCAGAAAAACCTTTGTCGTACTAAGCAAATCTCATAAGTTTCAGCATTGGGAAAGAAGGAACGCAGAAGTTCCTCAATAAATTTACAGGTGGAATCAGTATCTCGAATGTGTACAGCCAATCTCATAAGATAACTGATACGGTTTTAGTATGAGAAAAGAAGGCACATTAAGTCTTATAAGATAAGAAAGAGGGAAGCCACTGAATTTTTTCTCTTATGGGCATTCAACCACACCACAACACAACAGTCGAACAAGCAGCCAACGCTTTTAGCGATGATCCACATTCCTGAATGCCGGTAAACACTCACCTACAGCAATCTTATCGTGGATTTAATACCACCAAGAATTATGATAGACAACTCTGCATGAAGGATGTTATTGTTATGTTAGGCAGAGCTAACATTTACAGACAACTGAAGGATTTTTTATACCTCTCCTTCATTTCACTTCATCAGATTGAGGGTGCGAATAAAGCCAGTAATCTTACTTGGTGAGAGGAAAAGAAAATCCATCACATCCTCTAGACCGAAATAGCTGGGTAGTCACAAAGTACATGTTCAGATGTCTCGAACCTCTACGCCAGTTTCGTGCCGGAGGAACTTCTCCAAATGGACCAAATTTTATTTTAATCCAGAAGTCAATCCTCCCCCTTGCGTATTCCGCAGTGACACCGAAAATTGGCTCAGGCCAAAGAAAATCTAGGCGAAATCTGCTGTTCACCAAACAGTCAGGATGGGCGCCACAGGATGACAAAGCCTCCAAGTCCGCCTGACTGTTTGACATCACATAAATACGCAAACAATTCGAGTTTCTCCGCAGACATACCCTAACGCAACTGAAGTTGACATAAACCTCCTCCTTCTGCCTAAATAATACTACATACGCTCTATAACCGGAGGCTTATCCTTTGATTTTATGTTTTGTGTTTAAGTGAAATACTATTTTGCTATACATACTCGTAGATATTAGCTTGTATTTCAGGTTAGGATATAATTTAAAACATTTTTACCGTTTTTGTTTTTTTTATTATACATTTTATTTTTATATGAAATTTATTTCAATTTTTTATTTTTAATTAAAACTTTCTTACTAACTAAAAACAGTTTTTATTATTTGTTTATTAGAAACAATATATAATATTTTATTTAAGAAATGCCAAATAAATACCAATAAATTTTAAATTTTTGTTCTCAAAAAATGTTTTTTTTATTACGGAAATTAAACAAAGAAGATATTTATTTATGAAAAAAACAATATTACAAAACATAAAGGACCTTTGCCATGTGAAATAATAATAATAATACAAAAAGAAATAAAACAAAGAAAAATTATAAAACACTATTATTTGGATAAAGAAAAATAAAATAAAAAAATAAAAAAAATCATAATATAAATTTAATAAAATTTTATGAGGTTTTATTTCTTTTTCTTTAAATAAATTTGTGACTTATTACTAACAAAAAATTTCAAAAATTTAAAATTTATTTAATCAAACATAAAATTATATATTGAATGGGAATGTTGTTGTTGTTTTTGTGTGTTAAATTTTTATTTTTGTTTTCTTTCTATATATGTATATAAAGGTAAAGAATAAAATTTTAAAAAAATATGTATTATTTTTGTGGTTTAGCTTATCGTATACAAAAATTTTTTATTTTAATTTTAATTTTAATTTTTTTTTTTGCTTAAAATGTTAAACCTTATTTTTCTTTAAAAAATATATTCTTTTTAATTTAATTATAAATGCAACATTATTTTTTGATTTGTTGTTTTCCATAAAATTAAATAGAAAATATGGCAATTTATTATTATTTTCTTTCAAATAGTTCTGTGGGGATTAGTAGAAAACACATTTAAAAATTTAGCCATAGATTTTCTTAAATAAAATCTATGCAAATTTATGTGTTTTTTCAATTGAAACTATTTTTATATTTTTTTTTTAAATTTTTTTAAGTGAAAATATTTCTTTTAGTATTTAAATGTTGCTAATTTTTTACTAATTTTTTTTAATATTTGATTTCTAGTCAATATTTTTTAGTTTTTTAATTTAATTTTTTATAATTCTTAATATTCTTCATACATTTTATGTATTTTAGTTTATACGGTGGGGCAAGTTGTTTGCAATTTTTTTTATTTTTTATTGTTTTTTGTAAAAATAAAATAAATATTTTTAATGAAAAGACATATTCGTTTTCAATATAAATTTTCTTAAAGAACTAAAAAAAGTGTTCTGAACATTCGATGTTTATCTATCGTGTTCAGCATAGTCGTTAACGTATTTTTTATAGTCGTTAACTTGAAAGTAAACAAAAAATGTTTTAATACGTTAATGACTACGTTAAACACATCTAGGGTGTTGAAATTTGTTCGCATTGTAAAGCGTTTACAGTGAAAGACAATATTATTAAAAGAATTTAGAAAATTTTACTTAGGGCTTAGAAGTCTATCGGAAAAACATGATTATTTTGTGTTTGCTAACAAAACAAAAGTAATTACAGCTGTAGACTGTGATAGAACATCCGAACAGAGCTTATTTCTTAGTCTTATACGTTTTTCCGTTTTTTATTTGATTACATCGTTGACTGTAAAACCGAATATTTGTTTTTTCTCTTTTATTTTGCATTTCTTTTTTAATTATTTACCTTAAATTTAAAAATAATTTATAATTAAGTTAAAATAAAATTAAAAAAATTAAAAATTATACAAATATATATATATATATATATATATATATATATATATATATATATATATATATAATATAATATATAAAAAAATTCAATCACAGTTGTTTGGGCGGAATTATTAAGATGTTTTAAGTAATAATATTAAAAAATTAGTTAGACAAATGAAAAAAAATTTGCTTTAATTCGAAAAAAAGCCTCAAAACAGGCTTCTGTAGTTGTTAATTTTTAAGAGCAAATCTTTGTTTAGTAAAAATTTCAAATGAAATCAATTTTAAAATGAAAAACAGAAATGTTTATATATAGCACTTGAAAAAAGATTTGTGTATAACACAAAAATTCTTTTTCTTATGGAACTCATTTAATTAATATCAATTATAAAAATAAATGTTTTTTTTAATTATTTCAAATAATCCGCATTTTATACTTGAGTATTATTGCTGTAGTAATTTTTTGTTTTTAATAATTATTTTAATAAGTTTGCATGTGTGAATGAGTATGTTTCTTCCTAAAAGTGACTAGAAGTTGTTAGTTCTGTATTGTTTTTAGTTTTTGTCTTTTTATTTATTTATTTATTTTTTAATAATAATTGGGCTTTTTATTTGAGGTTAGAAGTTTCATTTCTAGTTCTAAGTTGGTATTTGTTTTATATATTAGTATTTATACACAATATAAAATAATAGTATTTTGTTAAAACAAAATTATCTGACACATGGTGTTTTTTTTAGTTTGCGGCTTATATTACACGGATCTTTTTTTCTTGCTGTTTTGTATAAGAGATAGTTTAAGTATGAGAGAAGTCAGTTAATAAATACTTTTAAAAGTCTGCCTTAACACTTAAAGGTTTTAAGTTTTAATGACTTGTTTATGATTTTCATTACTTTTATGATTAAGATGATAACCTTGTACTTAAAAAAAAAAAACTTGGAATGCTTGGTTTTCGAAAAAAAAAATGTTCAATGATTGATATGTAATTTCAATGTTTAAATTCGTTAGTTCCTTCTAATTACTTTTAATAATATCTTTTGAAAATAATTCAATTCAGTCGAATAAAAAATATTTTTTTTAATCACTCATCATGTTTGTGGGGCCTAATCGTTTGCATAATTCGATATTTTTGTAATAGATTAAAGAAAAATGTTGTTAAATGCCTTTAATCTAGGAGAAAATGTAATACAATAACTACTACGCTAAGCACAAGAGGGATCAATACATTCTTTAAACAAATTTTTTAAGTTCACTCATATATGAACTTTATTTCAGCTTTAAACACATTCTTTGAATAAAAATGTTTAATATTTTTATTTTTCTTAATTTGCTACACATATGTTAGCATCGTCAGATACAATTTAAATATTTTTTATAACAAAAATAGAAATATTAAAAACATTCAAAAAATAGCCTAAAGCTTAAGATAAAATTATAATAAGCGTTAGGAAACCAAAGCAGATATCAGAAAACTCCTTGAAGTTTCTTTAGAAAATTTGCATATTTAATATTTTATTTTTGGATAATTTTGAAAGTCTAGTATTATTAAGACTTTGTATATGATAATCTCGTTACTTAATCTAGACAACTGTGTTTTATTTAGCAGCAATTTTTTAAAAACCTTAAACTTTTTACATGGAAATTGTAGATTTTATTTTAAATTGTAAAATTTTTGCATGGCAAATATTTGTAAAGAAAGTTTTTGCATAGCAAAAGTAAAAAATACTGCTAAGAAATAACAATTTTCGTCGTACTGAAAGGTATATCGTCTAATCATTTTTGTATGGTGTCAGATAGTTTTTAACTCTATAACCCTTTACTAACTGACTTTCTCTTTTTGTGTTAGAATGATAATCATAATAAAAAAATACAAATTTTTGGCGTTTCTATTAGAAGTTAGTAGCAGTAAAACATCTTGATAATTTCCACCACAAACAAAATTTTTAATTGTAAATGGATTTTTGTATAGAATTTGTAACTGTTTTTAATTCTTTTTTGTGAATCACTCAATAATAAATTATTTTCAAATTTTATAAAAAAAAAAAAATAAAAAATCAAACAAAAAGAAAATTCTTTTCAGTTTTCAAAAATGCTCAAAATCTTTTCATTTGTATTTAAAGAAATGCATGCCAACAAAGCTTTCATGTGGTAGATAGAAAGCGCTTTAGTAGTTTAGAAACACATTTTTTTTTGGTCTTTATATATTTACTGTTAACGAAAACGAATACCTTTCAAATATTTATGTTTTTTTATTTTCTTCGCTTCTAATTGCCAGAGAGACGAAAATTGCTTTTGCATTGCCACCATCCATCCACATTTATCCATTATAGGATTTTCTTTTTCTTTATGTATGAGAATTGTAGCTTTTATGATGTTTTAATATTGCTGGATCCATAACGTAGTTGTTGGCTTCTGCCAATTGCATTGGCAGTGGCGGTAATTTGTCATTTGGATGTCTATGGCTTACAGAGGTTTTGCGTGTTTTCGCTACCGAGCTGGACGAAAGCATTTTGCTACTTGACGTTGCCGTAGTTGTCGAGGACAAATTAGCCATTGCTGTAGACGAGCTTAGCGACGTAGACATAGATCCATTGTTATGCGTTAAATTGGTTAGGGATTTGTTAATAGCTGTGCTGGCGCTATCTGTTGCTGCAGTAGTAAGCATTGTGTTTAATGATGTAGAGCTGCTGATAGCAGTAGTATTAGGACTTTTTGGATTGGCTAGCACTTTTGTTTGCTTTAGGAGGGAACGATCATTACATAGAGCCGATATTAACGGTAGATCTAAATGCTTACTTTTCTCTCTTAATAGAGCTATATCAAACTCATTGGGAGTTGGCGTATTTGTGGTAGTGGTAGTGTTACTAGTTGTGGAACCATTTGTGCTTAGTTTTCCAGCTTGACCATGTTTAGCAGCTGCCACAGAGGCCTGTAGTTGTGCCAAAATGTTGGTGTTCTGTCCTCGTCCCAGTAGCATATCGGTTTTAGGCCGTTCTCCGGCCCATTGGGCTCCACTGGAAGTCTTCGTCATGTGAACGGCACCGTTTCGGGGAACACTAAGTGTGATAGGTTTGCGTGGTGGCAGATGGCTGCGTGCAGATGATGTAGCTATTGATTCATTTAATACGCTTGCAGATCCACTACTACTACTCATGCTGGGCATGGGCTTTGAGGGAACTGAAAGGTACAAAAAAATGGATCGTATAAAATTTTGAGCACATCCCTTAAGAGTGTTATGTGTTATACTTACTTGGCGGCGGTTTTTCTGTGGGCGCCGGCATAGGAGGTTTCTTTAAACGTCTGTCCACATAAGGGGGTGGTGGAGGCGGTGGCAGCCGTTTTACTTTCGGCAACGAGTCTAGCGTATTCAGAATATTATCATCTGAACGTGATCGTGCGAAAAGTGGTGCTGATGCTGTGGGATTAACCGCTGCAACAGCTGCTGCTGCCGCTAAATGGGCCGGATGTAAGGGTGGTGGTGGTGGTGGTTCATATGATGAACAAATACTGGCCATCGATGGACTATACATGGGTGAATAGGCGCTTGGCAGTTGTACATAGGAATCGGAGAGGTTTTGTGTGGAGGCATAGCGTGAGTGTGTTGACAAAGCCAAAGGTAAATAGGGTGTGCTACGATAAATGGCATGACTTTTGCATGCCTCCCAGGCCTGGGAAGCGGCTGCATGGTGATAGGCAGCCAAATAGGGATGATGATGGTGATGTGCATGGGGCGGTGGTGGTGTCTGTGCCATGGCAGCTAGTATGGATCCCTGTTTAGCATCTAAGTACTCTTGTTGACTAACAGCTGGATCTTGTAGAGGATAGATAACATAATCTACATCACTATACAACTGTTGTTGGTACAGTTCCAGTTGTTTACGAGCCAAAGGACTGGAATATAGACCCGCTAGTTGCGTAGGAGGTGGTGGTGGCGGTTGTCGTGGTAAACTGGGTGGCGGTGGTGGCAAATATTGTCTTGGCTTGATAACAGGCAGCAGGACACAGGTTCTCGGCGCCGTCTGTTTAAGTTCTGACGGATATGGTGGTGGTGGCGGCGGAGGCTGTTGCTGCTGATGTAAGGACGACATACTCTTATGACCTCCATGTATATTGTAGGATACCATAGGCATCCCCATAGCATTGGGCAGAAGAGCACCTCCACCGCCCGCTGCAGCCGCATGATGTGCCGCCAAAGTCGAATGGGATAATGTAGAGGAATGTGTTGGGGTTGTAGGCGTAGAGTTAACGGTATGGTGCAAATTTAAAGAAGCCTGTGATCCAGATACATAGTTTGAATTTGGTACTGAATGTTGTGATAAATGACTGGGCATATGATGACTGCATATTGAACCCGTTGAAGAGGCAGCTGAAGAACAATTGGTCGGAGCCGCATAGCTAGGTTTTGCAATTTCATTCACCATAAAAGTGTGGGCCTTAAGTATATTGATTTGTGGTCGTGTGGTAATAAAACGGGCAGTAATTTCCTCCGATTTTAGTGAACTCATTGAGCCTCCTACATTTGAGAATGCGTTTGAGCCTGTTTGATTAAGTGAAGATGTTGACGAGGCTACTGAGACTAATGACGTGGGCCTGGGCTTTGAGGTGGCTGGATAGGGTGGAGGGTCTCTTCTTTTAATAATGGGTGGTTGTATAGGCGGTGTGGGAGGCTTTGCTATATTTAAAGGTTTCGTTAAAGGTTTAGTATCCGTCGAAGATAATGGCACATAAGTAGATGTGGATGGTTTTATGACAGGTAGATTCAATTGTGTTGTGGCAACAGGAGTGTTAGAGCTTAAAGTAGTTCTTATAGGAGGACCACATAGGCCAGTTTTGTGGTGTCGGGCGTTATAGGGCGGTGGAGAACGTGCTCTTATATTTGCTAAGTTGGGTATATTGCTATCGACTCTTTTGGGTGGAGCTGGTGGCTCAGTAGGCATTAGATCATTAATTAAATCCTCAACATGGTCTTCTGTTGGTGCTGTATCTTGATGGCCTTGAATATACGACTCGCCAGTCAGAGAGAGAGGCAAAGTAACATAATCACAATCCGAATCTAAAGTACTGGACACCGTTTTGCGATTAGGATAGGAACCGCGGCCAACTATTAAATCAGTAAGTTCTTCTGCCGATAATAAAGTATGTTTCATATCGCTTGGATCACTGCCATCTCCACGGAAAGAATCTGTGGTGCTGATATTCGAATCTGATCTCAAGCGAAACTCTATGTTCTTCATACGCTTACCATGAAAATTGCCTCCGTCCACGGAATCCTGTAATTTATGGTCGTCGCCGATTTTACTCGGCGTAGGCTGAAAAATTCCATAATGGGAACTTTTCTCCGATTCAGCTATTTCCGATGATTGGCCAGTCATTTCACTGCTATGCATGGTGTAGACACCAGAAGTTTCAGTAGGTGCTACTGCATGCACTAGAGTATAAACTCCCGAAACACTTTCTGTTTCATCACGCGTTGTCGATATAAAATCGTGATCAATACAGGATGATTCTGGCTCACTGAGAGTAGAATTTTGTGCCGTATGACTGAAACCCAACTCTAAACTAGATGAAGTGGAATTTTTCCTTTGGTGGTTAGAGTCAGTGGAATTCAAGCCTGTTCTGACGGCCAAAGTAGACAAAGAAGTGTTATTGTCGTTGGATGGTGAAGCTACTACCACTGTGCTACATGTAGAAGAGCATTGAGAACCTATATTATGTTGTGAAGAAGGAGAGTCTGTTGAAGAATCGGTATTATTGCGTTGACCTTTAGCCGTGGGTATAGATGAACCGCTAGTTGAAGTGGAATTGCCTGCCGAAGATGTGTTACTCAATTCTGTAGGAGAATTGCGTTGACTCTGCTGCTGTTGTCTTACATTTAAGGCTGCCAACTGTTCCTCTAAATCTTTGATTGACACCTGACCAACCGAAGACGCCTGTCTGCTAACACTTGGATGATCTAGCAAATGGGCCAAAGCTAAGCTTTCTGTAGAGGGAGCAGCTATAGGAGCTGGTGGTGAATTAATCATAATTTCCAGCTCATCTTCCGAATGTACTCGATCACTGACTATGCCCGAGGTGGTATTTGAGCTGGTGCTCGATATAACCGATATTCTCTGATCGTTTTTATTTTTATAGCTTGGCAAATGTAAGCTCCGTGAATAGGCATAACAAGCATGCAAACAATTACTTTCCTCTTCTTCTCTCTTGATAACCTCCTTCAGACGCGCTGCTATTTTCATGCTAAACTGATGTGTCTCCTTACAAAGGGTTAGAAGCATTTTATTTTTCTCATCTGATGTGGCATAGAGAGTAATTTTACTCTCACCTGATCTTATTTCAAATTTTTTCCGTTCAAAAGACAGTTTGGTTATATTGGGCCATAGGAATGTTATCTGCTGTTGTTGGCCATCTGGTCCAGTACCTGCTCCAAATATTTTAATGCCTTTGGCATACACCACAAACCAAGAATTACCAGGACCCTGTTCACTTTTACTCAAGCGCATACGAAAGGTGTGGGCATTTATACATTCATGCACTGCACAGGCTTGTTGTATATAATGTAACTCGGCATCTGCTTGGCTAAGGCCACGATTTTCACGATGGCATGCTCTTAAAGCACTAGCTGCCCAAGCTGTTCTTAAATGCTCAGGCAAATAGTCTTCCAAGCGAAAATATTCGTTACAAGAACTGGAATTTGTAGAGACCGAGGCATTAGTAGAAGCATTGCTAGGCCCACGACTAATTGACGAAGAGGAAGACGAAGGTGACATAGGTGTTTTAGCTGAACTTAGCACACGTTTTAGACCATCTATGCCCATCATATTCATATTTTCCCGGGTAGAAGCCATATAGCTAGATAAACGTAACACTCTCTCATTTACCATATTAGCTCGCTTACTAATCTTTGGTAATGTTGTTGTGGAAGACGTCGCCGTCACCGTCGCCGCCGCCGCCGTAGCCGCTCCAGCTGCTGCTGAAGATGATGATGCCGTCGATGACGATGAAGGTGTTTTACATATCGCCTGTTGTTGCTGTTGTTCTCCTCTCACTATTGCACCACCATCCAATTTACTGTCATTTATATCAATGGAACGTTTTGTATCATTTAAATTAAGACCACTACCACCACCATTACTGCTACTGCTATTACTAATATGACAGGAAGGGGCATCGCCAAGATCGGCTTGCAAGGCTAAGCCAGCTAATAAAATCATAGATTGTTCATTATATTCACGGGGTATGTCACGTTGTAGGGCATTGTATTTTAATTGTAAATAATAATTGTGACGCGTCGTTTCATCTTTTAACATAAACGGGCTCTCGATGTAGAATTGAACCCGAAAATGTAACTCTAAAAGGGGGCGTCCATTGGCATCTAAGCCCTATTTTATAGTAGGAGAGGGGTGTTTATAAACAAACAAAAAAATTAGCATTATATTTCAAAAAGTGTTGCATAATTTAAAAATAAATTCGGTGATATTTACATGAGTGTGTGAGGAACGCCAACTCTTTGGGCCATATTTGGAGAGTTTGCTCTCGGGATCGGCAAACATGTATTCGCCATCTGAAAATAGATAAAAAGCAAAATTTATAAAATGATCAAGATTAAATTTCAGAACTATGTATATATGACCATTAAGGATATGGAAAGATATGAATTTAACATAACATCGGTTTAAGCGTATACATACATATGTAGTATGTACATAGATTACAATAGCAGGTTCTCTTAGATACTATTAGGATGTTCTGGCACTCCTAAGAAAGCCTGTTAGACATTTCAAACATTGTTGTTGAATGAGTAGTTCGGTTATTGTGTAACACATTGGCTGAAAAGTCCTTGGTATAAAACATAGATGCGCTAGTTTCAGTTAGTGCTAAGCTTCAAAAGACAGCTGTTAAATTTTTATGATGTTATATTAATTAGTTTGTGAGTTATCGTACTAAGAGTGATGCTGTAAGCACATTCAAGGCAACCGACCGTCGACCACACGTTTACAAAAGACGCTGGCTACAAAAGTAGCCAAGTAACTAGCTGCTTTATTATTTTAACGACTACGGCTAAAAAATAAGCATCTGATTTGGCACATTGAACATAACCTAAACAAAACATTTCAGTGCTGCCAGATACTTTTTTTGCGTTTTTAATGTATATATTTCATGTATTGAGTTTTTAAAATGTCTATTTCGTGCATCTTATTGTATTGAGATCACTAAACTGTTTGTTGTCGCCATGAAAAGTGTTATGTGGACTTCACTCTATCAGGAAAAATAATAAATAGTTGGTTTGCTGACTTCAAACGTGGTCGTGGTAACACCGATGATGCAGAATGCAGTGGATGTCCAAATGAGGCGGCAACACCAGAGAACATCAAAAAAATCCACAAATCCGTCGATTTGAATGATAGAAAAATAAAGTTCTTGAGTTAGCTGACATCGTAAAGATATCTAAAGAACATGTTGGCTATATATTGCATGAGCATTTGACTATGAGAAAGCTCTGTTCAAAGTGGTTGCTGCGTTTGCTCACTGTTGGCCCAAAACAAGTCAATCAACATCCACCGTATTCGCCAAATTTTGCTCCCAGCGACTACTGACTGACTGAAAAGCGATAAGAACATGATTTTAGAAGCGATGGTACCTCAATAGAAGAGAATTAGGAGTATAGTGGATAATTGTGGGGTTTGGGGTGTGGCTTGGGTACATTGACGAATAAAGCATACATACATACATCCATGAAAAATTGTTGAAAATTAAATATACGATTTTTATGCATTTATGGATAGATTGTGTGCTAAAAATGACTATGAACACCTAACATCATGGTTCTTAAGGCATTTTTAGTGGAAAAAATGGAAAAAAGGCAATGTCTTCGAACTCATACGCATTTGATCAGTTCCTACAGTGACAAAGCTGACAGAGAACCTCTGACTATGTGTTTTTTCTGTTCAATAGACTGAGAAAAGCGATAAGAACATGATTTTAGAAGCGATGGTACCTCAATAGAAGAGAATTAGGAGTATAGTGGATAATTGTGGGGTTTGGGGTGTGGCTTGGGTACATTGACGAATAAAGCATACATACATACATCCATGAAAAATTGTTGAAAATTAAATATACGATTTTTATGCATTTATGGATAGATTGTGTGCTAAAAATGACTATGAACACCTAACATCATGGTTCTTAAGGCATTTTTAGTGGAAAAAATGGAAAAAAGGCAATGTCTTCGAACTCATACGCATTTGATCAGTTCCTACAGTGACAAAGCTGACAGAGAACCTCTGACTATGTGTTTTTTCTGTTCAATAGACTGAGAAAAGCGATAAGAACAGACCTCAAAAAAATGCTCGCCGGTAAGGAATTTCGCACGAATGAAGAGGTTATCGCTAAACTGAGACCTATTTTGAGGCGAAAGATAAATTGTTCTGATTAAACGTTACGTTGATGAATAAACAAAACAAGAAATGTTTTCTTTGTTAGACCCAAGACTTCTCAGCCCATGTGTTGCGTGCCCATTAATGAAACCAACAAGTGATGTCATGTGATGATTGCCAAAGTTGCTCGCCTTTTAAGCATTTCCAGTTTTTTTCTAATTGTGTAGGTGGACAGTTAACCTATCAACCTCAAGTAGGTATTTACTCTTCTGCAAATCTTGATAAAGTTAAAAATAAAAACTCTGTAGTATACTATTTGAAACCGCATATTTAATTAAAAAAAATTAGAAGACACTTGGGATCGATTTTATTTCAAACGATTTATTTTCCTTTCTTTCAATCATTTCCGTTAGAGTGTAATTTTGTTTTTTTTTTTTTGTTCGAAAAATATTTCCAATTTTGAATCATCAAGGTCATTCATTTCGTTCCATCTCTTTATAACTTTTTTTTTCAGATTTTTTTTTTTTAATTTCAAGGAATTTAGAAGCTACAAATGAACAAGAAGAATTTAACATTCTTTCAGGCTCCAGCAATCTATGCACGATGTGTTTCTTTTCTTTTTATGACCCAAAACAGACAGAAAACTAATCAGACTTTTAAATTAAAACATTTTTTTCGGTTTTTTGTTTTCTGCGTTCAGGGTATAATTTGATTGCATGAAATTTCCGGCCAACAAGAAAATCAAATCATAAAATTCTACTACAACAACAGGCACCAAAGAAATGAAAGAACACAAAAAAAAGAAAAAAATAACAATCATTCGAAACAACAACACCTTATGTCATTTTGACAGAATGACAGGGGCAACCAAAATACTACATATACATACATACGCTAGTATAGAGAGACGGACGACAGACATGTCAGTAAGGCAGGGAGCAGATCTTTTAAATCACCAAGAAGACGAAAAAAATAAAACAATGGCAACAACAATATGACATAAGCACTGTCAGAGAGCCAGGCTCTTCAATCTTTTAAAGTTTGAACAAAATGTTTTTTTTCTTGCTTATTGTTAAAGAATACAAGGTGGGTTTTCGTTTATTTTTTTTTTAAATGTCAGTTTTAAATTGTAAGAAAAATAAAATTTTAACGTTTTTTTTTTTTTTAAAGAAAATTAAAAAAGAACAACAACAAGAACAGCAACGCCATAGTTAACCTATAGATTCTGGTAAAAGAAATATCAGTTATTTTTTTTCGGGAGGTTTTGAAGAACCTGATCAATTTAAAACAAAAAAATATTAATTCTTGTAAAAATACAAACAAAAAAACTTAAGCGGAGATAAAAATCTCAAGGGCATGACCGTTAATGTTTAAGCTTTTAAATAAAACGAACAACAACTACAAATTATAAAAGAAACAAAAAACAAAAACAGCTTAAACTTTAAACACCGGTTACAAGATATTGAAAAAATAAAATAAAAAATACCCTTTTCGATTAAAAAATTAAAAAAATAAAATAAAAATAAAAAACATTGTCAATGTTAAAAAATATTATTTCAGTCATCATTAGAGTAAAGATTTATTCGAACACGTTAATTTTTATATAGACCCCTAAAACACAATACTAACCACAACGAGAAACGGAATAATTGTTAGTTTTTATTAATTAAAATTTGTTTTGATAATTAAACTTACCTCTTTAAAAAAAAAATTAATAATATTTTAGAGTTTGCTAGCTCAAAACACAATTAAAGCGACAAGACGATTTTACACTTCAGAAAAACGTTTATAAAAATTTAAGGTTAGAAAGTAAATTGGCACATTTTTTTAACAAATTCAGTTTTACTCAGGCCAATATAAAACAGAAATATGGGATGTGCCTCTAGCACGTCGGCAGACATCCGCTCTTTTCACAAAATTTTGAACCACATTTTCCAACAAAATCATCTCTAGTGATAAGGCCCATTTTCAATTAGGCGGTTATGTAAACAAATAAAATTGTTGGCTTACAAAATCCGCAAACAGTCACCTCAAAAGGGTAAAAACTATGGCGCCTAATATTATTCATAGCTTGTGAACAGATTAAATATAAATTTGTGCAAAAGTGAGTACATTTATCGGAGAAAAATTAAATAATGAACGGGTGTACATCTGGCACACTTTCAACAATTTATGAAACTGTTAACTTCCGTCTCCAAATATAAAGAAATAGCCAGCCAGGGGCCTTCACACTTATGATTTTTAGGAGGGCATATATATAAAAAAAATTATGGTGAAATTTTATCGATATTAAAAGAAAATTAAAACATTCAAAACTTTTTTATCAAGCTACAGATTACCCTCGTACCCTGACAATGGCAAAGCTAGCAAAGCATTAAAGACTGACGATAATTTTCTTTGGTGCCATACATGTCTTTTTAAAGTAATTGTCTAAGTTTCCATAGATGACAGAAGTTAAATTTGTCTTGCAGGTCTAACAGATAATATCATCGAAAATCATTGTGCTTTATTCGTTAATGGAGAAGTGTAGCAGACAAAGTATGTAGTAGACTCATGTAGTAGACTCATAACAGATAACGTCACTAAATTTCAGAATGAAGTCGACTTATAACAGACAATGTCGCTAAATTTCAGGATGAAGTCAACTCATAACAGATAATGTCACAAAAGTTTAGCTTTTTTTGTATAATGACAGTACAATGAAGTTGTCATACATAACCTTCTTCTTTTGTGTCATTGTTACGAAGCTTCATCAATGAAATTTTTTGTATTTATTACAATTTCATATGAATTCTAACTTGATACTGATATTGTGACGATGATTCACCAAAGAAAATATCATACAGACAATGTCGCACAAAGTCACCAACGGCGAATAGTTTTATAAATGGTTTGAGAAAAACAAACAAATCTAAGTTTCCTGATTGCTAATTCATTTTAAACTCTTCTTAAAACGAATTGTTACATTCAAGAAAGAATTAGATTATAAAAAAGCCCTAACTAATAATTAATTGGAGGCTCTACTGTAAGCCCGAAACTTGCAGTAAGCCAAGAAAAAGCAAAGAAAAAATTATGCAAGTTATACATTTTAGTGTAGGATATTGTATAGTCGACTTTAACGACTAAATCTTTATTGTTAGTGTTATTTTAGTGTGGCTATTTCCTAATTAAAAATTAATATTTATAAAAAATAAAAAAGACATTTGTCTGCGTATGAAAGTAGTTGTTGAAAAAAAAAACACAAAAATGTATTCAAAATACGAGCAACAGCCTCCAAAAAATGTAGCATCTTCACAACGTAATAAAAAAAACCTTTAACACCACTTAAAAAAGGCAGCTGCAGCATATAAAACGAATTCCTGGACTGGTTCAATGGCTGGTCAAAAAGGCATCTTTAAAAAAATGTATTGTTAATACCAATAAAATACAAAATAAAAACAACAACAAGGAAAAAAGGCTAAAAAGACAAGCATCATCATCAGAAGAAAAAAAAGAATAATAAAAAAATATCCATAACAGGTTAGAGAACGCCAAAAACTACACATTTTTTTCTTGTCTTATTTTGGAATAACTTCAGCCCGTCATACCTTTTTTTCTCTTTTTTTGGTAACAAAAATGCGTTGGAACCTGAAATTTAAATTTTTCAATGACTTGAGGTTTTTCGTTTTTATTTTTTTGTTTTATTTTTTTTTTCTTTCAACGAGTGCGTGTTTGTAAAAAGTACTACAACGAGTATAAATTAAAAATTTATTTCAATGATGGTCTTAAAACACACAGCCAATAAAATGAGCAGGTGTGAGTACTTTTTCAACTTTTAATTTTTTTATCTTTTTTTAAATTTATTCATAATTATGGTAGAAATTTAGGGATTTGTGATGCTGCTGCTGCTGCCCCCTTAGAACAACACTGCTATTCAAAAGTTTATTTAAGTTATGAAAATTGTTAGAGTAAAACGAATTTGAAAAATATTTATGTGGTCAACCACCAATTATTATCAGGTATGGGTAAGAGTAGAAAAAGAAGTTTTTAACAAAACAATAATGGATGCGAGAATTTAAATCGTATTATAACATGTACAAACGAGACTTCCAATGACTTTGTTCAATGTTTGAATTACTTATACGAATTACTAAGTTTACATGTCAGCTTTGTAATTCGCTTTTAAGGTTCTTTTTCTTATTCTTATTATTGTGTTTCAGAAATGCTTTAAGTGCTAATTACAATCTCTGATGATTCGGTATAAAATTAGTATTGGCTTCTAGTTAAACCAATGGGTAAGCTCATTAGTTTAGACTTAGAATTTGAGTGTTAATTTGTAGGCTCTTCATAAGAAAATCTAGTTGCTAAATTTTTCTTTCACAATTTCAATTCAGTCTGGAGATGTTACGAGATCATACCTCCCTACTCTGAGACTTAATAAATGAAGCGGACATGCGGCATGTCTGTGTTGGGATTACGGTATCATTGTACGGAAGAAAATCAGGCTGATATGTTGGGTCATCGAACAGACTATGCAGTAATTTCACCAAAATTCGATAAATCTTTAGGATTAAAAACGATTCGATCTCGAACTTTGTCCTCAGGGCCGACGAGTGTAATCTATACTAACGTTTTAAACACAAAAACGGGCTTGGGCTAGGGATTTAACTTTGGTGAGCTTGCTTTGTTGGTATCTCTCGGACTGCTTTACAACGGCACTGTTTTCCAAGCATAGTTCTACTATGACTATTAACACTTATGTGCTCTTAATTCTTACATGATTAGGTCTACAAATCTTCTCAACTGTTTTCATCACTGGCCCAACTTAGCCAACACCATGTCGAACAATTATGGGTTGCAGGTCATGAGGAACAAGAGACGTTTACACTTCTGTGATTGAGATGTCGAATTCAATAGATGAATAGATAGATGTTGAACAAGATGAAACTCAGGTGGTGTAATATCATCAATTCTCTCACCAACTCTGGCCGGGTTTAACTATTGGGGACATTTTATTTCTCCGTCACTTCTCTAGGAAGTATATTGGCTTTCCACAAAGCATCCGTTGCTTTTTTCAGTTTCTGTAATCAAGTTGATCTTTCAAGCCAAGTAGCTCCACTTCATATGATTGTGTAGTGGTGAAGATCCTTGCTAAGTGGTGGTAGTGATCTTTACTTAGCATTATTATTTTTTTCCTGATCATTCGTCTGATGTTTGTCGTCATCGTCGAAGGTAAAAGCTGGAAGGCCAGGAGGGCTTTTTCTTTAGTTTTTAGATGGAGTTGCCTGGAGGAAAGCAAAAGTCTCTTTATTAAACACTCGAAACCACAATTAAATTTTTTCCTCATGTATTCTGCTGAGGCTCAAACCTAAGCCGCTTGCATTGTTATGCGAGTGCTCTAACCACTACACCACACCACATATCGGAACTCAAATTATGCTTATTGTAAACTGAAACTGTCCTGCCCTAGGGGAGCAAAGACTAAGACATCTCTCTTTTATGACTGGAATTGGCTCCTGGTTAACTTGAAATGATATTTGATAAAACTTTCCTTCAACTCTAACATTTAGAAGAACTCTGTGAGCTATTTGGTTATGATTATTTTCTTGTATTATAATAAGCCTAGTCTTTACTCAAATTTTACAACTGCTGGGTATCCAAATCAAGATCTACAAGTACATGCAGAATTCACGCAATTTAAATTTACTTAAAAAAAAATCTATAAGCACCAACAACAAACTCCAAAGAATCTCTAAAGTAAAGGAATCCCAATGACGCAAAGAAATCAAAAAAAAGAAAAAAAACTTAAAAAAAAATTTTTTTAAACAAAAATCCAAGCAGAGTTATTTGCCTGGAAGAGAAGACACAAAAAAATAAAGCATCTGCTGGATTTTTTAAACATCAAATAAAAAAAAAACAACCAAAGAAGATACAATGGAATGTTAAGTTTGTTTTTAAGAAAATTTATCGAAAAAAGACCTCAACAACAGCCTTAGCATTATGGCAAATGATCATTATGTGTTTCGATAATAATTATTATTATTGTTTAAACAACGGCAAGAAATTTTTTTGTTTAGTTGTTGTATGAGGTGTGTTATATTGTTTTTTTGTTGTTATTTTTTGACTTAAAAAAATAATAAAAAATTCTTAAAGTAGATGGCCATACGTACATACTTTTTCATATCTCATATAATGAATTCTTTAATGTTTAAGAGCGATATGAAAAAAAGAAATAAAAAATTAAATAAATGTTGCTGCAATATTCACAAAACAACATGGTACAGTGGTTCTTAAGTTAAAGAATTGATTTTTGAAATTTATTATTAAATCGTTTAAAGTATACTTCTAGGTAGAGTAGCAATTGTGAGTAAAAATATTTTAGAGTTTTGTAGTTCATGAAGCAACTAAATTAGTTAAATGATATGAACTAGTTCACAAAAAACGTAGCTCTTTAAGCTCAATTGCTCACTATGGAAAAGGCACAACCGTGAATGATGATTAGAAAAATCGAATTACAGCAGAAGTAGAGAAGAAAAAAGGAAATGCTCACTTTTGAATTGAATAATGAAAGAAGAAATTGGACAAGTGAAATTTTCAAATTCAGATAGAGAAGGAAAAAAAGAAGAATTTTCCTTTCGGGTCTCTTAATTTCAAAATTTAGTAATAGGACAAAATGAGACGACAAATCTTGTTTTGTGATGAGGCTCATTTTTGACCAATTGAATACGCAAACAATAAAAATTGAAAAATTAAAGACAATCCAGGATATTTAATTGACACATGGATTGCTAGCTAATGTCATTGTCAAATTGGAGTTGCCCTTACAGTACGTTATCGTAGTAGACTTAATAACATTTTTTTTCGTGGTTTCAAAAGAATCTTGCTACGTGCCACAAAACTCACGAAACCACTGAATCATCGCTACTTTTATTTGGTAGAAGAACGAGAGCAGTTCGAAATATTCTTAGCCTAATAGCGTAGGCAAACGACAGCGTTAATCTGCATTAACAGCCATGATGCAAATTAACTTGTCAATTATCTTAATTAATTATCTTAATGTGCATTGATGTAAATGCACAAAACCGAACTGCAAATAAACTGCATTTAGCTTTTTCAATATGGCAATACTGTGGATAATCAAGCAAATTGTTCACTATTTTAAATGAATGCTTAATTGAAAAAGTTAAAATGGATTCAAATGGATTATGGAAAACTTTCTGCGAAAGTAATTTTAGCTTTTTCTTAATAAATACATAGTGATAATTCATTAACAGCATAGCTGCTAATCGTACTTTCTGTTTTCTATCCATTTCATTTATTTAATTTGATCATGCCAAAAAAAAAAAAAAAAAAATAGTTGACAAACATACAGCTGTTTACTTAATGCCCAAACTATCGTCTGCCAGGGTAAAATTTTAATTTGCATTAGTGAGTTTCTAATGCAAATTAACGCTGTCGTCTGTCTACGGTATAACAATGAAAAACTAGAGCTAGATTATTAAAATTGTTTTATTTCTCAATATAATCTACAGCAACATCAATAAACTTGGTCCAACGTATTTCTAGCAATTCTATCCCTTGATTAAAATAATTTTCCTGAAGCTCTTTAAAATAATGGTTTAAATCTGCCATTGCATCTTTTTTTAGATTTGAGAACAGGTAGAAATCAGACCTTTTTAAAGATAGTCGATCAATAAAATAACTTTGTAATCCCAGAAAACTGTTGCCACGACCTTACCCGTCGTTTTAACAGTTTCTGCCTTCTTTGGTGCACTTTCACCAGCTTCGGACTATTGTTTGGTATATAGTGATGGATCCATGTTTCATCAAAAGTTATGAAACGAAGCTTAAAATCTATTTTATTCGCTTAAATCGATCCAAGCAAACGTGAGAAATTTTCATTCGAATACGTTTTTGATCAACCCATCTTGCAGAAAGCTTTTTCATCTGTAATGATTGATGCAAAATAAAATGCACTCGATCATTTGAGATGCCTGTGGTATTACCAATTTCTCGCATTTTCATTCGTCGATCTTCTAATACGATATCATGTACTTTAGTTATGATTTCTAACGTTGTTTCAGTTTTCGAACGTCGACTTCGTGGCGTATTTTCAATACTTGCACCTCCACGTCTAAATTCAGCAACCCAATTTTTTACTGTTGCATATGAAGGAGCACTTTCACCATATTATTATGAATTTCTTGTCCCGATAAACCTTTCTTATGTAAATATTTAATCACACTAAGAATTTCTAATTTTTTCATTATAAAAAAAATCACTGAACTGCCCTCATATGTATTTGATGACACAATGTATTAAATTTGTCGAATTGAATGCCATTTATACATTTCATTCATTTTATGATCGCTATAATCGTTCTACTGAAGGAACTATTCGCAGTGTGGTGTGTAAATTCGACTCCGTTGGATAAGTAAACTATAAATTTACAACCGCAATAAGATGAAATTTAAAATGCGCTAAAAGATGTGCTGCTAAAGGACTCGGTCTTTGGCAGTCGACAACTTAGCGTCATGAAAACAACAGCATGTGATTTCAACGGGAGTGTGCTAAGTACTACACTGCTTATACCACAATGGACATTCTGCATTAATTATTTTAGGCAAGGGTGGCCAAACAAAAAACTGCATTTGTAGTAGTAGTAGAAGAAAATTTTTGTAGTGTGCGTTGAAGAGAAAACTTAAAACAAATAAACAATCTTAATACGCAAACCGACACATGTGTGTATATACATACATATGCTTTCATCAAAAGCTATCTCACAACTGAATGAAATTGTTGTTTATTTGTTATAGTCTGTTGCATATTTTCGTTTTCGGTCGGGTGCTCACATATACGGAGCTCATTAAACTTGTACACTTCAGTGCTACTTTGGTTATATATGATTTAAGAGCATTGTCATCTTACGTGGAGAGACTTCAACCTCCTTCCAGAAAATTAAATCTAAAGAAGCCCTACTAACCTCTCAGCTTACCTCTGGTATGACAAACATCAGACGGATGATCAGGAGAAAACGCCATCTGCTGGGAGAAAATTACAATGCCAAAGTAAGGTGAACTACAGTAGATTAATCATATACTTATCTTGAAAATCAACTTGATTACTGAAACTGAAACAAAGTTATGGATCTTTCGTGGAATGCTAAGATGCTCCCTAGAGGAGTGAATGAGTAACGCAAACAGGTTTAAGCTTTTAGTTAAAATTTAGTTTTCATTTAATAAGATTAAATATTTATGCTTGTTTTTCGTTCATTGAAACCACTGTTCCAATATTTTAGCATCATCATCAACAGCGTCAGTTTTAAATGCAGCATCATCAATATTATTGTAATCGAAAGCAGCATCAGTAACACAGAAGCAAAATAATAAATTGTTGTTGTTGTTGTTGTTGTTGTTAGTTTTTGAACATTTTTTTTGTTTTCTTTGTAACCTTTTTAATGTTGTTGTTTTATTGGTAATGGTGGTGGTGTTGTTGTGTTTTTCTTATTTCTTAAATAATTTTCTTGAAAGCATTCTTAGCAGAAACAGAACGCAACAGCGACGTTAACAACAATAACAATAAGCAACTAAATAATCATTCAGCCATAGAGAATAACTACTACATGGCATAAAAGATTATGCTGTTTTGTTATTGCTGTTGTTGGTGCTGGTATTTTCAATTTTTTTTGTTTCTCTTTTTTTATATTATTTTCTGAAGTGGTACAGAGTGGAAGTGGAATGGCATTTAATGCACAATCAACACAAGTTAAACATAATGATGGTAATGATGATAATAATGATCATGAAGTTCAGGATGATGATGATGATGATTATGTAGAGTTGCTTATTATTATTGATGTTGTTGCTATGGTAGGTGTAAAACAGGGGGGAGAATATAAAAAGATGAAGAAAGAGCAACAATAATAGGAGCCTCATGTGTTTTGGTGAAAACCTGCCACTTTTAATAACAACCAAACAACAACAAAAAGAACAAAAAGAACAACAAGAAGTCACAACGAGTAGTACCAGTAGCTAAAACAGATTCCATTAAGAAAATAGCACTACTTATTACTTCACACACACACACACACACACACACACACACACACAAACACACACACACAAACACACACACACACTAGTACATTCACACACAATTGCAAAGCGATTCAATAAAAGAAGAAGAAAGTGCTCAATTTTGCATTCATTTCGTTAAACTTTGTTTATTATTATCATTATTAGTGTTGTTGTTGATATTATTATAATTGTTGTTGTGATTGGTGCCTATCCAATCAACCAACAACTTAGTTATTGATTGAAAATCAAATAGCAAAAGAAGAAAAATAGAAAGAGATACTCTTAAAAGTGGTTCAACACCACCATCTGCAACAGATTTTAATAATGATATGGTGGTAGATATTATTTTTATTTTTTGTGTGTTTTCAAATTATTCTTAGTTTTATTTAAATATGTATGTATGTGTGTAGGTATTGCATATTTTAGTTTATCGCTTTTTCTAATTATTTCAATTTTTATAACTTATACCGATAGATATGCATACACATGTCATCACGCCTGTGGGAAAGTTCGCATGTATTGTCAGCATAATTCAGCATTTCTAAACGTATATGAGTTTGAGGGATCTCAAATAATTCCCTTATGTTTATTTTCGTACAATCTTTTAAGCGTCAAATATAATTGGAAATAGAAGCGGTGTTAATAAACATTCTTACCTTACGCCAGTTGTGGTTCTAAAGCTTAATAGTTTTAAATGTTCACCATCATGCACCACAATGTATTTAAAGGTGTCCTGATTGCGACGAAAAGCTACTCGAATTTTACGAAGTGATACAGTAAAATTTTGCACAATTAAAATTCTTTGTTCAAGAGTGTAGCGTTCCACAGTTAAAATTTTCCAATTCTTTACTAAATAAGTGACAAAGGTTGACAGCAAATATACAGACTATAATAATGAAATAATTTTATGCGACCCATCGAAATAGGTTGACGTCGAATGGCATTTTTTAGAGTTCATTTAATTATTTTTGGTAAGTATTTAGTAAGTATTGTACAAGTTATTTTAGTTGATACTCCAAAATTTTACAACCTAGTTCAGATACACTCTAGGTTTATTGAGTCAAAATCTTTCTCATAATCGACAAACAAAATGAACGCATTTTGAGAGACTGTTCAGAAGACAAGAACTGTCCAAAAAGAAGAAAATGATCAACGGTGTGTAATATGGTAACTTATTTTATAGGTTATCATCATTATCATAATTCTGACCAGGCACTATTGCAGGTCACTGTGAACCATGGGATCTATTATGCCCCTTCCAGTCTATAGTAATCTAATGAATGCCAGTAGATCTAAAACCATAATGGTGGACATGTCTCCCAATGAGAATTTATGTCTTCCTAAACATTTCCATCTTAATATATCAAGAACCTCATATTCACACAATATGTGTTCCGTTGGCTTTGATGCCTGTAAGAGCACAGTCTACAAGCACACAAACATCTCTAAACGCCATCCTCTTAAGATGCGGCCTGCCATACTTAAGAGCTTCAATTTGCGGACTGATCGCCGCCCTAGAGTAACCAAGTCTCCGTTGAGCATTTCAGTGTTTCAAATATTTAACAATTTCCCTGTCCTTAATGAAATTGAGGATGGTAGTAAGTGATGCTGCACAGTAAAGATTCGGACCGATATAAGGTGTCATGGAACCTGTCCCAGCCAATGCACCCGCTGTTTCATTACCCTCTATCCCACAGTGTTCAGGTACCCAAAAAAAACTGCAGCCTTAAAGGCACTTGACTGTCAGGGAATATATCAATGGTCTTACCCTTGATTCCACTATCCATGTTGATTTCCACACCTATGACAATGGCCATGATCTAAGCCGGAAAGACACTCAACGATCTTCCCAGTGGGATCGACTAGTCTCGGTTGTGTGCATGAACACCAGCACCGACACAGGCATTTATTTTAGTGCCATCGGTATATCATCGATCTGGGAAAAGGCATGACACCCAGGATCGAAGATGGCGCTCCGACTATCATATTTCGGGATCCCTTAGCTAAGAACTTAGCCGCCGAACGTGCCGCCACCCTCATCACATAGATATGAAGCGGTGTCACACCAATCAAGGTCTCCAAAGCAGCTGTTAGACACATTCTAGTTGCTTCATTTATACCGAGGCAAGCGAGTCTCTGTACCCTGTTTAATTTTTTCACGGTGGTTGCTTCATCAGCCTTTCTCAACCGAAAAGATAGAGAAAGAAGGTGGCATTTGGCAAAAAAGGAAAAAAATTGTTTCGTCAAGATGAAGCATTAATTTATACATCCATCGCTATAGCCAAAATCGAATTTCTTTATCACACACCTTATTCGTCCGGGGTGTCGATTGGCTAAAATGAAGGAACTGTTCTTGTTGGGAGTGTCACAATGGACTACGGAGCCTTCGAATTAACTCGCGTAATGCGAGCAACCCATATAACCTAACCCACACTCGTATAGTAAGGTTTCATATTTATTATTATTTTGATAACAATAAGTTACGAGAAACGAGTGAATATCTCTATAGCAGATATAAAAAACCGTTCACTTTTTCTAACAAGATTTTACAATTTCTTTGTGGAAAAGCTTTTGCTATAAAATAGCACTAAATTAGAATGGCAAAGAAAGAAAGAAAGAGTTTAGTTTTTAACTTTTAATTAGAAAGTGTTGCACACAATAAGGAAAAAGAAGAAATTCTATTGCAATTGTACTTATAACTTATGCAACAAATAGAAGAATAATATAATTTTCAAATCTTGTATTTTGTTACATTTAAGCATATGTTGAAAAACAAATTATAATGACGTCGATGGTAATGATGATGATGATGATGATGATGATGGTGATGATGATGATAATGAAAAATTAAAAAAATTAACCGAAAAATTCTTAAATGGTATGCAACTAACCAAGCCAAGTCAGCAGAGACAAAAAAAGACAATTTAATATGAAAAAAAATCGTCTTACAAAAATAAAAAGGAAAGAGAAGATAAACTTCTTTTCAGCCATTCTTGTTTAAGAATTTTATTTCATTCTCCACCACATCCCGGCAACTTTATACGAGTTTAAAAACGTAACTATTGAAAGAAAAGTTGGCAGGCATTTAAAAAAAAGCGAAGAAAAAAGTATTAAGACAGACGGACAGACGGACAGACAGAGATTCTTTTATAATGTTTTTTTCTTTCTTTTTTTTTGTGAAATGAACACTTTAACTGCCAGATTCTAAAATTTACGTTCCTTAACATACATATAAGTTGTTATTATTGTTGTTGGTTGGTTGGCTATTATTGGTGTATGGTTAAGACTGTAGAGAGATGATGATTGCTGGCTGCAGCAGTAACAGCAACAACAACAACAGGCATCAAACGGCACGCTTGCTTGCGGTTGTATTAAAGCAATGCACAACAGCTACCTGAATTACTGAACACGCGTCTTATGTTTAGGTATGTAAGAGAGTATGACTTGTTTTTGTCAGTACGTCCGTCCATCCATTTGTCCGTCCAAATGTCAGTCTGTTCATTCTTTTCAGCATCCCAAACCAAGTCTATCCTGGTTTATTTCTTTAGCATTTTTTTCACCATTTTTTTTTCGTTTTCTGAAATGTTTTTAAAATTTATTATTATTGTTGTTGTGGTTGTTGTATTTTATATTGCTTTTCATAATGTCTTCAATGGCCTTTGCATGTATGCAACATGCAGGCAGGCAGCATTATTTTATTCCTTTTTTTAGGTTTTTGGTATTTTTTTCTTTTTTTTTTTTGCAAAAAAAGTACAGAAAATAAATTGAAGAAAGAAAAAAAGAAACTAGAATGAAAATAAAGAACACAACAACTTCTTCACCTAAAAAAAAAAGAAAAAAGAACCAGTCACCAGTTATGACTGTAGTTTTTATAATCAAGCAACCAAACTGAACTAAACCAGCCAGGCACAGCTAGCAAAAGAACTTTTTTTTAAAGAAACAGAAATTCTATGCATGTTAAATACAGGTTTGTATATGATAGTATACTGTTGTCTTATTATTTTTTTAGTATTATTATTGTTGTTGTGTATTGGAATATGGCAGTTAAGAAAAGATTTTTTTTCAATAAATTTTTTGTGCCAACTTTTTAATATTTTTTTAATAGTTTTTTGCAACATTTTTTTGCCTTTTTGTGAGAAAAAAGCACATGATATTTATAGGCGATAAAAAAATTTAAAGTTAGAAACGGTTTGCATTTAAAGCGCATATGTTGCATATTTTTGATGAAAAATTATTTTCTTTATAAAAACAAAGCAAACGAACGAAAGACTTAAGGCACAAACTTGTCGCCGAAAGTCAAAATAAAAGTGTGAAAAATGCTGCCTTTGCCTATAAAACACAAAAAAATATTTCACTTATATGACCATTTCGAATTTCTTAAGCAAATTAAATAATCCCATTAAACTTTGTGTTAGAGTTCCTTAGTTAAACAAAAAAATAAATTAAAAAACAAAAAACTTGTATATTCATTTAGTAGTACAAGTTAAATTACATGCAATAATAATAAAAGACTTAAGACACAAGCGTTAGGCCAAATTTCATTTCAAGTTTTCATTCACTTGTTGTGGTGTTGTGCGAAGAAGGACTTGGTAAAGAAACTCGTTTTTATCTCAGGTATTTTGTAGTGCAGAAAAAAACAAAAATATTTTTCTTTTAATTATTTACAAAAAAGTATATATTAATTGATTTCAATGGAAAAAACAAATCAACATCATAAGTTTTATAAACTATTTTCTTTATAAAATAAAACAAAAACAGACAAACTTAGCGAAAAATATATATTTATTAGTGTATTGACTCATAATGCTAGATTTTTGGCATAGTTTTTGGTTTATGGTGCAACATTAGCACAATATTTATTTAACAAGACATTCAATAAGACAGTAGGTTGACACATAGATGGTGTTACTAGAATTTCCTCCATATAATTTTTATTTAGTACTAACCTTCAAACGATACGTGTATAAATTTGACAGCAATCTGACTATTGATTCGTGAGTTATAGCATTTTGTGTGAAGTAACTTTTGTTATTGAAAAAAAAATGGAAAAAAGTCAATTTCGAATTTTGATAAAGGATTGGTGTTTGATGAAAAAAAAATAAAATACAGTGGAAGCCAAACAATGGCTTGATAAACATTATCCGAACTCTGCTCCATTGAGACAAATGGTAGAGAAGTGGTTTGCTGAATTTAAATGTGGTAATACCAGCAGTACAACTGATGCAGAGCACAGTGGACGCACAAATGAGGCTGTTATTCCATATCAACATAACATATCAACATAACATCAAACAAATCCACATATTGGCTATGAACGATTGCAAATTGAAGGTGCACGATCTAGCTGACATTGTAAAGATATATATTTTTAGCATTTTACACGAACATTTTGGTATGCAAAGCTCTGTACAAAAACAAAAACGTGTTGATGATTCAAAACACTGGCAAAACTATATGAATTGAACTTCGAATTGCGCCCACATCCACCTTATTCGCCTGATTTGGCCCCCAAATCCTTTTTCCTATTATCAGATCTAAAGAATATGCTCGCTGGAAAGAAATTTAAGTCCAATGATGAAGTAATCGCTGAAACTGAGGCCTGTTTTTACGTACTATAAAAGTGGTATTTAAAAATTAGAAATTCGCTATACTCGCTGTATCGCAACTATGTTGAGTAATAAAATCGAGTTTTGTCAAAATTTTGTTTTTTTCTTACTTATCCCACGGAAGTTATTGAATGACCTGTTATTCAAGTATTGTTAGCTATCGTTAGGCTACTGAATTTTCTGACAACATATGGATTATGGGTCAAACGCACTGCTCACTTTTTGAGTGCAAGAATATATGTATATACACATATATTGGCTTCCATGGTTCCAAACAAAAGGCTCTTCTCAAAACGTGGCTAATCCAGCTCTATTTTCTTCTGGCTATTTCCCCGCACGTTCCCATAGTCGACTATTCGAAATTATGTTTGGCCAGAAAATTCGTAATATCCTCCGTAAACATTGGTTGAATGGATCAAGGTAATTTCGGATACACTGTTCTGAAGTGAAGAGTATTCCAGTGAGAACTTATTTTTAAAAAAGTTTTTAGTAACGTTGTTATGTTGGAATATGGTCAGTGGTTTTTGTTTTAAAGCAATTAGTGGTGTTCGATAGAGGCTACATGTGTTTGTCTGGACCGATTTCAATTGATTATAAATAATAAACAGAAATCTTCTGTATTTACCTTTTCTTTGATCTCATGGATAATCCGTCTTATCGTTGATTCTGCGGGTTGGGCGGGCTTCATATACGATTTTTTTCGGTTTGTGTTGTTTAAGTAAATCAATTTTTATCGTTAGTAATGATGTTTTAGTTAAAATAGCAAAGAACATCTTCTGAGCAGTTCAGTATCAAGCAAGATTTCATACAGGGAAATAGCCTATCGAGTAATCTTTTTAACATCTTGCTGGAAGACGTTATATGGGACGGTGGTGTGCATATAGCACACTTTACACCAGACAACATATGCTACTTGCTTATGCTGATGACATCGACATTATAGTTCGAACATTGCGAGCAGTTACTAATAGTACCTTTGAAAAATTCGCGCAAGAATTTGCTTAAGTGGGTCTGGCATAAACGCACACAAAACGTACAGTAGACGGTGGAAGTTGGAAACTACAACTACAGAGATAGTCAGCCATTTTATTTATCTTGGCTCCGCCATAAATAAAACAAACAACATCAGGTTTGAGACAAAAAGAAGAACAATACTGGCGAATAGATGCTATTTTGGATTAAACAACAGTTTAAGAACAAAGCCACCTGTCGAAGAACGAAGAGTATCCTATACAAGACACTGATACTTCCCGTGCTGTTATATGGTTCTAAGCATGGGTTCTAGCAAAACCAGACTAGGCAATGCTTGGAGTATTCGAGAGAAAAATTCTTCGAACATCGATGTCTTATGAACCATGAGCTGTATTAGCTAGAAAAAAACATTTTGTTTAAAATATGTGTGTTTTTCTCTAATGTTGCACATTTATATAGAGTGAATGCGTGTTTGTGTTGGTATTTTATTTGCAATTTTGTCAACTATAAATAAACGTTGTACGTAAAATATGTGCGTGTGTATGGATGATATGTATGTATGTCTATTCAATATTTATTAAAACATTTCCATAATTTAACGTATTAAATTGCAATGATTAAATTGGTTACATCATGTTGTGAGAATGGACGAACATACTCCAGGTAAGTTGTCATTTGAGTACGAACTTGGTGATGGTTTGCACAAAAGGGGACGACCGAAACCCCGATAGAAAGATCAGGTAGAGGAATGCATCTCGAAACTTGGTGTCAGAAATTGAAGACGTAGTGTAGAACATCATAGCGCTTGGAGATGTCTTCTATGTTCGGCCACCTAAGTAAGTAAGTATGTAAGGCTGAGCTGTTTTTGTCTTCCGTCTCAAAAATCACGACTTTTGGATCATAAAAATCCTATCATGCACGTTGAAATCGATTATACATGTTTGGTTTAAGTGATACCCCCAAAACAGAGGGTCTATTAGCATTATTGTGCAGTTTTGTTAACACAAGCTTGCACCCGCCAATAAACAAAAGAAAGACCAGGATCAGGAAGGGTCACCCTTACCTTATGTCGAGTATCCGAGATCAGCAATTAATCGCTTTTGTGCTACTCATACTCACTCAGAAATTTATAAGTTTAAGTGAGTACACATCATTCAAATTCAACTACGCACTCATACTCAGAAAAAATGTTGGTTCATAAGTATAAGTAGCAATGAGTATGGATGAAATGTTGTATGATTTGCATCATTCATACTCATGAGTATTCTCGAATATAAATCTTGGATATTCAAAAGAAAAAGAATATGAGTATACAAATGTTCATATTGGACTCACACTCATTTTGCACCGTTTACGGACAATGAGTGCAGAGGAGTATGAATTATAAATGTTGATAAGTGTGAGTATAATGAGTACTTCAAGATTTAGAGTATGAATGCCTATGAGTAGCCATTGCAATAAATTTTAATGAGTATGACTATAAGAATTTATGAATCGTGAATTGAGTACGCTCATGCTTTCAGTATTCATTGTTGATCTCTCTCTAGTATCGCCTGAGAAAGAGAAAAAGGCCAGCAATGTTCAGGAACTGCATAATTTTGGTTGGAACCACCACCACCATACTACTGAGATTCGCAAACTTCGAAGCACCTAGTGTGCTATGCTAAGTCCTGCACAGAGCTGGGCATTCACATAGCCGATAAGCTTCCTATTTCTCACTATTTTCCTGGCAACAGCTTTTACATGCAATGATGCCTGGCATGTTTTCCAAGCCGGAAAACGATTCTTGTCGAAAGTCTCAAAGTCTCAAAGTAGAGTGGGATCTTTCGCCTATCATAGGATGATCACGAAGTTCTTGAATTGATTATACATATGCAAGATTACCTTGGTGAGCATCAATGTAAATCAAACTGCTGTGGGTCTCGCCTTATTTAGTTATACACCCAATACCTTAATTATGAACATGTGTTTAGCACATATTTTGAAAGTTAAAAATGCTTTAAATGCGTGTCGGTATTTAGAATTGAGGGAAGATGACTTTGCAGTCTCAAGTTTTTATATCCTTAATTGTATAAAACAGATTGAGAATAATTGGAAGAGTTCACTAGAGCATTGCCATAATGTGTTTTTTTTTTTTGTTCTGCAAATTCTACAATAGAAAAGAAATATTTGTTTCTTTAGCAGGGCAACTTTAAAGAGATACTTTTTGGGGTGCACTATCAACTAAAATTTGGAAAGTGTGTATCTGCATCTTAATTGGACTTCATTTAATTATATATTTTCTTTATTCTTAAATTCACACATTCACAATTCACGTTCTCGAAATTGTCCTTTTTTTAATTCACTTTCAAATCAAAAGACTTAAGACACAAACCTGTTTCCTTTAATAGATTTTCAATGTTTTTTTTTTAAGTATTTATTGCTTAGTTCTCTTTAAATTAAAAATAAGATTTCAAATCGACTCACCTATCAAAACAGCCAAACCGAAGAGCTCGGTATCGAGCATGCCTTGTGTGGCAAAATGTAAACATGTTTGCGTATACACTTCTCTGACTCGACTCTTTGCATCGACTAGGAAGTATAATGTTTTGGGTTGTTGATTGCCTAAAAGCCTGCAACAAAAAAATTACAAATTTTTTAATTTAAAGTATTGAATAAAAAAAGGATTTTTTGTAATACCTTAGAGCTAAAAATCGTGAGCCCGGTGATAGCTGTTCGGCCGAGGACGCGCATACTTCTAATGGCGCGCTGACAGTACAAAACGCTCGCATGCTGCATCGTTATTTGAATGCAACAAATTCGTTGGAAATATTTTTCTGTAACAAAACAAATCAAGAAAAAATAGAAAAACATTTTTTCAAATAATTTATTAACGAGATAAAAGTCATTTATTAGAAAAAAAAAATGTAGAGAATAAAGAAAAATATTCCATCAATTTAAAGGCATATTTTACGATAACAAAAGCTTGTTTGTTGTTTTTTTTTTTTTTTTCTATTTAAATTAAGAAGCTTAACATTCCTAACTATTTCCATCCATTAAATTGTCTATGTATCTCAAGTTACATACATATTTACAAGCTCTAAATGTTATCAACGAAAAAATTTTTAATTAAAAAGAAGAAAATAAATTAAAAAAAAAAAAAAAATTACAAAAAAATTTCACCAAACCAAAATTGAAAAAAATGTAGAAATAAAAACAAAATAACTTGCGACTCAAAACTTTTAGACAAGTTTTTATTGGTAAAAACAAAAAGACAGTCTTGATATATGGGTATACACGTATATTTATTAGAAATAAAAAAACCTAATAAAGAAAGTTCATTTTGTGCTCGTCTTTGTTTTTTTTTTTAATAAAAAATATCATAGATTTATGCATAAATTAAATATTTTTTTCAATAACATGTTTTCTTACGTATATCTACAGTAGCTGTCGGACAGACAGACCGACAGACCAACAGACAGACATACGTTTTTGATTTTACACCATTCAAAATAGAAAAAATAAAAAATTATTATTCTTTTTTTTACTTTGACATTGTTTTCTCTCTTTATCAATTTTGAATTGCTTCTTTCAACAACATGTGGTTTGAACGACTCCACCACCAATCCCACTTAAAAGAAATTAAGAAAAAAAAAATAAAATAAAAAAATTGAAATTAATATTTTTGTTTATTCTTTGAATACCCTACACCACCGCATAGAGTTTCCTAATAAAATAATAGTCAATTACTTCCTAAGATAAATGAAATAAATTGTAAAGTTTTTCAATGGAATTTAGCAGGTTGCCTGTTTAGAGCTCAAGGTTAAGTCCTATTGCTTTTGTTTAAAATCGGCTTACGGCATCGGGCATTTTCTTCAAACATAAGTGTATAACTCAGCGTTGTCAAATATGCAAATTTATCTCTATTTTGCAGGTTTAAGTATTAAGCAGCTCTAAAGTTTCTTTTTTTTTTAAATAAGTTTTTTTCTAAATTGTGCAGAATCTGCAGTTTTTAATATTTTAGTTTTTCACTTTCAATTTTGTTATTTCAGTTATAATTTGCTTACTATAACTGTGGCGAGGTTTACTCGTACTTTTTTTAATGTGACAATGCAATTATTCCTTTTTTTGACTATGATCACAAAGAAAGAGAAAGAAAGTAGCGTTTTTCTGCCCATTAGTTTTAAAATGATATATTTTTGGCAAAAGAACAGTGGAAACACATTACACACTACATAAGTACGTACATATGAGTGATATATCTGCTTTACTAATAAAATATCACTCATACATACGTACTTACGTAGCAATGTTAAACCACTGTTCTTTTGACAAAAAATTTATATTTCTAATACGACTACTTTTTTATGGCTAAAAAAAGGTTTTAGTCATAATTTGCTTAAAGGTATTGCGGAATTTCGTTTTTTTAATTTATGAAATAAACTAAACTGTTTTTGAGTTACGCGAATATATGTATGTTGTGCAAACATCCTCCATTTTCGAAATCGAAGACAAGATCTAACCTAAAAAAACGGTAGGCACCACTGGATTCAGCGTACTCGGATTCGGCTTACCCGCCGGGTGCCAAACATGTCGGAAAAAAAATGTCAAATAAGTTTCATTATTATAGTCTATCACACTTAATTTGTTGTGTTAGGCTTGAATAAAAAATTCACTATATTACAGAACATACACGCATATGTATATTTTTTACTTTTTAATTATGTGCAGTTTTGTCAATTGAAAATTAGTTTTTTTCTTCCAAATTTTAAGTTTTTCTAAAAAAAAAATTATGGTAATACTGGTATAACTTTTTTTAACTTTTTGTCTCTTCCAGCCTGAATGTGTGATAGTGCACTATCTGGAACTATTGAGTGTATCTATAAGGCGATAAGAAAGCTGGGCATAGAATACAAAGCGTCGTTCATTGGAATGTCAGAATAAGGATTTATTTATGCACCTCGGCTCACTTCATTTTAACTGACTTTTTTGCTGTTTGCATTTCATGCATTCGACCGCAGTAGGCATACAATTCTCATTATGACCTATTGGCCTAAAAATTTCTTGACCGTAGACAAAGTTGTTCGTCAAAAACAGCATGGTATTTACTACACTGCTCCATCGATACTATCTACAATACAAACATATGCGCCAAAAAGTGCACATCCTTTTGTAGTTGTAGTGAATAGCATTACTTTTAAGAGGAAACAAGTATCTGTCTTTTTTGCCATTTTTTTCTCTTCCCATAACTTATTTTTCTGCTTCGAACCTAATTGACTATAAACATTGGTTGCACGAAGAATATCATATTTTTAAGTCAAGCTTGGCAGCAATCTTCGTCGTAGGTAGGTAAATTGGCTAGCTAACCAAGACGAGATCAACTAGAATTAGCAACAAAGTGCCGTTTTGAAACAAAACCGGACCATACGTCAAGAACCACCTTAAAGCATAACGGAAGGGAAAAAGGGATTATAGCTGCCCTTGAGCTGCTAATGAAGTGGAGAAGATTACCTCTCTTTTGCACCTTCTGCAGTGAAAATTGAAGGTCAAACCTATTTAATTTGTGTGCCTTCCGATCAGTCAATAACCCATATACAACGCAATGAGTTTTGAAATAGAGTGGCGGGGGGTTATCAGTAGTTTTAGTGTCCTGCCACTGTCATACCGAGCCACAGTGTCCTCGAAATAACACAAGAGGAGAGGGAATTCCACTTATTCTGTGCCCTCGCACGAAAGAAACGTAGAGCAGCAGATATTAGAGTAGGATGTGATGGATTCCACGTCCGTTGAGGCCCTCCTAGCAAGTTCATCAGCCTTCTTATTATTACCAATGTCACTGTGTTCAGAAACCCAAATTAAGGATATGTTACATGTGTCACTCAGGAGCTTCATATCCTCTTTACATTGGATATCTAAGGCGGAGTTACTACTAGGCGACACCACGTCCTTCGGTCCTTCGGGCTGACTGTCAGAAAAACTTCTGATCTTTCCAACAGATTCCTGGTCTCTCAGCACCCTACAAGCCTGAAAATCGCAAAAAATATCGCCTTAAAAATGCTAAAGATCTCCGGTAGTCTAGAGGATTCCGCAAAGTTAGCAGACTCTGTGCCAAAAGCAATAAAATGTGCAGATCAATAGGTGGTAGTGAGTGCAGAATGAAGTTGAAGGCAGCATTGGGACATGTCCTGCTAGCACCAGTGACCCCCAAATACTCAGTCCTCTGAATTCTCTCCAGTGCCTCTCACTAATGGCTCCCCACCACACCAGGCAGCCATATGTGAGAATTTGATAAGAAGAAACTTATATTATTACTCTCAACATCAGAAGAATGCAATTGAAGAAAGTCCACAATTTCAGTGCAATGTAGGTGATCATTTTGAATTTTTGTTAACATTTAGACACTAAATCAAGCCAGTCAATTAACGCTAGCTCACATTAAAATTTTTCAGTAGGCAAGCTCTTAAAACGTTTGTCTAAAAACTGTAAAACTCTAAGGAATTTAGACACAGTCCATACAATGATTTCAAGAGTATTTTTACGGTGTAGGGTGTCCACATACATGTGGTTAGCTAACTATGATAAACATCAAACATATACTTAAAAAACATATTGTTTTTTACATATTTCTATAATCAATCAATAAAAGAAAACAGACGAACAGACGGACTTAAATTATATTTAATCCCAAAAAAGATGTTGAAAAAAAATCTATATTTATGGTTTAAGATTAAATTTCAATTAGACAGTTCTGTTTTTTCTTCTTAATTTATGCGTTAGTTTTTTTTTCCCAAAAAAAAAGTAAAAAAAATTATAATTTACAATACAGTTTTGTTGAAAATAATGGCAGTGGTGTATTACAAACAAACTCTTTACAAAAATACGTTTTGTTTTGTTCAGATATATTGTGTTGAAAATACAGTGCACTCGGGATAACGGAACAGTCAACAGATCAACGCTTTTTTTCTAATATTGCCTACTCTAAAACGTCAACCAAACCACAAAGTTTAAAACATCAATTCTAAATAAAACAAAATTTAAGCTTTAGTAACAGTTAAGACACACAGATATGTGCGTATATACATTTATTTTATGAAATTAGTTTCGAATTTGGAGATTCCCCTCATGAAAATTATATAAATGTTCTGTTCGATTGATTTTTTGTTCTCGTCAAGAGCCTTTTTTTGTTTCTTTGGACTTACTTTTGTCTAGTTTAGTTTATAAACAATAATAAAAATTTAAGCTTTAATAACAGTTAAGACAGACAGATATGTGCGTATATACATTTATTTTATGAAATTAGTTTCGAACTTGGGGATTCCCCTCATAAAAATTATATAAATGTTCTGTTCGATTGATTTTTTGTTCTCGTCAAGAGGCTTTTTTTTGTTTCTTTGGACTTACTTTTGTCTAGTTTAGTTTATAAACAATAAAAATAATTTAAGATACACGTTTTTTACGTTTTTGCTGAAAGACTACATTCATAATAATGTGCAGTTTTAATTAGTTGACGTTATCCCGAGTGCAGTGTATGATATTGGCATTTTAGTTGACAGTATCATTTTCATATTGTTCTTGTTATAGGATGGTCTGTAATAACTATGCCACATGATTGCACGATTTGAATATTACCATTAAGTATTTACACAAATTAACTTGTACAACTAATGCCATAATATTAAACACAACTGTATGTATAATATATAGGCTTTTAGAAGCATTTGTTTGAAAGAGGAGAAGGAAAATGAAAAAAATCTTAATGGTTTATTGAATATTATTAATTTTTTTCTTTTATTAATAATAAAAATTAAATATTAATTTTTTTTTTTTTTTGAAGAATTTTTAATATATTTTCAATTGATTAGTTTGTTGTTGCTTTTTAAGTAATTATATATTCAAAAAGAGTAAATTTTGTTCGAAACAAGATAATACACTGATGCTTTTATAGTCTGCAGATTATATTGGTTATTGTAGAATAACCACAGCTTAATAAAAGCTATTGTTGTGAATTTTTTTAACTAAAGCGGATTAAAGTAATTTTTATAAAATACTAGCTGAAGCCCGGTGTGCTTCGCTATTACCATCTTAATTATTATCTTATATGTTACACTTTTTACCCTTTTTCTCATTTTTGTCCTCTTCCTATCAATATCCAATATCATTTGTTCCTTTCAGAAAGACAATGTTGATTCTGCGTTTTAACTGTATATAGTCTTCAAACAAACACACATTCATTTTTATACAGTATATGTAAACAGCATTTATCCATGATGTGGATCGATAACGAAGCTTTAATAGTTGTCGCACTCCACATATACAAAATTTAAGATTAAGAATGAATGGAAAGTTGAACCTAGTTTAGAAGCTTCTACTATTTCCATTCACAAGATATACAAAAATTAATATTTACTTTATATAGGAGGTACCACGCCCACTTGTCTAATTTCACCCACTTTTTGAGTGATGATTTGTATTGACTTTGAAGTCATTCAAACCAAATACTGAAACTTTAACTTTAACTATTCTCAAGATATAATGAAATAAATATTTACTTTGTATTGGAGATACCACGCCCACTTGTCCTATCCCGTCAATTTTTTGACTGCTGATTTTTATTGACTACGAAGTCATTTACATCAAATACAGAAACTTTTGCTGTAATCGTTCACAAGATAGACAAAAATAATGCAAAGAATGATAATAACGAAACTTTAACCCCCCTCCTGACAAATCCATCTAAAGAAGCTCCCCCTACTGGGAAAAAATAACCATGCTTAGTAAGAATCACCACCACCAATTAGCAAGGATCTTAACCACTACACAATCATATGGAGGCGAACTACAGTAGCTTGAAAATCAACTTAATAACTAAAACTGAAATAGATCAATGGATGCTTTATGGAAAGCTAATATGCTACCTAGAGGATTGAAGGGGAAAAAATATAGTTTTATTGCAAAAATTTTTAATATTGTTGACATATCGACATAAAAGTGACAATTTTAAACCTCCTGCGGAAATAAACAGAAAGAATTGAAAATGTCAATCCATAACATAGGTTAAAACGTAAAATTTTGTGTGTAATTTTTTTCATAGGTGTAATTTTGTTGCCGGTTGTGTGCAAACCGTAAAATTGTTGATGTCAACACTGTTCAGAAAACTATTAATGTTTATGATTAAAACTCATTACACACATCATTTAATGGTCATTTAAGTTATTAAGCAATAAAAAAAAATCTGCGTAAATAAAAAAAAATCTGATTTGTTGTTTTTGTTGCTGCACAAATATTTATTTTTTATATTTCTTTTAAAGACAAACATTACAACACACCTACCTCAACACAATTTTATACGAGCGAGTATATTAGAGTTTATAAATGTGTTCAAACAAAATTTTATTTGTAGTATATTGTTGTAGTTGTTGTTGTTACCAACAAATAACAGTATTTGTAAGTAAAGTTGTTGTTGCAAATTATTTGAAAAAAAAAACAAACAAAAAACTGACAAATACTTGTACAAGTACTTGTTGCAATGGATACTCAAAAAATATACTTCAAACGCATATAACAACAAACCATTCTTTATTTTTATTTAGTCATAAACATACATACATATATAAATTTGTACAACTACAATCAAACAGCCAGTAACAATAAGAAAATTCGGCACAGTGGGCTTAAAATCACTTAACCTTGAAATCTTTAAAAAAGTTTTCAACATAAAACATTAGCCTCTCAGCTGCTTCTGCATTCATTTGTTTGCTAAATATGCAGATTTAAACTATTTTATTGATATTCCTATACTTGTGTTGACATTTATTATGTTATTACACCCACTGTGCAGTGTAAGAAAAACAAACAAATAAACCGAAAAAAGAAGTTAAAAAGAAAAAAAAGAAAAAACAAATAAAACAAAACTTTTACTGACCTTATTCCGTTTTTAGGCATATTGTTTGTTTGGTTACGAGTATATTATTTTTATGTACAAAATAAAATAAAATAAAAACTCGTATAAATAAAAGATTATAACAACAGCAATAACAAGAAATAATAATAGAAAGAAAATACTACAAAAAGAGTAAAACTAGAAAAGAAAAAAATTATTACAATTATACTCGTAAGAATCAAAAATCAAAAATTTTAAAATTAATTTTTAACTTTCAATGTAAAAAAAAATCTGCTTCAATTTTCTGCTCTTTTGTACAGCGAGAGGTTTTGCAAAAATAAAAAAATATTTGTAGTTTCTCAACAGAAAGACCGCTTTAATTTCAGCACAAATTTGTTTGTAAAGACACCTTTAAAACTCCAAAATAGGACACCTATTTTTTGGGCTACTCTACTTTTGATATCTACTTTATTTAATTTTATATTAAATGAAGCATTGCCAAAATGTGGGTATCTGTTGATAGCTATTGTGAAGACCATTCATTTGATACAAGGAATATTAGAAATTAATAACAAGAAAACTTAAAATCTATGAGAAAGTCAAATAAATATACCATTTTTTTATTAATATCTTGAATATCCTATAATGCCATAGGTAGTGGATCTATATTATAGTTTTTATGGAAACTAAACGTTTTGGTAATATATGTACTCATACTCACCAATCGACAAAACAAACTGAACAAAACTGGTTAATGGCAAACCAATTGTTTGGAAGACCATTTATTCTTTTAGTTTGATTATGTGGAGATGCTTTACTTGGTGGCGGACAGACCTATTAGTTAAAATCAGCGATATATTGAAAAAGAAAACTACGTATTTAAATCCATTGCAAAGCAATTTGTCAAAACTCAAACACATAAGCCCTTACTCGCTTAGTTATCAACCAAGAGGTCCTGGATTAAATCCCAGCAGATCATCTGACAATTCTTCAACAGCATTATCTTCTGATAACATAAGCTAGTGATTAAGTTATGAGCGGCGAAACCAGAAACCAGATCTTAAAAATCTAAATATATGATCTACGAATTCTACAAATATGCTCTAAAAAAGCCACAATTTTTCTTTATCAATAGAAAAAAGTTTTATTTCACAATTTAATATTGTTATACATACACATCGTCATATACTTATGTGTAGTAAAATGAAAAAGCTTTTAGGTACAAAAATTCAAATTCAATTTTTTGATTGATTATGATGCGCCCTTTTGGAGTACAACGTTCTTGTCAACAATATTCTAAGCTTAAGCTAAACGTTCCTTTTTTTGCTTTTCCTGCAAAACTTTTGAAATGTAACTTAGAGCTTTTTGGATATAAAAAATTTAACAATTTTAAAAATATGTTATAGCACAATATGTCGATATATGCACTAAAAAACTATAAAATGCTCTTTAAATAAGAGACAAATGTCGAAAACATGCTCCTAAAACTGAAATATGCAAAACAATGTTGTTATGAGCAGAATATGCAAAAATATGCACTAACGAATCTATGCCAAAATTCATAAAAATCACTACAATGGATGAATATCTTATGTTCGACTTGATGGAATGCATGAGAAAAAATATACAATTGCATATTTCTGGTTTCTCTGGTTAGGCCTCTTTCAATGAGTCGGATGCAACTCATAATTAAGAGAATTCGCCTTGTTTCAGCTGAGATGTTGCGGGAATTATTTGATATAATAAAAAAATTAGACATCTTTCACTGAGACGGTTATCTAAACACACGTCTTTAATCGTTAAACAATAGCTTTCGCAGCAAAAATTTCAGTTAGTTAATAAGTCCAGCATAAGTCCCTGAGCTTAGTCCAATAGAAAATTTTTCGAAAATAGTAATTAAAGGTTGAAAAATGTCAACGAGCTTCGGTGAACATGTTGGAACTATGGCAACGTATACAAAATTTTCCCAACGTTTTTGAATAATCTCGTCGATTTTTAAGAAAAGTATTAAAAATGTATTGTATGTATGTTTTAACCGATATTTATAATCAAGCCGACCGATGTTTTATAATCAAAGTAAAGGGTCCGCCAAATAATTTTTTTTTTGAAAATGCTATAAAAAAAACTACTGAATATTTTCTCAAATTCCTTTTTTTATTTGAAAGTACAATCCTTCCGGTTAATAATGGAAAAAAATTTCGTTCAAATGGCTGCCTCGGCTGGCTATGCAGTAGCCTACACGATCGGTCTAATTTTTAAGCACATTATCGATTGTGTGCAGCTGTATTTCACCAATTGCTTCACGAATATTGTCCTTTAAAGCGTCAATTGTTTTTGGCTTGTTGGCGTAACACTTATCTTTGACGGCACCCCACAAATAATAGTCCTACGGTGTCAAATCGCAGCTCCGAGGTGGCCAAACGACATCTGCTCTGCGGCTGATAATGCGATTTCAAAAACAGGGCGCAAAACAGCGAGTGTAGCTCGGCTGTGTGGCACGTAGCGCCGTCCTGTTGAAACCAAATGTTGCTAATATCCTTCTCTTCAATTTTTGTGAACAAAACTTCGTTCAACATGGCCCGATAACGATCGCCATTGACTGTAACGGCCACTCCTTGCACATTTTCGAAGAAAAATAGCCCAATTATGCCTCTGGACCAAAATCCGCACCAAACAGTGACTCATCTTGGGTGTATCGTCTTTTCAATGCATGCGTGCTGGTTTTCTGCGCCAAAAATGCGACAATTTTTGCTTGTTTACATACCCGCCAGAATCAAAATGAGCTTCATCTGAAAAAATGATTTTTTTTTGGCAAAATCGGCATCTTCTGTAAGTCGATCGCAGGCCCAGATTCCCAGCGGTGTTCAAGCGTATACACAGCCATATTCGTTTAGCAGAAGGATAAAACTAATTATCTGTCAAATCAGACATGAGCTAAGTGTTACCATTCACGAAATAAGCACTAGTTGAAAACAAATATTAGATGGCGGACGCTTTATAAGCTCGAAATTTTAAGGAATTTTCAAAGCAATAGCACATACCTATTTATCGGGCAAGAGGAAATGGAAAATAAGCACTTGATTAAAATTGATTTCTAACAAAGAGAAGTTAAATTAAAAATTTATCAAAAAACCGCGGATTTCTATGAAATTCTATATTTATTATGAAAAATAATTCGTACTCCCTATTCATTTCCATACGGTTTACTGACAATATTTTATTTTGATTATAATTTTTACGTTTATTTACGTGTTAAACTATACACATTATTTGTTGTTCATTTATTATTATAAAATGTATTAATAAATATTTCTTTTTTTATTATTTTTTAATAATTTTTTGCTTTATTCACTGTATGTGTTATTTTTATTTAATTTTTTTTTCACTTGTTTCTTATGATCTCACAAGAATGGTATTTTTTGTGGCGCGATATTAAAAAAAAAAAAATACTTTATTCATAAAACACTTGGCTTGAAAGTGGCAGTAACAAAAGTCAATAAATATTGAATATTTGTTTGTTGTACGACAACTATATAGGCATTTCCATGTGGTGTATCAAAGAAAAAAAGAAAAGAAATAAAACCGCAATAAATAATAAATAATGTTCGACTTTTTTTCTTGTTTCTAAAAAAAAAAAATTAATTTTAAACACGCATAAATATTCCCCAATGGGGACAAATGTTTCATTCAATCAATAGCCGATAAAAACTAAATAATTGTTTGAACGAGTGACGTTACATTTCAAATATTGGAAAATTTTTGTTATCTACTTGAATGTAGTATTTCCCAAATAACAGAAAAAGTGTCAACATTTAAAGTTTAACAATAGGCCTCAAAGGAATTTTAATTTTCATAACCAAAAATCAATAAAAGTTAAGGACATAAAGTGAGGTTAAGCTGGGTAAACTAGGTCGAATATATTTGTAATGCAGTAAATGCCAATGGTGAAATATTAGTGTTTTACAAGTGACATTGTCAATAGTACTACCGACCAGGTGTACCCAAGCCAATGTAATCATCTCTATTGACATTAAGCAATAACTTGTCATTGTAAATCCACCATTAGCCACTATTGACGGTATAGTTCTTTTGCGATAATATGGATACACTATAATATGGATAGAGTGACCCTATTGACTTCTTAGTTGACAATGGCACCAAAACAAAACTAGGACTGTTGTCTCTAACGTATCTTTACTCGCTCATAAAAGACAAGTTGTCGACATTTTAACTAGTGCATACGTTGCTAGAAATAGATAATTGACATAGAGACGTGTGGTTCTAGGCCCTAACGAGGTCGTCAAGAAAGAAATAATAAACAAATTAATAACAGTGCGTGAGGTGACTGAACCTCAACTTTTCTAACAATTTTCGTTGTCTTTAAGACCGACGCCTTATTTTTTTCGTTGATTCGATTAAAATAAGAAGGAGAAACTTCCTCATTTTCTCAGTAGCTTCACGATTACTTAGTTTACCTCAGTTACTTTGGTTACTTCAGTTTTAGAACCAAAAGCTTAAAATCGATCTGATAGACTGATTGCTCATACTCAAAAGCAATCTTAACTGAGAGAATACTACAAAGAAGTTTTTGGTAATTTTAAGACACTATTCAAACGCATTTTTGTACTGGTTTGTTACTGCGGCAAACTAGTGGCTAAAGAGCTATTAAAACAATGGATTTCTTCGTGAAAATATGTACTAAACAAGGCTCAAAATCATGGCCCATTACTCTAAAAAGGGTAAAAGAATTACCTGCGAAAATGATACAAAGATTTTGAATAGATTTAGTATTTATTTGAAGCAAAAATGCACACCATGAGTAATCACTATGGCAAAAGTCTAGTATTGGGCTACGAACTGCTCTCTCATTGAGCATACTCTCTAGGTAAACTTTTCGCTATGTAATAGAGAGGAAATAAAAAATCTAGAGAAGCATTAGACTAAATGCGTCTATCAAGTTTGAAGAAGCCTATGTTAAGGAATAAATAGTTGTTTCAACGACAAAATATTTTTTTATTCCAAATGTCACAAGAAAGCGTTTAATTATTCCATTTTGTGAAACTATAGGTACCGTAGTAGGTAGTTAAGAAAATTCTTTGGTTCAATGCCACGCCAGACCACTAGACAATTTTTAACAGCAGTATCACCTCACAACGCTATGAAAAACTCTACTCCACAAATGCAGTTCTAAGATGGCGTTAAACTGTAGATTCCTTTCAATGAGTCTAAAACTGGAATCACGTGCAGCTTATTGATGGAGAGAAGTCCAGCTTGTTCCACTTGAAATGTTGAGGGAATTATCTACATTTGTATGTATGTATAGACATAATATGTAGTTAAAATTTTGATATGAAAGTTTTTAAATTTAAATTTGTGGATTTCTTTAAAAATAGATTTAAAAAAGCCGGAATCGTATGCAAAATAATTATTAATTATTGGGATTATCGCATGTACATAGATATGTTATATGGAGTACTAACTATGTTACTAAACACAAAAGGCATAGGGGCGTTGTTAAGGGGTTAAACAATTAATTATAAAGAAATATTTTAAACTTTTAAATGGCATATTTATATAATTTCATTTATTCATTTTATTTTTTATTATTATTTATTGTCCTCTAATCTTTATGGCAATTTAATGTTTTCACTGTTTATTTTAATTGTTTCATTAATTATATTTTAATTAAGTAATTAAATTTCAATTAAATTGTTTATACATGTGTAATTGCTAAAGAATTTGTTTCTAAAGGTTTCATAATCCGTTTTTTGTATATTTTTCTCTGAAATTGGAATCAAGTGTTTTAAAGAGAAAAAAATATAAAAATTAAATACTTGTTAAATGCTGTTGATAAGCAATAAGAAGAATTAATAACGTCTTTTTTGTGTATGTCTTGCTTAAAAAATATGTGATAACCCAGCGAAATTTTTTAATGAGAAGTAAAATGAAATGTTTGAATAAAACAATAAAATAGAAACAGCAACGTCCGTTTTCAATACGCAGCTGGGCATTAGAAATTCACATGAAAAAGTATCGGGTCTAAAAAGAACCCTTTTTTGTTCAAAATTGGCTTTAATATTCAACGTAATTTCCATCAAGAGCAATGCAATCATTCATGCGCCGCTCTTACACTTCACTACCACTTTTGTAGAACGATTTATCTTTTTCCTCAAAATTACCTTAGTTTCAGCGATAACCTCTTCATTCGTGCGAAATTTCTTAGCGGCGAGCATTTTTGTTGAAGTCTGCAAACAGCCAGTAGTCGCTGGGAGCCGAAATTGTTTTGAATGACTAGTTTTGGGCCAACAGTAAGCAAAAGCGGCACCCACTTTGAACCGCGCTTTCTTATAGTCAAATGCTCATGCAATATAAAGCTAACAGGTTCTTTTTATATCTTTAAAATGTCAGCTAACTCACGCAACTTCACTTTTCGACCATTTTGAGTTGAAGTCAGCAAACCAACGTTTTATTGATGTTTATGATGGAGCGGAGTCTCCATAACACTTTTCAAGCCATTGCTTCGCTTGAACGGTAAGAACACTAAGAAGCAATCTAGAATTAAAACACGAATTTGTTTTTGGTTGATCCATTGTTCTGAAAATAACAAAGTAGCGTCACTCTTAGCACAATAACTCCCAAACTATTTAATAGAATATCATGAAATCTTAACAGCTGTCTTTTGAAGGTTACCACTAATTGAAGAAGAAGTGAAGGCAATAAAACTAGCGCCATCTATGTATGCTAGACCCGGAGCTTCTCAGCACATATATTAATACGGTTTTTAACTAGTTTTGAATGACCCTCTTTATCATTTGGTAAGATTTGGTAGAGATTGGTGCACAAATAACCTTAGCTGGCCATAATATTACGCAAACACTGATTAAAATTAGAAAAAATCTTGCAGCCTATTAAATTAAGACAAAATCTGAACAACAGAAAAGCTTTTCATCCACTTTACCATGTTTACCTCAAAAAGAATTAAATGAAAACAGTCTGTGTAATCTGGATAAGTCAGTCGTGATTAGAAAAGTTTTTAGTAGCTACGAATGTATTATAAAGGAAATCTATATAGTGGTGTTGACTATTTTGAGGATAATCTGCATGGGCTACAGCTGTTCACCTATTTTAAGTTTGGGATAATAATAATAATAACACCCCTAACATTCCATGGAGTAACACGGGGCTGGTACCAATTCTGTCTTTAGTAACACATATTCATAACCAGTTACCAGCTAATGTCATGAGGCGATACTCTTGTTTCTCAGATGGTCTGGCCTGAAATTGAACCGACGAAAACAGCGGCACACAAGTTTAGGAAATCGCTTAAGTTGCGGACTAAGGCTAATGCCAAATATTTAAATTTAGAAAAATATCGCTTATAAGGTAACGTTATTCATAAAATGTCTGTCAAATCAAAAATTGTTTGCTGGGTTATTTTAATCGTCCATACAATATACATACATTTGTATGCCGATAATTATAAATGTGTGTTACCATTTCGTTCAGAACGATTTTAAAATATTTTTATTCTGTTGTTGGTCATGTATTTAAAGCGTAAAAATTATCGTTTTTTTTAATTTTAATGAATATTTTATTTAAATGAGACATTTATGCAATTTTATTTAATGAAATACTAAAAAAAACAAACTCGCACAGAATGTCGATTTACAGGTTTTTAAATAAAAATTGACTTGGGAATAAAGTTTGTTTGAAATAATTTGTTTTATTTTTTTTTTTCTATAATTTCGTATAATTATCACAAAAGTGATGGAATTTTTAAAAAAGAAACGGCTTATGTATGAAGTTGTGAAATTTTTTTATGAATTTTAAAAGAACAAATATGCCACAAATAAAAAACTCTAAAGAAGAGGAATTTAGAATTATTTGAAAATATATTTAAGGTTATTTAACAAAATATTTTAAAAGATTTTATTTTGTACCTTTAATGACTTTTGCGCATTTTATGCGTTTTTTGTATTTCAAGTTATAGGAGTAAGTTACGATTTTTACGCGAAAAGGTTTTTTTTTGTTTTCAAACGAACAAAAACAGTATGTAACATCATTTCTCCCAATTCAGGTCAGCTGCTCTGTGAACATGCCGCGTACGAAGCTTATAAAAGTAAAAAGTAGACATCGTTTTTACATTCTAAGCATCAAAACCTTCTACGTAACTTGCAGCTTAAAATTGAACTGATTTGACACTTTTAGGAGAAGCATTGCTGCTAAAAAAGCATAGAATGCGTAGTTTGCGAACATTTATTTTAAAGAGATCAGATAAAGTAAAGTATTTTCGTTTGCACAAGCCCCCTTTGGAGATTATGTGCAGGATTAGACATTTAGAAAAATATCCGTAAGTTCTACAGCATTTATGACTTTACCTTAATAGTTAAACCAGGTCGTAATAAATTGTTAAAGTTAATTGTTGTTAATAACCCTGTACTCTATTTAAATGGCATTTACATGCATTTCTCAGACTATGCAAATGAAGGCAGTGGAATTGCAAGTTATAGCAAATAACCATAACAAATTATCCGCATTCCTAAGCAAATTGTAAACACATTAGTTATATGGATAAAAAAAAAATTAAAAATAATTTAAGAAAAGTTTCTCTGAAAATTAAACGTCACTGTGCAAAACCCAAATACAATATTACTTTAAACGTATAAGTGCTAAATTTATAGAATGTTAAATGAGAAGTAGAAAAAAACATAAATATTTTTATATGTTAATAGATAATGTGTTCTATGATGATGAATAAACAAATAATTCTGTCAAAAGTACTTTTAAAATGCAATAAAATTAAAAGCCAATTAGGAAAAAAAATCAATAAATTTCTGCGGTCACAGCTATAATGTCTAGAGGGGCTCATAAAATATTGCTGATAATTTCAGCCAATTGATTAAAGTTGATTTATTAAACAAACAAACAAAATTAAAAACATATACTTTACATTTATCTTAAATAATAATAATAAAATACACAATATTTTTTCCTTTTAAAGACAATTTTACAGTATGCTTTAAAATAATGCATAAATATTAAATTTATTTCATTTATTGTCATAATTATGTTTAAACATATAGTATCCTACAGCAGAGAAAGTTTCTTCACTTACCATAGTTTCGAAAGCAGACGAATTTCACACACAAGTAGAATCGTACTATGTATTGGAAGATTATTAAATAAACAAGTTGATTCCACTATTAAACGAAAAAGACGACATTCCAAGCCATCAATTTAGCCTAAGAAGCAAAAACAGTACTACTAAGCAAACTCATAAACTTGTTAACATAATAAGAATTACAGCACTTTTCGAACGATAACATGACATAAAAGTCAACTTTTCCACTAAACACACAAACTATCTAATTGGTCGAAAATTTGAAATAGAAGAATTGGTAGTACTCTAGGTCTTACTCTGTATTTAATATATACTTCTAGCATATCAACAAACAGTCATATGTTTACTTCAAAATTTGCTCATGAAAACCCAGAAAATTCATTTTTTATATTTTGTTTGTTTCGTAACTCCTTTTGGAAGCATATGACTTTCCAAAAAGCATGTCAACTATGCAGATGATGTCAACCTAAGCAGATGATTTGCCTACTGTAGCGCGCCTCCACGGTGCCCAGGCTTCGTAGTATTAATACTACTACGAATGTAAGTCCCAAAGGACACCAGACTGGTGGCCAGTAAAGACAACAAAATAAAAACCAACAACACCAATACCAAACAACAATAAACAAGCAAACAATCGCACGAACTATCAAACAACACAATCACTTAACCAGACAAGCACACCGCAGATCTACAATCAACAATGCACGCTCACACATACTGCAGATAATGCCGCAAAGCGACCTATTATTTCCTAATTCTAGTATCCCTCCTCTTAAAGACACAGCGAGCAAACTCGCCGCGTCCCCGTAGATTTGCATCCGAGTTGCAATTATGGGAGTTACTATTACTCCCATCATTCCCAAATCACTGATGTCATTGTAGAGTGGACATTCCATCAATACATACTGTGAATCTTACGGTCCCATCTCGCACTTACAATTCGCAGATAGACTAAAGCCCCTCTTAAGCAAAAATGCACCGCTAGATAGTAGTAGGGACAAGTAAGTCACATTTGTACGCGGTAAAAGAAGGTTATGCTAAGTGCTGGTGTTAATCCTTTCTTATTGGCATTGGCATTTTTTCTTTAGTAGATGGCGTTTTCTCCTGATTATACGTGTAATGTTTGCTGGTAAGCTGGAATATTAGGAGAGCTTCTTTTGGATAAATTTACCTAAAGGTGAGTTGAGTCTCTTACTTCAAATCTCGACAACCGCATTTAAATTTTTTCGTAATGCTCTCTACTGGGAATTCGAACCTGGGAAGTCTGTGTTTTATGCGGGCATTCTAACCACTACAACACGATACTTACACGCGCATATATTGCAAGTAAAAAATGGTTTTAAGTACAGAGATTAATTAACAAAAAATGCATACACATAACCTTTTAAGCTGGATAGAAACCATGACCCCGGGTAAAAGCATAAACTAATTTATACCTTAACAAGGGGAAGTTAAATATCTCGGAATCCCTCACGATAGCCGATTCGCATGGATTATGCACATAAACGCAAAACTGACTCAAAATAAACTGAAGTAAATTCAAATAAATTGGCTAATACTCAGAAAACTCAGCTTTACGTTTAGACTGTAAACTCTTACTTTATAATTCCACTGGCTTTACTTATACGGTGCTGCCCGGGTTTCTACATATATTTACATACATATATACAGATATATTCGCTTTTTACCGATCCTATCCGTTTTTGTGCCAACTATTTGTCTTCAAAAAGGAACTGTTAAGATTACGTTTGAAATCTCCCGCTGATATATTTATTAAGATTGGAAGTGCCACGCCCACTCTTTCTGCGGAGTTAATTTTTTAACTTAATGTGCACTTTAATAGTTAAATACCATATGGAACCTTTCTGGACTCTATCTTTTATAGCCACCAAGATATAACGCATTAACTACTTGTTTCGCGGCTATGAACTATGAACTAAAAATTTTCTTTTTATCCCTTGTTGCCCCCTCAAAGTACAACTCTTGAAAAAGTACCTTTGTAATGTTAGCAAGCAAAAAATGTTGCTTCAAGAAGCAAAATGCGTGTCATTTCAAAATAAAAGTTACTAATTTTCCCCCAAAATGAATCTTTCCCAGATCCAATTTTGAAAAAAGGGAATACCCTATCACCTTCGTTAGCTAGATCCATCTGTGTTTCAAAATTTATCACTTGCAGTATTTTTGGATGATAAAATTGATAAAGAGAGTCACATTTCTTAAGAGTCATTGAAATGGAATGGCTTGCATTTAGTCCCGATGTGAATCCAGTGCAGAGTTTTTCGGACTGTATGTCACACAAAATCTATGGACCCAAAGCCCATGAATTGTTTTACAAAACTTAGGAAAATTTGGGTCATCAATTGCTGAAAAATTTAGAAAAATCGATGCCAACTTTTATTTTAGAATTAATACGTAATAATGGTGGACGGACCAATTAATTATTGACAATTAAATAACAGTGGTGTTCCTATGGAAATTAACCTTTTATTTCCCAAGACCGTTTATCATGAAAAACTATAAATATTTTTACAGAATCTTTGCTTTTGACATAATTGAAGCTCAAAAAAAAAGTCTCATATTTTACCAAGCTAGGAAGAAATAGAAAATAGTACGGGTACTCAGAATTATCGAGGGCCAATAAATCTTGATTTTATTTAACTTTTTTAGAAACAAAATGTGTTTTATTACCGTTTTTATATGTAGCGTTTGTATATGTATTAAAACCAAACTTTTTCAATATTAAACAATATTTAAATTTAAGCAAAAACTCACAATCCAAAAGCACCTCTAAAAACTAGAGCTATTGAAGGATAAGTGATCTTATGAGCAATAGGAGTAAAAAAAGCGAAAGGTTTTCGTTGTTATTGGAAGTAAATATGGTACTTTATAGAACTGATTTTCATACATCGCAAAATTATCAATAACGGTACTTGCAAGTACCGTCAGGCCATAAAGGATTAAGTATATTAAGTGTGTTTAAACGAATATGAATCCTTTTTGGTGATATTTTTAAACTGCTTTCTATAAATTAAACAACAACAACGAAAACAGTATTTTGCACTCAATGCAAGTTACCGTTACTTTAGTGACGAATATGAAGAGACAAAGTGAAGCAAAATTAAAATTAAGAGTGCGTTTGTACGAATATGTAGCACTGTAGAATTTACAACCGACTAAGAAGACATGATACTACAGATTTGAGTTAAAGGCGCCCAACGAAAACGACAACCATGGATACAAATTTTGTCCAGCACTGGCTGGACTTAATAAATATGCATTTTTATAGATTTAAGACTTGAAGTAAATATTGTTGGTTTCTTTTTTTTTAATGAAGATTCAATAAACAATGAAATATGAAAAAAAATCTAAAAATTAAAGTGAAGCTCAACCTATAAATACCTTTCTTATCTATTAGATACCCATCGTCTAGTAAACATAATAACATACCAAGAATATACTTATTTGGAAATACAAACAAAATTACTTTTTTTTTTTGTTAATCAATTTCATACACAATTAACTGACTGACCTGAATAGGTGTTCGAAATCTAAAAAAAAAATTCGAAAAAGACTAAAAAAAAGTAGAAAAATAGTTGGTAATAAAAATTAATTGTTTTTATTTTAATTTTTATTTTTTGTTTGCTTGGAGAATACCTGCTGCATTAAAAAAAAGTCTAGAAATTTATCATCATTAGAGGAGCATATTAATAAATTTATTACAAAAAAAAAAGATTAAAAATTTAATTCTTTTTAAAATTTTTCTCTTTGTTAGTTAATAATGCCGAAGTGTTAAAGTGAAAGAACATTCCAAACAGTATTACAAAAAGATGCCATTAAAAAATTAGCGCAGTTCAAAAAGAAAACCAAAGAAAAATGCTGTTCTTATTAAAAATAAATTAATAGCAAAGTACATTTTTAGAACGAAAGTTCAAGATATTTTACATTTTACAATACATTCTCTTTAATAAAAAATCTGGCTATTTATATAGGGTCCGCCATCTAACGTTTTTTTTTTCAACTAGTGCTTATTTCGTAAATGGTAACACTCAGCTCATGTCTGATTTGACAGATAATTAGTTTTATCCTTCCGCTGAACGAATATGGTTGTGTATACGCTTGAACAACGCTGGGATTCTGGGCCTGCGATCGACTTACAGAAGATGCCGATTTTGCCAAAAAAAAATCATCTTTTCAGATGAAGCTCATTTTGATCTTAGCGGGTATGTAAAAAAGCAAAATTGTAGCACTTGGGGCACAGAAAACCCGCACGCATACATTCAAAAGCCGGTACACCCAAGACGAGTCACTGTTTGGTGCGGATTTTGGTCCAGAGGCATAATTGGGCCATTTTTCTTCGAAAATGAGCAAGAAAAAATTGAAGAGGAGGATATTAGCAACATTTGGTTTCAACAGGACAGCGCTACGTGTCACACAGGCGAAGCTACACTTGATGTTTTGCGGCCTGTTTTTGAAGATCGCATTATCAGTCGCAGAGCTGATGTCGTTTGACCACCTCGGAGCTGCGATTTGAAACCGTTGGACTATTATTTGTGAGGTGCCGTCAGAGATAAGTGTTACGCCAACAAGCCAGAGACAATTGATGCTTTAAAGGACAATATTCGTGAAGGCATTGGTGAAATACAGCTGCACACAATCGATAATGTGCTTAAAAATTGGACCGACGTGTAGGCTACTGCATGGCCAACCGACGCAGCCATTTGAATGAAATTTTTTGTACTTTCAAATAAAAAAAGAAATTTGAGAAAATATTTAGAAGTTTTTTTATAGCATTTTCAAAAAAAAATTTATTTGGCGGACCCTTTATATACAAAATAATGATTGATACCTTATGGAGGCATGTATACACATATACGTATATATATTTTTAATTTATAATAGTACCAACATAATTTTATATATGTATTATGTTGGTATTTTTATATATAAATCTATATAATTCGTTTAAGCTCAAATCCATACACCTGAAGTATGGGCGTAGCAGCTTACGTATTGAGTTAAAAAAAAGAAATCCAAAATTTCTTAATTGTAAATCAATTTAATATATGTAAGTACGTAATTATAATAATTATTTATGACCTTTTTCAGTTTTTGTGTAGCTTTAAAATTCCTTCGCTGTAGATCAAAAAACTTGAACAAGCACTTTACCATCAAAAAAGTTTTGCAGAGACCGTAGACAGAAGGTGAAAGGTTTAGGTTATACGATAGGTGATTAAAAACTCTCCAATCAAATGCAGTAAATTTCCTGGTGTGTCAACAAAGATGTATGTCGTCTGGCATTATTATAGGGGAACACAACACCATTTTTTTCGTTCAAACGGTCAAATTGTGAGCAGAAGAGATCAGAACTAAGTGTTTTTACAGGCAGTGGCACCTCATAATAAATAGTTCCCTTCCCATCCTACCAAATATACACAAACCTAATTAGGTAACAATAAAACACGAATATATTTTTAATGGCCCATGATGATGTTAAAATATCTTTTTTAGGTGATGGCGGCAAACAGCAATCAAGTAAAGCTCTTTTAAGTCTTGCTATAGGCACAGGAGCCTTCGAACGTGCTTTATTTGATTATATAAGTATATAATATAGCAGGGCAAATTAGATTAACTGGAACCTAACCATCTAATGCCACAGAATATAAGGTAAGATAACTTTGATAACTGATAAAAGACCTAATTTTGCAACTAACGGGTGATTTTTCAAGAGCTTTCACATTTAATTAAAAAAAGAACATATTATTTAGACAAATATATGAAATCTTTATTTAAGTCGATAGAACGATATTCAATGTTTAAAGATGATTTCATGTAAATGTTGGACGCGGCTACACCTCAAATGGTACATACGCTAGGTCCAATTTTGGAATAAATAGTATGGCCCAATAAAGCCTATTAGCTAGAGACGGCAAACTTCATTAAAGTTATTTATTTTGATAATCGATACTTATACATCAAAGCTTTGTATCGATAACGTCATTGCCGAAAGTACCTCGATGCCGATGCTGCCTCAGTTATCCCTACTCTCTTCAACATATAGGCCGGTATCTAACGAATAAACTCTTTAATATTGGCTTCCAGTGCGTTAATCGTTGCAGGCTTGTCCCTACAGACATGAGCCTTAACATAGCCTCACAAAAAATATTCTAAAGGAGATCACGAGGCACGATCTAGGTGGCCAAGTCCGGCACCAAGCGTGAAATTTGGACACGGTAGCGCTCGCCATTCACAGCAACGTTCCTGCCGTCGTCGTCTTGGAAAAATACACAACAGTGCAGTTTTCGGGATGCATTGGCAGTTCCGGCAATGCTTCTGGCTGCTCCTTACACCAAATACGGAAATTTTGCCTGCTCACGTATACATTCAACCAGAAATGAGCTCTCACGATGGTCTTCCTTAACCGAGCACGAGTTTTAATAATAAAATTCAATAATCTGCAGGCGATGTTCGTTTGTAAGTTGATTCATGGTTAAATAAGTACGCCAAGCTGAACATGTTTGGCAGTAAGTGATGAAACAAAATACGTTCGCAATTTGAGGCAAAAACGCTGTCAACAAAAGATGGCCCATAAAAAAATCGACAGCAGCAACTTCAAATACTGTCAATTGACCCTTTTGTCCTTGCTTTTTTCGCTTTCTGCTTTTAGTTTTTTCGCGCTAAACCAAAAACATATGTTTTTCGTTTACAAAATGCATAAAATTTTGTGAAAGTACGGCAACACCACATACAGATTGTGAGAGCACAATTGAGAGAGTAAGAAAAAACGCTGTCTGAATAAAATAGATTCTATCTCACGACTGCTTTTGCCAACAATTTTTTATGGCATTTTGTATAGAAAAGATCGTCAAGCCCCAGTTCTGTTTCATCTCTAACAAGTTACACAAAAACAGCTGAGCTGCCAAAAACAAAGTTGCCTAAAAATTACGCGATAGAAAAATCATTAGTTTCTGGCGATTTATTGGCTGTCATCCACAAGCATGTAGAATGGAGGAGCTTTAAAAAAAATATATTGCTCCGCTGTTTTTATCGACTTTTCAAAGGCGCGTTCTATAAGGTACGGCATGAAGGCTTACGATATAAAGTCAGACAAAATTTACCACCAAATATCTGCAATCTATTCCAGATATGCTTAACGGAACTTAAAGAAAGCGATCATGTAAGCGAAACTCAGAGTATCAAGGCCGCAGTACCCCAGTTGAGCATCTTGAGACCCACCCTATATTTGGTGTATATTTCAGATATGCTAACATGCAGTAGTACCAACACTTCGCCATTGCTGATGCTACAGCTATTCTAAGCATTAATGAAAAACCGCAGGAATCAACTCGGATTTTACAAAACCATATAACATGGCTGGAGATCTGGTTAAGGTAATGGATGATAAAGGTTAACCAGAAAAAATGTACACATGTAACATTCAGCTCGGTCTATTTGGTATTTTTTAGGCATTCAATTAATTGAAGCTCGGTGCTTAGCTTGGACTGTAAACTCCTACTTTATAATGCGATTTTGAATCCAATCTGGAGCTACGAAGTGCACTTAGGTGGCACTGCCTCAGCTTCTAACATTGAACGAATACAAAGGAGCCAAAATGATATATTCGACTGATAACAAAAGCTCCATGATATATAATAAATTCGAACATTTACAAAGACCCATAGTCAGAGAGAAAAATCGCGAAGTATGCTGAGACGTAACCCCAAGATATTTTGATTAATGCTGGCTACATACGATTGAGAAGAAGAGACTAAATTAATAACATTTCAAGATGTGAATACAAATGGTTGGCTTACTTTTTAGTAAGACTCCAATAAACAAAAAAATGCAAAACAAAAAAATCTTTCGGATAGATTACGTGGTAGTTGTTGGTTAGACCTAAATCGCAGGAATTTACTATGGACTCATTATGGAGTTGTAAGGCAACCAATGGTGCCAAAGTAGCAACACTTTCTATTCATACCAGATAATAAGAGATAGATGAGCATGTAAAACATGACCCATTATATAGGGTAGTTAATCTGTTTTTGCAATGGAAAGACTAGTAAAACTCTTTTATATTTTATTTGCTTTTTTTCTAATATTTTCCAGTATTTGATTTTTAATGCAAAAACTTAAAATGTGATGGTAAGAAATCATTAATAATTTAAATCAATAAATAAAAATATATATGCAAGCATTAGCTCAAAATCCCATCATATTAAATGCAATTAAGGCGTAAAAGAGTAAAAAAACATGTAAATTTACTCTTAAGTAATAATAATTCATTATTAACAGTTTGCAAAAAAATAAAAAATAAAAATAAAAATTATTTCTTTAAAATTCTTTTATTAATTTTATTGCCTTAAGACTGTTAATTACTTGACAAATACTTATCAAAAAATAGAAGAAAAAACTAAAATCCACATTACGATGGCCACAACAGTGTATAAACAGTTTAGCTGGCCAAACCAACCCACCTATTAACCAACCGTCTAAATGGACGGACAGAAACGGATGAATGGCTAATTTCATAAGAGAAATCAAAGAAAAAAAATGAAAAAGAGAAGAAAAATATTCTCATAATTTATACCATATGCATGCATGCCATGGTATGTATGTACTTTGAAATCAAACATTTCAAGAAAAATAATATAAAAAAAAAACAAAAATCCAATAAAAATATTGTTATCTTGTTGGTAACAAATCAGTTTTTTGTAAAGTCAAGTTACAAGACCCCAACTCAACCAGAAACACTTAAAGCCAATGAATGCACCAGCAACTCTTTAGGAGGCTAAGAAGCATAGTTTTTAGCATTGTCTTGTCTTGTTGTTGTTGTTGTTGTTGTTGTTGTAATGTAACGTTGTTAAGTTTATTCCATACATTTGATACTTGTTGTAGTCGTAGATATTTAGATAAATAGCTAAAACCACTTATCGCAAAACACTTGTAGTAATTTATTTTTTCATTTTATTTATTTTTTTCTATTTTATATTTTTTATTACTTTTTTTCTTTTAACTTTACTAATTCTTAAAAATCTCGTTTTACCACTTTCAAATGCATAAAAAATAATATTAAAAAAAGTATTTATATAGAAAATATATATAAAGAAATAAATCGAAAAATACTGTAATAAATATTATTCCATACCATTATGTGTTCCATACTTTATCAGAGAGAGAGAGGGAGAGAGAGAGAAAAGAAAAAAAAACAAGAACTTTATGAAAGAATATAAAAGAATTTCAACCACTCTTTCAAATACAAGTCATATGTACAAAGCATACATATAAATATACAGTTAGTGAAAAAAATGATGGCTTAAAAATTATAAATAAAAAAACAAATAAAAACCTAAAAAAAACCGGAAATTAAAACTTTGAAATTTATTTTTAATCTAAAATAAATTTATATATAAATATAATAATTTATCGGCCCCTTTGCGCGAAATTATCGTATGTTACATTTTTTACGACATTGACTTTTTGATGCAAATGTATTCCTAAGTCACACACTTACGACATAGTAAAACATTGTATCACTGTTATAATTTTATCGTATGTGACATTTTATCGTATGTGACACTATTCCTGTCAACAAAATTATCGTATGTGCCATAGAAATATTTGTTGAAAATAAAATATCGTACGAATACAAATTTGTTTTATTTGGAGTATTTTGAGTGGCCAAGCAGAAAGCAGGTAGAAATTAAACTTTTTATGTGCTAGTTTCGATATGCAAAAAGTCTTGAATTCTCCGTCAAAAAAACTATTACAGTTTCACTCTCTTAAATATGTATATTATCCTCTTCATTATTTGCTTACCAGTACAATAATGTTTTCATATTCGTTTCAATATTTTTGCAAAGTAATATCTGTTTCTGACTTCGCTCAAAAGATTCCCTACATCTCGAAATCCAGTCCACGTGAGTATGTTTTCTCTCCCGGTTTATCCTGTTAAATAATATATGAAGTGTTTATAAATACTATCTAGTACTTAAGAAGCGAAGCGCAACAAAGAGTTCAATAATATGCAAATAGAAAATGGCAACTAGTTCTACTACGGCACACAGTGGTAGTTTGTTGGCAAAACAAACAATTCTTCGACAATTTATAAAAATCTAATGATGATATTTTATAGAGAAGCGTTTAGTTAAGAAAACCAAAAAGTAATATTTTGTCTTAGAAAAAATCGATTGAAGTCACGTAAATATTGTTAAGCGAAAACTGATAAAAAATATCCGTGCAACTCAGTAGCTTATGTGTGAAAGATATTTTTATTCATAACATTTTATTGCTGTTTTAATTGAAATATAGCACCTTCTTATTAATTAAAAAAAAAAATTAGTTTGTAAAATTAAACGTTTACAGTTTTCCATGAAAAAAAAAAAAAATTAGCTCTGTCTACCTCCGTCTTCCTACTGATACCAACCGAAGTGTGAGAGTGTATGCTTTGAATTTAGCCAAAAAAATCCACCGACTTTCACCAAAAACTATTAAATTTTTATGCAAAAAAATTAATTTGGATTGTATGGGTGGAGGGAAGGCAATTGCATTTCTTTTCCTAATATAAGCATTCAATAATCATGCACCGCTTTTTATATATATTTTGCACAAAAATGTATACAGCAAAACCACTGTGCGGCAGGTCAATGCAGGACATTGTCATCAAACCCATATGATGCAATATTCAACTGTGAAATCCATTTGTCTTTATACTATAGTTGCACCAGGACACATGCGGAAGACCCAAGCCTTTATAAATAAATGTCTTCAAAGAATCCTTAATAAACTTTCGGCCAAGGATTATATTCAATTACAGACTATATTTTGTTTATATAGAAAAAAAATAATAATTTCAATTTAATTTTACCATTTCAGTTTTGATAATATTTTTTTTCCAATGAATGCAAGACATTTCTTGGCAGCTTAAATGGATGGTATTGTTAAGGAAATTATAAAAATACTGACACGAATTTCTATTTTATTCATACGCATTAATGTTTATTCATCTCTTTTTACAGGAATTTTAAATAAAATAAAAAACCAATTCATTTTATTTAAACACGTAGCGATTACTCAATGGTTAGTAATAATTTTTCCAATAATTAAAAAAAAAAGAGAGAAAACACCGTTTCTATAGCACCCTATAACACTATGAAACCTAAAGTCTAATAATACATGACTTTACTGATATGGGCTCGGCATTAAATTTCATAGTTGCTCTCCTTAATTGGCTTAATTTATTTTTACGGTGTATGTATGGCGCCATTATTTGAATTTTTGCTAAGAGTTTATCCATTCAAACGCCTCAAGATATATCCAGTTAGCTTCGAATTCTAGGTAGAAATTTGTCTAACAACTAGGATTATCAACAAAACTCGATTACCGTCAAATTTAAGATAACAAATTACAATAATTAGACTAAATTTGTTAGCTAAGAAAAACTAAGCAAATATTTTTACAAAAATTACAAATAATATATACGAAAGCTAAATTCTCTTGACTCGATTCGTTTTTTAAAGTGTTTATAGTATCTGGGGTCTATTGACGATCTAGTGGTGAATGGGGACAAAACGAAGATAGTGCTGGCAACTTCAAGAAGAGTGCCACGGTAAAAGAAAGGCGAGATAGTTGCGGCTGGAAGTTGCAACGTCGAGGTTGTAGACGAATTTATATATTTCTTATCCACTATTAACCAAAGGAACAATATCAGCACTGAGATAGAGAGAAGGATCGTGCTGGAAAATAGATGCTACTTTTGGTTCAGTAAGCAGATGAAAAACAGAGTCCTCTCTCGAAGGACGATAATCACGTTGTGTGTTGAGCTGTATCCCGACATAAGTGTTGTTAAGCACACAAGAATACAACCGCTCAGCTGGCTGAGACATGTAGGTCGTATGGAAATAAACGCTCCAGCAAAAAAGGCGTTACATGATAATTATCAGGGAAAGCGCAGTTAAAGAAGACCGAGGCTGCGGTGAAAAGTCTAAGTGGAAGAGGATGCGAAAACCTTTGGCACTATGAACTGAAGACGGCACGAACAAGATCAAAGTGTGACGAAAGCTCACCAGAACCAACAAAAGGCTGTAGAGCCGTTATTTGTAAGACCGACAGATCACTTTTTTGTTGATTATATTAAAGCAGGAGGGGAAAATTTCCTACGTTTCTCAGTATTTTCGCGATTGGTCACTTCAGTTTAGTGTGCTGAATATTAAAATTTATAAAATTTTTGAACATCTTAAGAATTTTACCCACTAGAACCAAAAGTTCAACATCGATCTGAGAGACCGAAAAACTCAAATGTGTCTCAAAAAACGAAAATAGTCAGGAGGGTTAAATAAGTAAGTATGTACACTCTAAGTAAATAAGTACAGCCTTTAAGTTATGCTAAAAGTTGTTTAAGCGACGCCTAAAATTACTGCTAAAAATTGTGGATCAATTCTAGTTTAAAATAAAGGAATGTCCTTAGACCATTAAAAGTTAACTTACCAAATTTAATTAAGTTATGGTTTTAACCAGGTGTTAATTAAGACGTTACAAATAACAAGAGTAACATAATATACCCCAGCTGTTTGTAGTGCATATTTGCATTAAAGGTTTTGGCTGGTTTGTGGTCGTCACTGTAAAATGCGTGCGCACGAATGGAATTAAAATAGAAAATCATAGACCTGCCTGTTAATGTTGTTGTTTGTAATCATTGGAATGCAGTAAAAAAATTTGTTTTGATTTATTATTTTTTCCAATTAAAATTGCGGTTCTTTACTTACATACATACATTCCATATGTATATTTTTTCAATTATTATGCGAATTCAAGCGGCGCTTTAGGTAATTTTTTTCTCTCTGAAATTGCTAACAAATATGCAAAAAGAAAACAACACATTTATTTATCATTTGTTTTTTTTTTTTTTTTTGAAACGATTTGTAATTCTAAATACACACCCTTTACAAATCATAAATATTTAATGACTTTATAAATTGGCAACAACAAAAAATTACTTTTTTTAAATTTTTTATTCCTATACGTTTGGAATGTCAAATATTTAGAAAATATTTCCATTGAATTAAAATTGAGTTGAATTATTTATAAAAATGAACACAAATATCATTCGTTATTGTAAGTACAACCATTACGAAAGCCGGATGCAATATGTTTTTTATTTTCTATTCAAGAAAATTATATAAAATCACAAAATGAATACTTTTACAATGATTCTTATATGATTAACGTTTACTTTGAAAAAAAAAATATTTTTTATCTCTTTAATTTACATTTGAAAGAATAAAAACCCGCATGAGAAACTATTTTCTTTCAAAAACCGAGCAAAGACAAAAGAATGTTAAGAAAGTATGTTAACATTCCAGAAAAAATAGCTTAAAAACAAAATACAAGGGGATAGATTTATGGATCGTGAATTATTAATACCTAACAAGTATTAAAATTGTGTCGATAAGCAACAAATTTTTATGTTTTAATAATTTATGAAGAAGGTTTTTAAAGCTAAAAGCATACAGTAGTGGCCAACTATTTAGGCACAACAGTTTTTTTTTCTGACATGAATTCAAGTTTAATTTATATGGTCAGACATTCACCAAACCAAGAACTTAACCCTCCCTATGTTAGTTAGTTAGTTACGACGTGTAGCGAGACATTGGTTCGGCTCACTTGGGTCCAATATTGATACCACTGTCATACCCATAGTAGGTAGCGTACAAACGAAGCTATATGTCCGTATACCAGTCCGAACGGAACCAGCCAAACGCATGCACAAAAGAAGAAATGAATTGGAATGAATTGAACAAGATATGTATGTGTTTGCTTGAAAAATATACACAGATTTCTCAAGTTTACTTAAGCAAATCATACACCATTTAATAAGTCTGTTCCTCCTCTTTCCAAATCCGCCTAGAATCTCAACATTAACATTCAGCTTAGTTATCAGAAAAGTTGTATCACTTCTCAAATATTTCTTCCTTGTCGCATAGGTTTTTGTCTTGCATACTCTTTTTTGAAACAGAACTTTAGTTGTTGTAAGAATCTTGTTGTTGTTTTTTATGGATTTTATAAAGCCGCAAATACAGTCTTAAAAAAATATAAAATGTTTAAAGTCATCGTAATTTAAAAGACTAAAATAAATTCCAGAGAAGGTGGGTGTGTCTACTTAATTTTGACGCTCATAGTATTTCATTGATTTCAAAGTGCAGGAGATGATGTGAGCGGTTCAGTACAGTCAAAAAGGTTTGCGTGGGATGAATTGGATTTATGTTGCCAAGCTTAAAAAAAACCTGCAAAATCATTTGGTGCTACTCAAGCAGCAATTTCAAAACGTATTCATGCAGAATTCAGCCGAAAATAAGGAACTTGTTGAACCTGAGGTACTTAAAAATACGATTTTGCATATCTGAAATGCTGTTAGAACGTCATAAATTCGTAATTTTTGCAACGTATTATTGCTGGCGTTGAAAATGGATTCAATACGAAAACCCGCAGTGCAAATTAACGTAAAGCGCAGCAAACTAGCAGTTTTTGAACTTAATCTAAACGTCTTGGTAGTCTATAAAAAACATCAGTTGAAAAATGATCAAGATTGAAAAAGTGGGCATGGCACCTGCCATACAAAGTAATAATGATTTTTTTTATATCTGGAGAACGGCTTAAGTAGAAATTTATGCATTTGTTCTAAATGACTTGGCAGTCAATACTATTCAACAGTTTTAAAGTGGACGAATTTCGATAAGTGGGCGTGGCATCTCCCATACATAGTAACTATAAATTTTTATATATCTTGATAACGGTAATAGTAAAAGCTTCTAAATTTTATTTAAATAACTTCTTGAGCAGGTCACATCATAAGTCAATAACTGGGCTATACTAAATATGGAATTTTTCATGTGTGGAAATGGCTTCACGTATATTGTCCTTTAAAGCGTCAGTTGTCTCTGGCTTGTTGGCGTAACACTTATCTTTGACGGCACCCCACAAATAATAGTCCAACGGTGTCAAATCGCAGCTCCGAGGTGGCCAAACGACATCAGCTCTGTGGCTGATAATGCGATCTTCAAAAATAGAGCGGAAAACATCGAGTGTAGCTTGACCTGTGTGGCACGTAGCGCCGTCCTGTTGAAACCAAATGTTGCTAATATCCTCCTCTTCAATTTTTCTGAACAAAAATTCGTTCAACATGGCCCGATAACGATCGCCATTGACTGTAACGTCCGCTCCTTGCTCATTTTCGAAGAAAAATGGCCCAATTATGCCTCTGGACCAAAATCCGACCAAACAGTGACTCGTCTTGGGTGTATCGTCTTTTCAATGTATGCGTGCGGGTTTTCTGTGCCCCAAATGCGACAATTTTGCTTGTTTACACACCCGCCAAGATCAAAATAAGCTTCATCTGAAAAGATGATTTTTTTTGGCAAAATCGGCATCTTCTGTAAGTCGATCGCAGGCCCAGATTCCCAGCGTTGTTCAAGCGTATACACAACCATATTCGTTCAGTGGAAGGATAAAACTAATTATCTGTCAAATCAGACATAAACTAAGTGTTACCATTCACGAAATAAGCACTAGTTGAAAAAAAACGTTAGATGGCGGACCCTTTATTTGAAATTAAGATTATTAAACCCCCGTTTTTAAAAAACTAAAATATTCCTACAACTAAAAATTGTTATGCTCGTAGTTGTATTAATTATTACAAATAATTTTAAAATTATAAGTATGTATGTACAGACATATGTATATATGTACACACATATATATATGTGTATGTACATATGTGGATAAGTATATCTTGAAGTAATAATTATTCATTTGTATTTCTTGTTTTAGTTTAAATTATTATTTTTTGTTTTTTGTTTTTGTTTTTGTAATTCAGTCAAATGCCAATGTCAAGGTTAATACAATTAAAAAATTAAAGCGAAATTTTTTATCTCATAACTGACATGAAATGGAAATATTTTAGACAAAAAAAGAAAAAATGATTGAAAAAAACAATAATAGTCTGTGACATTTACTAGAATAAAACACGGCAAATTCATAACAAACGAAAAATACACATAAATAATTAATAAAAACTTAAAACAAAACAAAAAACAAAAAATACAAAATGATTAGAATCTTTTTTTAATGGATCATTAATATATAGTAATTATTTAAACGAAAGAGCAGGGTTTTAAAGGAGTACGAACTTTTTGTTTTCTCTTTCCCTCTATTTCTCTAACATGCTCTAAAAAAGAAGTTCTTTTATTATTGAGGACGACCAGTTTAGGACAAAAGGTTAAGAAATAAAGGAGTGAAAAGTATGAGGTACTTCATATTTTGTTTCTAGTTGCCTTCACTTTGCTAGCAGCACTTTGAAAAGTTAGTCGAATTTTCGATCACCCGTCTTAGGTGTTTAGCTTGTTAGTGTAGACCAAAAGCTTGATATGGCCACAGAGAATATAATTGAAAAATGTTACACTGCAAGAAGGAAAAGGTCGGTAGCGGTGCCTTTATTCCTGTCTACGGGGTGAGAGCATCCTTTAAACTTCCGGACCACTGCAGTGTCTTAGAGGCGGAGGTATCAGCGATAAAGAGGGCAGAGGACTGGTTGGTGTACTGTAGGGTATTTGATGTTGATAACCGAATCTTGACGGACAGTCAGGATGTGATTAGGGCACTCTCCGGTGCCTACTTCGGCACCTATCTCTAAACGTGATGGCAGGGGAAATTGACACCCGGGGGAAGTGTTTCGTGAATGAACTAGGAGTCATAGCTCTCTCTCTCATTGGCCACGAGGATATTGACCATCTAGTTGCAATGCCGCTTTCCTCTTACGGACTTCTGGTTCTGCGAAAGATGGCAGGTCACAGAAGGGAGAATGAATCCACGTGATCTGTATCAAGACAGACCTTGTTCCCTATACGATCGTCCTTATTCGGAGTCTGTCTTGAAGTTACGGCGACATAGGCTGCGAATCCTGATGCTTGTTATTACTGGGCACTTGGTAGCTAGGAGATTGGGTCAATGATTACTATAGAAGTTGTCAGGATAAGGAAGAGGAGGACACTGTCGAACATTTCCTATGTAAATTATTTCTGTTCTCCTTGGCAGTCCGTTTCTGCATGCCATATCGGACCTAGTTGATGTAAATGTCAGCTGGCTTACTTCCTATATGCATGCGTCTGGTTGGTTCATTTCGGGCGTGGGCACGGACATGTAGATCCACGTGGACGCTTAATTACGGCAAATTAATCGTCATGAGAAGAGCCAGTTATCAATTATTTCATTCATAGTTTCGAAGGTTGCGTTGCTTAATCGGCCACCTCTTTACTTTGAAAGAAGCAAGAATTTATAAATGGACTAGGAAAAATGTGCTTGCTTCCCACTTACCCTTAATTTAGAGCTACATATACAATATTAAATGAATTATTATCTTAACTATTAATTTAATTGCAAATTTTTACCTTTCTCTCTCATTTTTTCCGTTCCGGTCCAAATCCAAACACTTAAAATAGTCATTCTTCCTTCCAGAAAAACACATTTTAAATTTTAAGATAATTGCTTAGATGATGTGGATAGATAGCAAAGCATTAACTGTTACCGTTCTCCACATGCACAAAATTACATATTTAGTATGATGCCATGGGAGATGCCATGTTTACCTTCCAAATCTCTCTTAGTTGTTGAGTGATGATGTGTTTTGTTCATATGTTTTGTGTTTTATTTTTTATACTGACTACGAAGCCATTTAGACCAAATTAAGAAACTTCAACTTTTACTGTTTTCAAGATATTTTATAAAAAATCAATACTTAGTTTGTATGGTAGGTAAGCACCATGATCACTACGCACTTTTTTACTTTTGATTTATTGACCACGACGCTATTTGGACCCAATTTAGTAGCTTCCACTACTGCCGTTCTTAAGATACACAAAAATCTACATTTAATTTGTATGGGAGGTACTATGCCCACTTATCCGATTCCGTCCAATTTTTGACCGACGTATTGCATTGACTACGAGAAGCTATTGGAAACAAATGATATAGACAAATAAATATTTACTTTGTATGGGCGTGGCACCGCCCAGTTGCTTTTTAGACAAAATTACAAGAAAATCGGCTCAGCCGTTTAGCTGTCTATAAACACAAACATACATATTACATACTCGTACATACAAACAAACATTCATTTTTATATACATACATATAGAATATACTGTCGCTGTGAAATTTCGATATCTGAATTTATAAATTTAATGCAATTTATTCATCGAAAGTTATTGAAAAATCTTCTTAAAAAGTTGGTAAATTCGAAAAAGAATATATTCATAATAGTGATTTTATTCTTTTAAGTTCTGTTTGCCCATTTTTTAATTCTCAAAATAAAATACCAGGTTTTTTCTTTTAAATTTAATACAAAAAAAAAACAACAACATCCAACAGAAAATTACAGACAAATTTTTGAAAATTAAAAGAGATTATCATGTAATTACAGTAACTCAGGCATGACATGTCAATCTAAATTTATATTTAAAAAACCCACACACACACATGCACACTTAATAACGAATTTAAACCAAACTAAACCTAGTTGCCTTATTTCTACAATTTGTATCATATTTCAATGGCACACCATAATGGGTTAAGAAGGCGTGAGTCGAGTGTATAAACCGAGTAATGCGCTGTGAAAATCTGCTTTAGAGTTTGTGTTTAATATTTGTTTTTATTATGGTTCTGTTGCTGTTGCTGTTGTTGTTGTTGTTGTTGTTATCATTGTTTGAAACAATAAACATGAAAAAGAGAGGAAAAAAACAGTTTTTTTTCATCACACAGCTATAAGCCAGTCGACCGACCTGTTGATTAAACGTGTAGGAATTTCAAGATCATCAAATAAAAAATGAACAATTTTTTTTTTAATATTTTCAATTATTTTTTAAAAAATCAAAAAAAATAGTTTTTTTTTAATTATGACAGATTTTTTAGTTTTTAGTTTTATTTTGAAATACTGACATACGAAGTAATAAAAATGTTAAGTCTACGCCAGGGGTAAATGAAAATTTATGATGAAAAGGTCAAGGGTATATGTATGTAGGTATGTATTTACTTAAACTTATTATTACATATTAATCTTGTTGTTGGAAAAAATGAATTTTTTTTTAATATAATCGTTGTTGTTGTTGTTTTAATTGTTAACTCACATGCATGAATGAATTGATGGTCTGACTAGGTAAGTGACTACACCATTCGTTTGTTTTTTATTTTATTGTATTTAACTTTTTCTTCTTTTTTTTGATTGACGTAAATTATAAAGACAGACAGGGTCTTTCTTTTGTTCTAGTAAAAACAAAACAACAGCAACATATACAACAAGGTATTATTCAAAAAAAATAAAAAATAAAAAATTATATGCATTTAGTAGGTGCAAATAGTTTAGCATTATTTTTGTTTTAATAATAAAAATAATTAGCTAAACAAAAAACAAAATTTAAAATGATATCATACAAGGGAAGTGTGTCATTTGGTGGTGACAACACTGTAAAATAATAATAATAATCATTATCTGTTGATTTTTCTTTATCTATAAAAACAATTTTATTTATTCTTTAAAATGCCACTAATTATTTTAGAATTTATTAAAATTCTTGCACGACATTCAATATGTATTTGTTTGCATGCTACACTATCATGGGTAGCTTCTGACTGAGCAAATGTTTGTAACACCTTAAGTGTGGCACACTAAACCTAATAGTTTTGAAGATATTTAAAAGAGTTTAATCAAATCGTCTTTCTGTAGTTCAATAACAAATTGTATTGTGACATGATATAATAAATTTAAGGTCAGGCGTATACTCTTCTTATGCAGATTGGAATTGAGGCAATCCAAACTTTTGCTAGGCAACTACGATAGGAAAAGATTTGAGTTTTGTATCTTATTATTTATTATATTCACCCGTATTACGGTTCTAGAGACGAAGTCATTTTTCTACATTTTTGTAATAGATTAAAGAAAACAAGTAAAATTGTTCTTCAATCTATTACAAAAATGTCGGGAAACGATTTCGTCTCCAGAACCGTAATAAGGGTAATTATTTCGTTCATATTCTATCAGAAACTTAGAATCTCTTCAAAGCTAAAAATCTAAGTTCATTAGAAGATTTGCCGGTTTTAGTCAGGACAGCCTGCCTTCACGTGGTTTGTGGTCGCTCATGTTTTCGGTATCCAGATGGAATTCACTCCAAGCTGGCGTGACTGATCACATCGTATCGTAACTTCATTGTGTGACCAAGCCAGTTGTGTTTGTTGGAATGTTGATATCCTCTTGTGCAGTTAGCATTAACAGGTCTTTATTTGAAATTATGCAGGATCACCGGATCTTCAGAATATTGCGTGGAAATCTAATACAAAATACTCGTAGCGTCCATTTAATTTTGGTGTTGACCAGAACAGCCTTGACGCATGAGTTATAAAAGTTGCGTAAGTTGGCAAAAGCGAAGCAAGCCTTCAAATAACTGAAGTCGTTGACGTTCTCATTCGATCACAGAACTATCGGTTTTATATAAGCCTGCCCAGTATTTTTAACAGGCAACGCAGATGCAGAGGAGTAGTTTCTGATCCAGTGTGTAGATTCTGTGAGAAGGAAACAGAAGGCACATACTTGGTGATCGTTTGGCACTTATGCATTTTAGGAGGAGGCATCTAGGCGCCTATCAAGTAGAGAGGGTGGAGCTACCACTAGTGGTCTCAACTTATATCCCGAAGTTTGGAAGGTCATTAAGGTTGGGAGAAATATTATAGGCAAACTCTAATCTAGTCGCGGCAGTACAATAGACCAAAGGATGGCAATACCTCAATGGCTCTTGGTAATAGATGTGTTGTATCCTTCTCTTACCACAAATACACTTGGACTCACATTGTTTTCAATACTTAAAACACTAAAAGAAAACGCTTCTCGTTGTCACGTTTTTAGTCATTAGAAATCTACTTTCCTTCAAAATTATCTACAGCAATGTAAACGCCCTTAATCATAATAGATTTTATTAACCATTACCGAATTGTGATCCAATTAAAAAACTGGCATAATCAGGTTGAAAATAGAGTGCGGTTTTTATAAATAACCTTGATGAAAGAGCAGGTGAAACTTTGGGGGATACACCGACGAGGCAAATAAGTACCACCTTACGAAATAATACTGACTTCTCTAAAACATCTACTATGGTCCCCCTATAAGTATTGTATAACCTAAGCTACTAAATTTATCAACCAACCAATTTGACACGATATGGATGTAACAATATTGTCAGATCTGACGATTTTTTGACAACGACCAGACAATGGAAAATTGCCACCACAATGTATACATTGTCATTTCACACGATTGCAACCATTTGTCAGAAAATCTGGCAATACCATTATAAATAAGTTTTTTCTAACACTGGTGCCCTTGTGAGATGTTAAAAATTCAGGAAACTGACAGTCTGACAATACTTTCTCTGACAATGTTGAAAGACACAATTGTAAGTTCATGCGTTCGCTAAACATTTTCTGTACAATTTTTATGACAATACTGTTAGATCTGACAATCGTTCAAACAAAGCTTAAGTAATAATAAGAATTATTGTCATAAATAGTTTTTAAGCTATTAGAACAGGTAGTTTTGGTAAATTTTAACCAATTTCAAAGCTGATTTTGATGCTACGCCATTTGATTTTATCAAAATTTATAGCACATTCTCTGAACCTTTTTGTTGCATAAAATTACATGTTTTAGTTACATGTTTGTAATAAATAAATAACAAAAAGGTCCTACTAATATGGTCGAAATTTTAAACATAATCAGTAAATTTTAACACTATACCTACCGATACTGCACATGCCATAGCGAGTCAAATGACTCCGTTGCGGTAGTCAGGGCAGTTTACATATATTTCTCGGTAAATAAATTAACAAGAGAGAAGAAAGTACCCAAAAATATATTTAACTAGCGAAACCAGGCGTGCTGCGCTACTCCCATCTTAATAATAATCTTAAATGCTATCTTAGTTACATTTTTTACGCTTTTCCCTATATTGTCCCCTTCCAGTCAAAATCCAATCATTTGTTCCCCCAAGAAAGACACTATAGGTTCTGCTTTTTAGCTGTATACAGTCTTCGAATAAACACACATTCACTTTTATATAGTATACTCGTACATATATGGGAAGTTTTTATACTGTGTGATTTTTGCAATTGCCGCTTTTTAGCTGATGTTGAAAGAAAACGAAGCTCTAATAGTTGTCATTCTCCACATATATAAAATGTAACATATCCCACATTTCTAATCTCGTTCAATTACTGACTGACGATGTTTGAACCTAATTTAAAAAGTTCTACTATTGCCGTTCTCAAGATATACAGAAATTAATATATGGTTTGTATGGATGTTACCACGCCCACTTTTCTAATTCTGCTTACTTTTTGACTGATAATTTGTATTGTCAGAGCAAATTCAAGATCTTTTGCTTTAACCGTTCTCAAGACATACAGAAATCAATCTATACTTTTTGTGAAAGGTATCCGCTTGTCCAATTACGCTTACTTCTTGACCGCTAGTTTTCTTTGAGTATGAATCCATTTGGGCTAAATTTCGGGAATCTTTCTGTTACCATTTTGAAGATATAGACAAATACATATACACTTTGAAGGGGGTGGCACAGACCAGTTGTAATTTTTGAAATTTATATAGCCTATAATTCCTTCCAGACATCGAGTAAGATACAGTAAAAATTTCAAGAAAATCGGTTCAGATTCATTTTTATATATAGGATATATTTTTTAATAAAAATAGTAAAAGAAAATGCCAAAATTATAATGCTATTTCCAAGAAATTCTTAGAAAAAACTTGAAACGGGTTAAAAATCGTACTTTATTGAAATACCAATAAAAAGAGTCCAATTAATAATAAGAATTTTTTTAAATAAATTTTAAGCAGAGTTATAAACAATTTTATAACATTCTATGCTGACCAAGCCCATTGTGAATTTAGGTATTTACGAGCACAACTAAAAAGGCTATAATATCTTTGATAAATTTTAAATGACAATTTTTTATGCCTCTATTACGCAGGCAATTTTATATTTCTAATTAAATTCAATTATTGTGGGGAGAAACAAAAAAGTGTAAAAAAAAATTAAATTACTGAACTGGTATTTATGGTTTTATTGGTTGTATTTGAAAAAGATGGGGATTTTTTGTTCGTATTTTCTACTACAAAACAAGGCACTTGTCGTACTTATTTGGTACATTTTTTGTTTTCTTGGTATTCGCTGTTAATTGTTACACTTTGTACTTATTATTGGCAAAACAAAAATTTATTACAATAACACCTAGTGTATAATTAAAAATATTTAAATAAAAATATATGTAAATACTTTTGTAATCGTTTTGTTTTATTTTGGTTTGTTTTTTTTTTCTATTTTGTCACAAAATTGTCACCTTCGTAGTAGTAGGTATGTTTAAACAATTAACGTGTAAATAAATAATTTCAAATGACACACATAAAAAAATTAATTTGGTTTTTCTTCCATAAGCATTTGAATTTATAAAAATATTTTATTTATTTTTTTCTTAATTTATTATAAATTCAAAGTAGGTGGTAGAGGTATTTCGCAAAAAAAAACGTATAAAATTAATGACAAAAATAACAAAACTAAGTGGTATTGCATATTTGATTTATACACTTGGAGTTCAAATGAAATTGTTTTGATTAAAAATCTTATAAAAATAAAACACAACATAGCCCCACCCTCTATTAAATGATATATGGATTTGAACGAAAAATATATTCATACGATACTGATAATTGTCATAAACATTTATAATTTATTTTATATATTTTTTAAATTAATTAATTTATTTTATATATTTTTTTAACAATTTCAATTTCAAGTCTTTACTTTCTGGTTTTAATTCAATAGTTACAATGATAATACAGATGTTTCCATAAATTTTAGAAAAGTATGACAATATTACTAGAAATAAGCATAAATGTTAGGCTACAAGGGATTTTACTAACTATGTACTGTAGGTCTTTAACATTTTTATTATTATTATCATCATATAGACCAGGCACTATTGCAGGACACTGCGGACCATGTGGTCTATTGTGCCCCTTCCGGTCTATAGTTTGTTCAGCAGATTTGCTGTCTTCCTAATAAGCACCAGCAGATTTGAGACCATAATGGTGGATATATCAGGAACCCAATATCCACACAATATTTGCTCTGCTGTCTCTGATGTCTGTAAGCAAAGTCTACAAATATTCACTCTGTGATCGCCATCCTCTCCATATGAGCTCTTAGTCTACAGTGGTCCGTAAGAAACTCCGTAAGGAGTTTCAAGTCCGGCCTGCCATACTTGAGAAACTCACAACGACGCTCAAATACGGTCTGATCGCCGCCCTAGAGTGGCGAAGTCCCTTACAGTATTTCAGTGTTACAAGCATCTGACAATTTTCCAATCCTTGATTAGATAGAGAACAGTAAGGTTCCGGACGAATATAGGGTGTCACGGAATCTTTTCTAGCGAATACATCCGCTATTTCATTACCATCTATTCTAGTATCCACGTACCCAAAACAACTGGACCTTATTTTCAAGTGAAAGCTTATGCAACATATCGTAGCAATATTTGACCAGCCTGGATGTCATGCGATTCGAGCCAAGTGCCCTCAAGGCAGCTTGGCTGTTCTGTTTAACACCAGAATAACATTTCCAAATGGTGGAAATTCACTTTAAAAAGAAATCTGTTCCTAAAGCTCAAAGAGCACATTGCCAGTATAATCGGTCTAGTTAGCAAACAAATTGTGCAGTTATTGATTGTTTTCGCACCAATTTTATTCTTTTCTATTCAAAACCATCAGCAAAACAAAGCAACAGGCGTCCGAAGAAAATATTGCTACTGAAGCGCGTAGAATTAAAAAAGACACCGAAATGAGTATTCGTCTTCGTTCTCAACTTGTTATACGCTAGGATCTTGGCTTATGTGCCTATAAAGTTTCAGTCGCATTTTACTGATGGGGCTCATTTGAAACTGAGCACTTTTATCCAAGAATTTTGTGTAGTGATGAAGCTTATTTCTGGTTAAATGGCTACGTAAATAAGCAAAATTGCATAAATAGAGCGAAGACCATTATATCTCTTGACTGTGAGGTAAGGAGCTGCCGTTACGGTGAATGGCAAGCGTTATCAAGCCATGCTAACTGAATTTTTGTTTCCAAAAACTAATCAGCTTAACTTGAACCGACAATCGATTTATTGAAAAATCAATTTCATGACAACTTTTTATTGTCACTCTTGAAGCATTATAAGCCAATATTCAAACCACTTATTGGAAAAAGAAGTTAAAAATTGGACTGATCGAATGGATTTTGTAATTCGTAGCCGTGGCAGTGGACATAAATACATACATATGCCGGAAATCATATTTAAAAAATAGGGGCGATGAAATAACTTACCAGATTATTATAAAAATAAATTGAATTCAAACAATATTTCTGTCTTGTATGATAATTTTAAGCTTCCAAGGTCTTAAAAAAACACCCTATAAATTCGATTGTGTTACACGAATTCGAGTTTGTAGAGTGGCATTTCAGCTCTTTTTTTGAAATTATTCTGATGAAAAGTGGCATCCTAATAAAAAAAATTGTTTCTCAAGTTGTGCAAAATTTGCAAACACGAAAAATTTATCACCGTTATGTGATGCCATACTTTTATATGAAAGCTCTTAGTTCCAATCAATATATCAGCTGAATTCGATTTTTGGGTGACAAAGTTTAAACAATATCGTACGAGCTGCCGATTCAGACACCATATTTGTCGACTAAAAACGAATTAGGAAACACATAAATGATATTAGATGATCGTCGGCCGAAGATGCCTGAACCAGCTAAGTACATAAAATAACAAGCATTTCAGAAAATTCTATACGTCTAGGGTTGCCAAATACAAAATAGCAAAATTTTTGACATTTAAAGAAAAAATATTGATTTTGAAAAAAGATTTTGAAAATAAAAAATATTAGTGGTCGAAAATTTTCGTCTACAAATTGTCGGTAGATGACTGTAAAATGTAATATCTCCGGTAATAATTATTGCGTCAGACAATATTATATTTAGCATGTTTGTTGGATCGGAATGATTAAGGGCGTCGAAAAGTGGAACACATACGGCAATTATGTGCGGAAAAAAGATTAAGACAAACCAAGGTGAATTTACGCAAAGAGATAATGCTGCGTGTCTGGTGGAGTTATGCATTCTGAGCTTCTACAACATGATCAAAGAATTGGTCTGATTTCTACCGTCAACAATTAAGAATGTTGAAGCAAGCAATTCAATTAAAACGGCCAGAATTGATCAACAAAAAACGTAATTTCCTTCATTATGATAACGTCAGACCACACACATCTTTGATGAATCTACAGAAACTAAGAGAGCTTAAGTTCTTACATAACCCATATAGACCGAACCTTACATCTTCAAAACTCTCTAAATGGTGTAAATTTAAATTCTGTGGAAGCCAGCAAAAAGCAGTTTGATTAGTTCCCCGCTTCGAAAACCTTCACTAAAATGTTCAATATATTTACTTGATTCTTGGCAAGCTGTAAAAAATCTTGTAAATCAATGCTATCTGACAACTTATATACGTCCCAAAGTAATCGAATATTTGGATATATCCCTGTTTAGAATAAAAACATCATTGAATTACAATAAAGCCTTTTGGCGAAGTTTCAACGCAATAAGTTTTATATTTTGCTTGGATTCTTAACCATGGACAAGACATGAATGAGTCCATTAGTGAACACCCGAGACAAAACATTGAAATCAGAGGACTGTAATTAAAGTATTTACTGATAATATTTAAATTTTCTTTCGAGACTGCAGTCTGTTTATTTTATCTTATCATTTTTGTTAAATAATTAAGTTGAGTAAATCGTCTTTTTTTATATATGCAAACTACTAATGTATACTTAAAATCAAAGGTATTCAGAAAAACTCGTCATTAATTAAAAAAAAAAAAAACAATTTCTTTTAAATGACCGTTCAAGCGTAAAATCTATTTAGCAAATATTTTTATTTGAATTCTTTTTTTTAATAAAATTTTATGTTTAATACGTGTATAATATTAAAATGGCAATGCAATTAATATTATTTTATAAAAAATCAAAAAAAGATAACTAAACAGTTTTTTTTTTCAAATAAAATATAAATAAGAAAATAAAAGATTATAAATTGCCAAGAATTTTATTTATTATTATGTATTACGATGATCATTATTTTTATTATTTTTATTATTATTTTCATTTATTTATTCGTACTTATTGTTAAAAGGAGCTCATGTGCGAAATGGCTCTGAAAATATTTTTATTTGATTGTCGTATGAATTTGTTTCTTTCTTTTTTTTTTGTATAATTTGGTATGTGAGTTTTTAGTATTGAAATATTGAAATCATTGGGCGGTGCAGTTGAGACACACCTTATAAAATGGCAAAAAAAAAAATTAAAAAATAAATAAATCCAACGACATCGACAAAAACGGTTAAAAAACAGCCAAAAGGTATGTTGTGTTGTTGGCTATGTATTGTATGTGACTGTTAAAATAAATTCAAAAAAAAAACTATTGGTTGGTTTAAAAAACAGTACAAAAAACATAAATATTTAACTCTATGGGTACAAATAAACCAAACGAACATACCTATTTATGTACGCTCTTATACAATTTTTTTTTTTTTTTTTTTTCTTTAACAAACTGAACATATTTATTTAACCATTGAATTTTTTGCTTTTTCCCTATTTAGTTTAACAAGTCAGTTTAAGAAGAAAAAACATATAATCATTCAAATATTATTAAAACGTTCAACTTAAAATTAAAAAAAAGTATAAATAAATAACCAGCTATATAGTTTTGAGAAGTGCAAAATATCAGCAACTTAAAGGAATGTTAACATGTTTTTTTTAATAAAAAAAAAACAAAAAAAAACTTTATATTATTATTACGATAGTTTAAGGTTAAGTTTGGATATATCGGGTGTTTTTACATTTACACAAGTTTAAATGGTAATAAAACAAAGGAAAAGGGGCTTTATGGAATAGAAATTTTTATGAAAAGCTTGAGCAATCTGATACACCAATTTTCACACTTTTCGCAGCAATGTGGCCGTATTTTACCAATAAATCTTCGAATGTTGACTTCCAGGTCTTCAATTGTCACTGGTTTATCGACGTAGACAAGTGATTTTACATAACCCCAAAGAAAATAATCCAATGGCCTTAAATCACACATTCTTGGTGGCCAATTAATTACAGCATTACGTTAAATTACACTTTCATCAAAAATTTCTTTAAAGTCAATTGCAGCGCGCGTTGTGCGGCATGTGGCTCCATCCCGTTGAAACCACATGTCAGCTAATTGAGGTACGAAAAAATTTCTAATCATGTCCATATATCGTTCGCCATTGACAGTAACATGCATCGTTTTTGAAGACTTATGGACTAATGGCTCCGCCAGCGTATAAAACGTACCAAACAGTTATTTTCTGTGCATGAAATATTTTTTCAACAAATGCCACAATTCTACTTATTCATCGGAGAAGAAAATTTTGAAGTTTGACGAACAGAACGTTTTTTTGATTAAAAAATTTGAACAATTTGCAAGCGTTGCTCTGGTGTAAATCTATTCATAATGAAATGTCAAACCAAATTAAACAAAAAGCAACTATCAGCTGTTAAATCGGTTGCCATATAAAGCAGTGTTTCCCACCAAAAAAAAGCACCCAATACGATACCCTATACCCAAAATGAGTAATTTTTCAAAATGATTAATGTTATGTTACGATTAATAAATTTTTATCTTACCGATGCTTTGAGTAAAAAATATGCACTTATGTACATTGAATGCTCTAGTCTACGACTACTTTGTAGTCTATACAACCAGTATTTATTCCAAGTCCAGGAGTGAATGTGAATATCCTCCTAAGAGGTAGAACAGGGTTAGGCGATTGAAGTGTTACAACAACCATATTCTTTTGTGTTTTATTTAAATTAAAAATGTGTGAAAATAATAAATATTTCAGACTTCATTCAGTTTATCACAATGTGGTCACCTTGACTATGGCCTTCAAATGGTTAAAAAAAAAAGTTGCATGCTGCACGAATATGATCTTGCGTTATTTTGGCCCATTCCCGTACAATGACTTTCTTTAGCGTATCCATACTGGCATATATTTTAGTTCTCACCTTGCTCTCAAAATGGCCCAGATGGAATAGTTCATTGGGCTTGCCTCTGGCGAATTCGAAAGCCACTGTGTAGATAAAGTGAAGTTTGGAACATGGTTTTTAACAAGTCTTGTGCGAAGTCTTATTTGTACATGACTCTAAAGCAGCTTTCAAAACATTCTTCTGATAATAAGTCAAATTGAATCTGACCCCAGGCTTACCAAGCTCTTATTTAGTCAATTGGTTTTTATAAAACAGCTTGCCATGATTGGCATTTCTAGGATTACTTGTTTCTTGTTGGCGGGCAAAGGTGGCGTACCAATTAACAAAATGTTACACTTTGGGTTCCGAGATAAATTGTAATTCTTAAAATTAGACTAGAAATTTTCACTCCACGGGTAACGGAAGGCTAGGAATTTAGGAATATTCCTTTAAATTATGACAATGGTTAAGCGAAAAATAAGATAACCCTTAACAGCTAAGCAACGGGTGGATACCTCACAGAGATAGTACAGTTCTAAACTATAATCGTATATCTCTTATGGTAGAAACAGCAGGGACGTTAGTAGAGGCATTATACTACATCGTGCTTTAATAACGGCGTGGTATAATATTACGAGGCATACGTAAAACTAGAGCCATATTCATATTATGAATATTAATTCATGAGACCTATTGTGGAAGGCAGAACGTCCTTCCTAATGAATGCTAGTGGCAGATATGTCCCTTATTAAGGCTCAATGCCCTTTCTATGCACACTCATTTAAATCTATTAGGAACCCCACATTTACACCACAATTCGCGCTCTCAAACTATAGTGACTTTTTAAGCGGAAGTAGGCTTTTTTACGATCTACTCACTTATACTTATATATTAGCAGTACGTGCATATTCTTTTTTGACAAGGCAGTGAACGATAGGTAGTCTATTTATCACACACGCGTATGGAGCTTAGAAACAGTGCATGATGCCCAGGTTGTGAAATTTTAATCTCCATCAAATGGTTATTATATAAAAGCGGAGTTTGCGACTTTCTTCCAGTATAAATATTTGGCTCTAGGGAGCTTAAGAAGAAAGTGCATGGAAATGGTTTGACGAGTATTCCTGGCATGAAATTAAGAGACCGAAGTTCTAATACTTCTTCTACTTTTACAACCGTGGCTTATCTTGATGCTGCTCTTAATCATATATGTATTCAGTCTTTTTTTTTCTTTTTTGAAGCATATTCGTTAAACAGTATAAAAAAAAATTATCAAAATATTTATTTAAGAAAAAATGGAATAGTTCATCGTTTTACGCGCCTGTTCGATACATCCAAAGCAAAAGGTATGTGTTCTGTGTGTGTATAAAGAAACGCCAACTATTTCTTGATTTTTTTTTATAAAATGAAAAAAATAAATAAATAAATACATTCAACGACATGGTATGCATCTTAAATAAACGTGCGAACCAAAACTATTCATACTTCAAAATCACTAACCATCCATCCATCCATACTACTAGCACTACAACTGCCATGCCATGCCAGCACCATTTCATATCCATTCCATAGTTTAAATGTTGTGTAAAAATATGCGAAATGGCCTAAAAAAGAAACATAAACCGAACAACCAGACATACAGACAGACAGACTGACATATGTATGTACATACATACTGAAGAGGGGTCTTTCATATGAAATAAAAAAATTAAATAAATAAATAAATATTTTTAAGGTGATATTATCGAAATTAAAATGGTATTCGAATATTGTTTATTTTAAATTATTAATAAATTGAAATTTTAAAAAAAAACATAAGGGTTTGTTTGCTTTTTTTTGGTTGAAAATTATATTTAGTCATGGGAAACGATAAAAAATATTTGTTAAAATATAAGTCCGACCTTCTACTATTCGAATGTACATATAGTATAAGCAAAGTTTAAGCCTGTAAAAATTTACAAACTTAAATTTATAAACTTGAGTATGTAGGAATTTTGAGAAGGCTTTGTAATAAAATAAATATTTTAAGAATTTCAATCGTAATGTACATATGAACATATATATTGCCAGTGAAACAAGAAGGACTTCTCTCAATTAATGAGCAGCACTCAATTCTATATTTAGACTCATTGAATGGAACCGACAGTTCAACGCCGGCTCTGAATGTTAGTGCTTTAGTTAGAGATGTTTTTCAAAGCGTAAATACTCAGCAATGTTATGAGGTGACACCGCTGTTGAAAAGTGAAAAGCGACTTGGTTAGTAGTCAGATGTCTTACCTACCGTACTACAGCGGCACACATTTGAATTGTTGACAAATAAATTTCATAGGTTTTTTCATGAAAGGCGATATAACGAACAATTTTGTAAAAATTTTGTTTTTCATAATCCAATAAAAATATTTAGGTTTATGTTAAGTGGGCGTGGCATCTCATTAAATATCAACTGGTTAGAAAATAAATACACATACATATGTATATGTAAATAAATATGTGAAAGCAAGGCACACCTTCACGGCAAAGTATTAGTTGCCACAATGTTTCCTTATTTGTGTAAAACATTAGGACAATTCTAATTATGGGCGTGGCATTTCTTTATCACATTTTATTAAAGTCTTATGTACCTTTTACCATTAAAAAGAAATTGCTAGAGATACATACATAGATCCATACTCGATCCCCCCCCCCCATAAAGAATTGATAATTTTAAGGTTATTTAGGTTTTCGCTTCAACTACCCGGTGGCAAACGTCATACTCAATCATTGTGACAAATGCTGACAATGGTAAATTCTATACGACTGACGGTGAATTTTCTTTGATAACATGACTTTTTAAAGTAATTGTCTAAGTTTCCATAGATGACAAAAGTCGATTTTGTCATGCAGGCGTTCGTTTATTCGTGAGTTCTAACAGACAATAACATCGAGAATCATTAGTGCTTTACTAGTTAAGGGCGGGGTGTAGCAGACAAAATCCTACATCGTTCAGCACGTAGTCGACTCATAACCGACAATGTCACTAAATTTCAGCTTTCTTTAGTATGATGACATTACAATGAAGTTGTCATACATAATTCCATTTGTTTGTGTCATTGTCACAAGGACTCATCAATGAAATTCTTCATTTACGATAATTTCATACAAAATTTCGACTTGATACTGATTTTGTGGCTATGATTCATGGATGAAAATATCATACAGGTGTCGTTAAAATATGTCACCGACTATGTAAAAAAGACCAAAAAAGGCAAATAGGTTGATTCGAGAAATAAATACTTGATGAAGTTTTAAAATAGATCACCGGTGCGCAAAAACGCATCTAAACTTGCAAAATGTGGACAAGATTGGATAAAAATTGTGTTCGCTTGAAAAATACATCCACATCCTTCAAGGCTACTTAAACGATATATATATCATTTAAAAGGTCTATTTCTCGTCTTTACAAATATGAAAAAGAACTTGAAATCGGGTAATATTAAACTAAGTTATTAACTTTTTAGTGCATGAAGGTCCGAAATACCAGATTTTTACCCGTAACTCGTGATTTTGGAGGTGTTTCGAAAATTCCAAAAACAGATTCTTGCTCTACTCGATAGCCCCTATCTGAAAAATAGTACCACTTGCCAAGTACTATTTTTTATCGCACCATGTTATCACACTGTAGTTCATTAAATCAAACCAATAGCTTTCATAAAACAAATCATAATCACATTTCAAAAAGTAAAAGGGTATTATATAGTCAGCTTTGTCGGCCAATAACTTTGTTTTTAATAGTTTTCATTATTATCAAATAAAAATAGCATTTATCTTAAGTGTTTTTCTAAAATAAAAAAAGTAATTAAACAATTAAAATATTTGTTTTGATTGACTCACCTTAAGCAGTGCTAATAGTAGCACTCGCCTGTTATTCAATTTATTCAGACATATTGCTGCTGTTGCTGTTGCTAAACATTTCTCAAATAAACATAATCCACACAGAGATGCAAATCAAAAATCAAAAGAAATCGTAACAAATAATTGTTAAAAAAAGGAAATAATCGAAAAAACTAACACTTGAAAACACCACCAATAAAAAGAAGGTTATTAACAACTTTATGATTTTTTTTCCACTTTAAAAACTTTTTCTTTTTTTTTTAATTTAAAATTTAATTTTCTTTTTTTCTCTCTATCTTCGTTTAAGTTAAAACACGATTGTTATTGTATTTCGTTTAGATTTATTTGAAAAATTGATTTGATTTGGAACTTTTTCTTTTTTGTAATTTTTTTTTTTTTTGCAATTATTTTTTAATTTGAAAACCACACAGGTGAACACTAAAATGAGAAAAGAGAAAATTAAAAATTAATTTTGCTTGAAAAAAATAAATAAATAAATAATATAGAGCAGTAGGTTAAACAAATGGCGTTTCATGTTCTACAGAATATATGCATTTTAAAAAAGAAAAGTGTTGTTTAACCCTATCAAAATGATGCCGCTTTTTTATTTTTTGATATTTTGTTAGCAACGAATATAAAAATTATAATATTGCATTATATGCTCTTATATATACGAAAAAATAACCTTTAAGAGTTATATTCAAAATGTTTCATCATTTTAAGGCAAAATTTATAATATTTTTACACCGCATGATGGCAAATTTAATTGTAGTTTCGAGTCTACAAAGTCTCCAGTCAAATCCATTTAAAAAATAAAGAAGAAGCCCCCTAACCTTCCAGCTTACCTCTAGCGATGATGACAAACATCAGATGAATGATCAGGAGAAAACGCCACCTACTGGAAAAAAACTACAATGCTAAGTAAAGACCACCACCACTTAACAACGATCTTCACAACTACACAATCATTTGGAGGCGAGCTACAGTGAATTATTCAACTACTTAGCTTGATATATCAACTTGATTAATGAAACTGAAACAAAGCTATGGATGCTTTGTGGAAAATCAATATGCTCCCTAGAGGGGGGACGAAGAAAAAAAATGAGGGCAACAGCGAACAATTCATCTGTAAAAGAGTAGATAGGAATGGAGCATATAAAAAGGAGAAAGTTATTAAGACATAAAGTTGGAGACGAAACAGAACCCTGCATTTTTAACCACTAGTATAATGCGGTCTCAAAACAGGAAGAGGTCACAGACATATTGTATTCATGTCTAAAGTAAAGAGCACCAAGCTTTATATTCTTTAAATCGACTGAAAGGCTATATTAGACTTAGAGTATGATTGAAATAAACTAATTTTATAAATAATCTTCATCATATCGCCGAGGCACTATTGCAGGACACTGCGGCCTATGGCATCTATTGTGCCCCTTCCAGTCTACGTTTATTTAGCAGATCTGCTGTTTTCCGAATGAACGCCAACAGATCTGAAACCATAATGGTGAATATGTCACCCTGTGAGACCCTATGTGCTACCTAAACATTTCCACCCAAACCTATTAAGAACCCCATATTCACACAATATGTGTTCCGCTGTCTCTGATAGCTGTGAGCACGGTCTACAAACATCCACATCTATGACCGCTATCCTCTTCAGATACGCTCTTAGTTTACAGTGGTTCGTAAAAAACTCCGTAAGGAGTTTCCAGTCCGGCCAGCCATACATTAGAACTTATCGCAGTTCTAGAGTGGCAATGCCCCCTTCGAGCATTCCAGTGTTCCAAGCATCTGGTAATTTCCCAGTTCTTGATTAGATTTAAGAAGGTAGTAAGTGATGCTGCACAGCAAGGTGCAGCGACATAGGGTGTCATGGAACCTTTTCTGGCCAATGCATACGATTATTACCATCTATTACACAGTGTCCAGGTACCCCCAAAACAACTGGCATTTATTCGGAAGTGAGAGCTTTTGTAACGTATCGTAGCAATATTTGACTTGGTGAGATGTCATACCATTCGAGCCAAGGCAGCATACCATTCCTCAAGGCAGCTTAGTGATCTTACCCTTGAGCCCACCGTCCAAAATGATCTCCGTACATATAGCACTGGCCATGATCTCAGCCTAGAAAGAAACTCAGTGATCTTTCCAGTGGCATCGACAAGTCTCGGTTGGTTCTATGAACACCAGCACAACACGACACAGTCATTCATTTTGGAGACATCGGTATACCAGCTTAGATCAAACTCACACCGAACTAAGGCTCCATTAGACCAACAATCCCAGTCCGGGCATTAAACCCTGAATCTACTGCCAAAGCACAGATCCAAAGGCATAACATCCAGGACTGATGATGGTTCTCCGGCCAACCTGCGTAGAATGGACAGACTTTCCAACGCAGTTCGGGACCCTTTGACGAAAAACTTTGTTACCGAACATGCCACCACCCTCATCACATGTATGTGAAGTGGTGTTAAACCAAACAAGGCCCCCAAGGCCGATGTTGGACATGTTCTCATTGCCCCAGTTATACTAAGGCAGACGAGTCTCTGCTTTCTTTACTAAGCTATCGCCTCGTAAGTGATGATGGGCCGAATAATAGCGGTATACTTATATCCATAGTGGCATGATGACAAGGCGTGTTTCGCTGACCCTATCTTAGTCACTACCCTAACTACAGTTTTGTACATTTTTCTACATTGCATACCCTGCTGGCCCCAATGCTAAGCGGTTCAGCACTTTAGATGTGTGTAGAAAAACGCCTTCATTTTTACTATCCGACAAGTTGCTTAAGCAAAATTTTTGAAACTTCTCCCATTACCGTTCTCAAGATATACAAAAAATCAATATTTAGTGAGACGCCACGCCAACTTATCGAATTCCGTCTACTTTTAAGCTGATGATCTGCACTGAATACTGAGACATTTAGACCAAATTCAGAAAATTCTTTACCTTTTTCAAGATATACGATAATCAAACCTATTTGACCCAAATTTAGAGACTCTTACTGTTACTGTTTTGAACAAAATAGTAGTGAAAGTAGACTTTTCCGGTTAAGTGGCTCGCGAGTTATTAAATGACGAACATAGGAGATCTTATATATATAAGTATAAAAAGGGCTTACTTGTCGCACACATGCCATTTCTGAATACAACCAAATTCAGCTTAAGCATATTGGGCTCAAGACCTAACTTACATATGTACATATAAATTTGGTGGAAATCGGTCAATAAGGCGACATATGTAAGCCCAAAATAGCCTTCTTATTTATATATGTATAGAATAAAGATTTAATTTTTAATTTGGCTTATTTCAAATTATCAAGTTAAAAAATGTTATTGTGTGTGAATGCATATTTGCATGATAATTTTATTTATTGATTTTTTTATCAATGAAATATTTTGTCTCATTATACAGTTTCTATTTTCAATTTTTAAGAGATTATTAATTTTGATAAATTATCTTTTCAATTTAGAAAAATATAACAATAATTTAATAATTCAACTACAAAATTAATTAAAATTATTATTAAAAATGGCAAATTTTCACATTTTATTCAGCATTTATATCAAATTGTTAAAGATTTAATTGAGCCATAAATAAGTTGCTTAACAACAAAAAGCACGCGGTTTTTATTTTTACATTTTTTTTTATTATTTATATACATATTTATAAATATTTTTCTAAAGCAACAACAACCACTTGTTGATTTGTGGTTTAAAAATAATTTTTTGTTTTTTTCTCAATTTTTCAACAAGAAAAAACGTTTTTGTGCTGATTTGACGTTTTTTCTTTATTTATTGTTGTTTTGCTTTCTTTGTTGCTACTCTTCTATTTTTTTTTTTTTTTTTTTTTTTTTTTTTGTTAATAATTACGTATAGCAGCAGTGTGAGGAAAGGGAAAGGCACTGTAGAAAAGGAATGACCACCATTTATTTATTAAAAAAAAATTTACACATTTATAATTAATTTTTAGATACTTTTTTATTTCATTAACATTTTTGCTAGTCGTTCTCTCTCATATGGTAAACATTTTTGCTTTTATTTTATTTTATTTTATTTTATTTTATTTTATTTTATTTTATTTTATTTTATTATTATTATTTGTTTTTTTTTAAGTTTTGCGCCAACAAATTTGATTTACAAAATAAAAGTTAAAAAAATTCTTAGAAAAATAAAATTTTAGTTATAACAGTCAGTCACAACAAGAACGCTGTTCAAAATCATGGACATTTTTTAAACAATACACTCTCATTAATATTCTTTTCACCTCGCACACGTACATACACTCACACTCTCGTTTACATTTTTTTTTTTATTAATGATTTAGAGAAACGCATTTTTTAGTAATGAACTCATTCGGTTTTCATTTCGTATACTTATGTAAAGTTTACATTGTAAACTATCATGCGGGTTTTGAATGGTTTGTTATTTACAAACAGACAAAGAGAGAAAGAGATCATCATCACACACAATCAACAACATCACTACACAAACAAATAGTATTTTGTTTTCAACTAAAGTACGTGTAATTACATAGGTATTTATTTAGTTCGTTTTTTTTTTTTGTTTTTACTTGTAGTAAGAGAGAAATTTTAACGTTTTATTGTAACTGTAAGTGACCTTTCTAAAAAACTGTATAAAATTGTGGTTGTTGTTACTGTGTTGTAAATTTTTCTATACCTTTTTGTAATACTTCTTTACACAAATATTTACTTTTTTTTGCTGGCAATCTCCTCTCTTTTATTAATATTTTTGTGGTGGAGAAAAATAACAGTGTGGCTAATAGAGAGAGCTATGTATCTGTCAAAAAACTGTTATAAATTTAACATGACAAATTTGAATAAATAAAATAATTAATTTTGTTAAAATTTCAATAAAAATTTGGTTAAAACTTGTTTTTTATTATTCAAAACAAAAATTAATCGATTAATTATTTTGTATATAATGTGAGATTATGTGATTACTAAAGGTTCCACCAAATAAATTTTTTTTTTTTTGAAAATGCTATAAAAAAAACTACTTAATATTTTCTCAAATTTCTTTTTTTATTTAAAGGTACAATCCTTCCGGTTAATAATGGAAAATAGTTTCATTCAAATGGCTGCCTCGGCCGGCCATGCAGTAGCCAATTTTTTTTTTTTAATTTTTAATTTTTAATTTTTTTTTAAGCACATTATCGATTGTGTGCAGCTGTATTTCACCAATGGCTTTACGAATATTGGCCTTTAAAGCGTTAATTGTCTCTGGCTTGTTGGCGTAACACTTATCTTTGACGGCACCCCACAAATAATAGTCCAACGGTGTCAAATCGCAGCTCCAAGGTGGCCAAACGACATCAGCTCTGCGACTGATAACGCGATCTTCAAAAACAGGCCGCAAAACATTGAATGTAGCTTCGCCTGTGTGGCACGTAGCGCCGTCCTGTTGAAACCAAATGTTGCTAATATCCTCCTCTTCAATTTTTGCGAACAAAATTCGTTCAACATGGCCCGATAATGATTGCCATTGACCGTAACGGCCACTTCTTGCTCATTTTCGAAGAAAAATGGACCAATTATGCCTCTGGACCAAAATCCGCACCAAACAGTGAATCGTCTTAGGTGTATCGGCTTTTCAATGTATGCGTGCGGGTTTTCTGTGCCCCAAATGCGACAATTTTGCTTGATTACATACACGCCAAGATCAAAATGAGCTTCATCTGAAAAGATGATTTTTTTTTGGCAAAATTGGCATCTTCTGTAAATCGATTGCGTATGCACAACCATATTCGTTCAGCGGAAGGATAAAACTAATTATCTATCAAATGAAACATGAGCTAAGTGTTACCATTCACGAAATAAGCACTAGTTGAAAAAAAACGTTATATAGCGGACCCTTTAGATATATGTATATAAATGATGTTCTTCTAAAATGTTTTAAAAATTTTTTAAATATTTTGCGATTATTATTTAATATTTTTTTCATTTATAACACATTACTATTATTTTTTAATTAAATGCTAAAATTAATATCTTTTTAAAAGGCGACAGTTATTTTTACTTTTTTGCAAAATTGAAAAAAGGCTTTAAATTTCTTTTTAATTCATTTGTAGCTTGCTTAGATGAATTGGGAAGATAAACTAACAAAACTATATAGATAGATAAAAAGTACATATATGTATATGTATATGTATATGAATGTATATATAGGACCAGGGTCGTGCTGTGCAGCAACACTTACTACCATTCTGGGAACACTAAAATGCTCAAAAGGGACCTTGCCACATTAAGGCTGCGATCAGTCTGCAATTTGGGCGTCATCACTCTGAGGCTCTAAAGTATGACAGGCCAGACTTGAAACTCCATACAGAATTCTTTCTTTGTGGACTGTGCCCGCAGGCATCAAAAACAGCGAAACACATATTTTGTGAATGTGGCTTTCTTGATAGGTAAATATGGAAATGTTTAGGGGTACTTAGCGTCCCATTGAGTGACATATCCATCATTATGGTTTCAGATCTGCTGGTGTTAATTAGAAAGGCAGCAGATCTACTAAACAAACTATAGACCAGAAAGGCCACAATTGATTCCAAGGTTTGTAGTGTTCTGCGTGGTCGATATGATGATGATGTATATTGGGTGTATAACTTGAAAAAAAGAAATTTTTGCCAAATTTAGATCGTTTAGTGGGACACATTGTTACAATATTAGTTTATGCAAAGTATTGGCTATCGATAACTCAGTCATTTTTTCCGGTCAGATATACTGAGCGTTTTTCACTCGTTATAGGTCCTCTGAGATCATCCTGGTCCCATCAAAAACAGAGCATTGCCTTGCACCATGCACTGCAACTAATAAAACAAATAATAGTCTGCGTGGTCTGTAAAGCAGGTGAGACGAATCGTTCCAAGCTCTATTTTTTAAATGGACTTGGCCGAGTGTTGTCATGATGGAATTCATATAAAGATTTTGTATCCGGTCATATATACTAAGCGTTTTTCACTCATTATAGGTCCTCTGAGATCATCCTGGTCCCATCAAAAACAGAGCATTGCCTTGCACCATGAACTGCAACTATGATTTCTTGCGTTTAATTTTTTTTATAGCACCTAATTCCCTTGCTTATACATAAATCCAGCTACTTCCGGATAAATTAAAATTGCGGCTTAAGTGTCTCCCAATAATTCTTCAAGTTCTTTTTGGGTTTCACAACAATCCTCCTATGAAGAATGCCTTAAATTCATAAAAATACCTTAATTCATCTTTGAACTTCTTCGGCCGACTTGGACGACATTTGATTTCAGTATCAAAATCACCATTTTTATACATAACAAACTATCTCTATGACATTGAAATCGATGGTATATAGGGTAACCTTCATTAGGTATTCGATATTTTTTTTTTTGGAATTTAAATTAAAAATCGTTTGCCATGATAATCTGAAGGCGCAAGGTCTGGACTATATGGTGGATGTATAAAAACTGCCCACTAAGCTCTCTCAGCTTCTGCCGGGTTATCAAAAATGTGTGGGGTCTGGCGTTGTCATGATGAAATACCTTTTCTGTTGATCAATTCTTGCTGTTTTATTTCAGTAATATCTTTCTTGGTGTCAATCCTGGCTGTGCTACCGCTTTCGAAGCTTCACCTTGCTTCTTCCATGATCTCTTTAGCACGTTGTTGTCGTTCGTGATTCATTTATTCCATCGCCTGTAATCATTCGCTTTAGAAGTGGTTATATTTCGTCCGGTTTACGAAGTGAGTGGCAAATGGAAATTTGTTCCATTAAATTTTTCACTGCTAATTCATGTAGCACCCAAACGTCGACCTTCTTTGTGAATCCAGCTCTCTTCAAATGATTGAGAACTAGCAACGTACACGCTGCTTCTGTGCCGGTCCTTCTTAATTTTTTCCGTGATTTTATCGACTGCATCTTTAAGATTAAAATTATCAGATCGAAAACGAGCAAAATATTTTGTAATTTTCGGAATTTTCACTCATTTTTAAACGTAGATAACTTTTCACAAAATAAAACGATTTTAATAATGTCTTCTAAGAAACATAAGTCTAACATGTCACCTTTCAAACAAGCTAAAATGTTGCCTGCTGCAATTAATACAACCAGAGATATGACGTTTTAGCCATCTATCGACAATTTGTAACTCAGGTTTTTCGAACACTCAATAATATATTATTTGATTTTTGAATTCATTGGTTTATTTTTTCTTTCAATTGCATATTTTTTTTTTTATTGAATGTTTTTCAAAAAAAAAAAAAAAAAAAAAAAAATTTAATTAATCAATAGTTAAATGATTTACTTTTATGTTTATGTTTTATGTTTATAACAATCAAAAACAAACATAAGCTATTTATGTTTTATGTTTTTATTTTTCTTTAACAAAACTGTTTAATTCGTAGTTAGTTGTTGGTTTTAAAATATTACCACCATATTCATAAAATTAAAAATGAGTTTGAACTGTATTTTTCACACAAAATTTTCTTAACCTCTTGAGATCTGAACATGAAGCGATTATATGATAAAAGTTTATTTTTTCATATTTCGTTTGCTTTTGGTCATTATTAAAACACTCGTGGGCTTACTGAAAAAAAAAGTTACCAAATTCAAAAAAATTGCCATAACTTTGGTAGAAATACCATCTGTTGATAGTTTTAGAAATTCCAGAGCTTATACCGAGAAACCCAAGTCCAGCAGCTTCCTAACAATGTCGCTACTTGTCATAAATAACGATAATTTAAAGTACACATATGTGTACTCGTGGTCTCAAGAGGTTAAAATAGATTTTAAATACATTTTATTTTTTATGAATATGAGGGTTAATGTTTATTTTTAAATTTAGTTTTCTTTTTTAATTAATTTATTATTAATCTTGTTGTCAATTTAAATATTTTTTCTACTTTTTTTATTATTTTCTATTATTATGCTATTTATTTAAACACTTCACTAAGTTATTTAATTTTTTTTTCTTTTTTTTTTTGGATCTGTAAATATAATATTTGATTTAAGAATGCATTTTTAAATATTCATGATTTAATTTATTTAAAATTTGTTTCCTATATTTGGAATATCTTTTTTTATATTTAAAACATATTGATTATAAAAAATGTTGTTTTCTTTCTTAATTTTTATATATTTGTTGTTATTTTTTCAATTTTTTTATTATTTATTACACTTAAATTTTGTTTTTAGGAATTTTTGTTTTAAATGATTAAAAATTGTATTTTATTTTATTCAAAGCATTTTTTTATTTTCTATATTATATATTTCATATATTATTTATCTGTTTATTATTTTGGCATTTTAACGATTATTATTGTAAAAATGCTTTGCAAAAATCAACAAGAGTGTAGTGATATTTTTCACCATTTTATCATAGAGAGCGATACAGCTATACACTAGAAAATAAAACTGGGAGAGTGTGTTGGGGTTCTTGTTTTATGTTTTTTTTTTTTTTTTCTATAAAATTACATTTTATTTCGTTTTTTTACACTTTATTCGCTTCTTACGGCAATAACCTGATGTGTGTGCTACGATTTTTGTTTTGCTTTTTTTTTGTTATTTTCTTGTGTTATTTCTCTTTGCTTTATCGGAGTATAGAGTAGTTGTTGTTGTTAAATTATATACATATTTAACGTCGCCAAAGTTGTTGTATATGTTTTTATTGTAGTTGTTGTTGGAGAAAAGAATGCCATACACTTTGTTGTTGTCGTTTAATTTTTGTTTTGTTTTTCCCACTTTGAACACACACACACACACACGTATAAACATTTAACATGAAAAAGATCTTGTTTTTTCAATACACACAGATACACACTAATACACTTGGCCTCTCAAAATCACAGATAGAGAGAGAAAACACAAGAGAGCTAGAAATTTTTCCAAACATAATTGATATGTGTTTTCTTTTATTTTATACATTTTTTTCTTATACTTTTTATGATTCATTTGTATGGGTAATGGTGGCATTAATTTAAAGAAAAAAGAAATATGGGGAGTCGAAATTTTATTAAAAAATTCATTTTTTTAAACACCACTTTTGTACAAAAAAAATAAAATAATAATATTAAATAGGTATAAAAAAAGAAAGCTTTCCAATCACCTTTTTCTATAACTCAGTATAACTTCAGAGACACGCGTTTTGTGTTAGTCAAACATTTATTTTCAATAAAACTGCTCAATTTTTGTTTTAATTCCATTAATTTTTAGACAAAAAACAAATTATATTTTTTTAAAAGTATTACAAAACATTTGCGTTTTTATGAATTCTTTTTCTTTAAGTTTAAAAATTTTCTCTAATTTTTTTCTACTTGAAGTGCTACAAAAATCGTTTCTTGTATTTAAAAAAAAAAAAATTACTTTTTCAACCGCTTCGCTCAGCACCGTAAACTAAACTGAAGTGCTAAGCTCTGGCAACGTTTGTTTTTTCCTCGTACACACAAAAATTCCATCAGAGATTCATTCCAATGTTGTTGCTTTTTTCTCTTTTTTTTATTTTGTGTGTTCATTAAAAAAATATTTTCGTTGTGTTATGTTCTGTGTGCGAGCATTTATTTTTTGTTTTCTACAGTTTGCAATCTGTATCTATGTTTCGTCTTAAAGAGACTCGCGGGTTTTTTATTGGCATTTGTAGTGGTAATGTTTAGTTTACTTGTCGTCGTCGTCGTCGTCGTCGTCGTTGTCGTTCTGGTCATCATCATACCTGCTATTAAAACAATTATAGTATTTGTTTGCGTGTGTGTGTATTCAGATTGAGGTTTTTTTTCACTTATATATTATTTATTTGTGATGTATTTATTTCACTCTCTGCTCATTTATAATTGTAAATATATTTTTCCAATATTCACTCTCTTTTACACTCGTCATCTTTCTCTTTCAAGATCGTTAAAAAAACAGAAAATATTTATGTTAAATATTGCCAACAACAAGTATTGCCAACTTGAAATGTGTTCGTTTTTTGCTGCTGCCGTTTGTGTCGTGTATGCACATGTATGTGTCTGTGCATGTTTTAGCCACAAAACAGAAAAAAGAAAAGCAAGAAGTAACAAAAAAAACTTATTGGCAAAGAATTTTGAAGAACAATGTTGTTATTTCTTCCAATTCACCACAATTTCTTTGCAAGGTCAGTTTATTATTTTGGCATAGGTACATGAACAGGGATGGGAGCTGAGAAACATGAAGGAAACTATTACGTTTGTTAAAGTATTTTTGTAGAAAGCAAAGCTACTAAGTAGAAGACCTTGTAGAAAGGCAATTGAGTAAAAAAGGGAACTTCTTGCAAAAGAATGATCACCAAAATAAAATCTATGTGTGTATACAAAATTATTAATGCTTAACTGGCAGTTTTAGAACTTTTAGTGACTTAGAGCGCATAAAACTTTATATTATGGCTGCATACTATTGTTCAGAGTGACACTAAATCTAATCTGTGAGACCCAAAAAGTAAAAATGGATCAGCAGAGTATTTCAGACGGAGGTCACAGCCGTACTGAGAGCTGTGCAATGCTTGTTGAGTGGCGGGATTTTACCCGACGTATATATTAACAGTCGATGTTTTGACATCTGATACCCCCATAGATGTCCAGTTGGAAGACGGAACAGTCTGTTTTGAAATCTGATACCCATATCTCTTTGGGAGATGTAACAGTTTGAAAAAGAACAAAAAGTCAAGTCTATTAGACATTCTAATACCAAAATATCTGTGAAAATTCATTACCACAAAATCGTCTGCTTTGACTCAGTAGGTTTGCTAGTTCTGTTCCTTAAACTAACAAGAAAGACTTTTTTTAACTATTGAAAGTACCTTACAAAGTATTGTAATTGCTATTATTCCCTTACAATTACTTAATAATTAAATGTATCTCTGGCGTAATGAAAGAAATTTTAAAATTCTCAACAATTTCCTGTTGAATATTTTAAATCTAACAAAGATACGCCTTTTAAATTAAAATTTCCAGAATAAAATATTTGCACATGAAATTCCTTTCCCATTGTCTAAATCTTATTTCTATAAAACGAGTCTATTGAAACAAGTGTTAGTCAGGTACTTTTTTGTTTTTTTGTTTTTTTTTTTGTTTGCTATTTTGCCTTTTTTGTATTAAAAAGTCTTTGCAAATAAACATTTAAATTGAGTGCAAATATTTTTATAATTAAAATAAGAAAATAAATAAACAAAAGTTTAAATATTTACATAAATGAAAATAACATTCCGAAATGAATAAAATAGCACCAAAGCAACAATGGTATGCAATGCATTAATAATAATAAATTGTGAAGATACAACAGAACGAAACCAACAACCAAGAATTGTGATACTAAGAGTCACATGGAAAGCTTTAAAATTAAATTAAATCGCTTTTATACTTTAAAAATTTTCTTTAGTTCACTGAAAGGCCCGTTATGATATCCTTATGGTTCCTGTAAGAACCAACTAGTAATTCTAACAAATTTGATCTCTGAAGTCCGGATCACTAAAGATCATGTATTAAGATGCCTTAGTCACGTAGAATATGTTATACCAATTCTTTCTTTCCATCCTCATCTAAAGAACTTCTACAATAGTCATAATATGACAAATAGGCTCCCTTGTCTGAATACGCACTCAACAGCAATTTCTAATTTTTTAGGTGCTCTCCCTCACGGTGTTAGCCAAGTTAAGCCAGCAAATAAGATTAGGTTAGTTAGGGTGGTGGATCCCTCTAGAAGAAAGGAGTTCCACATAGGCCAGATAATTGGTCCATTGTGATACCACAAGCATAGAAGTTAAGTCGGGAACAAGCAGTCTGCATTGAAACTACTTTGACTCCAAAATAAATCTTACAATTGTGGTGACTTTCATTTTGGAAAGTTCAGCCAAATATAAAGTGAAAGACAGTTTCCTCCTCCTCTTCAGAGCCACAACTCTTGCAAAAACCAAACGAGGGATGCCAATTCTATCGGCATGCCTCCCAATCAGGTAATGACCCGTACCGACCGTAAAAGTGCGATGGATGGCCATGCGACTTAGTGAAAGATGTCATTTAGTCCTATTTTTATCGAGGTCGATCTATCAGAGCATAGCGATACCGCACGTGCTCTCATGCCGCCAACGTCATTGAGCTTCGTCATACATCGTCTGGAAAATATCCAGCCTAACCAAGGCAATCGACACACCAATTATAGGCTCTCTTTCGAAAATATCAAGCTCAGTACCCGCCTTAGTCAGTTCATCAGCAACGCAATACCCTGCGATATCCCTGCGTCTCGGAGCCCATATGGGAGTTACCTTCGAATGAGCAGAGATTTTATTGATAAATCTGCCGCAGGTGACGCTAGCAAGGAATTTGATAGCAGCTTCACTGTCCGAGTAAATCAGCAGATTTTCGGGCAAAGTCCCGCGACTCAACGAGCATTGCACAGTCCTCAGTATGGCTGTGACCTCCGCCTTAAATACACTGCAGTCGTCAGGCAACCTATTATACAGTCTAATATCAGAACCCTCTATGTTTATACCACAGCCCACTCTTGCCAGCATCTTAGACCCGTCGGTCTCCTCTTTTGTATTAGCGAATTAACACAAGACCAAATAAATTTTCGGTCAAAATTCTTTGTTGGTACAGCATAATTCTTCCGTTAACCCAAGATCGACCTACTTAAGACCGTCTGACTAAGTTAATCTCAGCGCAGACTTAGCAAATTTTTTCATGAAGAAAACAGCTATGGGCTGGTCTTCCAGTTCTTCAATTTTCCTGTAGATTTTTTTATATGAACATCTTCGTTATGTCGACATAGCATATTCGGCCAATTTATTTATTGATTCTTAGCATAATTTCCTTATTTATTGGGACTAAATATATGTTAAAATATCTATTAATTGCCATAGAAAATAGTTAGATATTGTATAGAGCTACCATATTTTCGGAATGCGCCGTTGGAAAAGGTTGATTAACGCCTGAATGAAGTCTAAATCCCTAAGCTGATACACTTCACAAATTGAAGCAATGCAAAAGCGTAGATTTTTTTATACAAGTTTTTTTCTGTCAGTCCTCAAGGGAGCGTATTAGATTTCCACAAAGCATTTATTAATCAAGTTGGTTTCAAGCTAAGTAGATGCAGCTCACCTCCATATGTGTGTAGTAGTGAAGATCCTTGCTAAGTGCTGGTGGTGGTGGTGGTAGTGGTTATCCTCACATTGCATTGTATTTTCTCCAGTGGGTAGCTCTCTCTGCTGATCATTCGTCTGATGTTTGTCATCATCGCCAGAGATAAGCTGAAAGGTCACTGAAGCTCTCTTTATTAAATACTCGAATCCACAATTAAATTTCTTTGCCATATCCTTTACTGGGAATTCGAAAAAGTTTTCAGAGAATTATCTTAACATTTTTTACTATGATAGAAGGATCATTGAAAATTGTGTATGAAACAAAATATCGGCCATATGCTCGTCATGGCTTCGGTGGCATACCTCTATCTGTCGGTTCATATTTTCAATGACTCTGAGAAATAATTGAGGTTCAGTGTCTTTAATGTGCCGAATTATCCCATCCTTTAGCGCTTGAATTGTTCTTGGCTTATTGAAGTACACTTTTTTTTAAATATCCCCAAAGAAAGAAGTCCAACGGTGTCAAAACATATGATCGTGGGTTCCAAACTATATCGCCACGACATCAGATAACACGGCCATTGAATTTCCTGTGAAAAAGAGTCGTTGTTTCATTGGCTGTGTGGCAAGTGGTACCATCCTGTTGGATCCACATATCGTCCAGGTACATATCCTCAGTTTCTGGCCACATAAAATCCGCTATCATATCGCGATAGCGATCACCACTTACTGCTTGGTCGACTTCATTTTCGAAGAAATACGGCCCGATAATGCCGCCAGCCCATAAACCGCACTAAACAGTCACTCCTTCTAGATGTATCGACTTTTCAACAATCACTCGTGGATTCTCATTTGGCCAAATGAGGCAATTCTGTTTGTTAACGAATCCACTGAGGTGAAAGTGTGCCTCTTCGCTGAAGATGATTTTCTTTGTAAAGTCACCACTCAATTATGTCTGCTCAACTAACCATGCGGCATATTGACGACGTTTGAAATGGTCAGTAGGCTTCAGCTCTCGAGTCAATTGGAGCATGTAAGCGTGTAAATTCAAATCTTTATGCAAAATTTGCATCAGTGATGTTCGTGAGATGTTCACTTGTTGGCACGACGACGAGTCGAGGTTGACATCTCTTCTGTCACACAATAGCGAACAAAGGCATTGTTTTCATCAGAACGAACTAGGCGAGTATGAACAGGTGTTTTCACATTTCCAACAAACTGAAACTGAACTGACCAAAAAATCACGAAGCGCCCGAAATACATTTTGATCGGAACGCTGAAATAGCAAAAGTTATCAATCCATAAGCGTTAAGCCTTTCATATTGGGGACTCTTTTTCAGATTTATCTTCGTTTCAGATTTCAGGTGTCGATACTTCGAAAAACACCTATTTAAACATGTCGCGGAAAGTATGTGACAGCAGACAAATGACAAGAGCATAAATCGCCTAGACGTCTGTATAATTCCACTGAATTCTACTAAAATTTTCCGCAGTCGTCCTTCTTACCTCATCAAGCACGATGTTAAATAGTATTCAAAGTGGTACGTGGTATGAGGTATAGTGCTAATCAGCATTGTATCCCCTAAATTACTAATTAGATTATACGAAATTTCAAGCGTAAGATACATATATTTTCTCAACTATTCTTGCCTACTAAAGGTAAAATTCTCATTTATTGTCAATCAGCATACATTTAAACCAAATGCTAAATTAGTAAAGACAGCAAATTTGTTTTTCTTTATGTGTCAATAACTTAATTTTTATAACAATTTACGGGAATATAAAAGCACACACACACGAGAAAAAAAATGGCTTAAATTTCTGTCAAAACCGAAATTTCTGCTGAAATTCAACACATCAAAAGTCTAAATCAATTAGAAATTAAAATTCAATGGTCATCACAATTTTTTATTCGCTTTTACCACAAAATTTATATTGAAAGTTTCCGATCTTGTTTAAGTCACATAATCCACATTCCATAGCGTAGATGCTACTTTGACTGGCTGGCTGGCTGACTGGCTGACGGTTAGATGGTTGGTTGGTTGGTTGGTTGGTTGGTTGGTTGGTTGGTTGGTTGGTTGGTTGATTTGACTGGCTCATTGACTATTAAAGAGCACATAAATATGCCAACCATGTTCCAATGCTGCTTAGAACGCACAACATTATCATCATCATCATTGTCATCGTTATTATGATTAAAACCCAATTCTAAAGTGGATGTTTGCCAATATCTTTTCCTCTAAATCGTAGCAAAAACAAACAAACAATCAAACAATATTTTATTTATTTTTTTTTATTCAAATGGTAACAGATTGTTGGTAGGGTTGAGAAAAACAAATAAAGGAACACAAGTATTTGTCAAAAAAAAAAAAAAAAAAAAAAAAAACGAAAAGAGCGAAAAAAGCGAAAAAGCAGGATCTGAAAATGATTTCTTTTGATTTTGATTCTCTTTTGTCGGCTTTTAGGCGACATACTACTAAGCAGCGGTACACTTTTGATGTGTGATAATAAAATAATTGCGATAAACTATCTATTCTTTTTCTTACAACCTCTCATACTCGTTCATACAATACATACATGCATACATACATACATACATACATATGTATCTACGTACAGAAAGCTTCAAAAGTAACATACGTTGTATGGACGATTAAACTGAAGGTCTTTTTTAATTTTTCTTTTTTTTTTGTATCTCTTCTCTTCTGCATTATTTGGATTTTTTAATTTTTCTTTAGATGGCTGCAAAAGAAAACAACAACAACAAGAACAATAAAAAGAAACGCTATTTCTTGGCTTGCAAACAAGCTCAACTTAACTTCTCGTATTGCGTTCGTGCCACAGCCTTTAAGAACAGAACTTTTATAAATTGTTTTGTAGCAAATGTTTAAGTTGGTGGACAATGGAGGAGTGCGAAGAAAAGGAAAGAACGAGTAGAACTAACCTGTAAGCTGACAACATATTTTACAAAAATAAAATACACAATTCCACTTAAGCAAAAAAAAAAGAAACCAGGCACCAGAACAGTGAAACAAAAGCCATAGAAAGTTAGCGAATTCCCAGTTACAACAGCAAATATCGGGTGGGTCATCTATTGGTTTAAATTTGAACCAGCGATTATTTTGAACCTGACAATACTTATGTCATTCTATTCTGTCACAAAATTCAGTATATTATCTCCACTGAACAAAATGAATTGGTTTGCGCCTGAGCAACGTTGGGATTTATTGGAAATTTATTTCCAAAACAAAGACAATTGGTCGGGAATTGTACGAAAATGTCATACAAAATTTGGTCGCAGGGAAAGATCAACAGTAAACGCAAGTAGTTTAATAAAATTTGTGCAACTGGTTTCATTGTTGATGCCACAAGACGTAAGCTTACTCGTACATTGCGTACACCCGAAAATATAGAAGCTGTTGCTGAGAGTGCACGTGAGAATCCATCTACATCAACTCTTCAACGTTCTCAAGAATGATAACCGATAACCGGTTTTTTGTGCCCGCTCTTCATGGTATTGATGTGAACGATGTTTGATGTCAACAGGATGGTGCAACTTGTCACACATGTCATGCCACAATCGATTTATTGCGTCAAACGTTAGCCGACATGGTGATGTCAGTTGGCCGCCAAGAAGCTACGATTTGACACCGTTGGACTATTTTCTGTGGGGCGCCGTTAAAGGGAACTGTTATGCCGACAAATCAGAAGAGACAATTAAGCATACACTCGAAAAGGTTCTCTAAAATTGGTCCGATCAAATGGGGTACAGTAAGACCAGCCGCGGCAGCCATATGAATGAAATAATAAAATTATTATCTTTTCCAATATAATCTCCTGTAGTCAAGGGTAGCATGTTCACGCTAGGGTTTCTGGCTACTAACGACTCATGTCTCTCAAATCTTCTTACCCTTACCTCCACATGATGATACTCGGACAACCTGAGTAACCTAAGCGTAGATGTGGTATCCAATTCATGTGGGAGCTTTGGTTGGGCTACTTTGACGTACTCCTTTTAGGGGTCCACCAAAGTGAGTTTAGTGAGATTTCGCACTACAGGATCGGTGGCGAAAGAATACCTCGGGTATCAACGGCAACGACCACATCCCCTATAGCGGGATACTAACTTTCCTTTTACTTTTTTATACTAATGTAGGGGTATGCGCTGGGCTTGGGACTTATCATGTAAAATGTAAGAACTCATTCCAATGAAAAGTCTAAAACGGTGTAAAAAACGAACCCCTTTTCTGATGACAACCTATGCCTACTCTATAAGGACAACTGTTTGAGGAATGTAAAAACCATCTACAGACCCGGTGTTGACTGATGTAGTGGACAAGTACAGGGCTGATATCATCGCGATCCAGGAAATGCGATGGACAGGACAGGGATGCTCTAAAAAGCCAGCTGTGACATCTACAATAGCTGCGAGTTCGAGTTCGGGGTGGAATATGCGGTTGGAAGGAGACAGCGACACCTGGTCTTATCATCATCCTTCGAATATGTGCTCGATTTTTGAACATCAATCAAATCTGAGGTCACAGAACGCTCCTATGATCGCTTGGAACGAGCTTACAAACGATGTCCCCGCCAGGATATTGAAATCGTGCTTGGCGATTTTAATGCCAGGCTGGAGTCTTTGGTAGTACAGTCGGAAGATTCAGCTTCCACAGACCCACCACCAATAACAGTGTGAGGCTGAGTGAGTTTGGCTCTACGCGGAACATGAGTATTACTGAGTAGCACCAGATTCCAGCATCTGAACATCTGCTACCTGGGTATCTCCTGATCAATCATCGCATTTTCAGCTTGTTCACGTTGTGATAGACGGTCGACATGCCTCCAATGTGCCAGATGCGCGTATTATCTGGGGAGCCAACACTGACTCGGATCACTACCTCGTTGTAGACAAGTTGCGTAGTCGTTTATGTGCCTCAAAAAGCTTGTAACTTCAATACACTTAGTCCAACGTTTTTCTAGCAATTCTATCCCTTCATTAAAATATTTTTCCTGAAGCTCCTCACTCTAATCGTTTACAGCTGCCATTGCATCTTCATTCGAAGTAAAACATTTGCCAGCGAGAAAATTTTTTAGATGGGGGCACAGGTAGAAGTTAAAGGGAGTAAAATCAGAAGAATAAGTAGGAGGTCAAGCAATTCGTTGAATTTTTGCCTTTGATAAAACACTCTTGTGGGATGGTGCGCTGTTTTGCTGAAGAACTATTTTTGGTATTGCAATCCAAGTTATTTTTAGCGAATTTTCAAATTCAATTGATCCAAAAATTTACAATAATATTCCGAATTTATTGTTTTACCCTTTTGAAGATAGTCGATCAGTAAAATACCTTTGTAGTCCCAGAAAACCGTTGATATGACCTTACCAGCCGATTAAACTGTTTTGGCCTTCATTGCTGCCCTTTCACAAGCTGCCATTTATTGTTTGGATTGTCCTTTTGTCTCTTGTGTATAATGGTGGATCAATGTTTCATTAACAGGTATGAAACGACGCTTAAAATCCATTTTATTTTGCTTAAATCGATTCAAACAAGTCTGAGAGTTTTCATTCGAATGCGTTTTTGGTCAACTACTAACAAATGCGGCATCCATCGTGCAGAAAGCTTTTTCATCTGTTATTCTCGATGCAAAATAAGCTACACTCGAGAATTTTAGATGCCTATGATATTACTTATTTCACGCACTTTCACTCGTCGATCTTCTAATACCATACCATGCACTTTAGCTAAGATTTCTGGCGTTGTTGCACTGTTTGGATGTCCACTTCGTGATTCACCTTCAATTATTATTGTTGTTTTTTATGACTTTCCTTGAAATTCGTTCTAAAATACTGTTGAATTGTAGGATTTATTCATACAAATTTAAAAAATTATTAATTTTCTTAATTGCTGCTTTTTATGACAATTAAGCCCACCGTACAACGACAATATGGAGCGACGTTTAAATCAACAACGTTTGTGATAAAAAGAAAACCACACACACACACACACACACACACACGCACACTCTTGGTGACTAAAAGCTGAGAGCAAATACACATACACACGTTGTTACACAAATGTTTGCAAAAGAATAATAAAAAAAATAAACCAAAAGAGAATCCCAGTAGCACTAACATCACACACACAAACAAACAAAACGCACAACAACAAATATTTATTTATGTTTTTAAGGCACCTAAAACAACAACAACAATAAAATATAAAAATATAAAGAAAAAAATGTTCTTTAAATTCCATTTAGTTGTTTTATATTTGTATGAGTGAAACCAAAAACAACAATTGCGCGTAAAATAAAAATGATACAGTGAAAAAAGTATGATTAAGTGAAAAAACAGGGTTACCAATAAAATTTTAGGAAAAAGGGAACAAAAAATCTGCGTGAAGTTAGTAACCCAGGCAAAGAGAAAAACCTTTTACTGGTTGATTTTCCAGTCCAACTCCCCAACTATCCAGCAATCTTTAGTGTACAACGTTTAGCCATAATCAACATTCAGTGACTTGGTGTGTTCTTTTGTTATTTTTTTAATGATATTTTTATTGTAACTTCGCTCTCTTTCTCTCACTCTCCAACTTCTACACTATATCGTCACATGGGCGCATTCCATGGCATAACATAAGCTTGATTTGCTGGATTCCTTTACACGTTTAAATGAGTATTTTTTTATATGTATGTATGTATGTATGTATGTATGTATGTATGTATGGTATGTATGCATGTGTATTTTAGTGGTGAATATTAAACGATCTCTCTGCTGTACTCGTCTATAAGCAATTGAGGTCTTTGCAATTACTTACTTGTGTCCATGCATTGGACACAACAAATATGGTTTCTTTTACTCCCTGTACAAAATACTTGCATTGTGGCCAAAGTTGTTGCTATTCCGAGAGCAGTTGTAGTAATCGTAGTAGTATTAGTAACACAAAGTTGTAAAAGTTATAGCTTTCTAAGCTGCTTAAATCGCAAAATGTTGCTGGTTTTTGTGGCAAACATTGCGAGGAGGCTCGTTTGTCGTTGTCGTAGTCATCGTCATCATCGTAGTTATTCGTAATCGTGGCTATTTTCTGTTTTAAATTCTTGAATAGTTTTATAGCTGGTATTTCTCTTTTTTATCTTTATTTCTATGTTGATGTTGTTGCTGCTGTTGTTGTTGTTGTTGTTGTTGTTGTTGTTGTTGTTGTTGTATGTAACAAAAAGGAGACTGGTTTCTTGTTTTATTTAAATTCACTCTGCTTAAAATTTCAATGTCTGTTTGCCTGGTCCAAGATTTTAACTCAACAACAACAATAACAGCATGAGCAACAGAGAAAACTGTTGCTGACTTGAATACTTGGCTGCTTGACTGCTGTTTGCCCGGTTAGTGGTGGTAGTTGGCTTGATTACTTAAACTGGCAACAGGCTGCTTGTATTCAGCTTGATTCTTTAGTAAGAAACTATTTGGTTTTCGTTGTGTTGTTTTGTTTTTTTCTTTTTATTGTTCTATGGCATGTTGTCGATTAACCCTATTGTGGGCGTTGTAATTTTATCAACTGAACAGACTATCTACTGATTTATAAAGATTTACGTTCTATTCACTTTACTGGCACAACAGATAATTTTAGGTCGCAGTGTCATGGCCATTTGGATCTCTTCAACACAGTTAATAAAAAATACTGATTACAGGATATTGCGAGCCATTTGATCTATAGTTCCCCTTCCAGTCTGTAGTTTGTTCAGCAGATCTACTGCCTTCTTAATGAACGTAACGGATCTAACACCCTATGTCTCCCTAAACAATTTCATCTAAACCTGTCAGGAACCCCACATTCACACAATATGTACTCCGCTGTCTCTGATGCCATTGAGCACAGTCTACAAACATCCATCCTTAGAATAGTTGAAAATTGTGGTACCCATAAAAGAAACGCAGTCACATGATAACTTGTACATCCTTGTAAGAAGTACAACAACCGTTTTTGAGGGATTAACCGAGAGCCCTTCCTCAATGTAGCAATTTGTCACTTCTCCCAGGGCCGCCCTCATGTTATCACATAACGTACTCTCATATTTCCCACGCACCGTTATAACGAGGCAACCCTATGAGTCATGGTGAGCAAGCCATCAACCGCTAAGGTCGCGATGACACTAGAGTTTGCAAACGACATACTGCTCTTAATAATTGATAACTTTTATTGAATGGAACGAATAATATGTAACCGGCTACAGGAATAGCTCAAAAGTTCAAATGGTCTCTCAGAACGACAGTTTGACTTTAGTAAGCGGTCTACGCTATTAGGACAATGACAACGCTAGCGCAGAATGCGTGCAGGGTTGGTCGAACGGGGATGAAATTTTGTGCGGTAATTACACTAGATGTCAAGAATGCTTTCAATATTGGGAGGTTTTGGCGTGCCAAGGTACTTACTACAGATAATAGACAGTTACTTTAATGACCGCGCAGTACGGTACGAAACAAACTTAGATTTCAGAGAATACAGGGTCACAAGCGGCGTCCCACAGGACTCTGTACTCGGGCCAACTTTATGGAATGTGTTGTACGATGGTATATTGCGACTTGTACTTCCTGGAGGTGCATCGACTGTTGGCTACGTTGACTATATTGCGCTGATAATTGTGGACAAACGGTTCGAAATTCTGTAAGCAAAGTGCTACGATGCTACGACGAGAGTACAGAAATAAATAATGCTGGCCAGTAATTAGCGACACAGAAGACGGAAGCGGTACTAATAGGTGCGCATAAACGAAAGCGGAAAATGAAACTGTGTATCAGTGGTTCACAAGAGGCAATAAAGTACCTTGGCGTTATGTTCGGGCAAGGCAGAGCTTTAAGCAGCACTTGACAATGGTAGGCGGAAAACCACAGAGAGTAAATCGCACGCTCACGCAGATTATGCCAAATATTGACGGGGTTCAAGAAGAGAGAAGACGACTTTTTTCAATGGTTGTAGACGCCGTCGCACATTATGCGGCACCTATACAGCGTGCTCGAAAATTAACTATATACGACGGATAGCATAGGTTCAGAAATGCTCTGCGTTAAGACTTTCCCGCGAATACAGGACAGTGTCTGATTAGGCAATTGCTGTAATATCTGGAAAGATACCGATAGATAATCACGCAAGAGAGCTGTGTCGGCTTTATAGTGTGTAAGGTGCAGCACCGTTGCAGGAACAGAAATCAGAGGAGCGCTCACGATCGGTTGGAGAATGACAGCAGAAGTGGCAAGCTCACCACAATGGCAGATGGACGTACGCTCTTATACCCTGTGCCAAAATGTGGAATACGAGACGGCACTGCGAAGTGAATTACCATCTTACACAGATTCTGTGTTGTCACAGGTATTTTTAGCAATTTGATGGGTTCACGGACGAACGTCGTGCACTAGAGGAGTTTTTGGCTGCATATCAACCGTTGAAAATTTAATTGTTTGTAAATGTACTTATCGACTGCCAAGTAGAATGCCGGCCAATTGTTCGCAAACTCGGCATAATCGAAGACCGATTACCGACTGCAACAACGGAATCGACAAACAGTCGAGCGGACGTACTCGTAGCGAGGAGACGATGGATCGTACGGTGACAATTGAACTATAACAAACTGGACGTTTGAACTTAGAATTTTGGTCGGACTTTTGACGTAATACTTAGTCGGTAGTTCTGGGGGGATCCGCTGTCGGACACAGGGGTGATGTTACTGCTTTACACATCGACCTTCTTCCTTTCATTTGAACGACCTTCTCTTCTCCATAGTATGAAAGTCGGTCAATCTGAATTGTTTTTGGGAGCACACGTTACAGATGGAACTGTTACATCACGTACAAAGATATGCGATCTTGGGGTTTTGACATTAATTAAAAGTAATTGTACAATAAATATAAACGTAATATGAAGATCCGAATTAGCGTCTTAAATTAATTCAAGGCAAAGAAAGGCTGTCAAGCCTTACATTACACACTAAGCGATGTTTGCTAAGCTGTTCTTGATTTGGATAACTAATTGAAATAAGGGCTCAGATATTCATGGTACTGCTGTTAGTTTTAACGAGCAAATGTAAGATAGACGCAGAAGCTAAGGTAGTCTCGAAGGATATTTTTATCTTCAAGTCTATTAAGGTTTCGACACTTCCTTAGGCTAAAGTCTACGTTATATAGAATTGAGGAATTGGCAGTAGAATGGAGGTTTAGTGACTAATCAGCTACATTGTGAAGCTACAGAATGATCTAGCATGAGATAACTGATGAATGTGCTAAAACTGCATTGATTTTAGAAGCCTTGAAGAGTTTTAAAACTGATTCTCCTCAAAGTTAACAGACATCTTTCTCGGACTTCCAAACAAAAGAGAAGAATTTTAAAATTTGTTTCGAAAAATCTTAAAATTTGCGCTTCTGCAGGATTTTATGCGTAAATGAATTGACGTGCTACATTTTCCTCGGAAAAAGATGCAACATTTATGGATATAATCAAGGAAGAATATAGGTTCCGCTTAAGCATATTAAGGCAAACCCAGTAGACATCCCTCTAAAGGGTTAAACAACCACATTTCTCTCTCCTTTTCTCTCTCTCTATCTCTCGGTAACAGCATAACAGCATTCGTTTAAAGCCCACAACAACAATTACAACAAGCCAATCATACAGGAATTCACGAAGGCACGATGAAGTCAAACAGGCAAACAAGCAGACGGCCAACAAGCCAATCAAGCCAGTCCAGCAACCAAAAGTCAGGCAGGCAGTCGAACAATCATATAAAAAAGCAGAAAAAAAATCAAAAAAAGAGAAACATTTCAGGAGTCTATGCTATCATCATCATCAACAACGTTTTCAAGTAAAGCTTTTCTACCCCTTGCCACGTTTTAATCTCCCACATTTAATACAATGGAGAGAGAGGATAAGGGGCGAGGATTGAAAAAGGCTTTTAAATCCTCAAGAAAAACTTGAATGTTTTGGCGTTCGTGCCTTTAACAGGAATCAACATCGTTTTGTTGTTGGTGGTGATGATGGTTATTGTCTGAAGCCTGCCTGTTGCCTGTTGCTGCTATAAATGCAGCTGTCCTGTTTGTTATTGTTGTTGTTTTTCGCATATACCTATGTACGTATGTACGTTTTTTATATGATTTTGGCATTCTTAAGGTCCCTTCTTGGCATCTTTATTTTTAAAAATGTTTCAGCTTTTCTTGCCCCTCTAACTTTAAACTTTTTTTGTTGTGTTTTTAAATACTGATCTTGCAACAATATGTATGTTGTCGTTATGGTTTGTTGCTATTGTTGTTAGCTTTTTTATAACTTTAGCGTGGCCTATGTTTTTATTGTTGTATGCGTGAAATTGGCGCGCATTTTTGAAATTTCAAACATTTTTTTTCACGTTTTAGTTTTTGGTATTCCGGAGTTTTTTTTCATTTGTTTTTGTGGTTGTTTGTTTTTTTGCTTTAAAAATAAAATATGCTGCTGACTTTTTCTTGATAATTCTTCTTTTACATTTTTTGTTCATAATTTAATTTGAAAAAAATTAAAAAAAAATTAAACTGCACCTGGTTTTTGCTTTTATAAGAAAATAAATCGCTGCTGAAATTAGTAAAGACTTTTATTTTTCCACAATACTCTGAACAGTCAGTCAATAAAAAATATGTTAGATTCTCGCTTACAAAAGATGAAATCAACCCTTTTATTATTATGTACGAGGTTTGTTAAATAATAAAGTGACGGCCTTAAATGTCTCAAAAAATATTTATTTATTCATTGAAACACATACAGTTTGTCAAATAAATGTTTTCAAAGTAGAACAAATTAAAATCTTATTTTCATTTTGGAATTCCAAAAGATAACTCTTAAAATATTTTATTTCTTTTTTTCTTGCATGTATAAGGGTCGTCCAACCATAATGCACAATGTTAATTGAAGTTTCATGCCTAACTTAGTTCGGCATTTCTCTGTTTCAGTGTTTGACAAACTCAACAATAGAGAGGTACACAATTGAGCAGCGCGTTAAGATTGTTGAATCGTTTTACGAAAATGGGCGTTCAAATCAAAATGCATTTCGATTTTTTGTTCAGTAAAATCAACCAAATGTGTTCACATTTGGGAGAATTGTGCTCAAATTTTAGCAAATCAGGTCTGTAGGAAATGTGGAAACAACTGTTCTGCGCAAAACATTGCCGTTGTTGGCGATAGTGTGGCAGAAGAGCCGTCAACCACGACTCGTCGTCGTGCCCAACAATTAAACATCTCACGAACATTGCTGAAGCAAATTTTGAATAAATATTTGAACTTACAATTGACTCAAAAGCTGAAGCCTACTAACCGTCATTACGCCGAATGGTTAGCTAAACAGACAGAAGTGAACTGTGACTGTGTACAAAGAATATCATCTTCAGCGACGAGGCACACTTTCACCGCAGTGGATTCGTTAATAAGAAGAATTTCCACATTTGGGCACATGAGGATCAATGACCGATTGTTGAAAAGCCGATCCATCTACAAAGAGTGACTGTTTGGTGCGGTTTACAGGCTGTCGGAGTCTTCAGGCCGTACTTCTTCGAAAGTGGGGTTGGCCAAGCAGTTACCGTGCATGGTATTCGGTATCGCGAGATGATAACAGATTTCTTATGACCAGAAATCGCGAATATGAACCTGGATGATATGTGGTTCCAACAGGATGATACCTTTTGCCACACAGCCAACGACACAATGGCTCTTTTGCTCGAGAAATTAAATGGCCGTGTTCTCTAATGTCGTGGCGATGTTATTGACCGCATTATCATGTGAGTTGATATATTTAAAAGAAAAAGTCAATAAGCCACTGAACCTCAATTATGTCTCAGAGAGTGTGGCTGTACTCTAAGTGTTATGACGTTCGATAGTTCTTAACAGTTACAGCAGCGGAATTCGTGCAAAAAGAAAAAAAAAATAAACAAACAGGTAAGAATTTGTTTTTAGAATTATTAAATGAAAATAAAATTGTAATATTTTTTCTACTTTGAAAACATTTATTTGGCAAACTGTACATATGTACATACTCGTACATATCTATTTTTTAATTTTTTTTTTCAAAGTAGGGGCATGATATTTTTAAGGATAAGATTTCAGTTGATGTTTGATATCCACAGTCAATCATCCTTCTTGAATTTCAATTTTATTAATTTTAACGCCCATATTTTCATTTACTACGTCTATAACGAACTAAATTGTGCTGTCTCTTCGAGTTCGTTACGACCATGTTCGACTGTAACAATAATCGATTAGGCTGTAATCGATTATTCATGTTCCTGTTTATGGCTATACCTCAGGTCGATTTATCACGACAATAATTTGCATTCCAAGACATCCTAAAAAAAAAACTTAAGCATTTCTGCTCAAAAACTACCACATTAAGATCGCGAATTTCATTCATTGTCCCTCATTTTATTATTTTCAATTGTGTTATAATGTTGAAACAATGTATGCAAAAAATGTAATTTTTTTTTTTTCATTTTGTGAAAACAAAAAATTATTCCATTTTATCATTTTTCACCATCTGACGTACGAAATATGTACGTTCTGCGTTTAAAGAAAGGAACGCAATATATTTACAATTTTAAGCAAGAAAAAAAGAGTTATTTTCTGATAATGCCAGCGTTAAATTCATAAACAAAAACAGTTGTGTTATACGCTCATCAAAGTCGAGCATCCCAGCGAAAAGCTACTCTTGACTTTAACTTGTGGCGGTTTCATACCATGGATTTTATCGACTATTTCCATATTGGGTGCTTAAACTAACATATTGCGTATCTTTTATATAAAATTTGTGTTTTTAATAGCAATTTGGCATTTTGGAGGGTAAATATTTGTCATTTATTCCAACTTAATCGTTACAGAAAATAAAATCAAAGTTTTTTTCTTTTTGCTCCGAAAAGTCCAAGTTTATGCCAAGAAAGCTTCAAAAAAGGTTATCCGAAGCTTGTCTAAAATATCTATCGATATTTATATATCGATTTCAAGGTACGAGAGGTGGTGTGTGGCACATATCGTATACAGTCCAGAAGTGCTGATTTCAACACGGTCAACTACAAAGTTCTGAGATGATAAATTGGAGCTATAACTACTTGAGAATTATTGACAAACTCAAAAAGAAGTAATATCAACCAGCAATTTCGAAGCATTTGCAATCATCGATATGTTGAATGCCAAAATGCGGCCAGGTATAATGATGACGATGTTCCGCTATTCTTCATTGGAGAGCAAACGGACTCAGTTATAGAATTCCAGCAAAGCTTATTCGGGACAGTAGTTGTTGCCTCGTTCCAGCTATAATCGACTACTTCTACCTCCCTCACTACTGTGGATCGCCATGTATTCTTCGAATGACTTCTACATCGATGGATCGATGGTGCTTGTCGACATTAATGTGTGATCTATGTCCTTATGAACTGAGTTGTGGTTTGTTGTACGAAGAAGGTTTGTACTCAATACTGTGTTGGGCCAGAAACATAGCACATTTCGTCTCAGGTATCCGTTTATGGAGGTTTAAAGCCTGTTAATAGATGTTCATTTAAGACCACCCTACGTCTCACATCCGTAAAGCAGGACAGGCCTAATACAGGTATTAAAAAGTTTAGTTTTCATGTTCTGCGATTGTCGTATTCCTTTTACCGGCTCTGTCGATACGATTTTGTATGTCCTCTTCCGATCCACTATCTGGATATGGTATATTCCAGTTAAGAGAACATAGAAACACCTTCGATTATGGTGTCGTTGAGGGCTAGGTTGCGACTGTTATAGTTTTTAATTCTCATAAGTTTTGTCTTGTTAATGTTTATCTTCAGACCAACGTTAAGTGCACTTCATGTAAAGCATTTAGTTACTGAATACGGCCAGGTGCAATTCATCATGACAACAGTTAGAACCATTTTGGTTGTTGTTGCTGTTGTTGTAGCAGCTTCGTAATTGTATTGTTTACGTTCAGTTCGGTATGACCTTTATGTCAAGTCCCAGAAAGGAACCCATCCTAACAGGCTGCATCCAGAGTGAGTCCTACAAAAGCTGGGTGAGATTATCCGCGCAATTAGGTGTACTGAACTCTATCTTCAACGGGAAACCTTATGTTGGTGTATTTTGGTAAATTACGTACTTCTGCTGATATGGCAGTCGGATGATCTCCAAGAATGGTATTTACTTTGTCTTTCCAAATGGTCCCTGCTACTTCATTAGCTTGAATACTATTTAATGCTACCTGATATGCCTGGTGCTCTGTTTTTTATATTGTGAGACTTCTTTCTCGAAGTCATGAGGGTCTCTTCTGACATGTCTTAGAGTGGGGTGTCTATCCACTAAATGTTGATTGGAATGACCCGGTCGGTAGCATCCAAGCAGATATTGCATCAACAAACAGTACAGGTAGAACCTTCGCCTCAACATGTAAATGATCTACAGGAGACATGCGTAGGCATCCTGTGGGCAGTCCTTAGAGCTGCATTCTGAGAGATTTGAGGACATATTTGATGGTCTGAAAAGAATCTTGGGCTAGTTGGTGCCCGAAATTGTTGTACCATCGACTCGCGAACAGTGTGGCTTTGGATTTAGTTAGTGCTATACGCAAATTGTTAGAGTGGAAAAACGTCACAAGTAGTAGAGACCAGACAGTTCCGGAGATATTACACCGCCCTGGGGGTCTGCCTGTTTCACTCTACGTGACTTTGGCTTTTTATTTCTGAATTCGATTTATGATACATTCACACATATACACTATCATTCCATGATTTTCAACAAACATTTCTGGCGTGGCGTTTTCTTTCGAGGGACTGGGGGATTAAAAACTATAAAGAACATATGTTTGTGAACTCTACGTAAAAATGCTTGTTGGGTTAGGTTATTGTGTAAAAGGTTCCCCTTCTTTTAAGCAGAAATTTTTTACGAAATTCCTTGTTAATGTTCTTCTTCGACTGAAATCAGTTCAATTGACTGTTTATGCTGTTTCTGAAAACTTATTTATGATCGAATATACATTTTTGAAATATTTATTTAAAGCTTTAAATTTTAAATCTGGCATATTTCTTCTTGTGGTTGTTGTTGATGTTGTTTCTTTGTTTTATTTAGCTATTGTTGCAGTTACTATCTTTCATAAAAACTCTGCGGTATGCGTTTGTCAATGGAATTGGACATGGGGATATGGACGTGAACTTGAACGTGGCTGAATTTTGCAGATGACAAATGCAAACTCAGTGAAATAATAAGAATTAAATATAGAAGTTAAACGTAAAAGATAAGCTAAAAATGAATAATATTTGACAGATAAAACCAAAGGGGGTATTTAAGGCTTAAGTGCTCAGTGTACTATTTTGCAGTAATGGGGGAGGGAGTGAGTTAACGCAAAAAAATTATGATTGTAAATGTTTTGGATTTTTTGTTATTATGTGTTCATTCTCTTTAACTATTTTTATCCTTTTTTTGCTTTTAAGTTGGCACACAGAACAAAATTTAAAATTTGTAAGGCAACGACTACCAGTACAACTGTTAAGAAGATGACGAAAAAGAAGGCTATGAAAACCAGCAACACTCAATCACAATCTGTACATAAAAACCCAGAACTATTTTAAATTCAGTAACAGACTTAACAACAGAAAGTTGGTTACATATATTAGTCAGCTTGTTTGATCTGAATAAATTGCACCAGGCTGGCTGTACAAACGTACGAACGAACTGTGGGTGCGCGGGCAGCGGCAGTGGAACGGCAGTGAAACGGCAGTGAAAATGGTAATGGTAATAAAAAGCTGCGAAATCTTACACACTTAAAGCCAATAATGTTGTAAACCTGTAAGACCTGCCAACATCATTATTGTCTTTATTATCACCATAATTACGAAACATGTTGCATGAGTGTTGTTGCAAACAGTTGCGTTCAGTTTATTTTTGATAAAGAATTCCACTTTATTTTGTTGCCTTTTTTACTTACAAAGGCAAGTCTATACGTACATGTTTTATTCCTTTTCTTTACAAGCTCGTACAGGTTTGCTTTTTGGGTGGATGATGGTGCGTTCTTGAAAAACAAAGCGCAGTAATGTGACCAGAAAGTTGAAAACAAAATGCACGCGCTTTAAACTGAATTACGCGTAACAAAAAACGTAATAAGTACTTATGGAACACGGTGAAGAATCAATCAAAAGAAGGCTGAAAGGATCTATGATCTAGTTTTCCAATGAATTATTTAAAGAACTCAAAGTACGAAGTACAGTAAAGCTTTGCAGTAGATTTCGAAATAAAACGCACAAACTACACGCACTCATCAATAGACACCTAAACGCTTAGACGAGACTAAACTGTAGAACTGCGAATATTAAAAGTTGTTCCAACTAGTGAGCCAACAAAAAGTTAATAAACCTCAATAAAGTTTCATTCCTTTCCTTGTCAGAATCAGAGATAAAAGGTAAGCTTAGCTGCAGGTTATACTGTAGTCACTTGGCTTTTACAAAGCATCCATTACTTTGTTTCAGTTTCAGTAACTACAGATGATAAATCTACTGTTGCTTGCCTCCATATGATTGTGTGTAGTGGTGAAAATCCTTGCTAAGTGGTGGTGGTGGTGGTGGTGATTCTCACTTATCATTGTAATATTTTCCCAGTAGGTGACGTTTTATCCTTGATCATTCTTCCGATGTTTGTCATCATCGCCGGAGATAAGCTGGATGATCAGCTGGACTCCTCTTACTGACTTGTATTTCTGTAGACAAGGAGTCAAAACATTAGCCAAAGTTTAACAATAAAGTGTTTTCGAATCTGCTACTTAACCACTCCCTGTTCCAGACGTGGACTTTCTGATGAGATGTTGTCCTGACTGACAACGATAAAACTTTGAAATACTGACTTCAAAGCAATTTACGACCTTTTATTTGCTTTGAAGAATAGCCCCACTAAGTATTAGTTTGAACTTGACATGGACTCTTTTTTATACACATCTTAGCATTAATTTTCAACGCGATAATTTCGATTTCTACAACAAATTTCTACGAAAGGATTTTGCTTATAGTCCTTCGAACCACACGCCACACATTAACCAAATTTAGAATTTTAGTGGTGAGATATTATGCAAATTGGAATACAAGCTTATCAAAGAAAATGATTTTAGTGGCATGGATTTTTTTTAAGTTTTATTGCCTATGAACTTCGTTCGTATTTCGTTAAGCAATGGCCATATTGAGTAAAGGCTTTTTACGTAAAACTTTGAACAAAGGAAGTAAAACAGCGATCTCTTCAATAATTGCATTAACATCGCTTCAGTAATTGTATTAATATTGTAACAGTCGTAAGCACACCAAATTCAATCGAACGAAACTTAATGAATTTATTGATCCGAACCCAAATATAGCCCACAGTAAGAAAATTTCACAGAAGTGATCTATTAATGTTCTTATTTGATAAAAATAGTTTTATATTGGCGATTGGGTAGGAGAGATATTAAAGAAATTACATTACGTTGATTGCCTATAATTTTCAAGCTTGTTCTATTATATTTAAAAGGAATAAAAAAGGTTTAAATACTTGGTGCTTTTTTCAGTTCGGTTTCAAATAGTCGGTAGATGGCCTAAAATGGAATATCTCTGGTAATTATTAAAATCGCATTATACCGCGAAATGTTATCTACACTTAAAAGTGACTGAAGGTTCGGAATGTTACCTGCATATTTTGCTTTCCTATTATAGAAAAGGGCAGAATAAGTCGCAGGCTGCTAAAAATAGATAGTGAAGCTTACGGAGACGATGCTGCCACTAGGAAAACAGAAGCCAAATATTCGCTCGTTTTCGATCTAATAATTTTGATGCAAATGATGCAGTTCACTCTGGTCGACTAATCACTAATAAAAGTCGAACTCATGGAAAAAATTAAAAAAGACCAGCACCTAAGCAGCACAGATGTTACTAAGGCACTAGGCATTAATTATCAACCTTTTGAAGAAAGCTAGAAGCTCGGCGTTTGGGTGCCACATGAATTAACAGTGAAAAATATAATGGACCAAATTTCCATTTGCGATTCACTGTTTAAACAGACCGAAATCGAATCAGTTCTGAAGCGAATGATTACAGGCGATAAAAAGCGGATCAGATGCGACAATAATATGAAAAAAATATCATAAACGAAGCCAGGTTAAGCCAGATTAAAAATTTTCATTATGAGCTTCTACGACCCTGTCGAATGCTTGATTCGGATTTCTACTGTAAACAATTCTATTAACACAGCCAAAATTGATTAACAGCAAAGATGTTGTGTTCCATCATGAGAACGCCTGACCACACATATCTTTAGTAACGCAGCAGAAGCTGAGAGATCTTACTAGGGGAAGCTTTAAGGCATCCATCATATAATCCGGAACCTTGCGCCTTCAGATTAACATTTGTTTAGATCTTTGCAGAACTCTCTTAATGGTCTTAAATTAAATTCCGTAAAGGCCTATAAAACGTAATAGAATCCTATTTTACTCTTACCAAATTCAGAATTTCTACACTGATAAAATAATATGTTTTTTTTTTTTTAAGTATAAGTTAGTATTTGAAACATGAGCTAATTTGTAAACTGTCGCTGTAATTCTTAAATATAGATTTCGATTTGACATTAGTACACGTTATAGTGTTAGTGGTGGCGAAGAATATGTTTGCTGTCTTTCACAATAATAGATGATCGTTTTCGATCAATCGTTTGGACGACACTCCACTCACTTCTTACAAAATAATTGTCATCGTACATTGACTACATACAACATAGTTTCGAGTTCTTATTTCTTTATTTAATTTTTCTTTTTTCTAGCCATTAGTACTTATTCGTTGTTGTTGTATTGTCTATGGTATATTTTTTTAATTTTTTTTCTTCAATTGTGTGCCATAAAGGTTTGCGGCGAGTGTCAATTTTAAATGTGGTAGCAAAACTACAATTGACGCGTTCGACTACAAACCACATAGCTGTTTCGTTTGCACACACACACACACCGTTTTTCATCATACTCGCGCAATGGTCGATTGTTTTGACAAAAGTTATCGCAACAGTATAAATATAAGAAATCATTAATGATAAAATGATCGCTGGCAGCTCATGATTACAATTGTAATCACCATGCGGTTAAAATATTTAGAAAACGTATACGCGAATATGTATGTTTAATACGAGTAACTGTGTAACTGTGTAACTACACAACAAGTATGAGTGAGTATGAGGTGCACAAGCTTACATTGGCGTGCTTCATTGCCGCTTGTTATTTTGAACTCCTCGTATGGTATTCACTTGGGTGCGGCGGTATTTCAACTTTACCATATAATATTGTATACTTTTGGATTTCGTTTTGTTTTTTTTTTTTTCTTTCGCTGTTTGTTACTTCTTTTTTTTGCAATTGTATCTGCGACTATTTCTGTTATTTTTATAATTTTTTTTTCTTTTTTTCAAATGGTCAGTTCTGGTAACACTCGTAAAAAGAATTTACAAGCGACATTCAATACCTCAAAGAGCTGATGAAGTTTTAAAAACATTTGCGAAAAATCTTATACAACAGTAGGCGTGGCATGAACACCATTGCCTGAACAATTATTAGAAATAATTATCTATTATTTTACATGGTATACAAAAAAGTATTGAAATATAAGAAAATACATTAAATAGGGTAACTTTTAGCCACCTTTTACCCTACAAACTAGAATTCATTTTATGTAATGTGTTTGCTGTAGTTCATTAAACGTTTTGAGTTGGAGTGTTAAGTCGAATTGCTGTCTTTAAAATTTATTAATAATTTGTTTTTATTTACTTACATATTTATATATTTATATTTGTTGGTATTGTTGTCGTAGTTATTATTATTGTCATATTTGTTTGTTTTTTTTTTTTTAATTCATGGCTTTATTGTTGTTGTAATATTAAATTTCAAGAGCATTATGCTCACACCGTCTTGATAAAGAGCGTGTGGGTAAATATTATAATTCATTGGCTTACAAAATGCCAAAAAATTGGAAAAAACAAAAAAAAAAACAATGAAAAGAAATTTAAAACTTAAATTGGATAAAATTCAAGAAAGAATAGCAACAACAACAACAGCAACAAGTATAAAATTTACAACAATTAGTATGCCACACGATGACAGCAACAGCAACAGCAGCGGCAACAATATCAATACAAAGTTTTGCATAAATACACGTTTTTTTTCTTTCTTTTAAGCAGTAAAAAAGCGACTTTCGTTAAGCACTTCCTATTTTTTAATTTAAAACAAAAAACTAATTTTGTGCGAGGTATCGAAATTTGGCATCGACTTCACTCGGTGGCACGCTTCCGTAATACTTGAAATTCTTTGAGACACAAATCAGGCTGAAGTGGACTGCTGACATGGGTAATGTTAGATTTTGGGCCGCTATGGCTTACGACTTATTTTTACAGACCTGCCACTTCACTACGATGAAATCTAAACGATGTCAATAGCCAATTCACATCACTTCGCTGAGTAGTACAAAAATCAGGTTTAATTTTAACGCTGGCATAGGTTATATTAGTTTTGTGGGCCGCTGTGCTTTGTGGCTTTTTATCAAAGACCACTATCAAAAATTTGACCATGTTAAACTACACGATCTCGACACACACAGTTCACATCCACTCCAAATGGGCTGACTATGCCTTCAAATCGGTCGTGCTGAATGTGCGATTAAATATGCACAGTGTGGCATGTAATGCCGTTTTGTTGAAACCACGTCCCTTATCGTGGTTGGTGTATTTGTTGTCGTGATTCGACACTCTTATAATAGATGTTTTCTTTAATAGGGGACACGATTAACACTCGGCTTTTCATATCACTGTGCGATATGTTACGCCTGGAACAAGCGTCATTTCCCGCCTTGATTGCCATCAGAATAATTGTATCTTATGTTCGTTGACTTTGAAAAGGCCTTTGACACTCTTTCATATCAAACAGTACGATCTTCGTTATGTTGCAGTTCCGGAATATATAAAATCATCTGTATGACGATGCCTAGTGCTGGGTGCTGCATGGAAGCGAAACTGGTGGCAGAATTGCAGTTAATGTGGTACTTGATACCATAATGCTGAATGTCACACGCGTCAACAGGGCTTCTTCAGCTGGGGTTTGCATGCGCGTTTGGAAGACCTCGACTACGCACTTAATATCTGTCTCGTTGTGCACAGATGATCTGATATGTAGGCTAAAATTAAAATGGTCGAAGATATACTGCAAGGGTAGTGTAACTGAGTATCAACGCAAGATTATACCAAGATTATGCTCTTCAATGCAACCACTTTATAACCATTCCTTCTCTCCAACACCGAACTATAAAAGATGTAACATCCTTTGAATATCTGGGTTGCACAATTATAACAACGGAGGTTCATTCGAAGATATAAAGTGCGAATTCAAAGGGGCAAAACCGGGCATTTGGCATATTAAACTCAGTGTGGCGTTCTCCCCAACTATCGACCAACACTTAACTACGAATCTTCAATTCCAATGTAAAGACTGTACTGCTCCAAGGCAACACACTCTTGGAATGCTGGACCTAGAGTCACCGACAGTGTTCAAATGTTCATAAACAGATACCTTGGTAAGATCCTGCGCGTTTTCTGGCCTAGACGAAAAAGCAAGTTCCAATTCACAAAGAGATTCGTAGGCGTAAATGGCGTTGGTTTAAGCAAAAATGGCCATCGACTAGAACCTCATCCATATATCAAGAAGGATTGATGGAAACAAATTTGTTGTACGAATTACATAAATATTATACATCGCCATTACATAATCCACGCCAAACAGTGTCTTTTTCAAGAATCATTGGACGCTCTTGGGCCTCATGTGCATTTGTATCGTCCCAAATTTGCAAATTTTGTTTGAAGACGATTTTTTGATGAAAATTAGGGTCAGTTTTAAATTGCTCCGGAATCCATTCGGCAAATACACTTCGTTGTCTCTGTTCGTTTACCTTCATCTGGGTCAGTCGAGTTGTGTACAGCAGCAGGCCCAAAACACGAAATTCGCCAAATTCTGATCTGCAAAAAGACAAGTTCTTGTTAACGACTTGAAATCAACTGTAGCGGATTCATCTGCACATTCTCACGGACAACGACGTGGTTTTTGGCAGATCTTTCGTTTCGTTTTCGTAAGGGTCTTGGTCTGTGCTCTCAGTGGTTGGGTGCGGTTCTGGCAAAGTGCGAATAACGCTACTCGAACAGAACACCCATATTTATAAAACAATTTTATCATTTGCACGTGTCATTAAGCGCTATAGTCTGATTTGATAAAACAAACTGAATAACTGACAGCCAATGCAATAGCCACCTGCCTTCTAATCAAGAGGTCCTGGGTTCAATCCAAGAACAGACCAGCTGATTGATTTCAACAATGGCATCACCTCATTAGCTATTGACTGGTTATAAGTATTACGCTATGAAAGACTTCTCTTACTAATATATCTGCTGTTCGGAGCCGGCGTTAACCTGTGGATCCCTTTCAATGAGCCTAAATTTAGAATTGGTTGTTGCTCATTGTTTGAGAGAAAATGCGCTTATTCAAGATTGGATATTGCGGGAATTATGTATGTATATAATTATTATTATGTATGTGTGTACATAGCTTCAGCAATATGGCCGCTATCAACTATCAAAATTCAACAGTTCCTATTGGAAGACACGTTATATTTGTTTGTTATCCTAGTTCTCCAAACATTCTCATGATGTTTAATCTTCGAATGAAATATTTTCAAAATCATTACAAAATTAACGAGTGATTCTCGGTAATCATAAAAAAAATGTTCAATAAATTACAAAATGATCTTAAAATAAAACAAAAATAATGACAACAACAAAGACAACAAGAAAATATTTATAAAATGCAACAATAACAACAGAGAAAACGAAATTCCAAAGAATTAAAATTTAAAAAAAAAAGAAACTATTTATTGTGTGTCCGTCTATTTATGGTCTGCTATCATTATTATTCGTATTCGCGTTTATTTTTATGATCAAATTTGTTTTTCTACAGTTTGTTTGCTTTTTGCTTACATTCCACACTTTTATTGTTGTTAATGTTATTATAACAACAACAATAATAACAACAAGATTACAAATATAAAAAAAAATATTCAAATATGCAACAACAATACAGACAACAGCTGTAATAGGGAAAAATAGCATCTGTTTACCCCAAAAAAAAAAAAGATTCCAATGAAATAACTCGTTTTGATAGAATTTCGTTGGGCATGGAATGGTAAATAGGCCACAAATTAAGAAATTCATTTCAATTAAAAAATAATTCGATATCCCAGCAACATGTGTTTTCCTAAAGTCGACAATGAGATCTCACTATTTTGCCTATAGAGATAACACAATAAAAAAAAGCTGGCGTTACAGTATAACAAAGTTGTTGGAAAATAGTGTACATCTAAAAATTCTGTTCAAACCTATTCAACTTCAGAACCAGATTAACTTCCATAAGTATATTGTTTTAAATTTAATAAATATTTTATTTGTTAAAAGGTTCGGTTCCTACTCTTATAAGGAATGATCACACATTCACGAAAAGGCAAACCTTTTGGCCGGAATGCTTGCAAGTAATTCTCACTTGCCGGAGAGCGTTCAACCACCGCCTGAACTTGAAAGAGTATCAGTAACTATGCCTAGTATATTCTTACGAGCCAGTGCTGTGAAAAGGGTCCTTGCAAATATCAACGTTAACAAGTCCTCTGGGCCGGATGGCATACCAGCACTGGTCTTGAAGCAGTGCTCTTCAACGCTTGCGCGTACATTAGCTCACCTTTTTAGTGCGTCATGTCGCGCCGGTATTTTTCCATTTTGCTGGAAGGTTGCTAATGTAACGCCAAACCCCAAAAAGGGCGAGGCTAGTAACACTGAGAACTACCGTCCAATAGCAGTGTGTTCCGCACTCTCCAAGATTATGGAGAGTATGATTAATCACCACCTTGTGAGATATTTGTAGTCCAACCTTTTACTTAGCGATCGTCAGTACAGTTCCGAAACGGCCGTTCTACTGGTTACCTGCTGGCGTTGCTCTCGGAGAAGTGGAAAAAGTTCATTCATGGCTTTGGCGAGAGTAAGGGTGTGGCTCTGGATATCTCAAAGGCGTTTGATAGAGTTTGGCACGTGGCTCTCATTTCGAAACTTAATGCTTTTGCTGTCGGTAGTCACTTCTCTCGATTTATATCGGCTCTCATCCGACGAGTTCAGGGTAAACTCAGGGGTACCGCAAGGCTCTGTTCTTTCTCCTACTCTTTTTCTAATATTTCTTAACAACTTTCTTCTTCTCACTTCTAATCCTATCTACTGTTTTGCAGATGACAGCAACATTTGTCACTCATATTCTTTTGATCGTAGACCGAGCCTTTTGGAGGTTGGGACGAGAAGAATGAATATGAACGACACACTCACAAGTGACCTGGTGGGGACGTGCGAACAGGGTCGGTTTTAATGCATGCAAGACTCAATGTTGTTTTTTGACACAAAGACGTGGTGGTGTACTGTCATCTGTGTCAATGGGTAATGTGGACATTGAGTAATCAGATGCTCTTGATGATCTGGGCATGAGAATTCATTGTGACGTTCGTTGGAATGATCACATATTTCAAGTGTCGAAAAAAGCATTAGTAGCCAACTCTATCGATTCATTGGAGCACCGTCGCAATGTGGCGTGTGTTGCATTGTTCTATCGGTACTATAATGGAATGTGTTCAAATGAAATTAAGGAATTAATTCCTAAAAATCTTATACATTTACGTAGTACTCGTATTTCTCGTAGAGCGCATACCTTTGTAATTGATTGTCCAGTAAATCGCACAACACATTATAAATCTAACGTCCATAAACACTACTCCCTCTGTCCTCCTTCCCATAACATATTTTCCTAGTACCAGCACAATGCACTGCATGAGTAGGGACTATCCCCTGGGTGCTGGTCTTATATAAAAAGAAAAAAAATTAAGCAAGAATCAGGTTCCAAGTTCTCCTGACCCTATAGAAGCGGTAAGAAGCCGATTCTATTATAAAAGGAAAGGAAAAGGAACCGGCTCCTAACGACAAAAGCATTAGTTAAAAGCGTTAATTAAAGAAGTGTATTTATAACCAGTCGCTAGCTAATATTATGAGGTGATGCCGCTGTTGAAAATTTTTAGACGGCTCTAGCCTGGGATTGAACACAGGACCACTGAATTGTAGGTGGGTCTCTAGCCTACCACACCACGGCGCACATATCCTGATTATTACAGAAGGTTTTATGACAAAAAGCTATAAGTGTTTTTTAACCTAATAAATGTTCAGTCTTGCTCATTGGGCGTTCAGAAATTCAAATAGTTAAGAGGCAATATGACTGGATAGGACTTTGTTTTTTATATTGGTATGAATAAAACTGAATTACTTTTACTTTCTAACCTCAAATTTGGCCCACCCTTCAGAATCATTATATCTATGTCCGGTGTGAAGAATACCTCGTTTTGTGTCAAGAGGCCGTTAAGAGCGCTAAGCTTAAGCGTTACATTCGATACAGTTATATCTGTGCAATTTTCGCTCTGGTGGACCGGTTGTTGTTGTCGTTGTTGCAGCAGCCCCCTAAATGTTACCTCGATTATATCGAGCCTGCACAAAGCTTGTCTGGTGAACAATTGTTCGGCATTCCATTTGGTACACGATAAGCACATCTCGCCAATTAAATTTTCCACAAAAAACCTCCCGTGGAGCACGACATTCTTCGGCCAATCTGTCGAACTCGAAAGTACCATATTTCTCGGTTTAAAGTTCATATGGTAGCTTAAAACGGTACAGATATTGCCGGAAATATATATGACCGAAAGGGATCTGTCCACACATCGACACCATTTACCCTTGAAATGGGTCTCCCAACTTTGCTAACATTCCCTTATAGATCCTGGCTTAAGTTCCTGCGACTTTGCTGCACTTTGCAAACTATAAAGCCGGCCAAGCTCTTTCGCATGGATATTTATCAGCATGTTTCCGGATATAACAGTAATTGCTCCTTCGGACACTGTTCTGTATGCACAGTAGACTATAGTAGACTTACGTGTATATTCAAATTGGTGCTACGTAAAGTGCAACGGAGGGAATAACCATCGACAGAATCAAGACTGTACAATATCAGAAAACCTAAAACACTGCTAAGACCTGGCGTTTTTTGTGCGGCTGCCTAGCTCTTAAAAGGTACAGTATAAAATATAAAGTTAACTGTACATTCCGGGACCTAGGGAGATTTCAAGACCAACATATGGAAATTCTAATAAGTTTTCTCATAAATAGAGTGTGTAAGGCAAATATCGCATCTGTAGGCGGCGAAGTGGAATATGTGCGTGACTTAAAGCCAGAACCCTTAGAAGTGGTATTTGCTTTGATTGAAAATCAGTTTCTTTAGCTCCCACATTCATATCGAAGCGGAACATTGAAGGCGATGGCATACTGTGGGGGACTAAAATTAATTACTATTCTAACTGCGAGTGAATAAAACTGATCTTTCAGTGCGATTGAATGCTTTCATTATACAATTTGAGTTCTTGAGAAGAAAGACACAAACAGACATCATTCGCCATATTTCTGCGAAAAGTCATCGCATACTACTCCTAGACCACGTTGCTAGAACTAATCGATGTTATTCAATAGAGTGTTACAAACATTTACAAAACTTTACAAACTACCTGGTCTGTAGAGCATGAAAATGAATTTAAACTGCATACCACAACTTCACTCCATCATCAGCTTTATTCATATTCTCATTCTCTAATTTAAGTAAACCAACAATGGTCATTCCATTTTAATTTCATCCTCCTCCCGACTTTTATTATAATTTTATGTAAATTTTAAAGTTTTTTGTTTTCCATGAAGCAAGAGAAGGTCAAATCTGTAGGAGAATTAAAGAAAGAACTTGAAATAGAGCCCACCTTCAAAAAAGTTTTGGAATTTCGTGTCGAAAAAATATCAAACAAAATAACTGACGTCTGCTGCAAGAAATAGGTGTCGTCAACGTTTGTGAGCTGAAGAGGCAAAACATAAATTTTGTTTTTTGCTTTTGCCTTTTGAAAACCACTTAGAATTGTTGGAATTTTTTCTGCTTTTTTTTGGCAAAAAGAAGAAGAATAGAAAAAAATGCTTAAATAAGGATGTGTATATGTATTAGTATATGACAGTTAAACGTCAATACCCTACAAGCAGCATAATAACACAAATGTACAGTTTTTAGAATGATAGACTATCTTCCAAACATTCCAAAAAAAATACGACCCCCACGATACAGACCGTCTCTTTATCAATTGTACAGCTGCTAGTCTGATAATAGAAAATATTTTAGAAATCCTGTTTTTGTATTAAAAGAGACCTCAGACAGTGATATAAGCTGAGCTCAATCAAAAATGTAAATGAAATCTGCTGAAATGAGTCTGGCGGCAAATTAGAACAAGACGAAAATTATACTGTTGACTGCTGGACTTACAGACGCCAAGATAGTCTCAGAAGTGCGAGATATTTCAATAAACAATTGCCTTATTTGCTATACTTAACTTTATACTTCTTTTAACGCAAAGTGCTAAGCTAGTGGCAGTAAGGCTAAATGTAGTCAAAAAACTGGCCCAGTCTGGACTATGGACACGCTGCGACCTTGGGGGCCACAGACAAAATTGGGTCGATTATATTGGTCCCTCAAATTTTCTCGATAGGATATTTGACTTCGATATACCCACTAGTGACTTCTGCTCTAACACACAGGAGTTTCTTCAAAGTGATCTTGAAGTCTGTACCGACTTGCTCCAAGATGATAGGCAGAGTGGGCTATGGTGGTATATAAATTGAGGGTTCTGACATAAGACTGTCTTAGAGGTTGTCTGACCATTGCAGTGTATTTCAGGCGGAGATCACGGCCATACCATGTGCGCGACTTACCCTGAAAGTCTTCTGATTTACTCGGACAGTCAAGCTGCAATCAAGTCCTTTGTGAGCGTCACCTCGATGTCCATTCTCGTTCATGAATGCCGCAGGTTTCTCATAGAAATCTCGTCTCATTCGAAGGTAAGTCTCATATGGGCTTTTGGACACAGGGATATCGTAAGAAATTGCGTCGCTGATGAACTGACTTGAGCGGGTACTGAGCTCGATATTTTCGAACGAGATCCTATCATTGGTGTCCGATTGTCTCTGAGTTTCTCCGGTCGATGTATGGCGAGGCTCAGTCATATTAGTTTAAATGTTTTCTTTCCCTAAGTTGCATGGCCATCCATTGCCCTTTTACAGTCCTCACAAGTCATTGCCTAATTGGGAGGCATGCTGATAGATTTGACATCCTTTCGCATGATTTTTGCAGGAGTTGTGGTTTTGAAGAGAAAAAGGAAACTGTCTTTCACCTAATGTCTGAGTGTTCAGCCTTTGCTATAAGACGACGGAAGTTTTTGGCCTCCTATTTCTTGTCATCTTTGACTGAACTTTCCAAAATGAAGGAATGGCAAATATTTTGGAGTCTGTGCTTTTGATATCAATGGGCCAAATCTCTGGCTTAAGTGTGACTCCTTTCCTCTAGAGGGTTCCAGCACACTGCCTAATCCATTGCAATGCCGAGGTAGGGGATTTATTTGTTTACCTCACTTACGTCATGTACCAAAAGAGCAATATCGGTATAGAGATGAAAATAAAGACAGTGTGATGGAAACTACAATTGATTCTACCTTGTGGTCAATAAACAGACGATGACAAACGAAGCAGTAATTATTTTATTTTATTATTACCTGTATCCTAGCATAGCGATTAAATGTAAATGATAGCTCTGGTTAGAAAGCCATTAAATGATTAAAAATACATGAAATCCATGCAACACAAAAAAGGCCAATGTACTTGGATATTATTTATTAGAAAAGCAATAACAATGTCGTTGGATGACCACGAGATCTTCAATTAGTAGTGCAACGTATTTTAGGATGAGATGATGGCCAGTCTGACTGTTATAAAAGCACTGACTGTGCATTACATCAGCTAAAGTCTGGTTACATCTTCAAGGAAAGTCGAGACTACTGATAAATTGACGAGAGAGGACGCGATAAGGTTTGTAGATTTTGCGGACAGCTCTGTAACAACCTCGATAAATTTCTTTATTAGTTTGATGGAACTATGGGTTCGTCAAAGAGTGGTTGGATCATAGAGTAGCAGGGGAGACTTTGGAATCTTTAGGCTGGTATAGCCCAAACTTGTCCGCTCGAGGATGGAATGGCTTCTGATTTTGAATAATTTGCCTCTTAAATCTTTGACAAGGTTTCTAACTGGGTATTGTGCTCTGGCATGGGTGGCGTGGTGTAGTGTAGACATGAAAAAAATTTAATTGTGTTTTCGAGCATGTAATAAAAAGATCTCAACTTAACGATGATGACAAACATCAAACGGAATGATCAGAATAAAACGTCACCTACTGGAAAAAAAAACAATTCAATGTAACATCAACCACAAAACTTGGCAAAGCTCCGCTACACAATCATATGGAGGCGAGTTACTTAGCTTGAAAAATAAACTTGATTAATAAAACCAATTGCTAAGCAATGAGTGCTTTGTGGAAAGCCGCTATGCTCCTTAGAGGAGTGAGTGAGTGAGAAAAAAAATTGTGCTTTGAGAGTTGTGAGACACAGATACTCCTGATTTTTGTAGTGTGTGTGGGTATAGTTCCATCTGACTCCCCGTGTTAGGGGAGTTTACTTTTGTTTCCTTTACTTTGATTTTTTCTTTGTTTTTCTGGAATGCTTTCGCAATGGAGCTCTTTTTCTAGTCTCCTTTCTGCCTAAAACCAACAGCAAGTTTTACTCTTTAAGGATGCATATGCTCCTTAATTCCTAAACAATATGCACCAAGCTACTGCAACCAGACAGTGTAGCCCTAAATTACAACTCGAAAAGCCATTTCGGTGCTGATACACGCACTAAAACCATATTCGAGGAGAAGTAAGTGAAAACCAAAGCCGAATTGCTTCAATAGAATAGTTGAGGAGAATTAAGAAGAATTAAGAATTAGTTTCTTCATTACCGTGGCATAGTTAGCCGTTACAAATATTACCGTAAACCTAATAAGCCTCATCTTAAAACTATATTAGTGTAGGGTATAATTAATTATATTCTTGGTAAGAAATTATTTTAATTTTTTTGTTAAAAAAATATTAATTTTTAAAGAGAATTTTGTTAAGCAAATACAGAATAAATTATATGAAGACACTCAAAAACATTGTAGGTAAACACCAAAAAAACAAAAACAAATTTTTTTATAAAAAAAAAAACATGAAAATTGTTGAGTCTCTTAAGTGTTTTTTCAAAACATTCCACGAAAAAAATTTCCAAGTTGTTATTGTTGTTGTTATAGTGGATTGCAGATTTTTGTTTTCTACGGTTTTAAGAAAAACTGCATTTTTTTGTTTTTCACGAAAAAAAATAAAAAATAAAAATAAAAAAAAATCGACCAAAACAAACTTTTAAATTGTGAATGTAGTGCAGCAGCAGCAGCAGCAGCAACAGCAACAGCAACAGCAACAGCAACTTTACGAGCCAAAGTGAAGTGCATTGCAATGCCGTTTGTAAGCGATGTTTGGAAAATGTTGTTGCCACTGCAGTGCTGCTGTCACAAGCCAGTGCCTGAAATTGCTGTGGTTTTTTACTATAGTGAGTAAAACGCTAATCTGCGTACCCTACTTTCACTCCATACCAAGCGAGTGGTAAAACAATAACAACTACAATAAACAACTAATAATAAAAAAAAGCTTAGAAACGAAAAAAAAGAAAAATAAACGTTTTGGCCATACCACCAAAACTTACCCCAAAACTATAAATTACAAAAACAAAACAAAAACAATAAAAATATTTTAACAAGCAAAATAGCATCATAAACTGGCAAAAGACAGAGAGTAGTAAAAGAGAGAGAGAGAGAGAGAGAGAGAGAGAGCTTTACTATAAACACGTACAGCCAGGCAGGCAGTCAGCCAGGTAAGTAATCTTTGTCTTGCCTTGCCATGCCTTACATGCATCCCATCGCATCGTAAAAGTTGTCTGTCCATTTTTTCGTTTGCCCAATTGTATAAACAAGTGTGTGTGTGTGTGTTTGTGTGTGTGTGTGTTTAATGTGTGTGTCATGCCAAATTTTGGCAACATACCACAGGCTTTCATTCAAAATTGTGTTTGTTGCAGTTCTGCATGCCATCATGCTGCATGCTGTACGTTTGAATACAACAACCACTGCTTTCAATCAGTGTTGGTTTTTGTTATTGTTGTTGTTGTAGTTGCTGTTGCCGTATTAAATTCGACTCTACTTTTGGCATCACTTACATATCATTATAAAGGGTCCGACAAATATTTTTTTTTTTTTTTTTTTGAAAACAGGGCGCAAAACATCGAGTGTAGCTTCGCCTGTGTGGCACGTAGCGCCGTCCTGTTGAAACCAAATGTTGCTAATATCCTCCTCTTCAATTTTTGTGAACAAAAATTCGTTCAACATGGCCCGATAACGATCGCCATTGACTGTAACGGCCACTCCTTGCTCATTTTCGAAGAAAAATGGCCCAATTATGCCTCTGGACCAAAATCCGCACCAAACAGTGACTCGTCTGGGGTGTATCGGCTTTTCAATGGATGCGTGCGGGTTTTCTGTACCCCAAATGCGACAATTTTGCTTGTTTACATACCCGCCAAGATCAAAATGAGCTTCATCTGAAAATAAATTTTTGTTGGCAAAATCGGCATCTTCTGTAAGTCGATCGCAGGCCCACTTAGCGAAGCGTATACACAACCATATTCGTTCAGCGGAAGGATAAAACTAATTATCTGTCAAATCAGACATGAGCTAAGTGTTACCATTCACGAAATAAGCACTAGTTGAAAAAAAAACATTAAATGGCGGACCCGTTACTTTTCTCCTGCTGCTGTTGCTGTTGCTGTTACTGTTGTAGTTGTAATTTTTTTTTTTGCGACACCGATTAGTGACGAAAACCCTTAAAAAGAATTCAAAGAAGCAAACACACAAATTATAATTTTTTTGGTTTTTTATCAATAAATCGAAATTTAAGCTATTGTTGTATAAGAAGATTCTGAAATTTGAATTCTGTAAGAAGTAAGAAGTATAAAAAAATATAAAAAGTATGTTATCGATAACAATAAATGTAATAAATCAAAAAGTTGATGTTGTACAAAACGATCAACAGATAGTTAATCATTTCATCTAAGGTTTTATCATTAAAAATAGAAAATTTCTGTTGTTTGCATTAGTCAGTAGCAGAAAATGTTTAATTACTGTGTTATCGATAACAAAAAGTGCTCAAATATGACTTAATCGTTTTATACCGGTCCAAAGGATTACGAAAAAAAGTATAAAACGTTAAACAAATATGGATGCTCAAATCGAACTCTACGGTGATGTACATCACAAACGATACGTTACCAACACACAAAAGTTATTGAAGCTCAGCTTTATATTGAGTCAAAAAAGGCTAAGCATATAAAACAAAACACCTTCTTCTTAAATCCAAAAGTGTAGTCTCACTAAGCTGCTTTTATAAAATGTAATGGAAATATGAGCAAAAAAAAAGTAACAAAACAGTTCAGACATCAAATACTTTTGCAAGCCTATAAAACCGTTTTTAATGGGCTAATTGAAAACCCAACCAAGCTTAGACGGTAGAAGAGAAGGTGAGCTGTCATTACTCTCTACTCAATAGTAGTATTAAAAGTACTATAAAAATCATTAAATTTGTGGTCCATATTTCCGTGTGCACTCTATTAGACACTGATCGGTTAAGACCATTTTCACTTGTGCGGCGAATGCTTGGTGAAGAGAGACTGAGGAAGCTACCACTATGAATAAATTAGGCAGAGTTCAGAGACTCGCCTGCCTTGGTATAACTGGGGTAATGAAAACGTGTACAACAACGACCTTGGCGGACTTGTGTGGTTTGACAACGCTACTGAATATTTTGTCAAATTTCTGTTTTTATTTGAAAGTACAATCCTTCCGGTTAATAATGGAAAATAATTTCATTCGAATGGCTGCCTCGGCTGGCCATGCAGTAGCCTACACGATCGGTCCAATTTTTAAGCACATTATCGATTGTGTGCAGCTGTATGTCACCAATGGCTTCACGAATATTGTCCTTTAAAGCGTCAATTGTCTCTGGCTTGTTAGCGTAACACTTATCTTTGACGGCACCCCACAAATAATAGTCCAACGCTGTCAAATCGCAGCTCCGAGGTGGCCAAACGACATCAGCTCTGCGGCTGATAATACGATCTCCAAAAACAGGGCGCAAAACATCGAGTGTAGCTTCGCCTGTGTGGCATGTCCTGTTGAAACCAAATGTTGCTAATATCCTCCTCTTTAATTTTTGTGAACAAAAAATCGTTCAACATGGCCCAATAACGATCGCCATTGACTGTAACGGCCACTCCTAACTCATTTTCGAAGAAAAATGGCCCAATTATGCCTCTGGACCTAAATCCGCACCAAACAGTGACTCGTCTTGGGTGTATTGGCTTTTCAATGTATGCGTGCGGGTTTTCTGTACCCCAAATGCGACAATTTTGCTTGTTTACATACCCGCCAAGATCAAAATGAGCTTCATCTGAAAATATCGGCATCTTCTGTAAGTCGATCGCAGGCCCACTCAGCGAAGCGTATACACAACCATATTCGTTCAGCGGAAGGATAAAACTAATTATCTGTCAAATCAGACATGAGCTAAGTGTTACCATTCACGAAATAAGCACTAGTTGAAAAACGTTAGATGGCGGACCCGATATTTAAACATTAATGTCATAAGATTTTCTATCCAACAAAGCCTGTTACATTGTTCTATTTTGATTTAAACTTGTGTGACTGTAAAATAACACACATTAGTTACCTTATATCTTAAAAAAACCTCGTAGTTATTTTTCTTTATTGATATCTTCGCTTTTCGCCTTCGCTTTTTAAAAATAACTCATAACTTAAAAATATTTTATATAGAAACTCCCTGATCATACTGTTCTTTGGTTTAAACTCTAACACACATCTGTAGAGGTTTGTTGCACAAACTTATAATGCAAACGCACATACAAACTTTCCTATAATATTTTATAACAATTTTCATTTTTTTTAATTTTGTTTTTCTAACATTTTACCTCTTCGTTTGTTTTTTTTATGTTATTTTCTTGTAACTCTCTATCTCATCTCTTTTTTGATACCTATTTTTTGTTGTTTTCTTTATTTTTAAGACCAAAATGTTCAACAAACAAAATTTGCAATCATTTTAGAAAAATTGTAATTGTTGTTGCGATTTTTGCTGTTGTTGTTGTTGTTCGAATTACATATCTGGTCTTGAGTTTCTGTTTCTAGATGCCAAGGAACTCTGTTTTCAAGTTTTTTAAAGCAGAAATTCCTTTTAAAGTATGAGTATTTTACCTTAAAAAAATGCCTCAGAGGGCCTCTATACACGAAAAACAACAGCAGCAATAACAATGGCAACATCACTATGAGCCTTTTTGCAACATAAAGCAATAAAAAGCCTGACTTGTTACCACCACTCGTTCTCGTTTGCCTTTCATATATTTTTTTTTTTTTTTAGTCGAAAAAACATTTGTTTGGAAACCAGCATGAACGGAAGGATGGACAGACTGGTTCTTGGTCGATGGATGGGTAGTTGGTTGCTTAAAGAGAGAGGCAGAAGACAGAAGACAGACAGACAGAAAATCTGAAAGTATTTAAAACAGTTGAAATTCTGTTCTAAATAAATTCCTAAGAAATATATAATACATACACACACACATACACAAATACATACACACAAACATACCTACATAAAATATACACATGGGTGTGTGTGTGTGTGTGTGTGTATAGTAATTTTTTTTTAACTTTTGGTCTGATCTGTTATTTTCTGGTAGAAATTTTCAATAAAGAACGTCGCTAAATTTATAAAAAGGTGTCTTCTTGTGAAAGCTTTAACTCAAACAAGTTGAAAATTAAATTATTATACCTTTGAGCGTATTGCCGCTGCAGATCATTACAATAAACGTTCATCAAGCGCTATTTGGAAAATGCAAACCACAGTCCTTCTATTATTGTCAAGTGAATTGGCTAAACATGCTGTTAGTGAAGGTTAAATCGTTACCTGAATCCAATTAGAAAAGTTAGTGGACAAAAGTTAAAGCCATAAAGTAGTACACTGTACCTAGGGAGATAGATTATTAGAAAACCGGTTTATTCAAAAACCGGTTTTCGGATAATTTGAAAAGTAACACTTCTAAAAAACCGGTTTTTAGATGCTAATAATTCAAATAACCGGTTAACCGGTTCTTTTATTTAAATAAAATTATTTTTAATTCTTGAAGCGCAGAGCTCGACCACGTCGTTTTAAAAAGAAGCAGACGTTAACGAAGAGCTTAAAATTCAAGTGGCAATCAACACCAACAATAATTCTAACAAATTTCTTAAAAACTATGCCAAAACGGTGTGCGGAGGCCATAAAAAACAAACGTTTTTACACAAAGTACTGAAAGTTGTTTAAGTTTCGAACAACTATTCAAGGAGCTAATTAATAATACAAAAATTAAATGTTTTACTTTGAAGAAATCTATTAGTAATATACGAATCCTTAATTGCCTCGACAAGAAAATTTGCTTAGATTTTGAGCAGCACTGTATGTAAATTTATGCATCACGTATTTAATAGTGCGTGTGTCACTGTGGTATGTTGGATAAAAACTCAACTTCTCTGACAATTTTCAACAGCGATATCACCTCACAACATGATTAGCGACTGGTTATGTGTATTTACGCTGTGAAAAACTTCACTAACTAATATATCTGCCGTTCGAAACCGGCGTTTGTGGGTTTGTTGATCATTCTTCATATATAAAAATCAATATTTATTAACAGAAGATGCTCCAGAGTGCATATCTTTTTCGATCTACCTTGGTTTTCACGTTCTTTGTGAAATGTTTGGGTTGTCATATATACACAAATAATTAAATTTATACAAATAGTTAAACGATGAGCATATTTTTAATAAAAAATATATCGGGTCCGCCATCTAACATTTTTTTTTCAACTGGTGCTTATTTCGTGAATGGTTACACTTAGCTCATGTCTGATTTGACAGGTAATTAGTTTTATCCTTCCGCTGAACGAATATGGTTGTGTATAGGCTTGGACAACGCTGGGAAATATTGCGACATTACTTTGAAAATCATGGTAATATTGCAGAATGTGTGCGAAAATTGTGTACGGATTTTGGAAGATGAGAAGCACCGTCAGCTCCGTATGTAAACAAGCAAAATTGTCGTAGTTGGGGCTCAGAAAACCCGCACGTATACATTTAAAAGCCGATACACCCAAGACGAGTCACTGTTTGGTGCGGATTTTGGTTCAGAGGCATAATTGGGCCATTTTTTCTTCGAAAATGAGCAAGGAGCGGCCGCTACAGTCAATGGCGATCGTTATCGGGCCATATTGAACGAATTTTTGTTCACAAAAATTGAAGAGGAGGATATTACCAACATTTGTTTGCAACAGGACGGCGCTACGTACCACACAGCCGAAGCCACACTCGATGTTTTGCGCCCTGTTTTTGAAGATCGCATTATCAGCCGCAGAGCTGATGTCGTTTGGCCACCTCGGAGCTGCGATTTGACACCGTTGGACTATTATTTGTGAGGTGCCGTCAAAGATAAGTATTACGCCAACAACCCAGAGACAATTGACGCTTTAAAGGACAATATTCGTGCAGCCATTGGTGAAATACAGCTGCACACAATCGATAATGTGCTTAAAAATTGGTCCGATCGTGTAGGCTACTGCATGGCCAGCTGAAACAACCATTTGAATGAAATTATTTTACATTATTAACCGGAAGGATTGTACTTTCATATAAAAAAAGAAATTTAAGAAAATATTCGGTAATTTTTTTTATAGCATTTTGAAAAAAAAAACTTATTTGGCGGACCCTATACAAACGTTTAAAAATTATACTTATTTAAATTAACCGGTCATTCATGTTAAATCAATCGGTTTATTCGGTATTCGAAAAACGAAGATTATGAAAAAACCGTATTTTACTAAACCAAAAAAAACTGTTAGAACCGGTCGAATAATAGCTAACTGTACCATAGTTCTGTACACCTAATATATTAATTCCCATAACATTCCATGAGGGAACAAAGGGACTTCTATCAGTCAATGAACTGCACCCGATTCTATTTTTAAATTCATTGAAATGGACCTACAGTTTAATGCTGGCTCCGAACGGCAAATGCATTTAGAGAAGTTTTCAATAGTAGTAATACTCACAACCAGTTACTAGCTAATGTTATGAGGTGATACCGCTGTCGAAAAACTTTTTTCTTTTTTAAGATGGTCTGACCTGGTATTGAACCGACGACCTTGTTAGGCGGGCGTCTCACCTACCATACGGCACCTGTACACCCAATACATATATATGTAGAAGTCCAATGCAATTTGAAAATTTATTGTATTGGTGGTACAACCACCACTTCTCTTGTGGCTTGGCAGAGACGCTCTGATATAAATCTTAATAAAAGGTATTAATTTCAGCCGAGCTCGATTAAAATTACTATAACTTATCACCTGCACTAATTTGACTGACATCCTTTGTTTACAGTCTATGAGGAATACATCCATATCTAAATACTTATATAAAAGAAATGCGCCGATTTTATTTTGTAAGCCCTTAAACGAAAGGTGAATTCAATGTATATACAGTTTTTGTAGGTCTATTGGTTTGCGAGTTATTGACGTTAGAGTGAACCCCTTTGTATTGCATAAGTTTTATTTGAAAACGAAATTTGTTGCAGCATTTAAACTTATTATGTGTTGGAAAATATTTTTAAAATAATGCATGCATATGTAGAAAGTTTGATTTGGTGTGTGGCTTCACTATTGTTCGATTGGGCGATGCCACGCCCATATAAAATTAGTATTTATATATCCATATCTCTAAAACGTTAATAGTAAGAGTCTTCGAATTTGTTCCAAATAACTTTGTGGTCAGTACAAATCAACCGTCAAAAATTTGGCCGAATTGAATAAGTGGGAGTAGCACCTCCCATACAAAGTAAATATTGATTTTTGTTTATCTAGAGAACGATTGGAATGGAAGGGTCTGAATTTGGTCTAAATAACTAGTTAATATACATCATCAGTCGAAATATGGGCGATATTGAATAAGTGGGTGTGACATCTCTCATACAAATTAAATATTGATTTTTGTATATCGAGAGAACGATTAGAATGGGAGGCTCAGTATTTAGTCTAAATGACTTCTTAGATAGAACAATCCATCAGTTAAAAAGTGGTTATGGTACCCGCCATAGAAATTTAATAATGATTTTTGTATATATTGAGAATGGTTAGAGTTGAAGTTTCTAAATTTGGCTTAAATAACTTTGCAGTCAATACAAACAATAATTTGAAAATAATATGCAATTTAGCATGTGTAGAGAACGGTAAGAGTTAAAGCTTTCTTTATCTGTCCACAAAGCAGGTACAACACAAAGGCTGCCAGCAACGCGGGAGAGATTTCTCTGGTTTATTATAAACGAAGCCGAAAAACAAACCCTTTTTCCCATTTTAATGTGGACCCCTCTGCGTTTATTTCTTTCTTGCACAAATAACTTTCAGATATTCAGAATCCTCTACAAAAACAACAACAATAATAATAAACAAACAACTCAACCTTCTCCATATACAAGATCCTATAAATATACAAATACTTACATACACACATACGAGAACACAGCAACAAAAAAAACACCGAAATAAGCAACAACAACAACAGCAACGTCTAGAAAAAAGGCACATTAAAATGAACGTATCGTTTGCATTGCAAGAAATGCGCGCGTGCGCATATAATATTTGGCCCATAAGCAGCCATAACTTAGTTGCTTTAGTTGTTGTTCTTATTTTTCTTTATTGTTGTCATCGTAGTCTGTACGTTGCTGCAACAATCCATGGTTGATTTTGAAAACCCCAACCAACAAATGGAACAACATTTGCCAATTGTATTACACCCTACAATAAATTAAATAAGATAATGCTGTTGTTGTAAATGTGGCTGACATATCTACGGTCGCAGTTCCCTGCAATAGTGCCTGGTCGATATGATGAAGTACAAATACAAATAATGGTTGATTTAATAAATATTACATAACCTTTTTTGTAAAAGAAGAGTGGGTAGAAATCTAAACATTAAAGGCATTGCTGCTTTTGTGTAGGGTGTTATATACCCAGGCTAGTAATCGATTTTTCCTTTTATTTTTTTAAAGGTTTCTATTACTCTTATTACGAACATAACTTTTGGGATATACCCGTGTATCCTACTTGTTTTTGTATTAATATTTTTGGATTTGTGTGTGTGTGTTTGTATTTGTATGTCAATCTCCTTCATCTTTTCATAAAAAACTCGTATTCTCGCAGTCAAAATTGCTCAGAAAAAACAAGGAGACGTAGAAGACATAGAGAAAAAAAAAACAAAAACAAGAATCCAATACAGTCCTCCCAATGCAGTCCAAGTTCTTTACGATCGATGCCTATTTTTTTTTTCTTTTGTCAGTTTCTCTCTACGAAGACTTATTTTGAACGGAAAACAACAAAAAAACAAAAAATGTTCTTTTTTGTCTCACTCCCTAATAAAAATAAACACAAGAATACGACAAAAAAACAGGCTGAGTTTTCCATACATTAGAGTACAGTGACAAAAAATTCTTTTTTAAAACAAAATTACTTAAAATTAACACTTTCCGTTGTTTCCTAAACTGAATATGTGCTCACTGGCACAATAGGTAAAAATTTAAGGGTTTTATTTTGCTGGCGATTCTGTAGAGTTTTCTTCTTCTCTTGTCTTAGTTGATATTCTGACATCACAAAGAGGCAGCCACTTCAACAGTCCCAAAAAGTCAACCAAAGAAATGGTTGAACGACATGGTCGCCTGATGACACCACTATACCTCACTTGGCTAGAGCGCAAGAAATAAAGCTTCGCAGCTCATTTTAAAATAATTTAACAACTAATAATCCCCTCCGCAATCAGTTTGATATAACACTAAAGATATTAGTATTAGAAGTAAGTCCCATGAGCATAGTAATAAGCAGGGGAACCAGATATATGCTATAAAAAGATGTCTTATGTGCGTAAAATATGCCGTAAAAATCCGAAAACATGACCCAAAAATTTAAAACTATGCTCTAAAAAATATCTTCTAAAATCTTTTATCAATTTTGATTGATGGCAGCACGCCAACTTCCCCTGCGAATTATAAATGGTTCGAGCGGCAGTCTATAAACAATGCATGTAATGGGCATTAGTTAAGGGTCGAATACAGGCAGCTTTTATCATATACGGAACAGTGTCTGTCACAAAAAGCAAAATCAAATATAAATTTGTGTCCAATATCTTTGACGAATCGACAGAAAGTTGTGCAATTGTGAAGTGATTGGTTTTGTCCAATTAAGAATTTTGGAATGATGCTTCTTTGTCGCAAAGTATTTCACCCAAAACCATGTTTGCGACAGTTGTTTCAACTACTGAAAACTATAAAGATACGTCTTCTGATCGTACTATATAGTTTGTATATTCTTGCATAAATTGTTTAAGATCCTGGTAATTAACTTAATTGAGATATATATTGCGCAATAAATTCTAACTGCTAGATAATTCAAAAATGTCATGACTTGGTCAGAATTTAAAACAAAACTCTTATTTTAGCTGTACAAATATTTCAGTTTTGAGCAAAATGTGCAAAATTTTGAACATGTAACGAATCGCTCCCAAAATTTATAAAAATTCATGAAACGGATAGCTTAGATTCGACTTAATTGGATGCATGAGAAAAAACATGCAACTGCATATTTCTGTATATTTCGTTGCTCCTTTTGAAAGCATTGTCGCCTTGTTTCTGTTTTATGTTTTTCCAGCTAGATAGGTAATTGGTCTACTGTACTGAGGACTAATGCTGCTTATCGTAAATATGGAGACAGCATCTATCTATAATGCTATCCTACTCCTATCCACACAGAGTGAGACAAGACGTCCCTATAGAATGACCTGGCAAACTATAAATTGTCGATGCTATTAATATAACTCCCGGGGTTGATAACATTGCTTCAGGATGCTTAACACTAATCCTCATACCATAACGCTATTTCTTGTTCATTGTTATCATCATATCCACCAGGCACTATTGCACGACTCTGCGCCCTAACCCTACCAGTCTATAGTTTGTTCAGCAGATCTGCTGCCTTCCTAATGAACACCAGCAGATCTGAAACCATAATGGTGAATATGTCACCCAGTAAAACCCTATGTCTACTTAAACATTTCCACCTAAGCCTATCAAGAACCCCACATTCACACAATATGCGTTCCGTTGTCTCTGATGCCTGTCAACAGCACAGAATACAAACATCCACATCTGTGACCGCCATTTTCTTTAGATGCCATCGTAGTTTAGAGTGGCCCGTAAGAAACTCCATTAGGCCTACCATACTTGAGAACTTCGGAGCGATGCCTAAATTATGCACTGACCGCCGCCCTGAAGTGGTAAAATCCCATTTTAAGCATATTCCAGTGTTCTAAGCATTCGGCAATTTCCCAATCCTTGATTAGATTGAAAATGGTAGTAAGTGGTGCTGCACAGAAAGGTTCCAGACCGATATAAGGTATCACTGAACCCTTTCTGACCAAAGCATCGCTTGTTTCATTACCATCTACCCCACATCATATCCCTTATTTCCAAGTGAAAGCTTTGGCAACGTTTCATAGAAACATTTAACCAGTCTAAATGTCATACGATTCGAGTCAAGTCCCTTAATGGTCTTACCCTTGAGCCCACTGTCTAGGTTGATCTCCGCACATATAGCAATGGCCAAGATCTCAGCCTGAAAGACAATCAGCCACATCTCTCGGTTGATCCATTAACAGCATTCATTCTAAAGGCATCGGTATACCAGTTGAGATTAAGCTATTGATGATGCGACACATATAAGAATTTCGGAACTCTGGCAACCTTACAGAATGGAGAGGTATTACAATACACAGAGCGCTTAACAAATTAATACGACGAGTGCTGCTATAGATTTGAACCCTGACGGTAATACTCGTAGAGTTGGGCGCACGTTGCACACGGTCTTAGCTGAAGCGAACTCAAATATATGAGAAACTGTCAGTTTAACGAATCATTAATAATATAAATTTATATTGTAGATTTTTTCACTTCCTTTGCTCCCAAGAGGTGGCATAGCCTGAGTAAGCTATGCAGTACAAAAATATATTTTGAGAGTTCCTTTCTAGCTGTTTCGATACAAGACTAAGCAAAACAAAACTAATCTCACCACTAGGCTTTACATGACTGCGTGCTGGTGTCAGAGTATGGCATACTTTTGTCCTTCACTGTTTACAAGCAAATGAATAAAAGCGACAATCCTTAGAATAAAAGAACAAAAAAATATTTTTTTTTTTAAGAAAACGTAGAAAAACAAAAGGAAAAAATGGTATATTTTGCACAGTAGCAGTTTATGGTGTTTAATGTGAGTTTGATTTTTGCAGTGAAAACAGCAGTCGCAGCCGCAGCCGCAGCAGCAACTATAACGAAAACAACAACAAAAACAGCAACAACATTTAAACGACAAGATCATGATGCAAGTCAGGACCAGGCCAGTCAACTGGGTACGAGTATAAAGACTGAAAAAAAAAATATGAAAAACGAAAAAAATCAACACGAGTAGTCGTCGTCCAATGAATGTTTCAAAACCATAACAACCGTTTCGTTGGTAGCAGGCTCATAAACTACTACAGCAACAACAACAACAACAAAACACATTTAACAAAAACAACAAACAAAGAAACTACATATGAACAGAAGCATAAACAACGTTTGCAGCAAGAGCAACAATAACAAGAGTAACAATAAAGTCTTAAATGAATGAAGTCAGCATATTCAGCAGCAACAACAAAGAAAACAATTTGACTTTTTTGTTTCTCTTCAACATGCAGCAGCATTTTTCGTGTCATTGCAACGTCTTGCATTTGCCTCACAAAAAAAGCTGGAAAAAAAATCCAAATTAAAAAAATTACGAATTGACGGTCGATGGGGACAGACTGGCACAATTTGCTGCTGTTGGTAAATATGCTGTGCAGAAGAAAAAAATTATATGCAACATTGTAAATGTTGTTGTTGCTGGTTTTTTTTTCAAAGTTTTTGAGTTTTTAATTTGTGGCTACTCGTTTTGCGCAAAAAGCCAAAGATAGCCGAAAAAAGCAGAAACATAAAAAATCAACCTCCAAAACCACGTTAAGCAAAGAACATAGCCTTCATTCTTCTACTCGAAACTTCCACCAAAATATTGTATACGAATAGTATAGGAGGAACATATACACTCTGGCTGCTGTTGTTACTGTTGCCACTGCATTCATCAGCCCAGCCAGCCAGCCAAGCCGCCTGCCTGCCAGCCTGCCTTCCCACAATTGCTTGCAATGTTTTGCGGGTATGAAATATTATATTTATATGAGAATTTTTGATTAATGACCCATAATCAAAGTTAATGGACTTTTTGATTATCATGTTTTTTGGTTTTTGTTTTTGTACTTTTTTTTAACAACATGATGGAATGTCCGCTTGTATATCAACCAGCCAAGCGTACATAACAACCACTTCAACTTGATCCTCGTCCAAAATAGAATGCTACTCCTGCATATCTCTTTATCTTCTTAATTTTTTTATTTTTCTCTATTTTGTTGTTGCTCTTTTTTTAATTTAAAAAAGAACAATTTTTTAATCAAAAATTTTTTGAAGGACAACTTTTAATAGTTTGGAGAGCAAAGTATGCTTTAGCCCTGTTAGAACAATGAACGAATACTCAGAATTTCTTTTCTGCGAATATAGTTTTTTTTTTAAGTTTTGCACAACATTTGCTGAAAATAGTTATTTTGCTAGAAAAATTCATTTTTGTAGGCTTGTATAGTTGATGTATGTATAGTTCAATTGAATTGATACACTACGATTCTGAACTAGCATCGAATCTATAGTGCAGTTTTGTACATCTTTCGTTCAAAAATCTTCAAAATCTTATTATGGTGTGTAATAGATGGTAATGAAATAGCGGATGCATTGGCCAGAAAGGGTCCCATGACCATGACCATATATCGATCCGGCACCTTGCTATGCAGTACCACTCACTACCATCCTCAATCAAGTCATGGAAATTGGAAATTTACAAGATGCTTGGAACAGTGGAATACTCAGTGGGGCTTTTTTACTCTACGTCGACGACCAGTCTGCAATTTGGGTGTCGTTCTGAGGTTCTTAAGTATAGCAGGCCGGACTTGAAACTCCTTACGGAGCTTTTTATGGGTTACTGTAAACTAAGAGCGCATCTGAAGAGGATGGCGGTCACAAATGTGGATGTTTGTAGACTGTGTTCACAAGCATCAAAGACAGCAGAACACATATTGTGTGAATGTGGCGTTCTTGATAAGTTTAGGTGGACATAGGATCTTACTGGGTGACATATCCACCATTATGGTTTCAGATCTGCTGGTGTTTATTAGGAAGGCAGCAGATCTGCTAAACAAACCATAGATAGAAAGGGGCACAATAGATCCTAAGGGTCGCAATGTCTTGCAATAGTGACTGGTCGATATTATAATAACAATAATAATAAAAATCTTTTCTTTCCCTATAAAAAATTCATTTATATTAGGCTTGCATAGTTCACGAACGAACTAGTTCATTCAATTCATTGGTTGTGTATCACCAACGATTCTGAAGTAGCTCAACGATGATCAACGAGGGTTCTAACAATAGTTTAATTTTGAAGGTATGCAATAGTTTGGGAAAAGTGTATAAAGTGCACTAACTCGTTTATAGTACAATTTGGAAATTGCTGGAATTGTCAACTTTCGTTCCTTAGGAAATGAACCACTAAACTAACAGATAGGTCTTCGATAATGACTTCTTCGTTTGACTCAAACCTCAATAAAGCCTATTTTGGATACTCTGTTCTGTATCAAACAAAATAAATAGTAGACGGATGTGGCATGGTCTGAACTATAAGACGGATGAGGTAAAAATTCCCAACCTTTATTTCTTAAATATTTTTTCACTGTGGTTTTCGTGAAAGGATATTACGGCATATTTAGTCAGTTTTCCGACCAACACTCACTTCGAACAAATCTATTGTATTCGATACAGGTCCCGATAATCGACTTCAGCAGTTCATAGTACATGGAACGCTTCTGGTCGTACCAAATACAGAGTATTACCTTGGCAACATATATATTAAGTCCTGTTTTAATTCGGCGATTCTTTTTACTTTTGGGTTCGATTCGTTTTGTCGTAATGGATTTATTTTTCATCATTAGTAACGATTCGTTTAAGCAGTATTTCGGTTATGCAGAATAATTTTTCGATGTCTTTTGATTTCTAGTCAGGTGGAACCTAATTTCCCAAATTTTCCAAGTTTCCCTGAGTTAAAAAAAATCCTTATGAAATAATATCCTCAATTAATCGCTTTCGAATTTCTTTTGCTGAACTAGGCGGTCAAAATTGTCCAGTTTTAGCATTTTTTTTTTTTTAATTAAATAAGTAAAGCAAAATTTGCAACAAAATATGTTTGTACAGAATTCGACATTTTCGAAGCAAATAAACTTTGCTGTTTACACTATTTCGTTTAATGACTAATTAAGAATAAGTGACAGATGTTTACTCTCTCTAAATACCATATAAGTTCTTAAAAAAACATGCCATGTGTGTCTATTGTGATAGCCGCGTTTTCAGGTTATATATTCGCTTAATTTTTTTTTAACGCAGCAGATCAATACATAAAACAAAATTGATCAGCATACATGACTTTTTAAGGTAATTGTCATAGATGACAGAAGATAATTTTGTCTTGCAGGCGTCCGTGTATTAGTGAATCCTAACAGACGATATCATCAAAAATTATCGTTTACGGAAAGGTGTAGCAGACAAAACTATACTTCGTTCAGGATATAGTGCACTCATAACAGACAATGTCTCTAAATTTCAACATGAAGTAGACTCATAAAAGTCAATGTCGCTAAATTTCAGCATGAAGTCGACTCATAACAGACAATGTCATTAAATTTCCGACATTTTAGTATGGTGCGGTTGTCATACATAACTCCCTTTGGTTGTGTTATTGGCAAGAGAATTTTTCAATTAAATATTTCATAAGAATTTGGACTTGTTATTGATATTGTGACGATGATTCACCGATGAAAATATTGGAGTAACAATGTCGTTTAACGTCGCCACCGGGACTGTTGGAAAATGCCAGAAAAAATTTGTTGTTTTTTAACCAGCAACGTTTTCTACTATTGAAGGAGCGGTGGGTGGAGATATATTTTCAGAATCGGCAAGTATAACACATTATATAAGGTTACCGGACCACTGTAGTGCTTTTTAGGCGGAGGTATTGACCATACGTGATGTTTTAATGATCATTCGAAAGGACAACAACTACAGGATGTCAACAAAATGGCTGCGCAGTATGATATCCATATTATATAGGTACTGGGTCAGAGTGATATTCCGAGAAACTGTAGAGCTGACGAGCTGGCTAAGCATGGCATCACTATCGAGATAACGAGCGAATTTTTCACGTTTGCCATTCTATTTGGAACTTGTAAGCTTATGATTCACAATGAAGTAATGAACCTCGTCAATGCCACATGCGCAGCTTCGGAGACGGTCAAGATGGCGCAGTAAATCTGAGCAAAGCTGAATCACAAGCGCTTAAAAGATCTGTTCAATCTCCAAAGAAGCACACTCAACGTAGTTGTCGGTGCCAGGCATGAGTTCCCTTATACAATACCCAGTAATACCACTGATAATTGCTTCTTTTTCAGAAGAAACTATTCTGCTCCTACTATGTTACCGGCGACCAGTCCGTGGCCGATATGGGGCCGAAACTGGAGACTCGTGACAGACAGTGACTCGTCTTGGGTGTATCGGCTTTTCAATGTATACGTGCGGGTTTACTGTGCCCCAAATGCGACAAATTTGCTTGTTTACATACCCGCCAAGATCAAAATGAGCTTCATCTGAAAAGATGATTTTTTTGGCAAAATCGGCAAAGTAATGTCGCAATATTTCCTAGCGTTGTTCAAGCGTATACACAACCATATTCGTTCAGCGGAAGGATAAAACTAGTTATCTGGCAAATCAGACATGAGCTAAGTGTTACCATTTACGAAATAGGCACTAGTTGAAAAAAAACGTTAGAAGGCGGACCCTTTATGTATGTCAAAGAGGAGCTAAATTGTGTAGTCCCTTCGTGTTCGTTATAACCGTATTTGACTGCATTGTTTACAACTTAATATGTAATTCTAGTAGTATAGGCATGTGTTAAGATTGCGCCAAATATAGAATCTTTATCGAGATAACATTCCAGCTTCATCGAGCTTTGCAACCAGCAAAAGGCCTTTTTTATTTTTTCAATTTCTAAAAATTGCTTATATTTTATTAATTTGTTTTTTATTCGTTTGTTTATAATTTTTGCATTACATATCATTATCTCTATAAACTCTCGTATACGTTTTTTGTTCATATATGTGACTGAATGTCTTAAAACAATATTTATCTAATGATTAAATTGTCAACAGCAATAATTAAAGAAGGAAATACGATATAAAATAAAAAACTAAAAATAAAAACGAACAAGAACATTCCTTTCAGAAGTAAACAATTTAATGCTGAAAATATGCAAAAAAGCAAGAAAAAGAAAATCATTAAATACTTAAGATTAAATATTTTTGTTTAAATTAAAAAAAAAATACAAAAACATTAAATAAATATTTGGCCATGGTAACATGATATACTACGAGTATATGTATTATTCATACAGACTTACGTATGTACTTAAGCATACATGAATATATAATGATAATAATTAAGGCTAAAGAAAAAATAAAAAAATAATAAAATTTAGCCACGCGTTTATTGTTAATGTCAAATAAAATTTAAATTGAGTTGAAAAAATTGCAAAGCCACAAAACACTCCTTTTTGCATCAAAAATCATTCAAACATTTAATAATTAATTTAATTCTTAATTTTTGTTTATTTGGAAAATCAAGGAAAAATTCTATTCAACTTCATTACAGAAATTTGAAATGAACAAAAGAAACGTCAATAGTATGTCATTTAACGTTACGCCCACATTTTGTCCTTAGCGTTAAGTGGCGATTTGAAATGCTTAAATTTGAATGTAAAATTTTGAAAATGTTTAAATTTAAAAGTTTTATTTATTTATTAAAAAGAAAAAATGCTGCCCTATTAGTTTTTTGAAGGTTGTCAAATGAAATCTGTCTAAAACCGTAAAAACTGTTATTAAGATTTAACAAAAATAATATGAAATTGTCTATGAATAGAGTTATAATGGCTATGTTTTAAATACAGTGCAAGAGATTTGTTTAAGAGCAATTTAGTATTTCATCCAGTTATAAGAAATATTTAGTACTTAGTAAAGTAAGAAAACTTAGAAAACTTCATATCTACTTCAGAGCACTGTAAATGCCATAAAGTATCTGAAATTATATAAAGCTGTTGGTACTGACAACATTTCTGAAGAGATTTATAAAGCTGACACAAATACATATGTATGTTCGCTGAAGTGCTTTACCCCTAGGGATGCCATACGTGCTCTTTTGAAAAGTACATGTAATCCCTTTTACAAAATGTACTCCAAAGATATAAAAGAAATGTCAAAAGTACTATTTCTTACATAAGTCTATATAATGTTTAATTTCTTTAACTGAATGTAAAATAAATTTGAGGCTATTTGTCCACATTTCCATAATTAAATACTGCATGTCCGCCGGGACGGTATACTACTTTGTTTGTTTATAATTTTTGACTACATGAAAGGGAATGGATCTTATATTGCAATTATGTATAGAATACAATATCAGATAAGTGCCCGCCTCTGTTAGCTTCACAAATGCGAGCCCTTTTGAGCACATTTTTCATTACATTCTCACACATTTCACGCGGTATTTCATTAATTTCATCATGAATATTTTTGAGTTGCTCCAGCGTTTCTGGTTTGTTTGCATAAACTTTGCTTTTGAGATATCCTTACAAAAAGAAGTCCGTAGCAGTCAAATCAGACGACCGTGGAGGCCAATCAACAACACCATTCCTTGAGATAATTTTTGTGGAAATAGGTCTCGCAGTAATTCCATTGTAATCCTGGCTGTATGCGATGTGGCACCGTCTTGTTGAAACCACATGTTAGTCAAGCCCAAAGCATGCAGTTGTGGCGTTAAAAAGTTTTCAATCATATCACGATATTGCTCCCCATTGATATTAACCGTTACGCCGTTTTCAGTTTCCTCCTAACCAAATAGCACACCAGACTGTCACTTTTAATGGAAGCAAAGGTGACTGTTGAATAATTTGAGGGTTTTCCATTGCCCAGAACTGACTATTCTGTTTATTCACGTAACCATTCAAATGAAAATTTGCCTCGTCACTCATTTTGATTTTTTCATGAAAATCGGGGTTGTCATAGGCGAGCTGTAACGTCCTATGGGCATATGTAAGGCAGCGTAAATGGTCTTCTAGAATCTTAAATGGAAAGACCAAGCTCCTGTGTACGGCATCGAATCAAGATTGATAGATGATTTTGAACACTTTCTTAAATAGCAGTAATGTTTGCAACCGATCTTGCAGTACGTTGTGGTCCATGCTTGGACCTGTCAGTCCCTCTTCGAAATCATTCACTACACGATAAATAGTGCGTCTTGTTGGCACGTTGTTTCTCCCATCGTTGTTTCTTTCTCATCGTCACAGTAATCGATGATTGATTTTGATAAAATGTTTTAACGATTAAAACATGTTGGCTTACTGAATATCTTTCCATAATAAATTTGCCACGTCTCTACTTCACGACTGTCAAATATGAACTGTCAAGACTAATGTTTACCAAAATGACGGCAAAACCAAGTAGTACCTTCCCGGCGGACACCCTGTATTAATTGAGTATGATGTTTTTTTGAATTCTGATATTGTAAACATTTTAAATACTTAAAAATGTACCCTTTTTCAGCGCTTATATTGTTTTTTCTTTTAAATGTACTCTTTTTACCTCTCCAGAATCTGGCATCCCTAGTGATACCCTTATGATATGTAGAAAGGCAGCATAATTATATCACATAAGAAGGCTGACAGATCAAATTGTGATAATTGGCGAGGCATGACAGTACTTACAGCAGTGATGAAAATGACAATAATATTGAAACGCATAATGAAGCAATGTAATAAAAAACCTAGGTCAGAACAAGGTAGGGTTTAGACAGAATATGTATTATGCCGATCAAATAAATACACTGTGAATAATCATCGAAATGCATCGGGAAGTCTGTCCATTCTACACAGGGTGGTCGGAGAATCACCTTCCGTCCTGGATGTCATAACTTTGGATCTGTGCTTTGGTAGAAGATTCACGGTTGAATTCCCGGACTGGGATTTTTGTTCTAATGGAACCTTAGTTCGGAGTGAGTTTGATTTAAACTGGTATACCGATGGCCCCAAAATGAATGACTATGTCGGTGCTGGTGTTTATGAACCCAACCGAGACTTATTGATTCCATTAAGGACATCGCTGTGTGTCTTCCAGGCTGAGATTATGGCCATTGCTATATGTGTGACATCTAGACTGGTCAAGTATTGCTACGATGCGCTTAGAAAGAAGGTCCGGTTATTTTGGGTACCTGGTATTGTGGGATAGATGGTAGTGAAACAGCGGTACCATGATAATATCCCTATATTGGCAAATTTTCAGATGCTTGGAACATTAGAATACACAAGTGGGACTTCGCCACTCTTGGTCGCCGATCAGTAAGCAATTCGGGCGTCATGGTAGGCCGGAATTGAAACTCCGTGCGCAGTTTTTTACAGGCCAATTAAGACTAAGAGCGCATCTGAAGAGAATGTCGGTCACAGATGTGGATGTTGGTATACTGTGCTCACAGGCGTCAGAGGCAGCAAAAAATGTATTGAGCGAATGTGGGGTTTTGATAGATTGAGATGAAAATGTTTAGGTCGACATATGATCTTACTGGGTAACATACCCACCACTATGGTATCAGATCTGCTGGTGTTCATTAGGAAGGTAACAGATTTGCTGAACAAACTATACCATAGACCGGAAGGGATACAAAAGCACAAGTGTCCTGCAAAAGTGAATAATAATGATAATCATTCAACAGTCTTTCAAAATGAGTTTAACGTTATGTGTATGTTGTTTGTCGATTATTAGAAGGCTTTTAACTCAATAAACAGAGAGCGTATCTAGTCTGAATTGCATACCTTCAAATTTGCTGTGCTACACGATGGTGAATGATCAGAATCATTTAGATTTAGAAGTACATCTGCCGTAAGGCAGGAATATTTATCATTACTGCTTATATTTCTAATTGTATTTGAAACAGTGGTTAAATGATCGCTCAAAGTAAACTAAGGGGAATTATTTAGGATCCCACTAAATCTTCATATAAGTTAAGAAACGCTGGATAATGCCAACAATAAATGCGAACTTTCAATATAATGCGTAATGACATACAAAAAATTGATGACTTAGTCAGTGAAACAGCAAAACTTGCTCTGAAGATTAATATTATTCAGGCAAAGGAAATACTAAAATAACGCACGATCTACACAACCAATTACTTTCAACAATCGAATAATAGAAAACATTCGAACATTTGGGAATCATGATTGATACAGTCGATGGTGCTCTTTTAAATGTCGAGATGAGAATAGCAAAAGCTCGAGTCGTTTGCATAATTAGCTTAAATTCCACAGTCTGCTAAATTACACATATAGAAGAATTGCAAATCTGTAGGAGTTGAAAGAGAATTCTTAACGATAGAGTATGCCTGTCATGAGGTAGTTTAAAAACTATTTTCATACAAGGCATTTTACTGTTGTAATTTATACGAGGGCTGTTTGATAATTCCGTACATTTTTGTATTTCTAATATACTAACATTCAATGTAATACCGCTCTCGTTAATCATTAGCCATTTGTGGACTAATAAGGAATCTTGAGTAAACCGTGGCCTTTGGATTCTTTTTGACAGTCATGGAAAGCACACAACTACCTTAATAATAACAAAAACAATACCAAGAACAGCTGTGGGTATATGGGGACTCTACATTAGCAATGACAATATCTAAAAAGTGGTTGGTTAGTGGCGCCTGATTTTCTGGTCGCAGAAGGGGCAGCCAATACCGCACTGATAAGACAAGTTCAACAAAAAATATCAAAACTTGGCTTTAATAATTGCATAAAAAGTGCATTAACATTAAAGGGCTTGACTATTTATTCTACGGCCTCTGACTTACAACGATTGTAATGCCGCCTGTTTTTATTAAATAATCATCTTTATTGTATGATAATATCAAAAGTTTTAATCAATTTTCTTGCAGTTAAGACCCAATATGTTTATGTTGTAGGCTTTAGCAAAATTCACTTGTTCTAACCATATTTCCAATACTGTCTCTTAAACAATGTCATTGTGTTTTTCTCTGTTTTAGCGGTACGACTACAATAAAATATAAATGACTGACTGACTGAAACCTGAACAAATGTATGAATGAATCAAATTGAATGAATGAATTATTGGAACTCTGTAAAGAGGCGTGTGTGTTCAATTGACTCCATTTGTTTCACTATAGATGCTGTTTTATTTCTGATTTTTTTTATAAAAAATGTGATAAAATTTTTCATAAATTATGGGTTTGATAATTTTTGAAGATGACAAGAAAACAAAAGCACAAAGAAACAAACAGCAACGTGTGACTAAGACAAACAAACAAACAAATTTAAACACAAGTGATAATGGATTTTAAAACAAGAAAAAATAGTTTTCTTTACAAATATTTTTGGAGTAGGTGTAAAGATATTTGATGAAAAAAAAATCTTAAAAAATACCCAATGGAAACTGCGAGTGAAAAGCATGAATAATAAAGGCTTTCAAAACAATATTTCAATGTTTTTTAATATTTTTTCCTTTAATTTAGTATATAGATAATAGTTATGCGATAACTTCTTTCTTCACATGTTTTACTTATTTTAAAATCGATATCTTAACACGAGCAACGAATTTATAAGCTTTCTTCACCAAATATTTTATCTGAAATGTTATCTTTGAAAAACGTGTCCCTTTGACTCAATTGATGTAATGCTAGCCAATATCTAGGCCTTAATACCGTCTAGTGATAAAATTGGCAAAATAAAACATATTTTTAAGCGTGCTTAGATGAATTCACGTGGGGTGGCAAGGTGTAGTGGTTAGAGCGCACGCATAACAACAAAAGTGGCCAAGGCCCGAACTCCAGCAGAGGACATGCCGAAAAAAAAATTAAGCGTGGTTTCGAGTATTTAATATAATAAAGAGCCTTCAACTTTCCTCCAGACGATTCGATCTATAACATAAAGAAGCAGCCTTACTGACGTTCCAGCCTACCTCTGGCGATGATGACAAACATTAGACGACAGATAAGGAAAAAATTATAATGCTAAGTTAAGATCCCCACCATCACTTAGCAAGGATCTTCACCACTACATAATCATATGGAGAGAAGCTACAGATTAATCATCAACTTAGCTAATGGATGCTTTGTGAAAAGTCAACATGCTCCCTAGAGAAGTGACGAAGAAAAAAACATGAACTAACATATATTCTCTGTTCTTACATAGGCCTTAGATCCATTAAAAAAGCAAAATATAGAAAAGAATTTGAGGAAAAATTATTTATTAAAAAAGAGCCTATAAAACAAGGCTCTTCAGAAATATGTTCCTAAGAATCAAGGTATTTTCAGAGGTTTGAGAGATTTTTGAGATATAAAAGAAAATTTTTATTTTAATTGTAATATATGTATGCCTTTATTTAAGCTTATAACTCTGCAAATAGGTCTTTAATCGAAAAAAAAAAAAATTTTAATAAAATATTGAATAAAATATTTTTCAGATAAAACTGTTTATACATACAAGGGGTAATATTTATATTTCGGAAATAGCAAATAATAACAAATATTTTTAAACGCAAATGGCTTAATTGTTTTTCAAAATATTCCCCTCGTTGTCTTTTGTATTCGTTCAGGCCATTCCTCGAAGCAGATACTTCCAAAACATGGTTTTTGAACGCTTCAAATGCTACTTCGGCGCCCGTAAATCGTTGACCACGCAGATTACCTTTGATATTCGGGAATAAGAAGAACTCATTGGGTGCCAAATCAGGACCTATACAGAAGATGAGACATCAATTCGATGTTTTGTCTGCTCAAAAATTCACTTGTTTAATGAGAAGTGTGAGCGCTCGCATTGTCATGATGGAGAATGATTTGTTTTCAGCGGTTGATTTTATGCGTTTCTCCGAAGACTTCCGACATACAAATGTTCGTGTACTATTCAGAATGGACTGTCCTACGTTGCTCAAGCGAAACAATGGACACATGATCCATTCGGCCGCAGAAACAGGCGACCATTTGCTTTAACGTGCTTTTTCCACGAACAACTTTTGTTGGAATACCCACACGGTTGATTGCTGTTTTGTTTCCGGCTCATACGCATGTATCCATGATTCGTCACCTGTCACGGTTTTATACACGTCATTTGAAGCCATGGTCGAACATTTTAATCATTTCCTTACACCAATCGACGAGATCCTTTTTTTAGAGATGGATAAATTATAGGGTATCCGACTAGAACAAATTTTTTTTAAAACTAAGAGTTCATGCCAAATCGTATGTATTGAAGTGGAACTAATGTGCAAGGATGTCTCTATCTCACAATATGTCACATGACTATCTTGCTTTATCAGTTCACTCACTGCATCGATGTTTTGTGGCACAACAACCGTTTTTGGACGACCACGATTGAATTCACTATACCATCGATATACTTTGGTTTAAATGGTGCTTTATCGCCATGCAAAGAACTGAGTTCATCGACACATTTTTGTTGAGATAATCCACGTGGAAAGTTGTAAAAAATAATCCAACGAAAACCTTCTCTTGAAGTTTATTTAGGGTCCGCCAAATAATTTCTTTTTTTGAAAACAGGACGCAAAACATCGAGTGTAGCCTCGGCTGTGTGGCACGTAGCACCGTCCTGTTGAAACCAAATGTTGCTAATATCCTCCTCTTCAATTTTTATGAACAAAAATTCGTTCAACATGGCCCGATAACGATCACCATTGACTGTAACGGCCACTCCTTGCTCATTTTCGAATTATGCCTCTGGACCAAAATCCGCACCAAACAGTGACTCGTCTTGGGTGTATCGGCTTTTCAATGTATGTGTGCGGGTTTTTTGTGCCCAAAATGCGACAATTTTGCTTGTTTACATACCCGCCAAGATCAAAATGAGCTTCATCTGAAAAGATGACTTTTTTTTTGGCAAAATCGGCATCTGCTGTAAGTCGATCGCAGGCCGACTTAGCGAACGAAAAAAGCGTATACACAACCATATTCGTTCAGCGGAAGGATAAAATTAATTATCTGTCAAATCAGACATTTGCTAAGTGTTACCATTAACGAAATAAGCACTAGTTGAAAAAAAACGTTAGATGGCGGACCCGTTATTTTATGGCCAAATTGATTTTCTTAACTCACTGTAAACAAAACAAATAACACTTGTACATCAAAACGTTGTGAATACGTTTGTGCTAAGAAATGTCAAACATTTTTATGGTGTTGCCAGATTTTAGCTATTGACATTAGTGTTTCCAATTTTGAAATAAAAATAGTACCCCTCGTATTATTACCAATAATCTTTTAAAGCTTAATACTAAGATTACACACTGCAAAAAAAAATTACTAGGAAATGAAACTATTTTTCTGATAGGCGCTTCCGAGTACAATAAGAATTTGTTTTTGAAAATTTTGCAACAACCACAAAATCTTGAGTTATTGTCAAAAATCCAATTTTTCATATCTTCGAGCACTAATAAGCAGAAGACTACCCGATTTAAGTTTCTCAGCGAACTTGGAGAGAAGTAAGTTGTATCGTTATTTTTTGTTACACAGTGTTATTTATAAAACGACTAAGAACTTAAATTTATTATTTTATATATTTTTTTTTATATATTTCTTAAATACTTACAAGTTTTGTTTTTAAGTAACAAGAACGTCTGGTTTATTTATTTATTTAGAATTTTAAGAATATGTTGTCTAAAAATTCCGGTATTTAAAGCCTGACATTATGTAAATTTGTAAACACTCTCGTACACACCATTAATACTGCTCTTCCACCGTGAGATTATTTATTTTTCCATTTATGTTTTACTTGAAAAAATGTTGTCGTATTCATTAAAAAATAATTTAAAAATCTCTTAATGGAATTCTTGTCCATAATTTATTGAAATTCTTTAAAACTGATGTAATCATTACGAATAACAAAAAAGAGGAAAAAAATCTCATGGGGTCTTTTTTTCATATCAAAACTTGTCTCTCTCTTTCTTCTTTTTTTATTTAAATTTTATTTTTATTTTATTTTTTATTTTTATTGAAAATTAATACTTTGTTAAATTGTTTAAATATCGCCCACTAACAATAGACGTCATTGTTTACAAACATGGCCTCTACAGCAAAGGCAACGTTTACGTCAACGTGTTGGTACCGGTTATGTGTTCGTGTGTCGTTTCAATTTGTACCGGTATTTCTGTTAAAACTGCCGGCAAACAATTTTATTTTTAGGAAAAAGTGCTAAACACTTATCATAAAAATTTTTGTCTACCGAATGTGATAAATAATGTATGTATGGGGGAGTGTAACGTGAATAATGCCATATACAAGAGTATATTGTATAATGACAAAATTTATGAAGTATTTTTTATTAAAGTTAATACAGGAAAAAAACGTGTACAATAATTGATTCATTTATAGGAGGGGTACTATTTATATTTCGTGAATTGGAAACACTAATGTCAACAGTTAAAATCTGGCAACACTATAATAAAGTTGACATTTTTTAGCATAAACCTACTCACAACGTTTTGATGATCAATTGTTTTGTTTACAGTCAGTTTTGAAAATCAGTTTGGCCAAAAAATTGATATTTCAAGAGAAGGTTTTCGTTGAATAATTTTTCACAACTTTCGCCGTGGATTATCTCAACAAAAAAGTGTCGATGAACTCAGTTCTTTTTATGGCGATAAAGCACCATCAAAAACTACAGTATATCGCTGGTATAATGAATTCAATTGTGGTCGTAGTTCGGTCGCCGTCGAATTTCGTGAAGGTCGTCCAAAATCGGTTGTTGTGCTACAAAACACCGATACAGTGAATAAACTGATAAAGCAAGATCGTCATGTATCATATTGTGAGATAGAGGCATCTTTGCTCACTAGTTCCACTTCAATACATACGATTTTGCATGAATATTTAGCTGTAAACAAAATTTATTCTCAGTAGATACCCTATAATTTATCAATTGCTCAAAACAAGGCTCTGTTCGATTGGTGTAAGTAATTGATTAAAAAGTTCGAACGTGGTGCTTCAAAATACGTGTATTAAATCGTGACAGGTGACGAATCATGGATATATGCTTAGGAGTCGGAAACAAAACAGTAATCGACCGTGTGCGTTTTCTAATACGAGCTAAATCCAACAAAAGTTGTTCGTGGACAAAGCACAGCGAAGAAAATGGTCGCCTGTTTACTCGGCCGAATAGGTCACGTGGGCACTGTTCCACTTGAGTAACGTAGGACGATCAATTCTGAGTGATACACGAACATTTGTTTGCCGGAAGTCTTCGGAGAAATTCGTAAAACCAACCGCTGAAAACGAATCATTCTCCATCATGACAATGCGAGCTCTCACACTTCTCGTCAAACAGGTGAATTTTTGACCAGTCAAAACATTTGGCGCCCAATGTCTTCTCGTTCTCGAAAATCAAATGTAAACTGCTTGGTCAACGATTTACGAGTGTCAAAGAAGCAGTTGAAGCATTCAAAAACCATGTTTTGGAGGTGTCTCAAGAGGAATGGAAAAACTGCTTTGAGAAATGGTTTGAACGAGTTCAAAAGTGTATTGATCATCAAGGGAAATATTTTGAAAAATAATAAGACCACTTTCATTTCAAATTATTTCTTATTATTTGCTATTCTCGAAATATAAATAGTATCCCTCGTATGTGCTAATTTTCGTAACTAAAGACCTATAAAACAAACTTTGAATATTTACAAAAAAATTTACATTTTTATTTAATTTTATCTCATTTTACTGCCTCGCTCCACAAGAGAAACGAACTATGAAAATGGAAACAGGAAGAGCGATTGTTTTTTATCATGTATGACTTAATTTTTGCATGAAATAGATATTTTAGAGACACCTATCACAATGCGCTATAGGACACCGGAGAACTAGCCATTTGGCGGCAATTATTATTAATTATTAATATTAGGCCTTAAGTGCGTCCAAAATTGGTGATTTGATTTCAAACAGAGAAACAGGTCCCTTTAATGATCTGACTAACCATAAACATAGGACCATTTATTACAAATTCGCTTAAATCCGGAAGGGCCGTTGTCCTTTATCATGTATAATCCAAAATTTGTATGAAAATGTTTTAAAATTACGTATCACAATGGGCTGTTGGGTCTTCGAGTGAACTTGTAAGTTTGTGGTGAACCCACCTTAACCCGAAATAAAGTCTTGAAATCATCCAAAGTTGTGTAGACTAACGATGTCATATAGAAACTAATGTCAAGTAGCACAATCGTTGCTGATAATTGAGGAAAGTACTTTGAGCATTGCTTAATTTTTTATAGCCCATTATGCCTCAGGGCCATCTATCGGTCTAAATTTGAACCAGCGGTTATTTCGAATCTGGCAATACTTATGTCATCTATTCTGTATATTGTCTCCACTGAACGAAATGAATCGAATTACGCTTGAGCAACGTTGGTATTTGTTAGAAATTCATTTCCAAAACAAAGACAATTGGTCGGAAATTGCAAAAAAATCAAAACAAAAAATCATATTGATCTTGGTTGGTATATTAATAAGCAAAATTGCCGTATTTTGGGCTCATCATTGGCCCATATTTCTTTAAAAATGAGGACGGCACAACCATTACGGTCTAGGGAGACAACCATAATAACTGATTTTTGTGCCCGCTCTTCATGGTATTGATGTGAACGATGTTTAGTTTCAACAGGGTGATGCAACTTGCCACACATCTCATGCCACAACCGATTTATTGCGTCAAACGTTTGATGGCCGTTTAATTAGCGGAAATGGTGATATCAGTTGGCCGCCAAAAAAGCTGCGATATGACACTGTTGGGCTATTTTCTGTAGGGCGCCGCTAAAGACAATTGATGTTTGATGTCACTGCCGAGATACGACCCCATAAAGTTCTCGAAAATTGGTCCGATCGAATGGGGTACTGTGAGGCCAGCCGCGGCAGACATATGAATGAAATAATATTTGATTCCTAACTGGAACAATTGTACTTCACAACAGAAAAATAAACTTTGAAACGGCCCACCTATATACACAGAACTTAGACAAATCATACACACATATGTCTTTTGACACTCCCAAAAAAAATAAAGTTATGTCATGAACTGTATTGTTTGTGCTTAATCGCATACGTAATCGTATCGACACTTAAAATGACATGACTTCCCACTTCATGTGTAAATCTTTACTTATATATTCATGCGCCTTTATAACCCTTTTGTGTCAAAGGGCATCATACATAGAATAGATTACCAAGCGCTTCTGTTATGTCCATTGCTTCTCTATTTCAAATTTTGAAGAGTTTCTAAGCCGTAACTTCCACTACATAAATCAGGCTTGCTGCTGAAATCTTCTTTTTGCATAGTTTCTTAACTAATTCATAAGTAGTATGACTCATATATGCCTAAATTACGAGTAGTATGCAAAAACGCATCTAAATTTGAAAAATGTAGAAAAAAATTAGATAAAAAATGTGTTTGCTTAAGAAACACACCCAAATTCTTCAAGGCTACTTAAACGGTGTTATATATCAGTTAAGAGGTCTATTGTTCTTTTTTCGAAATTCGAAAAGAAACTTAAAATCGGTTAATAATTATCTAAGTTATTAGCTTACAAAAGCATGAAGATGCGAAAAACCGGTTACTTACCCGTAACTGGAGATTTTGGAGTGTTTCGAAAATTCCGAAAACGGATCCTTGTTCTACTCGATAGCGCCTATCAAAAAAATAGTATCACTTGCCACGTTTTTTTTTTTTTTTTGTCGCACCGTGTAATTTAATGACCAGCCATACAAGTAGAATAAGGAAAATTCTCCAAACAATTTAAAGTATGATGCCGTTAATATAATTCCAAGTTCTTGTTGGAGTATAATTCTATGTATGAAAAACATCTAGACAAAGCCAATATAATACAATCACCTTTGCTTGTGGAGGGTCTCAATAGTTTAACTTCTGGTTTTAAAAAATTTGTCACATTCTTGATTTTCTTTAACTTTTTACCGACTAATCTCTTTCAAATGTCTTTTTTTTTGTACATCAATAATGACAACTTCATATGAATTATGACAATCATTTTTGTTTGTTTTCTTATTTCAATTTTTTTTTTAATTTTTTTGTTAATTCAACAATTTTTTAGATTTTTGTCAGTTACTGCAGGAAAACATTTTGCGCTAAATAATCAAATCAATTGCAAAATAATTTCAATGCAATTTAAATCGAACAGCAGCTACATTTAAACAGAGAGTTCATGGGTTTTTTTCACGAGAATTACAAAATTAATTTTTAGCAAACAATTGGACACCACTTTGTCATTTTGTCATTTTCTTAATTTTTTTTTTTTTTTTGTTTCTTTTATTTAATGCAATTGGAGAATAACATTTTTATGAGGAAATTGTTGTTTCAAATGAAATGGGGACAAATAGAGCGTTAATCAAAACAAAATGGGTGTGTGATTTAGAAATCATTGGCTTTAGAATAAAAAAATTCAAGAAAAATAAAAATTTGCAATGACTTGCAATTTTTTTTTTATTTTGGAACAATTTTGTTTTAAGAACTTAGATTATATAGTTTAATATGAATGCATTGCTTCACATACATGCATAAATAAATATCTTTTAACTTTAAAGGAATTAATTGTTAATAAAACCAAAATTGGTTAATAATTTCAAACTAATGCAGGTTTAAAGGGCTTTAGTTCCTTGTTCGGCTTATGATGTAAGAATCATGATGCACTAGCGTTAGAATGACCAGACAGCAATGACATCCAACTATTGTGAGTGTTTAGAACACATGCCAATTCATCATTTAACGTTTCTACGTTCTTTTGAAAATTACGCTTTCAACCAGGCAGATAGATACAGATGTCTGTATATAGTATGTATTTTTTGAAGTAATGCGACAACTAAAATCGAAAGGCCTCAGATAAGGACGTGAGTTCCCTAACCAAGGTCTGAAAATGGATTTTGGTTATGGCTAAAAAATCATCTTCTCAACTAGGGCCAGTTATTAACTCAGCTTCTATGTCAAAAAAATAAATTAAAAGCTGACAGAGATAAAAGCACAAATCAGTGTACAGTGCTTGGTATAGTATCAATAAATTCATGAAGATTTACTGTTTGCAGGAGTGTTTGACATAGCAGCAGCAACGAACTTCATTAGACGTTTAGGATATAGAGACATCATATCATAGACATATAGAAATATCTAAGCTATATTATTAGAAAAACGGCACATAGTGGTATTTTGGTGACAAAAAAGCAATTTGTTCACAATTTTTAAGATCTCATGATGCTGTTCTATAAAAAAAGGTTTGATTAAAAAAAATCCATAATTTGTTTTAGCAAAGAATAATATTTTTTAAAGATATTTTTACATATTTTACATAACATGCTAGTGCTGCCCTAATTGAAATACAGCACCTTCCTATTGATTTAAAAAATAAATTGATATTGCATATGTAGGTAAATGGCTATAAGCGACTTAAAATACCTTTATAAAATTAAGCGTTTGAAGTTTTCATGGAAAATAAAAATAGCTCCATCTACCTCCATCTTCCTTTTGCTACCAAATGAAGTATGAGAGTCTATTCTTTGAATTAATCTAAAAAAATACACCGAATTTTACCGATCGCTGAACAAACTTATAAATTTTCTGAAAACACTATTGCTTGTATAGAACAAATTTTATGGGAAAAAATCGATTTGTTTTGTGAAGGTGGTGGGCGATAAGAATAGCCAAATTTGATAACAAACCATTTTTTTCCTTAATATAATAAATGGAATGTTCAGGGTAAACTTTTAATGATCTAGCGCCACTCATTATATTTTTTACACAAAAATGTATGAAGCAATACTACTGTGTGACTCAATATTCCAAACAATGCAATTAATATGCTGATGAAAATTTTAATGCAACTCAGTAGCTTATGTGTTACAGATATTTTTACTGATAACATTGTAGTGCTGCGTTAAATGCAATACAGCACCGTCTTCCCAATTTAAAAAAAAATATAGATATTGCATATGTAGGTAAGTGTCCATAAGCGACTTAAAATACCTTTATAAAATTAAGCGTTTGAAGTTTTTCATGAAAAAAATTTAGCTCCATCTACCTCCATCTTCCTTTTGCTACCAAATGGAGTGTGAGAGTATATTCTTTGAATTTAGCTAAAAAAATCCACCGACTCTTACCGATCGCTGAACAAACTTATAAATTTTCTGGAAACTCTATTGCTTGGATAGAACAAATTTTATGGGAAAAAATCGATTTGCTTTGTGAAGGTGGTGGGCGATAAGAATAGCCAAAGTTGATAGCATCCCGTTTTTTCCTTAATATAATCAATGGAATGCTCAGGGTAAACTTTCAATGATCTAGCGCCACTCCTTATATTTTTTACACAAAAATGTATGAAGCAATACTACTGTGTAACTCAATATGCCATACAATGCAAATAATATGCTGAAGTTACAAAGAAGGTATTTGCAACTGGATCATTTTACGTAGGGGGTCTTAATTAGTTGTCCGCACTTAATACACAGCAATTAATTCTACTCAACCGACAAATCAACCACTTTTAAAGAGCTCTGAAGGGCTTTTAATAAAAAAGTTTAAAAAAATCTTAATTCTTGCTTCTTAATAGTTATAGCCATTTGACTATGGTTGTGGTTTAAGATCATTTTCTCTTTCAAGGAGCATAGAACCGATTTGCTCCGTTTGCTGAAAAGAGTTTTAACTTGCTTCGCTATAAAAGTAACTGAGATATCCCATTTTTGGTTTGCAACGACTTAATGTAGATACTGCTAAAAAAAATAGCGGACTCACGTTGATTTTATTACCGATTAAATAACTCTATTACGAAGGGCCTTGGCGAAGTAATAAGACTGAACATTAAATCTTTGTTTGAAAAGTAAACCAGAAATAAATGTAGCAAATCGCTTAACGAAATCTTTAACGTAAATAAGAAATGAAGGCCTTCCTGTAGCTGTTCTCTCATTTCTGATCTTAAATCCATCAAGGTGCACCTCTAAATCTGCATATTTGTTTGTACTACAACATATTTAACTGTTTTTTATACAAAAAAATCTCTGAATAGGTCACATTTTTAAAGTATCTTTTAGCAGCACCAAATCAAAACTTTAAGTCTAAAGATTAAAAATGAAACACATACCCACGTCATTATTTGTGTGGAAGATGAAGATGGTGCATAATGATGATGATGACAATGATTTTAATGCCACTAATTTTTACTCAATATAGTTTTTATCTTTTTCTTTGTATTTTTGGAATACGAAATGATGAGAAACAAAATCCATGAATAAGAAAACAAAAATTATCACAACAATACAAGTATGTATTCAAACATAAACGGAATGTGTAGCTTAAACATTTGAATATTAACGTCGTTGTCGTGGTCGATCTTAATGTTTATTTTATCTATTTTGAACCAAAACCAAACTAAATATTTTATTTAAAACTATAAAATTTATCACACAGTTAATCATTTTATTCTGTCAGTCAAATGTATGTTTTGTCTATTTTTTATGCAAATAAAGCAAAATAGATACACAGTAATGCCAATCAAAATAGCACACTTAATTAAGTAGGTGGGTTTAAAACTAAACAGATAATTAATGAGGAAAATATGTCTATGCCCTGGTCACTAGACTGAACTAGAAAATTCTTTAATTACCCTGTATTTGTGCAGTCTCGTACGAGTTTGATTTATTAGCTATTATCTACACCATAACGTTTAAAAGGCTTGTCTAGTTGTAAATATATAACAAATAATTTATTAAAACCACATCATTACTAGGCCAGGGACTTTCTCAAAAACTAGTGATTCATTATAATATTGAAAATATGGACCGAACTATTTAAAAAGAAATAAAACAAATCACACCTTCCGGTACAAAGCTAAAGTATTTAAAAAATTTTTTTAAATACGAGTACACATACAAGTAAGAAAATTATAAGCGATAAAGCATTACTATAATACACGCTACACTGGAATTTAGGTTATGGAATAATAGATAACGTACAAGATCCAAAAAATTTTCGAGGATAAATCTAATCTTCCTTAGGTAGCTACAAACAACTAACTTAGTCAGTAGCCTGAATGAAAATACACATCTTGAATGCGCGTCGATCTTCTTCCCTTCTCCTCCAGTTTCTAGCAGCAAGTTTTAATAGATCTTTCTGATATTTCAACGGAATTTTAGTTCTTCCCCTTCTACGATGTTATAAATCACGATATTAAATTAACGCATAGAATTCATGTCCGAAAACAACACAATTTTATCTTGAACTGGTGGTATTCGGTATAGAAAAACTGAGCAAATCTTTCCGGAACGGAAATATTACAATTACATGGTTCAGTCTTTGCATCAAACTGCTTATCTTGGTTAAGACTTCTTGAAACTTTCAAAAAATACATTTAAAAAACTCGGTGGCGTATATGGTAATATTTTATTTACTTATGCGACATTACAACCGCCAGCTGGATCTATCCTGCGCTAACTGATGTCAGATTGATATTTCCAAGGCCGTCAGGTTCTGCAAAAGCTTTCCAATGTAGCTTTGGTCGTCCTCTTGTCCGCTTTCCGCCTTTAGGCTACGTCTCAAAGGCCTACCTTGTCGCAGTTTCTTAAGTAATTCTTCACTACTTCAAAGCTGTAGTCGCCAACAGTGACGCTCTGTCCAAGGCGCGAAGACTCTTTATTTGTTGACAAAAGATACTTAGTCTTGTATTTACTTACCACGAGACCCACCTTGGACGCTTCTCTCTATAGACTGAAGTACGCAGAAAATATAGCGCAGGTATTAAGGTCGATGTTGTCGGTGTATGCTAGCAGAATGAAGCTCTTGTAGAAAATGATGGCCTGACAATTCAACTCGGCGGCACAAATAATTTTCTTGCATTAAAGGTTGAAGAAGTCACATGACAGAATATCGTTTTCTCTAAAACCTCGCCTAGCATCAAACGATTCGGCCAGTTTGAGCTTTCAGTGGCGCTTAACGTCATACTGCATAGCCGTATAAATTTAGCTGAGTTACCAAATTCAGACATAGTGGTGTAGAGGCTATTCCTATCTGTACTTTCGAAGGCGACTTTAAAATCAACGCGGAGTAGTGTATGTTGACACTCTTCTCATGGATCTTCTCCAGGACTTGACGTATTGTAAAAATATAGTCGATCATGGATTTATCAGACCTTAAGCTGCACGAAATCAGTCTCAAGTGGAAATTCCATGATTTTATCATAAATGAAAAATTTCATTGGTTAATCCTTGTGAAAATGACACAAACAAAGGGAATTATGTATGACAATGTCATTAAATGTCACCATACTAAAAAATGCTGAAATTTAGCGACTTTGTCTGCTCGGAATGAACTATAAGCTCAAATTTAGCGACATTGTCTGTTATGAGTTCACTACATACTAAACGATGTAGAATTTTGTCAGCCACTCTTCCCCGTTTACGAATAAAGAACCATAATCTTCGATAATATGGTCTGTTAGGAGTCACTTAAACACGAATTTTGTCTGCCGCACTTCCCCGTTAACGAATAAAGAACAATGATCTTCGATAATATTGTCTGTTAGGAGTCACTAATACGCGAATGCCTGCAAGACAAAATCAATTTCTGTCATTAATGAAAGTTTTGATGATTACTTTAAAAAGTCATGCATGAGACTGTCATCGTCAGTCATCAATGGTTTACCATTTTCAGCATTTGTCGCCATGATTTAATATGACATTCGTTATCGGGAGTGTCCAGCAATCTGGACGCCAATATCAAAGAAGTTACATGGATAGCCATTTGGTTCATAATAGGACTTTAAGCTAAACGGCACATTGTACGGTCTATAGAGTATCAAAAAGACGCGTATCTAGGGAATACCCCCTTTAATGATTACATTACATTCTTAATATTTTGATGGTTCGGTTGCTTCTAAATTCAAAACATAAATATGCACCCGTGTATTTAAAATATTTGTCGTCTAAAGAAAAGCGGTCTAAAACAATAAAGAAATGCCACAACTACATACAAATAGACACAGAAAGATAGGCAAAGAGATAAAATAACTTTATGCCAAAATAAATAATTTTTTGCAATTCAACTGATAAATATTTATCTACTCGTATCGTATTTGTTTATTTATTTATTTATTATTATTAATAAAAATATTTTAAAGCCTTCGTTAAACATATTTCTATGATGAGTTCACTTTACATACGAATGCCAAAAAGTTTTTTCAGTGTTTGCTGTACTGGTTTCTAGGCTGTCCAATCAGCCAGTTAGGCATTCAGCTAAGAAACCAAATACATAATCATTCACCTTACATACATATATTTATTCAATTAGTCAGTCAATCAGTGTCTACGTGTGTCTCTCTTTTTTCATTATTTATTATTATTATTATTATTTAAGTGATATAATTTATTAGACTTGACGTTTTTCAAAGTTTAAATTTATCATATCTAAATCATCATTATTATTATTTTTTAATCAAAATTTAATTCACAAAATATCTACTGGCTCCACTACATGTCTGTCTAACCAACAACCATTTCAGCCAACCCCAAACAATAATATAACATAGACAAACATACAGATATACAGGCAATTGAAGAAATGTGGAGATATTTGAAAATTCTTAGAAAAGTAAAAGAATGAATTCTTTGTATTGATTAAAATCAAACGTATTGCTTTTAAGCCAATAGGTGTACAGTATCTTAGGTCTGTTCGCCTTATTCAAAAAGCATCTTACTGTAGCTTTTTTCATCCTTATCTCATAAACTTTCGTTTTACAATCAGAAGCAGGCAATAAAATGTGGTCTTTCGGTCCAACGATGGCAATAGAAAAAAAATTACTTAGACCAAATATCAGGAAGGTAGTTAACTAGTTAACCAACTAAAATTAGCAGCAAAGTGCCGAAGGCAAGACCACAAGTAAACAAACCATCTAAAAGGACAACAAAAGGGAAATTGGACCTATTACCATCTTGAGCTGCTTATGAAGTGGGGATGATAAAGGTGATCCATGTTTGTACACTGCGTTTAACCATTAAAAAAGATACGCCAAAATACCGCAGTCGTCTGTCAGCTTGCCAGACCCAGACATTAATGCAGCTTCTGCAGTCAAAGTTGAAAGGTAAGCCCATATTCTCCGAGCGCGTTCCAATCATCCAATGACCCATGTAAAGGGTCCGTCAAATAATTTTTTTTTTTTGAAAATGCTTTAAAAAAAATACTGAATATTTTCTCAAATTTCTTTGTTTATTTTAAAGTACAATCCTTCCGGTTAATAATGGAAAATAATTTCATTCAAATGGCTGCCTCGACTGGCCATGCAGTAGCCTACACAACCGGTTCAATTTTTAAGCACATTATCAATTGTGTGCAGCGGTATTTCACCAATGGCTTCACGAATATTGCCCTTTAAGGCGTCAATTGGCTCTGGCTTGTTGGCGTAACACTTATCTTTGACGGCACCCCACAAATAATAGTCCAACGGTGTCAAATCGCAGCTCCGAGGTGGCCAAACGACATCAGATCTACGGCTAATAATGCGATCTTCAAAAACAGGACGCAAAACATCGGCTGTGTAGCACGTAGCGCCGTCCTGTTGAAACGAAATGTTGCTAATATCCTCCTCTTCAATTTTTGTGAACAAAAATTCGTTCAACATGGCCCGATAACGATCGCTATTGACCGTAACGGCCACTCCTTGCTCATTTTCGAAGAAAAATGGCCCAATTATTCCTCTGGACCAAAATCCGCACCAAACAGTGACTCGTCTTGGGTGTATCGGCTTTTCAATGTATGCGTGCGGGTTTTCTGTGCCCCAAATGCGACAATTTTGCTTGTTTACATACCCGCCAAGATCAAAATGAGCTTCATCTGAAAATATGAGTTTTTTTTTGGCAAAATCGACATCTTCTGTAAGTCGATCGTAGGCCTACTTAGCGAAGCGTATACACAACCATGTTCGTTCAGTGGAAGGATAAAACTCTTTATTTGTCAAATCAGACTTGAGCTAAGTGTTACCATTCACGAAATAAGCATCAGTTGAAAAAAAAACATTAGATGGCGGAGCCTTTATAATCTCAATGCGTTTGGAAATAGAGTTGCAGAGGGTTTTCAGTAATTTCAGTGTCCTGAAACTGTCATACCGAGGCCACAACGTGCTCGAGAGAGAGAACTCCACCCATATTGTGCCCTCTGTAGGCAGAAACTATAGATTTTGCTTTTGACTACAGTCATAGGGCAGCAGATGCCAGAGTAGAAAATGATAGGTTCCACATTCATCGAGGCCTTCCTATCAAGTTCATCAGCCTGTTCATTGTCAACCATGTTCCTGTGTGTACCAAATCAAGAAAATGGTATGTATATGTAGCACCGTGGAACTTCAACTCCTCTTTACATTGCAGAACCAGATCCGGGTTGCAACTAGGGTCCTGATAGCGGGCTGGATATCAGAGAAAATGCTGATCCTTCCTAAAGACCTCCGATGTCTAAGCATCCTACAAGCCTGCATTGTCTGGCCAAATGTTAGGCTACGACTTTAATATCAAAACCCATGTCATATCACATCATTTATTTCTGAGTAGACAGCGCTCGGGAACAAAAATTGTCTTCATGATCTTACCAGACAGTTCTGGTGTAACGGGCATTTGAGAAATCCAGGAACTTATGTTTTTAACTGATGATTGAAATCAGCCCTTAAAGAACAAAATTACGGCAAAAAACTGTTGAATATAAAGCCGTGTTGAAAAAAATAATGCAGCAAAAGCTAAGATAGTCCTCCTTGCCTAACCCTCTGAACAGCCCTAAGCTATAATTTAGTTGTCACTAATGATAGGAGACCTCATGGGTTTTTCTAGAGAAAATGTATTACACTCTGAGAGTGCCGCATTTGATGCCGACAGAGAAGATGACATTGTAAGGCATATGAATAAAATTAAAAATGAAGGATAAGATACATCCTAGGCCAAGAGTTGCTCACAGTAATCACAGCTATAATTCTGACATAATAGTTTAAATCAGACCTATTTTCTTCCAGGAGTGACAACTGTTTGCATTAATTATGTTAAAAAAGAAACTCTCGTAAGTAAGATTGAACACTTTACCAACACTGATATTTAGCGATTATTTTCTACGCACGTATTAGTTGATATGTGTTACTAAACTAAAGTAATTAAAAAAAACAAAAGTAAGTAAAAAAATTTTTGGGGTAGTCAAGACCAACAGTATGATACTCCCTTCACTAAAATTCAATTTCAACATAGCCTTACTTAGAAACCTTGGCCTTACTTAAAACCAAATAAATACCGATTTTAACTAAAGCGGAAGCAAAACGATGCCTTCGCAATTAGCATGGCTAAGCAATGAGTTCCTATAATCCATTCTTACATCTATTGATAGATCTTTGCAAAACTCTTTTGGCAATAACGGCCAACTCTCCAGAGTTGACAATCAAGAATATGTGGAATTGCAACTCTGTTTTAAAAAGCCACAAAGAATGAACTCATGAAGTACAAGGAACTTTAATGTCGTTTACTGCTACATCGTACAAATGGGTGAATTTAATATTCCAGGGGGAAAAAATATTTTGTCGAAACAATGTTGGCAGAATAGCACAGAACTATTAATAGTCATCGGAATCTTAGCTTACTGTACAGCATCACTTACTACTATCCTCAATCAGGCCAAAGATTAGAAAATTTCCAAATGCTTGGAACACTGGAGCGCTCAAAGGGAACTCACCACTCTAAGTGGCACTTAATCCGCAATTTGATCCCCGCTCTGAGGTTCTCCAGTATGGCAAGCCGGACTTGAAACTCTTAATAGAATTTCTTAATAGAAGATGGAAGTCACAGATGTGGATTTTTGTAGACTGTGCTCTCACGGGCATCAGAGACAACGAAAAACATATTGTGTGAATGTGGGGTTATTGAGAGGTTTAGATGGAAATGTGTAGGGACACATATGGTCTCATTAGGGGACATATCCACCATTATGGTTTCAGTGTCCTGCAATAGTGCCTGGTCAGAATGATGATAATGATAATTGCAATCTGGCCCTCTCCCAAAAGAACAAGAAAGAGTATTACGCATCGTCATGAGCTTAAATAGCAAAGTTCCCTTTTAGACATGCGAAAAGAACGTTAATCAGAATTGAGTGAAAACTAAGTTTGCCACTAGATTTGGGTATAAAATTAGAGTCGCTTGATTAAATTTTGTTTACATAACTGTATTTGCAAATGAGTTATTTGCATTAAACTAATAATCCATAGATTTGTTGCTTGCAATAGGCTTCACTTACTAATTTGTGTCGAAAATTCCAATCTATAGTTTGATTACGAGGCTTATGCAGAAATTCATTTAAAAAAAATGCCTCATAATAGATCGATTAAATCTAAAGTGGAATTGGGTCTACTATATCAATGCTTCGCAAGCACCACCACAAACAAATTATAACCTCCAACACTTATGATAATGGTTCCGATGTAGGGTATTAACAATAATGACCTTACTGTTCAATAATTACCCATACAGCACTGCTGTTGTAGTTACTCGTATACCACTGTTTAAATTTGTTTGTGGCGCAAAATTGTATCTCCACTTGTTGGTCTATCTTATCTATTTTAAATGAGTAATACGTAGAATATGTTGTCTTTGTTAGTGTTTTTTTCAACATTTTTATGGCCCAAAGGAATGCACTCACCAGTAAATCATTTGCAAAAAAAATTTAAAAATACACGTATCATATAATATTTAAAAAATATGTTTTTTTTTCTGTTAAAAAGCAACGATAAAAATCAAATTATTATTTATTTCAACGTTTTTTTTTTCTCTTTGTTTTTGTAGCCTTATCAAGTGCAAAGTGCTTTCAAATGGATTTTTAGAGATTTGTAAAGAATTTCATCGTAATGGCATAGAATATAAAATCGAAAATTTAAAGCGAGAATTTGCAATAAAAAAGAAGAAAAATATTTTAAAAATTTATGGAATATTTTAGGTGATTTGTTTAAAACGTATCTCATAGGACATTTAAGAGATGGACTAAATGACTATGATTTTAGTGAACTAATACCACAGAATTTCTACTTTTTAAGAGTACGTTTCTGAAAAGGATACATAAATAAAAGGGTGTCTTTGAAATTATTTGTTCTCGCAGAAGGAATAACAATTACATACATAAGAATAATTATACATAAGTATACTTATACATAAGTATACATACATACATATGTATATACATATACTTATATATAAGTATACTTCTACATAAGTATACTTATACTTATACTATATGTATACTTATACTATATGTAAACTATAAGTATAAGTTATACATAAGTATACTTACATAACTATGCTTATGTATAAGTATGTATATATATACATATGTATGTATATATATACATATATATAGTTTGTATATATACATATGTATGTATATATATATACATACTTATAGTATATATATACATATATTTAACCTATTATTACAGTCTACAAACATCGACATCTGTGAGCACCATCCTGTTCAGATGCACTCTTAGTCTACAGTGGCCCGTAAGAAACTCCGTTAAGAGTTTCAAGTCCGACCTGCTGTCTTGTAAACCTCAGAGTGACGTCCAAATTGCAGACTGATCGCCGTCCTATAGTGACGAAGTCGCCTTTGAGCATTCCAGTGTTCCATGTATCTGGCAATTTCCCAATCCTTGATTAGATTAAGGATGGTAGTAAGTGGTGCTAAACAGCAATATTTCGCACCGATATAAGGTATCATTCTACCCTTTCTAGGCAATGCATTCGCTATTTCATTTACAAACCAATACATGCGTTGGAAAGGTGTACGAGGGCGGATTGATTTTGAAGCTACGTAAGTAGGAAAAAACATTTTTTTTTTTTTTTAAACCATTCATTTCTCAACATAGTCTCCTTTTAGTTCAATACACATAGTAAGACGATTTTCCACTTTTTTATACCATTTGAATAATACGATTTTGGGAACTCCTCAAAATACGCATTAGTTTCGGTAATCACTTCTTCGTTTGAGATGAATCATTTTCCTGCGAGCCATTTTTTCAAGTTTGGGAACAGGAAAAAGTCACTAGGGGCTAAATCTGGACTATAAGGTGGATGATCAACCAATTCGAACAGGATTTCTCGTAGTTTTAGCATTGTATCTAATGCTGTGTCAACCGGTGCGTTGTCTTGAAGAAAGAGCACTTTTTTCTTGTTTAAATGTGGTCGTTTTTCCTTGATTGCATCAACCAATTGATCCAATAATGCACGATAATACTCTCCTGTGATTGTGTATCCCTTTTCAAGATAATCGAAGAGCAATATTCCGTGTGCATCCCAAAATACAGTGGCCATAACCTTGTCAGCTGATTTCGCTGTCTTCGCCTTCTTCGGAGCACTTCCACCAGCTTCCACCCATTGCTTCGATTGATTTTTAGTTTCAGGTGTGTAGTGGTGGACCCACGTTTCATCAACAGTTATTAATCTACGCCAAAAATCAGCAGGATTATGCTTTATCATGTCCAAACACCACTGTGAATTGATCTATCGAACTCGTTTTTGTTCAACACTCAGCAAACGCGGCACCCATCTTGCCGATAGCTTTTTCATATACAAATATTCATGCAAAATGTTGAACACACGTTCATATGATATGTTTACCAGCAATCTCACGTATTTTAACCTGGCGATCATTCATAACGAAATCGAGGATTTTCTTGATATTTTCTTCAGCAACCGCCTCTTTTGGCCTTCCTGTTGATGGTATTGTTGCAGTGCTTGTTCGGCCCCGTTTAAATTCAGCAATCCAATATTTTACCATATAATCTGACGGAGCAAATTCGCCGTAATGTTTATCAAGCTTTTCTTTTGTCTCTTTCGCCGTTTTGCCTTTCAAATAATAGTGTTTAATCACTACACGAAATTCACTTTTTTCCATTTTCCATTTTCCACAAAAGTTGCTCTCTTCAAACGACTACAACAAATAAGCTAATCGATCAATTTGGCTAAAATTTTAACAGCTGACGTTTGACAGATCATAATTTCTATGAAAGAAAAAATTTTTGTGTTTGTGCTGCCATCTAGCGCTAGGTAGCTTCAATGTCAATCCGGCTTCGTAATTTCACAGATGGTTTTGGTTCAACTTATCGGTACCAAGCCCATATAAGATTTTTATTTATATGTCTATATCTCTAAAACAGTAATAGTATGAGTTTCCTAATTTGTTCCAAATAAATTTGTGGTCAACGCAAATCATCAGTCAAAAAGTGGGTGGATTTGGATAAGTGGGAGTAGTACCACCGATACCAAGTAAATACTAATTTTCGTATATCATTGGAACGGTAATAGTGGAAGGTTCCGAATTTGGTCTATATAATTTCATAGTCAATCTGCATCACCAGTCCAGATATGGGTCAAATTAAATAAGTGGGTATCACACTTCCCATACATAGTATATATTGATTTTTATATAACTTGGAAACGATAATAGTGAAAGTTTCTAAATTTGAGCCAAATAACTTTATGGTCAATAATAACGTTTTCTCCTGATCATTCATCTAATGTAATGAAGTTGTCTGGAAGAAAGTTGAATCCTCTTTATTAAACGCTCGAAACCGCAATTAAATTTGTTTGTCATGTCCTCTGCTGGGAATTCGAACCTGGGCCGCTTGTGCTGTATATGTGCGCTCTAACCACTACACCATGCCATCCCAACAGCAATGGTTATAAGGCCGCGATGATTATCTCCATCTGCAATATATGTAACAACTTTAGTAGCTCTGTGAAATCTGTGCTGCTATATGGTTGTGATACTTTGAATATCCCTAATCGTGATATGCAGGCATTACAAGTATTTGGTAAATTAAATAATGAAAATTTACTGTCCAAGGACCAAAAGCAACCAACGGATATAGCCATATAAGGCCCAATAAATGTGGAGAGAAATCGCCGCAAATAGAATAACTCGCAGATCCCTAAATGACATAACCCGGAATGCGAAAACTTGATGCTGAAGCACGATCCGCAGCAGATCGTGGAATAAAGTGAAGACTCCCGTACTGAATAAAATCGCATGGAGTAAATTCGTTGCAGACCTATGTACGCACCTTGTTGGAGTAAGAGGGACAATATATATGTATATTGGTACTTCCACATTATTAATTAACCACCATTAAATTCACAAAATGCAGTTGATTGATTAGAGCAATGATTAACAATTTATGGTGAATTGTCCGAACTTAACAAAAAGAAACGGTAAATCAAATTACAGTTCGCAGTTTGACATACATAAGGCCTTGGAGTCCTTGATTGGTTTTCGGCAGCAAAATTTTTCGTTAAGGCATCCCGAAATGCTTCGGGAAGTCCGTCCATTTTACGCAGAGTGGTCAGAGAACCATCTTGGGTCCTGGAAGTTATGCCTTTGGATCTGTACATCGGCAGGAGATTAAGGATTGAATTTTTAGTCTAATAGGACCTTAGTTCGGAGTGAGTTTTATCAAAACTGGTATACCAATGGCTTCAAAATGAATGACTGTGTCGGTGCAGGTGTTTATGGATCCAACCGAGACTTGTTGATCCCACTGGGAAGATCGCTGATATCATGGCCATTGTTTTATGTACGGAGTTCAACCTGAACAGTGGGCTCAAGGGTAAGATCATTAATATATTATCTGAGAGCGAAGCTGCTTTAATGGCACATGGCTCGAATCATATGACATCTAGACTGGTCAAATATTGTTACGATACATTGCAAAGGCTTTCGCTTGGAAATAAGGTCCAGTATTATTGGGTACCTAAACACTGTGATTTGCCAACAACGAAGAGGTGGAGTTTGCGGTTAAGGCTATTTTAACTAGATAGTTCTTGCTATAAATAAGGTATCGGGGCTATTAAATATCGCCAGGGAAAAGTTATTGAGCTAAAACTTATGTTAAGAAATGAAATAAAAATTTTCCAAATTCGTTGTGCTTTCTTTGCAATGCTGGCTAATTTTGAGATCGTCAGCAGTTCTTGAAAGCTTGCTTAAAAGTTGCACTTGAATTTCCCCCGAAACAAAAGAAAAATTTCATTTATTTAATTATTTGTTGCTTAATCTCAAGTTAAAATTTGGACGCTCTCACAAAAACACCCTTTGCAAGCTTTTTGATAGATATATAGTGTGAATATTTTCAACAACATTTGCTTTTTGTTTAAATACTTCCGATTACTCGTCACATTAGTCGATTAATTACAAAAATACCCATTCTTTTCTGGCTTACATATGTGTACTTACGTTCTTGCCATAAGTGTTTCTATGGTAACTAAAATTTTGGCTTTTCGAAAAATCAACTAACAAAGGAAGGAACATACAGATGACCAAAAGCGTTTATTGTGAAAACAGTTCCAATAAAGAAAAACAAAGTTTAATAAATTAATTTCTCAGAAACAAAACTAATTCAAAAATAGTGTTGAAATGAAAATAATTTAGTTTTTACTTAAGAAAAAACAAAAATATAAAAATTACGACACAAACCAATCAACACTGCGAACAATAACAGCAACAACATTTAAAACTAAGCCTTAAGAAACCCTAAAAAGAACATTTTTTTAGCCAAAAACTACAAAAGAGCTAAGAGTCTTTAGTAAAAACCAAAAAAAGGTATTTTAACAAAAATATAATAAAAACAAAGAAGAAAAACCTAAATAAATGAAGGCAAAAATAACAGCCGCAAAGCACCAGTGGTAAAAGCAGAAGAACCAGAAATCGCGCAAACATCCGGTCTTGAAATTCCTCAAGAACCACAAAAATAAGACAATAAAAAGTAATAAAAAGTAATAACATTAATATCAAATATAACAGCAACAACAACAGTTTATCAAAAAAAAAAAAGTTATTATTGTTGCATCACTCTTCTTCTTCTTCACTAACAACTGCAATAACAACAACAAATAAAAACTCTAACCTAAGAAGGATCTGGAGCGGGAGAAAAAAGGTATTTGAGACTGCAAACTACACACGTACACTGACAAAACTTTTGAAAGCCAAGAAGTAAGAAATATAATAGAACATATGTATGTGTTTGCCACCAACAACACTTTTTTTATGCACCGCCACAAAGTGTTTAGGAGTGTTTTTATTAGTAGGTTAACTGGCCCCTTTGCAATATCCCACCTTATATCTAGACATCCTTTGGCTTTCCTAAGCAATTATACATGAGCTCTTAAAATCCCAAAGTGAATGCTTTCGCATTCTATGTCCTTCTAGAATCCAGCAAATAATAATAATCTCCAGTTCTATAAAACAGCAGTTCACTCTCCTTTCTTATTTTTTTTTTTCCTTCAAAACGCTTCAACAATATAAACCCAATGAAAGTTCTAAGTGCTTGAACCCGAATTGTCCCGGAACTTTCTGTAGCATAAATAGAACAATTTTCTTCTAAACAATAACCAACCAACCAAAACCTTAGTAAAAACACACATTGGTGCTCTATTATCATCATTATTATCATCATATCGAGCAGGCACTATTGCAGGATGCGGAAACGCATGGGATCTATTGTGCCTATTCCGGTATATTGTTTGTTTTACAGATATGCTGCCTTCCTTATGAATGTCAGCAGATCTGAAACCATAATAGTGGATATGTCACCCAGTGAGACCATATGTCCATCTAAACATTTCCACCTAAACATATCAAAAACCCCAAATTCACTCAATATATGTTCCGTTGCCTCTGATGCCTGTGAGCGTAGTCTACAAACATCCACATATGTGACTCCGGTAAGGAGTTACAATTCCGGCCTGTCACACCTGAGAACCTCAGAGCGACGCCCAAATTCTGGACTGATCGCCAGTCTATAGTGGCGAAATTCTCTTTGAACATTCCAGTGATCTTCTCAATGGAATCAATACATCGGTTGGGTCTATGAACACCAGCACCGACACAGTCATTCATTTTGGAGCCATCGGTGTACCAGTTTAGACCAAAATTACTCACTCCGAACTAAGGCCCCATTATACCAACAATCCCGGTCCAGGCATAACATCCAGGACCTAAAATGTTTTCCGGCCACCCTGTGTAGAATGGACTGACTTCTCGGTGCATGTCGGGATCCTTTGGCGAAAAATTTTGTCGCCGAACATGCCGGCACCTTCATCACAAGGATGTGAAGCGGTGTCAAACCAATCAGGGCTTCCAAGGCCACTGTTGGACATGTTCTCATTACCTTAGTTATACCGAGGCAGGCAATTCTCTGTACTCTGCCTCATTTATTCAAAGTGATAGCCTTCTCAGTTTTAAAATGTATATCGATGGCTTAATATATACGATAAAGGGCGTATATCGACTTTGGTTACAGGACAAAGATAAAACTGAATAAAACCTAAAAAATCTTCAATACAAAACAAAAACAACGCAACCTGTAATGAGTTATAAGTCCGCTATTTTCAAAGACAGATCAGGGAATATTTTAAGGTTTATTTGGAGGGTACATTACTAGTGGGAAAAGTTAAAAAAAAACAGAATTTTGAAAAAATCGAGATTCACTCTTATTACGATTCGCCTACGATATAACTCAATCACTACAATAATCAGTGCATTAACATGTTTAAGGATCTCGTTCCCATTCGGCAGATTAAGCTGTAGGATGATTGAATTGTGTAAGCTCTGAAATCTAAAATGAATTTCATATACCAATTTTATCCTCCTAGCAGGTATAGTTATACTCTTATGATATATATTTTGCACTGTTTTTTTAGTACCAAATTAATAATAATGGCAATGAAACCATTCTTTTCTTCCAGTGTATTCTTAACAAAAACTACAAAAAAATTCTTATTTTTAACGAAACGAATTGAAGGACGGACAAAAGGACGCCAAAATTATACAAAAAAAATAAATCAGACCAACAACAATTATGATGGCTACTGCCATACAACAACAACAACGTTCCAAAGAATTTAAAACAAATGTTATGAATAATGATGATGATAATAATATTGTTGTTGATGCAAAAACAACAACAACAACAACAATGTCTACCACAAACTTAACAGACATTTCTGCTGCACTTCTTTCGACCACTACTTCAGCTGCTATAGAAAAATTTTTGGCGACCATGGAATTGCAATATTTTAAGGCTGTCTCGCTATATCGACGTCGAAATTATGAAAAATGTGTTGAGGTGTGCAATGCAATGTTGCAAGCAGGTCACGAAAATAATGTCCAAATGTTTAATACACCACCGGATGAAGAGGAGTATGATAATGGTAGTGGTGGTGGTGGCATTGGTAGTGGTAGTGGTCCTGGCAATGAAGAATATTTATTAAACAATAGTTATGGTAGTATAAGTAGTAGTAATGGTACCGGCACTGGTGCTGGTACTGGCGGTGGAGGTAACATCAACATCGTAAGTAACAACAGTAGCACTCAAAGATACAGTAGCAATTTGCAACGCATGGCCGTCAGGCAGGGTGGACGCCAACGTGGCATTTATGGTAACAATGTATCATCTTCTACAGCTGCCACAACAGCAACAACATCTTCAGCTTCAGTTTCAGCTGCTGCTGCTACTGCGACTACTGCATCGTTTAGCATAATGCCCACGTGGATGATGGAAGGCGTTTGGCAATTAAAAATGCGCGCACTTACGCAACGCATCTATATAGATGACTTGGAGACGAACGATGCTGATGATGCCGGTAAGTGGTATTGGCAATAGAGTAGTCAGTGGCACATAAGCACTATGAGGAGTTTAAAAAAAATTTTTTTAATGAATTTTTTTTTTAATTTTTTTAATATATTTTTTTTTTTTTTTGCTCCACTTGAAATTTCTCAAGATTTGGAGTAAACCATAGGAGTAATGAACAATTAAAAAACAGTTTATAAAAATATATATTTTTATAATATTCTGACATTTATCTTAATTCGCCACGCCCACTTTTAATAATTTTTATATGAATTTATTTACATACAAATTTAATGACGACGCTATGGGCGAACTTATAACTGCGAAACTTTTAAAAATTATCATTACTGACAGCGAAGCATTGGTATATATCAGGGGTGCGCAAAAAGAGAGAAACACTTAAAATGATAAATACACTGAAGTTAAGACGCTGTAAAAAAAATAGGTATTCATACACAAACATGCATAAATTTATGTAGCTTATTATTAACACTTCTCAGTGTAGAAATCAAAAAGTTCTCTACAAACTCTCTTAAAATTAAAAAAAAAAAACAAAAAAAACACGCGCTACACGCCTTCTTCGTTGACGACTAACAAGCCACTGAAATATTTTTGTGTCTCACACATATGTTTTTTATTGTAATTGTGGTTGCCATTTGAAATAATGTAAACAAAGCACATTTTTGGTAGGATTTTTTTTTTAGCAACCCCGGTTGTAATATTCACGAAGGGGATAAATAAACAGTCGAAAAACTTTGTAATCTGAACAATATAGATGAGCGACACTGGTATATATATGACCATGACCTCAAAACTAAAGTCTATTAATGCTAATGGAATAGATCGAAAGCGCATCAACGGAGGTTGGTACCACTGTGCATTATTACGGAGCACTTAGAGAGATCAGAGTATCGATTGAAAGGAATAAATAACTAATAACTGCAACTTACGTCAAATGTACAATGGATGGTAAATGAGCACACTTGGTATGGAACAAGAGAAGTCTTGAAATTACTTAGAATGCATGTAAAAAATCTTATAGGAGCTATATAGTGTCTCCACAGATAAGTGAACACGTAAGGCTGAAATTGCTTTGCCAGAAAAGATTCTACGACAAAAACAGTCTTGCAACTCTAACTTTAGCGGAATATTTAGGGCCATATTTAAATATCTATTTTTTGGTTTTATGAAGGACTGTGGCACTTTAACGTCTTGATAAACTATAAAAGTGCTGAGATGGGACCTTTTAACCAAAAGGCCAATTATGGTGTATACTGAGCATTACTTTTCTTAAAAATCTTGCAGCCGAGGTAACACTAAGATTCAGAAAATGCAGTTGGCTAATGCAGATCTAGATACAAACAGACATACATAATTCCCGTGACATTCTAAGTAGAATTCTGTTAATCAATAGGCTGTATCCGATTCTATTTTTAGGCTCATTAAAAGAGACTTACAGTTTAACGTCGGATCCGAAAGGCAAATCGTATTTCCATTTATACATGTCCACAGAATTTTCATATACCTGGCTACCACCTTCAGTCCCTTTTTAGTTTCCATAGGTGTTTTGCAATATACAACCGCTATGAAGTTGTGTAGCAATGTCAGCAACCGTTTGGTATATATGATGCGGAATTTAACTGTCATTGTGTTAAGTTCAGCATTAGGGCACACCTTTCGCACTTCGGGTTTCTGTACAGAAGTCCAAGCATGGGGAGATAGGTTACCATATCCGGCTTCAACTCTCTTTCCGACTCCATATCAAGTATCCTTGTGTATTATCCAAACAGTGAAATTGTTGTTGCTGGTGATTTCAATGTTCACAATTCGTCTTGACTTCACCATTCTGACCGCACAACTTCTGAAGGCCAATATGTTGAACTATTTGCCGCGCACAATCACCTTGCGCAACTAGTGAATGCGTGTAGATGGGCACTAAACTAAAACTCTCGACACCCTGAAAAGTATACAGCTGAGTTTCTTGCACCTCTCGGTAACTTCATGACGTCACATCTACAGCTTGGAGGCGCTCGGTTTTTGTCTACGAAATAGCAATAAATCTGGGGATGTATATGTTTATTCCATCCAAACAGATTTCGATTAAGTCAAGAAATAAATTTTGGTTGAATTAGACGTGCAGACTAGCAGTCATATCTAGAGAGAAAGCTTTCAGGAATTGGCGCATCGTTGTCAATGCCGTGAAGATATTTATGCACGGTTCTAGAATGGATACGATCAGAGATCGCAGAGTTTATAAGCATTGCAAATCTTTGCACCGTTCATCAATCTAAGGTCTATATATTGAGTAGCGAGGAATGCAAATAATGACAATGGAATGATTATCGACTCAGTTGCTTATATGCACCAAAGATTTTACTCGGGTACAGTATTACAGTCTTGGTATACAAGACATTTAGGCTGAAACGTAAATGATGATGGCTGATTACGGCGCCAGAAGTATTAACATTTAAAGAAAATAGAAGAGTAGTAGCGTATCATCAATCTTTCAAGTCATTTATGACCTACACACGGACCTACAATGGAGGATACAGAATGTAACTACTTATTCCAGAACCAGAAAGTATTATGTCAATTATTTAAACGGCCTGTTAGGCCTTCATTCAAAATTTTCATTCTGTATGCGGTAATATTTTAATATGTGTGATAGCCTATAAGTGAATCCGTTTGTGGTCTGCGACCCGTCTAATCAAGTCTAATCTACTCTTGAGGTTATACGCCGCGATGTTCTTTAAGTAAAAAGAAAATGAAATTTAAATTGAAGATCTTTACAAATCTTAAATAAAAGTATTAAAAAAGGTTTTTAATTTTACAAAAGCAACTTGACATTACAACTGACACCATGGCCATCAAACCATTCAAATTCATTTAAATTATGAACATGAGAAGTATGTATGTTGCGGTGTTCAAAATATCCAGTTAATGGGAAGTTATTGCCACCAGTATCTGCAACACTCAGAGTCAGTCATTTCTTATCAAACAATTTTAAATAATTTTATGAGTAACAATAAAAATGAAAAAAAGAGGAAAAGAAAAAGAAACAGAAACAGAAAAGACGACGACAACTTCATAAAATGTAATAACAAATGGTCAAAAAGCATCAAATAACGAATCTTAGAAGTCAACGATGTGAAAAACGCATCATATTTTACGATGAAAAATAAACCACAAAGAGTAATAGAATCTTTACTATGTTGCAAGTAAGCCAACAAAGCAAATAACAAAATCAATTCAAGTCCAAACAAACTATGTGATGATAGTGTATTGATGGTTGTCCACCCGAACCAACCAAACAACATCACATCTCCCCAATATCGCAGAGATGAAGTAAGTGGAAACAACACTTTTTTGTTTATACTTAATTATGATGATAAATACATAAACCTTAACCTCAAGAAGAATTTAATCCAACAATATGACCGACATTCCATGTAATAATTTGTGCAGCAGCAACAATTTAAAATAAAATAGGCAGCAGAACAGATTTAAACAACAACAGCTCAAGAAGTATGAAAAACAAAACAACAAAAAATATTCTTTAAAAAAAAAAGCAGAACAAAAAAAAATCCAAATGTTTGTAAAAGGTCCTTCATTAAGAACTTCCTATGTAAATAAAACAATGTGACAATCTGACACATAAATCAGGCTGAATTTGACCGATGGCAAGGGTTATGTTGGCTTTGAGGGCTGGTGTAGTCTGTTATTAATTTGCATAGACATGCAGCTTAAGAAAATTCCACAAAAAAGTCTAAAGCTGAGTTTCCACATTCATCGTAAACTACGCTGAAAAATCCCCATTAAGCTGGATGTCTGCATACACCGTAATCAGCAGCGGAGATTTTGGGATTAGTCCCCATTAAGCTGGTTGTGCATACACCGTAATCCGGCGCTGGGGGGAACAAATCTTACAATCTCGGTGTACGCAGACATCCAGCTTAACGGGGACAAATTCCACAATCTCGGTGGCCAGTTTACATCGCCTAAACCTTAACCACAAATCGCTCGTATGGAATGTCTAATATGGCAAGAGCTGTGTGGCACGTACTGCTGTCCTGTTGAAACCACAAAGGCCTAAAGAAATTGGTGTAATCAATAACTTATAGCGCTCGCCCTTGATAGTGATGACCAAACCAACGTCTTTACCAAACATTAAATTTTTTTAAAGGCTTGGATTGGTATGGTCCCAAATTCGACAATTTTTTTGTTGTGTGGTAGGTAAGACACCCGCCTACCAGCCAGAAGTTTTTCGATTCAATACCTGGCCAGACCATCTGAATAGAAGAAAAAGTTTTTTCAGCAGCGGTATCACCTCATAATATTAGTTAGTAACTGGTTATGAGTATTTTTACTACTATTGAATAACATCTCTAATGTATTTGCCATTCGGAGCCGGCGTAGGTCTCCTTCAATGAGTCTTAAAATAGAATTATTGACTGCGAGAAGTCCCAGTTTTTCTTCATGGAATGTTATGGGAGTTAATGTATATACCCATTCACTCATAAGTGAGTCTCATTGATGATGAAAATTGAGGTTAGAACAGAACACCCATTTTGATAAAACAATTCTATCGTTTAAATTCCATAGACATAGTTTTAACAATATGGTCACTATCAACTCCCAAGTTCGAAAGTTCCTTTTGGCAGACACGTTATACAATCAAATGCAAAATATTTTATGTTTTGTTGTTTTCTTTTTCTTCTTTTCACTGCTTCCTTGGCCACGAACAACGTTCCTTCAACAACAACAACATATTTCTTCAGTCTCAGCTACTATTACGTCGTCTTTTTTTTAACCACATTACAACAACCGCCGTCTTGATTCTGTTGGACGTCAATGTTTTAAACTGAAAACAGTGCACTATAGGGATGTATGAACGAGTGGTTGTAATAACGCACTATGGTATGATACTTTGCAATATTTGAAAGCGAAGTAAAGAAAATATAGAAGGCGTAACAAATTATTAATCTACTGTAACTCGCCTCCAAAAGATTGTGTTGTGGTAAATATCCTTACTAAGTAGTGGTGGTGATCTTTACTTAGAATTGTAATTTTTTCACATTTTCTATGATGCTTTTCATCATAACCGGAGTTAAGCTGGAAGGTCAGTTGCCTTCTTCTTTATTTTTTAGATGGAGTTGTTTGGCCAGAGGTTGAAGTCTCTTTATTAAACACTCGAAGCCACAATGAAATTATTTTGTTATGACCTTAGCTGGGGCTCGAACCTAGGCCGCCACCACCGTCTAATATACGCCTATAATTTTCCATGTTAAAGTTGGATTTTGCCCTACAGGTGTAGAGGATTGTACAGATGCAAAAGCTGACTACTAGAATATATTGTGCTTTCGAACTTTAGTACCATTTTTAGACTAAGATCTGCCTTATTAAAAAAGTAATAACGAAACGTACGATAAAAGAAATGGAAAAAGATTTTAGATTCGGGTTCTTGTTGGTAATTACGGTCCTAAATTCTTTTACAACAAGGCCAAGAGCTATAGTCGTAACTACTACTTCTAATACCGTTTTATACACCAAAGCATTTATGAAAACGACTGGACTAATGCGTGTGTCAAATAAGATCAACTTTGAATACCTTTGAGAACGAAATGACATCAAAAGTACTTATTTTTGAAATGAGACTGTGAAATCTAGGCCCCGAGAAGGACAGAGCAATAGTGGCATAACATCATCAGTGTACACAGTACACTGTAAACAGGTGTGTGAAAGGTATACAGTGAATTGGCAAATATTACTGAGCGATTGGCTAACCACATGGAACTCCGAAGTAATTAAATCGGTGGAGCTATGAAAATAAGAAAGCAAGAGACTGTGGAGCATCTTCTATAAGGTTGTCCAACACTATGTAGCTTAAGAGTACTGTGACTAAAGCTTTGGAGATCCTTATAAGCTTTTTCAAGAGTTCCGTCTTGTTACCTATCTTGAGGTCCATACTTTTGTACACATGGTGGAACACATAGTACTAAAGTAACTTCTTCTCTAAAAGTAACTTCTTTTGAATCCATAGGACTAATAAAGAAATGTGCAGCATCTTTGTAAATTCTCTTTGCATGATCTTTTAATAATGTTTGCCCGATTATAGAAGTGAAAAGAAGAAAACTCGACCAAATATTCACGTTACGCCAAGTCATTGAATAGACTCAAGAAAAACAGATGGACACCTACCATCTATTTGTCGACTACATGGCTGTTTTTCACAAAGCAAAAGTGTTTCATGCCATGTCTGAGTTGGATATCCCTGCAAAATTAGTATGGCTTTGTAGGATGACACTAGCTGAAACGCTAGCTCCAGTTAAAATAGAAACAAAACATCTCCAAGCCGTTTAATACCAGACGATGTTTCAGACAGGGAGATAGCCTATCGTGTTATCTTTTTAACATCTTGTTAGAGACGCAAGTGTGAATATAGCTGGCACACTTTACACCAGACAATATATATACCCGCTTATGCCGACAACATCGACATCATTGGTCGAACATTGCGAAGAGTTACTAAAACCTTTGAAAAAATCAAGAAAGGATCTGCTAAGTTGGGTCTGTAAACGAAGATAAATAGACGTTGATGATATCAACGTACAAAACGTCCAGTAGAGTCAGGCAGACAGTGAAAGTTGGAAACTACAACTTTGAGATAGTCAGAGGCTTTATCTTACTCAGCTCCGCCATAATCAAAAGAAACAACATCAGTTCTGAACTTCTCTTAACGGGAATTTGTGTGAGTGAGTTTCTTCAAAGTTATATGATTGCGAAAATCGCATAGAACTTAGCGTTTCCAAAAGTAAAGACTTCTTCAAACCAAATTTTAAGGCATCTAGCTATTGATTACTGGAATGATTAATTGGAATTAGAATATCCACTTTACAAGCTTGAAATATTATATGTAAACCCATTGTGCAATTGATAGTTAACTGATGATGATGACGATCATCATCATCTCAGAGCTGTAAGAGAAGAGGTGAAATGAAAATGTAAAAAGAAGGCAAAAAATAAACGGAATAAATAAGAATACAAAAACAAAATAAAGGTTTAAGACACGCATCCAAAACTATGTATTCGTACATATTTAAGCTCATAGGTATCTTGTTTAGTACTGCCCACATTCCATTGTGTTCAATCACCTTGAATGCTGCTGCTGCTGCTGTTGCTGCAGTTTGAATATTTTTAAAAGGTTTTACAACAATAAATTTACAAAAACACAATGCAACAACAACAACAACAACAGCAAGTATAAAATTCTGTTTTTCTTTCGTAAAAAATGTTAAAATTATAGGTAAGAGAGTATAATTGCTTCTTTCTTCGTTTTGAGGGGGAATTTCGATGCAGGATTTTAACCGAAAAATTTTATTGTTTTTTTTTTCTTTAGATGTAGTTGTTGTTGGTTATGAAAATGGAATTTTTCATAAAAATTGTATTTCTTTTACATAAATGCCAGTTAACGAGGAAGTAGAATTTGAGCGCATAGCCACTACAGCCAGACCTGGTACGTCAATAAAAACTGCTTTTATACCAAGGCCTTCCACAAGTACTTTTAGAGGTTCTACAGCTATCAGTTTGGGCCTACGAAAGACCATAAGCACCAGTGACAGCGTTAATAGAAGAGTTCTAACCTCGGCCATGAGTACAAGACCGACTTCGGGTATGGTAGGTGATTACAAAGTAATTTTTTATATTATTTTTTTAAGGAAAACATTTTTAGGCCCGTCCTGGCACAAGCGGCCTAAGTCGCCCTGGTTCCTCTTTAGGTAGCCGTCCAGCTTCACGTTGTGGCACAGCCTCACGTGTTAGAGCCACTTCGGCAGCTGCTTTTAATATAGGCGACTCTACTGCGCCTTTATATCAGGCTTCCCGCCTAAATCCCACCATCTATGCAGAGCGCAAAGTTTTAGTCAAGGCCCTCTTTCAATTTCTATACTACCATGAAGCGGATGTTTTAAAAGCCTATTCACTGTGTGAAGCTGTTATGGAAGTCCACAAACAGAAACGTGGCTCATCAGCCTCTCTGCGGTCTTTGGCCAATTGTGATGACTGGTGGTGGCAACAGCAAATGGGTCGTTGCCTTTTAGCCCTGAAATATCCTCGTAAAGCTGAAACATACTTGCAACAATCTCTGAATAGTTTCCCACATCCCGATACTTATATTCTAATGGCTCGTCTCTATCAACGTCTAGATCAATTGGATAAAGCAATGGATTTAATACAGACAGCCGTGGATAAACATCCATTCGATGTTACATTTCGCATAGAACAGGGTAGACTATTGGATGCCATGTCTAAGCCAGATGATGCAGTGCAAATGTATCGTTTAATCTCACGTTTGAATCCCATTAATGTTGAGGCTTTGGCATGTATAGCCCTGAACTATTTCTACGATAATAATCCAGAAATGGCTTTGATGTACTATAGGTAAGTTTAAATATAAAGTAGAGCATATTTAAATAGAGGTAAGTTCGCACATTTAAAATATTGTTTAAGAAATGACTGAGTATTTAACAACCAAACTTTGTTGAAACCAGAATATGAGTATAATGAGGTAATTGTTTTTTAAATGGGCTGGCCACAGCTAGAGTGTTGCATTATACGTCTAGGCAAGCTTTATTAAGTAGTAAGGGAATCTGAACTGTAAACTGCCGAAAATGCAAATAAGTTACTTAATGGCTATAATAACCTATTCCCAACTCAATAATTCTAAAAGTCACCATATAATACCGCCAATACTGCTCAGATAATTAGTAAAAGAAGACGACAGAAGCTTTAATTTGTTTTAGTCTCACTATATGTTGCCAGCCTCGTTGTTATGAACGAACTGACCGGACGTTACGTCAGCTCAAGGGTGATTTTATCTTGTAGGAAAGTCATTACGACGCTCCTGGATAGATACAGTGTTAAACTGTGCTGTTGGCAGTCGGATCTGTAAGACCCCCGACGAGTTTCTTTCTTGGTTTGATGGATCTATGGATTCGTTGAAAAGTGGATGGGCCATGGAGGGCCAGTGGAGATTACAGAATCTCCAGGATTTTGACCTGAATGGATCTCTATCGAGCATCAACTAGCGGATGAGGTGACTCACAGTATTGCGGGAGTTTATTTTTGTGTCTTTCATTTCCTAGTTTTTGATTTTTTCTTTCTACTGTTTCTATTCTTTCTTCTGGTTTTCCTTTCAAATTACTTTTATGTTTGGTCGGTCCAAATTCTTTTTTTTTTTTACTTTTCTAGAAGTTTTCCGCAATGAATCTCTTTTCCTGTCTCTGAGTTGGGTGCTTGTGCATCGCTTTTTCGACTTAACCTAACCTATTAAATTATGGTTATTGGTCAAGTTTATGGGAAAAGTGAAGAAAACCTGAAATAAAGCTCTCTAAGTTGAGAGTAGTGAAAAAACCAGTTATGAGCGCCGTGATTTTTCGGCCCAATACCAAAGTCTGGGAATCCATGGGCAAGTGACCCAAAGTTTTCCAGGTAAAGATCCAGGCCATTTCGATCTGTGCGCGGATTAATACAGAGCGTGGGACAAGGACACTGCTATTAATATATATTCCATAGTATGTAAAAACTCGGCTCGTGAGCAGAATTTTCTTTGGTTCGCTCGTTTTATGGCTCGAACTCGTGAGTTTTGTTCTTTAACTCGTGAGCAAGAATTGTATACTGCGAACGAATTAAAAATAAAAAAAAATCGAAAACGAGCGATTCATTTCAATGCATGTTATTTGTGTAAGATTAAATGCGTAATACCATGCATTCGTATGTGTGTATCGACCAATAAGCATTAAACACATGCATGTTTTATATTACACAAACAACAATTACTAAAAAGAATTGATTATTTTCGTCAGTGCAGGGAGGAAGAGGAGACGGCGATCATATTCTTTGTTAATATGTTGCTTGGGCTAACATTCGGCGAGGAACTTTTATGGAGCCCTTTATTGTGTCTGAATAGGGATTTTGTCGTCTTCATACACAAGGTAGATGGTATTCTTCTGGTGCTTCCGGACCGAGTATTGCGCTGACAATTCTGACACCGGAGTGTTTGGCACAATAGATATTTCCTGGACGCATTGCCATGACTAGTTGGGCCTCTCTGAGCCAATTTAATAAAATCTCTGCCTTTCGCTAGCAACGCATTAAGTTTTCCCTTAATGAAAACAGTCCTAGACTCAGTTCAATAACAAACCGGTATTTTAGTACTTTTGCTAAAGAATTTACGTACACTTGCAGAATTGCCTATTATATGAATCCAACAGCCACAAGTTAGATATTTAAACTGTTAAGGCAACAGGATAACTGATACTGATTTCTTTATGTCCAAACTAAACACTATAGTCTCAGATCCTTTACATACTACTAATGCGGGGAGAAAATCAAAATTTTAGACAACTTAGGTTTTAAATCATTTATATGCTTTTTCCTTCCTCAAATCCTCAGACGTATACTTTCTTTGGGAGTTCATTCGGCTGAACTATATTGCAATATTGCCTTATGCTGTCTATATGGTGGCCAAATCGATTTGGTATTGCCGTGTTTTCAAAGAGCTATAGCTGCAGCAAAAACCGCCGAACAAAAAGCCGATATCTGGTACAATCTTAGCTTTGTAGCAATCGTAAGTAGAAACGATAACTATATTTCATACAATATGTACTTTTAATCGCACATCTTCAGACTACCGGTGATTTTAATTTGGCAAAGCGTTGCCTACAACTTTGTCTTACTTCTGATGCTCGCAATGGTGCCGCCCTCAATAATTTGGCAGTTTTAGCTGCCCATACTGGAGATGTCCTAAAAGCCAAATCATATCTGAATGCAGCCAAAGATGTCTTAGAGGAATCCATGGAAATTGAAAACAATTTAAAATATTTGAACGATCATTATAAACTGTAAAGTAGAAACCTTTTCTTTTTAAATAAATTGTTGAATTTTTAAACCAAACCAGTCAACTCTTTATTATGTTTTCTAATTTTAATTCAATTTTAAGGTATTTTTAGCCAATTATAAATGGCATCTAAGCCTACTTTACTAACTGGACTCACTTCTATTATGGTTAAACGCTGTTTTATTTCCTTTTCTAATTTCGACATTTGTAGCATAAGTAAAGCTTCATTGCGCATTTGACGATAGGCATAATCCATTTTTGATAGAACCAATAAAATGCGTACTTTCTGTATACGTGGCTCAGCCAATATCGAATAGAATAAAACACCTAAAAAGGATTCGAAGCAATAATGAAAACCCAGGTTCCATTCTGTAAGTATTCCACTCTTACCCGCTGCTGATATTTGACACAAATTCGCAGTATCCACTACGTACATAATTTTCTTGACATCATTGAAATATTGCCGCCATATTGGTGCCATACTGCCTCCAATTTCCAATATACGTATGGATTTTAAAGGCGGTAAAGATTTAGGCTTTCTCTTCCGTTCATTACCTTGCTCTTGCTGAGTACCATTTTCAGTAGCTGGTGGTGGTGGTGGTGGTGTTGTTTTTGATTGAGAGTTTTCGTCACTATTTGATTTGGTTGGAAAAATAATATTATAAATACTGGTACCATTTGTAGAGGTCGAATAAGTGGTTTCATCCACAGAATCGTTATCTTGTAAAGCCTTGAGTAAGTGAGTTTTTCCGGAACGTTTGGGACCCAAACAAATGCAGGATATCATTCTTCAAATACAAATCTTATGAGTAGTGGAAGATGAAAAATAAAATATAAATAAATAATAGTACTGGTTGCTAAGTAACGTAAAAAAATGGTCTTCGCATATGAAAAGCAGGGACGTAGTTAGTACTTGCAATGTCTGTGATCACTGTAAACCTGTTGACCAGTTCTATTTAGAATGGGATAGCATAGGCTGTTTGGCGACCTGCACAACTTTTAATTTAAATATGCCTACGAATAGATGATAGCCGCTCGCTCTGTCTGCTCAACGTCTAAAAGGCAACCGCTCCATTCTGACCTGATGGCAAGGTAGGATCTAATTTTCCATAGCTCTGCCATAGGATATCCACGTTATCTTGTACGAGAATATGATCCCACCGACGACCACATTGTTATTAAGGCAAATTTGGTGACCTGAACAATTTTTAAACAAATATGCCCACAATTTTTAAACAAATATGTCTGCTCAACATCTAAAAGGGATCCACTCGTTTTCGACCTGATAGCAAGGTAGTTAATGTAGTATGTATAGAGGCAATTGACTCTAAAAGTTCGCCTCTATGGTAATGTCGACAGTTTTCGTAGTGGCGTATCGCTAGATGACAGCTAGGTTTCTGAAGCGAGCCATAATGATCTAGTCAGATTCCGGATTCCGGCTGCCATTCCATGATCATGATGATTTTGTGATCTTGGCCAGCAAATTTAAAACTCCGTTCGCTGTTGATAGTTATTATCAATTGCAAGGAGTTTGATGGAGAGAATAGTGCCCAAGGAATGGAGGGAGGTAAGGGTAACTTACAGTCACCGTTTTTTTTTTTTTTTTTTTTTAATGGAAAAAGTGATCGAGTGAGTGCGTTTCAACATGCCTAAATGAGGTTGTCGGTCACACAGAGAAGAGTCTGCATTATGGCTCTAAATCCTAGCGGCCTGTTTGGATAATGAATTTGCTTTCAATAATGTTGAAAAACTGAAAGATTAGGAAGGCACTGATTGAACTGACACTCGGGGGCTTGTAGCTGTGTGGATTGTTAGTGTACACAAGGGAAGGATCAAAAACTCAGGCTTATGCGAAGTCTGTTTGAGGAACCTAGTGTCTCGGAGAATGCCTGTGCTGTTCCCCCACGAAATATAAATTGGAGAACTTTGTACAGCCCAGGCTTAATGGATTTGAGTTAAGGCTGTCTAGTAAGGCCAAATATTTGAGTGTTTTCTTAGATAATTAAGACAATTTCGTCTTAGAAAGAGAACACACCCTGTTGAGTATGAGGAAGAAGATATTCAATGCATGCTATGAAGCAAGGAGAGGTGAAAGCCTTTGGGCAGGCTATTCAGACGAAACTGATGCTGGTATAAAAATATATCTGTCTAGACATATCAGGTGAATTTAGGAGCACTACTCAAGCGTCGATAGATTTAAACCTATGCCTGACCTATTTGAAGGTTACAATAAAAGGATAGGCGGCTAGGCCCTTTTTGAAAGCTTCATGAAGTGGCAGAGAGGATTGTAGGGTCTCCAGACTTCTATGGCCCATTTTGACGACTTGAGGATTGAGAGTAGAGAGCCTCTTAGGATTCCGATGGGTTTTCTGATTGGACACTGTGCTTTGAAGATAAACACCAGGTTATGGAATGCAGGTACCCATGCTATCTGCAGAGTGTGTGGCAATAAAGAGCAATCTGAGACAGAGGAACACGTCGTATGCCTTTGCCCTTTATTTCAAAGATGCAGACTCGTGTTGTTGAGCCAAGTTTACAATATACTATTAAAATACGTGTTAAATAATATTCATATATTTCTGTACTAGTTGCGTTTAAAAACAAAAAAACAACAAATTTTAATACAAAGCTTCTATTTAAAATATAACGACTTTTTTTACAATATGGTACATATAGTACTTCATCACACAACCGTGCTCCTTAAGAGCATAACATAACAACCCTGTCTTTAATAATTATGAAATAAAGATGTGGCAACATACAACCACCTCCTTACTAATTTGACAAATGTAAAGAACGGAAAATTATGGGAAACCGCCAATATATACTGTGTCGCCAAGGACACAAGAAAAATATAATTTAAAAATCTAAGAAAATGTCTAATAATGAAAATGAAACGAGTGAAGTTTATAATCATTATCTCAAATTAAGTGTAAGTAGTAATCACAGAACAATATAAATTCGTTAGCAAAGAGTTTGTTTTTTTTTAGAAACCCACTGAAGAAGATTTCCAACGTGTCTTCACTGATGAGGAACTAAAAAAATTGTGCCTAAAACACCCATGCCGTGTGGACATTTGGCGTTGGAATGTGGTCAATGACTATCGTATACTATTTACAGAGAGTGGCCGTTTTCAGAGATGGTCTGACCGCAAGCGTTTATTAATGTTGGCCAAAGCTGTTAATAAAATGAAACCTTCGGTACTTTATGATGAAGAGGAAATCAAAAGAACTAGAAAAGAGGAATGGGGTTTTCAGCTAAAGGAAAATATACTTTCTCTTAACTATTGGGAACGAAAAAAACTACGTGCCTTACTGGAGGAGCAAGAGCATGAACCAGGTCCACTTTTACATGTTTCCGATTCGGAGGAAATTGATGAGGAAATACAGTCACAGTGTGCTGTCAATACGGAGTCTATGAATATGAACGAAATCTATACACAATCGCAACAACAACAAACGCAACCTGCTTTAGAGATGAATCATATTCAAACACCAACTACAACAGAGAAGGCAAACACACCAGTTTTATCGACACCAAATTTTGAACGCAATGTTTCCGGTACGGAGGAAATTGATCAAGAAATACAATCACTGTGTGATGTCAATACGGAATCTATGAATATGAACGAAATCTATACACAGTCGCAACATCAACCAACGCAACCTGCTTTAGATGTAAATCATATTCAAACATCAACTGCAGCAGAGAAGGTAAACACACCAGCTTTACTGTCACAAAGTGATGAGGAAAATGCTCTGCTAGAGAATTTAGACGAAGAAGATTATTTAATTGATGAAGATACTGATGATTCTACAGAAACCGTTTTACTACAGCAACAACACGTAAAAGCTATTGTTGCTGAAAAGCCATTAGAAACTTTACAGTCGGAAGAAGTAGCGCCAGAAATAGAAGACATTTATGGCGTAGATACCATGTCGATGACTATTGACTCGCAGTTGTCAACGCAAACACAAAGTATGAATATTTCAAAATCTCAGGATGTAATACCACAGGATTATGATAATTTTAAAAATATTATACCATTAACATCGACACAATCCCAAAATCAGGCATCGGAAGAGATAGAGGTGACATAAAAATATTGAAAAATTGCTTTTTTGCGCACCATATGTTTTTGTATATTTTATAGATAGAAATTTGTTAAATATTCCATTTTTTCTAATAAAATTATAAAAAAAAACTTTTTACATTTAGGAAACTTAATTTTTAAATATAAGATGACTGAGTTCATTACCCTCTGTCATTATAGGCCTATTCTTTTAACACTAGACTTATTAATAAAATATATTTTTATACATATAAAAGATTAATGGGTCGATGATGAAAGGCAACAAAAATTCATTTGCGTTGCCTAAATAGCAATTGGAAGTAATAAATTTTTGATTGCCAGTTGCTATACGTAATGCATTTTCCGGCAACTGGCAAAGCAACTAAAATTCTATTGCCATTCATAAATTATCTGACCGATACGCCTACAGAGATAACTGGTTGTACAACAACAACCAAGTCTTGCTTGAAAATTAACAAAATATTACAAAAACACTTCAATAAAAAAAAGACAATACATTCGGAAAATTTTAACAGATTATACTTTTTTACCGTTAAAGCGACTCTTAGCAGTTTACGGTTTCACATTTTTCAATCTACTCCGCTTTGATGTAAATTTGTTTGTAAACATCAATTCCAGCGGTAAAATCAAAAAAGTTGTCAGATTGTCATTTCAATTTTTCCTGTTTTAGGGCTCACTGACGGAATATTGAGAAGGCACCAATACATATAATACATACATACGTATTCATGTTTATTTACTTCTCGAGATGTCAAAGGGGATTCACCTTTAATGTGGGATCATTTTTTATTTAAAAAAACGCCTTGAATTGGTATTTATTTATTTATTTATTAATCTTCGATTTCTCCCAAATACAAATTTTTGTCACTAGAGCCCGACACTATTAAAGGCTCTTTGCTACTAAAATCAACATCGTTAACACTGCCATTATGACCAGGTAATTTATATAGAATTTTCCGACTTGTCGTATCCCATATATTGACATAACGATCTGCTGAACCGGCAGATATTCTACTGCCATCAGGTGACCAGGCACAACGTAAAAGATTTTTCTCAAAATTATGTTGATGACCATGGAATATCTTAACACATCTCTCACCCGGCACATAGGGGCGTATATCCCAAATGCGCAAAGTGTTATCCATAGAGTTGGAGAGTAAATAGGAGCCATCAGGTGACAAAGAAATGCCCGTAATGGTGTCGGCATGACCTTTCAAATTGTGCAAAACCTGTTGTTTACGTATATCCCATACTTTTATGTCATTATCTATACCACCGCTTATAACCTGCTCAGCAGTGTCATTAAAGGTCACTGCTGTTACTTGATAAGGAGCTTCTAGTGTGTGTACCGCAAGTTTTTTACGAGCATCCCATATGCGTACGGTGCGATCATCAGAACCGGAACACAGCATTTGTAGACCTCTACGAGTGCCATGTACCGAATTGACAATATTAGTATGACCCTTTAGACGTCGTATACGATTACCCGTTACAATATCCCAAATGGCTAATGTTTTGTCACTGGAGCAGGTAAATATTTGTGAACCATCTGTATTAAAATGAGCCTCTAAAACTGCACCCGTATGGCCGGACATGGCCATTATATTCTCACATTCGCCATATACATTCCAAATGTCTGCAATATACGTAGAAAGTTAAAAAAACAAGTTACTTTAAAAAGTACTTCTTCAGACTCACAGATTTGCCGATCAAAACCAGAGGACAAGAGCATTTCTCCTTCGGGATGGAACTCAGTACAAAATACTTCACCCTGATGTCCTTCCAATAACATGATGGGTGCTAGCAAATTTGATGTTCTCCTTATGCCCTAATTTATGTTTTATTAAAAATTAATTTATTATTTGTTGAATTTCCTGTGTTACACTCACCGCCTCCATGAGAGCCTTGTCCCGATTTGTATATGCCATCAAATCATTTTTAGCTCTTTTTGGGTCCTGCGCCAGGACTAAACTTGTATTTGGCCTCTTTGACATTTGTATTTATTTTTAAAATATTCCTTTTATTGAAAGGTTGTGAACTTTCTTCGTAAATGAGAAAATCGCTTTGTTGAAACCAAAACAAATAACTGACGTGCAAAATACCTAATTAATAAACGAAAGCATAATAACAGGGTGTGTTGTATGACAATCTAATTGAGTAATGAAGTGGCCGCACTCATTAAACAGATGTATATACACAAGGTGAGTCGTACAAAGTGTTATGCATATAATATAACAGAGATATAAATAATATTGAAATATATTTTTTAATATAAAATGGAAAAATAATGTAAATTAAAACTTAAATTTTATGCTTATTTAGTAAGTTTTTAAAATTAGAAATAAAAAATTAATAAAAACAAATTTTAATTTTTCGAAGAAAAATAAAAATAATTAAAGTATTTTTAAAATTATATTATCATTATTAAATTATTTTTATATTTTGTTATATAATTTCTTTTCTTTTTATTGATAATCGTTCCGTTCGCTAGTTCATCATAAGATTTCATTACAAAAACATCTCTTATTATATGTATATATTCCTTAGAATAAAATATATTTTAGCGTAAAACATAAATATTAAAACAAAAATATATAGGGAAATCAGATACTACAACTACGTGTCGTTTTGTAGGGTATGTAGGCTATGTACAAACGTCATGACTTATTTAAATTATATAAACAAAAGTAGTATAATTACGGCAGCTTCTTAAACAGGCAAAGCGCTAGAACCCGATGATGATACACTACTCCTGAACAAGGAACCAAATAATTTAATACCCGAAGAGCCACCGGGTACTGTGCTAATGACCATAAAAGCTAAAGCAATCATTTGAGATAAAGCGAAGAGTACGGTCAGGGCGGTACTTTGGGCCCATAAAGCACAATATAACGTGGCAAAGAGGCAACTAAAATAAGCCGTCGAGACGAGCGCACGTTCACGGGTGAAGAGAGTACGAAAGAATGCCATAAAGCCGGATAAAAAACAAAAGCTGAGTATAAAAAATAAGCTGCCCATGGTATAAAGCAAAGAAAATTTGCGCGTTTTTAAGAGCAGTACGGGTATGTAGAACATAGATATGGTCATGCACAAAGTACCCATGCCAAGACAGGCCACAAAGCCAACTATACGTTGTAGACGTGACTAGAATGGGAGAGTGAGTATATGTTATCAGTATTGAATGATAATACAAAAGCTATTACCAATTTTGGGCAACATGAATCCTGTGTCTCCTTTAGCCAACTATTTGCTTCTGGTTCCGAGTTACGGCTAAAAATATTACCAAATTCTGGCACCTTTAGTTGGGGCACTTTTACATTGAATTTCTTCTTTTGATCACTTTGCAACAGCAAATATTGATCCAAATCATCCTTTAAATTTGCCATTTTTATGTTTCTCCTATAAAACTACTGTTGCGTTTTTTTATGAATTTTTTGGAATCTTTTCTTTTTTGTTATTTCAATTGTGCCACGAATTTGTTTATTTTTTCTGCTGTTTTTGCTATTGCCTATAAGTTTTAGTCGTGTTCGTTTCGTTTTTTAGTTTTTCTTTGTTTCTCTGTTTATTCCATTCAAGCAGCTGTTGAGTTACTCATGAAACAATATACGCTACAGGGTTGTATTTTCAAAGAACTACACTGAAAGAAAAAGTCGCTTTACGTCTGTATGCAGTTCGTAGGTCATAAGCAAATGATAAATTTTTTTAACTCATTATTTGTCACGGAACAAATAGTTTTGCCCCAGAGTTTACCAAATGGACTAGAGCTGCTAAGGCATATATATATAATTCTAAGGCTAAGGCATATATATATAAGGCATATATATATAATTCTTGATAAATAAAACTTTTTGTAATAAAAATAAATTGATTCCAAATAAAAACAGTTGGTTTGGTCCTTTGGGCCATAAGTAGACAACTTCTTACCCGTTTACATCGAATTACACGGTGCAACAAAAAAGAACGATGTTGAAACACCTGGGAAGTAATACTACTTTTCTGATAGGTACTATCGACAAGCGCAAGGATCTCTCTTGGATTTTTCGAAACACATCCAAAATCTCGAGTTACGGATAAAAACCCGTTTTTCGGACCTTAGCTAAAGATTTAAGTCTCATTTTATTCATAACTTAATACAATTTCTTATTTAATTCATAAATAGTAATGTTGCAATACGAAATAGTGCGGAAAAATGCATATAAACTTGAAGAATGTGGAAAAAAACTGGATGAAAACTATGTTTGCTTGAGAAATACATCCAGATTCTTTAAGGCTATCTTGACAACATGTATATCGTCTAAAAGGCCCGTTTACAAGCTGTAAGTGTTGGAATGTCCGAAAAACCGTTTACATGTACCTCGAGGTTTTGGTGGTGTTTCGGAAATTTCAAAAACAGATCGTTGTTCTACTCCTATCAGGAAAATACTATCCCTTACTAGGTATTTTGTTGTCATCGTGTTATCTTTAAAACTAATACCTGTGTCTTGGTTTCTAGGATTTACCCTTAAAATGTATTCTAAATCAATTGAGCGTCGGTCTAGGACAAATATTATTACAAACCTACAAAGTAATGCCACGCTCGCCCATGATGGTGTAGGATAAGTACAAGTGCCTTGGTTTCTAGGGTTTATCCTATAAATGTATTCTAAATCAATTGAATTTCGGTCAATGAGAAATATTATTACAAACGTAAAAAATAATGCCACCCTCGCCCATGACGGTGTAGGGTAAGTACAAGTGCCTTGGTTTCTTTGAGTTTACCCTTAAAATGTATTCTAAATCAATTGAGTTTCGGTCTATGAGAAATATTATTACAAACGTAAAAACGCCCATGATGGTGTAGGGTAAGTACAAGTGCCTTGGTTTCTAGGGTTTACCCTGAAAATGTATTCTAAATCAACCGTCGGTCTATGACAAATATAATTACAAACATAAACAATAATGCCACCACCATCGCCGATATGGTGTATTGTAAATACAATTCCGTAGCTAATGTAATGCATTCAAATAACGAACAATAATTCTTTGAAATTATCTGTAACCAACACTTAATGTTTTACCGGCATGTGCAGTAAAACTGAGAGCCAATAAATGAGTAAAACCTTTTGAGTTGAAGAGCAATAAAGAGGAGAAGAACGAAATAAAAAAGTATCTAGAAATACTCCTTTGCTTTTCTCGCTCTCAGATGCATTTGGGTAAACAAATAAAAAATAATTATTCTGTAGTTAATAGTTTGAATTTTTATTACTATTTAATGTTAAATACGAGTACAAAAATATTTTTATTAAAATTAATGTTTACCAGAAAAATTACGCTTTTTCTCCAAATTAACAAAATGGCCTCTTTTCAAATTACGGTTTGCTATACTTTCAAATAAATTAAACATATTATTTTTAACACCCTTAAGACTTTAATTAGGCCTCCACTGCATAATATAAATAAACTGTTATTGCTTTGGAAAATCTACACCATGTCAAAGTGTTAGTCAAAAATTGTCCAATATTTTATGAGGTAGGCATGGCGTTGAAGAAGATTACTACCTTTGTAGAATATCGATAATGCTTTGGTCTAATCAGAAAGAAAAAAAACACCAAGACTTTCCTAGCCGGTTATGAAATTTAATTAGGCTATTTAAAAGTCAAATTGTGGTTTACCCACATAATGGCTATTTAAGGAGCTATTTAGATAAGAAAAAAGAAGAACTAGTATAACACTCCATGAAACTGCCCCGATCTATAAGAACACGGACTAAAGCATCTCTTTACTGGTCTCTTAAGTGACCTGTACTCTCTTAGAGATAAGAAACCACATGAAATGCGCTTTCGTCCACTGGGCCTCCGATTGAATTTGCTAATTTGTGGGTGAAAAAGATTGACCAATGAACCAATTAAATCGAAGCTATTTTCCGATAGAAAAGAGAGGATTACAAAATGTTAAAGGAAATTAAATGCTCCCAAACATTTGAATCGGTGACAATGGCCTAAGCTTAGACCACTGTGAGTAAAAACAAATAAAATTGAAGTAGTAAAGGCTTTTCTAAGACATCCTAGAAGATCTCAACAAACAAATTTATGAAATATCATGCTACTACTTTCTCTAAATACTCCGAAGGAAGACATCATAATATTTAATAATCTCTTAATAAAGTAATTTACTCTGGTTTCCTATACCTTTATGCTTATTTATATAGCATTTTTAAAGCCTAACACTTGGTTTGTTGTTGTTCCAAGTCTCATTTAAAACGAAGCAGTAGTTCAAAAGTCATTAACATTAATTTCACTATCGTTCAAGTAACAATAAAAACGTTGTATTAAAAACGCGCTTTTTCGTTTTTTCTTATTAGGAAGTGTAAACACTACAGATGAGTGAAAGAGAATTATAGAAGAGCATTATACTCTCCGAGCTAAAGTTATTGTTTTTCCTCAACATTTCGCGCGCTCTATTTTCTTGCTTCGAGACCACTACTCTCACTCTCACATATTTTTCGTAACGGTGTTGTTGTTTTTTTTAAGTATCTGAATAACTCTCTTCAATGCGACAGATACAATATTTTGAATTTTGAATTTTAGTCATTGAGTAAATCGCGTTGAATATGCATCGTTAAGGACGGCTACGTACGTACGCGTTTTTGTTTTTTGTTTTGTTTCCCCTCATCATACAAATATAAATGAAGAAACACAAAATAACAACAACTACAAAAAGAAGAAAAAAAGTCTATTTAACAAATATAAAGTTTTTTTAATGTGTGTGTATATATGTATATATAAATTATCTATCTCGCGCATACAAAAACACACACATAAATACACAAGCAAACATGGAAAATGAATAAATAAATAAAAGAGAAGAAAAAATGAATATAATCGTTTATATATACAACAACAACAATAATAATAATAACAGCAAATGGGAAAATTATCGTTAGCAGGCAGCAGAAGCAGCAACAATAGTAATAACAATAACAACAATTATAATTGAGAGTAACATAAAATAGAAGAAAAAAAGAAAAAAATAATGCAATGAAATTATAATTAAAACAATTTCAATAAATAACAACAACAATTATAAAGAGAGCAGCAGTCAGCACGGTAAAAAATATTGAGAAATAAAGGAAAAATTTCAAAGAAAAAAACAAAAATTCAAAAAAAGAAATTGCTTTCAAAAGTAATTTAAAAACAACAATAAAAATCTTATAGAATTGCAACACCAAAAAAAAGAAATTAATAAATAAAATAAATTAAAGAAAATTCAAAAGAAAAAATCCAATGTGAAAGAGAATCCCGTAAAAAGGAAAATTAAAAGAAAAAGAGAGAAGAGAAAAGAAGTTTTTGCAATGGAAATATAAAGAAATAATTAAAAATTAAAAATACAACAACAAATATAATTGTATATGCAAATAAAGGTAAAAGAGAAGAAATTTAAAAGCAACAAATCATTTTTAATGAAAATATAAAAATATAACGCCACACTGAGAGAAAATATCCTAATAAATTAATAAAAGTAATCATGTTTTAATAAGAAAAATAAGTGCTAAGCAATAAATTCACAAAAAATATTAAAATTTAACAAAAAATCTTCCAAATAAAAATTATATATAATTTTTTAAATTTTTTTCTATAAATTTATAAAATTATTAAATTTTTGTTATATCTTTAAACAAAAAAATCTTATCGTTTTTCTTGTATCTACCAAAATAGTTTTTTTTTTCTTATATTTATATAATTTTTTCCAATTGTGATTAAAAAAATCTCTAAAAAGTGGATAAAGTTTAAATATTTTATTTTAAAGTTATAATATATTGTTTTTAATTTAAACCAACGTGTTTCGGTTTAAAAATTATTTTTGCAAATTTATTTATATTTTTTTAGCAACCTGGTCTCTGTTGGAGGTTTTTTATTTCAGTAATAAAGAAAACTGTAAGGATTATATATAAAAAAAAAACAGTTCAAGAAAAACCAGGACTCTACATCGAAATAAAAAATATATATTCTAAGGATTACAAAAAAGGGTAAGTATTGAAATGTTAAATTAAAAAAGTTTTTTTTTATCAAAGTTGATATTAGAAATTAGCTTCAGTAATTATAAAAATAAAGTGAGTTTCACATGTATTTTATTTTGAAAATGTTCAATTAAAATTTTCTTAAAATAGTTTTATTTTCTTATTAATATGGCGGGATGTAAATTAGAAAAATATTTGAAATTTACCAGAATTGTTTTGTATTTGGAAACTGACTAGAAAACAAAAAGGATTTCTTAACATTTATTGATTGACAAAAAAAACTGCATATTGTGTACTATAAGCAATAAATAAATGAAGGTATCCGGCTACCTATAAATAAATTTAATATATATTCCCTTTTAACAATCTAGAATAAATATAATTTAAAACTACAGATTGATAAACAAAGTCATTAAATACGATATACCCATACAATCAGAGTAAAAAAATAGTATACAGCCCCATGAAGTGCTTTTTCTAATTGTTGCTCTTACCTCTTCAATTATCGACAGAAATTAAAAAATTAAGTATTACTTTATCCATTACAAAACATATTACTTACTAACTCTAAACTATAATAATTTAGAATGAATTGGATTAAAATGTGCTTGATTAATATACATAGATTCCACAAGCTTACTTAAGTAAAGTATACATCATATAATAGGTTTGTTCCTTTTCTTTCCAAATCAGTAGAGAATCTAAAAATCGATTAGTATTTAAATAAATTATTAACTTAAAACTGCTTGAAGGTACGAAAAACCGGTTTTTTAACCATAGCTCAAGATTTTCGAGGTGTTATGAAAATTTTACTTGTCGTACTCTATAGCAGCTATCAGAAAAATGGTATGATTTCAACGATATTTCTACTTTATTTTTATCGCTTAAGTTATTGTCTTGTACACTTTTTGCAGTGTCTCTCGTTTTGTTGTCTAACTTTAGTTGTTGTTTTTTTTATGGATTTTGTAAAGCCGTTAATACAGTCTTAAAAAAATATAAAACGTTTAAATTCATCGCATTTTAAAAGTCCGAAAGATAAACTAAATTCTAGAGTATGGGGGTGTTGATTTTATTTTGACGCTCACAGTATATATATATATATATATATATATATATATATATATATATATATATATATATATGTATATTATAAATGAGAGGCAAATATCAAAGTTATTTCACATGGAGGCATATGTTGAAATTAAATCCAAAATGGTATGTTGATGTTTTTTCTATAACGGTGTTTAGCCCTGTATTTGAATCAAAACAGCTATGGATAGGATAGTTTGTTAATATCCAACGAGATATGCTTTTTTATGCTTCTGTGGATATACCGCTTGAGCAGGACAATGAACCGAAGCATACATAGCAGCAAAAAAATTACTTCTGGAAAATAGCACAAATCTGATGGAGTGGCACGTTTAGTCAACTGACTTCAAACCCATTGAGATCCTGGGGACAGAAATCTCGCAGATGATAGGCAAATCTAGAATTTAATGAGTTGAGAACTTGGTAAGGACAATTCAAGGTTGTTGTGCCAATAAAGCAGTTGCGATAAAATTATTTTTGCTTTAAAATTTAAAATTTATTTAAATTTATATTTTAAGTACCTATTTCTTAAAGCAATAGAATCTGGCGCTATTTTTTTGACAAAACAAACAATTCGTAACAGACCCCTAAGTGAAATAAACTTACTTTATTTTTTTCAAAATACGGTCTTATAATCAACTTGCGACAAGTTTTTTTTATAAAAATAAAAAATAAAATTTTTTCTTATAGTGGTGCTAGTTGGTGAAAAAATTTTAAAATGTACGAGTATATTCTCTAAATCCAGTAAATTTTCAAAGGCAATTAAAACTTGATTACGAAGAAGTTAATTTAAAGATAATTAAGCGAGTTTATAAAAAATATCGAAATCTTGTAAGGCTCGAAATCTTAATCGAGTTTATTTCACTCGATTTTGGTTAAAAAAAAATCGGATAACCGAATGCAGTATTTTTGTTCCGTTTCAGTAATTCTGTTTTTAAAATTAATTATGGGTACAAATTTAAAACAAAAAATAAATAAATAAATATAGAAAATAGCATAAAAAACAATAATTTGAATTATTTCTTTTAATAATTTTTTAAATTTAAATTACGTTTTCTAAAGGTTTATTATTTTCTTATTTTTTTAATTAGAAAATATAATAAAATGTATGCAGTGTACCCATCCAAATTATTGCATTAAAATTTTTAAACCCATGTGATAATTGTTTTAAAAATACAAATAAAAGAAATTCAAGTTTTCTTATAATTTTTTTAATATTTATTACAAAAATACTTTTATTTAAATAAAAAAGCATTTCAAAACTCTAATCAATTTTATTTTTCTCATTTTTAGTTCATTATCGCGATTTATAAAATAAAATAACTTGGAGAAAACCACAAAAGAATACAACAAAAACTAAAAATTTTCAAGAAAAAAAAAGAATCGGGCGCGTTATATCACGATCGATCGACAAAGAAAAATTGCTGAAAAAAAGCGTTGAAAAAGCAATAACGGTCGGCTTAACAAAAAAAAATATATCGCATAAAAATCTTTTATTAAAAAAATAAAAAAAATTATGCATAAAAATCAATTTACAAAAAGAATGAGTGTCTATAAAAATAAATGTAAGTATAGAGCAAAAGAAATATAAAAAAATTGTATGTACAAAAAACGAACCAGTGATTAAGAACAAAAAAAATCTATAAAAAAAAATACAAATTTCTTGTCTAACACAGTGGAAAAAACCGAAGACCCAGAAAAAAAAACAAAAATACGACCACATAGCACAATAATTAAATAAAAAATACACTCAGAAAAAACCTTGCTTTAAAAATTATTGAAGTTAAAAAATGCAATAGAGTTGGCGAAACCAATAAATAAAATAAACGTCAACCAACGTTAAGCAACAGTAAACGAATGAACGAACGTTCGAATAAAAATGGCACAACTAAGAAAATGAAAATTTCATGTGAACGACAAAAATATATAAAAACACACAGATACACACTTACCCATAAGTAAAAGCTACAATTAGTATAGGTGATGTTTTGTAGTTAAGCTACAATGCTACAACACACGAAGATTAAAATTTATTAAACGTGTGCAAGTGTGTATGTGTGTGTGTGTGTATGTTTATGAGGTTTAAATAAAGGTGTATGAATAATGCTAAAAAATAACAAGAGGAAAATCCCTGCTTATTTGATTAGTTTTTATAATAATTAGTTTGTGTGTGTAAGCATAAAGCCATCTTAAAACTGAAAAACTACAACAAAATATAAAAACAGGGAAATTAAGGGAGCCAAATACATATGCTCTGACATCTCCCCCATAATATAACGAAAAAATAATTTGGTATAAAATCCAGGGAACATTAAATGAATTCCCTATACAAATAGAATGTAATAAGAAAATCCCAGAAGCTCTCACACACAGACTTCTCGTAGCCATAAAAAACAAACTTTTACTGCATTAAAATAAACAATCATTTATAAATACACACACACACACACACGCTTTGCACGCTCTCATACATATACTCAATTTTAATGGTATAGATAAAGTTGAAAAACTACTTTGTTGTTTTTCATTTTTCATTTTTCTTTAACACGAAAACGAAAGAGCTAGACTTATATTAAATGACGTAGTCGGAAAGAGACACACTAAAACATACAATAGAGAGTATTAAATACGTAAATAAGAACACAAAACTACACATTGAGTTCCATGAGCACACACAAGTATATTACACGTATTTTGTGTATGTATGCAAGAGTTTAGCCAACTGTATGAAGTACTGTAGAGAACAATAAAATAAACAAAAGAAAAAACTGGTAAAACTACTAGCCTTACTACTTTATACAATTGTAGTTGTAGCTTTTTCTTAACTTACTTCTTTGCGTTTTAACCCTCTTTTCAAGTATAATTTCCTCTCACTCTTGCGGTTCTATGTGTACTATACAACAATTTAATGTATTTTCAACGTAAATAATCACAGGAACTCTCGTAAAAAATATATTCTTAACAACAATGACTAGCGCTAATATTAAGACCGCCTGAAAAAAATTACACAAGAATTTTTTAAAAAGTATTTCTATACATATAGACGTTTTTTTAATATTATTGTTAATGCCAACACATGGAGATTTTTTTGCTTAAAAATATTACTTGTGGATTTAAGAAAAAATAATAATTACAAAACAATAAATTCTTTCGTTATGTGTACATTAGAGCAATAAATTTGGAAATATTTATATATTTTTTTAATTGCCAGCATTTTTTGTAGATTTCATCGATTATTTTTTCGAAATTTGTTCAGCTATAAAAAATTTATTCAATATTTTTAAAAAGTATACATAGGTACTCATGAATTAATGTAAACAAATAAATTGGATTTCTTTAAATTTAATTTATCTTTTTTTGGCAACCCCGCACTGTTTGGCAAATCTATCCAGTGATGCGAAAAATTCTGTAATGAAAAGCAGGGTACGAAATTGTAGAAAACCGTAAAACAAATTGAATATTTTTGTTCACTGAGTGTAAGATCCTAAGTCCCGATCTTGTAAAATTAAGAATTGTAATGAAAATACGAAGCTCTGATCATCAAATTGTTTCTAGACTATTACAAATATAATTATGGGCTTCAGTATTTAAGGATTCAGTCCTACTACACCGTATCGAGAGAGAGAGAGAGAGCACATAAAACACTTTAACACTTTAAGATTATTTGAAGCAGTAAAAGTTAAGTTAAAGATTAAGATCAATAATGTTTGAAGCCACACACATAACACAAGAAACGCTTATAGAATCATGAGGAGCGATCAACCCTATCTCTAGGCTCTCAGAGTATCTTAGCTCATCCAAAATCGTTACGTATACGAGTGATCGAGAAACCATCTCTAGATGCTTAAAAGCATTTTAGTTCTTCCAAAAGCATTGTAACGAGCTGAAGCCAAGAAAAATCGAACGAAAATCATTTTTTATACAGAAAACAAAGTTGTTTCTGTGCCGAATACTTACAGAAGCCGAAAAGTAGATTATGTTGGCATGCGTGCAGTTCATTAATGTGATCGGAACACACAAAAGACTTACGCCATATTTGGTTCCTAATCATGACGGGCATGTTAGCAATGAACGGACTAGTTGATGTGCCAAATAGTCTGCTGTGGTTTTATGGGTACAGAAACCTTTTTTAGCAAATCTTCCTATTTTGCTTTGAGTAGTTGAATTACATGAGGGCTGAACACACAGCGAAAACTGATGGCGCAACGATTTTAGTGTCTTTGTTTTGAACTTATTGAAAAGTCTTATTTAAGCTTAAATTGGATATGGCCATAGTTGCAACATTGTGTTTGATTAGCAGTGGCACACTATAACTGGTTAATTTAATTTTGTCTATTTCGACTATAATTACGGTTAAGGCGATATGTTAAGTTATGTCTAATTGAGCTTTAAGTAAATCTTAAAAAATCCTTACTTGGATCACACCCACTAGACCTTTCAATAGCCGTGATTTTTTTTAGGTTGCTGGTACTCCATTAAAAAAATTAACTTTCAATAAATTTAATACGAGTATTGTTGTTAGTTATCTTTTTTTATCAGTCGGTCACGTACACATTAACGTTTTTCATTGTTTTTTAACAACAAAACCAAAGTAATAAGTATTTTATGGTACAAAAAAGGCGAATGTAGTTTTGTAGCTGGACAAAATTCAACCATTTTTGTTTATCTAATGGTATGTCTTAAAACTACAGAACTACAGAATAAAAAAGTATTTTTTTTTACTACTAGTAGTGCTGCTGCTGCTTCAGCTGACAATAAATGGTGATGACGATTTTTATTACACGCATACTCTTGCTGAAATAACTTTTGGCCAATAATGTTTATGTGTAACAACCACACCACACTAAGCTCAACTAAACCACCATAACCATAACGTATCATCGCAACCATTCAAGTTAACCAGCAGCCATAGCTGCTGCGTCTGTTATTAATTTTCTTCCTCTTCCTTTGTATTTACACCATTTGGGTAGTGATATTTGTAATTGAAGTAGTTGACTGTTTAACTGAACAACAACAACAACATGATAAAAGGAATATACAACTGAAGTAGTACAGGCATAAACTAGCAAATGTTTGCGAATGTTCACAGAAGTGTAGAGAGAGAAAAAGAACACTAAAAAAGCGAAATACTAAGAAAAGGAAGAATTTAAGCAAAACTCATGGTTTAAATAATCGTTGTAGTGGTAGAAATAGCGAAATATGATATTTACTTTTTATGTTCACAAAGCCAAAAGAAGAAGAAGAATATGACAAAGAAGAATTTCTAGTTTCTTTTTTTATTGCCACTTTGTTGCGTTCCAAAACCATTGAAGCAAACGACCATTCAATAGTTTTTCCTCTTTATTAATTCTTTTTTTCCTCTTACATATTGATATTATTTTCCTCATGCTTTTGAAGTGTATTCTACAAAAACAGTTTCATTCGTACATAACAGGGTAAGAATTTCAAACTGAAAGGCGCGCACTAAAATACCTTAGAAAAAGAAAAGAATTTTTGGACCTGCAAATAAAGTTCTAAATTAATTCAGATCTTAAAACTATCTAAAAATACAGGAAAATTTTTTCAAAAGAACTCTATTGCTGGCCTATTAACTCTTCCGAATTTTAAAGAAGTTAGGAAATGGTAATTGGGGAACATGCAATCATCATAAGAGAAATTTTACATTTTGAACTAAATGGTACCAGATTACAAGTTACGACAACAATAAAATACCTGGCAAGTGATACTAATTTTCTGATAGGCGCTATCGAGGAGAATGAACAAGAATCCGTTTTTGGATTTTTCTAAACACCTCTAAAATCTTGAGTTACGGGAAAAACCGGGTTTTCTGACCTTCATGCACCTATAAGCTGATAACTGAGCTGAATATTACCCGAGGGTTTTTTGTAGTTTCAATGCCCTCCCATTGTCATATCGAGGCTACAGCGTCTCTCACGAAAGAAACTATAGGTTTCGTCTTTGACTACCAACGATGTTCCTGTGGATGCGTAGTGGAATAATCTCTCTGTGGAGGTATCTTCTTACGACAAAAGGCTTAAGTGTCGAACGAACTGCCGTACTGATCTTACTTTTTGACATTTATGATCAGAATTCTCTGACAAAGGCAAAGACGTACCCAACAAGCTTATACTACTACTTCAATCGCTGTATGAGACCGCCAACTGCCGCATAGCTCACGAAAACCTGGGAAGCGAACGAATAAGAAAAGGATTGCGACAAAGGTATTCCCTATCACTTGACCATAGGCTTTTGCTGGGGACTGAGTGATCATTTAGAAGATCTAGACTATGCGGACGACATCTGCTTATTGGTCTAATATGTAGGGCAAGGGACCGGAGCGATTCGGTCTTAAACTGAGCATCTCGAAAACAAGGGTCAACTAACCATATACCAGAAACTTTTTTTGTTTGAAAATTTGGTTGACATTGTTTCGGATGAGATGTGGTTTCAACAGGATGGCGCTACGTGTCACACGGTGACAGCATTTATCAACTTATTGAAATCAAAATCTGATGATAAGTTGATTTCAAATGGACTACAATGTCATGCGGTTCGGCACCTCTCGATTACTTTCTGTAAAGCCACACCAAGTGACTGCTGACAAACCAGTAACAATTGACGTATTGGAGGTCAAAATTATTCGCTTTATTCTTAGAAAATTTGAGTTTTTTTTTAAATTTTAATGCAATACCCTGTATTGGCAGATACAAATCTATATAACAAAAAAAAAGTATCTGTGCAACTGTAGATGCATAAATTCATACCACAAATGGTTGACTTACATCTGTACATTTACGTATGTAGTGTACGTACAACCAAATACAAAAGTATTTTATAAATGTATTGTATGTGGCCCTGTCTATATAAATCGGATACACTACACTATATTGTATATATAAATTTAATGAATCCCCACAAAAATAATAATAACGTTCATTTATATTCACAAAAATACAACCAACTAGAAAGAAAGAATGAAAAAAATGATAGAAAGAAAATTACAGCGGCACTTCAGCAACTGAAAGATATTTGCAGGGGCATCAACAAGATGTCTAATAAAAGTAAATACTCCACGTCGATGCAAACGTTGTTGCTGATTATTTTTTTTTTACAAAATTATTGCCATCAGTAGCACCACCAACAAACATTATCAATATATTTTTTTTTATATATACATCGCATTACCTTAATGGCTTTAGGAATTACTATAGGGGAAGGCAGAAAAGAAGTTGAATGAGAGTCAGGAAATCTTATTTTCTTTGTTTTGCATCTAATCTTTGACAATCTAAAATCATTTATTTAAAATGACAAGAAATAATAGACCTTAAAATGGTGGGGTCTTTTCGCCTAAGTGAGCGGGAGTCAAAAGTAACAGTCAAGTCCATCCATGGTTAACAAAAGGTGTATATATGAATATTTTTTTATTAACATTTTTATTGTAAAACATATACACCCAGAAGCAAAAGTCTGCATACAAGCCTTTGATATTTTTAGAATTAAAACAGTAAAAACAATTTGTAAATTCTTAAAAATTAGTTTTATTTGTTAATTAGAATTATTTCTAAAAATAAATATTTGTATTGGGTATTTGTTTTTGGAGGTTCATATCTTTGAGCTGGCAATACTGCTTTATTTGACGACCGATTTAACAACTGATAGTTGCTTTTTGTTTAGTTTGGTTTGACATTTCATATGGATAAACAAACACGAATGCAACGCTTGAAAATTGGTGATATTTTTGAATTAAATTTCCATTCAAAATTTTGTTTTCTGATGAAGCCCATTTTTGGTTGAATGATTAATAAGCAGAATTGTCACCATTACATCCGCAGATGTAGTGCGCTTTATGGGATGGCGAAGTCCTTGGTCCATGTCTTCAAAAACGATGATGGTCAGTATGTTACTGCCAAAGGTAAACGGTAAAGGGACGTGATTGGAAATATTCCGTACCTAAATTAGCTGGCATTAATCTTGCTGTCATGTGGCTTCAACAGGACGGAGCCACATGCCACACAACGCGGTGGATAACCGATTAGCTTTGATGTTCCTTCAACGGAAATGTTCAATTCTGCAACCATCACATTTTTAATATTTCTTTGGGAAAAATTTTGTGATGTCAAATACAGCTTTCCAATAAATCCCATAATGTTCTATGGGATTTAAATCTGGAGACTGCGGGGGTATTTTGATTTGTTTAGGGACAATGTAGAGTAGCCATAATAAGCCGTACGCTTTGTGTCCTTCTCTTGTTGAAACATGTAATCGTTAATTTCTCTGTACAGACGATTGTCAAATCTAACAATATTGTCAGAGCTGGCAATTTGCAGACAATGGGATATTGCCACCACAATTTATATATACTGTCAGTTCAAACGATTACAGATATTTTTCAAAAAAGGTGCCAAGATGTCAGATGTTGAAAATTCTTACATCTGACAAAAAGACAATGTTTTCCTCTGACAATGTTAAAAGACAAAAATTGTGAGCTCACACGGTCGTCAGACATTTTGTGTAAATTTTTCTGACAATGGCTGCCTTCATAAACACGTGTCACGTATTCCTAAACGCAACCATGCAATATTTGACAACGTATTGCATTCCTAAAGTCGCCGTTTTCCTAGCTGATGTGCAAACAAACGCAACTAGAGCATTATAAAAATTCGTAATGTTTATAAATAAACATTGACGTAAAGAGATAGTTAAGAACTTTAGCTCAAATTAAAATTTTAGATAGAAAATTATAGTTTTGCAAAGTTTACAATTATAATGCATTTAACTTGCAATGTTGCAAAGTATTACTGCTTGATTTAAACACGGCTTTGGCATTGTATAGAGACGCTTAGGAAGGCAGACAATGGTATTAGATCTGACAATCGTCTAAACAAAGCTTCACCCAGGTTCAATTTTACTACGTTGGGCTGCAAAATTTTCTTTTATTTTACCCATAAAGATATACTTTAGTATCCGAAATTTCCACTTCTTGGTTAGACATGCTCCCATATCATAGATGAATGCTTAGAATCATTCTCATGCATAAAGGAATAGTCACCATCCAGGGGCAGATTTTCGACGTTTAAACGATTAATCTGCTACTGTGTTTGAAAGTAGATCTTAGTTTATTTTTGTAGTTAAGACAGAAACTATCCGATTACTTAACCCTGGAAAATTATCTCGTTGAAACATGCAATCGTTACAATCAGGTTCAAGTTTACTACGCTTGGCTGCCACATTTTTTTTTTAGTATACCAAGATGTACAATAGTGTCAATTGTAGGAACAAAAACCAAATGTTTATTTTTGTGTCGTAAAGATCACACTTAGCCGAATCTACTACGGTGGAGTTCAAGTGTACGACCTACCTACGTATGAAAATTATTGGTAACTTCTCTAGTTCAATTATTTATTTTTTATATTAATAAAATAAATATCTGTACCAAAACGCTTGTAATTTTTTCAAAGTATTTAATAGGTATCTACTTAGAAAACAATTGATTTTTAATTTTTTATTGTATAAGTTAATGTTTTTTAGACCAATGGGCTGATGTTTAAAAAATTAATTTATTCATTCAGTATTTTTTCGTTTTATTTTAATTGATGATTCATTAAGTATTTAAAATTTTTCAAACAAAAAAACGTATAGAACTTTCGTGTTATACGGCAAAAAAAATTGTGCAAAAAAAAATTAGTATCTAGATTAATACTGCAGAAAAAAACCTTATTAAATGTCTTTCAATGAACAACTCACGTAAGACTAAACTCAAAATTTTGCAGCTATACGAATACCTTACTAAAGTTGAAATCATACAAACCAAATACCAACAAAATTCCCTCTGTTGATAATAATGACGACGATAGTGAGAAGAAAAAAAAAACGCAAATGCTCATGCCACAAGTACGCTCAAGCAACTGAAGATCTGACGCACCTAAATTATTGACTAAAAGCCTTATTAAAACTACAATCTATAAAATACAACAGAAAACTGTAGCTTGGAATTAATAAAATGTACTACAGCTACAGTGCTAAGAAAAAAACACCTTTATTTAGTAACACAGATACACACATTTACACGTAATACCCATAATGGGTAGAAAAGAAAAACAACAATATTTTTTGTAAACACAATGCCATAATATCAGCGAAGCTGTTGTTAGCTTGTGTTAAAAGGGTATACTTGTATAGTGATTGTGTATAATGTATTTTTGTAGTTTTTAAGAAAAAGAGGAAGAGAACGACTGCTGTGTTTGGTTTTGCTTCTCATTGAAGCTAAAAGATAAAGGTTTTTTTTTATAACGAGTGTGTGTCTTGTGTGTTTTATGTGGATACAGAGAGCATGCGCTTCTGTAAAAACTACAAAACAAAAGCAAAATAAATATTGTGTGTGTTTGCATTTTATCAAAAGCTACAATTCTTGTTTTATTTCTGTTATTATCGTATGTCATCATCACTGTTGCCAACTTTTTTACAAAATTTTCCGCAAAATTATACCTAAAAATCGAAACCGCAAAATTTTTTATTTAGAGGGAAAAAATATGAAAAAAACGCAAAATGAAAAAAGAAAACAGACCCAAGCTTGCCTACTGAGAAATAAAATTAATATTTATTCTATGTTATACGTACATATATATGTATATGTATATATATGTAACTTTATAATACATTTAATTCGTACGTACTGATGTACACATAATATAATTGAAAAGTGTGTACATAAATACATACATATTTATAGTTTCAAACTTTCAGGCAAATATGAGAAGAAGCATTAACGTGTTTATAAATATTTTCAAAAATGCAGAGCCAGTATTCTGTATTTTCACTGTATGAAGAAATTGTTCCCACTTCTTTTAAGCGACATTCTGGAATCTCGTATTCAAAGCAGCATCTATTACACAGATTAAGCTCATACCTGTAATTTATAGTGACAAATGCTAATTAAATACCTTTGTTTCAATCATAACAATTATTATCAATCTGTTTATAACTTACCTGATATGTAGAGCAGCATTTACAGGTCAGTTAAAAGCCTATTTCGTAGTTTGGTTTTGACTACGTTTAATTGGCTAAAAACTCTTTCTACATCCGCATTCGACCAAGGTAGGGATAAAACTTCTAACGCAAATTCCATTAATTCTTTAAATGGTTGTTACCGCCTGAATCTCTGTAATTATAAACTTCTGACCAAAATAATAGTGTTGACGTATTTTTTTCCATCATCAAAATTTAACTTGCATAGATCACATAAATGGTCTGTAGAATTTTTTGAATTATGCTGACAAGTAAACAGTGCCAGTGCAATTTCTTGCTTTTTCACTTTATCTGCAGTTTCTGGTACAAAAGCCAGTTTACGCCAACATGATGCTTTTAGAGAAGCAGCAGATTGTGTTTTTGGATTTCCCCGTGGTTAATCAAATCACAGTTTGCCATTTAAAGTACACTTGCAGTACTTGCAATAACCCTTGTTCGCGTCTTTTTACATTGTGCTAATCAGCCCTTTAGTTTGGTATGGTCCAACCATTCCTGTCGGAACTTTTGATTATATTTAGGCGTCATAGCCTTTTATTTTAAAGGTTATATATAATAAAATCACAATTTTTTATTGTATTATAATTTTTTTTTAAATCACAAATTTAATATTTTTCTATTTAAATAAGCACATTGCAAATATTAACTTTTTTCAAATAATTTTTTATGTTTTAATCACTAAGTTTCCACTTTGAATGTTTAGCTTTACTTTTTGAAAGAAATATTTTTTATTTTACCGTTATTTGATTCTCGAATAAAATATATTGTATATGTACATGTCTTATAAACATACATAGGTATACATTTAGTTGAGTTATAGGTTTTTTTTTTAACTGCATACTTAAAAAGCAACTTTTAAATTGAAGAAGATACACGTTAAAAAATCTTGATGCAAATGTCTAAAAATCGCTAGATTTCCCGCTAACCGCTAAAAAGCATTTTTTCCCGCAATTGACACTTGAAAAACTTGACTTAGCTTGAAAATCTCTAAATTGGCAACAGTGGTCACCACATGTATACTAAAAGTAAAGCTACAAATTTTTTTGCTTGTAGTCTTTCATTAATATCGATGCTTCTCTTTTCTCTTTATTATACAAATACCATATCACTCCTATTAATAATAGTAATGTGTATGAGAGTAGTGTATAAATTGTTTCGTTTTTTTTTAATTTTTTTTATATAACGTTAACGTCACTTGGCCTGCTGTTTATTTTGTTTTTGTATATGTGCATATATATAATATGTGTTTATGTAGTTGCTTTTCTTTCTGAATTTTAACTGCTTTTATGCCTAAACGTGCTAACTGCCGTTCAAATCGATAATTTTATTTTTCCATTTTCATATGTATATATTGTGCTCTTTCTACTCTCTCTCGCTCTTTCTGTTTTCTTCCCTCCCCTACCCTTGTATATTTTAATAGTCTGCTAGCCTGCTATATAGTAGTTAGGCAAAGCAGCAACCCTTCGTATTTTTTAATGTTGATTTCATTGAAATTCTTATTTGGAGCTGCTGTATTTTTTGTAACAAAACAAATATTTCATAAATTTTTATTCGAACAGTAGAAAATTAATATTTTTTACAATGAAAACGATTTTTATATACATACATATCTGTCTTATCGATTACTAATTGTTATTGCTAACGATTGGCTGCAGATTGCTTTACATTATTTATTTATATGATCAATGACCACATCGTTTTCATCGATAACTTTATCAGTTGTATCCGATAGTTTTATTATTGATTATAAGCGTCAAAATTTTCATAAATTTTGTTGTGTAAACACATAAGTTATCGCTTATTTCGATAATTCATTTTGCTAATAGCTATTACATTTTCGAATCGATATTTTCGATAACACTGCTATTCCAATTTTAGTTTCTATTTTAAATTACAATATTTCGATAACTGTTTTGAATGGAATTTTAATAAGAAATGATTACTTATAGAGTTTATTATTTCTTTGAGTAAATCTTAAATTTCGCATTTTTTATATCTAAATTGTTGCCTGAAACGTTTTTCTGCTTTTTTTACTTAAAATAAATATTTGAAACCCTCGCAGCAGTTTTGTAGTTTTATTTCTCTTGCTATTCGCCTAAATAGAGGCAAAATATCCTGAATTTTTTTGCGTACTTCACTCAAACATTCTTTTCAGCTGATAGTGTTTCTTCTTGATTTTTATTATTATTGTGATTATTTTTGCCCATAGGCTGATTAAACGAACGACCGAACAAGGCTTTAATGTGTATAAAAGAAAAAAAACAAAACAAATCCACATACACATACGCACACCATAAAACTTGAATAAAACAAAAGGAGTATAATAAAAGAAACTTTACAATACCCTCTTAACATAAAATAACAAAAAAAAATACAAATGTGTCGTCGTGTTCGTCATCAACACCATTATCATTATTATGAATATCATTATTACTATTGCCATCATGTTGTTTGCTGTAGTCGTCACGAAACTACATATGGCTGAATGGATGGACGGATGGCCCAACTTTAATAACAACACTACACTTAAGGCTATACTACTGCAACAACACACAAATAACAAAGTAAAAAAATCATTATGTTTGCTTTCTCTATCTAACACATGTAAACAAAACAACCCAGTCATTCACTACACATGTACTAATGGAAACCAAATAAGAAAAAGAAGAAGAAAAAAGCATTTTTCAGAGAGAAGAGTAAAGAGTAGAGAATAGCAGCAGCAAAGAAAAAACCCAACAATTATTATAAAAACAGCAAATTAGCAACGTTGTCAATTTTCACTCTGTGAACATACACACACTAAGCATGAAAGAAAAAATACAAAAAAAAAAACACAGAAAAACAGACAACAAAAACATTTGCCTCAATATAACGAAGTCGCGCAGAAAAAAAAAAATAAATAAAAACAGGCACTGTTGTCAAATTTCATATTACGTTTTTAAGAAGAATTTTTATATTTGTTATATGCGATGACTATGGATGAATGTTTGTATGCATACATGCATACATACATATAAATAAATATGGTAACGCTATAGCAGAGACTACCAACCTAATATTATACTCAATACAAAATGTAGAAGAGTAGATGTGTTGTTGTTTAGCTGGCTGGTTGGTTGGCTGACTAAACGCTTATACCATATGTGTATGGTTGAGTGTTTGTTGCTATAAGCAACCATGTTTGTTTTGCTTTTTTTTAGTATAAAATACAATACGTATGATCGTGTGTATGCGTTGGTATATTTTTGGTGTTGTGTTAATAACGAAGAAAAATAAAAAACACGTCGTTTTTGTTTATGTCCGTCTACTCTTTTTTATTTTGATTATTTTTTGTTATTTCTGCTGTTGTTATTTTATATTTTTTTTAACCATAAATGTATAGTTGAACTCAAATGGTTTTAATACTGCTGCTACTTTATCGTTTTTGTTATTTTGTCGTGTGATATTTTTGGTTCGCAGCACCATCCCTATACCACCACCATACTAGTCATCAGCACTAACAGCAGCAGCAGCACAAGAAGTAGAATAAGAAGAAGCATTGGCTCGTTTTTAAAAGATTCTTGTTTTCTTTCGTCTTTTGCTTTTTTCATGCGTTCTAGCAATAACAACGACAAATATCCGCAGTGGCAGTGCTGGTAGTGATGACAAAAATGGCCTCAAATATGTATTTCTTTCAAAAATGGTACTGTGTGCGGCTCAATATCTGTTTTCGATAACGTTTTAAAAATAAAGGTTTTAAAGTCTAAAAATCTCTAAAGCAGAATACCTACTAGTTTTTTACTTAAAAAAATTAAGCTTGTTTTTCGATAAGCTTAGATTTTCAGATTTTAAATTGTTACTTAATAAGATCTTATTAATAATGCATTTTTCGAATATTCAAACGAAATAAAGAGCTTCTTGATTTTCAGTTTTTATCGTTCGGTATCAATAATTAAAATTTATTATTCTTTCGAATCTCTATTACAATTTTGATTTTTTTCCAAAAATTTTGTTGATATCAAACGATAACATAGTACAGTTAGTCTCATTAATATTCGGTTTTTAAGTTTATTGATAATAACACCCTGGCATTAGCGAAATGGATAGGTAATCAGAAGAATAGCAAAAACTTTAATAAATGTTGTCAGTATGAGTATTCAAATATATGGAAAAATGGCTCTATGGTAACCCTGCAACCGTGATAAATCGATCAAGCGCCATTAATATTCGGTTTTTCCCCTATTTATATGCTATTTGCAAAAAAACATGTTATTCAGCTTTTTTTCCAGCAATATAGAGATACGTTTTAATAAAAGTGCATAACACCTCCATTCTTGTCTGTCCAAAATTCTACTTCACTACAAATTATACAAATGGGGCGCAAAGGAAAAAACACTCGTTTAGAACAGCGAAAACTTGTTATTTTCCATTATGAAAAAGGTAAAAGTACAAAGAAATTGCTGAAATTCTGAATATGAAACCAAATACAGTTGGGGACATTGTCAGAAGGCACAAAAATGAAGGAAGAATACATTTCATAAAGCAGACAGGTCAGCCAAAAAAATTGACCGAGCGGGAAGAAAGTTCAATTGTGCGAAAAATAAAATCTAACCCACGCTTAAGTGCTCCCAAATTAGTCACAGAGGTGCTCAATGAGTTTAAAAAGAAAATATCTGCATCTACTATACGAAGAACCATAAGAAAAAAAGGTTTAAATGGCCGTGTAGCACGTCGTAAGCCATTGGTTAATTTACGCAACCAAAAAGCTCGTTTGAGTTTTGCCAGGGAGTACATTAAGAAGCCTGAAACTTGGTGGGATGACGTTATATTTGCGGACGAGAGCAAGATAACGTATTTGGATCCGATGGGCGTGTAATGGTGTGGCGGAAGCCAAATGAGGAGCTAAAACCACAAAATTTAAAACCAACCGTAAAACATGGAAATGGACATGTTATGGTGTGGAGTTGTATGGGAGCTAAAGGGACGGGAAAATTAGTTTTTATCAGTGGAATTATGAATAAGGAATCATATTTGAATATCCTCCGTCAAAATTTGAAAGAAAGTGCAAATAAGCTGGGCGTTTTAGATTCTTTTAAATTCTACCAAGATAACGACCCAAAGCACAAGTCGCGTTTAATTCAAGAATGGTTGCTCTATAACTGCCCTAAAGTTCTCCATCCACCTGCACAATCCCCAGACCTCAATCCGATTGAGAATTTATGGGATGAGCTGGACCGGCGATTCCGCAATTACAAAATAACATCCATTAAGACTTGAAATTGCGGCTTCAAGAAGAATGGGATCGTATTCCTGCAGCTTATACAGCTAAAATAGTAAAAAAAAAACATGTCAAACCGTCTAAGTGAAGTTATAAAACAAAAGGGTTATCCAACAAAATACTGAATTTTATATAAAACCATTTTTCTAATGTATTATTTGTTACTTTTCACAGAAAACGGAATATTATTGACGCGCAATATTTTATGCCACCTGAATTAATTAAGTTTTTTTTTTTTTTTTGTTATATTGTTATTCTTTTGTTCTAAATACAAATGTGAACTTTCAAGTGTCTAAATAAACTATTAATGGCAAGAAAAAAATGTTGAAAAAGATATACATTTAACTTAAGACGAATCAGTTAAACATATCTCTTTAATAAAACCGAATATTAATGACACTAACTGTAGGTAAATTATTGTTATTATATATTAATAAAGGATCGATAACTTAAAACTTTTTTTGTCGCTAGCCCATTTTATTTTTGACATTTTGTTATAGAATAACAATTTAATTGTTGATTATGATATCGTTATACATACCTATCACGTTATTAATTGTGTGGTCTCTTATGTATGCACCTTTATGTAATTATATTTCGTATCCATAACAATACGGTATTTTTAAGGATATTGTTTATCTATAGTTGTTGATAGTTGCAATATTTTAAATTTTGGTTATCGATAACTGAAGTAAGCTATAGAATTTTAGTTATTGATAAGATATCGAAAATAATCGATAGAATACTACTAGTCTTACAGTTGATTATTGATGTTATTTGAATTAATTGCCAGTCATACTTTTGGAATCGATAAGTTACAACAAATAATTATCGACCGCATTTTTAAAATAATTGAAAAAATTGTTTAAATACTTTACTGTTCTAAAGCAAAGTTTTAAAATAATTATATTATGGAATAGATCTATAGCACATTCAAAGGATTTTTAATTTTTCATCACTGTCTCCAAAAAAAAAAACTACGCAATATTTCAAAATACATTTTAAAAATTAATTCCTTTTCTCTCTTTTCAGATCACCAATAACACGCGTCTGGTAATTATTATTCCAGTATTTAAAAGAAAAATTAAAAATAAAAAATCATAGTCTCTGTGTATTTCTTAATCAGAAAATTAAAAAAAATTATTAAAAAATAAAAAAGCTAAATAGAAAAGAAAATTAATAATTAAATAAAATAAAATTTCTATTAGAAAATATAAAATAAAAAGAAATAAATTACAACAAATATTAAAAATAAAAAGTAATTTATAATTATTGAATGGAAATAATAAGTAATCGTTACGCGTAAAAATAATATTAAAAAAAATGATGAGAAAGCAAATAATCGATAATTGACGATTTTTTTGTTTTCGCACAAAAATTTTTTGAATGGGTTTGGAGTGCACCCATTTAAAAAATAATTCGCCTCCATGAAGTTTCACAAACAAAAATGGTACGAGAGACCAACAATGTTTGTTTTGGACAAATAGCCCAAGAAACACAGGTTGTTGTACGTGAGGATAACAAAAGAGATCATTTAAAACGGTAAGTTTGTGTGGGTTGATATCGATTAATATCCAAAAAACGATTTGTTTCATAAAAAGGGCTTGAAGTTTTTTAGTATATATTATGTTTCGTTACCAAAATCGGATAGCAATAAGTAGAGGGAAATAAATTTTTTGGTTGAATAATTTTGAAATGTAATTTGAAATGCATTGGCCCGTAAAACAAAAGAAAATAAAATTAGAGACCAAAAAATAAAATGGAAGTGTTAAGATGGATGACCTTTATACATTCACTTTGCCTTTTGTTGTTGTTGTGTTAAGTTCATACACAGCCATGTCACTTTATTATTATACCCAATAAATTACCCATAAAACGAAAGTTATTCAAAGTTATATATGGATTTATGCTAAAAATATTAAATTATCGATTATTTTGCAAAAACTAATGAAACAATCAAATAGTAAGTATTATACAAAAAGAGTTTTAAATAATTATCGATTGCTATACAAAGAGAAACGATAGCAACAAAATAATTGATTGAAAGAATCAAGATTAGAAAGTACCAAAAGAAAATCGGCAAAATCTGATAGTTGCGAAAGAAATTTTTGAGAATGCCTTACGATATTTAAAAATAATTAATATTAATAAAAAAACTACTGTTGAAAGTTATCGATAACCCAAAAATATTGAAAATTACCGATAATACAAATTATATTTTATTTGTTGTAATATCAAAATATAGCAATTTTTTAAAAATCCAAAAATTGTTTTCGATTAATATTCACTCTGATCGTGAAAAAAACGCGAACAAAATTTTAACGTGAATTTTTTCACCTGAACAAATAAAGGGGTGAAAAATTCTACAAAATCGTGCACAAAGGCAAAAACAATTTAAAATTCCCGATCATAATATGCGAAAAAGGGAACATATTTCATGTGCAATTTTTTCATGATAAGGGCCTTCGTTTTTATTAGCTGTTGAAAATTTTCTATATAAAACGATATAATATTGTCATATAGGAAACTTATTTCACACTTTAAATTATTTATAATTATAATTAAAAGAAAAAACGGTTTTTGAGATATCGATAATTATAAAATTTTCAATAATAATAGTTTTCAATAATTGAAATTTTATGGAATATATACAAATTTTATCAACAATAAAAACATTTCGCTAGTAAAAAACAAACTTAAATACTTAAAAGGTTTTCGATACTTTGAAAGTTATCGATACTTAAAAAGATCTTGAAATTTAAAACTTTATCGCTCATTAAAACTAATCAATACTTAAAAAGTTTTAAAGCTAAAAAAGTGATCGTTAAATAAAAATGTTTGATACTTAAAAAGCGATCGACACTGAAACAGATATCGATACCGAAAGATATATCGCTACTGAAAAATAATCGATTCTCAAAAAGTATTGATAAATCAAAGTTTTCTTAGGAATATTGTATGTAATCGTGAAAGCTTAAGAACTTAAACTGATAATATAAGACAGAAATATTGTTGGAATGACTTTTTTAAATTATAATCCAATAAATAAATTTTTGGCATTTATTTTTTTTTTAACTATTTCTGGCATATGTCTGCCGCGGCTACGAGTTACATGGTCCAATCGATTAGTCCCATTTTTGTTTACTTTTTTTTCAATAAATCTGGCCATATTGCGACAAAAGTGGCTTAAATATTGGCTTCCAATGCTTCAAGAGTTGCTGGTTTTTCAGCCTAAACCAATGACTTAACATCGCCCTATAAAAAGTAATCTAGAGGCTTTAAATCGTATGAACGAGAGGGCCAGTAAACAGAACTACTTCTGAAATAAAGTTATCAGCAAATTGAGCTCGCAATAAATTAATTTTTAAGCGTGATGCAGTGTTGTTGGAACCAAATATTGTTGATTTTAAGATGATTTTTGTTTCTAAAAATTCAGTCAGCCTGGCTCTATAATGCTCGCTAGTCAGCATAACTGCAGCTTCTTGCTCATTTCGATGATGCCGCCAGCTTGTAAACCGCACCAAAAAGTCAATTTTGAATCGAGAAGAGAAAAATTGGTGCGAAAACGATCAATAACTACACGAATTACTTACTCACTAGGCCGACAATGTTGATCGTATAATGGACGCAGTGCTCTATGAACATATTTATTTATTTTTTTTTTCAAAGTAAATTTCCACAATTTGGAAGCGTTGTTCTGGCGTTAAATAATAAATTATTGACAAGCGAAATTTTACTGAACAGAAATATCAACACAGTTTGACATTCTCAGCTTTCAAAGCATACTTATCGATATCGATAATTTCTCTGAAGCGAAAAAAAACACTCCTTATAAGAAAATATTCAGTATCATACGTTAAAATTTTTTTCTTTCAATTTACACTCATTAATCGATAGATATTGTTTGTTTATTTGCATTTTCTATAAATATTAGAGAGGAAATCTACTGGCCACCGAAAAATTAAGCGATTTTCTTGAAGCATTTTAAAACCAAAATCGTTTTTTTTTATTTAAAACTTTAAACAAAATACAAACGAAATAAGAGATACGGGTAGAGAGAGATACACATGTTGTTTAGATGGCTTATATTGTTTTTGTTTTTTATTATTTTTTGAAAAAAGATTCGAGTAAATAATTTTAGAGGTTTTAAGTAAAAAGCATTTAAACTAAAGTGTGTTGGTCTAATGGCGATCAATAACAAGAATGTTATACGAATAGTGAATGGGAAAGGTAAAAAGTATAAGATGGCTGATACACCAGATTTTTGTTATTGTTTTAATTTTAACATCTTTTCTTGCTTATTGAAAAGAATAGAAAAATTTAAAAAACAGTGAGTTAAGATATTATTCATAATCAAAAGGCATTAAACAATAATTACCATAAAGGTTGGTTGTTTTTCTGGATTTTTTTAAAAGAATTTTTGTTTTTTATTTTAATTTATTGGATATGTTAGTCTTGTATTAAGAGTTTCATACATAGAGACCCCTTTAAGAAGTTGTAGTTTTTTTTTTAAATTTTTAAAAATTTTTCATTTTTCTTTTGATCTATAGAGAGAGGGAAAAAACATAAAAAACAATCTATTGAATTATTTATTGATGATCGTGATTATGTTGTTTGTTAGATGAGTTGGTTTCTTTAAGAGCAGATGTTTCTTAAGACCTGTTTATGGCTTTGAAGATGTTTTTTGTATGTGTGTTTTTTCTATTATTTTTCTATTCAACTGGTTTTAAGACCTGATTTTATTAATCTTTTTTTTTCCTACGGATAATTGGTAACGCTGAAACATTGTTTCTCTTATAAATTATAATTTTTTCAATTTTCTTTTATTTTATTAAAGGATTTTTAAACTAACTTTGATGATTTTTAATGCCTATTATTGTTGCTTTAGCTTTTAATGGAAAATTTATTGAATTAGACCTGCTCTGTGTTTTATTGTTGTATGGCTTAAAGAATTTTTAAAAACAGAGTTTAAATTGCTACTTACTTCTTTAGAAATTCAAATAACCTGCTGGCAGCCATTTTGAAAATATTATCTTTTTTATTCGTATGAAAATGATTAAAATTTTATATAAAACTAGAGTAATCCTTCGACGTGGCTGGGAACCTTTGTGTTGTAAACACATATCTCGATAGATAACGAAGCTTTAACTGTTGCCGTTCTCTACTCATTCAAAATTCTATAGGTATTTAATTAAAACTAATGGTTTGTATTGACTGCATAGTTATTTAGAACAAATTCAAAAAATTCTACTCTGACTGCTCGCAAGATATACCAAATTAAATATTTACTACGTATGAGAAGTACCATGCCCACATTTCCAATTCAGTCCACTCCTAACTGATGGTTTTTTATTAACAACGAAGTTATTTAGACCAAATTTAGAAACTTTTGTTGCTGTTCTCAAGATATACAAAAATCAAAATATACTTTGTATGGGAGTAACCATGCCCACTTTTGCGATTCCGCCCACTTTTAGACTGATAATTTGTATTAGCTACGAAGTCATTCACACCAAATTAAGAAACTTCAATTTAAACAGTTCTCAAGATATAAAAAAAAATCAAAATTTACTTTGCATGAGAGGAGGTTCCATGCCAATTTGTCCAATTCCGCGCATTTTTTAACTAGCAGTCCTCAAGATATACAAAAATCAATATTTGCTTTGTACGGGAAGTAACACGGCTACTTAAGCAATTCCGTCCACTTTTCATCTGATCAATCATTGATAATGGTGATTTGCATTGACTAGGAAGGAACCTATTTGGATAAAATTTAGAAATATAGACAAATATATATTTATATGAGCGTAGCAGCGCCGCCTGTTTTTTTACTAAATCTTTTTGCTCTTGGTGGGTACGTTAATAAGCAAAATTGCCGTATTTGGGGCTCAGAAAACACAAACGTGGTCTAACAGAAGCGAATGCACCCATTACGAGTGACTGTTTGGTGCAGCTTGTGGAGCGGAAGCATTATTGGCCCATATTGCATATTTCGAAACCTTTGCGGTCAATGGAGACACCTACCCACCATGATAACCGATTTTTTTGTGCCCGCTCTTCATGGTATTGATGTGAACGATTCTTGGTTTCAACAGGATGGTGCAAGTTGCCACACATCTCAGATTGCAATCGATTTATTGCGTCAAACGTTTGATGGCTGTTTAATTAGACGAAATGGTGATTTCAGTTGGCCGCCAACAAACTGCGATTTGACACCGTTGGACTATTTTGACAGCTGAAAATGTCAGACTTTGTTAATATTTCTCTTAAGTAAAGTTTCGCAAAAGTCATTATGAATCGTTTAACGCCAGAACAAAGCTTTCAAATTGTACAAAATTACTTTGCAAAAAGTATATCTGTTCGCGAAGTTCATAGAGCACTTCGTCCACTTCGATGAAGCTCATTTTATGTTAAATAGCAACGTCAGTAAGCAAAATTGCCATATTTGGAGCGAAAAAAAGAAACTCAAGCTGTTAAGGAATCAGCATTACACCCATTAAAATTGTGGCTTATACGATAGCGGCATCAGCGGTTTTTATTTCGGCCGCTATCGAGCCATGCTGACTGAATTTTTGTTTCCAAAAATTAATCAGCTAAACATCAACGATATTTGGTTTCAACAAAACGGCGCAAATTGCCATAGAGCATGCTTAATAATCGATTTATTGCAAAATCAATGTGGTAACAACTTTCTTGCCCTTCGTTCGTGCGATTTAACGCCTCTGGATTACTTTTTATGGGGCTATGTTTAGCCAATGGCTTAGGCTGACAAACCAGCAACTCTTGAATCATTGAAAGCCAATATTTAAGCCACCATTGGCGTCATATGGCCAGATTTATTGGACTGATCGAATGGACCATGTAACTCATAGCCGCGGTGGACATATGCCGAAAATTATATCTAAAAAAATATATGCCACGAAATTTTACCTACCAGACTATAAGTAAAAAATTTCATTCCAACAATATTTTCTTGTATTATCATTTAAAGTTCTCAAGCTCTCAAAAAAACACCCCTTATTAATCAGAGAAAATCGCCTTATGAGGCCATATCTTATTATCCTCTAAGATATTAAAATTAATAAGATAAAGACAAATAGCACATGCTTACTGTACTTATGGACATACATATGTACTTCATAAAATAAAGAAATATTTTGATTTCACCACTTAAAAAATAATCAATCAAAGCATAGGTTTTTTTTTATAAAAAGAAAACAAAGTGATTAATAAGAAAAAAATTATTGATTTCTTTTTTTATTAATTTCAATTGTTTTTGAACAATAGAGCACTTCAAAGATCAATAAACTGAAAGCAATTAATATTTGAATTTCTTTTATAAAAAATAGACACAAAAAATCATATGATTTATATATAAAAATGTGTAATAAAATGCAAAGATAAGAAGAAATTATAGGTTCATATGCACTAACCTGTTGTTTGCTTTTAAATATGAAAAAAGGCGATTTAAAATAAAGTACCTTTTCACTTACTTTACTTGATGGAGTTTAAAACCCATTTTAATTTAATAAAAAAGAAAAATGTAATTATTTTTTTAAATATCTTCCTAAAATAAACATCAAAATAAATTTTTTAATGATTTAAATAAAATTTCCTTTCAATTTGACTTTAAAATCTTGTTTTTTTAATTTTTGCTTTATTTTGTTTATGATACGATTTTAAAACGAACCATTACCATTATTTATTTATTTATTTTTATTTATTTTGTTTTTTTATTTATTTTATTTATTTTATGTATTTATTTTGTTTATTTTATTTTATTTATTTCTTATTCAGTTATCCAGCATAACAAGACAACAAATCTTATAAATGACAGAGCTGATTATTAAGCAGATACATTAGTATAAAATTGCAAATGAAATTAAAATTAAACATATATTAGCATGAAATTATATAATAAATAATTAATAAAATATAGATTGGAATAAAATAATTTCCAAAAAAAAATTAAATAAAAAAAAAAATTACAAAATTAAGAAATTAAAAACAATAAAAAATTAAAATTAAAAATTAAAAAATCAAAACTTATGTACCAATCACTCCCATAATGCAATACGAAATTATGAAATGAGTTAATTTCGCAAAAAAAATGGGAAGCTCAAACAAATAATTTAAATAACTTGAATATATAGGCTCCGCCATCTAACATTTTTTTTCAACTAGTGCTTATTTCGTGAATGGTAACACTTAGCTCATGTCTGATTTGACAGATAATTAGTTTTATCCTTCCGCTGAACGAATATGGTTTTGTATACGCTTGAACAACGCTGTGAAATATTGCGACATTACTTTGATCGATCGACTTACAGAAGATGCCGATTTTGCCAAAAAAAAAATCATCTTTTCAGATGAAGCTCATTTTGATCTTGGCGGGTATGTAAACAAGCAAAATTGTCGCATTTGTCGCATAATTGAGCCATTTTTCTTCGAAAATGAGCAAGGAGTGGCCGTTATAGTCAATGGCGATCGTTATCGGGCCATGTTGAACGAATTTTTGTTCACAAAAATTGAAGAGGAGGATATAAGCGACATTTGGTTCCAACAGGACGGCGCTACGTGCCACACAGCCGAAGCTACACTCGATATTTTGCGCCCTGTTTTTGAATATTGCATTATCAGCCGCAGAGCTGATGTCGTTTGGCCACCTCGGAGCTGCTGCATTGGTGAAATACAACTGCACACAATCGATAATGTGCTTAAAAATTCGACCGATCGTGTAGGCTACTGCATGGCCAGCCAAGGCAGCCATTTGAATGAAATTATTTTCCATTATCAACCGGAAGGATTGTACTTTCAAATAAAAAAAGAAATTTGAGAAAATATTCAGCAGCTTTTTTTATAGCATTTTCAAAAAAAAAAAAAAAATATTTGTCGGACCCTTTAATTAAGTAAAGAGTGATAGTGCAAATAAGAAATTATCGTTGAGATAAAAGGCTCTTATACCTCCGTTGGAAAAGCTTTCTTCCACAATTATATCTTGCAAAGACCATTTTGTTGAATAAATATGGGGTTTCTGAGTAATAATCATATGCAAACGAATTAAGCATCTACATTTCAAGAGATCCTCGAAGCTTAACTCAAAGATTCGGTAAGAAAAAGACGAAATATGATCAAAGCGATTAAGTTAAAAAGTGTAACGTGCGATGTTGTTATATGCAACCTTGATTTTACATTTTTTTTTTTTTTTATTAAATTTTTAATAGATTTTTTACAAATTCTTTTTTTAAGTAAAAGTACTCTTTTATCACAAAAATGAAAGGAAACTCCCTAAAGTGTCTTTTTAAAAACTAATTTTTTTTGGACAGGGATCTTGAGAAAGTATTTTTTTATATAAAAAGTACAGAAATACTCATATTTTTTCTTGATCAGAGAATTTAATTTAAAAATTTGATAATTTAAAGAAAGGAAAGAATTATTTTCTAAAAAGGTGCCTTATACCATGTTCACACGGTAATATAAACAAATTGTTTTGCTCTCTGAACCACGATTGCCAACCATGCTGTTCGTACGATGAATCTTGTTTCATTTTTACATTTCTTTTTAATGTGCACAAATACATATATAAAATGTTTGTATATCTAAAAAAGTTTTTAAATTTATTTCACACAAGTTTTTGTTTTGTTTTTGCTTGGTTTTGATTTTGTTTTGACAGCTAGTTCAGATAAACTAGCGATAATTTGTAATCAAAATAGATGATGATGATGATGATGACGACTCAGGTATGGCTCTCGGTGAATCACTCGAAAGCGTTTGTCGTACCTTTTAGATACAAGTTATCATGAGATTGTATTTCTTTTATGGGTACCAACATAAACTTTTTTAGGGATGTTCATTATCTAGGTGTCATTCTGAATAGGGGGCTAAGTTGGAACTCGCACATTAATGCCGTCCAGAATAAAGCAATCAGAAGGTCTTAGAGCAAGTCGCTCCTTCTACTGTGGATATATGCTGCTATTATTCTGCCCATTATTAATTATGAGGCGATAGTTTGGTGGAGAAAAGCTCAGGAAGCTACTGCTATGAATCAATTAGGCAGGTTAGAAAGATTGCCTGGCTCGATATGACTGCGGCAATGAGACAATTCCAACAGCGGCCTTGGAAGCCTTGATTGGCATTTACGGCGACAAATTTTTTCGTCAAAGGGTCCCGAAATCCGTTGGGAAGTCTGTCCATTTTACGCAGCTTGGAATATCTTCGGTCTTGGATCTGTGGCAGAAGATTCAGGGTTGAATTCTCGGACCGGGATTGTCGGTCTAATAGGGCCTTAGTTCTGAGGGAATTTGGTCTAAACTGGTATACCGATGGCTGCAAAATAAATCACTGTGGTGGTGCTGGTGTTCATGGACCCAACCGAAACTTGTCGATACCACTGTGATGATCACTCAGTATTTTCTAGGCTGAGATCATGGCCATTGCTATATATGTGGAGATCAACCTGGACAGTGGGCTCGAGGACCTTTAAGACCTTTAATATATTCTCTGACAGCCAAACTGCCTTATGGGTTCGTATGACATCTCGACTGGTCAGATATTGCTACGATACGTTGCAAAAGTTTTCGCTTGGAAATAATTTCAATTGTTTGCGTACCTGGACACTGTGGAAAAATGATAATGATATAGCGGATGCATTGGCTAGACAGAATTTTGTGATACCCTATATCGGTCGGGAACCTTGCCATACAGCACCAATTATTACCATCCTCAATGTAATCGAGGATTGAGAAATTGCTAGATGCTTGGAACACTGGAATATTTAAAAGGAACATTACCACTCCATGGCGGCGATCAGTCCCCAATTTGGGTGGTTCTCAAGTGTCAGGCTAGACTTGAAACTAATCACGCAGTTTATTGCGGGCCACTGTACATTAACAGCGCATCTGGAGAGGATGACAGTTACAGATGTGGATATTTGTAGACTATGCTCACAGGCATCAGAGACAGCAGAACATATATGTTAATGTGGGTTTCCTGATAGGTTTAAGTGGAAATGTTTAGGTAGACATAAGGTTTCACTGGGTGACATATCCACTATTATGGTTTTAGATCTGCTGGTGTTCATTAGGAAACCAGCAGATCTGCTGAACAAACTATAGACCGGAAGGGGCACAATTGTTCGCAGTGTTCTGCAATAGTGCCTGGTCGATATGACCGTAATATTAATAAATTCTAGCAAATTCTTGTGGTTCGCGGCAAGATTCAAATTAATAAAACATGATGGTTCACTCTGAAAGCTTTGTATGACGAAACTTGTGGCAAACAAGATTCGAGTGCGAACCTAGATATTTGCTGCGAGTATGTACATGGTATCAGAGTCGTCCTTTTGTCGAATAAAATGTATTTGGTTTATATTTAGGAAATAAAAATGTATTTTAAGATAATTTTTGCAAAAATTCAAAATAATATCTGTGTTGATATGCAAGAGTAGCTCAAGTCGTCTTAAGCTATTCTTACTTGCCGACACAGATTTATCATATTTAGGGATAATCTCGGAAACAGAATGCACTTCTATTGAAAAAACTCTAGTCGTATTCGATGTTCACTTCTTCGTATCTTGTCTTTTATCATATAAATCTGTGATGGTAGGTAAGAATAGATTAAGTCGACTTAATCTACTCTTCCATATCGAAACAGATTTAAAACTAAAAAAATAAAATTCAGTAGAAAAACTATAATTATAAAATATGACGTCATTGACATTGAAATTCAAAATAAAACCAGAAACAGACACAAAAAAAGAAAAAAAAACAAAACTTTCAAGTCTCAAGATAATTAAAGTATGTTATTAAGGGCTTCTTCCCAGTAAAAAACAAGACCTGATATTACGCACATTTAATTGTTTAACAAGTAAATTTAAAGTGCGTAAATGATAAAAAATGTAATGACGCACAAATTTATGATCATTTCGATGGGGTAGAAGGAACAAAATTTAAAAAAAAACCATAATAACCCATAAAATGGACAATATACCGATTAAGAAACACAATAATTTAAACAAAGTACTTGAGGTTATTAAAAAATTTATTTTTTAATTTGCCAATAATTGATCTCTCTCTTTTCTAGAATTCTCAAAAAAATAATCATCAACTGCCCTTCAATCTTTTGTGATCTTTGTTTTAATTTTTTTCTCTGATGACTTTAAAATAAAAATTTTCCTTCATTCTGTTGTTGTTGTGTTTTTCTTCTTATTTTTTATAGTAAAACTTTTACACTTTTGACATTTTAAATGTCAAATAGCAGACAGCTGTTGTTTATTTTTTTTTGCATTTCTGTTCTCATGATATTCAAACAATGTTTTTCTTTAATTTAATTTTTTTTTTAAGGTGAGACTGCGAATGACATTTAACGTATAGAATACTTGCTTAGAGTGACCAAATAAAAATTAAAACTTAAACAAGAAATAAAAGTATTAAAGAGTTTAAAGTTATTTTTAGGCCTTTACGTTGTCTCTAGTTGCCTTGGTTAATTTCTTCATTTTAGATTTTTATTTATTTTTTTGTCATTTTATGTTATCCCTGACCATAGAAACAGCTGATCTCTCATATACGACACTTACAAAGGCAGAAAGTAAACTTAACAATTATGCGAAAATGCGTAGAATATACTTGTACGTTAAGTGGGCTTTCACTATTAAAAACCCTTTGTAGACCTTTTTTTCTTGACGATACTACTCGTAGTAGCTATTGGTGGCCACATAAACCAACAAACCAGACCTTCTTTTCAATGCTAGTGCCTGTGGCGTATATTTTTCTGACTTTGTTGAATCCTTAACTAGTTGGGTGTCTTGAGGTTATACAATGATACTCAGATTTATTTATCTTATAGCATGGAAGCCTTTGAGATGATTGCCCTCATGCTTGGATTTAACTTGAATTTCGTATGGCACGTTATAATATTACTCATGCTAAAGTGACAAATATTGCCAACTGGTCACTCTAAGCAACGTTTAAACAAAAATACATTGTAAAATGTTAGAAATAGAAATTAAATTAATTTCTTAAATTGTTTTATGTTTTCTAATTTTCAAATAAAAAATAAAAATAAAAAACACCGCTACAGTATAATTAGACAACGAAAAATACCTTCACGTTTTAATTTTTTTTATTTAGTTTTTTAACTTTCGACGTTTTCTTTGCTTTTTTTTAATTTCAAAATACAAACATTTTTCTTTAAAACTGTTTAAAAAAAATTAATGAGTGTATGTGTTTGTGATTTTTAAAGAAAATTAACAAAAATAAATATTTTTTTTTTTTTACAAAAATAAATTATAATAAAAACGTTGCGATGATGACCTTCGATTATCAAAATTAGAACAGAAATAATTTTTATTTTTTTTATTAATATGTGTTTGTATATTATAAATGAAACAATAACAACAACAAAAAATAATAACAAACTTGTTATGATATAATTTTAAACGAGAGAAAAAAGAGAAACAAAAATATATTTCAAAATAAAACAACAACAATTTTTATTTTGAATATCAGAAAATATGAACAATATTATGAACGTTTAATAAATGAACGTAATCATTTCAAAATAAACACAATATTTTATTTAAAATTTGCAAATACAGTCAAGCACGGTTAAAACAAATCCTTTATGGGCATATTACAATATGAGCTGTACCCTTCAATGAATCTTCATTAAAATTATGCAATTTGGAACGTACTATGTTTATAACGACCTGACTATTGGTTCTTTGTATTGAAGAGAAATGTCAACACAGTTGGGCATTCACTGCTGTCAAACCATAGTTAGCGATATATGTACATAGATAGTTCTCACCAAGGCGAATTCAACAAGGTGGTCTCATTTTGAAAACGAATACAACACTGTAAACAGACTATAAGGTGGTGTCAAAATATTGCAACACTGTAGTTAACAAATTAACTGAATATATGTGAATAGTTGTTGTAAAAAAATAGTAATGGCGAATTGTTTTGACATATAGTCACTTATCAGCTGCTGCTTACGGAGCATGCCAAGGTCACCTGGTTTGAATTCGCCTTGGTTCTCATGCAGCTAAACAACACACCCTGTAAAATAGAAATTCGAGAGTCGTGTGGGTGTCATCCACCTTAAGCCTCTATATATATATAACATATTACAGACGGAATTATATTCTTAATTTGGTAAAAAAGCAAAATTCAAAAATTAACTCATTGAGAATTATAACGGAGTTAATGCTTCAACTAAAGAAACAATCTTTTATATTTTTTTATTATACCGATTTTTGGTAAAAAGCAAAATTCAAAAATTAACTCAATGAGAATTATAACGGAATTAATGCTTCAACTAAAGAAACATCCTTTAATATTTTTTTATTATACCGATTTTTGGTCAAAAAGCAAAATTCAAAAATTAACTCAATGAGAATTATAACGGAATTAATGCTTCAACTAAAGAAACATTCTTTTATACTTTCTTATTATACCGATTTTGTTTTAATGCTTTATATTTTAATATTTTATTTGTTTTCAATGTTTTTATGATTTTTAATATTTTCATGATTTTTAATATTTTTATAAAATGCAACACATATATGTATATACTTGTTGCTATTATTATTGCCAACATTGTGATTTGCGTAGAACCATTGATTTTCAAGTTAATGGTCAAAAATATAAGGAAATTTTTTTATTTTTTTAATAACTTGATTATTTGCATTTTTTAAAATATGTTTTGTTTCATTTTTTAGAAGAACAACCAACAAAAAACGTCTGGTCTGCACTTGTCATTGCTGTCATTGACGTTTTTTAATTAATTCTAAATTATGATTTTTTTCTTTCAAGGTACATATTTTTCAAATTAAAAAATAATAAAAATAAAGCTCAAGATATACCAGCGTTGTTTTTTAATATATATTTTTCAGTCCTTTTGCTTTAATATTTATCAAAATATTTTGAAATTTTTATATATTTATTTTAATAGGTACTTTATTTATAATAATTGTTTAATATTTTATTTATTTACCTTTACTATCCCTTAGTAATTGCAAAGTCCCGTGCCTGTATGGTATATAGAAAAATACGCAAATACTTTGAAATCTCTCTTCTTTATTAATTTTTTTTTATTTCTCTTTTAAAGGATAAAAAGAGCAAAGACAAGATGGATAGAGATGGATTTTCTTTTAAGCTTCTTTTTTCTAATATTTTTGGTTTGTTGTTAGTTTTGTTGTTGTGAAGCTTTATAAATGAAAATATTCAAAAATTTTGCTTTTATTTTTCTTGCCGGGCTTCTTTCATTCATATATTTGTTGTTGTCGCCAGCAGTTTTTATTATTTTTATTTTCCTTTACCAAAATCGGGTTATACAGTAATTTCCTATACAATTGTCGTTTTTTATAGTTGTGAACAAAGCTTATAAGTTTTCCCTTTGCGTACTGCATTGATTTTTTCAGCCATTCTTTTGATTTACCTCCTTCGTTAAGCCAATAGTAATGACGTGTTGCAGTGTGTGTGTGTGCGTGTGTACATGAGTGTTTTTTAAAAAAGAAGAAGCAGAACAAAACTTAAATACAATGATTACTCTTTCAAGTATCTATAGTTGTTGTTATTGAGTTTATGGTGGTTTTTAATAAAACAGCGCGCTTTACTATTAATATATGACTCATAGTTGTTGTTTTTATTTTGAAGTACTCTCTGTCTGCTCTTTTTTTCAATAAAAAAAAAATAAATAAAAAAAAAACGAAAATAGTGGTGTAATGATTGAAATTAATTTACCAATACACGGAGTGGTTGCTTGTAATAAAATATTTTGTGTAATTTTTTTTGTTTTTCTTTGATTAAATTTTCGTTGTTTTTTTGTTTTGCTGGAAAATATTTTTTTTATTTTACATAAATTAAGTTAAAAATTGAATTAAAATATATTCAGTCTTTGGCATTTATTTTTAATTGCAAAAAAGCAACCACAACAACAACAAAATAAAGCGGTAAAATATATTTGTATTTTTTGAAGTTTGTTGTTTTTGCAATTTTAATGAATTGTTTAAAAATTCGTCATGGAACATATAATGAATTTTTAGTAACAGGTGTGATAATATTGGCATTTATGGCTGCTATGCAAACAGTAGTAGAAAATTAATTAGACACACTCAAGTTTAATAATTATTTTAAGCAAAATGTACGAAGTACATTTTTCAAAGTTGTAGTTTGAGTGGCTAATAAGGGGTAAAAGGTAGAGCTGCAAAAACAATCGATAGTATTATCAATATCGACGAATAAAGTATGAATTGTAACTAAAATATGCTTGTACATACGATTTTGCATTTGACCCAAACAAATTAATCTTTATTTCGTTAGACCAGAGCATATTGTTCTAACTATTACGGTGCAGGTGTTGTTTCCGTTTCCTGATAAATGGACTCTTACCCATTAGCCTCATTTTTGAGCTTTTTGATGAATTGAAGGGATTAATCTTTGTGGTACGAATTTAAAGTTTATCAAAACTGACAGTTGTTATATTAATTAATTTAGTTTTGATCACTTTATGATCTGAATAATTTTCGCTATATATAGGGTCCGCCATCTAACGTTTTTTTTTCAACTAGTGCTTATTTCGTGAATGGTAACACTTAGCTCATGTTTGATTTGACAGATAATTAGTTATATCCTCCCGCTGAAAGAATATGGTTGTGTATACACTTGAACAACGCTGGGAAATATTGCGACATTACTTTGATCGATCGACTTACAGAAGATGCCAATTTTGCCAAAAAAAAATTATTTTTTCAGATGAAGCTCATTTTGATCTTGGCGGGTATGTAAACAAGCAAAATTGTCCCATTTGGGGAAGAGAAAACCCGCACGCATATATTGAAAAGCCGATTTGGTGCGAAATTTGGTCCACAGGCATAATTGGGCCATTTTCTACGAAAATGAGCAAGAAGTGGACGTTACAGTCAATGGCGATCGTTATCGGGCCATGTTGAACGAATTTTTGTTCACAAAAATTGAAGAGGAGGATATTAGCAACATTTGGTTTTAACAGGACGGCGCTGCGTGCCACACAGCCGAAGCTACACTTGATGTTTTGCGCCATGTTTTTGAAGAACGCATTATCAGCTGCAGAGCTGATGTCGTTTGGCCACCTTGGAGCAGCGATTTGACACCGTTGGACTATTATTTGTAGGGTGCCGTCAAAGATAAATGTTACGCTAACAAGCCAGAGACAATTGACGCTTTAAAGGGCAATATTCGTGAAGCATTGGTGAAATACCGCTGCACACAATTGATAATATGCTTAAAAATTGAACCGATCGTGTAGGCTACTGCATGGCCATTCGAGGCAGCCATTTGAATGAAATTATTTTCCATTATTAACTGGAAGGATTGTACTTTCAAATAAAAAAAAAAAAAGAAATTTGAGAAAATATTCAGTAGTTTTTTTTTTTTATAGCATTTTCAAAAAAAAAAAAAATATTTGGCGGACCCTTTATAAGGATTACCCTTCCATAAAAAAACTTCAATACATTAAATTTTATGACATACTGGAAAAAAATAAAGTGTCCCTATTATTTGTTGCAATACTGTATATTTATTATTATTATTTCCCTTTCATATTCCAATGTTGTTGCCAAGTAGCACTTAAAAGAATCCGATAGTATCGATAGTTTTTTTTTACAAACTATCGAAACTATAGAATGGGCCGACTATCGATAGTTTTGCAGCTCTAGTAAAAGGAGAATTTTTGGTTCATAGCCCATTCCTACGAAACACGTACTTATTATGGTATATATTGGAAACCATAAAAGATAGTCTTTTTAAACTTTCCCCATGCCATTCTATTATCAAACTGCACATTATGGTAAAAAATTATATTCACAGGAAGAGTGGGCGTGGCACTTGCCATTTTATGTGTATATAAAAATGAATGTGTGTTTGAAATTTCTAGACAGCTAAACGGCTGAACCAATTGTTTTGAAATTTTTACAGTGTAAGAAAAGCCTGGAAGTAACGATTTCATATGGGGGGGGGGGGGGGGTGGGGTGCCACGCCTGTACAAAGTTAATATTTAGTAAAGATTTCATCAGGGGCGGTGGTGTGCCACGCCTATACACAGTTAATATTTATTTATTTATGTCTACAAAGTAGTAACAGTGAGAGTCTTTAAATTTGATATAAATAGCTTCGTAGTCAATACAAATCAACAGTCTAAAAGTGGGTGGAATCTGATAAGTGGGCGTGGTATCTCCCATACAAACTGAATATTGATTATTTTATATCGTGAGAACGGTTAAAGTGGGATTTTTTAAATTTGGACCAAATGACTTCGTAGTTAATACGAATCATCAGGTTTACAAATTATGGGGAATTAGACAAGTGGGTGTGGTCCTCACATACAAAGTAAATATTGATTTTTGTATATCTTGAAAACCGTAAAAGTGGAAAATTCTGAATTTGGTCTGAATGACGTCATCAGTCAAAAAATAGACGTGGCATAGTAATAGTAGAAATTTATAAATTTGATTAAAATAAGCTCGATGACAATACGGTTGGATAAGTAGGAGTAGCTAAATATGAAATTTTGTATATGTGGAGAACGGTAACAGTAAAAGGTTTGTTAGCTATCCACCAACGAGAGAGATTGGTTAAGCGGATAATGCACAAAGCCTATTGGGTACAAATTATCTTATCTTATATATTTGTATCGATATAGAACAGTAGCTTAAGTGGACTTAAGCTATTCCTACTTAACGAGGCAGATTTAGATGCCAAATGAGAAGATGCGTAGATGGTGGTAACATCGAATACGTCTACAGTCTTTTCAATCGATTGATTGTCTGTCTCTAAGTATGGCGAATCTTAAGTCGAAAAAAACTTAAGCCGACTTAAGCTACTCTTCCATTTTGATACGGAAATAAGAGTGATTGTATTTTTGTATGTATGTTTTTTAAAGCAGAACAAATTATCTTGAAATTTGTACTGTATCTTTCTGGAAAGAACTATAGTCAATCTTCAATGTGTGGACTTGGACCAAAAGAAGATAAAATGGAGGAAAAGGGTAAAACTTATAATTAAAATAATAGTTAAGTTAATAATTAAGACAGGGGTAGCGAAGTGCGGCCAGGGTTTAGCTACAGTTAATTACTAAAAAAAGTAGTTTTTAATTCTTGGTAATAAATTATTATTTTTTTGTTATTTTCGGTTTGCTAATGACAATATGAAATCATTTTTTAATTATTAATAGAAATAAAATGTATTTCTACATAAAAAAAACGTTACTTTCAATTGTGTTTTTTTATAGAGAACAATATTCCTTTTCAGTAGTTTATTAGTTTAGGTTTTTTTTAAACAATTACCAGACACAGTAATAAATGATTTTTCACGTTTTTGAATTGTATTCTATAAAAAATAAATGAAAAAAAAAATATATTTTTAATTGTAAACTTTCTGCTTTAATTGCATTCATTTGAATTGTAAATATTTAAGAGAAATAATCGTATAAATTTTTATTTTATTTTCAGTCTCAAATGTTGACAATTTCTAAGATACACGTATTGGCACTTTTAGAATAAAACAAAAAATAAAACTAGACAACAGACAGTATGACTAACTGTCTATGTCTGTTAGATAGATAGACAAGTGTATAATTTGCAAAAGAAATAAATATATACTTATGTACATATGTATGTATGAATGTATGTATATATTGGCAATATAAAATATATAACATTATAGGTGTTTTTAATATACATAAAGTGAAATAAAACAAAGATGCGTTTTTTAAATTGACATGAAATTTACTTTATTCAAAAGATAATCTTCTGGCATTATAACTTAAATATGACTTCTGGCATATAGTGTGGCAATAACGTGTCGAATGTTCTCCTCCAAGTGGTCAATCGTTTCGGACTCTTCAGCGTAGATTAGCGGCATATACCTACAGAAAATAGTCTAGCGGCATTAAATCGCACGATCTTGGAGGCCAATTCACGGCTACCAAACGTTTACTTCAATAAATCAATTATGGCACGAGCTGCGTGACATGTTGCACCATCTTGTTGAAACTACAGCTCCTGCATCAGGGTTGTTCAATTAATGAACGAGAAACTCTGTAATCATGCCTCTATAGTGGTCAATATTGACTGTAACGTTCTGACCAGCATTGTTTTTAAAGTAGTATGGACCAATGATGCCACCAGCCCATAAAGCACACCCAACAGTCAGCTTTCCTCGATGTAACGGAGCATCAACATACACTTGAGAATTATCATCAGTCCAAATACGGCAGTTTTGTTTATTGACGTATCCATTCAAACAAAAGTAAGCTTCATCGCTAAACAAAATTTGCGTATGAAAATAGGGATCAAGGATAATGTTGTTTAGGGCCCAATTTGCACAATTAGGTAGCGTTGTTCAGGCCCCAGTCTATGCGTGTTGAAATGCCAAAACAAACTAAACATAAATCACTTGACAGCTGACAAAATGGCTGCCAGTTAAAAAAATGTTGCCAACTTAAATTTATATACCTCTATAAGAAACACCCGGTATATATATACACACATATATTTTTTTCTAAGCTAGAAAAACAAATAAAATTTTACTAACGTTTATTGCAAAAAGTTACACATTTTTTTTATTAAAAAATTTATTTTTTTTAGTATTTTTCTTATTAAAAAAACGCAACTTTTCCATCTCAGATAGTAATGCCATGATTTTTTTTTTTTAGAAAAACAGAAAATTTTGAAGAAAAAAACTGATTTTGCGGTGAATAAACTGCATATGTAGTGGGTGGACAAATTTGAGGTTAGGAAGTAAATTGGCTTAAAAACACATTTATTTTTGACAAATTCAGTTTTATTTATACCAATATAAAATAGAAATATAGGAATTAATAATGGAATATGATGTCTGGCAATTGTTCACCTTTAGCATGTCGGCGCGCGTCGGCTCTTTTCACAAAATTTTGAACCCTATTTTGCAACAAAGCTTTGCTTATCTCGTCAATGCAGCGCCGAATTTCATCTTTCAAAGTGTCAGCTGTTTGTGATTTGTTCACGTAAATCCGGTCTTTGAAATGGCCACAGAGAAAATAATCTAGCGGCGTTAAATAAATCACATGAACAGGCGGCCAGTTGACATCGCCAAATCGAGAAATTACGCGACCGGGAAATTTCTCATGCAATATTTGATTTGCAATTGGCTGGCTGTGTGGCTTGTGGTGCCGTCCTGCTGAAACAAAAGGTGCGACAATTGTGTTTGTTTACATAACCGCATAGTTGAAAATGAGCCTCATCACTAAATTTAATGATTTTGTTAAAAAATGCGTTAGTTTTCGTTTAGTTTTTCAAAGAGCCAATTCAAAAACGTTTGACGCACACAATGGTCACCTGGCTTTAATTCTTGAACGAGATGAACTTTATAAGCGTGAAGATGAAGATCTTTATGCAAAATGTTATACAAAGTTTCTCTTGTGATGCCCAATTGATGCTAACGTCGACGAGTTGATGTTCCAGGCTCATTTTCGACACTTTGCTGTACAGCGGGCGTATTGTTTTGATCTATTGTCAGCAAGAGTACCGCACAGCGGTCTCAGAAGGAGCCTGATTACGAGGAATAGCTGCTCGAATTTCACGTAGTGATACAGTACAATTTTCATCATTTTGATAGAAAATTTTCACATTTAAAATTCTTTGGTCAAGAGTGTAGCGTTTCATAGTTAAAATTTCCCAATTTTTTACTAAATAAGTGTCAAAAGTTGACGGCTCAATTTTTGACATTTTATCATTTGACAGCCCACCCTGTACTTAAAAAAGTATAAACATATAGATATGCTATACGGGTATGTTCTGTAACCGAAAACGAGTGAAATTGAAATCGATTATGAGCAAGGAGTGGCTGTTACAGTCAATGGCGATCGTCATCGGGCCATGTTGAACGAATTTTCGTTCACAAAAATTGAAGCGAAGGATATTAGCAACATTTGGTTTCAACAGGACGGCGCTACGTGCCACACAGCCGAAGCTACACTCGATGTTTTGCGCCCTGTTTTTAAAGATCGCATTATCAGCCGCAGAGCTGATGTCGTTTGGCCACCTTGGTGCTGCGATTTGACACCGTTTGACTATTAACTGTGGAGTGCCGTCAAAGATAAGTGTTACACCAACAAGCCAGAGACAATTGACGCTTTAAAGGACAATATTCGTGAAGCCATTGGTGAAATACAGCTGCACACAATCGATAATGTGCTTAAAAATTGGACCGATCGTGTAGGCTACTGCATGGCCAGCCGAGGCAGCCATTTGAATGAAGTTATTTTCCATTATTAACCGGAAGGATTGTACTTTCAAATAAAGAAAGAAATTTGAGAAAATATTCAGTAGTTTTTTTAATAGAATTTTCAAAAAAAAAAAAAATTATTTGGCGGACCCTTTATAACCTGGCCATGCTCACACAGCCTACAAAAATCAGTATCACCCTGCTATACATGTTCACGTTATTCAACGTATACCGCAGTGGCCCGTAATGTTGCCCATAACCAGCCTCAGTTCCAGCTTGCTCATATAAAGAAGGAAGAAGCAGGTCCTTCGACTAGAGATGGGCGGTCAGATGGACATTAAAAAAAAACTAATAATTTGCCTGATATTATTAAAATGCGAATGCAAATATCTAAAATAAGCGAATAATATGCGAATTTGAAAGCGAATGTGAAAGTAAATGCGAATATTCGAAACACCCTTCGTTTTTTACTATAAAAAGAGAATCGAACCTATGACCATCGCTTGGGAAAGTGTATCAAGCTAAAAAGAAATTATGTTTGTGACTGAAAGTAGGTTTCTTTTCTCGTAACTCAAGTAAATGTTTGGCGAATTTCATTTTTTAAAATCCGATTTAAAAAAAAAAACATTTTTTTATATCTTAAGACCGTCTACCTACGTGTAGGAGGACAACAGCATGATTTCTTAAACTTAAAAAAACATTGCAACTAAATTTTTATGTACTTCGAACTTTTAACTATCTGTCCATTCTTTTTTTATTTACACATATTTTTATTCTTTTTTAAATTATGACGCATACCTTCAACACTTAACTAAGCCAGCCAACCATCCATATGTACTCGAGTAATTTAAAAAAATTTACATAAAATGTAAAAAAAATAACAAACAAAAAAATAAGAAAACTGACACTATTTTCGTAACTGACTGACTGACTGACTAGCTGTTGTTTAAAGGTATTTTGCTCGTTAAGCCAGTAATTTATAAAAAAATACATATTTTTATTCTCTTTAATAGCTCACACATTGGTAGAACGTCAAAATTCATTTTATTTTTTTTGGTGTTCTACTGCAATTGTTTTTTGTTTTTCCATTGTTTGCTTTTATTTAGCAAAAACAAAAATTAACTTTTTTTGCATAATTTAACAATGATTTGTATGCAAAACTTTCTGTCTGTTTGTCATGTCAGTCACTCACTCGTTCACTTATTGTGGTAATAAATGAACGTAAAACTGTTTAACAAAAATAATACAAAAAATATATAGATTCCTTTATACATTTTTAAGAATAAATTAAATGCAATTGGTTTCATTTTAGGTGGAACCAGTTAAGAAATAATCATTATTTTAATAACTCTTTAAAGAAAAACTTAAGTATGCATAGCGTTTTACACTTGAGTCTTTAAAAACTGAATTAAAAACAAAAAAAAAAAAAAAACGTGGTATCACATGAGTTAGAAAAAGAAAAGATTAGATAGGTACTTTTTTTGCTAAGAATTGCAACCTGAAAACCAAGATATCGTATGTGAAACCCTGTCACCTATCCATGGCCTAAGGTAGTATTCTCGGTTTGGTGGGAACAAAAGGGATTCATCTATTATGAGAGCTGCTCAAACCTGTACCCAACACAATTGATTAGTTTATAACGAGCAATGACGAAAAACGGTCAGTATATGCGAACAGATATGATCGGTGGCGAATGTCATGGTAAATCATCGTGACAAACAATGAAAATTGTAAGGCACGATGACTAACGATGAATTTTCTTTGGTGTCAAAAGTCAAAATTTTCATAGGTGTACGTTTATTAGCAAGTCCTAACAGATAATATAGTAATAAATCATTCGTTAATGGGGAGGTATATTAGACAATATCCTGCATCGTTCAGCATATAGTCGACTCATAACAAACATTGTCGCTAAATTTCATCATGTGGTTTACTCATAACAGACAATTTCGCTAAATTTCAGCGTATAGTCGACTCACAACAGAAAATTTCACTAAATTTTAGCATATAATCGACTCGTAACAGACAATGTCACTAAATTTCAGCATGTAGCTGACTCTTAATAGAAAATGTTGCTAAATTTCAGCATGTAGCTGACTCGTAATAGAAAATGTCGTTACATTTTAGCACGTAGTCGATTCATAACAGACAATGTCGCTATATTTCAGCATGTAGTCGGCTTATAATAAACAATGTCGCTAAATTTCAGCACGTAGTCGACTTATAATAGACAATGTCGCAACATTTCTGCTTTCTTTAGTATGGTGACATTACAATGAAATTGTCATACATAACTCCCTTTTTTTGGTGAAATGGTCACGAGGATTCATCAATGAAATTTTTCATTTATGAAGAATGTCATACAAATTTAGACTTAATACTATTATTGTAACGATGATTCATCGATAAAAATATTATAGTGATAACGTCGCCTAAATACGTCACCGGGTGCATAAAATATTTCATCATGAAAATTTTGGCCGCTTGCTGTAAGATAAGCTTTAAAACTAATTAGAAAATAGTGGTTTGAAGGTTTTTTCTTATCCAAAGTCTAAACCATGGCTCGTGTTACTATCCATTGTTTCGGTCAAAGCAGAATATGCTACGCTACAAAATATAGTATCCGAAATTAGATTGATTTGTTCTGGGCCTCAAAAAATAAAATTTTCTGTTGCAGAATCTCTGTAAGTAGATAGTTAAGTAAAGTTTATAGTTAACAATGGTTAATACTTTCGTATGTATAGCGTTTTTTTAGCTGCATGAGAACTACTGATATCGATAATTATGGTTTGACAGCTGAGAATATCAAACTCTGTTGACATTTCTGTTCAGTAGGATTTGTCAAGTCATCATGAATAGTTTAACGCCAGAACAACGCTTAAGTTTAAGTTCTCAAACTCTTAAAAAACACCACCTATATTATGCAAATAATTTCCGCATTTTCAAGTTGTACACCAAATAAATCCATTTAAAATATATATTTTTTATTTTATCGTTTTTTTTTTTTTTTTTTTTTTTTTTGGGAGAGATACCCTCTTTCCTCACAAGCAAAAGTGGAAAAAAATTAATTAAAAGGAATGGAAGGGGTAAAAGGGAGGGTTACGCACACTCATCGTTTTCATTATGGTCATGACTAAACAACGGGGCCTAAACGCATATTATTAAATAAAATACGAAAACCAGATGTTTCTTAATTGATAGAATATCTCAAAAAATCATATGTTCCAAATTATTACAACAAAAGAAATTAAATGTTTTAGAAAAACAGAATTTTATTAGTGTAATTTATAAAATGATTTTTAAATTAAACAGAAAATGATTATAAAATTGAGAAAATGAAAATAAATTTATAACTAAAAATGTATTTAATTTAACTTATAAAATGCTAGTCTATGCCACAACAAGGTCACTGAATCGACCTATTAAACAAGGCGGAGAAGATAGATGTATATTTAATTGATGAATAACAAATTTTTTTAATTAAATTAATGTTGTTGTACATGCTGTTTATTCTTTAAATTGTTTACTTAATTGCTTAAATATTTGAGCATAGACTGGTTTAAATAATCACTATAAGACTTTTTTTTATTGAAAAACAATGAATAAATGTTTTATAAACTACGCTATACAGAAAAAGATCTCAAATAACCAATAAATTTGCTTTTATTTTAAACCTGACATTAATGTATAAACGAAATTTCATTATTTTTTATAATATGTTTTTAATTGTTTACATTTAACTATTTTGTTTTTCTAAGTGTATAGTATTTCAATACTCGTTTATTATTTAATCCTTTTATACCGTATTTTCATATACACACATACATACATCCATGCAAATATTATTACTGCTTTAGCTGTAAAGTAATGATATGCTCTCTTATTTCTCTATATTTTTGTTTACTTTAGAAAAAAAAGAAGAAAAAAACAACAAAAAAAACAAAAAAAACAAAAAACAGCTGCCTGTCAAAAGCCTTTTTTTATATCAACAAAAGAAAAAGGAGTAGAAAAGTTTCTCTGTTTTCTACGCTCCTCAAATGACGAGCACACACACATGCATACATACATACATAAATAATAAATAAAGCTCTCTTTATATTATTTTTGCACATTGTACAACAAGTACACTGGTATTTATAATAAATGCTAAGGCTGATACAACAAAACAACAACAATAGTAATAATAACGTGGCCGGATGACTCTACATATGCTTAACAAATGTTCCATAATTTTGTTGTTGTTGTTGTCGTTTAATAGAAGCCTGTCTGAGACTATAACAGCATTTTAAAATGAATTGAGCCAATGTACTCGCACAGACACAAACAGAAACACACATGTATACATACATACATATAATTATTGTAAACAGTTGCATACATACATTACAACATAACCACTTTACTACTGCGGATTTCCGTTTTACATGTGAGTTTAGCTTTCATTTTTTTTTATTATACGACAAGCCATGTATTCTCTCTTTAATGTGTTCATTGTCTCTTGTTAGGAAAGAGTATCCCATTTATTCATTGAAGGTTTTGACAAAAAAAAAAATGTTAAAAATAATATAACGGACGGATATAATGGAAAATAATAATAAAAAAGAAATAAAACCAAATTGCTTTTTGAATGTCAAGTTTTAGCTGTCTTTTGTGTTTGTTGTTCATGTTTTGTTGTATAACTGCTAGACGACTGATAACATTTTAAAAGGATTTCATTTTTTATTTTTATTTTGCAGAATTTAATGGTCTTCTATGTGTTTTATAAAGAAAAAAATATTAAAAAAAAAACAATAAAAAAATACAAGGGTAAGACGAAAAAATAATTATTTTTTCTCTTTGTTTTGAGATGAAAAAGCTTAAGTTACTTCTTTTGTACACTGAAAGAATTTTCGATACAAAAATTTGGATTTTTAAGCTGTACTCGGTAAATGTCGAAAAGTTTGTTTAGATTTTAATTTAATTAAGAGACTAATGGATTTAGTTGAAGTTTGTAGCTCAGTTCATTTATTTTTGCCATACTGACTGACTTGAAGGCTGGTAGACAGGATGCGCAGGCAAGCAGCTATTCTGATCACCAGTGTACTCTGCTGCACTCCAACCAAAGCCTTATTTGATACACTTAATTGGCTCCCCACCGATCTTCTTTTGAAGCAGACGGCTAAACTGGTGGCAGTAAGGCTAGGTTTAGCCAATTCATGGCCCAATCTAGACTATGGACACGGTGCAATCATTGGGGACCATAGACATACTCGGGTCGATTCATTGCCATTCATAAATTTCCAGATATACCCACTACAGACTTCTGGTCTAACAAACAGGAGTTTTTTCAAAATGCTCTTGAAGTCTATACCGAAGGCTCCAAGATGCTAGGCAGAGTTTTTAGACGCTAGACTGTCTTATAGGTTGCCTGACCACTGCAAAGTATTCAGGCGTCGGATACGGTTGTACCGAGAGCTGATCAATGCTTGCTGAGTGGCGGGGCATTCTCTGAAAATCAGTCAAATTGCGCTCAAGTCCCTTGCGAGTGTCACATCGGCATGAAGGAAAGATGAAAACTCAATGTCTAGCCCTTACTATCAGACGACGGAAGTTTTTCGTCTCATATTTCTTGTCATCTTTGATTGAACTTTCCAAAATAAAGGTCACCGCAATTGTGAAATTTATTACCTATGTAGACTATTTTATCCCAGTGTTAGCTTCTATGCTTGTGGTATTACATTGGGCTAAATTTTTGGCCTAAGTGGGACTCCTTTCCTCTCGGTGCTCCACTACCCAACCTAACCTAAGTTTTTGTTGATAAAAACATGAAAGTACGAATTATCAGTTTTTTACCCGTAACTCAAGATTTTAGAGGCGTTAGGTAAATTTCGATAAGACCCAGCGTTCACGTTTTTTTTTTCTGTCGAATACTGTTATTATTTGTGGTTCAAAACTATCTTTTAGACTTCTGCATAAGAGCGGTATCTTCCGGGCTGAGGTCTGTGTTGTCCATAGAGCGGCGAAGCTGAATACATCGCTGCTGGTCAGTGGGTGGTCATTTATGTGGTCAGTAAGGCAGCTATTATACTGCTGACTGGGCGTTGTCTCGTCAAGGCTGGTTCAATCATGCAGGAAGACCCTCTGGTCACTCCTACGCAGATACAGTGTTAAACTGTGTTTGGTTCCATGACACCGTGACATAATGAGAAACAAGACTGCTGATGAGCTGGCGAGAGAGGGCACCACGAAGTGTGTGGATCTAGCAGACGGGTCTGTAAAATCCCCGTTGAGTTTCTTTATTGGCTGGATAGACCAATAGGTTCGTCGTAGAATGGAAGGGTTATGAAGGGGCAGGCGGACTTGGTCTACTATGGTCAAGGACGGAATTGGTTCTGAATCTGAGTAGAGAGCTTCTTGGTACTAAGGTCGGTTTGCTGACTAAGCCCTGTGCTCTGAGAGTGGATAACAGGTTATTGGACGCAGTTACACTAATTTCTGCAGAGTGTGTGTGTGTGCAATAAAATGGTTGCTTAAGATAGTAGAAATCACTCTGTGTCTTTGCCTTGAATTTCCGAGACACAGGCGTTGGTTGTTGGGCCAGGGTTTTTTCAATGGCCTTAGCGGAGGGATTTATATCGTACATCAATTGGCTGCTGAGGTGACCGTTTCTTTTATTTCCTCAAGTATCAATCCTCTTTCACTTATCTATATATATACATATATATAAATGGATTGTGGTTTATTCGGTTGATTATAACTTGAAAACGTCTAGGCCAAATTGTATACTTGCTTCTCGTAATTGCTGCGTAAACGTTTAGGAAATAGGAAGGTATTTGAATTATATTTTGTACGTCGATTTAGTGCACATATTTGAAGTTGTGCAGCAAATATAAACGAGATTGGATTAGTGGGCATGATACCTCTAAGTACAAAATTAATATTAATTTTTGCGTATGAGTATCTTGTGGCAGTTTCTGAATTTTAGTGAAAATGACTTCGTAGTTAATACAAATCATCAGCCAATTAGTGAGTGCATAAAAATCGGATATGTGGGCTTGATACGTACCTCACATACAAATAAATATTGATTTTTTATATCTTGAGAGGAAGTTACTGAATTTGGTCTAAATGACTTGGCAGTCAATACGAATCATCAGTTTGAAAGTGGGAGGAATTAGATTTGTCTCTTACAGCTGTCACTACTGTACTTATATAGATTTCCGGGCAAAAACGGATGGCTAAAGCTAGTTTTCTATATTCTTTCTACTTTAATTTCTCATGTTTTGGAAGGCTTCAGCAATGGAAAGCCCTTTAGCATGACTTATGCCTACTCCTAGGTCTCTAGACTAGTATTCTTAGGTTCTACACAGACGATTATTAGATCTAACAATATTATCATACCTAGCAATTTGCTGACAACGACCATATAATGGGAAATTGCCTCTACAATATGTATATGTATATGGTCAGTTTACACGGTAGCAAGACATTTGACAAAAAAATATGGCAATTCCATTATACATATTTTTTTCTGACAATGATGTCATTGTTAGATGTTTCAAATTGGCGCGTGTGACAATGCAATCGTCTAAACAGAGCTTTAATGTACTGTACCATGTTTTGGCGTTGAGTTGGCAAGAGAATTATTTTATTGTTGCCACTCAGTTGTTGGCCAGTCCTTTGAGTCGGAGTTGAACTAAAGGCAATTCCTTGCAGTAATATTCTGGTCTTATCGCAAAATATTTGTTCAAAAATCATTGAAAGCCTTTCAAATCAATTTGTACCCCCACTAATATTGCACGTAAATAAAAATTTAAATTCAAATCTTTTTATGTTTTCTGTTTCTCTTGTAACACATTGCAATTGTTGCTGTTATTGTTCAAGCTGAAAATTCTTTTAAACAATAAATATTTGTTTAAATTTTTTTTCGCTTAAATTTAAGATAAAACATAAAGTAAAAAAATATGCAATAGAAGAATAACAGACATGACAAGTAAGGGAAAAAAAAAACTCAAACACCTTCAAGTTGGTAAAAAAAAATAAAGACAAAAATAAAATCAGGTTTTCTTAAGTTTTTCTTGCTGTATTCACAAATTTTTAACTAACAAGTTGTGTCTGTGTGTGTGTATGCATTAGGAGTAGCTTGGCAAATCATACAAGCACACACACGCCAACACACATACCACATGCAAACACACTAAAGTATTGTTGTACCCACTTGATTGTCTTAAGCGGTTTCTTTTTTTCTATTTCCAACACCCACTGTAGTTGTACTCGTTTGGAGCCATATTTTTTCCTCCGTCTCTCTATGCTTAGGTAGTTAAGTTTGTGTGTGTGCTTGCGTTGGTCTCTCTTTTGACTAAATAATAAACAAGATTTATATTATATTGTTGTATAGTGTTGTTTGTTTTTATTATGGTTACTTGGTAGTTGTAATTGTAGTTGTTTTTTTCTTTTTTATTTAATTTTTCTTAGAAAATCAATTTTTTAAAGTTGAGTGTGTGTAGTTAGTTTCTTTCAAAAACCTTTTTCTAAATATGGTGCGCATGTGTAAATTCAGGTTTTGTATTACCATACATTTAAATGCAGTTTATTTTTATTTTTTTTTTTGTATTTTCTCATATTTTTCCAGTGTAGGCAGTGTTGTTTAAATATTTATTTAATATTTTTTTCTATTTATTTTTCTTATAAAACTTGGGAGTTTTTTAGTTTCTTACAAAAAAAAAAAAAAACACTTTATTGAGGTTTTGTTTGCATTTAAATTTTATAGTTTTTCTAAACAATTCACATAAGTATAGGTATTCGTTTATATTAATACGCTATTTGTTGTTATTTCAACCAAATGAAAAGTATCAAATTATTTATTTCAATATGAATTGTTTGTTATTTTTATTCAATTCTCAAGAACAGCGCCATGCATTAGTCAATAGACTGTCTAAAAAGTTAGTCAGATTTCATGTCTGTCTATCTCTCTGTCATTCAGTACGTCACTAGCTTTGATTAAGAAAACCATATGTTGGTTCAAAACACAAACAGCTGTTAATTTTCGTTTAAGTTTTCTTTTTCAAATGTTTCGAGGTTCTTGCAAACATACATACGTTCGTTTCAATTCATTAAATGGCTTCTTTGGTTAATTGCGGTTTAATAATAATAAAAAAAATAAGAAAAAAAACATTTATTTCTATTAATCATTTTTACAGGGGTTATTAAAACATTACATGTTTATTTTTAACATTTATAAAAAAAGAGTCATAAAACCGTATGTAAATAATGGAAAAAAATTGTTAAGCATTTTTTTAATTACAAGGTCAATGCTACAAACGTACATAAAATGAGTTTGTTTTTGAAACAATTATTACTGACAATTGTAAACATTTGCTCATGTAGTTAAAAAAAAAAAATAAAAAAATAAATAAATTAAATGCATTAAAAGATGTTTAAAATTTAATAAAATATACACAAGATCGGTTTGAAAAAGTAAATTCTTAAATGGGCCTTAGCTCAAGTCTAACATGGTTTCTAAAATTGCCGCTAGTCACAGTATCTTTATGCATTTTTTGGTCACTAAATGGTATTGATGTCTAACTCAACGAACGTATTTGAAAGATGATATTTCAGCTTTCATTTGTGATGAAGTTACAGGGTGGTCCAACTAAAACGCACGACGTTAATTGTAAATAGAAGGATCTATGAAAATTATGTGTGAAACAAATTGAATTGTTCTTGACTTATTGATGTACACTTTCTCTTTTAAATATCCCCAAAGAACGTAGTCCAACGGTGTCAAATCACATGATCGTGGCGGCAAATTAACATTGCCACGACATGAGATAAGATTACCATTGAATTTCTCACTCAAAAGAGCAATTGTTTTGTTGGCTGTGTGGCAAGTGGCACCATTTTGTTGCTACCACATATCGTCCAGGTCCATATCCTTAATTTCTGGCCACAAGAAGTCCATTATCATCTTACTATAGCGAACAGCATTCACTATAAGAGCTTGGCCGAATTCATTTTCATTGAAGTACGACCCTAAGTCACCGCCAACCCATAAACCCCACCAAACAGTCACTCTTTGTGGATGTATCGGCATTTTAACAATCACTCGTGGATTCTCATTTGCCCAAATGCGGCAGTTCTGCTTATTATCGAATCCACTGAGGTGAAAGTGTGCCCCGTCGCTAAATATGACTTTCTTTGTATAGTCAGCATTCACTTCTGTCTGTTCAACTAACTATTCGGCGTATTGACGGTGCTTGAGTCGATTCAACTGTGTAAGTGTCTAAATTCAAATTTTTATTCAAAATTCTCATCAGCGATATTCGTGAGATGTTCAAAAAAATCACGAAGTGCACGAAATGCATTTGGATCGGAACGTCCATTTTCGTAAAAGGCTTCTCAACGCGTTGCTCTATTGGGTACCCCTCCATGATTGAATTTGTCGAACACTGAAACAAAGAAATGCACCGTGTATTATGGTTAGGCCACTCTTGAGTTCCGTAATCCGCAGCTCGTGTAAAGAGTAATATTGATTTTAAAAAGGAATGAAATACGATAGTGTGATGGCATCCCATCTGCATGCATTCCGTAGGCAATACAGTATCACCACCACTCTTAGTGGCATGGTCGTGCAAATAATTCATGGCCTGAATCAGGCTAAACCGCGTGGTAGAACGTTTATGGTGACCCTTGACTTGTCCAAGACATTCGACACGGTCAACCTAGCCATTCTCTTTGAGGACAGACATACCATCGTAGAATTAAACAAGGAATCCCACAAAAACTCGGAAACTCGGTGCGATTGTCGATGACATCAAAATTCCGTCACATTTGGCAGTCTTTTGCGGACCTCGGCGCAATTAGCAATAAAATGCGAAGGAGGACAAGGTCCTCAAGAGTCACTAGTTAGCAGTAGTTGGGGCACCGTTAAGGAAACCTTGTTGGCTACATAAAAAACAATTGACCGGTCAGTGTTAAACTACGCATGGTCCTCAGTAGTGATTCAGAAACAATGACGAAACCTACACCCATACCAAAACCCAGCACTGCGAAATATAACAGGCTGCTACGAGAAAACCTCAAGGCAGCACCTTTATAAGCGAAGATTCTGAACATAACATAATGCTCACAGAGCAGTTTTTCCTGCCGTGTCATCAAAGGAAGCATCCGAATCACCAGCTAACACTCCTTAATACAAACTCATTGAATGTAAGAGAGAGTCTGCTCATGTTTGAGGAAGATATTTAAAGTTATTTAAAGGACCCGTTTGATCTTATTTCATATAAGGCGTCTTCGAAGGACATTCATCGTAATGCGGTTGAAAAATCACTACAAAATGTCATCTTAAAGATCCTTCACGGAAAACGAGAAGGACCCACAGAAACCAGAGTAGTTCCAACTTAACTAAGATCAGGTCACGGCAAGAGATTATATTCAGAAAAGGCCGGGATTAAAAAAGAGATTCATGGTATTTGCCCGGCTTGTGTAACAGGAGCTTATGATGTCCAACATATCTTCATCTTCAGTGCAAACCCGACAACTCTGGTCTCTAGATCAGTCTCATGAATCCAAAAGAAATAGACCAATTCTTGGACCTTAAAATAAAAAAGAAAAAGATGAGACAGAATGATATTTATAACATACAGTAATTGATTAAGCCGTTATAATAACAACAATAACCGTTGAGTTCTTGGTGAAATTGGAAGAGAATCATTCATTGTGAACTGCTTCAATAGGACATAATGAATAATTCTGATCCCTGCTGCGTACAACTCGACCGTTTCAACGAAGATAGAAAGTGGGACCAGGTGTTGCATGCAATAATAACAATGACTGATTGCACTTGGCTAGGAAATTTTGATATGATCACCACCCTATATTAAAGAACTAGGCTGAGAATGCCGTGGGTATGGTCTAATAGGGGTTATGGGCATGCGGCCCTCTTACGGTATTTGGATACGATCCCTGATATGGTGGATTACTGTACAAGCAGACCCTTATTGGACAGAGTGTTATCTGTGAGCATCGCACTATAATCGTGCATTAAGCCCAAGTTCGTCAAAGTGTACTCGGACTGGTTGAAGTCTTTGGAACGGGTCGGGAGCTTTGTCTTTGTTTTCCGTATATGAGAGTAGCCTTTATACTTCGGACCACTGCAGTGCAACCATAAAGAGAGCAGCGGATTGGTTAATGTACTAAAGGGCTATTCGAAGTTGATATCCGGATCTGTATGAACAATCAGGGCGCTCTTCGGTGTCTACTCGATATCGCGGGCATATTTAAAGACCTGGATATTATCGGGAGAAGAGGTCACTCTGATACCTGGGGGAATTATGTGGCGGTTGAACTAGCTAGGGAATAAGTAGGAGATTGACCACCGGGTTACGATACTACTTTCCTCTTCCAGACTTCTGGTTCTGCAATACTTGTTGGACAGGGCACAGCAAAGATGGAATGCTCAGTGTCAAGACAAATTCGGCTCCTACACGATCGGACTCATAACGGCGACGCCGTGGCATAGACTAGGAATCCTCGTGGCTATTTTCACTGGGCACTGGTGGCTGGTGTGCACGCTAGGAGAATAGATTTACCATACAATGATTACTGTAGGAGTTGTCAGGCTGGGTAAGAAGAGAAAACTGTCGAACTGTCAGTAGGCTGTCATCTTCTGTGCATACGTCTGATTAGTTTGTTTCGGGCCATGGCGCGGTACCTTATGATCTGGTGTTTGCAAAACTGTTTTAATGTTAAAAGGGATAGTCCAACCGAATAGTTCAAAACCTGCTTTTTACATGACCCAATATGTACATATGTATGCATGTATAATAAAACATATAAACAATATGCTTCACTCGTAATGTCCACAAAAGTGTGGTTACTCTTGTAGGCTGACTGAGTTTACCTGTTGAAATCTGTTGAAAATGTTTCTATTGAATGCCATTATTCCCTATGATTTAAGTCAACACACAAACACAACACTATTTTCCTTATTTTGTTGCAGGTTTTAAGCCAAAAAAAAGTCATTTATTTAAACAAAATGTCATTCATTGTTTATAAAAGTTTTTGTTTTTGTTGTTTTTTTATTCAAACACAGAATAACAAAAACTTTTTATTGCGACTTTTATAGATTTTAATGAGATTTTTTAGTTTGGCCATTTACGAGAGAGTATATATTATTCGTTTATTCTCTTCTAATATTTATATTTTTTTTTTGTTATTTATTTATTTATTTATTATTTTTTTTGTTATTAAAGTCGTTAAATTTTATGTACATAATATTTTGTCTCATTTTTGTCATTTTATTTATACAGTATTATTTTCTATTTTATTTTTATTTAATTTTTTTTGTCTTTTTTATTGTTTATTATTCAACTTAATGTTGCATAAAGATATAATTTTTTTGATTATTCTATTGTACGAGAACTTTTTAAAAATGAATTGGAATTTACTTTATATGTACATATTACACATATATTTTGGGGTTATTTCATTAGGGAGCGGGGAATGTCATTTACGAGAAGTATGTGAGTAAATATATTACTATAAAATTTAATGTTTTTTATATAGATTCTATGGGGTTTCCATTTTGCATGAAAAAAATTTACTTTTCATTTTTCTTGCCGGTAACGAACATAAAAGAGTTGTAATGTGTCATTCATTAGGGGTTTTCGAACTTTGATAGTTGCAATGAAAATTTTGGTCTAATAGCATGTATGGTAGGTATAGGGTTGCCAGATGTCCTAGATTTCGCTTGATTTACCAGAATTTTTAAAGCTTGTCAATAATCTCTCTACAGCATATTTTTTAAAGTTTTCCTTACACAAAGTTTTGTAAAAATCTATTAAATGTTTAAGTAAATTAATAACATAAAGCATTTTAACTGAATTTGTATCCAAGTTTAGTTTATCTAAATAATTAATAATAAAATTTTTACAATATGTAGGTCTTAGTTAGTTAGTTGTTTGCTTATAGTTGAAACACGCTTTATTAAACCAACTATGTGCCGATTTGTTCGATAACTATTCGCCATTTTTGGGTTAAAGTAATTTTTCCGTTAGTATAGAACTTTGAACGAAAAACTGATCCAACTGCGTTTTGAAGGACTTGACGGAATTTAAATTTATACCATAAGAAGAGTTCTGCAGAGATTGAAAAAATATGACGATCTGAATGTGCAAGATCTGGGTTCATGGTGGATGCATCAAAACTTTCCTTTGTCTTGATGGAATACACAAATTTTTCTGTTGATCAATTCTAGCCGTTTTAATTGAATTGCTTGCCTTTAATTGTTGACAGCAGAGATAACAATTAAACGCTTGGCCAGGCTGTAGAAGCTGGTAATGACTAATTCCCTTTCAAACCCATCACAAAACGATCTCCCATATTTCAACTATGGCTGCTTATGGTTGCCTAATTTGTACCAAAAACGGACTCTAATCTTTCTTTCTAGTATGGCTGCCTATGGTTGCTTAATTTATAGCAAAACGGGTTGTCATCTTTCTACTACGGCTGCTTATGGTTGCTTCATTTATAGCAAAACAGGCTCCCATCTTTCTTCTACGGCTGCTTAATTTATAGCAAAACAGGCTTCCATCATTCTACTACGGCTACTTAATTTATAGCAGAACGGGCTCCCATCTTTCTACTACGGCTACTTAATTTATAGCAGAACGGGCTCCCATCTTTCTACTACGGCTACTTAATTTATAGCAAAACAGGCTCCCATCATTCTACTACGGCTGCTTAATTTATAGCAAAATGGGCTTTCATCTTTCTACTACGGCTGCTTAATTTATACTAAAACGGACTCTAATATTTTTATTATGGTTGCTTAATTTACACCAAAACGGGTTTCCATCTTTCCACTACGTCTGCTTAATTTGTACCAAAACGGGCTCCCATCATTCTACTATGGCTGCTTAATTTATATCAACGTAGGCTCCCATCTTTCTACTACTGCAGCTTAAATTTTATCAACACGGACTACCATCTCTCTACTATGGCAGCTTATGTTTGGTTAATTTATACCAAAACGTGCTCTTAACTTTACTAAAAGGAGTGATACATTGGCAAACATTTGTTTGCAAACATTGCAAATAACCAGTCGCATTCAAGGAAAAGTAAGTTATCCATGTATGCAACTGGCTATTTGCGATGCTTGCAAACAAATGTTTGCCAATGTATCACCCCCTTAAGGCTGCTTAATTTACAACAAAATGAACTCTTTTTTTTGGTTATAATCAATGTTTAAGTCACAATATTTCAATCACTTTTGAATGTTTATAGTCAATAAAGCACAAGAAGACACTTTTTTTGCCGTCGCACCAGTTTTGAACAAGACTCTGTATGGAAAATAAAGCTTCTCGAGTGACCATAGGTCGTTTGAAAACAAACTGACTTCGATCGATATGTGCTTCTCATTTTTTATACAACTTTTGATGTATAACTCTTAAGAATACATTCAAAATTAGATTCTTCATACATATTAGCTTGTAAGTTCTCACATTTTTTGACAAGTTTAATAATTTTCGCAAGAGCACTTACACAACCAATTCAAAGCTAATTACTTTCTTATTATTTTCTACTTCTTTCTTTACTTTGAGAACAAAAAATACCAGTAGAAATCCTTAAATCATGTTCAATTGTTCGATTTTTAACCAGAATAACTTAAATTAAAATTTAAAACTTAAAATTTATTCAGCTGCTGCTTTGCGCTGCTTTCAAAGAAACACTCAAAGAAAAACGTATTCATTAGTGTTAATGCCACACACAGTATCATAACCTTTCTTGGTGTTAATCGTGGCCTTGTCACCGTCTGCGAGGCTTCACCTTACTTCGTCTATGATTATTTTTTTTTGCACATAACTGTGGCACCTGATTAATCAATTCATCATTTGGAGCTATCAAACGAGCTGTCACACTGAAAGATGCAATTGATATTGCCAGCGATATTAAAATTTAGAGCCATCTACCGACAATTTGTAACTAAAGTTTTTCGAATACCCAATATTTTTGCCTGTCAAGATTTTTTGTTATTATTTGTTTTTAATCAAGATTTGTTTTCTATAAATGTCAAGAATTTTGTAATATTAAATCTGGCAACACTAGGTACGAGTAGGTCCTCAAAGTGAACGATTTTTTTTCATTTTTGTTCTCTTTTCGTTTAATCCTTTACTTAAAAAAGGATTTCTATATAAAAAGTATTATATTTTAAGCAAAACATCTTAAAAAGTGTCACTTTATTTGTTGTTGTTTTTGGTAGAATTTACGTGCAAAGGTAATATTATATGTATGCTGCACAAGAAATTCTTTTGCCAGTAATGTTTTATATGAAAAAATCTCTCTCTTTTTAATAAGTAGGCATATCGAATAACTTCTTTTATTTCTGGTATACAACCTCCTCATCATCACCATTATCCGCATTGTACTCGTAACTTTGGGGGGAAAGACCAGCCAGCCGGTAACCACCAGCAGAAACTTAAGCACCAACATCAATCTGATATGATAGATGGGAATTGTTAAAAAATTTCTTTTTTTCTTTATTTATTTTTCTTGAGATTTTTTTTTTTTGTTTTACTGGAATAAATTATGAAAATTTTGTTGGTATGCCTTGCGTTACAGATGATATATAATATGCTTTGCTTTAATTTACAAAGACTTACGGTTGGGGCCTATGCTAGAAGACATTTGTCTTTGTCATCATCATCATGATTATTATTATTATTTTTATAATATTTTATTATAATTTGCATAAGAAAACAAGTAAATCGGTTTAAAAAGTAGAGTTAGTAGAAGTAAATGATCATTCGACTACAACTTGTAGCTTTGGCTTTAAGAGATAATTGGGTATCTATACAATGTTGTTGTTAACAATGTTAAATTTAAGTAATTACATATTAAATTTTTCCCTACACACACAGAAAACTCACTTAATTGTTAGAACAGTAGGGGACTACTTAACGAGCTATAAGCATTAAAAGAAATCCAATTGATTAGTTTTAGAAAAATTTTGTATGAAAACCACTTAAAAATACCTACCGCGCCATATTCATAAAAATTAAAAATGTACATATTTATCCGTTTAAAAAAATTTCGTATGAAAACTTTGTAATAAGATACGTACTCATGTTTAATTTTATATGTATATGTATGTATATAAGGGTAAAACGACAAAATTTCTTAAATAAATTCGTTTAAATACGTTGTTTCATTAAATTTGTGTATTTTGCACATTTATATTTTTTATAATTGTAAATATTATGGTAACCCTGCTTACCATGCTCTTAAAAACTTCCTCTTCTGTCGCCATAACCTTATAGCTGTTTAACTCAAAATCTTTTTCTTTTTTATACGTTCTTCTTCAACGTAAAATGGCGTCGACCATTCTTATTGTGTTTTTCTTTTTCTATGCTCTCCCCTTGTGTCTTTTTATTGTTCTCATACTGTCATGTTTGAAATCGTTTGTTTATTGTTGTTGTTATTATTATTAATAATGAGTATTAATAAGATGAAGAAGAATAAGTGTCCCAATAATGATCATCTCTTGTATTTTGTTTTTGTCACAACAGATTAACAATGTGTATTGTGTTACTCTATAGCTGCTATTGTAGTTGTTGTTAGTCGCATCGCATTAGTGCGTAAGACTTCAATGTATTGTTTTTCTTTGGTTAGAGTTTTAGTGTTGCCGTGTTGAAACGACTACTGGGTAGTTTATTGCAGCATTTTAATATTCTAAAGTACAGAAACTTGCAGTTTTAAAATAAATATGTTAAAAAAAAAAAAAAAAATAGAAACATAAAAAATATATAAAAATATATGTATTTAATAATAGAAAGACGTATGCTATGCGTCTGAGGTTGTGTGTGACAATTTTTTATCTTTTAATGCTCACAAAGAAAATGTTGGTTAAACTTGTTTGGCTGTCTATCGTCGACTTAAATAAAAGCGACAACCATTTTATAAAATCAGCCTTATTACGATTCTTGAAGTCACAAATCAAATTCGTCAGTTTTTTAATAGATTAAAGACAACAGACAAATTTTATCTTTAATCTCTTACATAACTCTAGAATTCGACTACGTCTTCGAGAACCTTAATAAGGTTGAATATGTTGAGTACTTCTGTTACCTAGAAAATATAATGTCGTCCAGCGTCCTTGACTAAAAGGCTTAACAAAGGCTTGATGGATGGGCAAACAAGCTCGACAAACATTGTGTTTGTGTGCGTTAAAGGATAAAAATATGTATAGTTTTGTATGTGGCGATTTTTTTTATCTCTTAATGCACACAAACAAAATGTTAGCCAAGCATGTTAGCTTTTGGTAGGCTCAAAAATACCTAAATGGAGTGCGCCACGAATTGCTCGAACGACGGTAATCCATATCTTGGACGCATGTGTCAAATTGACGTTCTTATATGGCTGTGCAATAAATCGGTCAGGCAGCGGTTGCAAGTATGAATTTATAAAAAAAAGCCTCCTACATATCTGTGGCATATATTGGCCATAACCAACGAAAACCTCTGGAGTGTGACAAAAGAAGTGTGACCAGAATGACCCTAGAATGGAACCCATAAGGAAGCTCACAAAGAGGCGGACCAAAAGTACATGGCGCAGGACCGTAAAAGAGGAGTTAAAATTAATTAATAAATCTTGGAAAGAAGCTAAAACTACTGCGAATAATGGACTAAGTTGGAAATATCTTGTTAAGCTCGTATCTTCCCTTGAAGAATAAATAAAGGAATGGCGTTGATGCCCATCTAGTGATTAAACCATGGATACTTTTTCCATGTCTTGAAGCTATTTAAGTCTATGCTGTATACTTATTATTTTATTTTTTTATTTTACCATACATTTAATGAACGCTTTGATCAAACGAATCTGCAGTAAATTTGTTTTTGGCTTTTAACAAATTTTTATAAAATAAAAATCGTAATACGGCGTTTTGCAATATATTTTTATGCTTAAAAATTAAACATTTATTTTAATATTCAAAATTAACACAATTCCCTAAAGAACAAATATTTTGACCTTAATACATAGTATGATGTGTGTGAAGTTAAATACGAAAGTTAAATACGTTTTTCTTAACATAACAAAAACTTGTGTAAGTTAACAGAATATGTGTGAAGATAAATACGAATATGAAATTTTTCTGTTAAGATCACAAAGACTGTTATATTAACATTCGTTCCACAATTGTGGATTATAAAACATAATTTGGTATAAAAACATAATTTGGTATAAAAATAACCAAAACAAGGTAAAGGATTATAAAAATTAAAAAAATATAATTAGAGAGATACAGTAACAATAACAAATGAATTTTATTTCTTGTAGCTGGTAATTACATTAAAAACAATCGTCCACCAAAAAATATGAAAAATCGGACCTAAGATGCAATTGTGGGGGAATCGGACCTGGTGGGCTTTATAGCCAAGGTATCAAGGCTTCAGGGCCAGTTTTCCTTTTTGGGCTGCAAAGTACCAGATCGGAGATATATAGACCGTAGCTAACTTTTATTTTTCATTTTTACCGTATATATATGTCGTTCATGAAAAATCGGACCTAAGATGCAATTGTGGGGGAATCGGACCTGGTGGGCTTTATAGCCAAGGTATCAAGGCTTCAGGGCCAGTTTTCCTTTTTGGGCTGCAAAGTACCAGATCGGAGATATATAGACCGTAGCTAACTTTTATTTTTCATTTTTACCGTATATATATGTCGTTCATGAAAAATCGGACCTAAGATGCAATTGTGGGGGAATCGGACCTGGTGGGCTTTATAGCCAAGGTATCAAGGCTTCAGGGCCAGTTTTCCTTTTTGGCCTGCAAAGTACCAGATCGGAGATATATAGACCGTAGCTAACTTTTTTCCCCCCACCTCCCCACCGTCCAGCCAATTTAATTTAATGCTATTATAGTAAACCAAAAATTGACCTAATGAGAATTAAGAAATATTGTTTCAAATTTCTGTAATTCTTTACCTTTGTTTAGGTTTTTTTATTCAAATTTATATTTTATAATCCACAATTGTGGAAGTAATGCTAAATAGAAGTCTCTGTTAACTTAACAGAAAAATTTCATATTCGTATTTATCTTCACACATATTCTGTTAACTTACACAAGTTTTTGTTATGTTAAGAAAAACATATTTAACTTTCGTATTTAACTTCACACACATCATAGTATGTATGTACATATATAATATTTTTATGGCATATCAAATTTCTTTTAATTTTTCAACAGAATTTTAATAGGCAGGCAGTTAATGTGCCAAAAAGTAAACTCAATACCTCAGTTTTTGGTTAAACCCTTTTCAAATATATTTTCTATGAAATTTAATACAGTGTCTCGTTTTTGTGTTTCTCTTGACATTATTGCTTAAATATTGAGTGAACATTGCTAAAGAAAACGATTTTTTTTTTCATCAAATAAATTACGTACAACCTTCGTAAACTTGACAAACCTTATTTATAAACGTACACATGTATAGACAACTCATAATTGTTTGCTGCGTACCTTTAAGAACCAGTATGCAGTGTCGTATAGGGTTACATTTATACCTGTATAGGTATATAGACTACAACTCGTACATGTTAAAGGTATGACTTCTGAAGTTTGTCAATAGGTGTTCTTTGTTTTGGCCTCTAACACTTTTAACCTTGTTTACTTTTGGTTATTGTTGATATTTTATCAAAAAAAGCAATTGTTTTGTTCAGAACATAAATTGTATAAATTTATTTAAAAAAAAGCTTATATTCTACGAGGGCAGTGTGAGTATATTGGATGGTTTAAAGACGGGCATGTGCATCCGTACTTTGCTTTGATTTTATTGCACTTTTTTCTTCACCACGTGAGGTGGTTTTCGCTTCAAATCGATATTGAATCTGTTCAAAGGCTCAGAGCAATATTTCCCCATAATCATTTAAACCATTTTGAAGGTAATTGAATATCGGCCTTATTTGGTCTACATTAAACTGAAGAAACCCAATATTTTGATTGTTCTTTGGTCATACTCACAAAACTGCTTAAAAATTAGTTCAGCTTAGTCTCGAACATTAGCAAAAACTTCTTTAAAATAGTCACACCATGGCACTTATAATCAAATGTTAGAAATCGTTGCTTCTGTAGCGGTAAGACTAAATAAGCTGTCACGCTGGCATATTATCCTCTCCCCCGGGTCCCAGGTGATATTGACTCATCTGGACCTGAACTGTTTTGAGGATACCATACTGTGATTCCAGTGCTGATAGGTTGATAGTCATGTTCATTAATTGTCTGGCTGGTTTTCGACTTATTAATGGAATAGTGTGGGGTCTATAGTTGATTATCAGGGCTGGTTAGTCCGGTCTCTAGTGACTAACACAGCGGCAACGCATCATTTGGTATTACAACTGGCAGGTATGCGTGCACAAGTTGATTTAGTGAGGCTACCACTTTCTTCTTTCCTATCCTATGTAGACCCAGGTTGAATTACCTACAGCCTTGACCACCTCAAATATTTTATTTCCCAAATTGTTTAATATTCCTTAGGCTATAATTGACGTGACGATCGTTTGATCGCCTTCAACCCCAAGTTAAGTTAAGAAGAAAAATCAGGATAAATTCAGGAGTACCGCAAGTCTCTTGTTCTTTCTCCAGCTCTGTTTCTAATATTTCTTTGCGACTTTATTCTCGCTTCCAATCCTATCTATTTTTCCGCAGACGACAGCAACATTTGTCATTCAAGCCAAGCCTTTTCGAGATTGGGGCGAAGAAGCGAAAAATGAATGACACACTCACAAGTCACTTGGCGAAAATCTCCGAGTGGGGTCGTGCGCATCGGGTCGATTTTAATGCGCCTAAGACCCAATGTGGTGGTGTGGTGTCGTCTGTAACTATGGGTAATGTAGATATTGAGGAGTCAGATGTTCTTGATGTTCTGTGCATGAGGATTCATTGTGATGTACGTTGGAACGATCACATTTTCAATGTGTCCAAAGAAGCATTGAAATGCCTCGGTTTTTTTTTAAGACGGTGCAAGAAATACTTCACTTCATCTGACCTTCTCAATATTTACAAGATCTATACCCGACCCAAAATGGAATACAACTCTCATGTATGGGCCGGTGCTTCAAAGTATATTTTGGGGCTTCTCGACCGCATGCAGGAGAGAGCGAATTTGCTTCTTAATAATGACGGTAGTGTAGCCAACTCTATCGATTCCTTAGAGCTTCGTCGTAATGTGGCGTGTGTTTCAATAAAGTATTTGAAATAAAGTGTTTGATTCCGTACAATCATATATTTTCATGCACTACTGGTTTTTCCCGTAAAGCAAATCCCTTTGTAGTTGATTGTCCGATGAATCACACAACGTATTCCGGAGAAAGCTTTTCCTGTCACGATGTGGATCGGTTCAAATCAAACGTCCATAAACACTACTCCCTCTACCCTACTTCCCACAACTTATTTTCATAGTACCAGCACAATGCACTGCATAAGTAGGGGTCATCCCGTAAGTGTTGGCCTTAAATTAAAAAAAAGAAACGATTTGGTGAACAGTAGAAGTGTTTTTTTTTTAATTAAGAAATTAAAGCGAAACTTCTCGAAATTGATATTTTGTTCGACATTTACGAAATAAACAAAAAATTGTGCCCAAAATGACAAATATTTGCCCTCCGAAATGCCATATTTATTAAAATTTATTAAATGATAACCAACCATACTTTCTCCTGCGACTCTCGCATTTTTAGCTATATTTTGGCTTCAAAGTCCCACTGTGCTCAAATAAAATACAATAACAAGCACACAAAGAAATGTTAACAAAAAAAAAATTGTTAAGCACTTAAGTAGGATTTTCAGTTAAGCGGTAATGCAAGAAAATAAATGGGATTTTAATAAAATTCTAAAAGAAATGAATGTGAAAAATATTTTATCTTAAAATATAGTATATATTTCTTTAATAAAATATTGTTGTAAAATAATGCATAGAACTTTATAAAATAATTTTAAAAACTCAATTTGTATATACATGTACGATATATATGTTTATGTACATGCTATGTACGTACATATTGTTTATATAAATTTGTTTACTCATTATTAACCATTTTTAATAATTATTTGTTTTTTTATCTCTTTTTAGGTAATTCCACTATCATTTGGGCAAAATTTTGATTATTTTTCTTCTAAAATCAATAGTTGGAAAGGGTAATTATTAGAAAATACAAATGAATATAAAAATTATAATTATTTTTCAAGTTTTCTCTATCTCTCAGTCTAGAAAAAATATTTAATTTTATTTTCAAAACAACCTTTTTTTTAGCATCAGCACAAAATTTATGACTTGTGTGCAATACAAATGTATACATACATACTTATAAGCTTGTTAATATTATTTTAGTTTTTTTATTTACATTTTGCGCATATTAAAAATAAAAAAAAGTGAAAATTTCATTTAACATATAATATCATATTTATTTTTGGACCTTTTTTCTGTTTTCTTCTTAAACAAACCGCCATAGCTGATGCATTACGATAATGAAAAACTTAAAATCTAATAATGCACCGAAAAAGAAAAATGAAATCAAAAATTGCTTGGTTTTTATTTGAATTTCACAAGCTTTACGATTTTGTTTTTTGTTTTAATTTTTTTCAATAAGGCATGTAAAAATGTGTATTTTCACCTACAAATGACCTTGAAAAAAGAAAAACTGCATTTAGATGTGTAATATTACAAAAAAAAAAAAAAAAAAAAAATGTCTTATTACAAAATAATGTGTATATACAGCAATAGAATAAAACTATAAATAAGAATATTTGAAATTCTAGGTTGGGGGGAGAAAACATTTCCAGTAAGATGAGTACTCTTATTGAAAGAAAAATACTTGAAAAATGTCTGTTCGTTTTTTTTTTTATTTAAATAATTTTTTTTTTTTTTTGAAAACGGGGCGCAAAACTTCGAGTGTAGCTTCGGCGCCTCCTCCTCTTCAATTTTTGTGAACAAAAATTCGTTCAACATGGCCCGATAACGATCGCCATTGACTGTAACGGCCACTCCTTGCTCATTTTCGAAGAAAAATGGCCAATTATGCCTCTGGACCAAAATCCGCATCAAACAGTGACTCGTCTTGGGTGTATCGGCTTTTCAATGTATGCGTGCGGGTTTTCTGTACCCCAAATGCGACAATTTTGCTTGTTTACATACCCGCCAAGATCAAAATGAGCTTCATCTGAAAAGATGATTTTTTTTTTTTTTGGCAAAATCGGCATCTTCTGTAAGCCGATCGCAGGCCCACTTAGCGAAGCGAAAAAAGCGTATACACAACCTTATTCGTTCAGCGGAAGGATAAAACTAATTATCTGTCATGACATCAGACATGAGCTAAGTCTTACCATTTACGAAATAAGCAATAGATGAAAAAAAAAAACGTTAGATGGCGGTCCCTATATTACAAAACTTGTACAACAATGCTACATTTTTAATTTTTGTATTGCTTTAGAAATTTTTTTGATTTTCGAATTGCTCTACAAAATAAATATGTATGTATTTGCCAAGCCGCTTATACAAGTGGCTTTATACAATACATATTTACAATTAAAAAATTTCTAAAACTCCCATAGAACTTTTTTTGTAATTGTTGTTATTATTAACAAATTATATTTAATTACTTATAGATTTTCCAAATCGATAAAAATTAGAATTTTAACTAGACAAAGGATGAAAAAAGTTAATTATTTTATTTTCAATAGCTAAGCTACACGTATGAATGTAAAAAAAAAAAACTAAATAACTTAAATTGATATCATTGAAAAACTAAAATTATTAAAAATTCAATTTAAAATTTCTGAAAACAACTCATGCGCTGAGAAATTTTTCAAATAAATTATATACGAGAGTATGTACATGAAAATAGTACTCCTCTCGTATATCGTATCAATACAAAGTGCATGAATCGAAATTATCTTATCTTTAGAAAACAAAAAAATAAAGAAATATCGTTAAAATAAATTACACAAACATTGACTAGACATAATATTTAAGGGCATTAAAACAATTGAAATGCAGCTATACTAGTCAAAAAATAATTTTTGTTTCAAGTATTTCATAATAAAAACAAAATTAATAAAATTCCCATTTAAAATTATAAACGTATTACTGTCTAAGATTTCGTTATCTATTTTAAATTATTATAAAAATAAAGAGAATGCTTAAAAATAAAGAAAATGCTGCAGCAGTCGGCAATGAAAATTCATCTCCTTTACAGGGTGCCTTAAGATTTTCAAGCAAGAATATGATGAATTGTATGAATGTATGTATGTGTCATCGATGCACAGATTTCTTTTTGTGTCTTTTTTTGTGTTTTTCATTAACAAAATAATAGAATTACGTACATATGTACATACGTGCATATGTCTGCAAGATTCAGCTTATTCTCTTTTTCGCGATATTGCCCTCCACTAGCAATCTTTGAAAGAGCACAAGAATAATAAAAGAATTTATCCTCTCTTGTGGATTTATAATAAATCCACTGCTGATTTTTATGCTGGAAAGTAAATGTATGACAGTGCAACATCTTTATAAATATATAGTCTGATGCGAGGTTAGCTTTATTAGCTTTGACGTTACTATGGCAGGCAGAAACAGTACGCTCGCACCTCGTTTCGAGATTTGTGGCATGTTATTATTGATGAACATGGGTTCTTTGAGAGTAGTGCAGTCAGCTTAAAGGCCGTAGCGTCATTCTGTCTTTTTCATAGGCTGTTTTGCAAAATCATCACTTAAATCCCTTGTACGATAGATTAAAACATACCATAAATGCTCTTGCAAACAATTTGAAATTTTTGTGAGAGATATTCGACTGGAAAGTCCATGATATAGAACATTAATGGGTATTGGGAATTTTGTTTCCGTAGCAAAAAACATATATACTTCTTTTTTGACACATGAGTGACATTTTATAAAACAAAAAGTCTTTTTCATGAGTTGCTTTAGTATAAGACTTAGGCCCCTTTACGGCTTACCACTACTCGACTCAGTTGAATTTTCAAAAAACAAAAAAATTACAACTCGTCAATGGCAGTTGTAAAATGTCAACTGAAATTTCAACTCAATTTAGTTGAATTGTAAACCGTAACAGGGGCATTAATGATTATCAGTTTCTACTGGATTTTCAAAAGAATAGTAGCATTTTATACTTAACTAAACATAGATTAGGTTAATCTGGCAGCTACCAACGGCTCTCTTAGATCTAAATTCTAAATTGCAATGTGTTACCATGTGTCCATCTAAATCTTCCTCTTCATCATTGCAACTATTGCAAAGAGAGATTGTATGGGATTTCCATCCCATCTGCCAACAGTCCAATGGCCAGTAATAACTCATGTAATGCTCTAGGCAGCGTCAACAGCTGTTCCGTTCCACAGTAATTCAATTGTACCCATTTCACTATTTGGTGAAGTTTCCTGACATTTGCCGTCTATTTTGCCCGAGAGGTATTCGATATTCTCATTAAATGCGTTTGATTCCAAAGTGGTGGATCCTGCCGTAAATATTCCCGTAATACCGTTCATACAACGCGCCTATATTTCTCCATATCAGACTGATAAAATCGGTTTATATTCAGTTACTAGCTTATAAATTAATGAAGGTACGAAAACCCGGTTTTTTACCCATTTTTTTTTTGTACTGTCACTCCTCTAGGGAGCATGTTAGCTTTCCACAATCCATAGTGGTGAAAAAATTGCTAAGTGGTGGTGATAATTTTTACTTAACATTGTGATTTTTTTTCCAGTAGGTGGCGTTTTCTACCTAACAGGGGTAAAGCTTTCACTTTCGCTAAACATATCTCTAGCCTTTTGACATGGTACTTTATGGACGGTAGCAACCTGAGGTACCACTTTAACTAAGCTGGTCTCTCTCAGCCAACGTCTGTCGATTTTCTGAAAGTGACACTAAGAATTCAGAGCGTATTCCTGCACTCGGCAGACAGAGGTTCCACTATCATAGTAACTTTGCTGTGCTTCCACATAAATTGTGGAACCCCTGATACCAAATAGTGTTTGTAATGCTGGTAAGCTTTAAGATAAGGGATTAATATATAATGGTCTTTTACAATAGGTCTTTTTTGGTAGCGGTGCTTACTGACCTCGAATAATAAAATTCATGCTTTTATTAAATTAATACGAAAACTCCATGTGGTTTCGAGCTTAGGGGAGATAACTCATTGTGGTATGACAACAAGCCGATCTAGCCCATGAGTGTCTTTCCTTCATGGGCATAGCCATCTCCATCTATCCACCTACAAAGCATATCATTTATGTCTACTGTAAGACCATATTGTCCTCGTCTCTTTTTTTTTTTTGCTATTTGTCTTCTCGCATGTGCAGTATATATCAACACAAACAAAGACCGTTTTTCATACAACAATCATTGCTGCAGATGAACTTCTTCTGCAACATCATCGCAATGAGAAAAAAAAGACAATTTTTAGATCTTATCTTAACGTGGTATTATCTTGAAGTTTATCATCATCGCCAGAGGTAAGCTAAGAGGTCAAGGGGCTTATTTAGATGGATTTATCTGGAGAGAGGTTTAAGTCTCTTTATTAAACACTCGAAACCGCAAATAAATCTTTTTCGTCATGAGCCTGAGGGTTTTTTTTTACCCATAACTCTAGATTTTGAGGTGTTGCGAATATTTAAAAAATGCATTCTTATTGTATTCAATAGCGATAATTAGAAAAATAGTATCGATTTTTAAGTACACATTTCAACTTCATTCTTTTTTGTCGCATAGTGTAATAGAGTTGCCATAAGTACCAAAAATAGATGCCGATACAAAGGAATGTGAAAAATTTTATAATGGGCAAATATTCGTGAGAGTATCAACTTTCCCCTAATCGGCAATATGTTTAAGAATCTACAGAAAGGCAGCTCTTAAAGCTTCAGTTTTGTGATACAAACAGCTTAAAAATCGATGTATGGTCAGAATTATAATAGAATTCATTGTATTTTATTAAATATACAAATAAATAAAACATTTGAGCATACGTTTAAAGGGTCAACGAATAAAAAAAAATTAACAATCGTTCCATTTATCGCTATCATATCTAATCTATAATACTTGTTGTACTATAGCTGATTTGCCTTTATTTTCATTCAGAAGCTTGTCATCGCCTTTTCAATCATTACAAAAAATCTTTTTATCAAAAAATGATTAATTTTTGCGCATAATAAATTGTTTGTCTACTACAAAATGCGTAGTTAGTAATACAACACCTAATAACACTCGTATTTACTAATTCATTGCATACAAAACTCTTTAATTAAAAACAAATGGCCGCATGGTAGTAAAACTAGAAGATCGGCCTTGTTAAGCTTTCATTAAAAAAAACTATTGTCACTGAAGTTTTTTTTTTTTACAAAAGAAGGCAATAATGATAAATTTCCGAGTATTCTAAATGAACGAAAATAGGTCGTAAGACCCCCAAATCTATTTGTATTTAATCTAATCATTATAGATTTTATTACAATAAAAATATGCGTATCACGATGATAATAATTCTTTGGAAAATCAGTTTATTGAGTCTTGTAACAGTTATTACAAACAATGAGTGTAACAATTATATATATAGGGTCCGCCATCTAATGTTTTTTATCAATTAGTGCTTATTTCGTGAATAGTAACACTTAGCTCATGTCTGATTTGATTTGATTAGTTTTATCCTTTCGCTGAACGAATATGGTTACGCTTCGCTAAGTGGGCCTGCGATCGACTTACAGAACATGCCGATTTTGCCAAAAAAATCATCTTTTCAGATGAAGCTCATTTTGATCTTGGCGGGTATGTAAACAAGCAAAATTGTCGCATTTGGGGCACAGAAAACCCGCACGCATACATTGAAAAGCCGATACACCCAAGACGAGTCACTGTTTGGTGCGGATTTTCGTCCAGAGGCATAATTGGGCCATTTTTCTTCGAAAATGAGCAAGGAGTGGCCGTTACAGTCAATGTCGATCGTTATCGTCCATGTTGAACGAATTTGTGTTCACAAAAATTGAAGAGGAGGATATTAGCAACATTTGGTTTCAACAGGACGGCGCTACGTGCCACACAGTCGAAGCTACACTCGATGTTTAGCGTCCGATTTTGAAGCTCGCATTATCAGCCGCAGAGCTGATGTCGTTTGGCCACCTCGGAGCTGCGATTTGACACCGTTGGACTTTTATTTGTGGGGTGCCGTCAAAGATAAGTGTTACGCCAATAACCCAGAGACAGTTGACAAGGACAATATTCCTGAAGCCATTGGTGAAATACAGCTGCACACAATCGATAATGTGCTTAAAAATTGGACCGATCGTGTAGGCTACTGCATGGCCAGCTGAGGCAGCCATTTGAATGAAATTGTTTTCCATTATTAACCGGAAGGATTGTACTTTCAAATACAAAAAGAAATTTGAGAAAATATTCAGTATTTTTTTTATTGCATTTTCAAAAAAAAAAAAAAAAAAATTATTTGGCGGACCCTATGATACATATCATATAATTAAAATTTGTTTTTAAATTTATCGCTATTATTATATTAAATTATTATTTTTTCTTAACGCTTTTTTAAATTCGTTTTGAAAACTTCAAACCTAACAAAGGGGTGTCGTAGCGACACCTCTTATTGTTTTTTATTTTTAACTGCTAATCTAAAAAATTCTTATCAATATGGCATACATTTCGTTTAAAATGATAATTTTTTATTTATTGTTTAAAATGCGACTGTATGATTAATAGCAATAACCCGCTTTGAATAAATGATGGTGATCATAGTTCTTAATGGTTAATAATATGCCTGGACAAAGGTATGTTAAACGATCAAATGACGTGTTATAGTATTTTTAAATACGATTAACGCTATAGAATGACTTTAGGACTGGAAAAGCTTTGCAAAAAATGATTTGGTTGGTTGTTTCACGTAGCGGCAAGTAATGTTCTCGGAACACCGTTTTAAAATTGCCACACACACACACACGCGATATGCACGATGTCGGAGATACCTCAACATTCTAACAGTTTGAGATACAAGTTATCGTGGAAATGTCGTGTGTGAACCACTCGCGGAAGGCTTTACGACGACGGTTCATAAGGGCCGGACATTCACATAGGAAATGCTCAGCAGATTTATCTGTATTTTGCAATTTTCTTTAAGCATTGAACAGTTTTGAAGTGTTTTGTTTAAAAAATAAGTTTCTCCGTAAATTGTGCAGATTGTGCAGGTTTTAACCTTTTAACCTTTTAGTTTTTTATTTTCAATTTTGTTATTTTACTACAATTTCTGAAGTAAGAATTTCACCCTTTATACCTTTTTTGGCAACTATTCACAATATTGTGTTTTGCTACGCACTGATTTCAGAAATATAAATTTTTTGCACAAAGGAACAGTGAGATCGCATTACATATTGCGTCGTACATACTTACGGGTGATATAACTGCTTCACTAATAAAATATTAAATATTAAAAAAGTTCTAGTATTGAAAGTAAGTTTTTAGTGGAATTTCGATTTTTTACTTTATTCAATGAACTCAAACTTTTTTGAGTTACGCGAGTATATGTTGTGCAAACGCCTCCATTTTAAAATATCTCGATAACAAAAGCTAACCCAAAAACGTGGTTAGCACCACTGGATTCAGCGTATTTGAAACCTGTTTACGCGCCGGGTGCTAAGCTTGTCGAAAAAAAGTGTAAAAAATTCAAGCATAGTTTTACTATATCCCATCATTTATGTATGTCAAATTTAATTTGTTGTGTTATGCTTAAATAAAAAATACACTGTGAAATAAATTGTCAGGTATCTTCTATAAACCGCAGTCGCGTGAAATTGAAATCGAATGAAACTTCAAGTTGCTATAATTTTCAAATTAGACAAGATTTTGATATTATTTCTTAATTAATTACATTTAAAATAACTTCTTTGATTATCAAAAGCTTAAAATAATTCGCGTATATGTATATTTTTTACTTTTTTAAGTATGTACAGTTTTTTCTTTTGAAAATAAGTTTTTTTCTTCAAAATGTTCATTTTTCCTAAAAAAAATATGGCAACACTGAACGCAACCCTATTCTGTGGGCATGGTTTCCAATCGGCAGTGCCAGTTAAGTACAGCTAGATACATCCCTTCTGTCATGACCAATGAGCGATTCGTGGTCCTGCAGTCCGCTCGATGCATATAGAAGTCAATAAAAGCCCTCTTCAGCGAGCCTATGGGCGTGAAAGTTACAATTTTATGGTACAAACAGCTTAAAAATCGTTGTATGTATAGTCAGAAGAAAACAATTCTGAAATCAACTCAATGTGAATTATAATATAATTAATTTTCTATTGTTAAATATAAAAATAAATAAAACGTTTTATTATACGTTTAACGCGTCAACAGATACAAAAAGAAATGGTTCCATTTATTGCTACCATATCTAATCTCCAATATTTGTTGTAATATAGCTGATTTAATATATTTTTATTCAGAAGCTTATCCCATATAGAAGTCAATAAAAGCCGTTTTCAGCGACCCTATGGGAAATGATGTGTGTGAAGATAAATTTAAATTTAACTAGCAAAGACGCAAACCAGGTTTTTTAGCTCAGCCATTTTTTACGTTAACAGAGCACTGTTAACGCTTTAACAGTAACAATAAATTATAGTAAAAGAATTTATTGCCAAAATATATATGCCTGGAATATGGAGGAATAACACATCCTTGTTGGAATGGTGCTCCAGACCTTCTTTCGTAGATCAGCTTTAGAGCGAAAACTGTAAAAATTGTGGAATAGCAGAAAATGTATTTAAGAAAATGAATTTTTTAAAATTAATTTTCTCTGTGGTTCATTGGTTATCTCCATTCCATGGGAAACTCAGAGATGGCCGGAATATCACACTATATGGAGAGAGTGGCCCAATTGGTCCCTAATGAATTTGTGCTAGTGGTATTCCTGAAATAATTTTGGAACTGGAGAAATTTAAATTTGAAGAATTGCATTTTGACTGGAGAGGATGAGTGGTTATTGTGGGAAAACTAGAGATGGCCGGAATATCACACTATATGGGGAGAGTGGCCCAAGGGGTCCCTAATGAAACTGTGCTAGTGGTATTCCTGAAATAATTTTGGAACTGGAGAAATTTAAATCCTCTCCAGTCAAAACGCGTTAAAATACAAATTTTTCAAATTTAAATTTCTCCAGTTCCAAAATTATTTCAGGAATACCACTAGCACAGTTTCATTAGGGACCCCTTGGGCCACTCTCTCCATATAGTGTGATATTCCGGCCATCTCTAGTTTTCCACAATAACCACTCATCCTCTCCAGTCAAAACGCGTTAAAATACAAATTTTTCAAATTTAAATTTCTCCAGTTCCAAAATTATTTCAGGAATACCACTAGCACAGTTTCATTAGGGACCCCTTGGGCCACTCTCTCCATATAGTGTGATATTCCGGCCATCTCTAGTTTTCCCACAATAACCACTCATCCTCTCCAGTCAAAACGCGTTAAAATACAAATTTTTTAAATTTAAATTTCTCCAGTTCCAAAATTATTTCAGGAATACCACTAGCACAGTTTCATTAGGGACCCCTTGGGCCACTCTCCCCATATAGTGTGATATTCCGGCCATCTCTAGTTTTCCCACAATAACCACTTATCCTCTCCAGTCAAAACGCGTTAAAATACAAATTTTTCAAATTTAAATTTCTCCAGTTCCAAAATTATTTCAGGAATACCACTAGCACAGTTTCATTAGGGACCCCTTGGGCCACTCTCCCCATATAGTGTGATATTCCGGCCATCTCTGAGTTTCCCATGGAATGGAGATAACCAATGAACCACAGAGAAAATTAATTTTAAAAAATTCATTTTCTTAAATACATTTTCTGCTATTCCACAATTTTTACAGTTTTCGCTCTAAAGCTGATCTACGAAAGAAGGTCTGGAGCACCATTCCAACAAGGATGTGTTATTCCTCCATATTCCAGGCATATATATTTTGGCAATAAATTCTTTTACTATAATTTATTGTTACTGTTAAAGCGTTAACAGTGCTCTGTTAACGTAAAAAATGGCTGAGCTAAAAAACCTGGTTTGCGTCTTTGCTAGTTAAATTTAAATTTATCTTCACACACATTGGGAAATGCCTATGAGCCATCTTGACCGCTCGCTTGTCATCAAACAAGAGTTGTATCAGAAGAGAGGATGACGTTGTTTAATTAATCCCTGCACTCTCTCGCCAACCAAGAGTAGAGAAGGTTGTAGTATGTAATTTAATGGCAAGAATAGCCACCCAGCTGTCTAGGCAAATATATATTGGTCACCAGTCCGAAGTCATTTGGAATTTACACTGGTATTAGACATTTATCCTACGGAGGCAACAGGGATCTAGGTCCCTACCAGACTATGGTGAAGTCTTCTTGTTAAAGCAGCATGGTGGCTATGGTTTATATTCAAATCGTGGAGAGATCGCTAGCTCGATGTGGTGTTACTTCTTAACCGGACGTCGTGACCCATAGATCGGTAGGGAAGATATGTCTAAATAACATGCCTTTGACTTTGGTACTCACATGTGATTTTAATCATCTGTGGGAGCGTTGGTGAACGCATTGTATTCACTTGTGCCTTGGGCAGCGTGATGTATATCAACGTGACGATACTCACGTTAAACTGTGGCTTAGTTTCTAGGCAAATAGCGCAAAAAGGCCAACATCTCCAAGAGATCTAGGATCTCACTAGTTGACCTCAAAAACAGTTATCGACTGCCGCAGATCACTCAACGAGATGGCTGAGCGGTATGATATTCATATTATATGATATTCCGAGGAACTGTAGGGCTGATGAATTGGCCAGGCATGGCAGTACCATCGAACTCACGAGTGAATTTTTCACGTTAGGAAAACCACTGGGAACTTATAAGCTTATGATACGCAGTGAGGTAATAGACTCTATCACCGCGGCATTGGTGACTTTGAAGACGGGCAAGATAGCACAAAAAATCTGGCCAAAGCTGGATTTCAAGTGCACAAAAGATCTGCTCAATCTGCAAAGAAACATACTCAGCGTAGTGCTCGGTGTCATTACTGGGCATTGTATAATAGGAACTTATGCCAGGTGGCTTAGACTGGGTCACCGAGCCAGCGATTTTCACAGAAGCTCGGCGTTGTGTGCAAAAGAAATAGGCACCTGTGGTTCTACTATGCTAATGGGCTTGCGGAACTGTCAATTACGGACATTCGTAGGGGCTTAGCGATTTTATTATGAGTTCCGGGTGGTTCCAGGTATAGGGGATGACCTGCCTATGTTACCTACCCTTGAGCCCACTGTCGAGGTTGATCTCCACACATATAGTAAAGGCTCTAAACTCAACCTGGAAGATCTCCCTATTTTGGTCAACAATTATCGGTTGGGTCCATTAACATCAGCACCGACACAGTCGTTCATTTTGGAGTCATCGTTATACCAGTTTAAATCAGATTCACTCCGAACTAAGGCTTCATTGGATTAACAATTCCGGTTCGGAAATTCAATCCTGAGTTTCTTGCCAAAGCACAGATTTTAGAAGCATGACATCCAGAACCGAAGAAGGTTCTCCAATCTGGCTGAATTTGACCAACGGACCATGTTGGCTTCGAGGACCAACTGTGATTTGTGGCTTTTTCGCATAGACCCTCGAATTAAGACTTAATCCACAAGAAATGGAATAACGTAACGCCGTCCCGTTGCAGCCACATGTTAATAATAATTGATCTAAAAAAATAAGACGTTTTCTGTTAATCAGGCAAAATGTATTTTTTAATCTAAAAAAAAACTCGATTACAATTGCTACACCCATTACAAAAAAACCTTGTAACTTAAGCTTTATTTTGAAGTACTTACATACATATGTATATATGTACATGTGTATATGTATTACATATATACATATGCATATTTGTATGTATGTGCTGCCTTCTTTTTCTAGTTTTTCAGTTCTTTTGTTTTTGTTTTAGTTTCTTTTACGTAAAAAATAGTTACCGAATCTAATCTTATTTTGTTATGGCCTTAAAAAAAGAAAAAGATTCAAATAGAACTACCACGTTATTGATATTAGATAAGCATAGAAATATTTATGTATTAAAAAGATAACAACAACAAAAACATAAACTATATTTTGACTGACATATATTTTATTTTTAGATAAGAATTTTTTGAACGCTTCAAAAAATAAGCATCACAAATGTTATTATTTTACCAGTAAAAATGGAACAACAACAAAATAATAAATTATCTAAAAATTATTTTTTTTTTCTAAATAAAAACTATAAAAAAACGTGATAAAATACAATAACAAAAGGGAAAATATAGGAAAAATATATAAAAATAGTAAGAGAGAGAAAGAGAGAGAGGGAGAGAGGGAGAGAGTAATTTCTACTATCCTTTAAAGCCTTTAGGCGGCGACTAATGTCTGAGTTGTGCTGGTTAACAAAATATCTATGCGTTTAAGGGTTTATTTTTGTCATCATTTATTAGATTTATTTATTTTTATTTTTTTTTCTATAAATTATAAAAAAAGAAAAACAATATATAATTTTAATGGTAAGAGAGGAGGCAAGCGCAGGGTTAGTTTATAGAAATTAAATAACAGAGTTCGAGATGATTATATCATTTTTATTAAATAGTAAATTACTGGTTATGTTTTGAAAAGAAATGAAATGAAATTTAAAAAACAGAACATGTGAGACGTACAATTTTTATTTTTATTGACGTCAGCCATGGGATTCTATATGAATAAGCGGTGAGGGCCGGCCGGTTGTTGTCGGCTGGACAATCATCTACATTTGCCTTTGAGCAATTGAAATGTTAAACGAATAATAATTTATTTAAAATTATTGATTGAAATTTTTTTTCTTTTCACTAGTTTTGAAAAAATAAAATGTATAATTACGAAACAGTCTGTTTTAGAGAATATTGTTACGGACATAAAAATGCCTGAAAATAAAATACACCACATCAGGGACTGTATGGTGAGATTTTAGTTATAAACTTTATTGGTTTGTATCAGGGCTCTGTATCTGTTACTGCCCTCATTGTCTGTGCTATTAAGAGTGCTACCACATGTTTAACAGTGTTGCCAGTTCGATTCCATTCTGTATATTATTTTTTTATCTTTTGAATTTAACGTAGATAAATAGAAAATACAAGAATAGTCGAAATTTATAATGAATTGCTATAAATGGTGTCGCATTGCGTTTGGTGAGATAGTTATCGTTTAGCACTCAAAGGAAAGTCGTCTTCGGGCGTTGTATAAACGAATATTAAGTGCAAGATAAATAAGTCGCTGCATTGAATGTGTAAAAAAGTGTACAAAAAAAGAACTGTACGAGTATAAAAAAACAAATACGCTGCATTATTTTATTTTATGCAATTTGAAAGAAGAACTCAAACGAAAATTATTAAATATGTAAATTACTATAATGACCTTGCAAAAAGAACACAATAATCTGATCGGAATTAGAGAGGAGGAGGGAGAATATTGCCATTAATAACACAATGTTGAAATACCTGGAAAATAATACTGCTTTTCTGATAGGCGCTATCGAGTAGAACAAGGTTCTATTTTTAGATATCGAAATACCTCCAACATCCCGAGTTACGGCTAAAAAACCGTTTTTTTTACCTTCACGCACTTGTAAGCTAATAGCTTAGTTAAAACGTATCAAAACTTGAGGTTTCACATAGCAATACGTCCAGATTCTTCAAGGCTACTCAATCAAGTAATATTTAGCTAAGTTATCAGCTTATAGGTGCTAGAAGGTTCGAAAAACCGGTTTTTTACCAGTAACTCCAGATTTTAGAGGTCTTTCGAAATTTAAAAAAAAATCTTTGTTCTACTCGATAGCGTCTATCAGAAAAATAGTATCACTTACCAGGTTTTTTTGTCGCACCGTGTAAACAATATCAACCAACCAGGCACCACGGCTACGCTCACAGCACTATATTCGTTTCATGAAATTTTCAATCACCAATTCACACATTTGCGGCTGTATGTCGTCGATAAAAATCTTTTTTTGTAAAGGCTTTAGAAAGTGAAAATTGTTCAAAACAACTGAGATTCATTCTATATTTTGAATTCTATTTAACGGTCTGATTTAAGATTTTGATTTTGTGTTACTACAGCACCTTTAGGGGTGGCGTATTGTAGTGGCAAAACAAGGGCCCAGGTTCGAATCTCCGGTAAAAAACATGACGAACAAATTTTATTGCATTAACGAGTGTTTGATAAAGAGACTTCAAATCTCCCTCCAGACAAATTCATCTAAAAAAGAAGCTCCCTGACTTTTTCAGCTTACCTCTGGCAGTGATGACAAACATTAGGCGAATAATCAGGAGAAAATGCTACCTTTTGAGAAAACAACAGCAGTGCTAATTAAGGATCACCACAGCCACTTATTAAGGAAATTCACCACTACAGGAGATTAGTCATCTATCTGGTCTGAAAATCAACTTGATTTATGAATTTGTTACACGCTTTGTTCTCTGAAAGAATGACGAAGAAAGAAAAAGCACCTAAGCCTTTGTTCGTTTCGCATCCTAACTAGTCTCCTTGCTTTTAGCGAGATACCAGTACTTTAAAACGCCTTAAAAATATTTGCTTGCAAGTATTGCTTATAAACCCATATAAATACATACTACATACTTGGGACCTCATATTCCTCATTAAAACAAATGAATGAATACTTTTGTATAACAATAAAGACTTTTATGAACGACATTTGCGGTTTAACTGCTGCTGTTGCTATTAAGGAAGTTCAAGAATAACCAACCGACAAAACTATACACAAAAATAAAACAAAACAAAATGCTTTAAAACTGCCAAAAGGGTTATGAATTTCAATTTATAGCGGGGGGTAGGTACCACAGAAAAAGAAGAAAAAATAAAGTAAAACAAATCATGAGAATCTTTAAATGGAACAACGCATATTCAATTTAAACTCAAGTACGACGATTGTACAAAAGAACTCCATAAGACCATTTAAATTAACCATAAACTACTTAAAAAACAAAAACAACAGAAACAAAATACAGAATAAGTGAAGACGGAAATTCGTATCCCACCATAACAAGACGAAATTACAAATAAATGCAATAAAGTGATTATATGTGCTCGTAAATACTATTTCTTAGTCGTAAATATATTTAAATTTAAAACAAGAAAAATAACAACAACAAAAATACAAATTAAATTGGAGGGAATACATGAAACGTAAAAAAAGAAAAAAGTTCTTAAGGACTTTCGCAGCAGCATATTATCATAAAAAAAACTCTCGTGTATACGAGAAGTTTTTCAATAGCTTAAGGTTGGGGCCACTTAATGGTGAATGGAGTTTGAATTTTTCTGTTCATCAAAGTTATTTAAAAAAGAACAAAAAATCATTATTATTAATAATTTCCTGTTAAAACTCAAAAACGCACATTTATAAAGTTTTTGTTCTAACTTAAGTGATCCTGTTCTAGGTTTAATGGTAGAGATTTGCTTAAAAGGTATCTCACAAAGTCTAAACATTCTGGAATATTTGAATCTACTTTTTTTTTTTTTTTTTTTTTTTTTGGTGCACTATAAAACCTTTTGTCTCTAATCTCTCAATCAGATTTACAGATATTATTCCAAAAGCTCAACTTGTCTTTTACATTTGTAATAAATTTTTAATAAATTCGTTAAGTAGTTTACAAGTTATTAAGATTTTATTAAACGAACTCGCTATTAAGTATTTATATATAAAAAATCTGTAATGTGTTCCCATATATTAGCCTTAGCACTGTATGTGTCTGAATTTCTATGACTGCAACTGTATATGAGGTTTATCGTGCTTTGAAAAACAATAGATACACTGTGAAGCATCCCAAATTTTACTTATTCACACAAACGCACACATTTACACTTAAAGCAGATATTGATTTCATTGTAGTATGAGAGACCGAGCTACACAAAAAGAGACTGCGAGAAAGGGGTAGATTTGTAAGAAAAGAAATAAACAGCGATTTTAATAATGCATTGTGTGTTACGTTGTTGTTGTTTTTGTAACAAAACAAAAACAGGAAATATTGTTTTTTATGTACCAATTTACTATTTATTTTTGTTTTTTTTTTGTTATTTTTTCCTTCTGTTTTAGTTCGAAAAAAATATACCAGTTTTTTGTTTTTAACGAAAAACCGGTATTTTATTGCTGTTATTCTTTTCACCATGTTGTACTCAGCAGACAATGTATATGATGGACGTTGTTGTAGTTGTATTGTTAATAATGATATTAATGTTATTGTTGTGCGGCTAAAAGTCTGCTTTTGTGCTATGCATTGTATATGGATTTGTATTCGTTTTGTTGTTCTGTTTTTTTTTTTTTTTTTGGCTCTTCCTTATTATTATTAAATCAAAACACACTAACAACAATGCATTTAAACAAAAATTTTTAACATTAATATGGTAACTCAATATAGTTTTGCTTCTATTAAATGTGTCTTGATGTTGTTGCTGTGTATATTTGTATTGACTTGTTCCTAAACAGCAGCCTTATAATGTTTCTAAACAAAAATCGTGATACTTAGCAACTCCTTTACCTAAATTGTTAGCAACTTGATATTTAAGGTGACACACGCTCACACACATGCACACACTACTAGTAGAAGTCATATGTGAAACACACATATATAAGTGCTATTTAAATTTGTTGCCGTTGTTGCTTTTTTTCTGTTCATAAATTATAAAACTTGTTTTTAGCATTTTTTTTTGTCTTGTTTATTTTTTGATTTTCAGGTCTTTTTTATTTTTGGTTTATAAATGTGTGTTTATTAATAAGAAAAACAATATAAATAGTTAGATTGTTGTTGTTGTTGCTGTTTTTGTAGTTGTTTTGATTTTGTTTTTATGGTTCACAACAGGTACCTTTTCTTGGGTAAATTGAAATGGGGGCATATTTCAAATAATAAAAGCAAAAAGAGAACTTATAAAATGAAAAAGTTTAAAAATAAAAAAAATATTTTTTAAATAAATACATACCTATGATAAAAGGGAATTTTTATAAAAAAGTTTTAGTTACAGTTCATTAAGTTCAAACCTTCTCTAAATACTAACAGTAACACAGTAACTGCATTTTAGAGCAAATAAACGATGTTTAAATAAACCCATCCCTTACGCAATCATAAAGACATGGCAAAATTTCGATGGCCGAGGATTGAAGCAAATACACTTATAACTTTTTATACGACCTAGATAGGTTCTGAGAACGTAGGCCGAAAATCGAAACGCCGTAAAGCAAATGTGTTCCATACATAATAGAAGCAGGCCGTTATAGCGAAATGCCGTATAGAGAGAAGCGGCATAAAGAGGTATGTGTGTATTGAAACACCCCAGAGTGCATAAAAAACACTACATGGGCTATAACTGGCCATTTGGTCGTTAGTAAACGTTCAAGTATGAAATAGATCACTCTGAATATCTCCCATGTCACTCACTACCACTGACATTCTGAATAAAATTTCGAACCAATCCTTCGCTTAAGGTCAAACTTAAGAACAACATTTCTTACGCATGGGCGTAAACGTATAGAAATGTTTCTTGCATCGCTGATCGTTGACTGTTCTCTGTTAAAATAAGAATTTTCTTTTATGTTGGATTCTATTCTTTTTTGGCTTTAAGAAAATAGTTTTAGAGATTTTATTGTCTACTGAGTAGGTATGTATAGAGGAAATATTTTGTAAGTTGTTGTTCTATTATAAACCGCTTATGTCTATTAGAAAACGTTTCCTGGGTTTCAAATATCGTTTTTGGCTTGCAAAGATTTCTTGGTTGGCTAGTCTCTTACTCCCTTTAAACGTGTTTTTGTCTGCCTACTTATACGTTATTCCAGTACAGCCAACGCAAATTTTTCTTTTTTTTTTCTTTTTTTTTTTGAAAATCAGAACAAATTTTTCATGTCATTTTGTGGATTACAACATCTCAGGGATATTTTTCTCTTTCATATTGTATTTTTATTTGTTCTGTCTGTTACAATGCGTGGTGTTTGTCGTCTGGTAGACAGATAAATGAAAAAAAATAATATATTATACAATAGTATTGTTTTTTTTTTTTGTTTTAATACCCTACACTCGACCACTGGTAGTAGTATTGTTTTTTTTTGTTTTAATACCCTACACTCGACCACTGGTAGTTTATATATATGAAAAACGGTATCTAACTCAAGTTAAGTTGACTTAAAATCACTTTCTAAGTCTTAACCCTCGTGACTATTCGTTTTCTAGGTAAGGTAATCCTAAGGAGAGGAATTAATTTTTCTAATTTTACTTTAAAGCCACATGTATACCATTTTATATGGAATAGTGTATCTCTTAAATGTAGGGCCACGTGTCGCTGGTATAAGTTCTAGGAGCTTTACACTAATATTGCCAAGATGGCTATAGAGCCTTGCGGTAGTCAGGATCTACTGGCACCCCTTGTACCACAAATGAGCTGAAGTTGGATTCTGATGGAAACTAAATTCAATTTCTCTAAACGGCCAATGCAATTATTAATGGCTCACAATTTTGGTAATAACATCACAAGGCTCTTAAAGAGTTCGATCTATTTTTTTCGTCACTTCTCTAGGGAGCACACAAAGCATCCACTGCTTTGTTTCAGTTTCATTAATCAAGTTGATTTTCAAGCCAAGTAGATGATTTATCCACTGTAGCTCACCTTCATATGATTGTGTAGTGGTGAATATTTTTTCCCAGTGGGTGGCGTTTTGCCAAATCATTTGTCAGGTAAGCTGGAAGGTTAGAGTGTCTTCTTCTTTATTTTTTTAGATGTGATTGTCTGGAGGGGAAAGTTGAAGCTCTTTATTAAACACTTGAAACCACAATTCAATTTTTTTCGTCATGTCCTCTGGTGCTCGAGCTTTGGCTGCTTGTGTTGTTATGCGTCTCCTCTAAGCACTAGACCACGTTACCCCCTTTCGATTTATTAGAGCAGTCCAAAGACTTGACCCAGATTCAAAAAAGTATATGTTTGCTGGCCAATTAAAAAGACTCGCCGTAGTATGACCCATTTACCAAACTTTTCCCTTTATGTCTTCCAGTAATGCGTTGCAAGTATGGCGTATAGTGCCGTCTTATATAAGTGTTAACACAAGGCTATAAGTAACGCTCCCGAAGCCTCTGCTCTTAGAGGCATGCGGGCAGCAATCAGCTTTGCTTTTGCGGCAGCTTTATGGTTGAGACTTATTTAATGCAGCAGTGAATGACTTATTCAATGCATAAAGTGACGTACTTAATCGCCGGTCAGGAGATTTCTGTTGCTCTTGTTACCAGAATTGGTTAGACCTTATATTTCAGTTTTTTTTTTTTTTTTAATGGGGGGCACCAGACTACCCATGAGTGGCCAGAACCTATCTTACTATGAATTTTTAATTAAATACTGCGCATAGGTATGTCGATTGTGTTCACTGTAATTGCTGTGTCAGAAATAGATTTTGTTTGAGAAATTATTTCTCCGTGGAAGTCCATATGTACATATATTCGCCCAATATTTTTAGCGACCAGGGGAAAGGTCTGTGAGTAGGAGCATGATTTCCCAATGGACATGATTAAACAATAGCCGGATCTAAGGCAGGCTTAATGGCTGATGAGATCATTACCTGTAAGAAGAAGCTCTGCCACATGGGCAGAGCAACTGTGATGAAGCTTATTGGCTTTCTGACGGGCCAGTACTTTCGTAAATATCACCTATACAAGCTAAGCTCAATGTAGTGCCTGACACGGTGAATGGAGGAGGAGGAGAAGGTGACGAAGACGGAGCATAATCTCTGTGAATGTGTATCGCTTTGGCAAACATTCGGAGGCGACCATTTATGGAGTCCTTTTTTGGGCCTAAGTCTTCTGGAGACTGCTAAGATTGGTGTTTGCGGACCGAACGAATAGTCATGCCGCCCATAAATATTGACTCAATGGAGAATTATATGGGTTTTCATCTGGGTGATTACTATCTATTGCAGCTAGTGCATTAGCGGGTCTGACCCCGAAATGTTTGGTACAATAGAGCTTTTTAGCTAGAAATGTCATAGGTCGGTTGGGCCTCTTCGGCTCAGTTAATAATAATAAGGCAAAAATTAAAGCGCCTTATCCAGTTAATTTGCACTATATAGGCATTTTGGGATCTTGTTTCAATACTGGCCTCTTAGGCGATATTATTTCTTAACTTAATTTTACACAAAATTCTGTCTTATGGTTTTATAGCGCCTACAAAGGTATTCCGATGCTAAAACTTAATGATACTGCATACTATGGTCATGAAAATAGTCAACCCGATGAGAAAACTACTTTGAAAGTATAAAACCTAGAGGATAAGGTTTCTGGGTGATGCTGCGGTGTTCCAAAAGGGGTATTTCTTCTCTCACCAAATAGTAATCACTGGCTTCATTTGCAGCCTCAATTTGATGCGGTAAATTAATGGGGCTACGCAATAGATCCTTCGATAACAGTGAATCATAATATAAAGATATGGTTTTTTGTAGGACACCATCTAATTCAAACTTGCCTGTTTATAATTTTCTTAGTCGTATTTATTTTATTTTTTTCATACTTTTTTATAAAAAAAATTTCTTTTGTTTAAAGCTTTTCAAGATAAAATCCCCCGACAATAAAGAAAAACTGATAAAAATAAAAACCTTTTCGACTTAACCAGGCTGAACTAAAGAGATAAAAACAGAAATGAAAAGAAATAATAATAGAAATTCTTAAATACAATTGGCCTTAAGAAAAATACTCTACTTTTTAAAGGGTTTTCACAAATTAAAAATGAAATTAAAGAAAAAAAATTGTTAAATCATGGAAAATTTATATTTTTCATTTAAATTTATTAAAAACAAAACAAAAGTAATCTCAGATTAAAAAAAAAAATGTTTTTTTTTCGCTCGTATTGTTGTTGAAGAAGTTGATTTGGTGGTTATGCCACCATCAACCAACCAACCAACCATTCGTCAATACTAGAAAATCTTAAAAAAACTAAAACAGGTTGTCGTCTTAAGTAGTGCTTTTTTGTTATTGTTTTCTATTCTTTAGTTTAAGAAAGAAAGAAGAAAAAAATGAGAATTTAAACCAGAATATTTTGAACAATTTTTTTAATGCTGTTCTCTCTCTCGTATAGTAGAAAATCTAGTTTAGTCAAGTTATTTTACATAACTTTTATAAGGCAGTTTTTCCAGCGGTGGGAAGTTATGGAGTTACAGAAAAAAAAATTAAATAAAAAGAAATTTATGTTGCATGTTAAACTACTACAACCACCTGCTGCAGAAACAATTTTTTATTCTTGAAAAATAATTACAAATCATTAACAGTCATTTGATATTTTTTATAATGAATGTGTACAAAATTAAATAAAAATTCGTGAATTATTTCTTCAAATCAATAGTAAATGTAATAGCTTGGTAATACCGACCAGTGAAATCAACTTTTTTCTTAGCACATTGCCCAAATCAGATGAGAATTTTTTTTATTGGTTGAGTTAATTTCTTGAATTTCAATGCTTTAAACACATAGATGACGGCGGGCTACCGACTGCAAAATACAAAAATAAAATACGTTGATATGAATACGATTATTTTGATAGCAACATAGCTACACAACTGCTTTTGCCGCTGTGGCTTCTTTAGGCTTATTTCTATTTTAATTGACTACAAAATTTAAAAAAAATTCAAAAATATATAGTAAAAATGCTAAAAAGTATTGATAATCAAAAAGCATATGTATATGTTTGTTTGTTTGTGCCTTATAGGCAGCTAAACGGCTGAACCGATATCGTTGAAATTTTTCAGTATCTCTCTGTATATTTGTAAGGAACTATAGGATATACATATTTTTAAAATTCCAACTGAGCGGTGTCACGCCCCCGTCAGAAAGTGCACTGAATTGTAAATAATGACTTTTGCCAATATCGGCCAATGTGAGAGTTTTTGGATTAGATCTAAATGACTTTGTGAGCAGAATTGCCACTGGTACGTAGACATGGCATCGCCCATACGTAGTAAATATCGGGTGATTTAGACTTTTTTAGCAGCTTTCTTTTTGGCAATTCAGCTGCTTTCGTGTAACATGTTACTGTCAAACATGTTCAGTTTGGTCTATAATTCAACCATGAATCGATTTACAGACGAACAACGCTTACAGATTATTGAGGTTTATTAACAAAATTCGTGCTCGGTTAAGAAAGTGCAACGCGCACTTCTTCCATTTTATAGTCTGTTCATTTGTGGTCGAATGGATACGCCGTATTTTGTGTAAAGAACAGCCAGAAGCATTGCAAGAACTGCCAATGCATCCCGAAAAATGCACTGTTTGGTATGGATTATCGGCTTGTGGCTTCAATGGCGCGTACTTTTTCAAAGACGATTAAGACAGGAACGTTACTGTGAAAGCGCTACCGGGTGATGATTGCAATTTTTTTTTTTTTTTTTTGCCTAAAATGGATAAGCTGAACTTGGTTGATATGCCGTTACAACAAGGCGGTGCCGCATGCTACACAGCACGGGAAACAATGGCCCAATTGAGAGGCGAGTTCAGTGAACAGTTTATTTTACGTTTGAAGCCGGTCAATTGGCCGCCTAGATCTTGCGATTTAATGCCTTTAGACAATTTTTTGTGAGGTTATGTTAAGGCTTTTGTCTATAGGGACAAGCCCGCAGCGGTTGACACACTGGAAGCCAATATTGAAGAATTTCTTTGTGAGATACCGGATGAAATGTTGGAGAGAAATTGCCAAAATTGATCCAGCGCATGAACCATTTGAGACGTAGCCGCGGTCAACATTTACATGGAATTATCGTTAAACATTGAATTATATTGATCGCTCTATCGACTCAAATAAAGATTTCATTAATTTCTCTAATTTTTTTTAATGAAATCCGAAAGCTCGTAAAAATACATCCGATATTAAGTTTTGTATGTTTTGAGAACCGTAAAAATGAAAGTTTCTAAAGTTGGTTCAAACAACTTCGTGAAAAAAACACATCATCATTCAATAACTAGCGAAGTCGGATTAGCGGTTATTGCCCTAAGCCTACGATTATCTTGAAAACTTTACAGTGTCTTTTTGAAAGTAACTATAGGCTATTTAATATATTTGAATTTGGACCGGATGGCTCTAAAATGGGAAAAAGGGTAAAAAAATTGTGACTAAATTAATGAAAGGGAGTAGCGAAGAACGGCTAGTTTTAGATAGTAAAATAAAGGGTCCGCCAAATATATATTTTTTTTTTGAAAATGCTATAAAAAAAAACTACTGAATATTTTCTCAAATTTCTTTTTTTATTTGAAAGATCCCGAATCCCGAAGGATTGTACGGGTTAATAATGAAAAATAATTTCGTTCAAATGGCTGCCTCGGCTGGCTATGCAGTAACCTACACGATCGGTCCAATTTTTAAGCACCTTATTGATTGTGTGCAGCTGTATTTTACCAATGGCTTCACGAATATTGTCCTTTAAAGCGTCAATTGTCTCTGGCTTGTTGGCGTAACACTTATCTTTGACGGCACCCCACAAATAACAGTCCAACGGTGTCAAATCTCTGCTCCGAGGAGGCCAAATGACATTAGCTCTGCTGCTGATAATGCTATCTTCAAAACAGGGCGCAAAACATCGAGTGTAGCTTGACCTGTGTGGCACGTAGCGCCGTCCTGTTGAAACCAAATGTTGCTAATACCCTCCTCTTCAATTTTTGTGAACAAAAATTCGTTCAACATGGCCCGATAACGATCGTCATTTTCGAAGAAAAATGGCCCAATTATGCCTCTGACTTGGGTATATCGGCTTTTTAATATATGCGTGCGGGTTTTCTGTGCCCCAAATGCGACAATTTTGCTTGTTTACATACCCGCCAAGATCAAAATGAGCTACATCTGAAAAGATGATTTTTTTTTTTTTTTTTGGCACAATCGGCATCTTCTGTAAGTCGATCGCAGGCCCACTTAGCTAAGCGAAAACACATTGGACACAACCATATTCGTTCAGCAGAAGGATAAAAATATTTATCTGTCAAATCAGACATGAGCTAAGTGTTACCATTCACGAAACGAGCACTAGCGGACCCATTATAAAAAACGAATGCATATTGAAAGAAGCTGCTGCAATTGTAAATTTAAAGGGTGATGTGGTTGTGATCACAATATTAATATTTATCAAAACATATTTTTTTTTTTTTTGGGAACAGCTGATTATTATAATGTCGTTTCCACTATATTTAAGAAGCTAACTACACGACTTCAAATACTGCTCAACGGCAATTGTAGTTGTGCAGTCATCTAAGTCTTTAAATAAGTTTTTCTGAAAAAAAAAATATTTTTAAAAATTTATATTTGAAGTATTCAAATTAATTGCTTTTTAAAACTAACAAACTTGATTATTACAAATACATACATATTTGGCTATTATCTATCACCCAAGCTATTCAAATAATCTCTTTAATGATTTCTATACAAAAGAAATCATATCTGAATTGAAAATGCATTTCTTATGAAATTTATCTTAAACAAACAACTCTACGCATCAGTTATAAAAGTAAATATTTATTTTTTGAAATATATTGTATATTTTAAATAGATTAGATTTCCTAATAAACCGCCATCTTGAAACTGCTCACGCTCCAAAAGACACTTTCACTGTAAAATCAGATGCCATCTCTCATATCATCAGACTGTAAACATGAATATGAAATTAAACAAATTGATTAAATTACATGAAATTTATCATTGGAAAATCACAAATAAATGCATGAATTGACTGAATGAATGGATGACAACAATTTGAAAATGAATTTCTACTTAAATTAAATGTAAATATTTATTTAACAAATATAAGAAAGAAATATAAATACATATACAGAGAAAGAAATTGTTTTTAGAGATTTTTAGATAATTAAAAAGAGATTTAAATCAAAACATTATTATGTTTTGAATTAAGATTTTTTGATTAATTTTTTTTTTGCAATTTGTTTTGACACTCTTTTTGATTTTGTTTTATTTTCTTTTGATTAAAAAAAAAGTGTGCTTAATAATTATTTTTATTTTATTTAAATTCCTTTTCATTTAACTTAAATTCTTTAATTTTATCTTATGATTTTTTTATAATTTATTTTTTGATGCCAGATTTTCAATTATAAAATAATGTTTGCTTCTTCTTTTTTTATAGTTGTCAACACTGAATTTATATGAACAACCATTAATTCTCATTAAAATTATTTATAACGTATGGCAACGTCATTTAATTAAATTTCTCCGTGTGTCTCTTCCTGCACAAACCACATATGTACATATGAATAAGTGCATTTTTGTTGTTGGTTTCCTTTGTTGTCGTCGCCGTCGTCGGGGTTCCTTAATGCTACACGTTTTCATTGGAATTTATAACACACAGCCTGGATGAGTCACATACACTTACTTTATTATTAAAAAGAGTCTGAGAGTGAAAAAGAGTGAGCGTCTATATACAAGAGATAAACAATGACAATAAAATCACGTTTGGCATTAATTATGCATATGCAAAACATATGCAATCCATGTGCATTATTTTGTTATTATTATTCTTGTTATAGTTGGTGGTAGTAGTGGTATTGGTATTGGTACTCTATTTGTTTAAGACGTCTACTTGTAGGGGTTCCAATACTACTATTCAAGTTATTGTTCCTTTATATTCCTTTTATACGTTTCTGTTAAAAGTTGTTTATTTTATGTACTTGTTTTTGTTGTTGTTGTTTTAAATTAAATAACAAAAAACAAGGAGGGGGAAGAATGTTTTTGTATGTATGCATGCATGTAAACAATCAAGTTCATTTTATATGAATTGAATTGAAATGAACTTGTTTAGTTTTGTTTTTTTTTTCTTCTCAATATTGTTGTGTTCTTGAGTTTCGATTGTTTTTCTCCCATTTCCTTTATAAGGCTTCACAGTTAAAATAAAATCCAATATGTGTGTTTTGTATGTATGTGTGTGTTTGGTTAACGCATTTTGTATGCGTTGTAATGTTTTTTTTTTGTTAAAGAAGAAGAATAACTTTCCTTGTTAACCAACACACAGGGTTACATAAAGTAATTAAAATTTAACAACTGAGAAAAAAAGGATTAACAATGTAAACAATTAAAAGGTTCATGTGTTGTGTGTCTCACAATGACTCATCCGAATAAATGCTGAAAACCTTTGACCAGTGCAATGGTAGCTGTGTTAACAGATGTTTTGAAAGCATTTAAAGGGATATTTTATTAAAAATAAAAAATAAAATTAATTGAAAAAAAATTTTTTTAAATCATATATTAATTTCGTTTCAAAAAAAATTTGTATAGGTATACATATAAAAGTGTTTAACGCTTTCACTTAACTCAATATGTCAATAAAATTACAAAAGTACTTAAATCATCATTTTTATTAATGTTTGTTTTTTTTATTAAAACATTTAAAACACTATAAACATAAATAAAAAGTAATGTTTTATGTGATGAAAAATTTATTTAAAAATTTATGTGCCCATTTGTTATAAAAATGCATTAAGTTTATTAATTTTATGACTTAAGCTTTGCAAAAAAGAAGACAAAAAAAACGGAAGTGATTTCTTAACGGCTTATTAAGTTTTACTTACTCATACATATGCGCATTCATTCAAGCCCCAAATACACAATGTGTTATTGAAAACATATCGTTTCACTTGTCTCGCTCCGCTCTCTTTCTTTCCCTAGCTTTAGTAAACAATAACAATAATAATTTAGCTTTTAAGTCTGCCTAAAAGTGTCATTGCCTGATTTATATTGTTTTTTATTACTTTTGAAAACTTATTACACATTTTTTAATTTTAATTTAACCGACAGTAGTTATAATAATCGGCTTTAATCAGATTTATTTTATTTTTATTTTTTTATTCAATGACTTTCTGTGTGGCGGTTATTTAGCTAAATTTGGGTGGGTGTAAATGACAACGTTGACCACACTTTATGTGGTTATTATTTAGAAATAAACGATTACAAGTACATTCTGAAATAGATAAAAGAGCCTTAGCATGGCAGAAAGAGAGGGAGAGAGAAAGAAAAAATATGTAAACAATCACTACGTCAGCTTATGTTGGATTTCGTTATCTTTGTAAAATATGGCTTTTGAACAAATTTTCCTTGAAATTTTATTTATTTGTTAGAAATAATAATAAAAATAATTGCAGGTAATCTGAAGGAAAAAGAACTGTTAAGAACAGTAATGCTACATAGCATTGAAAGTATTAACCAGATAGCATGTATGTATGTACATATGTATTTATGATAGTGCTGCCATATTAGCTTATACTTGTACTTATGTTGCTATTAACCCATTAGTCGACACGGACTCGTCGTGGAATTATTTTATTTAAATTTGGCAGATATTGTATAGGGTGTTTTTTCTTAAGAGCTTGAAAACTGAAAATGATAATACATGGCAGAAATATTGTTGAAATGATTTTTTTTTTAGTGTAATCTGGTCGATAATTTTATGGCATTTATATACATGGCAGAAATATTGTTGAAATGATTTTTTTTAGTGTAATCTGGTCGATAATTTTATGGCATTTATTCTATTTAATATATTTTCGACGTTCATAAGATCAGTCCAATTCTTTACAACTTTTTCCAATAAATCCTTCCGCGTGGCTTCCAATGCTTCGAGAGTTGATGGTTTGTCGGCATAAACCAATGACTTACATTTATTTCCTTTATGTAATATTAACAAAAGGCGTCAACGAATTCTCTCCACTTAACTCGATCATTTGCCAAGACCTTTACCTGGTACCATGACCATGCGGATTCCAGTTCAGCGCTTGTCTCGCAATATCATTAAATGGCCTTCTCAATTTTTGGCCAATTCCATTGGCCCACGGTTAGCCAACGACAGTAGCTGGTCATTTGTGGACCAAAAAATGCGAAGAATTTGCTTCAAGCACTTGTGTAAGTAGCGGTACAACCATACGGAAGTATTGATTTGACGCTGCTATCAGTTTTGTATCAGTCGACACGTTATTTGCACGCCATATTCTCGACCTATTCATCACTTCACAAACTCTATGAATTACTTGTTTTTGCATTTTAATTAAAAACCTTATTTTCTTAACCTGAACATGGCTCGACAGAGATATTCATATAAAGATTCCGCAGTTACATGGCCAATTTTCTAAGAAATATTATATTCGATGGAAAAAAATTCCTTGTTTTTTAATTACAATGTTAGCAAAAAACTGTACTTTTTAAATTTGGGCCATATACTACATGTGCTAAAGTGCTTATAAACTAAAAATTTTAACATCCTTTTATGTTGAAACATTTTTTTCTCTCTTCTCCCCCTGTTTTTAATTAAAAAAGCTTTAAAACACATACAAAAATTTAAATAAACATTAAATAAATAGGCTAAAATAACAACTTAACTTGATTGTTGGTTGTTAACTACTGCAACAAGCAGCAGCAGTCAACCAACCAACTTTATAAACATATTATTTTTTTTTTTTTTTTGAAAATAAAATGCTGCATGTTGCAAGTATCCATATACATACATACCTCTACACATACGTGTATGTAAATATACAGTAAGACATTATAAGTACCTCCGGAAAAAAGAGGTTAACATACTTTAAATGGAACGTGGGTGCCAAAAGTACTCACATAGACGAACAACATTTACAATTTTGTTAAATTTTTGGTTTACAATGGGTGATTTTAAGTAGTGGCTTATAAAAAGTAAAAATAAACATGCCCTATTTTGTTTTTTTTATAAGTACTTGTTTTCATGTAGCCAGTTAGGGCCACTATAGTGTTATTTGTATAACAACGCCCACTTCGCATTTAAATTTCTTTAAAACATATACGGTTTTTAATTTAAATTTAAACAATCTTGTCAATCGTTAAAAGAGTTGAGGTATTTTATTATGCTTCAGCTTAGCTTAGCAGTCTTTCATTTCTAAAATTCATTTAAAATTCTATTGTCATCTTGGCATATGCAAATTTTTCTTATTCGGCTATTGCTTTGGTTTAAAAATAAATCTTTTGTTAAATATGTAAACAAAAACGCCTTAAACGTGTCGCTGAAATGGTCAAGAAATAAACTCTAAACAAAGGTGAGAAAAGTACCATTTAAAATTAAATACGTAAAGATGTTTAAAACTGCACTGATCAATGGGAGATGTACACTATACACCATGTATACCATGGGAATGTTTCAACCTATCAATTAACAACTTTAGATTTTGTTTTATAAAAGTATGTATAAGTCTTTATATTAAGCTCTTCATAGTCTATAGACAAACCACACAGTGCTCCTTGCACCTTCGACCAGTATTTAGGTGTGTTATACCCTCCTTAATACAAGGTTGAGGGCTATCTAAACCGTCATACATGTCCTACTGAATCTACTGGTCCTTTTATTCGAAATCGCTGATAACACCAAACTGTTCGAACTCTCAAACCTAAGGTGTAATAAATTAGTAAGGATCTATGCGAACGTCATTGTATTAAAATTTTTATGAACAAGTTTGATGAACAAGTTCCTCCGAAACTTTTACTTAGACTTAAATTTAAATCGCTACCAGCGCCCAGTCATTGTGCTGGGGCTTACAGTGCTTGTGGTACCAGATTAATGTTTCTGATCAATTCTCGAATGCCTTTCTCTACCTATTCTGGTACCAGTATTTACCAAGAAACCAACAGGGCCATCGAAAACACTACAGACTAAAGTTTATGCAGTCCTAGAGAAAATATTTGGCGATTATCACTAAAGGTAAAATGAACCAGTTGCGAATTTTTTCTTTTCCAAATTTCGCGTGTGTATATTAATTGAGCTTTTTTAGTTGAGTTGCATCTCGTATATTTTGATTTTGTAATTTCTACAAACCATGGAGTTAATTCAACTTTCATTTCATTTTGTGTTTAGCTCTACAGTGCAGTATTAATTATAAATAAGATATTTATCAATCAATTTATTCAATTTTGCTTTAGAATCTATAAAAGTGCGCCTTTTTATGTATCTTTTGTTCTGTGATTTCTTAAAACTCTAAAAAAACCAAAAATGTTTGTTCAACATAATTTATAAATTTTAAATTTGTTTTTCTTTTATATTCTTTCAACACAAATGAATTGATACCGCAAAAGAAATTAATAATAAAAAAATAGAAACAGAAAAAGTGAAGTCTAAAACAAAGCGTGCCTTCTTCTATATTTGCACGACACCATTCAAAAAAAAAAAAATTGCAAAAAAAATATAAAAAAACGCGCAAATACGCTACAACAGCAGCACCACTTCTTCGGCTACTCAACCCAAATAGGAAAGAAACAACATTAACGTATAAAACAAACACACACACACATTAACATAGAAAAATAGAAAAACCGAAATAAACAGAAGCAGACAGACATATATACATTAAAAAAAGTCAGTATTGCTGCTGATGCTGACTGACAAATATCATAAAATAAAGAATTGATGCAAAAGTTCATTGAACTTTTATGTATGAAATTATTTTTTTTCTTTCTTCTGCTCTCTTTCTTTTCTTTCTCTATTTTTTACACTTCTCATACATACACATAGCTTTTCTTCGGAACTATTATTAAAAAAGAAAACAAAGATGAGGAAGAAAATAGAGAAATGGTTTAAAATAATACAACAACAACAATACTTGCTTTACACTGCTGTATATAAACGCACATAATTTCTGGAAAGAAACGAAACTTTGTACCAGTATGTGTGTACGATAGCTATTTTTAATAAACCATAAGAGTAATTATGAGAAAAATAAAAGAAAATTTTTTTAATATAAGAACAAATAAATAAATAGAATAGAAAATATTAAAAGCGGCCGCCATTATGATTAAGAAACATTGGCAACAATACTTTACATGATGTAAATTGTTATTGTGAAATGATGCTGCCATAAGTATGTTCGTGTGTGTGTATGCGCACTCGCTCACTCTCTTTTTTCATTCATTCTTATAAATCAATTATAAGTGATTATTATAACAACATGGTACACGAATCATAAATGTTGCCAACTTTGATTACGTTAAAAGCGTGAAAATGTAAGAATTTTGCTTAAAACCTAATTACATATTGAATGAAATAATAAACATATTATAACTTTGTTATTATTACATAAATAATAAAAATAATAAAATCAACGTTATACTTTTTTTGATTTGCAATTGGCAGTGCTATTTATATGCTTTTCTTAACTATAAGGTGTTTTTTTTTAGCTGCATGAGAACTATCGATATCGATAACTACGGTTTGATAGATGAGAACTGTGTTGACATTACTGTTTAGTAAGGTTTGGCAAGTCATCACGAATCGTTTAAGCCATAACAACGCTTCCAGGTTTAGGAAATTTACTTTGAAAAAAATATCTCTGTTCGCTAAGTTCATAAAGCACTTTGTCCAGTAGTGGGCAAATAATTCGTGAAGTTATTGATAGTTTTCACACTAATTTAACTGTTTTTGAATCAAAATTGACTGTTTGGCCAACATCGGCGGCTTTTTTCTTTCGAAATAAGCAAAGGGCAAAGGCAATCGAGCCACGCTGGACTCATCGAATGGACCACGTAACTTGAAGACGGAAATCATATTTAAAAAGATAAATGCCATGAAATTATCTACCAAATATTAATAAAAGTATTCCATTTCAACTATATTTATGTCTTATCATTTTATGTTCTAAAACTCTTAAAAAAAAACCCTTATAAGTATAAGAGTAGAAAAACTCTTGCGAAAATTTCAAAATTTTAAATAGTTTTATATAAATTGCTGTAATACTGTTGGCAACTTTAAAATATCACAACATCATATGTATAACCTTAGGTCAGCGAGAGGCAAACTTATACTGCTGCACTTAACAACTGTGTGAATAATTTGAGAGTTTACCTCTCAGACCGCATTGCAAGAAAACATTACTATTTTCTTACTCAAATCGTTGTATACACTGGAAAACTGCTGTCATATTTTAAGTTTCATTATTTAAAAAAAGGTAGGGCAAAAGCATTAACAAAAAAATAAAAAAGAGCAGCAAAAGGAGGAGAGGAAGAAAAAATGAAAAGAACAGAAACATTAATTAACGGAAAATGAGAAAAAAACAGAAAAAACAACAACCACAAAAATATTCAGGAAAAACACCAAATTTAGAAAAAAAAAAAATAAAATAAATCAAACATTTTAAATAAAATTTTCGATAACATCATCAACAAAACAATTTTTCTCCGACTGTATTTATCCACTTAGTTTATCTTTGTCTATGCGTGTGAGAATAAAAGAAAAACTTTGCTCAGAGCACGGTTTTGCCTGCCTTCGCTTTAGGTGCTCGTGATATAATTACAAGTTTTTTATTCAAATTTTCTTAAAAATAATATAATTTTGTAAAAAGAAATCTTATACTTACGTACGTATGTATGCATGTAATACTTTGTAATCAACATCGAAATTTTTAAAAATAAAATAGTCAGGTGCTAAACAAAAGTGGCGCCATTAAATTTGGCAGAGTAACCACGTATTCATCTATAAGAACAATAAAAATATAAAAGAAATCCACAAAATTTAAATGAGCTCTTGCAGATTTCTTTTTTGAATCTTTTCATTTTATTGTTTTTATTATAATTAACGTAAAAATAAGTAGTAAATTGAGTTTTTTTTTGTTTTTTGTTTTTTTTTTTTTTTTGTTTGTTAAGCTTAAGACCTTAATTTAGCTTCTGCTGCGGCTGCTTCATTTTCTGTACAATTAAATTTTATTTTCTTTTGTTTAAATTTTATTTTATTTTTTTTTTACACAACACTAATCGCCTCCTTACAAATGCAATTTGTTTAGCGCGCAATATTATATTTTAGTTTATTTTCTTTTCTTATTTTTAATTTTTATTTAAAACTTTTGTTAAAATGCAATTATTTTGTAAATTAATACTCATACAACAACACAAATACCAAAAACCTGTAATTTTTTTTATTTCGCCTCTTAATTATATGTATGTATGTATGCTTAAATATGCAGGTTACTTATTTCTTACAGTGTATTTAAAAGCAAAAAACAACAACAACAGTAACAATAAACCTGCATTATAGTGTGTCGGTGTTTTACAGTTGCATTGTTGTGTTTCTTTTTTCTTTCTTCTTCATGTATGCATAAGCATGTGTGTATGTATGCGTTTCTTTATATAACGTTTTAAAAGAGCAAGAGAGTTAAGTGTTATGCAGGCAGGCATATAGTACGTCAAGTAGTCAACCGTTTTTAAGTCATTTTAGCGGTTTTTAAACTGGTTTAATACAAAGTTTGTATGTCAACTGTCTTTTGGTAACCTTTTAATTAAAAATGATGTTTTTTAAGAAAAAATGGTAATTTGTATTGTTTTTTTTTCAAGTTTTCTAAACTAAATATTCAATTACATTAAAAATACTTCCTAATTTAGGTTACATTCATACATATGTATGTATGTATCTATGTTATATTTACAATTTTCCATTTAAGTTATTAATTATTCCAAAAACGTTTAAATATTTATTATTTAATTATAAATTTTAAGCTATGTTTTTTGATGTATTTGTTAGGTTTTTTGTAAAATATGTATTAATACTGACATGAACAGATGTCTTTTTGCGTTTTTTTTTTTTTTTTTTTTTTTTGACTAATCTGTTAAAAATTTTTGAAATATTTGTTCAAATAAAATATTGTATGTGTGTGTTTGTTATTGCGTTCTTTGATAAATTAATATGATATATGAGTATTAGTTTTTGGCTCAATTTCAAAAGATTTTTAATATAATACGAGCTTAGAGCTAATCAAACAAAATTTCTGTAGTAAAAATATTTGTTTTTTTTTTTAAATTTAAAATACAAACTGTTGTTTTATTAAAAATAAGCTCTTGAGGCCTTTTGTAAAAACTTTTAGTAATAAATTCTTAATGCATCTATTACATAATTTGAAAATTGATGATATTGTTTTATGACATATTCGTTGATTTAAAGCTTGTTTCTTTAAGGCAAGCAAATAAGTCTCAACAATCAATTTTTGTTTGTGTTTTATAGCTATAAAAATGCACAAGTCACTTAACTTGCTTGCCTTACAGAAAAATTGAACAAAAACCATCACTGATACTGAAGAAAAACATGGGTTCTTCGTACCACACTGTTGCAGTTTGTTGTAGTCGTACCAATACCAAGTTCTTAGTTGCACTATGTTCCACATCAAAAGTATTCCAATCACCTCTTAATGCTAATAATTTCATCTTATTCTACATTATATTCGCCCATTTTGGTCGCCCTACACTTCTAGTCTCTTATTTTGAGCAGATTTGCCTCTGCGTTGGCTTCCTTGTGGATTTCATTTAACTGATTCCTTGACAATACTGCTCTCAGATTTCCTTAGTGTATCACCTATCCACAGTTGCGTTTGCTAGCACATTTCGTATAGATGTTGGGTCGGAATTATGTTTGGTTAGAATCGATACGCAAGATTATCATACCGGCATGAACGGTGATAAACTTTCAGGTACTCAAAAAAGTTCGCGTCACGCTAGAAATAGTAGCTGAAATCCAAAAAATCGATTGGTATGTTTGTTGTTTAAAAGCGAATAAGTTGGCTATGGCTGCAGACATCTTAACCAAGTGCTTATAGCACAGTTTTCATTAATATTTAAATAATAAAGAAAAATTCAAACATTAAATTCCACAAATGCCCACATCCGACCATAAGCGCAACTGTGTGATCACTTCAAAACTTTATAACTGTGAACAAAATATGAGCCCCTCAGAAAACAATGGATTTCATGGGTTAAACGTTCACAAAAGGTATGCAAAGGTGAGTCTGTTGGCCAAGAAATTCGTGATGGCTACAGTTGAAACAAATGCGCGATTTGTCTGCATATTTTGATCTAAAGTAAAAAAAGTCACCTAGAAAAGAAAATACTTGAGTTTTCGGTTAAAAGCTGCTACCACGCCTGGCATACTTTGTTTTAGGTCTTCTTTTCAAATTGGAAGAACGAGCGGTCATTGCAAACGCCTGTTCGAGAACTTTTAGAAGTCTTACTAAATAATCGAACTTAAAAGAAACTATACTGACAAAATATTTATGCTGAAAAGCTATACTCACTTTTAAAAAAAAGTATACTCAAACCTCTTTATACGGCATAGATAGGTTCTGAAAATGTAGTCCATAAATCAAAATGATGAATCTTCAAATTTTTGTCTGTATAACGAGCTAATATTGTGCCGTATATCGAAGCTGTTTTCTATAATTCAAATGGGCCGTTATTGCGAAATGCAGTAAAAATAAAGACCGTATTAAGTGGTATGAGTGTATTGTTTAATTTATTTATTAGTTTAAATTTACCTATTAAAAAAATAAGATTTTTAAGTATTTTATATATACACCTTCACAATAAACACACTACAACATGTAATTTTGCGATGATAATCCACTCTCTTGTTTACTCTTTATGTTTGCATCTGCTTAATTTTTGGCTTTAATTGTATAAGTGTTAGTAAGTGTAGCAGTTAGCAGCAGCAGTGAAAAAAATGCGCCAATTCTACACACAAATATCTCTCCCAACATAAAAAGAAAACGCGCCAAAAAATTTTAACCGCGTTTTTTGTATTTGTTTTAGCGTTTTATTAACAAAAGCTTAAAAAATTTACGTGCTTAAACATTATAAAAGGTTATAAATAAGACACAAAAATCAACATGAAAATACAAAAATAAAAATAAATGCAAATATCCAATAATAAAAAAAAGAAAACCCGACAAACCAAAAGAGAAACTTATAAAACAACGGAAAAATATAAGCAAAAAGAAATGAAAAAAATGAATTTATTTTTTTTTCAGCAGACAAAAGAGGGCATTAGTCAGCATTAATAAAGTGAGTTTTTTTTAAAGTTGAAAATTATTTAAAAAAAGAAGAAACTAAAAAAACATAAAATAAAATAAAAGCTGTAAAATAAAAAAAATAACATGAAAATAATGTATATGAAGAGAAGTGTGGTGTCAATGACATATAAAAAATCTTAAGAAAAGCAACAAATGAAATAAAATAAGAAGAAATCGAAAGAAAATTAACATAAATGATTAAAACAAAACAAAAACAACCTAAAAAAGAAAAGAAAATTTTAATAAAGACAAATAACAAGAAAAGAAAAATTAAGGAAATTATTTTATAAACAAAACTATATGTATTGGAAAGTTTTTGTAATATTTTTATATATAAAAAAAATAAAATATTAAGATGAAATTTTTATAAAATAATAAAATTAAATTTGAAATTATAACACAAATTTCTTAAGGACTTAAGATTTAACATTTTAAGCGTTATTTAAATGAATCATTACAGTTTTTTATTTCTTTTTTATTTAAGCCTGCAGCCCGCTAAAAAAGTCGTCTAAATACAATTCATATATAAAAAGCAAGTCTATGCAAAGTTAAGCTAATCAGGTTGACCTTTTGTGACAAATATATATATTTTTTTTTTTTTTTCTATAAAAAAAACGAGATAATGGTGACTTTAGAAACATGGCTATTTAACATGATAACAAAAGAGGAAAAATTATGAACAGCAAAAATGCAAATGTGGCTGCTAAAGATAAAAATTATAAATTTTTCTATAATGTATTATTATAATTAATAAAGAATTTATTAATTTTTGTTGTTGCCAAGATGGAAGAAAACAACTTAATAAAATATTTTTTAAACAAAAAGAAATTGTTTTTTTTTTCTTTTTCTTTTAGAGATGTTTTTGAAATTTAATTTGTATTTATATCTTATACAGAAGGAATTTTTAACTGCATGAGAACTATCTATATCGATAACTATGCTTTGACAACTGCGAATGACAAACTGTGTTGACATTTCTGTTTAGCAAGATTTGGCAAGTCATCATGAATCGTTTAACGCTAGAATAACGCTTTCAAATTGCGAACATTTACTTTAAAAAAAAAAAAAAAAAATCTGTTCGCGAAGTTAATAAACACTTTGCTCATTTTACGATAAATAATTTCTGGTTAAATGGCAAAATTGTCGTATTTTAAGCGAAGTCAATCTTCAAACCGTTGACCGATCACCAGTACATCCATTAAAATTTAGAGTTTAGTGCGACTTACGCGCTGGCGGCAATGTCGGTCCTTATTTCTTTCGAAATGAGCTGCGTTTACGGCGAATGACGAGCGTTATAAATCCATGCTAACCGAATTTTTGTTTCCAAAAATTAATTAGCTAAACACTAATGACATTTGATTCCAACACGACAGCTCAGTTTGTCATACAGGGCGCTTAACAATCGATTTATTGCAAAAAAAAAAAAAAAAAAAATGGTGACAACTTTCTGCCCAGAAATGGTACTGTTTGCTGGCCTACTCGTTGGTGCGATTTAACGTCTATGAATTACTTTTTATGGGGCTATGTTAAGTCATTGTCTGATACCGATAAAACAGCTACTTTTGAAGCCAATATTTAAGTCATCATTAATGTCAGACGGCTCGATTTATTGTAAAAAGTAGTCAAAAATTGGACTGCTCGAATGGATCGTGTAACTCATAAACACAGCAGACGTAAGTATGTAGGAAAACATATTTAAAGAATAAACGTCATGAAGTGATCTACCATCTAGTAGTTCTGTGCTTATTTTTGAATTTATTTTCTTTGAATGACATGTTGTTTGTCAATTTCCAGCATCAAAGTTCGGGGTCATCCCGTCTTCTATTTCAATAGAGAGTTCAACCCTAAGGCATTTTTGTGTTGCTTTGCTGGCCTTCCAAAATCGCGTGTGCGGTTTTTCTACGCATGGATTAAATATTCCTAACTTTGTCTAAATATTTGCGGTGTTCTCCATTTAAACGTTCAAAAGCTGTTTTAGCTGTGGAGCTGGAGAGCATCTCTCATTTAAGCTCTGCTGAGACAGTTGTCAGATCTAACAATATTGTTAGACCTGGCAATCTGATGACAACGACCAGACAATCGAAAATTGCCACCACAATGTATAGTATATTGTCAGTTACACGGTTGCAAGACATTTGTTAGGAAATCTGGCAATTCTATTGTACATATTTTTTTTGACAGTGATGTCGTTGTCAGATGTTAAAAATTCGGGCATCTGACAATCTGACAATGTTGAGTGATAAAAATTGTAAGTCCACGCAGCTGTGATACATTTTCTGTACATTTTTGTGACAATAATATACGATCTGACAATCATTTAAACATTTAAACATTTACAGTAAACGTTTCGCTATACCTTCCGTGTGGCAAACTTTCAATAAGGGGTGTTATGACTGACGCCCTTTATAGGGTTTATTTATTTCGTTGAAACAACTTTAACTCTCAAAGCATTCTGTTATGCGTTTTGTTTTTTGTTCATCTTAATTATTTTAAATTTTGTGCTTAAAAAATTAATTTTAAGAAACACAAAGTAAAAATTGTCATCAAAAAAAGAATGGATTTCATCATATTGCGTCAATCGCGTCTAAAGCATAAAAATATTTTGATGATCTTTTTCTAAGTGTATTACATGGCATACAGTCAGTCATTATATGTTATTGGCGGCGACATTTATTTTGGCCCGTATATACTCACATTTAATGTTTATATAAATATTATATTCGTATGTAAGAGTATTTTTTAATCTTTTTTGTTAAATTTATTTCTTTTCATTTCATATTGTTTATTTTAGTTTATTTTGATTTGATATTTGTGTTTTTTTAATTTTCTTTTAATTTTTCTTATGATGCCAAAATATTGAACAATTGCCAAAAAAAAAGTTGGCATTTCGTTTACATGATTTAGCAAAAAATTTAAACAAAGAACTGAAAACAAAAAATAAACAAATCTTAGTTAGAAGTTATGAAAAGGTTACAATTTTCTTGTTCTCCTTTACATCAGCAAAAAGAAAAATAATATCATGTGAAAATCATGTTGTTTTATATTTGGCAGTCATGAAATTGTGTTTTCAATTAATTAAAAGTAATACTTGTACATATGTACGTACCTATTGTTTATTTTATTTCAAAAGTTGTTTGGTAGTTTTCATTTAAAAAATAAACTTAAGAATTTTTAAACAATATGGCTACTTCATTGTTTGCGTTCTGGATAATGACATATATGTACATACATTATATAAAACAAATGTTTAGTTTAGCAGGATGTTGTTTTTTCAAAATTTATTTTATTCCTTATATTGATTTTTTTTTTAATATTTACTGAGCAATCATGTTTGTAAAATGTTTTATTCCTATTGTTCTTGCCTTATACTGATTAATGCACAGAGGCAGCCCTTACTTTAGTTTTTTACATTACCCTTCCTATCATTCTCGTTCTCTCACTCTCTTTTTATTTCTCTCGCATGAAAACACCCTGGCTGGTTACTGTGAATAGTTAATATTAATTGAGATTTTTTTGTCTTTTATTATTGTCATTATTATCAACAACAGCAATAACAGCTATAACAATAACAAAAACTATGACATTAATTCAAATTCATCAACAACACTTGATGATTTTAATAAAAGCGAATGAATTCAATTGAAATAAATTTCTTAAAAGAGTATACAAAGCCAATGGCATATACACACACGCACACTGAAAAAAAAAAAAAAACTTACGAAACAAATCACTCAACTCAAATACAATAATAATATACAGCAATAATAAATGAAGAAGAGAAAAAAAATACAAACACACTCATGCATACACAAAAATGCATACGAAATATAAAACGTAGCAATAAACAAACTCATCACACATAACGTATCATTGATATTATTACTCTTGTTGTTATTGTTGTTGTATATACAGTAATTTATTTCAAAGTTTTGTATTGTACGACAACAATATCTCGTATATATACACTAATACGCAAACACAAATTGTCATTGCTCTACTAAATATGTTTTATTTGAAAAAAAGAAAAGAAACAACCACAAAATCAAAATTAACAACAAATAAATAAATAAAATTAAACCAAAATAGTTTATAAAATAAAATGAATTGAATATAGAATTATATTATTATTATTAATACGATATATTAAATTAAGCTTTTTTTTATTTTGTTATTGTTGTACACAAATTATATGTGCATTTGTTGTATTTTTTTATCAATTAACAAAAAGCGAACAGCTGTATTTCCATTGGGGAATTCAGAATTTATTTTTTTGTGAATAAAAATAAAATTCGTTAAATTTACAAAGGAAATAATGTTTAATTAAATGCAATTATTGCAAAGAAAAAGAAAAACGAAAAAATCCCTTTCAATACAATTCACCCACCACTTACTCTCTGTTTTTTTGTATATGCCTCTTCCTTCTCTTATTACTCTATTCTGAATGCTTTAATTTGAGTACTTATGAGTCGTTTTACTGTAAAATGATATTTTCAATAATTTTTAAGGCTTTATTTGTTTACAACAGCTTTATCTTTAAGTCAAAAAAATGTTTTTTCTGAGGTTAAATAAGCTAAAAACAGTTTTGTTAAAGATTTATTTCATAATGCAACTAATTATAGGTATTTGTTAAAAACCTTTTAGGGCAAAAAATTGAAAAAATAAATAAACTGAAATTAAACGAAAAAAATTTTTTTGCTTGGAATTGTTCAAATATGCTTTAAAGACAGAAAATATATTCTTTAAATAAACCAATATTTTTTTTAGTTAAAGTTGAAAATTTTTTGGAACCCTCTTTTTATTAATTTAAACCTAAAAACATCAGACGTATTGCGTTAACCAAAGAAATGCTAGGTGGCCAGAAAATTTTCTTTGCCTTTATAAATATGCACAGACAAAATTAAAGTGATTGATTTATTGGCAAACTCAAGAACTCTACTGTTGATACTCTTAAGCATATCCATTAAAATAACATTTCAGCAATAAAAAAAACACTGTTTTGCTGCATATTAGTCTGGTTATGATTGCCACTATAATTATCGAATATTAAGTTAACCCTACGAAGGCTACAGCATTTTTGATTTGAAATTCGGAAAGTTATTAATAGAAGTAATATGTTTTATATTTTAAATTTTTTTCCGTGTATCAAAGTAAAATTTATTTTTTTTGCTTTTTTTGAGTGTATCTGACTGAATTATCACATTGTCAGGGGCTCTTAACCGGTTTTGTATCCGATGAAAAATGTATGGAAAAACTTTTTTCAAATTTTTTCCGTGTATTTGGCTTAAAAACCACGATCAAGGGTTTCTAGCCATTTTTTCGCACTACCTATTCATAAATGTATAGAAATTATGTTTTTTTTTTTAAATTTGTTTTTCGTGTATAGAAGTAATATGTTTTATATTTTGAATATTTTTCCGTGTATCGAACTAACATGTTGTTTCCCTTTTCCAGGGTAATCAATGCAGCTATAAAAATAGTCATAGTATCTAAAAATTAAAAAAGTTATAAAGCGGATATCGTGTCTTTTTTCTTTGTCCTATGACATTCTCAAGTCTCATCACGACCTTACCTTTTGAATATTCGTATTATTTATATATCTGATAAACGTAAGACGGTATGCTGTTGAAGCAGTTACTTCATCACAAAAGTGCTACGATCCGCTGAAATATTTGCAAGACAAAATGCCATTCTATGTCCTGTATATATAAATACATACATACATGCATATATGTATATCTGTGTCACTATGGAAGAGTAGCTTAAGTTAGCTTAAGGTATTCTTACTTACCGACAAAGATGTCTCGTATTTAAAAACAATCTCGTAAAAAATCTAACAGAATCGATGGCAATTCGAAATGTTCTTAGTCTTACAATGATAAACAAGAGCCAAATTATTAAAATTAATTTATTTTTCAATATTATCTTTTGGAACTTTAATACACTTAGTCCAACGATATTTTACATTTTGTATGTAATCACTGTTAATCTGTTAATAGTACTCTGTTAGCGCACAATTTGAGCATGTTAAAAAAGTGTGGTTGGTGTCTTGGCTTTTCAAATTCGAATTTATCTTCACACACATCATAATGCCATAGCAACAGCATCTGTGTCTGCGACAGTCTTGTTGACCAATAAAAAGAGCAAAAAAATAAATTTAATCAAATTGTGTGCCGCTGTGCTATGGTAGATAAGACACCCACATTGCTAGCGACTGGTTATGAGTAAAGGGTCCGCCATCTAACGTTTTTTTTTAACTAGTGCTTATTTCGTGAATGGTAACACTTAGCTCATGTTTGATTTGACAGATAATTAGTTTTATCCTTCCGCTGAACGAATATGGTTGTGTATACGCTTGAACAACGCTGGGAAATATTGCGACATTACTTTGAAAATCATGGTAATGTTGCAGAATCAAAAATCATCTTTTCAGTTGAAGCTCATTTTGATCTCGGCGGGTATGTAAAAAGCAAAATTGTCGCATTTGGGGCACAGAAAACCCGCACGCATACATTGAAAAGCCGACACACCAAAGACGAGTCACTTTTTGGTGCGGGTTTTGGTCCAGAGGCATAATTGGGTCATTTTTCTTCGAAAATGAACAAGAAGTGGCCGTTACAGTTAATGGCGATCGTTATCGGGCCATGTTGAACGATTTTTTGTTCACAAAAAATGAAGAGGAGGATATTAGCAACATTTGGTTTCAACAGGACGGCGCTGCGTGCCACACAGCCGAACCTACACTCTATGTTTTGCGCCCTGTTTTTGAAGAACGCATTATCAGCCGCAGAGCTGATGTCATTTGGCCACCTCGGAGCTGCGATTTGACACCGTTGGACTATTATTTGTATGGTACCGTCAAAGATAAGTGTTACGCCAACAAGCCAGAGACAATTGGCGTTTTAAAGGACAATATTCGTGAAGCCATTGGTGAAATACAGCTGCACACAATCGATAATGTGCTTAAAAATTGGACCGATCGTGTAGGCTACTGCATGCATGGCCAGCCGAGGCAGCCATTTGAATGAAATTATTTTTCATTATTAACCGGAAGGAATGTACTTTCAAATAAAAAAAGAAATTTGAGAAAATATTCAGTATTTTTTTATAGCATTTTCAAAAAGAAAAAAAATTTATTTGGCGGACCCTTTATTTACGCTATAAAGAACTATTCTAACTAATACATCTGTTGTTTGGAATCAGCCTTCAACTATAGATCCCTTTCAATGAGTCTAAAAATAGAATCGGGTGCAGCTTATTGATTTAGAGAAGGATCTCTTGTTCCACTTGATATATGGTACAGCGGGGACTATGTACTTATGTGTAATGTAAAATTAAAGTTTATTTTGCAATATTAAAAAAAAATCCTACCAAATGTTTTAAAAATGTTTAACTTTATTTTGTTGTTATCATTTAGCCTAATGATTAAGCACAGTGACTTTTTCACATTGAATATGAATTGGTGTAGGTTATTTTTATTTTTATTTTTTAAATATTTTTCCTTATTGTTTATGTTTTGAATTTTTTATCTTTTGAAATACAAAAAAATTTCCAATTTTTTGTTTGTTAATTTTGTTATTGTTCAACACATACTACCATCCCTTTTAATGATTTATGTGATATTTCACACATTCTATTTCATCAGTATTTTTATTTTTTCAAAAGTTCAAAACAATTGTTTTCTTTTTATAAAATTTGTTTAAATTGTTTTTGTGTGATATGATGATGATGGTTGGTGGTGGTGATGGTATGGAAACAAACAAAAAACAGACGATAAAACAAATTGAAAATTTATTTTAATGACTTTGTTGTTGTTTTTGTTCAGTGAATAATAATTGTATTTAAAATTGTCATGAACAAAATTTATGGTAAAATGTTTTTTGTCTTTTTTTACATACCATGCAGAAAATACAGATAAACTATAATAAATGGATTTGTTTTTTTTTTTTTTTTGTGAAAACGTTTTTTATTATATTAAGATATGACAACTCTATTTAGAATATAACATTTTAACCTAAAGTCACACGTTTAAGTTTTTCTTAAAATTTTTAAAAGCCCACATGTCTCGTAAGCCAGTAATCTTTTTCTAGCTACGACTGCACCAGTTAAAATGTCCGCAACCAGTAATGATATGTTAGAGACTACAGTTCTAGTGTATTTCTGGTGACATTGTCAACGAACATGTCAATAGAGTCACTAGAGTGCACTAGTGAATCTTTGACTCAAATGTCTCCATATGATCGCAGGAGAACTACCTCGTCAATAGTGCTAAAGTCTACTGGAAAATTTTCGATGGCAGGCCAATATTAAATGTCAATCAAAATAGATGATTACATTGGCTGGAGTACACCTGGTCAGTAGTACTACTGACAGTGTCACTACTAAAGCATTAATATCTCACTATTGGCTTTTTCTGCGGAGCTGATAATTTTGACGTTCCAGATCTTTTGAAGAAATGAAAATACAATCAGTTGCTTATGGTACTTGAACATAAAAGAACATTTTCATTGGAAAGCGAAATTGAAAACAACTTTGTTTCAATTTTTGAAATTGTAAGTGTATTAAAAATTTAAAGGCAAAACTTGAATGTGTAACCTTTAGGTAAAGAAGGAAACCACTCTCTTTAGCTATTGAAATTGATAATGAGGCTCACTCATTGTATGAGAATATTTCGAAATGTTCTTAGCCTGACATAGTAATGGCGATATAAACAGCAAAAAGCTTTGCATAATGGAGACTTCCTTTCGTCATATGAACACATGTTAAATTTCATTTAGATCTGTCAACTTAGTAACAAAAAAGTCGCGTTTTTTTAATAATGGAATAATGGAAATTAGAAATTCGCGATGATTAAATATTTACATAAGAAAGGTTTATCGGTACAAGAAATTCGTATTGATATGGTGAATGCGTAAAATGAAAGTGCTCCTTCATTTGTAACAGTAAAACGTTGGGTTGTTGAATTTAAACGCGGTCGTACAAACATTGAAGATGAATCACGAGGTGTGCGTCAAAAAACTGCAACAACGCCAGAAATCATAGCTAAAGTGCATAATCGCAAGATCGAAGAGTGAAAGTTCTTGAAAGATATAATGCCAACGCTTTCTGCAATATGGGTGTCGCATTTGTTAACAGTTGACCAAAAACACATTGAAAATTTCTGAAACTTGTTTGCATCGATTTGAGCGAAATAAAATGGATTTTAAGTGTCGCTAATAACTGTTGATGGATGACACATGGATCTATCACTATATACCAGAGACAAAAGAACAATGCAATCAATGGACTGAAGCTAGTCATGGCAACGATTTTCTGGTATTATTGTAACCTTTTAGATCAATTGCATTTAAAAATTTGGAAAAACGACCTGGTTTACAACACAAAAAAAAAAAATAACTTTTCATCAAGAAAACGCACACCATCCCAACAAGAGTGTTAACAATAACAAAATTCAACGAATCGAAGTACGAATTGCTTGATCAGCCAGCTTATTCTCCCGAACTTAGCTCCCTCTGATTTCTACCTGTTCCAAAATCTAAACAAATTCCTTGCTGGCAAACGTTTTACCTCGCTGTAAACGATTATTTTGAGGAGCTTCAGGAAAATTATTTTAATGAAGGAATAGAATTGCTAAAAAAAAAAACGTTAGACTAAGTGTATTGAATTTTCAGGAGATTATATTAAATAATAATTTTAATAATCTAGCTCTTGTTTTTCATTGTTAAACTAAGAACATATCGAATTGCCTGCGTGCATATTTAAAAAGGCTGACTTGGTTTATAATTACTAATAGACGCATTTCCCTAAAAATCGACAATACTCCAGTACTCCAGTAACAGATACAAAATTTCAAAGAATTACCAAACTAACCTCGTGTTTAAACATGATTTTTTTATTAATTTGTTACATACAACAGGGGATTTCTTAATTATTTCATTATTTAAGTGACAATTTCGTTATGAATAAAAAATGGTTTTTTTCTTATAAAAAACCCCCTTAATTATTTAATTTTTTTTTGTTTTTATTAAACCACATTTTTATTAATATTTATTTTTATTTTTTGTTTCTTTACAGGTACGTGTCGAAATCTTGGGCCAGTATGTTTAAATAAATACTTATACATAAATAAAGAGTTTTGGTAGGGAAATTGATTCTGTTCAGACATTAAATTAAAACTTTTTTGTTTGAAATTTTATAAAAACAAAAAAAAAATAATAAAATTGCAATATTACTCAACAAGAGTTAAAGTTGCAGTGACAACTGCAATATTTTTTTAAAGCAACTATTGCTTACTATAACAATAAAATTTATTTTAAATTTTAAAACTAAGAAATACGCAATACGACCTTAAAAAATCAGCAACAACTACTAAAACAATAAAAAAAAATTAAAACAAATGAGAAAAAACCCAGAAAAAATTGAAAAAAAATCAAAAACACAATACGCTTTTTCAATTTTCATAAAATGGCAAAAAATAATTTTAAAAAAAATATAACAAAAATACAAATGAAATTACATAATTTGCTTTAAAGCAAAGTATTAAAAATGGAAGATTTATTATGTTGATAAAAAAAAAATATATTGCATAAAACATTTGCGAAAATTTTAGTACAGACCGCTTGTGAAAAAAGTTCAGGTGCATCAAAACCTCTTAAGTCGGATGATACGATTGTTGCAAATGCACCAATATGACATAATTTGTATTGCGCTTTATTGCCGCAAAATATTGGTACGTATTGTATACTTCGATTGTCACACAAGCACACAGTAAATATTGGCGCTTTTTTGTTGACGCATAATTGCCTACTGGGCCGTCACATGATTGGTACATTGCGTTAATCGTATGATCCCAGCTTTAGTCAAGTACAACAAATTTTTGACGGTTCATTAAAGTTATGTGTGTGGTGGCATTGTCATGATGGAATAAATATTTTTTCTGTTTTTTAACTATTTTCGTTCTTGACTGCTTTGTTTGTATGGTCGTGATCAGTAGAAATCACAATTAAACGCTAGCTTATGGGTTTGTGGTGTTTGCGTTTTGATATTGTTTATGGAGAGTAATCCTCTTTGACATGATTGTTTGCGCCCGCAATGAAACGTTTTAAAAATGCAACAAGTATGTTGCGTTTTAACAGCAATCGATTGGTGTAATTCGTTCAAACGTGGAGCTTATATTTTTAAATGATTCCAATCTGTCATGTGGTCACTGTCAGTGACTGACTGCCCCACCAAAGCAAGGTGCATCTTTGGCTACGGAATTGAGAAAACTAATCATTAGGTTTTCCTTTCGATTTTTCATTAATTTTTAAATTAATATAACTTTCCATGAGCAAGGTGTTTTATAAAAAATTTAGCCTGTAATATCATCTACTTATCGCGTTTTCGTTGGGTTCAATCTAGGCACAAAGAACTGTCTTTGTCACTTTTGACAAACATTTTGTAAAGCCAAATTCCAAACCGTAGTTTCTAAAATTATAATATGATATGATGATAATTGTTGTTATTTACACAATGCCGAACTTCTTAGTGAGTCATCGTTGGCTCTCTTTGGTGTCATACAGGGCTTTTTAAAGTCATTTCCAAATTTTCATAGATAGCAGAAGTTAATTTTGTCTTGCAGGAGTTTCAACAAACAGTTTAAACAAGAATCATTTGTGCTTTTATCGTTAACATGAAGCTGGAGCAAACAAAATCCTGTATCGATTAACATGTAGTCGACTCATAACAGACAATGTCGCTTAGTGCTTTATTCGTTAATGGAAATGTGTAACAGACAAAATTCTCCATCGTTCAGCATGTAATCGACTCATAACAGATAATGTCGCTTAATTTCAGCAATCATTAGTACTTTATTCGTTAATGGAAATGTGTAACAGACAAAATTCTCCATCGTTCAACATGTAGTCGGCTCATAACAGACAATGTCTCTTAATTCTATCATGTAGTCGACTCATAACAGACAATGTCGCTTAAATTCAGCAATTAAATGACTCATAACAGACAATGTTACCAAAATTCAATTTTCTTTAGTATGGTGATATTAGGATAAAGTTGTCATACATAACTCTCTTTGTTTGTGTCATTGGCATGAGAATTCATCAATGAAATTTGTTATTTATGACAAAATTGTGACAATGATTTATCGATGGGAAACACTATTCAAAAAAGTCCGCTGACGTATTTGAGCAACTTTGTCACTATAAAGGCTCTTATCATGGTTGTAGAGTCGTAGTCGTTTTTCGACATTTTTGTAATAGATTAAATAAACATTTTGATTGATTTCTTTAAGCTATGACAAAAGTGTCGAAATACGACAACAAAAACGCCAACCGTGATAACATCCATTATAGTGACAATACCCCTAAAATTCGCCACCGGGTATTTTTGAATAGTGTTGTCAGTGTATATTTTTTTAGAATGTCATTGTGTGCTTTAATTTAATATGTAATAAATATGTTTAATTTTCCTAAGAAAAATAAATTTTTTTCTAAATGTAATCTACCTTAATTTTAAAAATTTTTAGCGAAATTTCTTAAGAAACTTTAAAGGTTAAGATGGAAACAACCAAATATATACATACATAGCTTTTTTATAGTTATTTTAACTATAAAATATAAAATTTTTTACTCATCTTCTCCATATAATGAAAATCCTAAAAGCTTCGTATAGAGAATTTCATTTATTAAAAATTCATAAACTTTCCATCTACCCTACTCGTCAAAAATGAATTTTTAATGGATTTTGCTTTTATCATTATAATGACAAAATGCGTTTAGTTTTATTTTTTATTATTATTTTAGTCATCTCCTCCTTCATAATGCGAGTAATAATATACTTACACTTTCCATAAAATTTTGCCTTCTAAACTCTGGTAAAATTTTTTATCTGCAAACTTTTGGTGTAATTTTTTTTTTTCTATTAAAACTTTTATGTCATTTTTACTTAAAGTTTTATGCAGAGAACCCCATCTGTTTCTTTTAACAATATATTCAACGAAAACCAAATATTTTAATATTTTATTTAAAATTATGAAATTACATAATGTAAGTTTGAAAATAATAATAATAATAATGATTATTTTATGCATCGCACCCCTATTGTTATTTATAAATATTTTGTAGACATATTGGAAATTTTTTTTCAATTATTTTTTTTTAAGTTTTTCACTAAAGGAGTGCTTATTTTAATACAGCAAATATAACTGTTTTATTTTGTTAATGGAGGACATAGTTTTTTTCCTACAGACTATATTTAACATATTTAAAAACATATTTGCTCTATGTGCTGCATCGCTCCTCAACACTCCAAGTCTACTAATTGATGCGAGTCACAATTTATGTAAATGTGAGTATTGCTTGCATTGGCCATGAAACACAGTGGTCTTTAAACCGCATAGTTGCAACTTAAACTAGAGAACTATTTTTATCTGAGCTGCAAGATTGTCAGCATTAGTTGTAATGAAATTCCATACTGATAACACTGCAACACAGTTGATTCCGAAAGCTACTATTGCTCAACAAGAATGAGCTTTGGTTACTAACGCGTCTATTTACCGGTCATTGTGACCTTAGATACCATTAATATATCTTAAGAAATATTGTGACTGATTAGTGTAGATTCTGTGCAATGTACGTTGAGACATTTGAACACGTACCATGTGAATGTCCTAAGATAACTGGCTTTTTTCCTAGCTTTCATATGACATGGTGATCATAATAATAATAATAAATCCAATAATCCATGTAGGAACATGGAGACTTCATTCAGCTCATTAATTTGATTATTATAGGCTGTATAAAATATCCTCTGAATCATGGTCTCTTTTACATACATATGAGTATATACATACAGGATTTATTGCTAACGATGGCTCAACGACAATGTTTTAAAAAGCTTTCAATTGGATAAATCAATCAATCAATAAAACATCAGAGCTCGTGTTATAAATAATATTTTTCGTAACGAGTTATTACCATAACAATTTCACAATTCTGTGAAATTTGAAAAATATATTTCATTCAACAAAAAAGCATTTAATTTCTTCATATATGTAGTCTCCTTTAAACTCAAAATATTGTCACGAAAATAAAAATGCCTAAAAAGAAACACACATCAGCGCTTTTAAAATTGTATTGTGGGATTTTGCTATATTTGGTAATTATGTGTCACCCTGTCAATGCCGTACATATTTGCGTTATCTGGCAGCGCTTCCAATGTGACCAGCTTTGTATTACATTTGAATTAACAGATATAAAATAGAAGATATGAAACATTCTGGAACTTTCCAAACTGTAGGCAATTAGGTATATAAAGAGGCTGTTCTACCCAGACGTCAGTTAGTTATAGTTTTGCTGTCATAAAATAAAGTCGTGTTTAAGCGGAAATAAAAGTGTGGTATAAACGAATATTATGACTGTTGTATGAAGCAAAACTGTAAAAGTTATAGTGTAGTAAATAAAAAGCTGTAAACAACAACAAAGTGGTGTTTATTTTATTTTAACGCAATTTAAACGAACTCAAACGTTTTAAAAAGGTTAAAACGTAACAATATATAATCCAACATTCTCAAGTCTTATTTTATCTTTCCAAATGGTAAGATTTTTCAGAGCTCTCTAGATAGTGGTTTGTTATCCTTCCAAAGTCTTATCAACCAGTCTTTTGCTCAAATTTGGAAACTGAAAACAGTATCCAAAAGCTAAATCTGCTGAGCTGTTCTGTAGCTGTTCGTAGATCAATTTGTGGGTTTTCATCATAATGTCCACATACATGTATCCCAAGTATTGACTGTATAAAACATTCCTTTTTTTCAATAATTAGGGTAATTTTTGCTTTACCTAAAAACTTTGAATCGTATTAACCAGTAATTGAGGTGAATAATACAAAGTGCATCGCATAAAACTTTAACCATTACCTTGCGGGTTGGCAGACCCACTATATTGATTGTTAACTAGTCTTTGGCACATTGTGATCGATCCATGTTTCATACACAGTTACAAATCCGCGTTAAAAATTATAATATTACATCTGAACTTAGCCTAACTCTCCGTTGAATTAGTTTATTGTAGTTATTCTCTTGCAGTTGAAATGTCTATAGCCTCACCTACTCTCATTCCATAAACGACCAATATTATTCCATAGATTTTATTTGTCATTTCTACCAGTGATACTTTTTTCATGAATTCTTAAATTTTAATTGTTATTTATTTACAATGTAAATTTTTAAATATTTTAACCCTTAAATGCCTGACACCGTCTACAGACGATCATCAAAAAAACAGGTAAACGTAAAATCAAGAAATTTTAAACTTTGGCGAGTTTAACAGTTAAAATGAGTATAAAACTCTCAAAATAACTGTACTTAAAGTTTGCTGATTTTGCTTAACCCTTTGATGAAAAACGGAAGAAGTATATCGTATTTGGTTGAGTCATAACCTAATCAGTATTGTTATTTAAAAACTAATGAATTATTAAGTATTCGAATTAAAATTTAGATTTTCTTATGTTTAAATTATGCTTAAGGGTGTCTAAAGGTCTAAAATTTTATTCTTCTTCGTCAAACCTATTTTTTATAAGTGTCTGCAGACGGTCTTAGGTATTTAAGGGTTAATTGCAGTATCTGAAATATTACTAAGAATAAAAGCGAATTTCTTTATTATTTTAAATGATATTAATCTTTATAAAATTTTATATGTTCATTTTTAATTCATTTTAATTATATTTGCAATATTAATTATCATTTTACGTTATTTTAAATCAGAATACACACGATAACAGTTGCTATACAAACTACAAACTACAAGTTAACATGTTTACAAATCCCTTAAGTAAAGTTGTTTGTATATGGTAGTGTTGCGTTGATATGTGAGTGGAGGTGGTATTTATTAATCAAAAATAACAAATTTAATTAAAGGTGCTGCCCATAAAAATACAACCTTGTTTACTGGTTGCTCAGAGAAATTGCCGCTTGTAATAAAAAGCAAATTTATAACAAATGCTTTCGAAAGGGTATCCTGCCTCCTGGTGTTTTCAAATGTTCAATAAAAAATATATTAATTTTAAAAAATTATAAAAATTATTTATTTTATAATAAATTTTATCTTATATGTTTGTATCTGTGCAATATATGTTGCATTTTTTCACTTATTGTTAAACACAATTGTTTAATGGGAATAAATTTTGCAATCATATGTTCATATTGTGTTAAATTGCATAGAGAGTATTTGTTGCCTTTTTCGTTACAAACAAATGTATTTTTGTTTTCTTTTTTTTTTTTTGTAATATTACTTTGTTGTAAGATTTTTTTTATAATTCATGATGCATCTGTCGTTTAGTTTATTGCCTATACAATATGGTTGGCAACGCTTGCAGTTATAATTAATTTATGCGTCAAAACATAAGCCATATAAATACTTACATATGCGAGTAAACCCATTGAAATATGTGATAAAAAGGAATAAATTAATATTGCAAAAATATATATAAAAAAAAGAAAAAAATGGCTTGAATATACTCACACATGTTGCAATTATACTTAATTTTTTATATAGATTTGTAATATTTTTAATCATAAAAAAGGCTTTTTTTGTTAATACGTAGGAAAATTTTTTTCTTTAGGCTTAATTTTGGCTTAAAAATAAGGTTTTCTGTATACGTATAGCAATACTCTCAAAAAATTAAGTTTTTGATTAATGTGGTTATCGTTTACTTGGTGGACGTAAATCACGGTGCTCTTAACGCCGTACTACAATTAATAAGCAATTGTCTGGTAGCATTAATTGCAATGCAGTTTTACAGCCAAGTCTAAAATACCTATCCTACCTACGATTTAGCTTAATAGCACAACTATTACTTATTTTCTTCAATGTTTTAATCCCCTGATCAGACTTCAAAGATCCTCTTCAACATATTTTGGTTTAATCAACCTCTTTAACCCTGATGGGGGTGGCGTGATGTAGTGATTAGAGCGCACGCATAACTAGACAAACGACCCAGGTGCGAGCCCCAGCAGAGAACATGACGAAGAAAAATTTACTTGTGGTTTCGAATGTTTAGTAAAGAAGCTTCAAGTTCCCTCCAGACAACACCATCTAAAAAATAAAGACGAAACCATCCCTGACCTTTCCGCATACCTCTGGCGATGATGTGACACATCAGATGAATGTTCAGGAAAACACGCCACCTTCCGGGGAAAAATTACAATGCTAAAATAAAGATCACCACCAATTAGCAAAGATCTTCACCACTGCGCAAATTCATATGGAGGAAACTACAGTGGATTTAATCGTCTACTTAGCTTGAAAGATCAAATTGACTGAAGAAACTGAAACAAAGCATTGGATGCTTTGTGGAAAGCCAATATGCTCCCTAGAGAAGTCTCAAAACCCCTGATGGGTCAAAACAAAGTGTTGACATAACCCATAATCAATTCACGTAAAATGCTGGTTTTCTAACAATTGCTTATATAACAAAGATAGGTACTTCCAAAGGGGCTTTTTGTATCTGAACTGTCAAATTAAAAATTAAAAAAAATAAAAGCTTACAGATTTTATTTGCTTCCTTTTATTTCCTTCTCTTTAATTGTATAAAATTAAAAATTTTCTGTATATTTATTTTTATTTTAAATCTACTAAAAAATTGCTCATAAACAAAATTACATATACCATGTATGCATTGAAGCCAACCAGTTGTAACTATCATGGGACCAGAAAATAATTTGGCAAACAAACAATTTTTATCACCACATTTTATTGGTTTTTCTGGTTACATCAAACAAATTTTTGACAGAAAGACAAAAAATAAAATTAAAATAAAAATGTTTGAGAAATGAAAAAATCTAAATATGCTAAAAATGTAAGGGGACAAATTGAAAATAAGAGAATTTTTTTCTTTTAACAACTTTAAGTTGAAATTAAAAACCAAATATACAAATAAAAATAATGGAGTTGTACTTTTCCAAAACCTGAAAATATAAAGAATTTAAATGGTCCTTAAAACAATCAAATTGACAGCGCTCTTACTTACCTTTAATGTCTGTTTAAATTCAATGTAAACAAAGATCAGATATCAGATCAGATGCCATACAACAAAGATGGTCCCAAAGTAAGCCGATCGCGTAACGAAAACACAATAAATTTGATAAAATTTTCTTTATTTCTCAATACATGTATAATCGTTTAGCTCGATACACCTTTCCTAGCAATATACAATAGCCATAAATCGCATACTGCACATCTTGATTATTGGCAAATCTTTTGCCACCGGGTTATTTATTATTTTTGTTTTTTTGAAGGAGATAAATCTGGCGAAGACGGTGCCTGATGAAACAATTTGAACTTTGATTGATTTTGATCAAAATGTGTGCTTTAATCAAATTTTGTTACAGAAACATGGGATAGAAAAATCGAACAGCTGATTTAATATCCGTCAACAAAGTACTCATTGTGTTAACACTCTCCATCAATATATTTACGTCAGTTGAAAAGGCGATTTGTGATGCATATGTCCTGGCCTCAAAATATACATATGTTTTATAAGGTTGTCACCAAGTTTTTTTTTTTCAAACTGCCACTGTATACGTGAGATCAGTTATACTTTTTCATTGAAAGTCCACCACTTTAGCATTGTTGACGAGATAAAATTTTATTATTAAGCTTTAAACAAGGCCCTCATAATAAATAAGTTGTTTCTAAAAGATAAAAAAAATATATATAATATCCGCCATCCGCCATCTAACGTTTTTTTTTTCAACTAGTGCTTATTTCGTGAATGGTAACACTTAGCTCATGTCTGATTTGACAGATAATTAGTTTTATCCTTCCGCTGAACGAATATGGTTGTGTATACGGTTAAACAACGCTGGGAAATATTACGAGCGATCGACTTACAGAAGATGCCGATTTTGCCAAAAAAAAAAAAATCATCTCTTCAGATGAAGCTCATTTTGATCTTGGCAAGTATGTAAACAAGCAAAATTGTCGCATTTAGGGCACAGAAAACCCGCACGCATACATTGAAAAGCCGATACACCCAAGACGAGTCACTGTTTGGTGCGGCTTTTGGCCCAGAGGCATAATTAGGCCATTTTTCTTCGAAAATGAGCAAGGAGTGGCCGTTACAGTCAATGGCGATCGTTATCGGGCCAAGTTGAACGAATTTTTTTTCACAAAAATTGAAGAGGAGGATATAAGCAACATTTGGTTTCAACAGGACGGCGCTACGTGCCACACAGCCGAAGCTACACTCGATGTTTTGCGCCCTGTTTTTGAAGATCGCATTATCAGCAGCAGAGCTAATGTCGTTTGGTCACCTCGGAGCTGCGATTTGACACCGTTGGACTATTATTTGTGGGGTGCCGTCAAAGATAAGTGTTACGCCAACAAGCCAGAGACAATTGACGCTTTAAAGGACAATATTCGTGAAGCCATTGGTGAAATACAGCTGCACACAATCGATAAAGTGCTTAAAAATTGGACCGATCGTGTAGGCTACTGCATGGCCATCCGAGGCAGCTATTTGAATAAAATTATTTTCCATTATTAACCGGAAGGAATGTACTTTCAAATAAAAAAAGAAATTTGAGAAAATATTCAGTAGTTTTTTTATAGCATTTAAAAAAAAAAAAATTATTTGGCGGACCCTTTATATATATAATAATGCTTTTTTTATTAGTTTATTATCTATATTCTATACTATCTGCACGTAATTATAATTATAAACTCTTTGTGCCCATTTTTAATTGCCTTAAATTATTAAATGAAAAACAAAAATTTCACTTAACTTTAATTGCAAAAAAAAAGAATGAAATACAGAATTTAATATATGTATAATTAATTAACATGCACAAACATGTACAAAAACATTTGGTCTGTAGTTCGTTGGGACTTTTAGTTGGTTGGTTGCTTGGGTTAAGTTTTGAGGATTTATATGTTTGTTTTTCTGGTTAACTATAGCTCTCTTATCCCTCCCTCTTCTCTACATTTGAGTTATAAATTTTCAGAGCCATTCATCATTCATTCATTCATATTCATGTACGGTAATAAATTATAAATATAAATGTATGATTATTATATAGCAGGCAGTTTTGGGTAGAGAAGTTCTTTTTTATAAATAAAAATGAACATAATTAACATAATTGAAACGTGCTGTTTTTCCTATAATGTAGGCGTGGTTTTTGTGGTTACTTTTTTTTAAATGGACATGAGTTGATTTTTTAAAATATTAATAATAAATTCAATAGTAAAACGGATTTATTAAACTATGCTGTTGTCTATTTAAAATAAGCAATGATAGGGATTTATTTATTATATAAAAAATATAAATTTTCAAATTGTTAATTCAAACATACGCCAGGAGGCGTATAAGTTATATATTTTCATAGTTAGAGAATAATATTAATCATACGCCTAATTATTGAAAAATTTTAAAGCGTTTTTAACTAATTTATAGAAAAGTGTTCCATTTTGGTTTCTTATTTTGTTTGTTTGTGGTTTTAATTAAAATAATAGTTTTGTTTTGTATATTGCTGTAAATATCTTAAAGAATTTATTGATCCAATAATCAATACTAATTAAATTAACCACATAATAGTAAATAAAATGGTATTTCATTTAAATAGTATAATTAGTTAATGCTTTTCAAAAGATACTTTATCGAATACATTAAATTTCCTGCTTTGACATGCATATTTCATTAGATTAAATTGTGGGAGAAAGCAATAATATTAACTGGTGTACTCAGCGGCCGACACAATCAGCCGCATTCTAGCATCTAACATTTATTTAAAAAAAGCTGATTTTTATATGACAAGTAAAAAATATACCTACAGTCGCACAGTAGAGTATACTCTATCGAGGGTTGTGTGAATGAGGATTTTAGGGGTATTATATTTGAGTGTGACTAAAACAAAAATTATATAAAGAAAAAACGATAAATTCCAACACTAAAGAGCAAGACTTTTATAGTCGCAAAGTCCGGATTTAAATAAAATTGATATTGTGCACATCTTTACAGAAAAAGCTTTAAGTGTCCATGTTCACCTTTCCAAAATTGGTGCAGTAGAATGACATAAAATTGTTTTGATAGCCTATTAATTATATAGTTTACACTTTATTTCTTTTTTTTAACCACTAACCACTGTATTCTTCAAATGTTTATCAGTCTTATTAATAACCCTCAACAATGACAACACTGCTAATATACATACATACATATATACATGTAGTAGATTCATTACTGGTATCATTATACAAGATTTCTTTTTTCCTTTGCTTATAAATATTTTTAAAGTTGCAATGTTGCCAACGTTGAACAACAAGCTCTTTGCAAAGAATACACTTTATTTAGAGTCGTCATATAAACACTTAAATATGTTTGTTTGTTTTTTCTAAACATTCTTTGCGCAATCATTTCTTTGATTATATCTCATCTAGTATTCCATTTTGAATTCTAGATTACGTATCCATTTTTTTCCAAATAAATATTGAAATAAAAAAAATCCTTGTCAGAACAATAAAGATGGTATTTATACAACATTCACTTTAGTACTCTTTCCTCACTCACTCACACTCTTTCTGTATTTCTTTCTCTCCAACCTCTACGTGTAAAACTAAAAACTGAATTCATAGAAAGGACAGTGTTTTTAAACACAGTGTTGCCATTATGTTGTCTATATATACATATATGTATGTGTGTGTGTGTACGTAAATGTGAAGGACATTCATTGCACTTTGCTGCTGAATATCCATTTACTGCTAAAATGCAGTAGCAGCTCTGGTGGCAGTATAAACGTCAGACTCATTGCTACTAACGGGGCATCTGCTACAGCTCTAAAATAAAGAAAAAGTTTTCACGAAAAAATAAAAGAGCAAAATATTGAGAAAATTCTTGTTAAATTTGAATTTTTTCTGCAATATGTAAATATTAGGATAAATACGTTGCCATTTTTTTTGAATTCTCTGAAAATTATTTATAATTGTATAATATTCCTAATATTGTTTCTTTCTTGTAAGTGCATATTTTTATGCCAATTTCTAGAGGAAAACAGAAACTATTAATATTTGTTTAGGGTTTCGTTGTTATCTTGACATTTTGCTATATTTTATGGTTTTTTATGAATTTTTATTTCTTCATTATATAAATACATATATTCTTGGTCTTTTTTCAGGTATTTTATATGCAGCTGTCTTAATGACATATTCAGATTAATGTTTCGCCGATGCAATACAGTTTCCAAGGTTTTTTTTTTAAATAACATAAGATTTAGAATAAGATTAGTAATAGACTTCCTTTTCATCTTCTGCAATGAGAAAAACGGCGGAGTTACCCGCTTGATCTGAGATTGGCAACAAGCGATTGTTCGAGCTTTTGTTCCTTCTAAATTCACATGTATTCTTATGCTCCCGCAGTCATTACTGAAACAGCGACGAATGAACACGCGTAGTTGGTATGTGTTGATTTACTTTTTTCCTTTTTGTAATTTTATTTGTTTTTTTGTTTTATTAAAGAAACAAGTCTCGTTTTTAGCATTGAGAGATGAAAAAAAATGCAAAAGCAAAAGTAACTGTAAAAACAGGATAGAAAAAAGGCATATGTAGAAGATAGCAAAGCAAAGTTATTGGCTTTAGATATTGCTAAGGGTTTGTTCTTGATATCACAAGCAAACCTTCGAGATCAAAAAATTTGCTGCCACAAACTGAGCGACGGGTGAACTCTATGAGTTCTTTTTCGTTTCGCTGCCAATAATCGTTTCCGAATGTTTTATCAGAGAAATGTCTGTCAAGCGTTCGAAAATTATGTTATTATCGAATGTCGTGATCAAGCTCGTAAAAGCAGCTAAAAAACAAATGTTTTCAAATAAGACACGCAAAGAGGTTTGGTTCAATTGGCAGTTGTCCACGGCACAGCTTCAAAGAGTAGGTCTCGTTGTACGACCATGTCCACTATCACATCGAAAATTTCACAACTCCTTACTTCCAATTACCCATGCTACAGTTTTCCTAGTTTTAGTTAGTTTCGGAACAAGTTGTTCCCTGAAGTTCCAGCAAGTTCTTTAATTTTGATGTGAAAGCCAAAATATTTCATACTTTTCCATAACTTTTTGAAAATTCTTTTGAGCTTTTCACAGTTTCTTTACAGGCAATCTTGCCAATTCAATCATTGCCTTGTTCTTTAGATAGATCTTACTACCCAGTTCAATCTTAATTAGTGCGGCACCGATTCGATCAATAAAGATCTAAAGTGGTACCTTTCGTTGTAAGTTTATCTGCCACGCATTTACCTTCAATAGACGCAAATCCAGGAAACTTTTTTCAAGATATAAAAGATGCTGTTTCATCATTCAAATATCCAATAAAAGTATTGAAGTATATTTGGGATAAATTTAAATTTTTGTTGACAAATAAAAATCAGATAAATTTTTATATTCATTATAACATGAGTTAAAGTGTCTTGCCATATCATTATGTAGCGCAGCATGACAACGTGCGTTAGCAATATAAACATTCGGTTTTACCGAAAATTTTTCGCTCAACAAGATTTCACATTTAAATTCTCTTTTAAACATTTCGCTGCATGTTTTTTGAGAAACTGATTGTTTAATGTGTGAGCAAATGCATATGTAAGAGAAAGAAACAAAATTTACGCCGCGTATAGTGGTTTTGACAAGCCCTGATCTAGAGCAGGGGTCATCACGAAAGCGAAACACTTAAAATGAGAGGATGCATCGAATTTAAGGTATTCATACAGAGTATAAATTTATGCATCTTATTATCAACTCTTCTCAACGTAGCAAACAAAATTTTAGCTCTCTTCTAAATCTCTTGAAATTAAAAAAAAACAACAACAACATGGTACATTTCGCTTCAAGCGCAAATTACCTCGTTCTACGGTTAAAATAACGTGGATTCTCCGTTAAAAAAAAAATTAAACCCACCTGGGTTTTTTTTAATATAATACCCAATAAAACCCGGGTGGGTTTGAGTTACCCAGTGGGTTGTCAACCCTGTTACAAATGCAGTTGATTTTGGTACATTTCAAGAAAGTTCTTAGCAGGATTTTTTTCTATTAGTAACCTGTAATATTCACGAAGAGAGTAAATAAATAGCCGAAAAACTTCGTTACCTGACTAATATGAGTGATGACCACTCATCTAGAGACACCCGGCATTTATGAGCAATTTTCGATGTTGATTTAATGTTTTAATATTTAAATTTAAAAACAGGTTACAAATATTAAGAACTATTTTTTGTTATTTTAATTTAAATCTTTTTATAGACAAGAAATTTACAAAACGTTTTTGATTACTAACAAAAATATGACAGATTAGCAGATGAGAGAGAACTTGGAGCTTTCTTTTTAGTAGTTATGTAGCAATATTGCACTCAAGAAGACGAAAATTTTGTGAAGAAAAATTTGTTGAAATAATAGATTTTATGCTTAAAATAAATTTAAATAAAATAAAATTTTTTTCCTTATTAAAAATTGGCCTTTGTCTGGTAAAAAAATTTAAAAAGAAAACAAATGCTGAAGAACACAAAACAATAAACTTTAAGATATTTTTAATAGATTTAAAAAAAATCGTTTTCCAACACCGACTTTTGTAAGAAAATCGTTTTAATTGCACTTTTGCGTTTTTTATCTACATTAAGCTCATCTCAATACCATCTTTACATGATTTTAAATAGAAAAATTTTAAATAAGAAATTATCTTTAGTTTTAGAAGAGAAAACAAACAGAAAATAGTAAAGTACAGATTCAATACAAAATGGCGACGAACTGCTTTCATTTTCCGTTTCTACGACCTCAATTCTAAACAGAAAAAATATTTTACACACATACAAATAGATGAGGAAAAAAATACGCATATACATATATGTATGTACACACATCCATACACGCACACACACACACACGCACACACAAATACAACAAAAACATTGGCAATAAAATAACAAAAACGTAGAATACGAATTTATACCCATTTAGATTAACCAATACACACATACAATATACCAACACTTGCGTACGCATTCCAAAACGCACACATATCCCATATACACTATCTGGCAGACAATAAGATTTCAGAGAAACGTACACTCAAAGGATAATAATAATAGGGGGGTTATAAAAAAAGAAATGGTAGATTTTAATTTATTTTCTATATGTTTGCTTTCTTGTATGTTTTCTTTATACCCAACCATCATAATAAAATAACGAACTATAAATTATTGCTTGGGAGGGTATGTATGTATGTATATAATACAAAAATATATATTATTTTACTAATGTTATTGTTGTTTTATTTTTATATATAGAAAAATAAATTTAATGGAATATTGTGTTTTATTGAGTGCATAATATTAACCATACCATACCAATAACCTGAGATCTCGGTACATAAGAAGAGATTAAATTGAAGCACATGCGCTTTAATATGTAAACATAACACGATATTGAGTTTCACTCTAAAATTTCTCGACGAGCCTTTTTTATTATTATTCTCATATAATAGTACATAGAGGTCCCAATGATATAAGAGTGTATGCCTGTGTGTTGTAAGCTCTTGAGTGGGTAGGTGTTAAAAACATGTTAAAACACCTTCAAAATCAACACTTTTTTCTCTCAGATTCTCTTCTTTTGGAAAGTAGCAGCATAATACTTTTACGTAAATGTATGTATGTATGTGTGTGTTATTGTTATTTTGAGTATTTTAGACAAAAAAGTATTATTTTATTAACTTATACATATGTATGTATGTATCCTCTTCAATTGAGCTATCTCTCTCTCTTCTCTATTTTGTTATGAGTGTATAATACGAGTATATGCATACGGGTGTGTGTACCTTTTTTAAAATGCAAGAATATTAATTTAGAAATATTTTTGCTGCAGCACTTCTTTAATTGAGGTCGAAAGTTTAAAATAACAATAGTTCAGAGCAGAGAGAGCAGAGACATAAAATACAAAAAAATATGTTGCATTTTAAGCTTAAAATTGAACCCTGACAAGGGTGTTTACCGAGAACACAGCCATTATTTTCATGCCATATAATTAAAAATTGAATATAAATTAATTTTTTTATAGAAAACTAGAGAAATTTCACTTAAGCAATTTGTTTTTAAACTTTAAATGTTTTTCATTATTTGCATTGCCATAAGATCTAAAAAAGTGATTTTTTTAATGTTCAATATAAATCTTAATATTTTGAAGGTTTTTGGCAAAATGTTTGTCCAGACATGCACAGGTAACTGATAACATAGATTGTTTTGCTTACAAGAATAGAAAAAAACGCTGTGGCAACACTGTTCTAATTATATTTTTGTAAAATCGAATTTACGGTTAGTATAAAAACACCTTTTTGAGTAATCATCTACCATTTACAACTAATTTTAATGTACTATTACACTGTGCGACAAAAAGCAACGAACTACTTTTCTGATTGGCGCTATCGAGTAAAACAGTTTTTGGTCAGTTTTTGGAATTTTTTCGGATTTGGAAAGTAGAGAAACAGAACTTTTAAAGAATCTGGGTATATTTCGGCAACAAACACATTTTTTGTCTAACTTTTTCCACATTTTTCAAGCTTAAATACACACTATTTTATATAGGAACCGAAATAAAATAAGAGTTAAGGCTTAGAAATTCATTGGCAGTTGGTGGAATTATTAATTTTTTAATAATGCAATTCATTAAAAAGCAACTCACTTTCAACAGTTAGTCAAGTAATGCGATATTTTAGTTTTGCCGCTTGTACAATTGGTCGTTATACAATTTATTTTGTTCTAGGTTAGGTTTGGTTAAAACCAGCAGTCGGTCCTTGGGCCTAAAAGGCTCATTGTGATGCCACAATGACCCTGGAATGAGAAAATTGTGTTACATGCCAAGGCGGCTTCGATAACGAGCGATCGATACATACAACCGGTACGCCCAGATAGGATTCGGGGTCTATAAGGTGCCTTTCCAGGATCTTAACGTACGTTCCAGGACAATTGCCCATTCTTTACTATCTCCTCCTTACATCAATAACTGCACAACGTTGATCCACTATGACCAAGACGATCTACATGTCTGATCATTGTACAGTAACCAAAGATCATACGCACAACATCCGAAATCCTCGGTCTTGGCAGGTTCACTAACTGACTAGTTCTCCTGCGATCAACCACAGGCCACAGCTCTCACGCCTGTCTGCAGAAAGAAATCTGTTTCCAACTCGTTGAGGACACGTTGCTGGTCCAGCGCTTAAGATATAAATGCTTAGAATTTGGTCACTTTAGAAGCAATTACAACTGTTCTGTTTAGTTTTGAAACAAAAACAAATAAGTTTTCAAAACTAAACGAAATAATAGAGTCAAACACACTTGATCGGCTTAATTAAATCATGTAATGCTATGTTCGCACGACACCGTTTTTTCGTCATTTGCTTTCTCTCATCTCGAGAGAGAGACAGAGATTCTCTAAAATTGTAAGTAATTCTATTTCTATTACCTTTTGTATTACTTCCAAATCAGTGTCATCTCTAATTTTTATGAAACTTAGATCAAAAGAGTTTGGCATACTTATTAGCTTTTAATCAAAATGTTTTAATTATTATAACAAATTTATTAAATTGACGGAGGTCAAAGTATGCTGTCAAGTACAAAAAATAAACAAAAAATGAAACAAACAAATTAAAGACACCAAACAAAACAATGGCCGCTCGCTGCATTGACTACATATGCTAGCTGTTAAAAGGTGCTGTGTGAACGGTAGAATCCAATTAAGTAATACAAACAGAGCACGAAGTAATCTGAAGTCTTGTGCGAACATAGCATAAATTGCAGCTGTTGAATTGAAGTAATTTCCATATTTTTATCGCCAAATTTCCTTCTCAAAAAATTTTGTTTTAAAGTTTAAAATTAAATTGTTTGTAATATTAGATATTTTTTCTTTCCGCGTCACTCTTCCAGAAAGCATGTTGGCTTTTCACGAAGAAGCATTGATTGCTTTGTCAGTAGCAGTAATCAGGTTGATTTTCAAACTAAGAACATAATTAATCTACTGTAGCCCCCCTCCATATAATTGTGTGCAGTGGTGAAGATCCTTGTTAAGTGGTGGTCGTGATCCTTTTTCCTGATCATTCGTCTGATATTTGTCATCATCGCCAGATGTAAGCTGGATGTTCAGGAGAATTTCCATGGATGGATTCGTCTGAGAGCGGTTGAAGAGTCTATATTAAACATTCTAAGTCACAATTAATTTTTTTCCTCATGTCCTCTGCTGGGGCTCGAACTTGAGCCGCTTGTGTTGTATGCCTGCGCTCTAACCACTACACCACACCACCCCGATTAAATCAGTTTACAAAAATTTTAAAAAATTATATTTTTTATCCCTTTCTTTTAATGACTGCTTTTAATTGAAATTTACATTTGCACCCACATATGTATGCCCCTTTTAAGTTTTTTAAGTAATATTTTTAAAAATTTTATAACTTTACCAAAAATCCCCATAGTATCACCACCACATATAATAACATGGCTGACATTGTATTTTTATGTCATACAATACGTATTATTTGTTAAAGACAAGAAGAAAGGAACTTTATGTAATAAAGGCAAGAATAAGGCTTAAACTGAACCATAAATCCTTTAATTCTTTTAACTTTGCTTAAATCCTATGTTCTACCCCTTCAGCCATTGTCTCGTCTACTATTTTGTCAGCCACCCAAAACAGAGGGTGTCAGTTTTCATTTACAGCGTATTTATACTGTAAATGTGTGTGTGTGTGTGTGTGTGTGAGAGAGAGAGAGAGAGAGAGAGAGAGAGGTTACATTGTCATCTTGAGCATGCTTTTGTAGAAAATTTTCATTATGTAACTTGTAATTGAATTGGTTGAATGTTGGGATAATAATCCTTTTTTTTTACCAAAAAGCCCTTACGTTAGAACACTGGCTTTTTCTCTTCTTTAGACGGAATCTCTTTTTAATGTCATCACACATTTTGTAGTGGCTTTATTGGTTTATTTTTTTGCTGTTGAGTAGAGCTTAATTTTTACGCACACATATACACACTTACTGCAGCATTACTTAATTGAGGGCGGTTTGAGTTTAATTTCTAAAATGAAATTTGATGTTTGTAAATTAATGAAGGATTTGAGATCGGCGTCTTTGTACAAATTAAAATATGTGTTATCATTTTTTAGTGAATGACCTATTTATAGTTTCTTTTTAGGTGTTACCTTGAGAATGTTAAGTTTTGTATTTAATTAACTCTAAAAACTGCCTTATTCAAGAAGATTTCAATTTACAATTAGCATTTAAACCTTTACATGTTAAACTTTGCAGTGAGTATTTTCTGTTTGTAATTTAAATGTCTATTATGACAAAGCTCAATCAACATCAAATTTATTTTTACTTAATAAAGAATGCAGACAATCAAATTAATTATATATTTCATACTTATAAAATTCAAACTGATTCATTTTCAATTAAGAAAATTGTGATTTTTTTTATAGATTCGACTTTTTTGTGAAATCTTTTTTTATAACGGTTTTCAAATTCCTGTTATCCCGAGTATGTCTTAAAAATATCTTAAAACAATTATCAGTCCTTTTGTTGGCATCATTTATACACATACATACATACGCTACAATTATCCTTTCCTAACGATGAGTCACGTATTTTGCAACGACGACGTAAAGAAATTATATATTGTAGTTGCAAAGAAGTAGGATAGAAACCAATCATTTGAGCAAACTTTTAGACTCATCATAACCCAACAATAGCAAGAAAATTGAACGATTTTCAGCAAAAAATAAATAAAAAGTTAGATACGGAAGACAGTTGAAGATGAAGAAGAAGAAAAACGCCTGTAGACGGACACGAAGTGAAAAGGATTTGAAGTCGAACCAAATCAAATAAAAGGAAGTTAGATTACGTGAGATAAACTAATGTTGATGTGGTACAAACTTAAAAAAAATAAAGAAAATAAATTAAAAAAAAATAAATAAATAAATATTTGTATAAAAATAAATGGAAGTGGGTCTAGAAGTTTTTATCTTAAGATGATGTCTGTTTTCGTTCTTAGAAGCAAATAATTTTAGTTAATTGTGAATGCCTTTAACTTTAACTGTAATTGTCCAAATTTTCATAGGTGACAAAAATTGATTTTGTCTTGCAGGCGTCCGTTTATTAGTAATAGTAAACCCTCACAGACAACGTTAACGACAAAATCCTGCATTGTTTAGCATGTAGTCGACTCATAACAGACAATGTCACTAAATTTTAGCCTTCTTTAAAATGGCGAAATTACAATGAACTTGTTATCCATAATTCCCTTTATTTATGACATTTTCACAAGGATTCATCAATGAAAATTTTCAGATACGATAATTTTATACAAATTTCGATTTGATACTGATATTGTAGCGATGATTTATCGATAAAAATATCATAGTTGTTGTGTCGTTCAAATACGCCACCGGCATAGCCGTAACATTATCTCATTTACATTACGGTCATGGCTATGGCCTATTGGTACGCCAGCATTTATCAAGTACAGTGTTGTCCAAAAGGTTGAAATCGAACAGCTTTTTACGCTTATAGCTATGGCGTTACGTTAAGTCACATCTAATTGAACCTTTGCGAATGTTTGTGTTTTCATTATTAATGAACACTCACCATTTTTCTTTTCTAACACTTAAAAGATTCTAATAACACTCAAAAAATTTAAGTATTCCACGTGGCCAGAATATCAAGAGCATCTGTTTCCATAAGTTATACCATCATTGCAACCACGGCTGTTTGTACAATCCCACATGGGGGTCACTCGTGAAGGTATCATTCATATTACTCTTTTTCGCCTTCAATATTTATGTAAAGATATTGCTGTTATCTCTAAAGGATTCATTCAATTCAATCAGGTTGGTTTGACAGAATATGTAATGATTTTTGTAACAATTTTTATTGTTGCAGTAGTAGTACAAAATCAAACGAATTTTCTTTAGGAATAAAGATCCTAGGTAGCATTATAGTTTAACTTAAAAATTATGTTTGTAATTTAAAAAGATTTTTATTTCTATTAAAATTTTTCTTTTATTCTAAGCCTTATTATTTTTTCAGTGTTACAAAGGATTACCCATACGTCAGGTCCTTCTTTAATAATAAAGGAGTTGCCATACTAATTAGTGGTTCAAAAAATGTTTTTGTTGCTTTAATACTTAAAAATTATTTTATTTATTTCATTTGATATCTATGTATAGATTTTTTTGTAATTGTTATATATTTTCAAGTGTATATGCATGTGTGTTCATACTTCAGAGTATTTAACAGTAATGCAGTTTTACTTCTGCCTAGATATTTTTGAGCCTTATATACACCATCATGGTTGTACGGTAAAACAAAAATACCAGTAAAATGAAAAATAATAACACGTAATAATACTCCCAGTTTTTCTATTTTTTCTCTCCCATTTGAAAACATTCGCTCTATTTATGACGCGTAGTGGGAGAAACAAAAGCAACAAATGTATGAATTAAAATATGCATGCATCATGTACGTATATGTATGTATGTACTGTAAAATGTTGTTGTTTTCGTTGTCAGGACTCCCCCTTATATACTCGCACTTACAATCAAAGAGAAAGAGGCACAAAGAGTATGAAAACCCTGTGTTAAAATGAATGAATAACGGTTTTTTGTTTTTAATGTATATGATTTTTGCATGAATTATACAAGCTAACTCGCACTCACTCTCTCGTTCTCGCTCTCACTTAAAATGTAACGTTGTATATAAAACAAATGTTATTTTATATTCTAGGGAGAATATAGTTTTTTTCTGGTTTTCTTCATTTAGCTGAATTGATTTTTTGCATTAAATTACTGGGCAACAAAACAGTAATTGCAGCAAGAGCAGTAGCAGCAGCAGCAGTAACAACTAATAACAGCTACACATCACATCATATGTATATCGTTATGGGCAAAAGCGCATGTCTGGAATTTTACCTTTTTGTTGTTTTTTGTATGAAAATAAAGGATGTTTTTCTTAAATATGTATGTACGTACATATATACATAGATACGTATGTATATATTTATTTAGTCACTCACACTTGTACATTTTATTGTTTTATATGTACATATACATTTATGTTATATACCTATAAAAATATCTTTATATGAAAGAGTATATAACAGTAATTTAAAGCTTATGAAATGCCATAAATTTTGAAAGAAATTTAAAGGAAAATGTTGTTTTGTTTGCAGCAAAAATGTTACACAAATAAATTTCTATGAAACTATTTAAGTAATTTTCTTTCAACATTTTATGTTATTTTTTATTTATTTTATTATGTATTTAAAGATGAATTTAAAGTTGAAGAAAAAAAATATCTTTAATAGGTAAAATTTTTAAATTTGTTTTTTAAATAACTTTGGGATGTTTTCCAAAAGCCTGTATTTTTGTAAATATGACATTGAACCTGAAGTTATATCTTTCTAAAAGCATTATTATACTCTAATATAATAATATATTGGATTTTGTGCTTATAGTTGATATAAATAAGATCTATAACATATATTTTTTCTCAAATATTTATATAATCAGTCTGATATAAATTTCTAGCAGTGCGAAATTTAACTATCCCACTTATTTAACTTTTTAACTGAGTACAAGAGTTCAATTTTTTATTTTATAGAATTTGGCTTAGAAGTATTTTTTTAACTGAGAAGCGAACGACGCTATTAAATAGTTTCAAAAGCACACACTGTTTTCAGGTTGATCAGAATTAAAATTCAGTCCCAAGTGCTAAATTTCATTGGTTAAGCAAAGGCAAAGGTGTCAAATCAATAAAAAAAATGACAGAAAAATCTGTTCAAAAACACCTCATATATAAATTTAGCATAAAAGGACTAAGACATAAATCTACTTTTCTTTGAGTTTTTTATTTAAGAAAACTAAAATGCAAGAAAGAAAATATTTTTTAGTTTATAAAATAAAGGAATATACCTATAATTATATTTCTAATATATCGGAAATTCCCTATACCACCATATCAGAACAATTTTTTGTTGTCTTACCTTAAAGATATAAAACAAAACTTATGATCCGTGTGTAGTAATGCTCTTTGATCTTTGTTAAGTTTTAAGAGGATATGTTTCGAAACAACAAATTGTTTTTTTTTCCTTTTAAACTGTCAAGTCAACGTCTCAAAATGAAATGAACATTTGCAACCGTAAATTCATTTTTCCAACACTGTTGTTTATAATATCTTTAAGCAGCACTATGTTTATAAACATTTTGCCTTATAAACATGTTTCGCCTAAAATGGTTTAGCAGCATGATTAATCATAAATATGAAAATCATTTTAAAAGGCAAATTGACCCCCAGGTTATTCAAAAAATTTATTTTATTTTCTTTTTGTTTTGTTTTATTTTTTTTTTCTTAAATAATACTTTTTACATGCTTTGTTACCCCCACAGATAAGAATTAAAATGAAAGAAATTAATTTAATATGTTTTTTTGTGTGTTTTAAACATCCTCATCATTTGATGTTGCTTTGTTATTTTGTTAATAGTTTTTCTTTTATTTTTGAATTTTGTTTGCATTTTTTTTTCTTTTTAGTAAATGTGAATGACTTTTTAATGATGTCAAGTTTATTATACAAATGCGTTGTTCCTCTATTATTATTATTACTTCTGTTGTACTGTGGTATTGTTTTAAAACTATGCATACATTGAAAAAAAATTTGCAAAAAGAATTGGCGAATGTACTAGGCAGATACAATAATATGTACATACTACATGTGAGTACATTTTATTTATTTACATCCGTACATATAGAATAATACTAAGGCAAATAAACAAAACGGTTTTGATATCATACAAACAAGAAAATATTTTAAAGAACGAAGAAATATTATAATTTAATGTTATTTTTACAAAGTTTTGCAAAAAACTTAAAGTTTGAGAAATAATGTTGAAACAAATATTCAACAAATTATAAAAACCTTGTATTGCTAGCAACATGCTGCTAGCGACATTTTATATTATACAAAAAGCTACCAGATTTATGCAAACTGTCATATAGCAAAGCGCTACATGAGAAATTTAAAGCAAACACTTGGCCATTACATTACATTATTAAAGTACTTTGAACTATGAATAGTACTCCGTGAGCGCTTGTAGCATACAATGCTAGTACTCCACTCATCGATTAAAATAATTGACACTCTTGGCTTGGTTTAGTATTTGATGACTTTATTTAAGCGATTTTTGTAATGTTGATTTCATTTAAAACTAAGTTGGCCATAGTTTGTATTCATTTCATTAGAACAACAAAATACATTTCGTACTTAAATTTAATAATGCATCTTAAGCCAGGTACCTGATTCCTATCTTCTATCAACTATGTATATACATGTTAATATTTTCTTTTGTCTTAATTTTATATTTTCTAAAATTTTATGTATTCTGTTTTGCTTTCCTTTTGCCTGGGAAAACATCTATTTATTTTTCGATTTTGCTTTGCTGCCGATGTTGTTGTTATTTTGTGTTATGTTGCTGTTGTCATATTTAACTGAAGACAACAAACAACTCAGGTATAAAAACTACAATTCTGACAAACACATATCTTCTTTTTTGGGATATATGCATGTACCTATGTATATGTGTGCGTGTATTTTTAGTTATAATCCTAATACCTGAGTGAAACATCGCAGCAGAACAAAACAGCAAAAATAATCATCATCAGACAGTCATAGGTAACCATTTAGGGTTTTGTTTGTTTTTTTTTTTTTTTTTAATTCCAAACAATAAATGTTCTCTCTGTGTGTGTACGTTTTCAAAAAAAGGAACAAACGATGGACACATTGAAAGACGACATTCAATATGTTTTGTTATTTTTAAACAAGTATCACCAGTGTTGCCAATTTAACGCCTTTCGCGCTATAATTAGCTCATTTCAACTACCGAAAAGTCGAATTTTTTCTCTTTAGCGCTTTTTTCCAAAAACACGCTAGGTTAGCGCTTTTCTACTTGCAAACTTTTTGTAAGAAATACAAATTCACTAAATTCAATAAACTCATTGATTCATATAAAATTTGATTTAAAATGCTTCATGCAGTAACAATTACATAATTCCAGATAACATTTGTGCAAAAATGAATAAAAATAATGTTTTTGAAACGTATCTCTAATCTAATGGCCCATTTTTTAAGACTTTTTCATTTTAGAAGAAAGCTAAATATTTGAATTATTTAATTAAAATACTAAACATGTAATTTGTTTTTACATCTTTAAAGATTTCAAGGGGATAATAGGGCCATAACAAATTCTTTCCATTTACGCCTATCTAAGGTCGATGATCTAATCTGAAACCAAAATATGAGCTTCTCTTTCAATTTATCTTCTCTAGTAGTGGGCTTGCCGTCCAATTCTTCTGTTTCTCTGCGAGTTCCATTCAATGAGTAGTTTTGCTAGGTCGTAGTTTGGTTTCCTTAGAGTGTACCCACCAGAATAATACCTTTATTACAAAAACTTGGTGTGATCTCGTGTCTGGCAAGAATATTTTCATCGGTTTATAAATGCCTTAATGGAATAAGAACGCTCTACAGCAATCAGTCGGCCTGAATAGCTCCAGTCTGTTCTGAATAGCAGTGCTGTAACCGCCAGACGTCGTGATTGATTCACATAATTTTGGATTTGAAGTTTTTTATACACAAGCTCACTCTGTATACTTCTGACTGTTTAGAGACCAGTTTTCGAAATGTCTGTGAGCAAGGAGATAGATGCTATCTGAGTAATTCAGATCTTCCAACTTTGTGTTAAGTCCCCAGATTATCCACGTTGCAATACATAATCGTGGACAACGTTAAACAGCAGCAGAGAAAGAACACAACCTTGCCTAACACCAGCACCAAAAAATTAAGAAAGTTTTTTAGTTGTTTTGTTCTAAATCCTGTTTAATTTTTAATCTTTAAAATTATTAAAAAAAATCGTTATAATAGTGGAAATTTGAATAGTAGCCACATTTCTTTACAATTTCAGTATATTTCTTTGAATTTAAATATTATAACGCTTTTTTCACAGCGCGTTTTGAATATATATTCTTAGTTACATAAATTATAACTTGGTGCTTTTTAGCGTCTTTTGAGTATTAGGTCTGCGCGTTTTGATCATAAAAAGTTGGCAGCACTGAGTATCACACATTCTTTTATTGTTCATTTCTGTCATTTACCAAAAAAAAAAAATCTTTATTTACACACATGCACTCACTAAATTTTGATGAAAGAAATTTACATAAAAAATTATTTGAAAGGAGTCCAAATAATTTCATGGCTGTTTAAAATTTAACTTTATTTAAATAAGGGGTTGCTATTGAGCTGTAATTAATCATTTCTGAAGCGCTACAGAAGGAATATAAAATATAATAATAACAAAACTTATGCCATATGGAATACAAATTGGAAAATTTTGCAATTGAAGTTATTTTTTTTTTCAACTAGAAATAAAATATATGCATATTACCTCTATGGGTTACAAGCAAACACGTTTACTTTAACTCTAGATCAACACGGTGATACTACATATGCACGTGTGTGTATATTTTGTAAATATCCAGCTTGGCTTCTTCGTTCTAATTTTAAATGTAGTATTTATTCAATCTTAGAAAGTGTATCTAGCAGAAGATGTTACAAAAAAAAAAAGAATTAAATAAAGAAATATTTTTTGTTGTATTCTTGTGAAATATGTATATTGTAAAAATAAAAGAAAAATATTTGACCAATAACGTGTGCGTTCCTTGCTTTGTAAAAACCATGAAATAGTAGCAATAATATTCCGCAGCTGTTGATTTATAAAAGATATGTATACTCTTTTTGGTACTGTCTTTTCATTATTAAGGACTTTATACAACCACTTAAATTTTATCCCTAATTTCCTTTTTGTAACAATTTTGGTATCAAACTAAATAAAAAATGGGGTTGACAAATAAAACCGGCCGAAAACAAGAATTAGAAAGTGAAAATAAATATACATATAAAAAATGCAAAGTTTTGATTGAAAAGAGGAATAAAATCAAAAATATACCAAATAAATACAAAAACGTGCATACATATATATACATATGTATGTATATATGTATATTTTGTATGTTTAATGTAGAAGAAATTATATTATTAGACTTTAATCCCTTTTTGCTTCCAACGGCTTATTGTCTAAAGTAACGAATACGTAAATGTATAAATGTACAGGCAAACACACACTCATATACACACATAAAGAAAGAAAACATCCCTAAAACAAGCATTTAATACCAAGCTTGGCCTTTCTGGGATGTATTATCTTTTTAATTTTCTGTTTTGTACTTGTACTTTGCATTTAATGCGCAGCTTGTTTACATCGTTGTCAGCTCATTAACTAGCCAACAATCCAAACTAAGTAAGATATTTTAAAATATATATAAAATAAAAAAATATTTTCTGAAATATACAAACCATAAATATATTATGAGAATAAAAATTATAATAATAATAAATACTAGCTAAGCTAACTGCAAAAAGTAAATAAATAAAATAAAATAAATACAAGTGATATAAATTCGAAAATTAAAATATATAAAGCCCATTTTTTCATACAGTTGGATAGTGAAAAGGGGCCGGAAAAGTAAAATTATTATAAAAGTAAATAAAACCAATATTTTTTCTACTGACGGTTGGATAAAGAGTTAAAATATCACTTTAATAAACAACACAATTATTAAAAAAAAAGTAATAATATTGAAATATTTAACCACACGGTGGGATAGTGGTTAAGTATATCATATATAACCAATAAAAGATCTAAATCCTCTATAAAACAAAATTTAACTATGTACTAATAATACCCATCTGTGTAAATAAAAAAATAATAACTATAACAACATTATGCTGAAACATCAGAAAAAATTTAGCACAGCAACCCTGTTAACGTAACAACAATACGTAACATACTTGACGTAAGTCTCTACTACGCGTTGTATTTTAATTAAAAAGCCAGAAAGATTTTAAAGAAATTGAATTGATTTTAAATGTAATGAATGAATTAAATTTTTTAATGTGGAAAAAATGAAGAGGTAAAGTGTTATGACAAAGAAATCTATAACAAATTGGTTACAAAAAATATTTGTGATTGGAAGCTAAACTACATGTGTTTAATTCTATTGTTCAAGAAAAAATCGTGCTGTTTTTTGGTGGCAAAAAAATAAAAGTACAAAGTAAACAATGTTGGCTACGCAATGTTTTTTTTTAATATAAAACAAGTGATTTTTTTATATAAATATATACATACATACCATACCTATATACTGTATGTAAGCATATTAAAAAAGTTTTTACATGAAATTAAAAGAAAAATAAACAAAATATCCCGAAAAAGAATTTCAATCGCAATAAATGGATACCCATTTCATTCTGTATTATATTGAAACAATCTTTGATCGTATAAAATGAATTGTTCTAGTTAAATTATTTTAAACAAAATCTTAGTCAGACCTCATTAGTGAATTTCCAAATTAATTTACTACATTCAATCAATTACATCACATTAGATTTTTTTTTTTTTTTTTTGAAAAGTTGTTAAATTTGCAGTTTATTTTATTTACCTCTGCTGCATGCACAATGTATTGAGATCATTAGCATTTGTTTACCTTAAAATACAGCTCTTCCATTTTATATATATCCATATCGTCATATGAAATTTGCAAATCCTTGAATTACTTTTCAAAAATTTAGATTTAGCATGGATTATTGTTGACATGTACGTACGTTGTTTTTAATTGTAAAAGTGTAAAAATTCGTTGGAAGATGTATTTCGAAAATTTACATCATAATTAATTAAAAATTCGATTTTGAAATATAGTATAGTGCAGCTAGTTTTTAATTTTATCATGTTCCTTTTGTTATTATTATAGGTCTACAGAAGACGTGTCACCACCGAACTTTTCAGAACGAAACAACAGTGGCTATTATAAACGCAGTTCCCGCCTTGTTGCTGAATCCGATTCCTATATAAGGCGTTCTAGTAACAACAACAATAGTACGAGCGCAATAAATAGCAGCAGCAATAATAGCAATAACAATAGTAGCAGTAGTAACAATAATAATAGTTTTTCAAATAATACAGATAATAGAAGCCGAACAAGGGATAGATTATACAGAAATGGTCCCAATGCTGCGGCAGTGTCATCAGGTTCATCACCGTCAGTGCTAAGTGAACGGTAAGTTTGCACTTAAAAATTTAAACTGCAAAAGTTAAAATAATAAATAAATTTCTAAATAAAAACAAAAATAATTAAAACAAAAATGTTTATTAGGACCTCTAGTGGCGCAAGTCACAAAAATAATAATAGCCGTGTACCGCCTACGTCATGGTACGAAGCTGCTGCGACGTATACAAACGGTCCTGGTGGCAGTGGCAATGCCGACGTCTCAGCAGCAAATTTCAACAACAATCACTATCAAACTGCCGCCTCAACAGAATTACAAGCAGCAGCAACAGCAACAGCAAATTCCACCACAACCTCATCCTACATCGCATATTCCTACGCTTCTTCACCTGCCCACAACCACACAGCGCCATCGTCGACGACGTCGTCGTCGTTTCGCAATACAACATTATACGGCAACGTTTCGCAGACGGACAAAGATTCCGAAACGCCACCATTATTAAATAAGAATAAACAAAAGCTTTTAAAATCCTCACCATCATTAGGTAGTGGTTCGGGATCACCTACAAGAACAACAACAGCAACAGGAACGACGTTAATAAGTGAACCAACAGGGTTGACTGAGTTGGCTACAATGACTTCGCCAGCTACAGCTTCAGCGCCGTCAACATCATCGTCGTCGTCTTTATCAACCTCTAATAACAATAGCAGAAGTAACCAAACGGCAAATAATAGTTGTAGCATTAGTAGTACAATCAATAGTAATACAAATAATAATAGTTTAAGCGGCAACAATAGTAGTTTAACCAATACAGAAATAGAACATAGTGGTGGCAGCAGCGTTGGCGGGATTTTAAATGCCGCTGCGTTAGCGGCAGCTGCCTCTAAAGGTGGCTCTTCTGGCGATGGCCACAAAAACAACAGCAGTAGTAGTAGCGGTAATAGTTGTGCGAATTCCTTGTCTAATGTACACACCTCTTCCAATAATCCATCAACATCCGCCTCACATCATACATCGCGTTCGGCGGCACATACGCATTTCCACGGACGCAGTACTACATCATCAAGTCGTTCGCATTCCCGTTCACCGAGCAGCTATAGTTCGTCACATAGCTCTTCCTCGTCATCATCTTCAACCGCCTCATCACATTCACATGCTTCCAGTCCGGTTGGTGGCAGAGATGTGGAACATTCTTCTATAGCCAATACATCGAGCAACAGATCTGGTTCACGAAGTTTACAATCGGCTGTGGCTGTGCCTCCTAATTCGTCCGGCCTAAATCATCCCAGTGGCTCAAACGTTTGTGGTAGTAGTAGTAGCAGTACAAGTTCAACTAGTTCTGGTACACCTACTGGCAATCCTGTTGTACATTCCGAAGACAATCGTCCTCTAGCGATACGTGTACGAAACCTACCTGCCCGATCGTCAGACACCTCACTGAAGGATGGCCTTTTTCATGAATACAAAAAACATGGCAAAGTGACGTGGGTAAAAGTAGTTGGTCAGAATGCCGAACGTTACGCTTTAGTGTGCTTTAAAAAGCCAGAAGATGTAGAAAAAGCATTGGAAGTATCACATGATAAACTATTTTTTGGCTGTAAAATTGAGGTTGAACCATATCAGGGCTACGATGTCGAGGACAATGAATTTCGTCCGTACGAAGCTGAATTGGATGAGTATCACCCAAAGTCGACGCGGACTTTGTTTATTGGTAATTTGGAGAAAGAAATCACGTCTAGTGAATTGCGGCAACATTTTGAATGTTTTGGCGAAATTATTGAAATAGATATAAAAAAGCAGGGCATGTCAGCTTATGCTTTCTGTCAGTATTCCGATATCGTATCTGTGGTCAAAGCCATGCGTAAAATGGATGGCGAACATTTGGGAAATAATCGTATTAAGCTGGGTTTTGGCAAGTCTATGCCCACTAACTGTGTGTGGATTGATGGCATTGGCGAGAAGATCTCTGAATCGCATTTGCAATCTCAATTTTCGAGATATGGTGCGGTTAGTAAAGTTGTTGTAGATCGCCAAAAACAATTAGCCTTGGTCTTATACGAACAGATACAGTATGCTCAGACGGCGGTAAAAGAAATGAGGGGAGCTACACTACGTGGCCGCAAGCTGCAAGTGGATTTCGCTTCACGAGAATGTCAAGATGCCTTCTATGAGAAATTGGAAAAACAAAGTGCTGGTAGGGAAACCGCATTCCATTTCTTTATACAAAATATAAAATTAAAAAAAATTTTTCTTTTAGGTTCGCGCTTTAATCGTTACGAATCACAGTCACGTTCGCGTGCTTCCTCATTTAGTCGACATCAAAATTCAAATGATGGTTGTTCACCCGGTAACACACCTGGCAGCAGTAGCAGTAGTAGTGCTGGACTGCCACCATCATCAGTACCAGCTCTTTCATCAGCCATTGTAACGGGAACATCCTCTATTAGCACAAGTGGTAACACTTTAGCATCAGTAGTTGTAGGGCAAACATCAGGAAATACAACACCAGCTCGTAGCCGTGGCTCTCGTAGTTCCAGACACACTATGGAGTACGAGTACTTAGATACACGTAGATTTCGATCATGTGATGAATATAGTCAGGGTTCTGCAACATCTCATGATGACGACAACTTAGTTGTAAACCACTCTTCGTCTGCTACAAATGCATATAGTGGTATTGGTCTACGATCCGATTCACCTTTACTTTCACGACTCGGACCCATAGTGAATAACAGCGGCAAGGATTCCACTAGTGACATGTTAGAGATGGCTTTAAGAAGTCGACGTTGTGATAAAAGCCCTGCTAAGCAAAAAGGTAATTGAAAATACATATAATCATTATCCTTAACCGATCACCTCACCCATGATTATAAATAATAATGCATAACCTATATTCAAACATATCTAGGTGATATACGTTTATTTCAAAAAGAACGTGCTGTTCTTTTGGAACAACTTGAAGAATGCCCGTCCAGTGGTGATGAGAGTATAGTAAGTCCACGTAAGCGCATTAAAATTGATCATCATTCCATTAATTCTTTGAGTGGATTGGTAAGTTGAATGTTTTCAATTAGTAGTTGAGCTAATTTAAAAATTTCTGTTCCGCTTTTTAGTCGCAATCACACTCCTTAGATGAACAACAGCAACCGCAACACAAAAACTTAAACTGTGATTACTTGTTAAACGATCCAATGCACCGTAAGAGCGAAGTTCGAAGGCTGTCTGATTGCAGCAGTAGTCTTAATAAATATTGTACACCTCAACAAAATTATCATCATTCTCATCATGCGGTACCACCACCACCCCCTCATCATCACCACCATCAACAACAACAACTAAGTCGTCGACCGTCCATTGATTATATGGCGACAAGTGGTGGCGGTGGTGGTGGTGGTGGTGGGGCAGGCAATGTTGGTAATCTATCATCAGTACGTCATAACAGTACAAGTAGTTCAAATAGTGATCACCATCTGCCAACACATTCATCAACTTCATCTATGGCATGTAAACGAAGAAGAGTTATTGGCGGTAGTGGGAATAGTAATACAGCTGTTAGTTCAAATTCGTTGTTGCTGTCAGGTTCGGCGGCTGGCAGTGGTTCAAACCTGTCGTCTTTTGCAAACGATGATTGCCATCATCACGCATCAAGGGGACGAGGGCATCAATTACATTCCCATCATTCGCATGAGGCTAGTGGCGGTGAAAGTGCGGATGGTTCACGACCAGGAACTCCGTTATGTGATGAACGTCCCGAGGTATTACCAAGCGAACCGAGACGTGTTCCCCGCGAAAGACCCCGTGAACCAATGGTTTTGCCTTTGCCCAAATTCGGAATACAATTCTATTATCAGTACCGCAATAGTCTAAATGCAGGAAATACATCTTACCATCATCAACATTATGGCAGCGGCAGTTTTACAAGTTCTGCTGCTGTAGGTAGCAACAATTCGGGAAGTTCACATATGCTGTCGAACAATATGCTAAATCGAAGTGAAAGTAGTGGTATTAGCGGTAATAATCATTCTAGTCTTAGTCATAGTTCTTCAACGATTACGTCTGCGTCTACAACAGCTGCTGGTGTGTCATCCGGTGGTTGTTATCTGCCCAGTCCTTCGACTCGTTATACTTCTCATTGGCGACCGCATCACCATCATCAACAGCACGTTGGAAGTCATCATGGGCCTTCGGGAGGGGCAACTCCTTCATCATCGTGTTCAATGGTAAGTCCCATGCGATCACGTTCTCTCAGCTCGAATTCTAGTGACTCAGATGTTCCTGGACAATCAACAAGTGGCAGTCCGTCTTTAGAAGAACGTATACGTACTTTGGATGAAATGTACGAACGTTGGTCGGGAGGTGGCAATAGTGGCGGTTTGACTGCAGGTTCTAATGTGGTCAAACGACACGATTTTAACCATACGCCACCAACGTGGCAACATCATCGTTCAAACTCGCAAATCACTGACCACCATCATCCAAATAACAGCGATGCGAGATCAAGTACACCTTCCACACCTGCGAGTCGCCACAAATTTCTTGACATTGATGTAAATGAAATGCAGCCTTCAGATATTGTCAAATCGGTTTTGGCTAAAAAATCGATTTTCGATGACGATTTGCAAAGGTTGAAAAAAAATCAGTGGTATGAGCCAACATCAGATTCCTCGCATTTAAGCAAGAACATTATGAGTGTTTGCACATCACCCGGCCTACCAAATCTTCAAGCCACAAAGACACCTGTAGTGGGATGTGCTACTAATGTATCAAGCACCTCCTCATCGGCAGGAGCACAAAATAAAACCCCGGGAGCACTATTACAACGCTTAAATAGTCTTTCACCTATGAACTCGCCACAGGCATCAATGTCTCCCTATAATAGTCCTTCTCCTTCACCTTCTGTGACAACAAGTAGCGTTCCGATGATTTCAGGTGGTTGTACACTGTCTAAGCCAACTGCGATAGGTACATGCGGCGGTCTTATTGGATCACAACAAAGTCCTATTGTTGCCGTTGCCACATCAACATCACCAGCTTCGTCTTCAGGGACAAAGTGTTTGCAATATCCCTTTCCAACTCATCCTCCATTACCTAATACAGCTGCTCCAGTGCAAAGTGCCCAACCAATACCTCCACCTCCGGCTGACAGCTCAAAGCCGTCTGTGATTCAGCCACCTTTACCTCCAATGGAGGTTTCACAACCACCTCAGCCTCCAGCTACATCGCCAAATTCCTTTTCAACAATAACAACATCTGGTATATCATCTAAGCCAAAGACATTAGCTCTTTCTAAAAGTTTAAGTGTACCGCCACCGCCACCAACAACGGCAACGACGGAATCACGAATTCTTACCAAATCAGTATCAGTTCCTGGCAGTACAAATTTGGGGACAGTTAAATCCTCTACTATTACGTCAGTAGTGGGCCCTACGTCTGCTCCTCATTTAGAACACAACCAACCTCAACAATCAACAACCGGTAGCAGTTCCTTAAATCCTTCAAAGTCTCATAATAAAGAAGATGATTCAGTTGCGAAAACTCCTAGCCACTCTTCATCCTCAAGCTTTTCAGAAAGTGTGGTCAATAGACGTAATGATAAATCGCACAAACACAATCATCGTAATAATGACGAAAAGAAGTCTTCGAAAAACGATAAAAGAAAAAGCTCAAATTTATCGCAATCATTTTTATCGCAAGCGTCAGCAGCTGAATCTAGTGATGCCGATGAGCATGATGGTAAAAAAGAACGCAAAGAAAGGCATGAAAGACGTGAAAAAGAGCTTAGAAGACAACAAGAACGCGAAGAACGTGAGCGAGAAGAAAGAGAACGTGAAGAGCGCGAATGCCAAGAAAGAGAGCAACTTGAAAAAAAAGAACGTCTTGAGAAAGAAAGACTTGAAAAGGAACGACTTGAAAAAGAACGTCTTGAAAAAGAACGACTTGAAAAGGAACGTGTTGAAAAAGAACGAACTGAAAAGGAACGTCTTGAGAAGGAGCGGCTCGAAAAGGAACGGCTCGAAAAAGAACGTCTTGAGAAAGAACGTCTCGAAAAGGAACGCTTGGAGAAAGAGGAGCGTGAACGAATTCAACGTGAAAAAGAACGTGTTCGTAGGGAAGAAGAACAACGAGCAAAAGAAGAACGTGAACTTAAAGAAAGAGAGGAGAGAGAACGCAAGCTCATTGAGCAAAGGGAACGAGAAGAAAATGAAAGAAAGAAATGCGAAGACATAGAGCGGCGAGAGCGTGAAGAGTATGAGCAAAAAGAAAAGGAAAAATTAGAGCGATTGCGATTACGGGAAGAAAAAGAACGAAAACTGCATGATGAATGCATCAGCGATAAACGTGACATAAATCTTTTAAAAGAGCACCAACGACGCAAAGAAAATTTAGCCAGCCAAATGCAAACAAAACCGGGAAGTGACATGGCCACTGCTACGAGTCAAACAGCTCATGACTTCTTTCGGCAAGGAGAAGTGGAGCGCCAAAATAATAAAGAAAATTCCACAGATGAAACAACAAATACAATTGACACAACTGCAAGTAGTAAACACAAAAATCGAAAGACGTCTCGAAACACGTCACCTGTTAGACACCCCAAACGTAGACTTAGCTCACAAGACAGTAACGTTAGCAATAGCGCAACTTCTGCAGCGTTGACTCACACTGACGACCATTCAAAACGAATGCGCATTGATTTGCAGTCAACTGCTAATCAGACTCAAACACAAATAAATAACCTGAGCTCTGTAAATACTGCTATAGGTGGTGAAAGACGTGATTCTAAAGAACACAATGCCAAAGATCGAAATAAGCATAATCATAATCGCACTACATCTTCAGGGCATAAAAGCAATCTCACTAATTGCACTGAAAAAGAACACATTGCCACCAAACACCATCGCAATAAACATCATCATCATCATAATAAAGCGCAATCAAATCAAGGAAACACTACTGAAAGTACTGACGGTGGTAGCCAATTGAAAAATGAAGCGGAACATATAAAAACCAACTGTGTTGGCAAGACGGAGGAAGACCAAACTGAACTTGACATGGAAGTGAAACCAAAAACTTCCTCACTTCTTTCCTCCGATGATGAAGAGGTTTCTGAAAATCAGATTGCAGTACCACAAAACCCTAATAAGAGCAGCACTTCGAATAGTCACAAACATAGAGAACATAGCAGTAGCAGCCATCACAGTCGTCATAAAAGCAACAAACGTGAACGTGAGCATCATCGCGAGAAAAAGAGGCATTCCAATTCCAATTCTTCTTCAGGACCCACATCTACAACAATTGCAAATGAATCAGTGCCTTCAACACCACCTTCGGCAAATTGTAACGCAACCGATGAAGAAATTATATCAACATCGGGAAACCTATTAATGCATAGACGAACTTCAGGCAATACGGCGGGTACAAACCATGACGCAAAAGTCAAACTTGAGGGCTCCGAAAGAAAATTATCTCGTTGTTCGGATGATGGAAGTTCGCATCAACATCAAACACCATCGCATCGACATAATAATCTGAGTAAAAGTACGCCACAATCGTCATCGAGAAGAATGCTCCTTAGCTCAGCCGAAGATACCGACGGCGGTGGTGGAGGAGTTGACATAGGCCATGATGACGATGATTCTGACAATAGAACACACTCAATATTTGATATACCCGATGACGGTCCATATGTATCCATGTACGATAAAGTGAAGGCAAGATCGTGTAAAAACATGCAAAAACAAGAGGAAGAAAAGAAAATTAAAGCGAAATTTTCACAACTTAAGCAGTCACGAGCTAAGCGTGAAGAAAAGAAACGCTCGACTAGCTACGATGGAGATTCTGATTCAGATTTTGATAGAGCCAGTAGCGAACACCATAAACCGCACAATCGTAGCGGTTCATATAAAATGCTAAGTGGTGGTGGTGGTGGTTTATCTTCAACAGATGATGAACAAGATATGGAACAAATTGGAGGCAAAACTCCTAACCGCGATAAAAGGCGTAGTTCACAGGCATCTTCATCGGCGACGTCTATTAATCCACATCGTTTATGTTCAGATTCCGATGAGAACTCAATAACTCAAAGACGCCTTAAAATCCAAGATAACCTAAGACGTTTGTGTGATGATGGCGATGAAACTTCAGAGGACGACTTAATAAGACGTCATAATACCGGATTAGCTAATAAACGCTTAATGCATCACACTTCACGCATTGCCTCTGATTCTGAATCTCAATCCCAATCAGCAGCAGATGTTAAGCTCAAACAAGAACCATTAGATGCTTCAAACGAAGGAATAAACACTTCCATAATGAAGCATTTAAAACAAAAAATCAAAAAAGAAGTCGAAGCTATGGAAGCATCTGGCGAAACAAGCGATTTCGGTGACTTTAAGTTCAAGAGACAAAGTTCATTATGCTCCTCTGCTGATGAACAAAGTACAGGCCAAACTATTAAGTTCGAAACAGCTGGAGAACTTTTATCTGCAAATGAAATAAAAAAAGAAATAAAGGACTACTATGCAGAAGAATACTTGCAAGCTGAACAGAAATTCCACAAATCTCCGATTGTTCTAGTAGCGGCACAACATTGTTCTCCGGAACAAACAAAAATTAAGAAACATAAAAAGAGCAAAAAACGTCAAAAGACACCAACACAAGATTCAATGGCTTTGGCCAAAGATCAGATTGTGGCAGAAGTGTTAGCAAAACATACATCACAATCAGGTGTCGGCGCTAACTTATTAAATGTTGTCAGTGACACAAAAAGTTCATTACTTCTAACATCACCCTGCTATGACGCATTCGATGAACTAAAACGTGGTGATACACTTATTACTAATGTCTCGCCTGATCTACATATACCAGGTGAAAAGAAACGACATAAAGATCGCAAGGAGAAGAAACGTGATAAGCTCCGACATATGAGCGCCGATGTAGGAGGATCTGGAGTAGAATTGGATAAAATCTCGTATGAAAAGGAAAAACATCGTTTAAAGAAGTCCAAAAAATCGAAGAGTTTAGACATAGGGCGCCAGTCATCTACTCCAACAGCAACCTCTGTGGTTGCACAACAAAGTATTTCAGCAGTTCTTGCTTCTTGCACACCACAACATAAACGTAGTGGAGGTGAGAAAATGGAAGATATATTTGGTCCCATATCCGACGAGGACGAAGATGATATGACAGATAGCGATATTGGTAGCAGAGACTTAAACTGCATATCGAATCGCAACAATTCGTCGTCAAATATGCCAGGACCTATAGTTTCTGCTGCGCTAAATCCTTATAAGCAAGAACCACTTACGCCTAAGTCGCACACAGTGGAGGAAAATGAAGAAAATAAGCAAAAGTTAATAAGTGAGTTGGCACTCATTGGTTCTACCGCTCATTTAGACCGTGTCGCTGAAAGGCAACATCGTAAAGAAAAGCGTGAAAAGAAACGCAAAGAACGAGAAAAATCGAGGAGTTCGGATCATAACCAATCTATGGGCGGCTTTATGTCTTCAACAACAGTGTCTTTAAACAAATCTTTAGAAGATGAAAATAGTGTTGATTTGGATGCCGCCGGAAGAGCTTTGGAAGCGCAGCTTATGGAAGATTCTGACAATAAGATATTGGAGGATGCCACTCCATCAACTGCTAATACATATCGTAGTGATATGACAGATGTTTTTCTTTTCTCTGACTGCGACGAAAACTCACTAGAAATGTCTTCCACTAACAAACACGATAAAAAAGACAGCGAAAAAGAACACACAACGATATCGGTCAGCTGTAAGAATAAGGAGAAAAAGAAGAAAAAGAAGCGTTCGAAAGAAGAGAAACAATTGCATCATCAGAGGCGTGAGTCCTCTTCATCAAATACTTCACAGCTGGCCACAAATATGATAGCACCATCAAGCGCAACTACATCAAAGTTGACCATAGATATTCACGCAGCGTCTAAGCATTCTCAAAAGAGTTCAGAGGAATATCTTTCCTCTGGATCACCACTTTGTAAACCATCTCCTTCTTTACCTTGTCTAATAGGCGATGATGATGATGAAGATCTTAGCTCCATACAAGGCCCAAAACTAACACCTAACACTTCTTTATTAAATAATGCCATTACAGCTGTATCGTGTAATACCCCACATCGTTCATCTTCTAAAGATTTGCTTACCTTATCGCCACACATGAAAGAAAAACAAATGATAAGTCCCATCCCTAAGACACCTACAATAAATGCCACCAACAACAGTGGCCTTACTGATTCATCAGAAAACTTGAATAAAATAGATACAACTCCCAGTACGCCTACTTCATCCACTATGGCGGGAGGAAAAGCTATTAATAACACTTCGTTCGCTGCAAACACCAGCCCTACGTCTTCCAAAGGTCCAGCGACTATCATTATGAATATATCAAATGATTCTTCTGCAACTTCAAATACAAATGCCTCGCCACCTTCATCGACGCTACTTACAAGCACACAGCAAAAGAAAAAACCAGAAATTTTCATTCCTGGTTTTGACGGCGAAATTGATGAACGCATTAGCGAATCGGCGGTTCAATCGATATCAGCTGAATTTAATACTCCAATTGACCCAATGGCTGATGAACCGAAAATACCGGTGGAATCCCCTCCTGATGCCTCCAAGTTAGAGAAGCAAGAAGAGTCCAAATCAAGAGTAACAATATCACAAGAAGAAACAGAGAGTGCTGTTTCAGCGTTATTGGGGGAAAGCTTTGGAAATTCTTCAGCAGATTATTCATTTAACGATGACGATGATGGCTTAGAAGATCTAAGCAATGTAATCTCTGATCCTGATCCCGCCCTGCCGCCAGGTGAACCTGATGAGGAAGCTGCCTTAGCAGCTAAAGCCATAGAATGTGAGGTTGCTAGTTCCGCAATAACCGACACTGTTGAAGAAGATACGGAAGAGGTATGCAAAGCTGTTCAGAGTTTGCGACAAGAAGAATTAGAGATTAAAGCAGATACACCACAATCAGTTAGGGACCTACAAATCGATACCGATACAGAAGAAAATGCGGACGAAGCTGACAGCAGTGGTAGTCACAGTTTAAAAATTGATGAAACTGTTCAATCGAACAATAGTTCATTGAATTCAGAAAAAGCTAACACTGCAAATACCTCCACTGAGGAGAATAAAACAGAAACTGACGGCAATCAACAACATAAATCGTCTGTTATAACAAAGATTGAATCGCCTAGTACCAAAATAGAACAATCCTCAAGTCAAACCACTAATTTAGAACCTAAAATAGAACCTCCAACAATTAATAAACAGGATCAGCCGGCTGTTCAGCCTGTACAGGCTGTTATGCCGCCCGTTACACTAGAATTACCTATATCAGCAACACAAACTTCTACTATGACAACAACTACGTCTACGCCAGCAACATCAATAAACACTACTACAATTGCTGGTGTCACAATGTCATATACGTCAACACCCATTAAGACGTCAATAACATTTGCTCCCACATCGATCAGCTCTTCAACCGCTAAACAAACACAGGTGACAAGTGGAAAATCAATTACTACAGTGGCTTCTACAACCAGTTATGTAATGCAACCACCAACTATTACGATACCAGAACCAAACGCACAATTTGTTGTGCCACAATTGGTGTTATCACCACGTGGCGTTGTCAGTTCGGCAGCGCATCACAATGATTCCTCCACATCATCAAATTCAAACGCTATGCATTCACCAAGTGGTCTACATATGCCACCACAATCACCGGTTGGCGCTACATATTTAATGGGCGTAAGAGCGCAATCGCCACATAGTCCCAGACAACATAGTCGAGGCAATACACCAACACCAAGACAGCAAAGTCCTCATCCTGCCACACCCACAACATCCAATATATCAATATCAACCTCTATTACACCACTGCAACAACAAAATATTTTAATTCAAAGAGCAGTTCAACATCAGCAGAATATGATGTCGCCACCATCTTCTCAAGGGCATGCACCTCAAAATAATAGCCCTTTGGCTAGTCCTACATCTATGCAACAACGTCAAATAAGTCAAGGAGGAGCTGTACATAAGATCGCTTCTCAACAGCAGTCTCCAAGCGGTCCAGAACAACAGCCACAGCAGCATATGATCAAAATAAATAATTATTCAACGCCACCCACGACGTCTCAACAAACTGTAAACATGAATAACATGCGTTTATCAACATTGCAGCAGCAGCAGCAGCAGCAACAACAACAACAACACCACCACCAAAACCATCCCCAACAATCATCTCACCAACAAAATCATGGAAAGACCATTATTGAGCAGCAGCAGCAGCAACAACAACAACAACAACAGCAGCAGCAGCAGCAGCACCATGTACCAATTGGCCAACATATTTTACCGATTTCAGTTCAAAAAATGCCTCCTGTTCCCACACACCCAACTATTATTAGTAAGGTGGTAACTGTTACACCACAACAAGCCCAACAATCAATGATGCAGGCTCCTCCAAGTCCTAATAGTGCGAATATATATTGCACATCAACAACTGTTGGCGGTATTAGTCATTCATCTAGACAATCACCGCAGATTGTTCAACAATTAGATATAAAGACAATACACCAGCAGCAGCAACAACAGCAACAACAACAGCAGCAGCAGCAACAACAACAACAACAATCAACACAAATGCAATTTATACAGCAACAACAGCAACAGAGACATCAACAGCAGCATCTTATGCAACTACAACAACAGCAAATATTGCATCAACAGCAGCAACAAAAGCTTCCTTCACAGGCACAGCAATCTTCATTAATGTCACAACAACAAACATTGCAGCAGTTGCAACAGCAACACCAACAACAAAATCAAAATCAACATGTTTTCGTAGCATCGCAGCAACGAAACTTGTCGTCTCCCCAACAACAAATGCAACAGCAACAGTCACAAATGGCGCAACATAAAGTCCAATATCAACAACAACATCAACATCAAATGTTATCTCCTACACAACAGTCTCCTTCCGCTCAGCAGAATCACCAGCAACAGCAACAGAATATTATACAAACATCTCAGGTGCCGCAAAGATTTTTGGTACAACAACATATTGTTGGTATGCCACAACCACAACAACAACAACAGCAGCATCATTCAGTGCCAAATATTTCCCAACAAACAAATTCTCCGCAAGCTCACCAAAGCTCTAATATCAACCAACAAAAATCGTCTCCAATATTTGTAAAACAACAGCAACAGCAACAACATCTAAATATGCTACAACGTCAGCAATCGCCATCACCCCAAAGATTGGTACAGCAGCAACAACAACAGCCGATGTCTGAAATTTCTCGAGTTATTATGTCAACTAATCAACCGATACAACAACATATGGAACAACCACCGTCTACTCCAACAACAACAGTTAATAGCGAGCAACAATCCTCCTCATGTACAACATCTTCAGTTGCTGGAAATAAGCAATCAGCTGAAGTCATTTCGGTAATAAGAACACCGACACCGACAACATCAGCAACAACGCCAGTGCAACAAGTACCGGTGCCAGCATCAACAACAGCACATACACCAGCACAAAATTTGGATGTTTTACCCAAAGAGACGACTACAACAATAACATCACCGTCGAATGTAAACACTAATCAATCATCAACGTCTGTACCCTTAATGGAGGATAAGAAAATTAAAATATCACCACCGAAAAAAGATGATATCGAGCAAGATTCGAAAGAGGATAGCGATTGTTTATCGACAAAGGTATTAAACGTCATTGAAACAAATAATTCATCAAAGGGAAACAACAATTCAAATGTCACTAATACCGTTATCAAAAAGAATGAATCCGCAAACGTATCCGCTACTGCCACTACTAGTGGTGCAACAACACCAATGAAAGTAGCAACGAAACCTGTGGTTAAGGATCAGATTCCAGAAGAAACTAAATCTAGCAGCCAAAGTAAAGCAACTGAAATAAAAGCTACTGTTGTTGCTTCTAAGAATGAGGAAAGCGTTTTATCAACTGATTCTCAGATAAATATTAGCCCGAATACAACAAATGCTATTGCTTCTACGACAAATTATTCACAATCGGGTAATGTGACAACAGATCATGAGACTGAGGATGAAACGGAAACACAACAAATGCCTGCATTTGAACAAGTTCCAATTCAAGGCAGCAGACCTAGTACAAGGGGTACAGGAGCTAAACGTGGTCGCCAGCCTCGAGGAGGAAAGAAATCCTCTGGTCCAACTGCAACGTTAATAACTACATTGTCTGCTAATGCCAACGTTGTTCATACACCTCAAAATCAACCTGATTTAGGAAGCGCAAGTGGTGGAGTGCAGACACGTCTGCGTAAACCAACAGCTACTACCCCAGCCTCTAGAGGACGTAAAGGTAGACCGCCTAGAAACCTTTTGTTGCAACAACAACAACAGCAAGAACAACAATCATTAGCAGCTCAAAGTAATGCCGCAATTGTTACGGCCTCAAGTACTGCAACAACTACAACAACTCCAGTATTAACTGCCGCTGAAAAAAAGGCTAGATCACAAGCAGCAGCGGCAGCTGCAGCTGCAGCGTTAGCTTCGTTATCGGAAACAACACATCCACAGCAACCGCAGCAGCCACAGCATCCAGACGTTTATGAATTTCATGATGAATCTGGTGACGAAGCAAAAACTACAGCACTTTCTTCTGCTACATCCATCACCACCTCAGTCACAAACACTGATCATCGTCCTCGTTTAATACTGACAATCAAGAGTCCAGCTCAAGGTGCAGCACCGTTAGTTAAAGCTTCTGAAAAATCTGTAAATGTTGAAACACATTCGACACCAGTTAATAAACCTTCAAATGACGCGCCAACTACGACAGTTAGTCAAACTCCAGAGAATACAGTAAATCCAAATCAATTAGAACAAACTGCTGCGGATTTGGCTGCAGCGGCACATATACGTAAATCTCGACGTTTACTTGAAAAAGATCGTAGTACCATAGACGATATAATAGAAGACGTTGTTAGAAACACCAATACTAATGCAGCGGCAGCAACAGGCGGCAATTTACCTGCAGGCACTGCCAATGTTGCTGCGAATGTTTTGGCAAATACACTACCAAAGGGTGCTCAAACACCTCCTCGTCGTTCCGGACGTAATTCCAGCCAATCGAAACTATTAAAGACAAGTGATTCAGTTCAAACAACAGCACTAAATCCTAGGCCTAGAAAATCAAAGGATCGAAAGAATACCAACGATTTAGATATAGAACAGACTCCTTCCCCTCAAGCTAAACATGTAGTTCATGATATAAGCGATGATATGGACGATGCTAAATCCGTAAGCACACCACCACCGCCTTCAGTTCCATCAGAAATGTCATCAACACAGCAGCAACAACAACCACCACAACAGCCACTGGAGTCATTAAATATACCAACACCAACTTCAACGTCTCAAACTGTAGTATCATTGCAACAACAACAACAACAACAGACGACACAGCAGCAAATTGTTGCATCCTCTAGTTTGTTGTCTTCTACTACCACAACTATTACCACTACTACCACAACCACTATGCCACAGCATCCAAAGAAGAAGGCTTTAGCGGCAGCTGAAATAGAGTCGTACCAACAACATTCATCATCATCATCATGTATGACAACAACATCAGCAAGTTCTTCGGCCACCCCTAACATACATTCTGCTCTACCAGCTGGTGGCGTTCCTATGTTGAATACTGCAGCTCCTGCATCACAGAAAACAACTGGTGGGGCAGCTGACTCAGTGAATAAGCCTCTAATAGATCCTGTAACTGGCATTGTGTCCGGATTACAAATGCAACAGGCCAAAGAAGGAAATTTACCATCTGCTACTGCAGCTCAATCTCAGCCTTTACGTGGTCCAATGGATCCCAAGAAAATGATGCAAGCCGCCGCCGCAGCAGCAGCAGCCGAAAGTAACCCAGTCAGTAAAATGCAAACTTTACCAGCGACTTTACCGGGATCAGTGGCCACACCTATTACTGCCTTAACAAAACCAGTGCAAGTTGAGGCCACTGCTGCTCAAGTAGCGGCTTCTACCGTAGCCACAGCCATGTTAAATAAGTCTGTAAGTGTTGTAGTGAAAACTTCTACTATGCCACCTGCAACATCTGATGTAATACAAACACAACAGACCTTAGTGCAAAGGCAAGACACTGCTACACCTACAAAACAGCCGATAATAGTTCAGCAGCAGACGACAACTGTAATGCATGTGCAACATACAAATGTACGACCACCAACAAGTCTTAAGGCTCATGTACTCAACAGTCAAAAATTGCAACAGCAACAGCAACAACAGCAAATACAACAAAGTGGACAGCAACAATATATATCCCAACAGCAACAACATCAACAAATCTTGCATCAACAGCAATCAGTTTCAAATCATCCAGGAGCTCATGTTATACAAAACAGCGTTGTACAGAGGCAAACAGTAACAGCAGCTGCAGCAGCATCTACAACTCCACCAAATCAAGCAGCAAAACAACAACTGTTGATCAATATTCCTCCACCTACAATGCATTCGCCACATGCTGCAGCAACGAATGTTTTAAATTCACCACGTCATTTGCCACAACACACTCAGCAGCAGCAATCTTTAATTATCAAACAAGGTCATGAAATGCATGCGACTCCACAAGTTTTGCACGTTGTAAGCTCAAAAACTTCTGGACCAACGACGGCAGTGGTACAAAATAAATCTGCTACACCACAACCGATTGCAGTACATCATTTACCTTCACAACAACAACAACAACAACAGCAACCGCCCAATGCTTCCCCACATCATTCATATTCAACCTATATACAGACTTCAACATCTAATAGCCATTCAAAGCAACAGCTGCCACAACAACCAGTTGTTATACACCAAAAAACCATTGTAGTAGGTCCATCAAAAGCTACCACTACACCAATGGTTATGCCTCCAGGTCTACTAGGTTTGCCACCACATCCCTCCATGGTTATACAAACAAAAACATCAGCTCCAGCTCAATCTCCGTCAGGACCATCATCAACAGCCACTGCTCATTTACAACATACTCATCCAAGTCAACATACTTCCTCTCCGCCCTTACAGCAACAATCACATTTAGTTAAACCAACCAATAATCCTATGATTCACGGCATACAAACTCAAGGAGTATCGCATGTCTTGAATACAGTTGCTTCACCCTCACCACCATCAGTAACAGCAAAACCGACGCCGCCACAGCAGTCATCTATAACATCTAATGTTGGGGGTACGTCGTTTAAAGAAACACTACTACAATGTAATTATTTTCTAATTTTTATTTTTGCTTCCACCACAGCTTCCAATCTACGTACTGCAATACCAACAATAAGTCCACAGAGCCAGGCACGTATTGGTTCTATATTATTACCGAGTGGCATGCAAGTACCAGCTCATTTTGATGCAAATATGGTAAGTTTACGAGTATACTCTGACTGTTGTAGTAATTTAGATAAAATTGTTAAAAAGCATAGAAAAATAAAATATAAATATGTATGTATGTGGATAAAAATTAGATACATATAATAAATATTGTAAATAATTTATCTAATGGACGCAGCAGCATGATATTGCTAATTATGGTAGTGCTGTAACCGGCAATGTGCGCACTACCCAAAGTCCTCCTCCGGCACACCAACAAGCTTCTCCATTAACTCCGGTAAATTTATTTAAAAATATATTATGAACTAGGAATTGTTTTACTAAATTTCTTATAATCCAATATTCTGAATCTAATATTCTGAAACAATTTCTTGTTTTTTTCATACAGAGCGAAGCTTCCTTTCCTGGTGGAATCGGTCGCGTAGGAGTACCAACTCGTGAGCAATTCATGATTTATCAACAACTCTTGCGTCAACATGACTCTTTGAATCCGGCAGCTTTACGCGAATATGATGAAAAAGTACTTGGCAGCAGTCCGCCGTTAGAACTAAGAAGACCAGGTAGTGTACCTAGAACAGTAGCGGTACCACATAGTTTACAGAGTCCTCAAGATCGCGCAACTGGTAATTAAATTGATTACTAATCAGCTTAAGAGTGGTGTAGTATTATTTTAAATACTTTCTACTTTCATAGATTCCCCTCAAGTGGCTCAAGTATACGTGCATAATACCCGCATACCCGCCCATACACACTACGATGTAACAGGACGACCTGCAGTGGCAGGACAATCTTCATCATATTATGATGCTACGCGACAAATACCTTTAGAGCCACCACCAGCCCATAGATCGGCCGCTGTTCATAGTGTAGTAGCACCACCGCCACCCACTGTTGTTCTTCCTCATCCCTCCGCTGGCAGCAGCAGTCCATTTATGCCAGCTGCACCACCCGCTACAGCTGTTCAAATGGCGCCCTCTCCAGGGCCACCCAACGCAGCTGCACTGCATTCGAAAGTGTTAGAACGTGAAAGAGAACAACGTGAGAGGGAACGTGAACAACAACTCCTAAGAGAAAAAGAGCAGATTTTGATTAGAGGAGGTATGTTTTTAGATATTTAAAGCACTTGTTCTTTATTTTTTTTTTTTTAATAATTTTGTCTTGTTTAGGAGATACTCACAATATGCAAGCAGCTACTGCACCGCCAACACCTAGTCAACAACAAAACACCGTTCCACATCAATTACCACCAAATGCCCAGCAAACACCGCCAACACCACCTCAACCCGATTCATTGCTAACACTACTGCAACGCTATCCAGTTATGTGGCAGGGTTTGTTGGCGCTTAAAACTGATCAGGCCGCTGTGCAAATGCACTTTGTATTCGGTAATCCACTTGTGGCTCGTGCATCATTGCCATGCAATAGTGATGGTAGCACACCGCCGTTACGTATTGCCCAACGTATGCGTTTGGAACAAACTCAATTGGAAGGTGTGGCGAAAAAGATGCAGGTAAGCATGATATATTGTATATGTTGTTGATTGCATTTCCATTACCAACAACGCCGCGCCCACCCCAACCTACCTACAATTTTAAAATAATTTTTCATTTTTTTTTTTTTTTAGTTTGAAAACGAGCATTGTATGCTACTGGCTTTACCCTGTGGTCGTGATCATGCTGATGTTTTACAACAATCGCGTAATCTACAATCTGGCTTTATAACTTATCTACAACAAAAAATGGCCGCTGGCATTGTCAATATACCAATGCCAGGCAGTGAACAAGCTGCCTACGTGGTACACATATTTCCATCATGTGATTTTGCCAATGAAAATTTAGAAAAGGCAGCACCAGATCTAAAAAATCGTGTAGCAGATATAGCACATCTCTTGATAGTTATTGCTACTGTTTAAACCGGAAGTGTGAGTATTTAAAAAAACTTGCCATAGACCTAAACACAATATAGATACATATGTATGTATACCAAAAATGGAAACCAGCTAAGACTATATAAAACCAAAATGACTAAGACAAAACCATATGCAAAAAAATGGTGATTATAAACACAAACAAGCATAAAAAGATTGAACAACTTGAAAATGAAAAAAAAAAACTTGTAATGAAAAAAACAATGAGTAGTTATATACAAATTATTTAATTTAATAAAACAAAAACTAAATGTTAAATAATAATAATAAAAAAACACTAAGTATGTAATGTAGCAAAATCTTATCAATTTCTGTTTGGATAAAAAAGAACTTTAAATTAAAAAAATAGTTAGAAAAACGAACAAAAACAGAAAAAAAATGTATAAAAAATTAACGTAATAAATAATAAGAAATGTTAAAAAAAAAAAATCGAAACAATTTTCTTGTACTATACACACTTACTATATAAAACCCATTTCTTATTACAACACCTTTGAAAGCAAAAGAAACCTTGTGTTTAATTTATAATTTATTTTTTATTTTAATTTTTTACATATACTATACATATAAATTTTAAATGTATGAAAGATAGATTTTTAGGTTTATTTGTTTAAAAAGAAAGCAAGAAAATGATTTAAGCGTAAACCCAACAGCTGTTATAAGTTGATGTTGAATTATATTATTTTCTTTCTTAATAAGTAGTTTTATTTTCAGTTTATTTTTTAGAACGTTTCTATTTTCATTAGAATTAATGAACAACTTTTCTTAAATGAACTTTAGTTTTACTTTATCTACAATACAAAATAATATATTATTTTTATTATAACTCTCTATATATATACTTATGATTAAGTAAATAATATCTTTTTTAATTTTAAATATAAACTATGTCTATCTATATGTATATGTATATATGTATGTATATGAAGATGTAGCAATAATGTAATGTAATAAATTTAATTAAAAATATGAAAATGAAACTATATTATTAATTTATTATTTTTTTGATCTCAACAAATGAAAAAAAATATGACTATATTTCACAAAACTTAATTGAATAAAAAATTAATGAAATGGCGAAACCTTTAAAGAAACTTGTATTATTGAAAAAATATTTTTTCTCTACAGCAACTCTAATGAAATTCGACTTCAATTTTAGCCTATAACAAGAACAATTCAAATTCATTTGTTTTAAAATGAAATGAATAATTGTTTTTTGGTTTTAAATATATGTGTGTGTATTTACTTTTGAATAAATTTTACAGAAATGATTCATTAAAAAGAAAATGTTTATAATTTTTACCAATGGCTGAAATTCAATTTGAATTGGTTAGTTCTGTTTCTTTTAATGGTTTTCATTGGAAAAAATTCAGTTTTAATTTGGTTTTTGTTATTAAATGTTTTTTTTTCTTTTTTGGTCTTAAAAATAAATAAATATTTTGTTTTAGCTACCAACAATTTTTCATTTGTTTTAATATCAATTAAATATAATCAGAATAACTGACAGCCTTAGAAGCTTTTATTTTATAAGTTTTCTTTTTTCTTTAGTATGAAACAATAACTTATTTTTAAGTTGTGATTTTATTTCAGTTAAAACTAAATTAAAACACTGCCAGAAGCACAGAAATAATTTAAAACAAATGTATTTTGTATATATCCCAAACTGAGCATAATTTTGTTCATATATATTTTCAGTAAAAATTTAATTAAAAATTTTCTCAAAAATGCAATTGCCTGCTCCCGTGTTTTATAAATCGAAATCAAGTTGAAGTTGAAGTAGTGAATTTCTTTAAAGATCTCTAGGAAGCAAATGACAGCTAACTAATCTATAATTAGAAGAACTGAATATTAAGTTTTGCTCGATTTTAATGTCATACGAATTCGGTTTACAAAACATGGAAAAATAGAACTTTTGTATTTTCAAAATCATGTAATAATTTGGCATTAAAATAAGTAAATTTGTTGTCTTTTCACTTTGAAAATAGGTACATGCGCTTGTTTTCATTTTGATGAGGTATTTTTATTTTTTCGACTCTGCAATTTCTGTGCAAATTTTTTATAAGCCTTTAGCCGCCTTATGCATGAAAAAAAATATATTTTTGGGCTTGTTTTGTTTTTAACAAATAATTATAAAAAAAAAAAACATTTAATAACAGAGCTAAAAACCTATGCAAATGAAATTGATTTGCAAATCTGAATTATGTATTAATATTGTAATTGAAAATTTCAACTATAAATGTAGTTGATGTAATGGCCTAAGAGGTGGAGGTTTGGCAGTATGCTAAAGTGCTATTAAATGGGGTTCTTAACACCACTATTAGTGTAACTCGACCTCTATCACAATTTTAACAACTTTTTCGTTTTCATATAAGCACAAGAAAGTGTCAAATCTAATTACAATAATTCGCGTTTGCTTGGAAACGTGAAAAAATTTTCATATTAACTACAATCAATTAAATTTGTTTATACAAAAAAAAACCTCAAATATTTTGTAATATAGTAATATATGTTATAAATATTATACCTATAAAAAATATACATACTAAAGAAGAAAGTGACATTTTGTATATATGTAACTCCTAAACTATTATTTTATTAATTTATATATATAAATATTTTCTACCCATCCAACACCTTTAACAATTATTTGAAGATTAATATTTTAAACATTAATAATAATATTTAAAATAACACATACTTGTACAGCTTTTTTAACTATAAAAATAAATAACTATTAAAAAAAAATAATATATAAAAATAACAGAAAAATCTATATATTAGTTGTATGTTGTAATTCTAAAAATATAATTAATAAAATAAATGTAAAATATAAAAAAAATTAATATATATATATATATATATATATATATATATATATATATATATATATATATATATATATATATACATATATATAGATATATATAAGCATCGTTAAATATATTGCTATAAACAATAATAAAAGAATAAAAAAAACAACCAACAAATTAGCAAGTTAATAATTATAAATATTATATATATATACATAAAAATAACTACTTTAACTAAATAAAAAATAAACCGAAAATATATTAATTTAAAGAAGAAAATTAAAGAGTAAAAAAAACAAACACTAAAAAACCCTTACAAATTAAGCATTATTATTATAATTTATAATTTTAAGTTGTATTATTAAACATGAAACCAACAAAATGAAAACAAATTAAAAAAAATGATTAAAAAGAAATTAAACAAATAAAAGGAATTTTATTTAATTTTTATTTTGAAATAAAAAGAAATAATTCAATAAAAAATCGTATTTTCTATTACTTTTTGTACTTTTATTTTTAATTTTTTCATATTTTTAATTTTTATCATATTTTTACAGTTTTTTTCCTTTTTTGTATAAAAAATTACTATTTTGTTTTAAAAACAAAACAAAAAGGTCTATGCTTACGTCACCCGCACTTTCATTGAAAGAGTGAAAAACTAACGAAACTCGGGGAAACTCGTAACCTCCCAGTATCAAAAATTTAATAATGAAAATCCAGCTTATAGGCTATATAAACTGCTCCATATACTACACCACGCACATCGAGGCTTTGTTTTTTTTTTTTTTTTTTGATTCTGATAAACATTTAATTTTACATTAAGTTGGGGTAAGACTAATCCGAATCGGATGCCAGTTTTGTGTTTCAAAATTTTTTGATTGCTGGGCTGCGTTATTTGATTCATGACCTATTACGTTACTCTCTCTCTAGATAGAAATGGGCGCATATCATTGTTGCCAATTTAGAGCGCTTAAGTTACTAACAGGTCTCGCTTCTTCGCCTTAGTGCTTTTTTTAAACGCTTAGCGCTTCTCTATTTGCAATTTTTTATAAAATTTTGAATACCTCAAACCTAACGCAATAATTGATTTAAAATATGACCTTAAAATGCTTCATGCTGTGAAACTTATGTTATTCCAGATAATATTTGCGCAATAATTAATAAAAGAATATACTTATGGGAAATCCAAATATTATATAAAAAAAAATTTATGGTCAGAAGATTCTATAAATCAACGTATACTTTTAAAAGGTGTGCCTTTTTAAATAAAACAGAAAAAACTAAATAAATAGAAAAAAATAAAAAAAACTTTAAATTTTAATGTTTTGTTCATAAAGAGATGTTTTTTTACAAACAATTTTCTTTTTAGAAATACTCATAAAAAGAAAAATTATTGTTCTTTTTATAAAATTTTAATTAATAAGCTCTCTGGGCGGCGGATTAAATGGAATTTTTCCTGCTTGAAAACAATCGGCTTTAAATGCTTCTATTTCTTCAGCCGTTAAGTCTTCCATACGACTATATAAAGAGGAACTGACTGAGGCAGGTGTATTTACAGAATTTTGATTTTGTTGAGCAGCAGCATGCTGAAATAGTCCTGTAGGTGGTTGTGTGTTCTGCAGTTGTTGTTGTTGACCTGCGTTATTTTGTTGTTGCTGTTGAAAAATATTACTATTCGGCTGTTGTTGCTGTTGTTGCTGCTGCTGGATAGCTTGCCCAAATACAGATTGTGTTTGTTGAGCGGCCTGAGCAAATAGACCTTGACCGGTGACTGGCTGTTGTTGTTGAACAGCTTGGCCAAATAATCCCTGAGACTGATGTTGTTGTTGTTGTTGCATTGTTTGTGCCGCTTGTGCAAATAAACCTGGCTGTGTCTGTGTCGTCTGTGGCGTTTGTCCAAAAATATTCGAATTTTGCGTTTGTTGCTGCTGTTGCCCAAATATGGATGGTTGTTGTAGGGGTTGCTGTTGCTGGTTTTGTTGTGAAAATAAGCCAAATTGTTGTGGTTGCTGCTGATGTTGTTGAGGTGCTGTAGAAGCGAAAATGTTGCCCCCCATTGTTGGTGCATTCGTTTGTAATGGCTGTTGTTGTTGTCCAAATATTGATGGTTTCTGTTGAATATTTGCAGTGCCACCTCCAAAAATAGAATTTGTGTGCATGGTGGTGGCGGCTTGGCCAAAAATAGAGGCCTGCTGTGGTTGTTGCTGTGATCCAAACGCAGAAGCATTTCCAAATATACTTGTCGACGATTGAGTGTTGTTGATGGCTGACGCAAATATATTGTTACCTGTTGTACTTGCAAATCCACGACGTGGAGCATAAATGTTACTATCGGTATTTGAGGTACCAAAGGGATTGCCATTGGCAGTACTTATGGATTTTCCTGCTGTTGCACCACTGCTACTAACATCAGAAGGCATGTCGTACACTTTCATAACTACATCTATGATTTCTGGTGTCATTTGCAGTAATGCTTTCATTTTATTACTTGCGTCCATTGCCTCTTTGGTGAATTGCTGATGAAACTGTTCAAAAAAGTTCTTTTGCTTGGCTTCGTAGCACAACATGCGTATTTCTTCAAACGATTGGTCTTCAATAAAGTTTGGTATGGACGGTTTATCTTTGAAGGGTCCATAGGTGGATAATGGCCACTGTTTACCATTAATAGCTGCTTCGACATCTGTTTTGATAATTTGTTTGACGTCTAAGTGTTCATTAACACACTTAGAACCGAAACGGCAGGATCCTTGTTGAAAGAATTTACACAAAACCATTTTATATCTTTAAAAGAAAAATTTGCAGTTTTATAAACAAAACAAAATGCTTCTTCTTAGTCGATATGTCACTCAATGGTAGTTGATATCACAGCTGTATATGCACTGAAAATAATTAAACCAATTTTAACAAAGCGTTTGAATTTTGCAAATGTAACAAGCTGTTTTTGGCGATTCATAGCTAAATAATCACCCATATTCCGCGCTTCGATTCGAATCGAAATTTTCTCCGTTTTGCAAACCTGGTATTATGCGCTTCGATTCCTTCCAATTTTTTGGTTGATTGTTTGTATTCTGCATTACGATCATAGCTACGTGTTTCTAAGTTGTTAAAGTTCTAAATAAGCATCTTTCAATATTTGCTTTTCTATTCCAAAATGTATTATTTGCAAATTTTTTTTATTAAATACAATGTGTAAATAAACAAAATTTGTGGGTCGATTATGGATCGCAACAGAACTTTAGTTGCGTTGCCAGTTGCCGAAAATTGCATACGTATGGCAACTATGAATCTATTAACTGCAATAGCTATTTATGTAATTAAAAATTACTAGCTGCCGTGCGGCAACGCAACTGGTGCTGTTGCTATCCATATTCGACCCATTAATAAAAAAATATAAATTTAAACTTATTCATTGCATGAAAACGGCAAGCAAAAAATTATCATTTCCCTTTTGCGTACATTTACATTTTGAGTTTTTAATACAATTTGCTTATTTTCCTGTTTCTATTTAACACGTTCGTACGCTTTTGAGAACATTATCTTCTTCTTTTTTTGGAATACCAATTTTCGAACGAAATGTAACTGGATGCGGAGACGTAATCGAAACACAGAATAGGGGTAAATGCCTTACATCATTTTAAAGACTATGTATAACTGATCTTAGACAATTTGTGTTTGTTAAAAATTAAGCTATTGATTGAAAAATATTTGCTAAGATGTACAGGCCATTATATGATTTGCGATTTTATTTTGCAGTTTGTATTAAATTCAGTATATTTAGTTTATTTAGTAACATTTCTTACCACATCTTTGTTTTAAAACGAATTGTACACTAATATCCTATATGACTTACTACTCTACAAGTATATATTCTTTCGAAGACAATTGATAAAAAGAAAGAATAGCACGAAAAACTTATTTTGTGGCAGTATCGGAGACAGATTCAGCAGTGGTAGGTATTTGTAGTTTTGTATTATCATCCAAAGATTGTTTTAGGTCTAAATCGAGCGAACCTTCAACTTTTACAATATTCATAGCATTGGCTGCATTGTCAGTAATTATATTTTTCGATTTCTTACGACCCTTAGTAGTTTCCTCCCAAGCAACTTCGAATGGATATTCTAAAGGTCTCAACTCTAAAGGGCATTCATCTAAATTAGGTGCAGTAGCCTCTTTGATATTTGCTCCTTTAGTTTTAATACGCTCTAACAGATCAACATTGTACATTTCAGCATCCAAAGATGTAATATGTTCGAACAAGGACTCTTTAGTATGACAATTAGGAACACCCTTTTTATTAAAAAACTGTAAATGAGAATATAGCATAGAATAAAATAAATTAAATGAAATGAATTTTTTTGAAGATAAGCTTACAGTTATTATATTATCACAATCTCTCATTAAAAATTCTAAGGCCGAAGTATGTATTGGCTCGACAGATTGGGCTACATCAACAAACCAACATTTACCATCATGCCATAGAATATTGTATTCACTTAAATCAGCATGTATTAATTTGGCGTCATTATACAATTTATACATTGTTTCTACAACTGCATCGTAAGCCATAATCCATTCAGCAGCTGTTAACATAGCATCCTTTAGTTTTGGTGCAGCTCTACCGTTTTCGCCAATAAAAGACATTACTAATACATGATTTTTCAGTGTGACAACTTCGGGACAATTAATGCCCGCTGTTTGCATGCGCATTAAATTATGCATTTCCTTCTCAGCCCACATATTTATAATAATTCTATTGTTTTGTTTACTAAAACGTACATTAAAACGATCTTTGAAACGATAATCATCCTTTATGTAGCGATCACGTTGTTTAAAATCATTTAATGTCGTCTTGAAAATCTTAACAGCACATTCTTTGGGCATCAGTTGAGCTCCTATTGAACTATCACCCATGCAATTGGGATCAGTGTTGGCATGCAATATAACCGATTCCTTGCCAGTCGAAATAATACCATTAATTTGTTCCAATATCTGATTGTTGACTAATTTGTACAACAATAGACGGGTACGGCCATCGATACCCTTCTCAGTCGTAGCCTCATGATCTTTACGATCCTGCATACGATGGTATTTCTTATGATTTTTACGAGAATGGGTTTTGAGTTGATTAAAAACCTATAGCGTTGTGAATTGCAAATATTTACTAGGTTTCGACAATTTTTAAGCAAACTTACCCTATTCGACAACTTCATTTCAAAGCCAGCTCCATCACCCGTAGCAAACTCCATGGGAAACGACATCATTTTACAGGCATTGCGTACACCACAAAGATCAGGATCGTGTTTTGTAACAATTTCTCCCTCTTTATCAATAGTGTAGCCACATTTTGGTATAGCCTCCAAAAGACGTTCATTAGTTTCGAAACGGTCCCAGTCTCGTTTGTCACGTGACCATTCATCTTCTTCCACATAATCATTCTCACTTTTCTCACCGACATCTTTTACGTAGGGCTTGATATATTTATCCAAGCATATAGTAACTTTGGATTGTTTATTATGAGCTTTTTCAATGCGTTTCAAATCATCATTGTACTCTTTGTCGAATTGTGCTTGCAACATTTGAGCTATTACGGCATCCGACTCACAACCAGCCAATGCTGCTGCTTCTGCAGCCACTAACTGTTCCTCTTCATCTTTGAGAAAGGCCAATACTTCTGGTGGCAAATTGGCATCAAAATCGTCCATAGCAATTATATCCCAATTGTCATCCAACTTAGTGGCATCTTCCAAGCTACGCACCAGAGCTTCTTCTAGCTCTTGCTCCTCACGACGTTTCCTTTTTTCTTTTTCGCTTTCTTCTTTAAGTTCCTTTTCAATTTTTTGATTTTTCACTATAGCTGCAAAACTCATTGCCTCTACCGGAGGTTTGGCAATTTGTCCCCACGGACATGTGGCATTCGTATTATTTGTGTTGGCAGCCATTTGTTGTTTTTTTTCTAGTACTTACTTGCTATATAAATAATATCTATTCTTTAAAAATAACACTTTGTTAATATTAAATGTTACAAAAAAAAAACTTATAAGCTGCGTTATTTGAAGAAATTGGAGTATTTTTTGTGTTTTATTCCTTTTTCTTATTTGTCTAAAATTGTGAAATGTTTGTTATTGACAGCTGATATTCATTCTGAATGGCTAACACAAATGTAATTTCACCATGTACTGTATAAATATAAAAATGCAATCAATATTAGTAATCGTTAAGATTTTTCAAATTTAAAATAATATACTGTAAAAACAATGATTGTTTTTAAAAGTACTCTAAATTATTATCATTAGTTTTAGAATCTAGAATTAGAAATAAAAGCTTTAATTTATTTACTTTTAGTTTTATGATTTGATTAATTGGCAATATTTACATAATTTTTTATATTAAGTTTTCTTTCAGTCAAAAACATAAATAGAAGCCATAAAACTTAATTGCAAAATATAATCCTGTTTTATATAACCAATTATTTCATGAATTGGTTTTTTATTTGTTTAACAAAAGCAAAGTATTCTTCTGCATTAATGAAGGTGACCATTTGATGCCTTAAGCATCTTGCAACAGGTGCTATTCTCTAAGTTGATTGGTTTATTTTTAACTTTAATAATCAAACTTACTAAATTTTATGGTTTATATACACGAGTAGCAACAGCGTAAAGAAGCTAGCTACTTCAGTTTTAAGCTAGCATATTGTATAAGTTTATAAAGAGACAACCACAAATATTTGTGTTGAAGACAAGAAATAAAAATAAAAAGAGGCTCGCCTTTAATTTTTTTTTTAACTAAATAAGCCGGCTTTTAAAAATATATTTCACAAACTTAAATGCGCACACAACAAACCCAGTAGTAGTTGTTTGATCTTAATGATGGTGATGATGGTAATGATAATCATTAAGAGCGTCATAATCATAGAAAGCAAAGAGAAGAAAAAGATTGTTGGAATGTGCCTATGCTGTAAAGAGTTTCTGTCTACGGTTGTGGTAATCAACCATTTACTTATGTATGTACGTGTACATACAAGTGTAGTCTTGATTATTTGATAACCTATACGTTTATGGTGGCTGAAACTAAATATGGTCAATTATTAATTATATTTATATCTTCTTACAAAATTTCATCAATCAGCTATATATTGGAGAGTTATATAAAATATTGTACCGATTACTTACAAATAGTCGTATAGACATACACTGGCGAGCAAAACCGAGTACAAAATCAGCATTTTTAGGTTAAATGTGCTATAAATTAATAACTAAAAGGACGATTTTTTTGTAATTTAAAATAATTATTTTTTATTCATTGTAGGATAAAAATATTTATATGGAATGGTAATAACACAACAAAATCAGAAAAATTCAATATAAAAACATAAGGCCACTCCAAGTAGTCAGTTTTACATGTTTTCGATATGAATAATAAAAGTGGGGAATCACATACTAAAAATAGTAAATAATACGCAATGCGCATGCGTTGGTGGTCTATTTTTGTTAATTCCTATCATTGTTAATTTTTATCAGTAATAGCGGCTTTATAGAGCAAAATAAAACCAAAATGAAGAAAATTAATATTGACGTCGAAAATACTATAGTATTTTTAACTGAAAGTGGATATTCATTTAGAGTAATTGCAAGAAAAGTTAATTTGAGTCAACGTTCAGTGACTAAAGTTCAAAAAAAGCGAAATGCAGCTCCTAAAACGAATGTTGGAGGTCGCCCTCGATTACTAAAGGATTTAGACGCGCGCTTGATGGTCCGAGAAATGAAAAAAATTCCATAAAAACACCCAAACAGGCTGCTATTGCCATTAATAAAGAAGTCAGTGAGTGGACAGCTCATAGAGCACTTCACAGAATCGGTTTAGTAACAAGTGTTAAAAAGAAAAAGCCAGCTCTTTCAGATAAGAACATAAAAGCACGTTTGGAATTCTGCAAAAATCATGAGCATTGGATGATTGGAAGCGAGGTATTTGGTCTGACGAGACAAAAATCAATCGATTCCAATCTGATGGTAAAGAATATTTTTGGAGCAGACCTAATGAGTCCATTCAAAAGCATCATGTAAAACAAACTGTTAAACACGGCGAAGGTAGCTTTACGATTTGGGGCTGTTTCACATGGTGGCACTTGGGTCCAATAGTAAAGATTAATGGTGTAATGAAGAAGGAAGACTACCTCCAAATTCTGAAAACCCATTTACCCGATTTCGTTGACCGCTGCGCCTATCCGGAGGACGAAGTCATTTTTCAGCAGGACGGAAACCCTAAACGCACGGCCAAAATTGTCCAAAAATGGTTGTCTGAGCAAAAATTTCAGATAATTAAATGGCCAGCGCAGAGCCCGGATCATAGTCCGATAGAAAATTTGTGGTCCATATTAAAAAGACGATTGGGAAAACATAATAGAGCGCCTACCAATATTGAGGAATTTTGGAACCGTGTGCAGTTAGAATGGGGAAATATTCCTCGTGAATTTAAAGAGAACTTGGTTGAAAGTATGCCGAGGCGCATTAAAAATCTTAATAAGAACAAAGGATTATGGATACCATACTAAAATTGCAACTTTATAATTGCACTAAAGAATCGTGCAAAACTGAGTATTTGGAGTGGCCTTATGTTTTTATATTGAATTTTTCTGATTTTGTTGTGTTATTACCATTCTATATAAATATTTTTATCCTACAATGAATAAAAAATAATTATTTTAAATTACAAAAAAATCGTCCTTTTAGTTATTAATTTATAGCACATTTAACCTAAAATTGCTGATTTCGTACTCGGTGTTGCTCGCCAGTGTATGTATTGACAAACGCTTTACAATGTTATACAATTAGATTCAAAAAGTGATGCCGGGTCGAATATACACCACCGGCCTGTGGTGGTATTAGGTATAATCAAAATGTTAAAAAGAATCGCCTCACTTAGAAATAATTTCTAAAAATAAAGGAAACGAATAGAAAAGGAAAATAATTTGCCATTACTAGATAGATAGAAAAAGCCGTTTGAAACCAAGTTCGACGGATCCATCGAGAACATCAACTTTTAGTTGAAAGTTAAAGTTGCCGCCTTTTAGTAATATGTGTTTTAACATATATATAAAAAAAAAAAAATTCTTTAGCTTGGCCACCTTATTTTCTAGCATTTTTTATACTTTGTGTATTCGTACATTTTTAAAAATAGGTTCGTCGTGTATGTATGTATGTAGTTATTTTGTGTATTTATAGCTGCAACTATTTAAAAATAGTCAATAAATATTTAGTCGATGCTGATCACCATCAGCTAAATATCGTTAGCTATCTTTTACTCGTAAGCTTGATTAGTATGCTGCTGTTGTATCTTGTCTTGGAGGTATGGTTTTTAGTATATAATGTTATGCTGAAGAATGCATAGATCTGTACGTACAAGTGCAAATAGGAAAATACAAAAACTTGATGGTGGTAGGCAATGGCAATTAAAGATTTGGTATCTACTACGTTATGATCGAACAATAAATGCACAAGGCATACTGCGTTTAGTATAAAAGAAAGTACTATTTTAAAAATAGAATCTGTATTAAATTGTGTAGGATTTTATTTTTATCGCTTTAATTACAGATACGAGTATGAGTTCAATTTGGAAAAAGTAGCTAATTTTGTTATATCTTATGAAAGTAAAAATGATGTGTTAAAAAATAATTTACTAAGTAAGCCTTTGATTGGGACAATATAATCAAATGTATGTCAGCTAAAGCGAAATCTAACTCAATGTAAATGAACCAATCTAACTAAGTATGCTTATAGTTTAATAATGAATTTCTAAATGGAGTAAAGTTTATTGTTCTTTTGTAGAATAATGAATATTTGTGCTCCTCAAATTCAATTTTGAATCCATGTAAGAAGAAAGTACCTTTTATACTCTTCTAACAAGAGTGTCTTTTTAGGGGCATCGTTCCTACATAAAATAGTTTCCAAAAACAAGTCGAAGCTTGAAAAATGTGTAAAAAATTAGATGAAAAATGTGTTTGGTTAAAAAATACACACTTACATATGTATTTTAAAAGGATACTTAAACGAAATATATGCATGTACATATCATTTAAAAGGCCTATTTTACTAGCTTCTAAGTTCACTAAAAGACTTAAAATAGGTTAATATTCTGCTCAGTTATTAGCTTAAAAGTGCATGAAGGTACGAAAAACCGGTTTTTTAACCCAACCCAAGATATTAGATGTATTTCGGCAATATTAATACTTTCCAGGTGTTGTTTTGTCGCACAGTGTTATTTAATACAATTATTACTATTACAGTATGGTATCGAAGACAATTCGGATATGTCTGCTAAATGTCAAATCTAATTTATTAGATGAGTAGTGCAAATGGGTTAGTATGTCATGTAGACAGTGTTGGTGCCTATATGATGCAATATAACCTCAAGTCTTTCAAACATTTCATGATACATTTCTGGTGAATTTTTTAATTCGAAGCGAAATGTTAGAAGACATACGCTAAGCAACTCTATCTGACTATAGAAAAAACACTGTAAAAACAAGTCTATAAGTCAATTCAAGTCATTACAGTCAGAAAGTTGTAAGGAACGCGGAAATCAAGAGTAGTTTGTTCCACTCTGTTTCAGAAATATCAATGTCAAAGATGCACCTCGCTCTAGTTGATCAGTTACTGATAAAGTTAATGAAAATATTCAGCTTGTGAAATAAGATCAGCACGCAAGTTGTCAGGTGATAGTATAGGCACTGATTAATCAACAAAATGTCAGTTTAGAATTATTTAAGAAACGCTGGCTACTGAGAGATGTTTGATAAATTAATGAACGAAAATTAGCCTAAATACAAAAAAGAAAAAAATCATGGTAAAAGCGTTGTTTCCGATAATTGCACATCTTTGAGTAGTTACCAAGAATTCAAAGTCCCCAGTCTTACACCATATTTTTCGGTGTCAACCGCAGAGTCGCTGAAAATCACTTGTTTAAGTTTTTGGACTATAAGCCTTTTTATAAAATTTTATATGACTCAATAATTTGATTGCGAAGATTGTTACCTAAAATACGATGCTAAAATATTTTTATTTATAACTATTCTTCTCCGAAAATTGTTCAGTCATTACTTTTTACTTGATGACAGATAAACGTGCAGGAAAATATGTACGATCTGAATTATAGTCAAAATTTTTAAATTTTAAATAATTTATTTAATAAATATAAAAAAACAATAATATACAAAAAATTAAGACAAGTGATTTACTTATTGTATTATAGTTCAACATTTTATTTGCCTATATTTCAATTTTACTTTTCTCACATGACTATTTAAACATGTGTGAAAAACTTAAAAAACAATTTTTGGACGTCATCACATGAAACGAGCCCCTAAAATTCGAAACACTTGTTCTTGCTTCATTTTATTTTTAAATACAAATTTTGCGTATTTGTTTTGTTTTTATTTTTGTATTATTCTTAATTTTGTTATTGTTTACGTTGTAAACTTTACTCTGACGAATAATTTTGCGCATAAACTGTGCTGTCGAATAGCTAAAAATTTTTAATAGGGCTTTTTAGTATTAGATCGTTATATTTTAGAAAAAAATTGAAGTGTTTACATAAGTACAATTTTCTCTAATTTTACAAAATAATTTTCGAATTTAGGGAATAATATGCATATTGTGCGAAGAATTGTTTGTAATATCTTTTACCCTATGTTTGCAAGGTGAATTATAGTCAAGTTTGTTGTAAATTTTCTGGTTAATCTCGTTAAAGTAAAAATTTAAAATAAGTTTATAAAAATAAAAATCAGTCCGGCAACACCGTGCATGCCTTTTTACCATAGTTGAATAAATAAGCTCTTTTGAGGCGTATCTGGCTAAGAATTATCTATAGGGTATATGTATACAACCGAACGAAAATGAACATATAATAACAAGATAATAAATAAAGCGATAAGTATTATTTAGTTGTGAAACAAATGTCAACGTGAGCATACGTATGTATGTTGCTTTGCTTTTAAAAATTGTTTCGTTTTTCTTTTCAACGCACACCAAAAAAATTGCCTAAAGATAGGATTACACGGTTGGCGGAATGCAATTAATCTATTTTATATTCCAATCGTGTGATTACACAATTTATTGGCTTATACGGCAACTCACAACATTATTGTGCTTGTTTATCTCAATCAAATGCAACCAGGTGCGACAATCGTGTGAAAGCTTTAAATGCAATCATGCACCAATGTAAATGCCAAAAATAAACCCATATTTATTGTATCCGTGTGCGGCAATTGAAGAAGGCAAATTTTCACAAATTTTTATTTTTTAATTGATTTCTTTCTGAAAAACACGAGCTTGTACGGTATTTATAATTGTCATCCATCAAAATATGCATTTTTAAATTATTTATATGTAAATTGCATCACAAACTTCTACAATTTCTTTTTTTTCATTATTTTTACGTTTTTTACCAAGCGGACCACGATAATCAAAACCAGTGCAATTTGTTTTTTTTTAGAGTACAAATCATCTTTACTTTAGAGAATTAAATATAATTTGTAATTATATTCCAATTTAGATAAATATTTTAGTGAATTAATTTTTTTATTTACCGCTTTTTCTAATATTTACTATATAATAGATCAATAGTGTGACTGGAAGGCGACAATTTTTTCCATTTAATCGTTTTGCGCTAATTTGCGACAATCAAATTTATTTAAACGGGGGCAATCATGTGACTGCAGAGAATTTGATTGGAACGATTTCCTTATTGTACCTCAATTCTGCCCAATAAATATTATTTAAAATTGGTGGATTGCGACAATCGTGTGATCACTACCACACCACTAATTTGTCGTCTTGGTCGCCCTTTCTTTATACTAATCTTCATTTGTTGCTATATACATACTACATATGCTCTATCTCATATGTATTGCGTATCATCATGGTACAAAGATTAGTTTATTATTGTTTTTATTTTGAATGCAACTGTTTCAAAAATATTATGCATTTAAATGTTTTTCCTAGATTACGCAAATGCAATAAATGACGAAATATCTCGCTGATACTTTTTCTGACGTCCATTAAAGATGGGGATAGTTTATAAAATTGTTTCGCTCGTTAAAAGTCACCGTATTAACCGCACTATAGATGCTTCAGATGCAGGGGTTGACAGCATTCTCAACCCCTGCCTTCTCCTGCCTTAATGGTTTATAATTGGTAAAAAGAATTTATATAAATTCTGGCTTTATAACTGAGTTAAATAATTAAATATTTTCGAAAAGATGTTAATGTTCAATTTGTAAAGTTTGACACATTTTTTGTAAGTGCTATTTACTTATATGAATTTTGTACATATGTAAGTAGATAAAGCAGATGTTTAATACATACTGACAAATTATTTCTAAACAGCCTGCAAATATTTTGTTTAAAACTAAAAATCATTACACCATGTTGCCTGATCCATTGTGTTACCTGAATAGAAATAGATCCTTTTTTATTTCCTTAACATGGGTTTTATTGATTAGTACTGTAGGCTATTTCAATTGGAAAAAAAATTGTTTTTCCTTGCATCTATATTGTACTATAAAAAAAAAATTACGCCATTCTAGCTTATTTTATTGATCCATAGTCCTCTTTTTGCATCTATACCTAAGCAACAAAGTGCAGTTGTCAGTTAAATTTATATACGGAGTATACGAGCAAAATTTTTTATTTTATTTTCAATTATTTCGTTATCGTTTGACGCCATCAATCAATCAAAATTATTATTTTTTCAATTGATTGGGAAATCTCTTTTCATTATGAAAAAAATAAAACTTATTAAATCTCACGACTTTTTGTTTTATTATGTAGAAAAAAGCAAGCTGAACTTTGTAATTAAAAGAGGAAAAAAATTTCAATAATATTTTTTATTCTACTTAGTATAAATATTTAAAATGATTAAAAGTAAACAACAATAATAAAATGATGAAACAATTAATTATTTCTTTTAAGCTGCACCACCACCGATTGGGTTATATATGTTTGACGATGTTTTCAAGGAATGTCAGCACTTCTGTACATATTTTTAGTTAAGAGATCATTTGTGCATCAGTAATTAAGAACTTTATAGGTAGATACAGTCCAATTCAGATTGGTTGGATTAGACATCTCAACATGCATCTGAAATAGTACCGCCATAGTCGTAAATCGTTAAAATTTTAATACTTGACCAACAGCGTTAAAGGGGTAAAATATTGTCGTCACTAAAGTACAAAAACTCGTTGGAGTAGATTCCTTATCATGCACGTGAACTAGTACCTTCGTAGTCGCAAATTTTTAAAATTTTATGTCATTTTCCGACAAGATTTAATTAACATTCTATGTTCACCAAAAAGGGTTTAATGTATTCCAAAATGAACTCATATTCAAGCAGAACAGGAATAACATTAATTTCTTGGCACTTTAGACCGTAAAGTACTTTCGAAAGAGATTAAGCGGACTAAATTTTAAAGTCGATTTATAGAAAACTTGCGTGAATTCATTATTTGTATGCTTCAGTGATACGTAATGGGTATATGTCCTTTTAGTTAAACATCATTATTGTTATTTTAGTTACAAATCAAAAATCAATACATATCATTGTATATGCCTACATATGTACGTATGTATGCATATGTACGTATGGTATGTACAGTACGCAAAATGTATGTAACGTTTATAAAATAAATGTTTACAGTACTTCTAGCATCATGAGAATGAAAATGCAATATGCAAATGGCAATTTATACATATTTCTTAAATATATAAATATAAATTGACATTACTAAACATACATAGTTTTGTCACAAAATATTCATCCACACATACCTACATGTTAATGCCTGGTAGAACAACTATTTTATATACATATGTATGTAGATACTACATATGTATATATATGTAGATAGATATGTATACGAATATAAAGATACAAATATGATTATATAAAAACATTTACGCCTTAATTAAACATACATACATATACGTACATATGTATGTACATACATACATACATCCTAACATATTTTCTCAAATAAATATCACACAAACAAACGTCAGTAAAACACGCCAAGTGTAAAAACAAAAGAAATAAATAATAAGAAAAATCAACAAAAAATGAAACACAAAATGTTTTTGTTGTTTAAACACTAATGTTAATAATTAACCACATTATGAATGTGTTTTATAACAATGATCACAGTAATAATTATGATGGCGTTGACAGTGTTGCCAGTCGTTATCAATGTGTATATATGATAATAATGATGTTTGCATCCGACGACGTTAGCAGCACTAACATTAATTTCCAACACTAATGTTGTATATACGAAACAGTGTTGCAATGATGTGAAAAACAAAAGCGTTATTTAAAAAATTATGAATCCTTAAGACAATTTAAAAGTTGTATCTACCAAAATATGTACGTATGTATGTGTGTTATAAGCACCAACAATTTTTTATTTCGTTTTAATTGCAAAGAAAATTGGCAAAATGATGTGGTGGATTGTTTATCTAACAAAAATGAAAAGAACCACAAATAATTAAATTAATTTGTAATTAATAGAAAGCTGAATTTATATCTTTTAAAATGGTTATCTTTCACATATATTAAGAAACGAGGAGTACAATGCGATTGATTTAAAATATGTTTAAAATAAATCATTTATTTTATTTACTTACCAGCTTTTTTAAAGTGGTTATAGTTTATATTTTCTGTAAATTCTACACTGTGCTGTGCATAAATTATAGGAAGCATTTGAAAAACATAACGCAAAATGTTTTTTCAAAATCTGCTTCATTGACATCGGGTGATATCACATTTTTTTCGTTTTGGTTTTTTTATTGTTGCCTCAAGCAATGTAAGCAGTGTTGCCTACACTTGAGTAGTTTGCTTAGCCAAGATATTCTGGATTGTTAGAGGGGTCTTTAAACAAAATTATTTTTATTACACATCGGGCGAGAGTAAATGAAGCAAAGCAAAAACAACGTCAAACAACAATAAGAAAAACATGCTTAATACATTTGAATAAAGCAGTACGTAAAACAAAAGCAAAAAATCACACAATAATTTTAGTCAGAGATGAGCGAGAAGGCAATATGAAGAGAGAATGACTAAAAAAAAACAAGAGCGTATTGAAATGTAAGAAAAAGGCCCGGCAACTTGAACAAAAATTTTAGTTGAATACCTACTCTGGTCGTGGTTGCAACGATCGTTTTAAAGAAAAATAAGTAAAAGTAAATAAAAGCTTTAACAAATAAATTAAATCTATATGTACAAAAACTGAAACAAAAAAAATTATTTTTTAAATAAATGTCTCAAAAATCACGCCAGTTTTAAAATATAAATTTAAATAAAAATGTGTAGAAAAGCTAAATAAAATGCATAAATAATTAAAACATATGTTTAATTACAAAAAACAAAGATCAAATTAAACGAAGACTTGAAAGTCATTGTAGTGATATTTTGTAAAGAATTAACTTTTTTAACCTTTATTTTAATTATAAAGCAAACAAAACACCTCTAGCGCGTATACAAATTGCAAAAGAAAAACGTTTTCTTTTTTTGCTGGAGATTTTTCTTTCTGGCTAGGTACACACACACATATGCTTGAACCGCCAACACTGTATCCACATATTTTACTATTTGTTTGTACTTTTTTGTTTGTTGATTTTTCGGTTTCGATTTCAAATTTGTTATTGTTGTTGTAAATCTTTTGTTATTGGCGTAAATACGACAACAAGTTACAGTGACAGTGACAGTGACATTCAAATTGAAAAGGGAACAACCGTTATTTTATTTTTGTTTTCCTCTTTTTTTTGTAAGTGTTGCATTTGTGCGGTTTTATCGTCATAAAAGAAATTTGTCAAGTTCTAAATTGCTAATTGCATTTAGAGCGTGTAAAATTATATTAATTTTCAAGTGTAAATTCAGGTAAGTAGTAAATGGAAATAGTTTCTAAGTTTATGATATGTTTTCTTATAATATGATTCTATTTAATTTATTTATACTACTATTCCAAAATACTATTTAATATTTGTTATATTTAAGACTTATAATAACAGGATATTATCATGCGTGCTTAGATAAGAGTAAAACCTTATAATTTATATTTCTTAAATTAATCAAGCGCTATAGAGTATAAAAACAAGAGAAGAGTATAAAAACAGCTGAAAATTGTTTGTGCATATGCATATGCAAGGGGAAACCGTTTTTCATCTTCTTTGCCAGGCCCTAGCTGTCAAAAGCAAAAATTTTCTTGGCAGCTACATAATGTCCAAACTTGATCAATTATCTAGGCCTAGGCCTTAATAACCTACTGAGCTATCTCACGGATATGGATCTGTTACCACATTGGTATATATTACGGTACATTTTTTGTACATTTGGCAAGTGGTGTAGTGTTGCCAAAAATAAGTCCTTTCGACTCTACTTAAGTGTTTAAGAACGACCACGGAATTCGAAGCCAAAACCAGACTTAGAGATCAACCTTAATTAATAAGTCTAGCGTCTAGTCTAGACACTACAAATAAGGGCGTCAAGGATTTTGCGATTTACAGTAATGTTAAATAAAGTCCAATAACACTAAGGAAATAGAGATTAATCGTTGAATGTTGCTCAAGTGTCAAAAAGCAAATGCTTAAAAACAGAAACAATGACATACTTTGCCGCCAAAGACATAACACGCAGTGTTGATGCCTCGGTATTAGGATTTGTCTCATTAGTTTTGTATGGACATGATAATTTTTTACTGATAAATAGAACTTGTAAATAGTGTAAAAGTCGTACTAAGATTTAATATACTTATCTATACTTGGTTTTGCTTTTATGATGTACAAACATCAGCATAAAATAATATACCTTTGGTGTAGGTTACGAAAAATTTAATCTGAAAAAAAAATCAGTGCACTTTGTACGAGCTTATCGTACAAATATGAAACAAAATCGCTTCCTAAGTCAAAAACCGGTTGTTACATTGCCCCATTTGACAATTGATGTTGATAGATGTCAGTTGTAACTTAATATTTAAGCTGGTAACACTAACTGCTATCAGCAAACGTTTGATTACAATATATAAGTAATAGTTCTTTTTAAAATAGTTCTTTCTAAGTGGGAAAAACATGACAGATATATGCATATTTTTAAAATTTTCAAGAAAATTAATAATTTCGAAATAAAGTTTTTGAATTTTGTTGTTTTTGACAAAATTTTTAGTTTCATTGGTTTTCATGACAACACTATAGTCAAGCCATTTAGCAATCGTAATATGATTGACAATTTTTTTATGTTAATATTGTTCAGTCACAATATTTATATTTTCCTGATAATTATTATACATTTTTCTTCGAACTCACGCTAATTTTCTTTTTAATTAGTGCCTGTTTTTTGTTGCCAGGTATAGATTTTGATTTTAATATTAATCGTAAATTAAATTTTTTCTTCTTAATATGCATACATAACGCACCTAATCAACAAGAATGTATTAACTTAAAATATAAAAATTTTCAGTAGAGGTGAAAAACTGTTTGTGGGTAAATTTTAAGAGAATTTGAAAATCCGAATACATCATAGTCAGCAAAAAAATAATACCTTTTTTATAAAAATATACGATACATTTATATTTTCACTTTTGTATTAATCCAAAATAATAACTTTTTGGTGATACTCGTATAAAGGTAGTCTATTTCGAAAATGGTCTCAAATGTGGTTTTCGAGATGAAGGAGTAATCTGAGTACGTTGAAATTTTTACAGTAGATAGATATTGATGTTGTTAGTTGATTTCTTGCAAAAAGTGAAATTTAAAAAATTTTAAGTTAATACCCTCTTGTTGATCAAGTGCGATATGTTAAACAAAAAATTTTAAGTTTTTAGAAAAGGAAATTGTTTGTTTTTTTTTAAGACAAAAGAAAGAAAGGCAATCAAATCTAAAGAAAATTGTCATTTCTTTTTCATTTACGAAATAAATGTCGTCGTTAAAACTAAAAATAAATTCTTATTATTCTTATACACGAGTATATAGAATAGGGTCATACTGATGACGATCATACATAAATAAAATACGGCCCATAATAAAAAGGAAAATTTAAAACAAACAAAAAAAAAAAAAGATTTTTAGAAAAATTTAAAATAAGATTAAAAAAACTAATACACACTTAAAACCAAAATCATTTATAATTAAATAACATCTTAAACTATTTAATATATGAATAGGAAAAATATTTAAAGAATTTTCCATGACAAAAAGCCTACCTATCTCTCAGATAATTACGCACCCTATTATTATTACTTTTATATAACAAATAAATTTAAGCGAGTAATGAAATCCCAGGCTCTTTTTTATTCCTTTAATTTCTTAAACGCAATCTTCAAAAACAAAGTATTTAATTGTTGCATATTTTAACTGACATTGATTAATTTTTTAATTTTTATTGTCATGATTTGCGTGCAATTATATCTTAAATAAATAATTTAAACAATTGTTTTAAATTTTGTATTAAATTTGCTAAACAATAAAATACAATAAAAAATTAAATATGAAAATAAAAGAAAAAAAATTAAACTTAATAAAGTGTTAATATTTTGTAATTAATGCAGGTATTTATTTTTTATAAATTAATAGTAATTTAATTATTGTTTATTTTTTTTTTCTTTCGGAAACAACTTATCAATTATAAGAATTTTTAAATAACAATAGATTCTTAGCCGCAAAAATATTAGTTTATATAATGCTTTTGACCTACTTATTGACAGATACAAATTTTGTAATTCAAACTCTATTTTAAAAACTTCCACAGCCTAGAAACAACAAACTCTTTATATATTACACTTGACTCTTTCAAATTTCATTATTTATTTATTCATTTAAATTAGAACACAATTACAAACGGGGTAACTAACATCCATTGTTCAGCGTGGTGACAATAGTCTCTCTAGACCGGGTATAGTCGTCGTTGGCAATGGAAAGGCAAGAGGTTTTACATTATTTATTTTGTGCTTGACACTGAAAAGGTTAAATAAACTAATGTCACCAATGAACTCTTTCATAGTTTTTCTGTTCAAAATTAAGCCAAAACATAAACAATTTTATGTCACAAGCTAATAGACTTCCTAGCTAAATGAGTTCATCACTAGCTTCTCTAATAATGATTTGAGCGTTTTTCCTCATTGGTTTATTCTCATCACTTTCGGTTAACAATGAAACAAATGAAAAAGCCAAGATCACAATTACAGTTATTTAAGTCTTTCAGAGAGTTGATTAAAAAAGTTGAACGGTACGAAATAAATATGTTCATTCTATTTTTTCTTATGTTGCCATTATTCTTGATAATTATTTGCAAAAATTTATAAGGTAATTAGTGCTTCAATTTGGCTCCAAGATTTACATGCCTTTATATACTCTTTGATAACTGTTCGTTGCTGGGTATTAAGTAGACGGCCAGGGTCTACGATGATCTTCTGAGTGTGTGACCTATACAAGGCCACTTGCATCTAAAGACCTCCTTCGCAACCTGAAACTGGTCTTTTGTCACCCAATTAGGTCATAATATTCTGTTTATATGTCGAAGGCATCGATTGATCTGAATATCTGATATTGCAGATTGATATAACGCTGCAGTTGAATATACGCATTTTCGTCCTCCTTGAAATATGGCTAGAACGCCATATCTTGTACAGCCCGTTAAATGTCAATCTCACCTTATTTATCCTTTTGTTTATATGGTCTTTAGAACCCACACCCTTGGTCAGAATACTTTCGAGGTAGCTTAAGGATTCAACGTCCACGATAAACTTATTATGCATTGTTTCTGTAGTTTATCCTCAATATCGAAGAAACTATGTGCTATATATCGGTAACAAATCATTCCAATAGTTAACATCATTAAAATATCCAACTAAATTCCAGCCAATACCACGGGGGAAGTAGGTATTAGTTTGACAGAGTCATAACAGAGTCAAGTAAAATAAGAAAAGCGTAGATGACAGAATACAGCTTTGTTTTATGCCACAGGTAGTTCGGAAGTGAATGATGCATTTAGAATCTGTGTACCGCATCCTGATAAGGCTTATTACCTTCTCCGGTATTGCCTTCATAGCGTGTGAATGCCATATAGCACTATGAGATTGTATTATACATTGTTGTTTTCAACAATGTCACACATACTGGGGCGCACAAAGCTATGTTCAGATCTTTTAAAAGAGCTTGGAAATTTGAATATGGATGTAACCTTGACAACTAAATATTTTTTTATTTAAAAATTTGCTAACATTCAGCTGCTTCAATATGTAGTGAGTTTTGTTAACAGCTGTGTTTTCTGTTATTAATCGATTGTTTCAGGTGGAAAGGCGAAGTGAAATGAAATATGATCGTGGTGAAACAATAACAGTAATTTTACAATGATTAATTAGTAGTTTTATTTTTATTTGTTACATTTTTTTTAAATTGAATTTCACAGACAACGGTTGGCTTTTCGACACCTGTAATTATCGCCATTAAAAAGCCATGTCGTCTGAAAGTGAAAAACTAGTAGGCTAATGAAAACTTAATTGAAATGAAACAATGTATAATCTGCATTGTTTCAAAGATAAATATTAGAAATCTAAAGCAAATATTTATAATAAAACAAATATTAAATATTGTGTGCCGCTGAGATATGGTAGGAAAGACCCGTCTACCAACCAGAAGATCGATGGTTCAATACCAGGCCAACCCCATCTTAAAAAAAGAAAAAAAAAGTTGTTCACCTCATAGCATTAGATAGTAAAACTGGTTATGAGTATTACTACTATTGAAAACTTCTCTAAATGCATTTGCCGTTCGGAGCCGGCATTAAACTGTAGGTTCCCTTTCAATGAGTTTAAAAGTAGAATCGGGTGCTGCAGCCCATGTTCCTAAAGGAATGTTATGGGAATTAATATAAATAACATAAATATTAAATATTGTAGTCTTAAAAAAGATTGTTTAAATAATTTTTGTTTGTTTAGCACAAAATACACATATGGGTGTTTACTGTTTATGTTAATAAAACAAATTTTTTAAATTAAAATAAAAAAATCTTCCAAGATTTAGTTGAGTTTTTATTTCTTAATTTCTTTTTTGCATAAAATATATTTTTTTGTTTAAAATTTGTATTAAAAGACCCATACGTTGATTTAAAAGGGTAAACGTTTAAAAATAAGATCTTTAAAATAAGCTACAGTTTTTATTTATAAATCTAATCAAAATGTAAATAAGTGTGTTTTGGTTTATTGATTTTAAAAAGTGGATTTTAATAAAAAAAAAAAATGAAAAAAAATTAAATAAATAAATGTCTGGCCAAAGTACTTTTTAATTAAACCCCTGTTAAATAGACAATTTAACGATAACCTTTTAATACAAAAATCGGTTCAATAAAACATTTACATGAAACCAACAAATTTTAATCAATTTTATGGTAGACGAAGAAAATACAAAAATATTTTTTTTTTTTTGGAAAAATACGAATTTCATATACAGAAGAGTTCATTTACTTAATAATTTTATTAAAAAATTATGAAATTTTTTTTGCTTTATTTTGTTAATAATACTGGAAACACTTGTAATGCTACCAAGACATGCAATTTGTTATATCATTAGACTTGTAGATGCCATGAAGAAAATGCTAAGAGTGACATCGTCAGTAGTACTACAGACCAGGTGTACCAGAGCCAATGTGATCATCTTTTGACAGTTAACATTAGCTTGTCATTGAAAATCCATGAGTAGACTTTAGCACTACTACTACGAGGTAGTTTTTTTGCGATCATATGGAGACATTTGAACCGAAGATTTATTAGCCCATTTAAGTGACCCTATTGACGCGTACGTTGACAGTGTCACCAGAACTGTTGTCTCGAATGTATCTTTATTCGCTCATAAAAGAAAAGTTGTCGACATTTTAACTAGTGCAGTCGCCGCTAGAAAAAGAGTATTAATATAGGGACATATGGTTCAAGGCTGATTACAGAGTGTCTTTTTTTTAACAGTACTTGATCTTTTGTAATAAGTAGTCAATTCTTCGTAGTTATTATAGCAATCAAATGGCCCGACTTCACACTAAGAGTCCTGTTATTATTTCTCGAACTTTCTAACATTTTTAAAACTTTTAAATGACATTAATTGATCATCTAAATTTAATGATAGAAAATAGACCGTTGGTTGATAATATTAGTAATCAGCGTTTTTTCTTCTTTTTCTTTCAGTGTAATATAAAGCAACATGTCTAACACAGAGAAACAGGGAGTTAACAGAATAAGAAGTAAGTAGTAACAAATTATTTTTTTTTTTGTTTTTTTTATTTTAAAGTTCATAAAAATATTACTTTAAAAGATTACTTAATTTATTTGTAAGACTTGTAGAGTAATTTACTGCCATCAAAACATAATGTTATATATATATATAACATTATATACAAACGCACTAATAACAAGAATCGTCGGGTCGAGCCCCTTTTTTATTCGTCATTATTGTTGCTTTTATTGCTGCATGATGATGTTTTCTTTTCAATTTATTTATTTTTTTCTGTATATGTACATACATATGTATATAAGAATCGCGGTCTCATTGAAACTCTAATAAAATTTAATTATAAAAAATGTCTGCATTAAACCGATATCAACTTACTATACTGTGATGTAACGAACCGTTTCAGTTTAAAAAGTCTTCATACACATTCAGAAGCAAACGACGATCGTCTGTAGAACATTCGAGTGTTCGAGAAAATCAGATCATTCACTTAAAAATTGACTTCTCTTTGAGTTCAATTGTTATTGATGAAAGTGAATGTACATATGTGATGGATGGCCTAACAATTGTGTAAATGCATAAAATTGTTATTTACTGTTGATCGAACGAACGATTTGTTGCTCAAACAACATTTGTATATATGAACTTAACCTAAAATACTGAAACAAAAAAATGTTTAATAAATGAATTGTTCATTGTTTACAATTTAGAGATGACAGTTTTCGTGGTAATTGTGATTAAATTGAGGTTATAACTTCATTTAAGCGAAATGATTTTAACAAATAGTTTTATGAATTCAAATTCTTTTCGACAGATGTAACGTTCAGGCATTAAACGATTTTTGCTTCTGGAAAATTTTTTTATTTTCCATAAAATTGATACATACATACGTATATAAATATAAGTTTCTCAACCATTAAAGGTATTATTAGACATTAAATTGTAATTAATTCTAGCTTAATGTCTTTAATATTTTGTATTTTCCCTTTCTCGATAATACGTGTACAATTTGACATCTCTAGTTATTGTGTTCTACTACAAATTTGTTTACATTCACACCTTTTTATCCTTATTTGTGTTACCGTGTTATGTCATTTCAATTAAAAATTTCTTTTACACACTCTTCGCCATTTTTATTATTAACTAACCTTCATAATTACCTACAAATATATACCCACAGACATATATACTTATGAATTTATATACATATGTATATATCATTAGTCACGCTATAAAAATTTTATAAAGAATTATTTTCTTTCTCTTTTTATCATCCGCTCTTAATCATCACTTAAAGTAACAATATTTCTATATGCAAATATGACCCTGTACTTTATTATTTGAATAGGGCTTTTGTTATTGTTTCATTGTGGAAATGAAATTAGTGAAAAGCAGCAACTACAATGTAGTGACACTTGTTTAGTTTATTTACTTTGTTATTAAATGTATGCAGTATTTACATACACATACTTAGTAGTTAGGCGTTGGGTGTCAACTTCGCCTTTCAGTTGCTATGTACAAAGAATGATTATATTTGGAGGTTTTGTTTACAAAATAATTGAAAATGGATAAAAATAGAATGCAAATAGGAAACAAAAGTTAGTCTAGTAGAAATATACAAAAACAAATCTATTAATGACTAACTATTGAACACGAGTACAAAGATTTTTCTTTTTTTGTTGGTTGATAAAATAATAACATTGTTGTCAACCTGTTGATGTAAATTAATTGCATAATGAATTTTGCATATATATCCCACGGTGTTATTTTGCACTTAATTACGGTGAAGAAGTTCACTTTGCGTTATACCTTTTATTATCGTATGTTATGTGGTTATGTGTGTTAATAATGCAGATAAATACATATAAAATCATAAATTATTTTCCCATTAAAAACGATAAACTAACTCACTAACTAAATTAAGGAATTACATATTTATCTATAATAAAAATTTATCTATAAAAAGTGGTAACTCAGGGGAATTTATTTTGCTTCTCTTATTGGAACATACAAGAGTTTTTAAAAAGAAAAATAAACTTAGATTTTACAACATTTTGCTATTTAAATTCCAAAAAAACAACATATTTTTAATGTTAGAATTAAGGTGATTTTATATATAAAATTAAAATTTAATTTACCCCCATGTTCACAAAAATTATTTACGATTTATAAATGTTTTATGATATATGTATATACATATGTATGTATGTATACAAAAATGGATTGAAAACGACTGGAGCAAATTGGATACTTCCTTCTGCGATTTTGACCGTAATTGCTATGTGATGGTTTAGGAAAAACAAACTCGAAAAATGTTCAAAAGGTGGCGCTGTGTTATGTTATTCCTTTATCTCTGCTTCTGTTAAAGATATTTGAATAAGATTTGTCGCGTTAATTCAGTGAACATATTCTAAGTTCTGCAGCAAATATATACGGTTATGGACAAGCAAACATGTTACTTTTAATATAAAGTAAATATTAATTTTTGTATGTCTTGAGATGGTTAAAGTGGAAGTTTCTGAATTTGGTATAAATCACTTCGTAGTTAATAAAAATCATCATGAAATCGCAAAAGTGGGAATGGTACCTCTCATACAAATATGTAAATACAGATAATTTTACGTCACGAGAATGGTAAAAGAGAAAGTTTCTGAATTTAGTCAATACTAATCAGAAGTTTAAGAGTTGGCGAAATTGGAAACCTAAATAGCTGGCCGACACTGTACATATGTACATATATGGATTCCCGAGCAAAGTTAGTACAAATTATGTTTTATAATTTTTACGAATATGGGTGTTAAAACATGTAAAATTATTTTCAATTTAAATAATGTTGGCAATTAAAGTGATCACGCTTTTAAAATTTATTGTTGCCTGAAACTACATATTTTTAATAATCGTTTGTTATGATACAAAAATTTTATATTTTTTTTATATGAAATATTTAATACTATAAGAATATAAGAAATAATTGCTTCAATTTGTTTCAATAATGCATAAACAATAATTTATATCTCTGTGTATTCAAATTGTCTCCATTAAATTAATTGAATCGAGTTTACACACACCCACAATAATTAAGGCAATTTAAATATAAAAAATTTTGAATAGACAATAGGTACCTACAAAATATTAAATATTTTTTGATTTATAAAAAAGCTAAAGGCATTTTAATTAAAATTAATTTTAAACAAATTTTTTTCTTTTTGTGTATTTCTTAGTTATTATTTTTTTATACACAAAATGTGACTGCATTTTAATATTTTTGCCTACTGTAGAATACTTTTTTTAAAATATTTTTATAAATATTTATGTATATATATTTGTTAACTGTCAATAAAGTAGGTAGGTATTTGCTAATTAATCTCTGCATTTATTTGTAATAAATACTTTTCTTGGAAGCAAATCACAATTATTACACGTGTAAGTCAAGTGCAAGTCATATGTGTAAAATTAACTTGATAAAAAAACATCATTATCCAGTTTTTTATATTTTTTAAAGTTTGTTCCTATAGCGTAAATAATCATGTAAATGACTCATAAGTTTGGAATTTGTTGTTTATTATTAAAAATATAGGTACATAATTAATTATTTCAAAATTTGTTGGAAAACATCTTACAAAAATTGTACCTACGAAAACAAAAGTTAGGACAAGTTTTTTGGTGCTTAAAAGTGCTGCCAAGGTCCGTTTGTTAAGTATCATTTATGTATGTAGGAGTATATTGATTAACAAAATTACATTAAATATAGCCTTTAAATTAATTCAAAACTAATGAACATCAAAAAAAAGGTATTTTGTTGGTAACAAACTATATTTTTTCAAATCGCTTTAACTGGAAACAACCTGTTTAAAGTTGTTTTTACCAGAAAATAACAGGAAAATATATTTAAAAACAAGCAACAAAAACAACAACTGCAAACATATACACTTATTTAAAAAAAACAACAAACAAAAACATAAACAGTGAAGCAACTGTTTAATGATTTTGTTGTGTATGTGTGTGCGTAAAGTGTACACACTAACATTAAGAAAAAAGGGGGCTCGTCTCATTTACACTCTCTCTCTCACTCTCGTTCGCACTGCATTTATATTACTTTGCCACACATTCACCGACAATTAATAGCCATAAAAATAAGTTTATTTACTTAATAAAATTAATGTCCATTTCAAATTGTTTGTAATAAAATTATAAAAGTAAATATTTTAGTAATAAAATAAAAATTTAAATTTTAGACTTTTGATTTTTATTATTTTTTTATGTTTTCAGTCAGTCGTCTCTGTTATCATTTCAATATGGGTGGTTTTTATTTTTAAAATGTATGTATGATTATGGGTCAAAGCCATGCTTAAGGTTGTCTCCAGACAATAATAAACGGAAATTATATTTTTAGGTGATTAATTCCGTTTAAGTGATAGCCTAAAACCTAAGATACCCTATAAGACACACTTAATAAAACGAATTTTGGAAATTTTTTAAATGGCCTGCGAAATGTTTAATAAAATAACACAAAAATATTAGGTGATTTTTTTTTTTTATAAAGCAGAGATTTAGTTTCGCTATAAAATAGTTATTTTTATAATTTGTAGCCTCACTTTATATGCAAATATTTGTTAAACTGTTATTTTACTATACTGACTATATAACTAATGCTATAAATTATTTTTAATTTCCTGTTGCATATTTTACACCATATCGATTGTTATCTGTAGTTTGAATTTTTTTTTTTTTTAAATTTGTTTATCAAAATATTCGTACAATGCCATCGTGTATGATTTAGTAACGTATTGTCGGTATTATTTACTATAATTTACTACTATTAACCAGATATTTCCGATTTGCTTTTCTACATACATACGAGTATGAATGGATATGTAAAGTTTGTAAAATTGTTTTGTTTTTTTCAAGTATTTGTTTTTTTTTTGTTTTACACGTTTTTCTGTTTTTTTTTTATTAATTAATCAAGCAGCCGTTGAACAATCGATTTGATTTTCTTGATTTAAAAAGCGCAATAATGTTAAGTTACTACGACATTTATAAATTGATTTTGTTAGAATTTAAAATCAATTTGTTTTTTTATTCAAAACAATTAAATGTGAATGTGATTATTTAAATGCAGTAGCTCTGTTATACATTTTTAAGATTAATCGTATCATAAAAATGAATTTTACTAATAAGACTGTTTTGAAGAAGATGCAGGATCTAAGCTCAATTTAGATGTGACTTAACGTCATAGTTGCAACGTGAACAACCAACCTTGTGGGCAACAATGTGTTGATATGCCATAACGGTGATATGTGGTGATATGCCATAACGCCTTAACTGATTAAATTAAATTTGGTTTTTTCGACTGCGGTTACAGTTATGGCCTCACGTTATTTAAGTCTAATTAAACCTTTATGTCTAATAGTAATAATTATCAATATATATTTGTGCCGATATGGAAGAGTAGCCTAAGTCAACTTAAAACTTTGTTGCTAAACGACACAGATTTATGTAATAAAAGACAAGATATAAGAAGAGAAAGTCTTATATGACTAGAGTTATAGCGATAGAAGTGTTTTCCTTTAGATTTTTTCCGAGATATTCTCTAGATACGATAAATCCGATAAATTTGTGTCGTTAAGTAAGAATGTTTAAGTCGATTTAAGCTACTCTTCCATGTCGTCACAGATATAATACAAATTTCGAAACATATTTCAAAAATGTAAAATTTCAATTCAAATAATATTCAATAGACACATTTTAGAATAAAAACATTTTTTTCAAAGAAAATTCTGCAATTAAATAGTAAAAATGCCCGGGCCATTTTTTCTTTCTTGTTATTCTAAATTAAAGCATTTTCTCTTAGTGGCCAATCGCCTTAAATTACGAATATAATTTTTCCATTGCAAATTAAGATTACAAATATGAAAACAGTGCAGAAAGTAGTGCATGGAATGGAAATTTTTCCATTCATTTGAGTGTGTCCTCTTTGAAATCAGTTCAAAGAAAACGAAACTGAAGTTTATCATTATCAAGTGTTGGTGGGAAAAGAAGGAAAACAAAATCACAATAATAATAAAAGAAATGGCATATAAATAGAAAAAGAAAAAGAAGAAGAAGAAATAGTATACGATAAGTTATAAACCACAGTCAGTCTTATAATTATAATTAAATTGAATGCACTCTCATTAAAGGCGTCCATTCATTCATTGCTACGACAACTAAATATTTGCAGTGTCAATTTATTTTTTTTACGACTTGAATGTGAAGTGCAATGAAATTGGGCCACAAGTCCACTGATACACATTCACCCAAAACAGACTTCATTTTTTATTTTTACTCTGCTCTAGCTTACGACAAAGTAGTACGTTTTTTTTTCATACAGTTTTAGTTTCATAATCAATTAGACTGTGCAAAAAAGAAATAAAATAAAATTATAAAAAAGCGAAGATTATCAATGAATGAGCGAGTGATACTTGTTGGCGAATAATTAAAAGATAGAAGGAGGCATTAATGAGTGGATGGAATGGACAGACAGATAAACTTATACAACAATTTCATGTTAATAAAGAATAATATTTTTATTTTAATCTAAAAAATCAAAAGGTTAATTAATTGTGTATTTTATTCTTGTAATTGAAAGAATTAATAATAAAAAAGAAAATAAAAGGTTTCTGTAATAATATTAATAAAAGTTGTCTTTCCATAAATTAATACACAAGGCCAGTTCCGTATTATACAATTAAAGGCTGCTGTTGCTTTTTTTCTTTAAAGCGTATTTAAGTGCAACTTTCAACAAACGGAAATGTTGTTGAAACAATTTTCAAAGCCTTTAATTTGAGCAACATGTACACAAGTATTGTTGTTATTGGTATAATTTTACTTACAATAGAAAAAAGATTTAATTTATGGTTTAATAAAAAAAAAAACAACAACAACAATAAAGAAAACATAAAATTGTTTTACGGAATTAATAGCAAAAATCTTTAATCAAAAATCAATCAAAATTTATTCAAGAGAATTAATTAAAATGGAAATTTAACGAGTGGTTGTCGAAACGGATAAATTTGTTTTCAATAGACATGTTCTCTTCCTGGCTGATATGAAAACTATAAACATTTGTCAATAATAAAAATTTATTTAATAGCCGGAAAAATATTTTTATAAATATTTTTTAATAGAAGTAATCGAGTTATTTTCTTTAATAAACTATTACAAGCTTTTGCCTATTAAAAGAAAATTGTTACTTTAAAAGACATAAGTTTTCTATAGAAAACAGCTTAAAAAATCTATGATTATAAACAAATTTTCTAAGGATAATAGCTGTTATCGAAAATGTTATTGATAAAAAAAGACCCGTAAAATTTGTCATCAAAAATTTCTGTAGAAAATTATTCGTATTGATTACAACGGCGTTAAAAAATGGTTGACTATTTTCAATGCATTTGTAATTGCTTAACATAACTTTAAGAAAACTACACAATAAAAGTAAAAACAAAAGCAAAAAGATCATATTTTTGCTTTGCATCAATTTCTAGTTTCAAATTACGTAACTGTGTTGTTAATTGTTTACTGGAAGCTTAAAAAAATAATAAGCAAATGCTTATTAAAACACTTGGGTGCATGTCACTTTATGAATATCGGACTGCCTTAGGGATGTGTCACTGTCGAAGTTGATTGACTTCCATTGAACTAGAATTTTAGGTTTTGGGACTATCCCACGTATGGCCTTTAAGCCTCTTTCATAGGTCTATCCTATAATAGGTAGCCCAATGGGACCTCCAAGTAAACTCGCAAATAACGAGCGACACACATAACCGATCCAATTGTTATCGATGAATTTCAATGTTAAAGAAAAAAATCATTGTTAACTTTTTGTACGTATTAAGTATCGGAAAGTAAAGTATGCATTATGCTAGGAATTATTATTATTCAACCCTCGCAACACTAACAAGTTATAAAGATTAACAGGTTCTTAAACCAATTTTCTGAAAAAGAAATGAATTTTTTATAACTCTTGTTTTAGAAACAAAATCAAAGAGTTTTTAAATATTTGTTATAAATAATTATTTAGAAGTTTTGTCTTGACCAGTTTAAAATTCATACTAAAAGTGTTACCAGTTTAACTTAGCTCACTTAATATTTTTATTGCTTTGTTTGGGTTTTTATTATTCCTCTAAGAAAATAGCAGACAAAATATCAGACAGACAGAAATAAAAATGTTTTAAGGTTAAACGTGATTTTTAAAAATAATTAATGATCGTTTATATGAAGATATTAATTTTATTCCTAAAATAATAAAATTTAAACATGTGATCGTTTATTTAAAAAAAATAAAAAATAAAATAAAAAACACCAAGTTCATAAGTGAATCATTTTTCTCAGTACAAAATAAAAATTAAAAAATCCTCTAAACGTAAGCCGAAGGGGTGTGTAGCAGATTCACAAAAAAAAAGAAAAAGTTATATAAAAAGGTATAATAAATGTTTGTAAATCTTGTGACTTCAAACATAAAACAATAATAAAATTTATTTTTTTTATATTCTTTTTTACAATTTACAATTATTTATTGATATTTGTGATAATTTTATTATAATTTTTATTTATTTTTTTTTTTTTGCAAAACATTTATAAAAAACATTACGAAATTTGTGCAACAATTAAACGTAATTTCCGTTTTTTTCTGTTCAACTTATAAATTATAATTTTAAAAGAAAAACAAATAAATACATACATATACATAAATGTAAATATGTATATACACGATTTTGTTTGTTGCTAAATTTTACAAAATCATGTACAAAGTTCTTTGTCTTTGTTTTTGTTTTTTTGTTTTAGTTTTTCTTTTTAATTTCACTTGTTTTTTTAATATTTATATTTGGTTTTAAATTTTTATATCGGAAATTGTTTATAAATATTTATGGCTGCCGGCTTTGGTTGTCTGGCTCTATTGATAAAAAACACTTGAAATCTATTTTAATTGCAACGATTTATTTTATTGTGTTTAAATCTCTTAAATGCAGCACACCCTCATGCTTTAAAATAAAAGATATTTAAAGGTATGCATTAATTAATATTGTATAGGGTAGGTTTTAAGAGTTTGAGAACTTAAAATTATAATACAGGACAGAAATATTGTTGGAATAAATTTTTCTTATTATAATCTGGTAACAGTTCATTAAAATATTCCATAGGATGACACATAGATGACGTTACTAGAATTTTGTCCATATGATTTGTATTTACTACTAACCTTCAAACGATTAGTGTATAAATTTTACAGCAATTTGACTATTGATTCATGATTTATAGCATTTTGTGTGAAGCAACTTTTGTTACTGAAAGAAAATGAAAAAAATGGAATTTTGAGTTTTGATAAAGAATTGCTTTTTGATAAAACAAATACAGTGGAAATCAAACAATGGCTTGATAAACATTATCCGAATTCTGCTTCATCGAGACAAGTGATAGAGAAGTAGTTTGCTAAATTTAAATGTCGCCGTACCAGCACAAATAATGCAGAGCGCAGAGGACGCCCAAATGGGGCTGTCATTCCAGAAATATCAAACAATTACATAAATTGGTTATGAACGATCGCAAATTAAAGGTGCACGAGCTAGCTGACATTGTGAAGATATCAGATGGTAATGTATTTAACATTTTACACAACATTTGGGTAAGCGAAAGCTCTGTTCAAAATGAGTGCCGCGTGTGCTCACAAATTGTGTCACAAATCGATAAAAACGATGGCAAAATTGAATGAATTAGGCTTCGAGTTGCTTATCGACCCACCGTTTTCTCCATATTTAGCGCCCTCATATTTTCAGATCTCAAGAGTATGCTTGCTGGAAAGAAATTTAAGTTGAATGATGAAGTAATTGCTGAAACTGAGCCTATTTTGACGAGAAGGAGAAATCGTGGTATAAAAGTGGTATCGAAAAGTTGGAAAATCGCTATACTCGTTGTATCGCCCTCGAAGACAACTTTGTTGCATAATAAAATAGAGTTTTATCAAAATTTTGTTTTTTCTTACTTATACTACGAGCTTATTGAATGACCTGTTATATAATTTCATGGATTATTTTTCTATCGATCCTATCGAGGGGCATGTGAACAGGATCACTTTTGCAAGAAAGTTGATTTTGCAATAAATCAAATGTCGTTAATGGTTAATTCATTAATATTTGAAAACAAAAATTCATTCATCATGGCCCGATATTGCTCGCACATTCACCATTCGCCCATTTCGAAAGAAATAAGGACCAATGATGCTGCTAGCGTGTAAACCCCGCAAAACAGTCAATTTTAATAAATGCAATGGTGATTCGTTAGCGGCTTCACTCCAAATACGGCAAATTTTCTTATATACGTAGCCATTTAATCACAGATGAACTTCTTCACCAAACGCAAAGTGCTCTATGAACTTAGTGAAGAGATTTATTTTTTTTTTAAAGTGAATTTCCACAATTTGGAGGCGTTGTTCTGGCGTTAAACGATTCATGATGACTTGTTAAGCCTTACGGAATACAGTTTGACATTCTAAGCTGTCAAACCACAATTATCGGTATCGATAGTTCCCATGCAGCTAAAAATATTCTATACATGTTACACTATGTTCGCACGACACCGTTTTTTCGTTATTCGCTCTCTCATTCATAATACAAATCAGTGTCATTTCTAATTTGGCATACTTATTAGCTCTTAATCAAAGTGTTTTAATTATAGATTTAACATAGCAAATTTATTAAAATGACCTTCTTAAAGCATGTTGTCAAGTAGAAAAAATTAACAAAAAATAAACGAAATAAAGACAACAAACAAAACAATAGGCGCTGGCTGCATTGACTTCATATGCTAGCTGTTCTAAGGTGTCGTGCGAACCGTAGAATCCAATTAAATAATACAAACAGAGAACGAAGTAATCCGAATTCTCGTGCGTACATAGCATTTAAGATCTACAGCAAGCTGTAGTTATCGCAACAAAATTAACCAAAATAGAAAAATGTTTTAAATTCTTTAATTTTTAATCTTAAAATCTTTGAAATTGCAGACTGTTAAATCTTATTAAGAGAATTCCTTCCTTTTACTCACAGTGTCTGTGTGACACTGCCGAACACTATTTATTGGCCTTGAAATGAAAATATTTTGTACTTGAAAAAAAGGAAAAAACAAAAGCAGACGTATGTAGACGTATGTAGTAGATAAAAAACAATAAAATGTTATACTTTATAAAGTTAATAAGGAACTAATAAAAAATGAAATAGTGTCATGCGTTAAAAAAAAACAAAAAACAGAAAAACAAATACCACCAAAAACAAAACGCATGTGATTTTAGTGGCCATTAAGAGGATACTTTTTCTCCAACGTTAAAATTTTCCATAACATACGTCAGAATAAAGAAGGGGGCGTACTATAAACGTGTGCAAATTTTAAACGTAAATTTTCAAAGGAAATACACTGTGGAGCAAAAGTAATTACTAAAAATTTATAAAATTATATTTAACAAAAAATCTAAGTTTTATTTGAAATTAAAAAAAAATTAAAGTACTTCGTTATAAAACTTATACTCAATATTAAAGGTATCTATAGAAAAACAAACATAAAAACAATTTCATTAGATAAAATATTAGATTTAGTTTTACTAGTAGGAGTACTTAGTTTTGCACTATTTATTTATTCCCTATAAAATAGGTTTACATAAATTAGTTTAGTGGTTTATAAAGCCTCCATCGCTCTTTAAAACTGCATTGAAACGTCTTGGCATGCTTCTGATTAGATTCCGGCATGTCTCGATTGGTATGTCGGCCCAAATATCCTGCACTCTTTTCCAAAAATCTTGAATGCTTTCCCAACCGTCGTTTCACAATCGACCACAAATTTTCGATTGGTTTAGGATTTGGGCTGGCCAGATCATTGTATTAAATTTTTGTCCTTTGAGCCAATTAAATTCTTTTGTCAATTAAATTCTTAAGCGTTCATAGTGCTCCATGTGTATCTCTTAATGCGATATAATTATTAAAATGATATTTAAAATTTTTATTTTTCTCTAAGGAGGGTAATATCAAAAAATTTTCCTTTAGGGTATTCTGTTATCCACATCAACTAGATATTACCACTTATGATTCGCATCTTGTTTTTAAACATTTTCTTTTTCAAATTTTCTATTTTTTGTCAATGTGCCAAATCTGCAAGACTTTTTATAGAATTTATTTGGGCGTTTTTCTTTTCTTTCTTTTGTTCTAATCTTTTTTTTGTTGACTTTTACCATGTGAATAGAAATTCAGAAATAAAAGAGAAATATTTTAATAATATTTTTGAATTGTCATCGACTTTGATGGGCTTTGTAGTAGGCACGTTTGTTGTTAAAGGTAAACGTTCTTTGGTATTTTCCGCGTATTTCATATTTTTTTGTTGTAAAATAGAAATTTGTTCATAACAAATAATGGCAACATAAAATTCAATTTTGAATTTTTTTTGTTAATTTATTTGTGGCAAGATTTGTGTTAAAACAATTTTATTTTAAATATAAAGTTATCGATACCTTTCGATAACAAAGCCCATAATTATTTCAGAAGAATGATGTATTTACGATACATGTTATCGATACGTGTTTCTGTTCTATTCTATTTATTTTGTACTAAATTTTATGTTATCGATGTTTGATGATGAATAAGTTTTTATAACCTGTTGCATTAAAAAAAAATAAGTTTTCTCTCATGCTATTATTCTTATACTGTGAAAACCATGTGTGTGAAGATAAATTCAAATTTAACTAGCAAAGATGCAAACCAGGTTTTTTATCTCAGTCATTTTGTACGTTAACAGAGCACTGTTAACGCTTTAACAGTAACTATAAATTAAAGTAAAAGAATTTATTGCCAAAATATATATGCCTGGAATATGGAGGAATAGCACATCCTTGTTGGAATGGTGCTCCAGACCTTCTTTCGTAGATCAGCTTTAGAGCCAAAACTTTAAAAATTGTGGAATAGCAGAAAATGTATTTAAGAAAATGAATTTTTTAAAATTATTTTTCTCTGTGGTTCATTGGTTGTTTCCATTCCATGGGAAACTCAGAGATGGCCGGAATACCACACTATATGGGGAGATTGGCCCAAGGGGTCCCTAATGAAATTGTGCTAGTGGTATTCCTGAAATAATTTTGGAACTGGAGAAATTTAAATTTGAAAAATTTGTATTTTAACGCGTTTTGACTGGAGAGGATGAGTGGTTATTGTGGGAAAACTAGAGATGGCCTGGTTTGCGTCTTTGCTAGTTAAATTTAAGTTTATCTTCACACAACCTTGCTATGAAAACCTTGCTATGAATGATTCAATTGAAGAAAAACTATCTGTTATCGAAATGTATTGTGATGTATATTATATACTTATATTCTTTTAACAAAACCTCATGTTTTCAATCTTGCCACGTAAGTGGTTATGTGAAACCTTTTTTTAAATTTTAGGCTATCGTTTTATCTTCGTTAAGCTATCTATGAAAAAGAAGTATTTGTATGACCTGATAGGGCTTGGGCAGAGGTAGATTAATGCATCATTGCTAGACTCACCTGGAAGTGTACCAATCAACTGTTCAAACAGAACCGTCGGAGCATCTCCTCTGCTGTATCTATCCCTGCAGGTTATTGTGTTATGGTTAGGCACGCGCAGAGATTGCGCTTACCTGCGAATGACTTCTGTCAAAGTTGTAGATCGGTTGAAGATCGTCCGCCTCTGGGACGGTTTAAACTTCGATGACTTATCTGAGCTGTTGATCCTTGTGACAGGTTGATAGCCAAGCTGTCGGGTTGGTTTCCGACTTTATTTATGGAATTGTATCTATGTATGCTGGGTCTCTGGTTGAGCTGGTCAGAGCCAAATAATCCGTTCTCTGGTGATTAACACAGTGGCGACGCTTCATATGGTATCATGACAGGCTGCTTAGTGAGCTTAAATGTGCCTTGATTTAATCCAAATCCTTTCTATCCTATTCTAGGCTATAGTTTCTTATCTAGAGAAATATTAGGATTATCATACATTTTTCGGAAACTATGAATTTAAAAACAAAGATTCCTGTAAAAGTATTGTTCATTAAGACATTTGTTTGTACGACATATCATATTTATTAACTTGGTAACAATCGATAAATTTATGACGGTAATTAAATAAACAATAAAGTCCATTTAAAAAACATGAACATGACACATAATCATTTGATAAATCGTTGATAAACACTTTTTAAGAACATGATTAAGTGTAAACTGAGCGCTTAAATGAATGAGTTTTGAATGGTTTATTGAGCATATGCCAACAAATTTACATAAATTAGGCTTGTTTTTTGGAAACGTTTCATATTACAATAATTATAATTTCCTTACCTAATTTTTTTCGATTTTCTTTTTGCAAAATTATAAAATAAATAAAAAACACACACATCATTATCGTAAAAAATATTCACATGACTTTTTTAATGGCTCTTTTTCGGTTATAACCATTTTTTGTTAGTTTTTTCGGGACAGCTTTAAGGGTTTAACGACCTTTTTGAATTAATAAAGGAGACATAAAAGAACTTACTTCTTAAATTAATTAAACTGCCTGGTTAAAATCTTTCTTTTGAGAGTGTGGTATTTGGAGTTAAAGAAGAAATTATTGTATTGGAATGTATTGTTTGTTGCAATTCTTTTTTTTGTGGATAATGGATGGCATTTTGGCTGGCATTTTATTGAATTGATATTGAAAGTTTTTAAATTTTATTAATTTTAAGAAGAAATGAATTTTATTGTTAAAGATTATAGAGTTTTATATGAATATTCAATTCATTATCATTATGACTAGTGTACTTAGTGGCTGTCACAATCAGCCGCATTCTATAATCTAACATTTATTTTATTTATGTATTTAGAGTTAAAGAAGAAATTATTGTATTGGAATGTATTGTTTGTTGCAATTCTTTTTTTTTTTGTGGATAATGGATGGCATTTTGGCTGACATTTTATTGAATTGATATTGAGAGTTTTTAAATTTTATCAATTTTAAGAAGAAATGAATTTTATTGTTAAAGATTATAAGGTTTTATATGAATATTCAATTCATTATCATTATGACTAGTGTACTTAGTGGCTGTCACAATCAGCCGCATTCTATAATCTAACATTTATTTTATTTATGTATGTATGTATGTATATAATTTCCAAAATCGTTGCAGTAGAACGGGCGTAAAAAGGGATAAAAAGAAATGTGTATTATTTATATACATAAATAAATATTATAGTAAAAATATACTTAAAATTTCTTTGCCTCAAAGTATGCTTGAAATGAATTTATGGAAGCCATAACAGTTAAAACAGTTTATACGTGAGCTGCTATGTGTATTTTGAGTTAAAATATATAAATATTTTTTATAATTAGTTAAACTTTTAAGGCTATCTTTTCATATTACATAAAAAAAAAATAATTATAATATTTTTCTCAGTGTATATTATTCACCTTTATTTGTATGCATTTAAAATCATTAATGGGAAGCAAAAAAAATGAAACGACAAAACTTTTAATTTAATAAATGGAATTATAAAAAATTAAATATTTAATCAAAATAAATGAAAAATAAACGATTACAAATCTAAAAATAGTAAAAAGCAGGGGAAATTATCTCCCACCACCGTCTTTTGAAATATTTGTAATTAAAACAACAAATTACATCAGTTTTTGTTTACAAGAATAATTTTTTTTTAAAAATTAAAAATTAAGATTTTTAATTAAAATACAAAAACAAAAAACAAAACAAAAGAAACAATAACAAGAAGGAAATCTAGAAAATCTGGTATTTAAATTTTCAGTTTAGAAAACAATAAATTTATTGCAATTATTTAAATTTTGAAAAAATATTGAAATAAATTATTAAAATTAAACTTAACTACATGGTATTGTTAAACACTTAACACGTGCTAGTTATGAAACATTTTCGATAAATTGTTTATTTACGACGTTTGATCTGAAAATTTTCTAAAGCAAATTCTTGTTTCGAAAAAATTGGTCCCTTCGATCAGGCGATTTAGCGCCTCTGGATTACTTTTATTAAGCTAAGTTAATTCATTGGTTTAAGCCAGCAAGCCACCAATTATTGAAGCCTTGGAAGCCAATATTCAAGTCATTATTGACGACATACGACCAGATTTATTTAAAAAAGTAGTCAAAAATTGGACTGATTGATTGGACCATGTAACTCGTAGCCGCGGCGGACATATGCCAAAAATCATATTTAAAAAATAGATGCCATGAAATTATATACTGGATTATAATAAAACAAGTATCATTCAAACAATATTTCTATCTTGTATTATCATTTTAAGTTTTCACTCTCTTAAGAAAACACCCTATAGTTATCATAACATTCTTATAGGAAATAACTGTTATCAAAACTCTGCATAGAAATTAATGGTTATTAAAAAGTGTAAAAAAATCATTATTATCGAAACATTTTCCCTAAAAGGCGTTTGTACAAAGCATTTAAAGCTATTGAAAATTGTTAATTTCGAAATATCTTCTAAAGAAATTATAGCTATTTTAACTTTTTTATAGTAAAATATTGCTATTGCTACACTATCGATTTTTTTTTCATAAACAAACAGAAATCGATTTTTAATTTCTCTATGTATAATTCTCTTTAATCCATAGCGTTTTATATATTTTTTTCAGATTTCGTATCATGCCGACAGGTCTTGAACATTCTCACCATGTTTGGCTTTATGCTGAACTATGCCCTGCGTGTAAATCTCACTATTGCCATAGTGGAAATGGTACGACCAGAAAATATCACACATACTGATGCCATCGATAACTTAAATACAACATCATCTTCGGCTGCTGCATTAACAGTAGATATTGATGATGATAATGGTGATGAAAGATTTCCTTGGGATTCGTATCAACAGAATTTTGTTTTGGGTTGCTTTTTCTGGGGTTACATACTAACAGAGTTGCCAGGTGGCCGCTTGGCTGAATTGATTGGTGGCCGTCGCGTGTTTGGTCATTCTATGTTATGGGCTAGTCTTTTGACTTTGATTACACCATTGGCGGCACATTTAAATTATTTTGTGTTAATTGTGGTGCGCGTAGTATTGGGCTTTATGTTGGGAGCCTCATGGCCAGCTGTACATCCTTTGGCGGCAGTATGGATACCACCAATGGAAAGATCAAGATTCATGTCAAACATGATGGGTGAGTGTGAAATTATGGTTAAGATTTGATGGCATTTATTAATAAAAAATGTTTTTGTTTTTTCGATGCAGCTTCTTCTTTGGGCGCAGCGATAACAATGCCCATATGTGGTTATCTTATCTCAGTGGCTGGTTGGGCTAGTGTATTCTATTTGACTGGTAAGTTTGAGCTTCGAAAATAATACAATACAAAATATTTAGCACAATATTCAGCAGAGTCAGGCAGAGCTGCTGCTCACTTTTGGTTTCACACGTACTTACATGCATAGGCAAATAATAAGCATAAAATAAACAAAGAGAAGTAAAGAGAAAACAGGTGGGAAAATACAGTGTAAAGTGGCCTGAGTGAGAGACTCTCAAATTACTATCGCAATTGTAAAATGCATTTGTATATTTTGCTTGATTCTGATTTATATTTATCCTGCAGAAAATGCCAATAGAGAAATATTAGTGCTTTACTAGTGACATTGTCAGTAGGTACTACTGACCAGGTGTAACACAGCCAATGTAATCATCTATTGATATTTAACATTAAGTTGTTATTGAAAATCCACCAGTAGACGTTGGCATTTATGACGGAGTATTTGTTTTACTATCATATGGAGACATTTGAACCAATGACTCACTAGTCCATTTTAGAACCCTATTCGTCCCTTGACAATGTTACCAGAAATACATTAGAACTGTTGTGTTTCAAACGTATCTTTAGTCGGCCATAAAAGTAAAGTTGTCGACGTTTTAACTAGTGCTAGAGACATATTGTTTTAGGTTGACTACAGGGCAATGCAATATTTATTTTCATTAATTGTTGTTTTGTTTTTGTCCATTTCATTTGATTTAAATTAATTCTGATTTTATTTCTTGTTATTTCTGTTTACATAATGAATTATGAAAGTGGGTTAAAAGAAAGAAATATAATTGAATTCTGTTAAGGAATTTTTGTGACCGCTATAAGCCTAAGTAAGAAGTCGAAGAGACATTACCAGCGGCTTGATTTAGTAAGCTTTTTATTACAAAAGAAACATATTCTAGTTCTTTGAATATCAAAAACTTATCGTTTGCCTTCCACATGCACATTGAATTAATTACACCGAAATCAATTATAATTTTAGAACAAGAACTAGTAAGTGATTAATTCAATAGGTTTAATGTCTACTTGTTGTCAAGTGTTTACTTCGTTAATTTCAATTGAAATTTTATAATTTCTGGACTGAAATTATTTAGAAATAGAAAGTTTAAAATAATGAAAACAAACTCTTTTATATACATTAATGTTATCGACATATGTACATAATGTAGTGTTGAAGCTTAAGAGGAAGAATTACAAGGCGGGCGCGATATTTTCTTTGAAAGAAAATTTTAATTTTTTTTTAATTGTCATTCTTTCGAATAAAAATGTTTAAAAACGAAAAATATTTTACGAAAAGAAAATATGTTTTGTATTGAAAACTTGTCTAGACCTAAAACCTTATATCAGACAATTCCTATACAGGTTGTCTTTTAACGCACATTGTAAAGAGTTGAAGTTATGTTTAAAAAGTAAAATGTGAATTTTGGTATACCGATTGAATTTTGGTCACCTCCATTCCAGACTTCTCTAAATGCCTGTTGAAACGGCACAATTTAGCGATTTTTTTATTTGAGAAAATTGATAAGCTTCCTAAAAGAAAAATTCTTTACAACAAGTGGAATCTGGATAAAAAATTTTATAGCAAAACTATTAGTCATGCCCTAGTTGGACTCTTGTTTACTCTAAATGCTCATTAAATCCACACAGTTTTGAAATTCTTTGTGAATACTGAAAGATAGGTAGGTAGGCACACCCTAAGAAAAGATTATTTTTTAATTAGAAAATTTTCAAATTTCACTAATGATTACACAGTGCGACAAAAATGAACGAAGTTGATATACCTGGGAAACAACATTACTTTTCTGATAGACGCTGTCGAGGAGAACAAGGATCTGTTTTTTTAGAATTTGCAAAACACCTCAAAAATCTCGAGTTACGGGTAATAAACCGGTTTTTTGGACAGTCATGCACTTATAAGCTAATAAATTAGCTGAATATTACCCGATTTTAAGTTTCTTTTGGAATTTGGAAATAAGAGAAACAAAGTTTTTAAGTGATATATATGTCGTTTAAGTAGCTTTGAATAATCGGTGTGTATTTCTCTAGCAAACACATTTTTCATCCAATTTTTTTTACACATTTTTGAAGTTTAGATGCGTTTTTTCGCACTATTTTATATAGTAACAGTGCTATTGATTTTTTTGTGTCGCACCGTGTTATTGTGTTATTATGTGTTCAGAGATCTTAAACAAATTTGTCATCAACTTAGGAAATGCAATACAAAAAAAAATTTCATTACAAAATATATTTAGAAAAATTAAGCTTAAGATTTTAAATTTGTGAACAAGCACAGGAAAAAGACTAAAAATTTAATTTTGTTTAATATGTTCGTCTAAAATAACAATAAACATTTGAAACCATGCAAGGTTTTCAACCGTTAAGCACGTACAAATTAGACAGACTCCGTTAGTGCCTAGAAATTATAACTCATTTAATAGCAGCGAAATATTTAAGAAAGAACTTATTATAAATCAAAAATTTTCCATTTATTTGTTTTAGGCGCCGTTGGTCTCTTATGGTCGATATGTTGGTTTACTTTTGTTTATGAAACACCCGCTAGCCATCCACGCATTTCACCCGAAGAAAGACGTGAAATTGAAGAAGCTATTGGTACTTCAACCTCTAAGAAACGTCCCAGCTATGTACCCTGGATAGATCTCTTATGCTCACCTGCTGTCTGGGCCATTATCATAACACACGGCTTATCAGTATTCGGTTTCTTTACGGTCATCAATCAATTGCCCACATTTATGAAAGAAATTTTGCATTTTGATATTAAAAAGGTGAATGTCAATGAAATCTCTCTTTATTTTTTTAAATGACTTTGATTTTATTTTATTTTAAATATAGAATGGTCTATTTTCATCATTGCCTTATCTGGGTAAATATGTCATGGCCTTGAGTTCTTCAGTATTTGCTGATTATCTACGTAAAAAGGGTACTTTAAGTACAACGGCGACAAGAAAAATCTTCACCGCTTTTGGTATGTATTAAAAATGTTTTGATATTGAACAGTGAACACGAAATTATTTAATTTATTTTATTTGCTTTAGCTCTTACTTCGCCTGGTCTTTTGATGGTGGCTCAAGTGTTTTTGGGCAGTCGAGCGGCTTGGTCTGTAACTATTTTCACTTTGGCTTTGTTTACACATGGCGCTGTAACACCTGGTTATTTAGGCAATGGCTTAGATATTGCACCAAATTTCAGTGGCACCATATTCGGTTTAGCAAATACTCTCTCCTCGTTCGGTGGTTTCCTATCGACATGGATGGTGGGAGCCTTAACCTATGAAGATGTAAGTTGTTGTGGAGTGTGTTTTAACGAAAACTGTTTTTAATTGTCTACAACTCACTTTTATAGAAATCCTATCATCAATGGCAAATTGTTTTCTGGATTTTGGCAGCCACTTATATTTCTGGTGCTTTGGTGTATCTAGTTTTGGGTACCGGTGAATTACAGCCCTGGAATAATCCTCCAGAGCGTAAGAAAGTATCCGATGTTCATAATGAAGAAGGTTTACCTTTAAAAACTGAAAAGATTACAAATTAAATTTAGTTATAAATATATTTATATATAAAGATAAGTTTGTATTATATTTCCTACTTAAATAGTTCTTCGAGAGGTGCTCTATATCCTAACATTAATTAACAAAAATTATATTAAAATATTTAGCAGTAATTTATAGTCATATAAAAAGTCTTTCTTACCCACCTTAGCGAATATTAAAAAAAAAGAATCTTATAATACACGTTTACACAACAAGATAGTTTTTATAATACTTGCCCTATATATGAAAGACATTATATTTTAGTAGACCCTTAAGTATACTTTTACTTTGTGTATAAACAAAATTATTAAAATTTTAAGTTTTAAGATTTTTTATTTAAAAGAAACCCGAATCTTTTATAGTTTAAAGAAATTCGGCTACAAAAACTAATTTATTAAACAAATATATATTTCTGTATTCGTTTATTATTTTTTTTCATTAGTCATTTTAAAAAGAATATACAATTTTTAATTAATTATTATTTTGCTATCGTTATAGCATTTTATTTAAATGAAATAAAATTTTAATTTTGTAAGCCTTCAGTAAAAATAGTTTTAAGTACTTTTATCAATAATGTGTATGTATACGTTTAGTTTTTATAATTTTTAATTTAATTTGTTTTATATAAATTAATAATTATTTAATTTTATAAATTAGCACTATTTTTAATGCTGTGTCAAAATAAAGATAATAAAAGATAAACCAACACTTTTAAAATTAAAATTAATTTTAACATTATCATTACAGATTTAAAAATAATATCAAATTTAACTACGTTCCTGTTTTTAAAGTAAACCTCTATTATAAAAAAGGTGGTTCAACTAAAACGCACGAAGTTAATTGTAAATAAAACAAAACGTTTTCAAAAAATTATTTTAGTATTTTTGATTACGATAGAAGGATCTATGAAAATTATGTGCGAAACAATATATCGGCCATGTGCTCGCCACGGCTTCGGTGGCATACCTCTATGCGTCGGTCCATATTTGCAATGCTTTTGAGACATAATTGAGGTTCTATGTCATTAATGTGCGGAATTATCTCATCCTTTAGCTCTTGAATTATTCTTTGCTCATTGGCGTACACTTTTTCTTTTAAATATCCCCAAAGAAAGAAGTACAATGGTGTCAAATCATATGATCGTGGTGGCCAATTAACATCGCCATTGAATTTCTCGCGCGAAAGAGTCATTGTTTCGCTGGTTGTGTGGCAAGTGACACTATTCTGTTGGAACCATTATCCGTTATCATTATCGCGATCATGAACACCATTTACGGTAACTGCTTGGGCAACCTAATTTTCGAAGAAGTACTGTCCGTTGACACCACCAGCCCATAAATCGCACCAAACAGTCGGCGAACAGTGAACGAACATTCACGGTTTGTTGAAATTTGCGGACAATTATGCTGAACAAAAAAATCACGAAGTGCCCGAAATGCATTTTGATTTGAATGAAACGTGGTGCTCAATTGTGTACCTCTACATGGTTGAATTTGTCAAACACTGAAACAAAGAAATGTTAAATTAAGTTGGATAAAAAACTTGACGTTAAGGTGTGACACACAATTAACATCGTGCATTATGGTTGGAACATCCTTTATACACATCCTTTGTTTCAAAGTTATGCACGTTAAATCTGAAGACTTTTGCTATCATTGCTTTTCTCGTTTCTATTTCATCTCACAAAACTTAAAGGTATTCAGTATTAAAGTTATTGAGTTATAAGATAATTATTAGAGACTGGATATATGAAATGTAAATGTATCTCTTTATACTTTGCTACTTTGCCTCCATGTCTTTGCTTAAAAATCCATGGTAATTTCGGAGCCATCATTTGTCTAGATATGTAATAAATAATAATTTTTCCCGTTGGGGAAGCAATAAACATACAAATGCGGCTTAATTTTTTATCTTGTGCTATAATTATGAACACATTTTCTAATTCCTGTAGTTCTTACAGGATGATTCTGTAAAATATATAACAAATTTTAGGTATTGTTTCGAGACAAGAGATTTCTCAAACTCTTTATCAAATGCGGTTGTTGACTTTGCTAAACAATTAAACAGATTGACTCTTAAGCAAAAATTCTACTTATTGTTTTGCTTTCAGTCAAATCATGTTGTATGGTATCACAGCAAACAAATACCTTTACCTTTGTTACACGTCATTTTCTTAATTTAATTTAGAAATTTTGCATTGTTGCAGAGTTGTGTGGAGGCGTTATTTTTAATAATTATTGTGGTTGTAAAATTAGATAAAATGTTATGAAAAAGTTTTGGAACCACTGCAAAAATTGTCATTATTTACGATTATAGTTTTTTACGATATTTAGAAAAATTTTACGATACTAAGAATAAAGAAATCTTAAATATCGTATACGATATAGAGCGCTGCTTGTTTTTGAGAAAAATTTGTGTCTGTGGCACGAAAAATAGACGACTAATCGTATACTTTATACATAATTCATGTGTGCCAATGATTTTTTCAGTTCTTGGAACCCTTCCTAACAAGTGATTTTTTGTGTAGTTGTAAGTTCTTTCAGCGATTTCCTCGAACACCACAAATTTAATCCTTTTACGGGAGTTTCTAAAATAAATATCAATCAATAATCAATAAATTCTAGCAAAAATAGCTAACAAGTCCACCAGAGGGGATGGAGGAGGCTAATTTTAGAAAAAATGATACTTTGCAGGCCAAAACGGAAAACTGGCCATGAATCCTTGATACCTTGGTTATCGAGCCCACTAGGGGGATGGAAGATGTGAATTTCAGCAAAAAGGGTACTTTGCAGCCTAAAACGAAAAACTGGCCATGAACCCTTAACACCGTGGCTATCAAGCCCACTAGTATGAGTAAGCAGGTGCAGCATCATTGTGATGTATATTATTTCTCGTAGTGGCGTATATTACTTTTAGACCGTATCAAGGTTATTGAAAACAAAAGTGTGTAAGATATTAAGATTTAAACATTTTTGGACTGTTTTTTACACTTTCGTCCTTTTCATTCTGGCTGTTATGGGCTATTTTGTTGGGACGATTTGAAATAAAACGTTGTAAACATACATAATATAATTATTTATTAGTTGTTAAGGGAACTAGGGAACAACGCTTGCTAAAACAGACTAATACTTGCAATACCCGAAAAAATGTAATAGCACATTGTTACCCTGACATTATTAGCAAACTCTGGTGAATCGATATTTTAAAACTAATTCTTTAAAATTTTTATCAGTTGTTGGCATTATGTATGTTGCATCAATGAAAAGGTGCTTTTTTAAAGCCAAATACATTACATATTGGTAACTTTCATGCCTGTGACATATAGTATAAAAAAAAAAAAATTTTTTCTAAAGGTACATATTGTTACGTTTTAACCCTTTTAAAACGTTTGAGTTCCTTTTAATTGCGTTAAATAAAATAAATAACACGTATGTTGTTGTTTTACTTTCCACACTTTTACGGTATACAATTATAACTATACAGTTTTCAACTTATTTATCTTGCACTTAATACTCGCTTAATATGCAAATACTCAATACTTTTATTTAAGCCTAAACACGAATTTACTTTCTGATTGCAAAACGATAACTGAACTCCTAATACATAAAGCGCCGCCTTTTATAGCAAATCATCAACAATTTCGAATATTCTTATAGTTACTACAGATATCTATTTATGTTAAATTAAAATGTAAGAACCAAAATCGGTACGGTAACACCGTTCAATACATAATTGGTAACACCATTTATAACACAAATTAAATGTGGCATTACCAGGGTGGCCTTGACACAAACCAATCGACTCAAATTATACAATACAATTTTATAACTAAAGCTGAGATCACACGATTGCCTTAAATACACTAATCTGATACAATTTTTATTGTAGCATATTAGCGCACAATAATAAAATTGTCCCAATTACAAATGCTGTATACATACGGATGTCTTATTTTACACAAAATTTATTGTCACAAGATGGCACGACACGATATATTGACAATAATTGTCACAACGCTGTCACACAATTGTTCTAGTTTACGGCAACTCTGTGAATGAGTTGTTCTGGTATATTATTATTATTTTTTTGGTGTTCAAAATAGTTCGTTCTTTAAAAAAAAAGAAAATAACGTTCTCTTTATTTATATTGAGCTAATTTAGTGAACAAATAAAGTGTGTGAGTCGGAGATTGGCTCACAAGAAGGGCCACTGATGGTGCATATGAGAAAACATTTCGATAAATTTAAAGTAATAATTTAATTCACTAAAATATTTATTTATTTAAATTGAAATATAGTTACAATTTATTTTCAACCCTCTAAAGTAAAGATGATTTGTTCTCTAAAAAAATAAAAAGAAGTAAAAATAATGAAAAAAATGGTGGAAGTTTGTATTGCTATAAGGTCTTACAATTATATAACACGTGTTTCTTTCAGAAAGAAATCAATTAAAAAATAAAAATCGATGAGTATTGGTGTATTTGTGGCATTTACATTGGTACATTATTGCCTTTAAAGCTTTCACATGATTGTCGCACCAGGGTTGCATTTGATTGGAATAAATAAGCACAATGATAGTTGTCGTATAAGCCAATAAATTGTATAATCACACGATTGGCATATAAAATAGACTAATTATTGGTGCATTAGACAATCGTGTGATCCTACCTTAAGATTATAACTGTACAGGCATTTTTTTTGTTTTTTTGTAACAATATATCTAAAGCTGAGAACGTCTTTCCACGGAGAGTAGATTGCTAACTAAAGATAAAGAAAACAAAATAGAAAGTGGGTATCCCGCACAATCCAATTTAATTATTTTATATCTTTTGTTAAACCCCTTAGAACTTAACTACCATAGTACAATAGTTTTAGCCGGTCCCCTTTTGTCTTTTAACTATCACACAAAAGGCTTTTATTTCAAAAAATTCATTTTACTTAAAAGTATTACATACCATAGTCGGTCAAATTGGATATTTTTTTTAACTGCCTAAGTTAGATTCTATATTTTCATAACTAATTCGATATTGTTGCCTTGGGCACATGTCCTCATGATTTCTCTATAATTATTGCAACCATATATGCGGCTGTTGGTCAGTTAAAACCTGTCAATTATTACCTTTAATTATACGCAGACTTAAATATTGGATTTCACATGATTGAAACTAAGGCACATGATTGAGAAAAGCACGTCTAATTCATTTTACACTCCAATACACTAACAGAGAGAGAGAGAGAGAGAGAGAGAGAGAGAGAGTGTTGTACAATCACAGGAAAAAATTCTGTAAAACAAAAACAAATTGGGGAAACTATGCTAATGATCGTCTGGTTGGTAAGGCAAAAAAAAAAAAGTGTCGAAACTTCATAATAAAGATATAAAATAAAATCGATGAAAAAAATCGAGAAAAATAAATTGGAAATAATTGCAAATATTTATTTATGGTTCAAAGGTTAACAACAAAAACAACAACAGCAATGGCATTACCAACACTTGCTGGTCAAATAACACAAAAGAGGGGTTAAAAATATCTACAAACGTACACACACACGATACAAATTAAACATCAAAAGAAGTAAATACAGCAACAACAGCACACATTCGTTGCAATTTTCATTGCTAAGAAAGAAAATTCCTAGGTTTTCTTTTTAAATGCAAAGCAAAACAAAGCAAAGGAAAAAGAAATTATTCATCAGGATCAAACAAACATGAAACGTGTACAGGATTAATAATTAAACACATACGCATACATATACAGGCACAAAGTTTTAGCAGATCAATGTTTTAAATACTCGTATACGAGACACTTGTGTTCATATATGTAAGCACACACACTCATTGTTAATCAAAGCAGATTGATTAGGCAACTGACCATATTAGGAAAAACATTAAACATATACAGTCGTGGCGGTATGGTTAGACATATGTTGCGAAAATATATTTTTTTTGAATAGCAAATTGCTGGTATGATATTTAATCCGTTTATGGGTTCATTACCTACAGGGTATGCCATATAAAAATTATATTACTCGACAAAAAAATCTGGGAAGTCATACAATTTTTCTGGTACTTGTTGACAACTACGACAAGAATCGGTTTTTAAAATTTTCAAAATAGCTCCAAACCGGTTTTTCGCACTTTTATACATTTATAAGCGAATAACTTAGTTGAAGTTTGTCTGCGAATTTTTAAAGGAAAAACTGTCACAAGCTGTGTCATGACGAAATATCACGGCTGTATATATGGTAGCATATTCAATACCAGCTTTAAACGAATCTATTGTGTACGGTGCAGCACCTCTTTGATTCGCTGATCCGATTTAAACAACATATAATGGATGGAACGAAATACAGAGCATTTTTTTTGCCTCATGTATATACAGTTTTGGTGTTGATTCCGCCTGATTGGCTGGGTTTTATATACGATGTTGGGATGTCAAATTAGATACATATGTCATCGTCAGCAAGGATTCGATGTAAACGGGACTAATTTTTATTGCGTCAAAACTACATTTCGAACATGAAAAATTGTCTTTCAGCATTTTTTGGCTTTAACTCACCCATTATCCTTGCATTTGGACGAATTATACTGCTGCTTATACTGCTGAGAAGGTGTGGTGTAGCGGTTAGAGTGCAGGCATATAAGACAAATGGCTCAAGTTCGAATCCCAGCATATAACAAAAAATTATTACGGTTTTCCAGTTTTTAATAAAGAAACATCAACCTCACTCCAGACAAATTCATAAAAAGAAGCCCCCATGATCTTCCAGCTTATCTCTTGCGATGATGACAAACATCAGGCAAATGATCAGGAGAAAACCTTACCTGCTGCAAAAAAATTAAAACGCTAAGTAAGGATCACCAACACCACCACTTAGCAAGGATCTTCACCACTACACACAATCATATGGAGGCGAGCTACAGTAGATTAAGTATCTATTTTGCTTAAAAATCAACTTTGATTACTGAAACTGAAACAAAGTAATGGATGCTTTGTGGAAAGCCTATATGCACTCTAGAGTAGAGATCTAGAAAAAAACTGGAAACCTTTTGCTGAAATTGCTCCTCGAGTAGCTGCCAATGATTTTGAAAGTTATTATTTGAAATTGACAACCATTTTCATTATGAAATTACCCCAATTTATCATATGAAAATTTTTTTGGCTGACCTGGGCGTTCTTTGACTTCCGTGTTGAAAATGACTACTTCAGAATCGCTTAAGCAAATCTCCTGTCTGTTGAAATCGCTCGAACGTGGGGATAAGTTTTGATGATTAATTGCAGTGTTTTAGCCACACTTTTTTCGAATTTAATAACTAAAACAAAATTTCCTGCAAATGTTGCTGATGGTGGCACAAAATTTTACTTTTTAATTGCGAACAAAATTTGGTTTAATGGCCACATGAGAGTAAATGACATATATTTACTCCCGAAAATGCCATATTAATGATGAAAAACACAAGTGTAATAGATAAGCGCTTGTTGAGAAACTTGCATTTTTAATTTATACAATTCTATTTAAGGTAGTAAAGTTGTTAGTTTAAAAGAAATAGATTCTAGAAATGCTATTTAATATATATAGGGAGTGTACTATGTGTTATATTACTACCAAGCTTCTATAAAGGTAATGCCATTTATTAACACTATGAGCGGGTGCGGGTATTAGTACCCGTTTTGCGGATTGCCGCTTAAAAGCGGGGCAGATATTAGTACTCGTTTAAAACTACCACTTTTAAGTGACACAAGGGAAAAACTAATGTTTCATACAATGTCTCGCTTATAAGTGGCAATCTGCGAAACGGGTACTAGTACCCGCACCGCTCATAGTGTCTTAATAAGAAGTTTAAATTTTGAAAAAAATTCTTTTCAAATTGCCATTACTATTTAGCTGCATCCAGCTGTAATGATACATAAACATCCTTTTATTCAAATACAATTTCTAATAGTCAATGAATTTTTAAAAGTAAAGCAAAATACAGATAAAATGTGAGTACATGCAGAAATAATAAATACTGTGGGACTAATGAGTAGCAGCAGACAGACTCTAACGTTTAATTACGTATAACTGGTCATTTCAAATTTTGCCCTTTGAGTTTTCACTTCGAAAAACATTTTATTTCTTTGGCATGAACACAAGTATTTTTAAGAAAAGCTGGGGTATAAAAGTATGCAATTGCGTGTATGGGTCGTTCAATTAATATTATGCACTGGTTTACACCCCCATCGTTGTACGATTGATAAACAGCTAAAAAAAAGAAAAAATGTATTCAAAACGTGCTTTTTCTTCGACTGTCCGCATTTCTTTCATTTCGTTTCCATATCATTGAATTTATTTAACAATTTGTTAAGGTTTCTGTCATTTACTACTCTTCGTCGTTGTATTTTATTTTAGTTTATACTAATTTACGATAACTTTCATACTATGTTGTTGTTGTTGTTTTTTTTTTGCGGACACATTAATACGCATATATACGACATCGCTTATTTCCACCCTCGTTTATGCAAAATTTTTCGTTTCTCATAATGATGCTGATGACATTGGCAATGGCTATTGGCTAATGGCTAATGGCTAATGGCTATGGTTATGGAAATGAAAATGTTAATGATGATGTTACTAATGACGATGTATGTATGTCCACTCTAGCAAAGCTGAATGTCGTAAACATATCATTCCTTGTTTTAAGCCGGTAATTATTAAGATGAATGTGTTGTGAAGTTTCTCTCATACGTTCAAAGCGCAATAGAAGTGAAGGAAAATATACACTGAAAAAAATATATCGTAGAGAGTTGCTTAGAAAATTATTAATTTAAAACAAGGTTAGAACCTTTTTTCTGCGTTTTTCAATCTTGCAAGCTTCTAAAGAATTTATTACTTAAGAGTTCTATGCACTCAGCCTTTTGTGAAATCATGCAGTGCCTTGAGCATTAGAAAATACTCCAGCATTTGTACCTGTGTTCACCTTCAACCCGTTAGTAAAGAACCTGACATCGTCACATTACATAACTCCGTAGCTTAATCTATAGCATAGAAAAATAACATGAAATATTCGCATAAGCGAATTCAGAGATTTAAAAATCGGTTGATATACTAAAGCGTTCATGTCAGTGTTTGTATTCGATAATGTTACGTTTTTACCTTTTAAAAACGTTTATTTATGAGTTTGTAAATTGCAATTGAAATAAAATAAAACTTTGATTTGATTTTAACTGATAATTCTTTATTTAACACAATTTTTGTTCCACCGCTCGTAACCTTTTCACAAGCAATACTTATTTTTATTCTTAATTACTCTTTCTGTTTACTATTTTGCAAACAACAACAATTACTTGACAGATATTTCTACGTAGAAATGCTCCAACCCGATCGTTGTTACAACTTAGGTTCGATCACAACCTTTCAATCAGAAGTTATCCACACTTAAATCTCTTTACTGAGTTAGCTTCAACTAAACTGGTCTTTAGTTCACGTGTTTACTTCAAACCACTTAAACATATCAGACTGAGTTTACACATAAACTAACTGCTGCCCGCATTCGAAAGTTTTCTAATCTCTCGATATTTCAGGTGGTTTCCATGCGAATATGAACATCTACTTCAATTAGTTCTTTTTGTTTTGTTGTTATTTGTTATTGTTTGTTACTTGTTTTCTTTTGTGCCTGCTTTTGTTGTCGCCGTTTATTTTTATTTACTATATTTCTGCTTATGTTGTTGTTGTCAGTTTGGTTATTTGTAAGTAGCACGTATAGTTGTTTTTGCGGCTTTTTCTTATTTTTTTTTGCAATGCAACAAAAGACAAACTTGACTTTCGTAACAATACATTAGCAGAGACCCTAAAAGCTGCGCAATCGAAAACTAAGCTTATTACCGCCCAAAAGGTAAGAAAAAGATTACTGCAGATTATTACTTTCAATTGATTTAAGATAGCACCGTATCCAAATCAACTGTATGCTGGCTCGCCAAACTTTAGTACAGACTAACCTGCGGTATTTAATAATTGAAGTAATTTTTTGAGAAGGCTGATGAATTAAGTCGTTTTTATAATCTTTTAGTGTATACTGCATCTTGAAGAAGCATATATTGGACTCTGCCAAATCATAGGCTAAGGAAGAAGCTTGCTTCATTGCTGGAATCACCTGCCCTAGATTGGATATTAAGCGTACCAATCAACTGTTTAAACTGGGCCGTGTGGACATCTCTGATACTGTATTTATTCTCACAGGTTGGTCCGTAATAGGTAGGCATACGAAGAGACTGCGGTCATCTACAGATAATTTCTGTAGATTGAGAAGGAGGTGAGTATATCCTACTTATTAGGCCAATGGCCGTCTCAAGCTCATCGTAGACTCCGTTTATTCGGTTCGTCCTTTCTCGATAGTTTAACAGAGGTATCGTTCTTTGACTTCAGGTTAATTGCTGAATTAATTAAACTTTCAGGCTGGTTTTTATCATAATTTACTGAAGATATGCTTTGCAGGCGAAGCCTATAAGCTGATTGTTGAAACTGGTTAATCTGGTCTTGTCGACAGTTTCTAAGATATCGTTCCATGGGTTGATATGTGTGCTTAAGTGATCTTTAATTTGACGAAGCTCCACCCCTTTCTAACTGTACACTCTTCCAATTTCATTATATCATACATTATAGATCTTGGTTATCATGCAAAATTCTTGGTTAGGCAGGGGTAGATAACAATTTGGCACAAATAAGCTCGTTGTTTCCAAAATACCAAAGTAAGCACAGATCGCTTCAAAACTCAGTATACTTTCGCTTTCTCAGTAAAATTGTATTATAATTGATGCTGCCATTCAATGCAGAAACTTGTTTTTTTTGTTAGTGTATATATCTTTGCATGTTTTTATCTTAGTTTTTCTCCCCATTCACTAAAGTTTTCCAATTTATTTCATCTCTTTTGGCAACATTAGTTTTATGAATTTGCCAGCTTCTATACGGGAATATGTAGATTTTTTCCCATGGTTTCCTGAAAGTTGTATAAGATACTGATGTGTGTGTGTATTCGTAACTGTGATATTGTATTTGTAAGCGGCTGTCATCCCTAGTTTTATTTTCAATACATTTTTATTTCGTATTTGCGTTGTTAATTTTATTCCTTTTGGCCAAATCTATGCTCGTGTCCTAAAATACTTATTTGAATATATTCAAATATTTAGATACACATACACATGTACACACAAAATGTATGTATATACGTATGTATTAAGCTTAGAGGATGCTTAATACATTGGGGATTGTCTCCTGGTAAAAGATGATTGTCAGTTTACACTACTCGCTTTATTGAACACAAACTGTCCACAGAGAAAATGGTCACTTATGTCAGCCGGTAATCAGAAAAGTGACAACGATTATTGCCACTGGTTAGTATATTATTACACAATGCGACAAATAAGAAAAAAATACCTGGATAATGATACCATTTTTCTGATAGGCGCTGCCGAGTAGAACAAGCGTCTGTAAAAAACGGTTTTTCAAACCTTCAGGCACTTATAAGATAGTAACTTATCCGATTCAAATTTCTTTTTGGATTCGGAAAGAAGTGAAACAGACAGAACAGAATTTTGGTGTACTTCTCAAACAAATCCGTTGGAAATTGACGGAGTTATTAAATATTTCAGTAAAGCAACTCGTGAAAAAGTTATACTTTTATTAAAAAGTTTTGAAAGTTTTTTCTAAAACACAGTTTCAAAGTAATAAAAACATCAGTTTGCTGAAAATTTCATCATTTTCTTCTTGAGTTGCATTACGAAGGAGCTTAACAACTTCGTCAATTTTCGATGAATTTCTAAACCGTAAATCTCATTTTATTCATAACTTAATATAATTCATTAATTAATTTATCCATAGTACGGTTCTTACGAGGGCGGATTGATATTGCAGCTACCTAAGTAGGAAAAAACCATTTTTTTTTTCAAAAACCATTCATTTCTCAACATAATCTCCTTTTAGCTCAATACACTTAGTAAGACGATTTTCCAACTTTTTTATACCATTTGAATAATAGGATTTTGGGAACTCCTCAAAATACGCATTAGTTTCGGTAATCACTTCTTCGTTTGAGATGAATCCTTTTCCTGCGAGCCATTTTTTCAAGTTTGGAAACTGGAAAAAGTCACTAGGGGCTAAATCTGGACTATAAGGTGGATGATCAACCAATTCGAAGTGGATTTCTCGTAGTTGTAGCATCGTATCTAATGCTGTGTGAACAGGTGTGTTGTCTTGAAGAAAGAGCACTTTTTTCTTGTTTAAATGTGGTCGTTTTTCCTTGATTGCATCAACCAATTGATCCAATAATCCTGTGATTGTGGATCTCTTTTCATAACCTTGCCAGCCGATTTCGCTGTCTTCGCCTTCTTCGGAGCACTTCCACCAGCTTCCATCCATTGCTTCGATTGATTTTTGGTTTCAGGTGTGTAGTGGTGGACCCACGTTTCATCAACAGTTATTAATCTACGCCAAAAATCAGCAGGATTATGCTTTATCATGTCCAAACACCGCTGTGAAGTGCTCTGTCGAACTCGTTTTTGTTCAACACTGAGCAAATGCGGCACCCATCTTGCCGATAACTTTTTCATATGCAAATGTTCATGCAAAATGTTGAACACACATTCATAAGCTATGTTTAAAATTTCAACAATCTCACGTATTTTGACCCGGCGATCATTCATAACGATATCGAGGAATTTCCTGATATTTTCTTCAGTAACCACCTCTTTTGGCCTTCCTGTTGATGGTATTGTTGCAGTGCTTGTTCGGCCCGTTTTCGCCGTTTTGCCTTTCAAATAATAGTGTTTAATCACTATACGAATTCACTTTTTTCCATTTTCCAAGAAACACAAAAGTTGTTTACTTCAAACAACTACAACAAATAAACTAATCGATGAATTTGGCTAAAATTTTAACAGCTGACGTATGACAGATCGTAATTTCTAAGAAAGAAAAAGTTTTTGTGTTTGTGCTGCCATCTAGTGCTAGGTAGCTTCAATGTCAATCCGCCCTCTTATATAAAATAGTGCGCTAAAACGCATAACATAATATTCAACTAAATTATTAGCTTATAAGTGCATGAAGGTCCAAAAACCCGATTTTTTTTACCCGTAACTCGACACTTTGGAGGTGTTTTGAAACTTCCAAAAACAGATCCTTGTTCTGCTCGACAGTGTTTATCAGTAAAGTAGTGTTATTTCCCAGGTATTTCCACTTCGTTCATTTTTGTCGCTCTCTGTTATATATTAGGAGTCTATCCCTAAATTTGTACAAATATGTACACCAAGTAGCATGCATTTCTTTGTATTTGTGTATAATTTATGGAATTCGAATGTATTTTTGGTTACTTTTTATTTCTTCAATACAACGCACACATCCCACATTTAGATTAGCATACGAGTCTAGAGGCATTAAGATATTTACATGTCAGCATATACGTATATAAAGGAATATGTGTATTTAATGTGTGTATTTTATCGGGTGGGCCATCTATCGGTTTAAATTTAAGCCAGCGTTTATTTCGAATCTGGAAATATTTATATCTTTATAAAGGGTCCGCCATATAATTTTTTTTTTGAAAATGCTATAAAAAAATACTGAATATTGTCTCAAATTTCTATTTTTATTTGAAAGTACAATCCTTCCAGTTAATAATGAAAAATAATTTCATTCAAATGGCCGCCCCTCGGCTGGCCATGCAGTAGCCTACACGATCGGTCCAATTTTTAAGCACATTATCGATTGTGTGCAGCTGTATTTCACCAATGGCTTCACGAATATTGTCCTTTAAGGAGTCAATTGTCTCTGGCTTGTTGGCGTAACACTTATCTTTGACGGCACCCCACAAATAATAGTCCAACGGTGTCAAATCGCAGCTCCGAGGTGGTCAAACAACATCAGCTCTGCGGCTGATAATGCGATCTTCAAAAACAGAGCGCAAAACATCGAGTGTAGCTTCGGCTGTGTTGCACGTAGCGCCGTCCTGTTGAAACCAAATGTTGCTAATATCCTCCTCTTCAATTTTTGTGAACAAAAATTAGTTCAACGTGGCCCGATAACGATCGCCATTGACTGTAACAGCCACTCCTTGCTCATTTTCGAAGAAAAATGGCGCAATTATGCCTCTGGACCAAAATCCGCACCAAACAGTGACTCGTCTTTATTTCCAAAACAAAGACAATTGGTCGAAAAAGAAAAACAAAAAAAAAAAAACAAAAAAATTGTAAAAATCATCTTTTCGAATGAAGCTCATTTTCAACGTGGTTTAACAGAATCCAATGCATCATTGCATCATTGGTCCATATTTCTTTGAAAATGAGAACGGCACAATCATTACGGTTAATGGAGACACCTATCGCACCATGATAACCGATTTTTCGTGCCCGCTCTTCATGGTATTGATGTGAACGATGATGATGTTTGGTTTCAACAGGATGGTGCAACTTTTCACACGTCCCATGCCACAATGATTTATTGCGCCAAACGTTTGATGGCGGTTTAATTAGCCGAAATGGTGATGTCTGTTGACCGCCAGGAAGCTGCAATTTGAAGCCGTTAAACTATTTTCTGGGGGGCGCCGACAAACCAGCATCAATTGAGCATTTGAAGGCCAACATTCGTGATGCCTTTGCCGAGTTACGACCCTATACACTCGAAAAAGTTCTCGAAAATTGATCCCATCGAATGGGGTACTATGAGACCAGCAGCGGCAGCCATATGAATGAAATAATATTTAATTTTTAACCGGAACAATTGTACTTCACAACAAAAAAATAAATTTGGCAAAATACTCGTATCAAACTGTTTTTGTTTTATTGCATATTTGAATTTAAACTTTTAAATGGCCCACCCTATACAATGTATGTATGTACATGGATATGCTGAAGGATATTCTAGATAAATAGAAAATAAATTATATTTTATCGATTAGAAAACTAAAGACTTAAAATAAAGTTTTTGTTTTCGTTTTAATAAAAACAACAACTTATATTGTATCTGTAAACAAATTTAATTCAGAACTGTCCAATAAAGTTTGTTATAAAATTATTTTCTTCTTAATTATTATTTATTTTGATTCCATAGGCTATTTGCCATTCTTCGAAGCATTTGTGATACCCACTTTTGAGTATAGCCTTACATTCTTTTAGTATTGAAGTCTTTAGCTTCTTATAAAATGTTCACACAAGACTTCAAATTACTTTGTTCGAAGATTAAACTACTTACACAAAATTCTCGTTCACATGGCATCTTTGTAATTCGTTTTGATGGTTGTGTGAAATCGCTTGAAATGTTTTTCTAGATTTTTGAAAGAGCAATGTGTTAAACATAGTGACAAAGGCTTTAGCAAAGAGCTCAAGCAACGTTATTCCTGAAGTTCTACACCAAGGTAGTGTGAGCTTCTTGCTTATGGTCTTGGCTTCATTGGGACTATTGGCTTATGTTTCCTTAATTTAAAACTATTTTAAGCAGGATTTTCTGCTTTAATAATATCTTTTCCACGTGTGTATTGGACATCTTCATTTATAGAAAAAATCTTGATTTGGAGCAAACGTTTTGACAGTAAAAAATATTAAATTTCGAAAAACTTCGGTGACAAATTATCGGAAGATTACTCTAAAATTTAATATCTTTGGTAATAAGGGGTGTTTTTTTTATAGAGGTATAGAACTTTAAGTTGCAATAAAACAACGATGGATTATTCGATTGACATGGATTATTCGATTGACATATTTATCCGAAAGGTAATCTTGTGGCATTACATTTCAAATATGATTTTTGGCATATGACCGCCACGTCCAATTTTCGATGACTTTTTCCAACATTTGTGGCCGTATATCGGCAATAACATGGCGAATGTTGTCTTCCAAATGGTCAAGCGTTTGTGGCTTTACCGCATAGATCAATGACTTTACATAGCCTCACAGAAAGTAGTCTGGCGGTGTTAAATCACAAGATCTTGGAGGCCAATTCACAGGTACAGAAAGTGAAATTAAGCGGTCACCAAACGTGTCTTTCAATAAATCTATTGTGGCACTAGCTGTGTGACATGTTGCGCCGTCTTGTTGAAACCACATCTCCTGGACATCATGGTTAATCAATTCAGGAATGAAAAAGTTAGTAATCATGGCTCTATACCGATCACCATTGACTGTAACGTTCTGGCCACCATCGTTTTTGAAGAAGTACGGACCAATGATTCCACGAGCCCATAAAGCGCACTAAACAGTCAGTTTTTCTGGATGCAACGGTGTTTTCACACATTTGTGGCCGTATATCGGCAATAACACGGCGAATGCTGTCTTCCAAATGGTCAAGCGTTTGTGGCTTTACCGCATAGACCAATGACTTTATATAGCCTCACAGAATGTAGTCTAGCGGTGTTAAATCACAAGATCTTGGAGGCCAATTCACAGGTCCAAAATGTGAAATTGGGCGGTCACCAAACGTGTCTTTCAATAAATCTATTGTGGCACGAGCTGTGTGACATGTTGCGCCGTCTTGTTGCAACCACATCTCCTGGACGTCATGGTTATTCAATTCAGGAATGAAAAAGTTAGTAATCATGGCTCTATACCGCTCACCATTGACTGTAACGTTCTGGCCACCATCGTTTTTGAAAAAGTACGGACCAATGATTCCACGAGCCCATAAAGCGCACCAAACAGTCAGTTTTTCTGGATGTAACGGTGTTTCCACATACACTTGAGGATTACCTTCACTCCAAATGCGGCCGGTTTGTTTGTTGACGTAGCCATTCAAGCAGAAGCGCGCTTCATCGCTAAACAAAATTCGCTTATGAAAATTGAAAAAATTGGAAATTGAAAAAAAAATTCACTTATGAAAAATGAAAATTGCACTATTTGCCAGCGTTGTTCAAGCGTGAGTCTATTCATGATAAATTGCCAAACCAAACTGAGAATAAATCACTTAACAGCTGTTAAATCGGTCGTCATCTTGAAAAGTAATGCCAACTTAATGTTCTATACCTCTATAAAAAACACGCTTTATATACATATATATTTATATCGTTTTTGAAACAGGAAATATATTAATTTTTAAGATTGACGCATATTTATGAAAATAGTTTTACTGCTTAGCATTTAACTGTGTGGGCTTGGCAGAAAAATTCGTTTAAAATGTTTACTTTTTGCTGCTTTTAAAAAATAAATGCTGTGGCTTTGGAAGAAGGGGGGGTTTGTAAGTGACAGATCTTTTATCATTTTTCGTCCTTTAATTTTCCTCTTAAGAAATTTTTACATATTTTATTTGTAAATACAATATTATCACACACACATACACATTCATACACATTCATTACTTATACTTATTTATTTTTTATTTTTTGACTGGATCATTAATATTCCAAACATACCTTCATGGACTTGTAGACTTTCAGTTTTTTTTTGTCTTTTTTTTTCTTTGCTTTATGCTCATTTTCATATTCCCTTTTATGTACGAAAATAGTTACATATTCGTCCTGGAATTATCCTTTTGCGAAAAACAGATTTGTTTTTTTTGTTGCTATTATTGTTGTTGGCATTGTTTTGGGATTTACAAGTGTGAGGGAGCGAAAGCGGACACACATAGTAAAGCATGCATATGTACCCATAGTCATCAGAATATTATTCATCATAGAAAATGAATAATGTTTTTACTTAATGTTTGTTTTCTCTCTCTTCCTCCGTCTTTCTCACTCTCTGATTCTTTTGTACTTCCTTTTTAATCTCACACTTCTTAAATTGTAAACATTATATTCATCTTTATTTCAGACACATGACACGCACATCTCCTCATATGTATGTACATATGTATGTAAAGTTTTAATGAAATTGTGTGTCGTGGCATGGGTAGGTTGGTTAGGTAGTAAGTATTTCGCACCCCATTAGAATAAAGGCGTAAATCTCGAAACGTGAGTAGTTTGCAATTACTCGTATATCTATTATTTTTAGCATGTCTCGAGATTAAGAAGAGGGTATAAACATGTTGTTCTTATTATTACATTTCATTCCTTTATTCAGTTTTTTTGTTCTTGTTGTTGTCCTTAAAGTTTTTACATCAAAATCTACTTTACATGTTGCATTGTGTTATGGCAACTGGCTGGCATATTAATTATAAATAATGATGCTAAAGAAACACAAACAGTGACATATGACATGTTTTAGGCAAATTTCATAGAAACTTTAATATTTTGAATTTATTTTACAAATAAATACTTTCTTATTTTAAAAGGCCTATTCACTAAGCTTGCAGCATTTGCATTTCAAAAAAGAAGTTACTTTTTTCATTAAAAAATTTACTTATATTACCACTTGGAGGCCTACCCTGCAGTCAGCAAAGTCTATGTCAAGACTCTTTTCTAGCGATGACTGCAGTAGTCAAAATGATGACAACTTTACTTTTATGAGCAAGTAAAGATACGTTAGAGACAACTCTTTTAGCATATTTCTGATAACATAGTCAACGAACGCGTCAATATGGTCACTAAAATGGACCAGTGAATAATCATTCGTTCAAATGTCATCATATAACCGCAAAAGTACTACCTCGTCAATAGTGCTAAGTCTACTGGTGGATTTGCAATGATAAGCTAATATTAAATGTCGATAGATAATTGCAATTGCTGGTGTTACACCTATGGTCTAATTCTGTCATTCGTGAAAATTCGAATCGAAAAATATTTTCATATCGTAAAATTTCTAATGATGTTACTCGATACGAAACGACTAGAATTGTAGCTTAAGTGTTGTTACGTTTTTTCCTTTTTAAAAACTTGTATTTATGAGTTCGTTCCCCGACCAGGGAAGAAATTTCGATTAGAACGACGCCGCTACACCCGCAATCGGACGAAATGGTAGAACGAATCAACCGAAATCTAGAGGAATATTTGTGAAAAGTGGTTAGCGAGCAGCAAAAAGATTGGGACGAACACATTCAGAAATTTCAAAATCTCCACGAGCTTTAAGAATTCGTGCGTTCACGAATAAAACTTATCAGCGATAGAATGAAAGCTAGATACGATCGAGCGGCAAATACTGAGGGCTTCCAATAGGCACAATTAGTACTGCTTTATAATCCACAGCGGAAGAAAGGACTATCTCCCAACTTACAGTCTAACTGGGATGGACCCTACAAGGTAACCAAGAGACTGAACGATGTAGTTTACCGAATACAGAAACACAACAGCCCAAGAACTAAAATGAAAGTAGTGCACATAGAACGATTGGCAAGTTGCGGAAGAGGAAGTAATGAGCCTATTCGAGACGAATAGAAATAGAAATAATAATAAATTTTAAGAACGTATAACTCAATAAATACCTTGCAGAAAATGCCAATAGAGAAATATTAGTGTTTTACTAGTGACATTATTAGTAGTACTACTGACTAGAAGCTAATTTTTGCATTCGTGTACTAGTGAATTCTTATTCGAACGAACGAATTTTTGACTATTTGAACTATTCTCTTATTCGATCATGAATAATATCAATCGAAATTTCAAATGATGATTTCGATAACGAACAATATGTCGAACGTAAGCTTTAGAGTTTTAACTCCTAAGTAAAGAAGCATACGAAGTAAAGTTTTTACACAAGAAAACTAATTATGCGTTGACAATTGCTGACATAAATCTCGATAAATTTTGGGATGACTAAAACACATCTGTTGATTGAGATCAGCATTAACCTTTTAATCAAGTTGTAGAAGACATACAGTACCACCTTTCTTGGTGTCAATTCTGGCTTTACAGTCATCTGTGAATATTCACCTTGCTTCGCCTATGATCCTTTTAGCGCATTATGGTTCATAGTAACCACTATTTATCGACACTCCACATTCATTTCAGACGTATAAAACAAGCTACAATGTTACTTGATGCAATTAATTAAGCGTGCTTTTTATAGAGGTATAGAGCTTTAAGTTGGCATTACTTTTCAAGATGGCGACCGATTTAACAGCTGTCAAGTGATTTATTCTCAGTTTGGTTTGGCAATTCATCATGAGTAGACTCACGCCCGGCGTAGATTCGTTGAATGGGCCCAAAACGAGATTACCGTTGTTCCCGATTTTCATAAACGAATTTTATTTAGCGATGACGCGCACTTCTGATTGAATGGCCACGTCAACAAACAAAACTGCCGCATTTGGAGTGAAGGTAATCCTCATCCAGAAAAACTGACTGTTTGGTGCGCTTTATGGGCTGGTGGAATCATTGGTCCGTTCTTTTTCAAAAACGATGGTGGCCAGAACATTACAGTCAATGGTAATCGGTATAAAGCCATGACTACTAACTTTTTCATTCCTGAATTGAATAACCATGATGTCCAAAAGATGTGGTTTCAACAAGACGGCGCAACATGTCACACAGCTCGTGCCACAATAGATTTATTGAAAGACACGTTTGGTGACCGCCTAATTTCACGTTCTGGACCTGTGAATTGGCCTCCAAGATCTTGTGATTTAACACCGCTAGACTACTTTCTGTGAGGCTATGTAAAGTCATTGGTCTATGCGGTAAAGCCACAAACGCTTGACCATTTTGAAGACAACATTCGCTGTGTTATTGACGATTTACGGTCACAAATATTGGAAAAAGTCATCGAAAATTGGACGTGGCGGTCATATGCCAGAAATCATATTTAAAATGTAATGCCACAAGATTATCTTTCGGATAAATAAAATTCATGTCAATCGAATAATCCTTCGTTGGTTTATTGCAACTTAAATCTATACCTCTATAAAAAACACCCCTTAAACACCCTCCTTTAAACAAATATTTAATTTTTAACTATTCTTCTAAAATTTGATATTAAAAAAGTGCTTATTTCTGTAATTTATTATTATGATAAATCCAAAATTTAATCTTATTGTTGGATCCAGAAAATTTTTTTTAATTCTTATAATTTGCTAAATAGGTCTCCATTTGCAAAAGAGAACCAGATTATGTGAAAAAAAGATTTTTTTTTTAAGAGATATTAATATTTATCGATGACTGAATTCTACAAGGGCTTAAAATCTGATATAATGTACACTTAAAGGGTGGGCAAATTTGAGGTTAGGAAGTAAATTGGCTTAGAAACAGATTTTTTTTTACGAATTCAGTTTTATTCATAGAAATTTGGGAATTAATAATGCAATATGAGGTCGGACAATTGTCCACCTCTAGCACGTCGGAAGACCTTCACTGTTTTCACAAAATTTTGAACCTCATTTTGCAAACAAAGCTTCGCTTATCTCGACAATGCAAGGCAACCTTCTGTGATGTATGTCTGCGTTCTAACCTCTCCACCACTTCACCCAAACGGCTGAATATAGCAAAAACTGAATCTGAATTCTTTTGAAATGAAGGAAATATACAGAGTTGGCAAATTTGAGGTTAGGAAGTAAATTGGCTATCAAATTCTGAAATGTCACGAATTGAGCTGTCAAACTTTGACACTTATTTAGTAAAAAGTTGGGAAATTTTAACTACATTCTTGAACAAAGAATTTTAATTGCGAAAATTTACTATCAAAATGTTAAAAATTTTACTGTATCACTACGTAAAATTCGAGCAGCTTTTCCACGTAATTAGGCTCCTTCTGAGACCGCTGTGCGTAATTTAATCGCTAAATTCGAGGCTCATGGTACTGTTGCTAACAATAGATCAAAACAATAAGCTCGTAGTGGCCATAATCGCTGTACAGCAAAGTGTTGAGAATGAGCCTGGAACATTAACTCGTCGATATTCATAACAATTAGGCATATCACCAGAGGTATTTTGCGCAACGTTTTGCATAAAGATCTTCATCCTCACGCTTATAAAGTTTAACTCGTTCATGAATTAAAGCCAGCCGACCATTATTTGCGTCGAACGTTTGTGAATTGGCTGTTTGAAAAACTGTACGAAAACAACGCGGTTTTCAACAAAATCATCTTTACTGATGAGGTTCATTTTCAATTAGACGGTTATGTATACAAACAAAATTGTCGCCTATGGGGCTCACAAAATCCATAAAAAGTCCTCGAAGAAACATTACATCCAAAGAAAGTGACTGTATGAGGCGGTTTGTGGTTAGGCGGCATCATCGGTCCGTATATTTTCGAAAATGAGCGAAGAAACGCCATCTACCGAACCATGATTATCAAATTTTTGTGGCCTCAATTGTCTAATGTTGACATCAGTGAGGTTTGGCTTAAGCAGAACGGAGCCGCACAGCCAGCTAAGCAATTCAGTTAATGCATGAGAAATTATCCGGTCGCGTACGAGTAATTTCTCTATTTACCGATGTCAATTGGCCGCCTCGTTCTTGTGATTTTACGCCGCTGATTATGTGCTTTGGGGCCATTTGAAATACTGGATTTACGTAAACAAACTGCAAACAACTGACACTCTGAAAGATGAAATTCGGCGCTGCATTGACGAGATAAGCGAAGCTTTGTTGCAAAATGTTGTTGTGCTACAGATGGACATTTGCCCGACATCATATTCCATTATTAATTCTCACATTTCTATTTTATATAGGTATGAATAAAACTGAATCTGTCAAAAAAAGCAAATTTACTTTCTAATCTCAAATTTGCTCATCCTTTACATAAAACCTCTATTCTTTAAAAACAAGTTGCGCACTACAGAAGTTTTTTATTGAGCTTGTACGAGTACGTTTTTCTTTTTTTTAAATTAAAAAATTTCGACTTACCTTTTATAAAAGTGATTACTCACTAAAAATGTCAATAGTTTTTTCTACTTCTTCTTCTTGTTTTTAAAATTTAAAATTTGTGGAACTTAATTTTAAATTCCAAACACACATATTTACTAAAAAGAAGAACACAAATTAAAAAAAAAGTTTTTCTTTCTTTTTCCGAAATTAAAGATAAACGTCCCTTTCTTTTATTCCTGTATAAAAAAGTAAGCATAAAAACAAACATTGAAAAAAGGATACAAACTGAGAATAAAGGACATAACCAAGAACAAAAAGGGATACATTACGAGGCTACTCGTGTTTTTTGCTGGCCTGGCCATGCTAAACAAATATTCGAAATAATTTTTGCAATAAATTTTTTACTCAAAATTCTGTTGGTATCTTTCCTTCATTTTCATTTCTTTGCGTTTTTTTTGTTCTTCTCGGAGTAAATATTTGCTGTGTGACCCTAAAACAAATGTTAGAAATTCTAATAGAACGACCCTAAAGAAATGAGGTGGAAATGGTATTGAATATTTATTATGTACAAGTACATATTGGAAGTAGGAAAAATACGGTCGAAACATTAAAAATTTTTGAAATTGAATGCCACTGATGAAGGCTAAAAAGCAAGAAAAAAATGTACAGTGAAAGAAATTGGCTCCGAATTCGTGAAAAATTTGCTATCATTGAAATTGCAGCTTTTTAAGGCTGTTTAACGTTACTTCTATATAATTTTGATTAAAAAGTTCCTGGAATAACTCCCGTGTGGCGGTCCCATCGTTCCGATATGAGTTTTTTTTTTGCTAAGTTGGTACATCTGTTGTTGACATTCACGCTAAGACACACGAGGGTTTTTCCGAAAACTTTTTGATCACTTTTTGAAAAGAAAATATGAATCGTATGTTTACCTTGGGTATTTTTGGTAGGACACCTCCAAGCACGAAGAGTATAACATTAGATATCTTGTTTGTAAGTCTCAATTTTAGATCAAGCATTTGGCTATGAACTTTCCCCTTGTACAGTAATACCGGCAGATCAAGCACATAAGCATTACAGTGAACAGCGTAACGGTTAGAAGAGACTTATGAAACTTAATGCCGCATCGGGCGGAACAAAAGAGGCAATCTATCTCAAGTACATTCTACGGTTTGCTTGTTATTTGCTCGCCGCGGTAGGTGTAGGTTACCGTATACTCACTATTGTGCCAAAGTCCTACATTCACGTTTTGAAAGTGTGCATCTTATCCACATTGCTGGGTAAATCCGTTACTGTTCTTTTAGAATATTCTAAGACAAAGCAAGATGAGTACTATCATTGTTTAAATTTTATTAAGGAAGCCAATCTCTCTCAGTCAAGTTGCTCAGTTGCTACATAAGTTTCTGAGACATCGACACATGCTGCTAGATTTACTTTGACAGATGATTAATAAGCAATTCGCTGACAGGTAAGGACCAGACATGAATGTTTTCTACTACTCCGACAGATCATACGCTTCAAATGCAACAAAAAGCCCATATTTTTATTTGAAAGTGAAAAATTCATAGATGTTTTAGGAATTGAAATGTAATTGAAATAATCAATTTCTCTAAGTGTAAAATTTAATTGAAATGATAAAAAATGGCAAAATAAATACAAAACAAAATCAACAATATTCTTTATGCAAGTTTTCTGCAAAATATTTACTTAACATGGGTGTGCGTGCACCAGCCAACCATCGGATACAATGAAACTTTATGCAACAATATATGGCAGTAAGGGAGTGTATAGTATACGAATATTTGTATGGGTAAGTATTTATTTATGTTGATATTTGAGTTTAATGTTTCCGTTCAAAAGAACATTAAATGAATAAATGAATGAATGACATGAGTGAAAAAGAAAACTTTACCATTAGATTGATTGTCAAATATACGCAAAATTACAAATATTTGAAGGTGGTTGGTACCACCAAGAAGGTGGGGATAAATGGTTTAAATGTTTTTTTCGATTAAAATATTTTCTTTGCAAAAGGTTTTTAATATTCTTTCTAATCAATATTAATTTAACCCTTTCTATACATTCATTTTAATATAAGAAGAGTCATCAAAAGTCATCCATCATTTATTTATTCACTATTTTTTTGACATTTTCTAATTCATAATTTCGTATTTTCATTTTGACTTTGCATTTATTCATTTGGGGGGATGTAGAAAAACTATTTAAGTTGTTTTTATTACAACGAATTTCGATATTTAATCAATTAATAAACAAAAAAAAAAAGAAAATCTTAATCCTTTTTTCGTAGACGTGGACTTCGTCATCATCATCATGAGCATCACCAAAGCCATGGCCATTAATATTCCAACACATCATTAATATAAAATGACTTCATGAAAAGTAAAGGGGTTAATGCACTAAAATCGTTTTAATTCCGCAGTTGTGGAGATTGTAAGAGCACAACATAGCTGGGTCCTTATAATTTATATATCTTCGACCCATAGCTTGCTTCTATTTATCACTGTCAGTTAATTATTATTAAAATCTAAACTCAATGTTAGGAGCTTAAGGCAATTTTATGGTAATAACTGGCGCTGATTCTTATGAAATACATGTGGGCAAAAAAAGGTTTAGTTAGGTTTAGTTGTGTTAGTGAGAATATGGAAATTGCTCTCTGAGGTTGAACAAAAAAATTATAAAAGTAAACAACAAAACAAACGAACAATTTTAATACGAACAGACAACTGCATGTGCTTTCATCAAAAGCTATCACACTACTGAATGAAATTGTTGTTTATTTATTATTCTCTGTAAAATATTTTCGTTTTCGTTCGGGTATATACATATACGAAGCCGATCTGGAGACATAAATAGGATTTATGTTTTCCTATTATATCAATAACAGTGGAGGTGTAAGAGGAATAAGAAAAAGAGAAGAAGAAAATTGATAGAGACCGCAAGGTGAGTGTCATATATCATACAGCATCTAATTTGAACAGGACGACCCCGACATGTAATCGAAGTATCATGAGGTGAGAAACCTAAGAAGTTATTTTTCAGCTTGGAACAGTGACACGAAGATAGTTCCTTCCTTGTCACTATAGCTATGATAATAGTCGTTCAAAGGTAGTTCCATAACCTACTGTCAAAATCGTCACTAGTCAAGAAGTTGCTCCATGGGAAAAACCTAAAGCGGCATATTTGTGAACCCAAACTTTCGACAATCGACAAATAGATTGATTATTTCATCAACAATTGCTTCAGCTTCGATTCGGTCCCAGCGTAAGAAAAGGCCACAGATTTCACCAGTATGTGAATCCTTCAGTTGTACTACTTTTTTCACTAAACTATTCTCAATTATATTTACCTTAATGGTCCAATATTTTCGCATCCAAATTAGGACTAAACAGACTACTTTTCGCCAAAATAGCTTCGCGAAATGCTATAATCGATAAGAATAGGAGCATAGTCAAAAGTCTCCAAAATGACAGTATGTGACCATAGTCTCAAGCTTGCCAATTGCATACTGCTTCTCTTGTAAATTATTAATGTTTTACGCACGTTATTTGAAGAGCTATTTAAAAGCCCTGCAGCATTCAGATGATGTAATCTAGGCTTTTAGAGATGTAGTGGACAGAGTGCACGCATACAACACAAGCGGTCCAAGTTCGAATATTCAGCAGAGGACATAGCGAAAACAAATTTATTTGCGGTTTCGAGTGTTTAATAAAGAGACTTCAACTTCCCTCCAGATAAAACTATCTAAAAGAAGCCCCCTGACCACCCAGCTTACCTCTGGTGATAATGACAAATATCACACGAATGATCAGGAGAAAACGCCACAAAATTTCAATGCTAAGTAAGGATCACCACCACAACTTAGCAAGGATCGTCAACACTGCACAATCACATGAAGGCGAGCTGCAGTAGATTAATCACATACTCAGCTTGAAAATCAACTTGATTAATGAAACTGAAACAAAGCAATGAATGCTTTATGGATAGCCAATATGTCCCTAGTAATGAAAAAAAACCTCCTGAGTTAGGTTATTTATTCGACTCAGAAGGCTGGAAATCTTTTAATGGATTTTGCCCATAATGACCTCTGTACTTAACAACTAAAACTGAATTCGGTGCTACAAAGGGTCTTCCATTATTAAGTTAAAAGAAATTTCGCAAAACCTATCAAAGTTCTCGAGATGTTGTGGTTGAAAACCACACTCTATAACTGAATATAAACATAAACCTCAAATAATTATTCTCCTTACAAAACTGCATTATCTCTGAAACTAATTTTGTAGCAATAACTTCTAAGAGACATTGATATTATTTTGCTTACAACTGTAGGTTAAATAAAAAAAAATAAAAATTATTTACTTATAAATTCTTGTTCGTTGGTATAAATTAAAAAAAAAATATTTAACATTTTTGTAATAATAAAAATATAAAATCGTTCAACATAATCCTTCCATGTTGTTGTCTTTCTGCAATAAAACTGCTTTACCATTAATTTCTGAATCAAATAATTTCAGCGCCATTTTTCACTCATGCCAAGTTAAAGGGTGGTAAGGACATTAAAAGTGGTAGTTTTGGTAATGGTTGTAAACCCTCCTTGCAATATTATTGAAAAAAATTTGGTGTTAATTTCGTAAGTTAAACAAAAGGCTTAAACAAGTGTAAAAATATTAAAACCGAAAATAATATTCACACTCATGGGATGGATGGGTGGATGGACAGCTGTCATCAATCATCATTATTTTTAGCCTCATCATCTCTGCGGTTAACAGTTTTTCATTATTCATTTTCGTCATTGCTTTTATTTTAACTCTTTTTCAAACTTTTTTTTTTGCAAGTTTTAGAACATGATAATACCATTCCAGTTAATCTAAGCTTAACAAAGGCGGGTCGTAGTAAATGAAAATTACAATTCATAGCAGTTGTGTCATACACTCTGTACTAAAACTGAATATGAGTTTTTTAGCTAAAAATGGCAATATTTTACATATGGGTGATGCATCATAGAGGAAGGAGAGTAAAATTGCCGCAAACACTTTTTAAAATGTATAGTTGATCCACTAAAGCTATAAAAATTTCGTTCCATTTAGTTTTTTATACAAAATAAAAAACAAAAGCTTTTTAACAAAAGTTTTTTGAGAATAAAACTAAGATTAACAAAATTTTTCAAAATCAGCAAAAAATAAATTTGACAAATATTTTTTTTCAAAAGGAGAGGAATCATTGATTAGAAAAATAACTGAATTGAATAATTTTACACAAAAATATCATTTACGATAAAGAATTTATACATAAGTAAAGCATATTGTTATTGTATTATATTGACCCGAAATTGAAAAGAACCAAATGTGTAATGAAGATCTTTTAATAGAAGGAAACTAAGAACCTTTAAAATATCCTACCCTACGCAATAAATTAAGAAAAAATTTTATTTTTTCTTTATATGCCTTGTGCTCGTTCACTAAAAAGGCATATTTCTATCTGTTGGTTCATATTTTTTATGACTCTGAGTTATAATTGAGGTTTAATGTCGTTAATGTGTCGAGTTTTCTCATCCTTTAGCTCTTAAATTGTTCTTGGCTTATTGACGTACAGTTTTTCTTTTAAATGGCCACAATGAAAGAAGTCCAATGGTGTTAAATCACATGACATGAGATAACACGGCCATTGCATTTCGCGAGCAAAAGAATGTTTCGTTGGCTGTGTGGCAAGTGGCACCATTCTGTTGGAACCACATATCGGCCAGGTGCATATCCTCTTTCTAGCCACAAGAAGTCCGATAGGGAACAGCATTCACAGTAACGGCCCGATGACTCTGCTGAGGGAAACTGTCACTCTTTGTGAATTCATTGACTTTTTAACAATCACTTGTGGATTTTCATGTGCCCAAATGGGGCAATTCTGCTTGTTAAATAATCTACTGGATTGAAAGTGTACCTCGTCGCTGAAGATGATTTTCTTTGTAAAGTCACCATTCACTTTTATCTCTTCAACTAACCATTCGGTGTGTTGACGACGCTTGAAATGGCTTTAGATCTTGTGTCAATTGAATCTTGTAAGGGTGTATATTCAAAATTTATATCAGTGATGTTTGTGAGATGTTCAATTGTTGGGCACGATGACGAGTTGAGCTTGACCATCGCGAACAGCAGAAATGTTTTCCGCAAAACAAACTGGGCGAGCATGCACAAGTTCTTTCCTACAGACACAGTTTGCTGAAATTCGTACGCTTATTTGGACTTATTTGGTCGATTATGCTGACCAAAAAATCACGAAGTGCACGAAAAGCATTTTGATTTGACGCCCATTTTCGTAAAAAGCTTTAACAATCTTAAAGTGCTGCTCAATTGTGGCTGAAATTATCAAAAATTGAAACAAATGAATGTCAAATTAAGTTGGACAAAAAACTTGACGTTAGGGTGTGGCTCACAATTAATATCGTGCATTATAGTTGGACCCCCTTTTACTACCACGTTATGATAAGTTTGAGATTATTTTTATAGAGAGCTATAATTTTCAAGTTATCCCGCTAGTTAACGAAATACAATGCTTAGTTCTTTAAGCTGAGATCATATGATTGTCGCAATGCATCAATTATTGGTACGGCAATCGTGTGACCGCCCAATAAGTAATAATGTGGCAACAGTAATGTCAAAAATCCGCCTATATTTAAAGTGTTCTCGTGCGAAGATCGAAGTTGACGATACGTACCAATAATTAAACTTTAAAAATTTTCACTCGCAGGATAAACTGTGATAATTTTAATAATTTACGCCAATAAAGTACAATAGAAATTGTGTCGTATTGGTACATTTGCGACAATCGTGTGATCCTAGCTTTAGGCTCTCACTTAACAAAAAATTCGAATGGAATTCAGGAAATAATCTTTTCCCTTACAATTCCCGAAAAAATTTTTAAATTGGCTTTGGTTTTAGCTAAATTATTAGCCCGCTCACTCCTAATAAGACACTCCTGGTCATAATCCCATCTAAAGAGCTGTAGGCTGTTGTAGGTTTAAATCCTATTCAGAACTGTTATTGATCAATGTTAACCTCAAAAAATGTCAGGTCTTCAACCTAGCTTATCCTTGTACTGCTCTACTAAAAGTGACGATAAACACTTTTGCCTAAAAAATAAATAGTAGCGTATTTTCACATGAGCATAGCTGTTTGAAATTCACTGTTGTCATATCGTGCTATGAGCCCTCTGTAACTTATTCCCGTTCAACCTTTTTTAGCCATCAAGCGCGTTTTTCCTTTAGCTCTTCTAGACCGAACCATTAGCATTTGGATTAAGAGTATCTGCAGAAAGATTTTGCAGGCTACAAGCTACATTCGTACATTATTTTGTTCAATACGGTGATACGTTGTGGGGCCCAGCCTTATTAGTAAAAGTTATCTGATTAGTCAATTTCCAAAGACCATTCTAGAGAGTATGTTAGTTTATAATTGTACTTGTACTTTTAAGCAGTTGGTATCCTAATTCTGGCGTGTCGTGGTCAGAGTGACTGCATACAACACAAGCGGTCAAGGATCACTACCACCACTTAGCAAGGATTTTCACCACTACACAATCACATGGAGGCGAGCTGGAGTAAACTAATCGTCTACTTAATTTTAAAAATCAACCGATTAATGAAACTGAAACAAGGCCATATGTCGTAGTTTATGCCAATAAAAGTCAGCAAAGACTTGAACAAATAATGCCACCTATAGCGCAACATAACGTACAAAACAAAACCCTTAAAATAATTTTCAAATAAGAAAACATCCCGTTTTCCCATTTTTTGTAGACTTTTATTGTGTATGAAAATTCAATTGCGTTCGTTTATTTTTGCAGCGGATTTTGTTATTTTTTTACTCCCAATTTCAATTCATAAATTCAATTTGAAAATCAATGTTTGAATAAAATTGTATAAACCAACGATACATATGGATGAATAAAAAATAAAAAATAAAATTTTATAAAAAAATGGTAAAAAAATTATTGTTAAATTGTTGTTAAAAATGATTTGATTTTGTTGGTAATATTTGTGTGTCTGTCTTCTTTCTTTTTCTGGCCTTTGGCCCTTTTGAAATTTAATGAAGTAGAGAGAAGTGTATCAAATTGAAAGAAAAGTACAAAAAAGCGAACGTAATTTGTTTCCTTCCATTCTAATATAGTTTTTTTTAAGTATTTTTTTACATCATTAGCAAAGTATTATTTGAAATTTTTTTTTAATAAATAGGGGTTGATATTATAAATCGAATACTCGTATTTAAGTAAATATTGAAAAAAAAATTTGTAAAGAAAGTTTAAATCTTATTAACTTGTGTGTTATTTTATTTATTTTCATTTTTGTATAAATACTGTGGGATGTTGGTGTCGTGTTCTTACTCCTGTTGTTCAAAAATAGGTTTTGAATGTGTTTGTATATTTGAACTATTATATGATATTTAAAGAATTTTTTTATCCCTCCCCCTCTTTGGCTTTGAGCAGATTTTCACTTTTAAGCTGCTTTAATGTCAAGCCTAAAAAAAATTATACGTACAAGGAATTGAAACGCTTGAAAGCTATTTAACAAGCTCCTGTAAGTTTTGGTAACAAATATATTAAATACCAACTAAGTATCTAAAGTTTCAAATTGCATGTCAGCTTTTAAATTTTTTTAGGGTTTTTTTTTATGAAACATAAACATAAAGAGCTTAATGTAAAATGAGGCTTTAAAAATACGTAAGGCTACGGTAACTATGACACAGTGCCCTAATAAATTCGATAGTGAAAGTATATCCAAAACTGAATTTAGCAGCATCGTAGCTTACAACATTTTAAACTTTTCATTTGATTAAATTAAAAAAAGTTCATAAAAAGATAGAGTCAAAATTAAGCCAGCCATTTGAGCGTCTCGAAAGTATTGTTACGTTTTAACCTTTTTAAAACGTTTCTCTTAAATTGTATAGAATAAAATAAATATTGCGAATTTATTTGTTTTACTGTATACAGTCCTTCATTTTCATTTAACTTTGTACAGTGTCCAATTATTTAACTTCAACTTGATGCACAAATTACTCAACACTTTTACTGACGCCTTAGCACGACTCTTCTCTTTGACTGTTTAATTATGACTGACTAACTGAGCACAATGCTCCGCCTTTTATAGTAAATTTACATCAATTTCGAATGTTCTAGTTAATTCTAAAACCTTCTGTTCAGCTACATTGATTCAAATGTGAAATCTTAATACCCAAAATTAAATTGGCATTGACAGGGTAATCGTAGCCTTGAAACAAACTAATAAAATAAATCCATAATAAAGTTTATAGCTCTAAGTGTACAAATGTTGGTGTATCTTTTTAGGCGTTTTCATTTTCGTAACAGTATAAACACACGATATTATGATAACTCTCGATCGAGTTTCATTTACACTTTTAAGCTTTCTTCTATTAAAAATGGATATTATACGCTTAAGCTTAGATTAGATTATGTGTTTACATATAAAATGGCCTGACAAACATTGTAGGAAAGATCAATTGGCAGCCGGTTTGTTATTATACGTTTATTTTAGTACCAAAGTCCTCGCAGCTCTTGTCCAGCTTCCACTAGTTTTAATAAAGTCGTCTTTTTTCTCCAAATCGACTATTGCAATGCTGCTCGAGCCGTAGATCTCCTCCGTCCAAGGTCGTTAGTTTCGAACAATGTCAAAGAAGATTTTCCGTAGACTCCTTCTTTCCTTCATTATATCAGTTTTTGCGGAAATCAGTATATGATCACTTATAGGCAGTATAAGATTTAGACTGTTTTAACATCGTGGAATACTTTTGGTCGAATTTCTTTTAATATTTGGTAATGACTCGCTGTTTTAGTTATGCCAATACAGCATTCTGTGTTCGCAACAAATACTTAGGGGATGGCCTTTACTCATGCAGGACAATGTGATAGAAATAGGAATATAAAGGGTCCGCCATCTAACGTTTTTTTGCAACTAGTGCTTATTTCGTGAATGATAACACTTAGTTCATGTCTGATTTGAGAGATAATTAGTTCTATCGTTTCACTGAACGAATATGGTCGTGTCCAATGCGTTTCCGTTTCACTAAGGGCCTACGAACGACTTACAGAAGATGCCGATTTTGCCAAAAAAAAAAATCATCCTTTCAGATGAAGCGCATTTTGATCTTGGCGGGTATGTAAACAAGCAAAAAGCATTTGGGGCACAGAAAACCCGCACGCATACATTGAAAAGGCGATACACCCAAGACGTGCCACGTTTTGGTGTGGATTTTGGTCCAGAGGCATAATTGGGCCATTTTTCTTCGAAAATCAGCAAGGAGTGGCCGTTACAGTCAATGGCAATCGTTATCAGGCCATGTTGAACGAATTTTTTAACAGGACGGCGCTACGTGCCACACAGCCGAAGCTACACTCGATGTTTTACGCCCTGTTTTTGAAGATCGCATTATCAGTCACGGAGCTGTTGTCGTTTGGCCACCTCGGAGCTACGATTGGACACCATTGGACTATTATTTGTGGGGTGCCGTCAAAGATAAGCGTTACTCCAACAAGCCAGAGACAATTGACGCTTTAAAGGACAATATTCGTGAAGCCATTGGTGAAATACAGCTGCACACAATCGATAATGTGCTTAAAAATTGGACTGATCGTGTAGGCTACTGCATGGCCAGCCGAGGCAGCTATTTGAATGAAATTATTTTCTATTATTAACCGGAAGGATTGTACTTTCAAATAAAAAAAGAAATTTGAGAAAATATTCAGTAGTTTTTTTTATAGCATTTAAAAAAAAAAAATTATTTGGTGGACCCTTTAGATAGAAGGAGAGAGCAAATGTAAGAATAGAGCGCCTAAAAAACGAATTCTGTCTGTAATGCATTGTGCGAACCAATAGCAAATTTACCACAAACAGTTGTACGATAAATGCGAGTATAATGAGTAGAAGCCCGATTTTTGAGAAAACAATTCGCCTTAACTTATTAGAATTCATTACGTTTTAATATCAGTAGATCAATTGCTATTGGGCTCTAATGAATAAATAGAAGTTGCTTCTCCTTTACTTAATCGAGAAGACAATAAATAAATTTAAAGTTCTATTACGGTTATAGGTATTTTAATCGGATGACTTTTTGTAGGTTTTAAGCTTTAAATGTTTGTTAGCGTAATTTAAATGAGTAGTGCTAGGAAACTATCAAATGATGTTAGCGATAATTCCAATTTGTTAGAGAGGATCAAGACTAACTTTGAAAGTATATTTCAATCGAACCTAAGGAAGGTCGCAGTTGAAAAAAAGTAAACTAAGACTGATCAAATACTAAGGATTTGCTCATTATTTTTTTTTTTTTTTTTTGATTACTACAGTGTAGAGCATTAGGAGTTTTAATTTTATAGATAAGAGCAGTTTGCAGAGTTGGTCATGAATCTTAACAGTTTTCCGGCCAAAAACAACACCATAAGCAATGCTCACTATATTTTTTGATTTTATGCACTTTTGTGTTTTAACATTTTTAAAGGCCATGAAAATATTAAGTTTTGTAACGGCTGAGGGGATTGACATTGCACGGCTGAAAGAATTAAGGACTTTAGAAGAAAATGCTACTTAACTCTTTTTATAACCAGTAATTTTTCCAACTTTCAATAACCACCAAGTCCCCTGTGGCCTCATATACAAATATAGACGACATGAATTTCTTATAGCGTAAACAGACGGACTTGTCAAATTAATTTGTGAATTATTCCCATATAATTAATAATTATTCCCATTTGAAGTAAATGCACAAAACCAGAGTGAATATATACTGAATTTAGCTTTTTCAATATGGCAACACAGTGTATAATCAATCAGCCATTGACATATTGTTTACTATTGTGAATGAATACTTAATTGAAAAAATTAAAATAGAATATGAAGCAGTTACTGCAAAAGTATTTTAATCTTTTTCTTCGTATAAATAGTGATTTTTGACCAACAGCATAATAACTAATTGTGCTTTCTGTCATATGATCTAGATATAAAGCCAAAAAAATAGTTGTCAAACAAATAGCTGCTTTCTAAATGCAAAAATTGTCATCTGTCAGGGTAGTATTTTAATTTGCATTAGTGAGTTTTTAATGCAAATTAACGCTGTCGTCAGTCTACGCTATTATGATATAAACACATTCTAGCCTACCGACCACAAAAGACGCTGGCTACAATAGGAGCCAAGTAACAACAGCTACAAAATAAACATTTGATTGGACAAATTGAACATAACCAAGGCACACTAAAGAGGTACTTGCGAGTCCACACGTGTATATGTTTTGCTCATGTATGTTTTCAGTTTCCAGCTGTCAAAATTTGTTCACTTTTTCTTCTATTGCTTATATTTTTACAACCGCCATTTTTATAAATTTAAATCTGGGCTGCCAGATTTAAAATTACAAAAATCCGATTCAGTAGAACAGTTCAAACAAATTTTTTAAATTAATAATTGCAATTGTTGCAAAAGATATCGTTTATTATTGTGTAGCGATTTTACTAAAAAAAAAAAAAAAATATAAACAATATACATATGTATATGGATATGTACTTCTATAAAAAAGTTAAATATATTTTTAGCTTTTTTGTCCTTTGTGTGGAATGTTTCGTTTTTTTTCTCTTTTCTCTAATTCAAAATCATTTAATCTAAAATACAAATCAGTTAAACCGTCTGAATGTGTTATAAAAATTGTATATTTTCTCATAATTCTTAAATGCACTTCTACTTCAAAACTTTTAAAAAATTTTACACTTCCGGTTTTTTCGAACACATTCTGTAAAATTTCTGATAAGTAGGATACCCACCTACCAACCAAAAGGTCAAGGTTCAATACCAGACCAGACCATCTAAAAAAAGAAAAAGTTTTTTCTACAGCGATATCACCTCATAGAATTAGCTACGAGGGCAGATTCACATTGAAGCTACCTAGCGTTAGCTGGCAGCACAAACACAAAAACTTTTTCTTTCTTAGAAATTACGATCTGTCAAACGTCAGCTGTTAAAATTTTTGCCAAATTCATCGATTAGTTTATTTGTTGTAGTCGTTTGAAGTAAGCAACTTTTGTTTTTCTTGGTAAATGGAAAAAAGTGAATTTCGTGTAGTGATTAAACACTATTATTTGAAAGGCAAAACGGTGAAAGAGACAAAAGAAAAGCTTGATAAACATTACGGCGAATCTGCTCCGTCAGATTATATGATAAAATATTGGATTGCTGAATTTAAACGGGACCGAACAAGCACTGCAACAATACCATCAACAGGAAGGTCAAAAGAGGTGGTTACTGAAGAAAATATCAAGAAAATACTCGATATCGTTATGAATGATCGCCGGGTCAAAATACGCGCGATTGCTGAAATGGTAAACATATTATATGAACGTGTGTTCAACATTTTGCATGAACATTTGCATATGAAAAAGCTATCGGCAAGATGGGTGCCGCGTTTGCACAGTGTTGAACAAAAACGCGTTCGACAGATCACTTCACAGCGGCGTTTGGACATGATGAAGCATAATCCTGCTGATTTTTGGCGTAGATTAATAACTGCTGATGAAGCGTGGGTCCACCACTACACACCTGAAACCAAAAATTAGTCGAAGCAATGGGTGGAAGCTGGTGGAAGTGCTACGAAGAAGGCGAAGACAGCGAAATCGGCTGGCAAGGTTATGGCCACTGTATTTTGGGATGCACACGGAATATTGTTCATCGATTATTTAGGATCAATTGGTTGATGCAATCAAGGAAAAACGAACACATTTAAACAAGAAAAAAGTGCTCTTTCTTCAAGACAAAGCACCGGTTCACACAGCACTTGATACAATGCTAAAACTACGAGAAATCCACTTCGAATTGGTTGATCATCCATCTTATAGTCCAGATTTAGCCCCTAGTGACTTTTTCCTGTTTCCAAATTTGAAAAAATGGTTCGCAGGAAAAAGATTCATCTCAAACGAAGAGTTGATTACCGAAACTAATGCGTATTTTGAGGAGTTCCCAAAATCGTATTATTCAGATGGTACAAAAAAGTTGGAAAATCGTCTTACTAAGTGTATTGAGCTAAAAGGAGACGATGTTGAGAAATGTATGGTTTTTGAAAAAAAATGTTTTTTTCCTACTTAGGTAGCTTCAATATCAATCCGCCCTCGTAGTAACTGGTTGAGTATTGAATTTTTCTCTAATACATTTGTTGTTCGGAGCCGGCGTTAAACTGTAAGCCCGTTTGAATAAGTCTATAAGTAGAAACGGCTGCAGCTCATTGCCTGACAGAAGCCCTCGTGTTCCTTAATGAAATGTTTTAGGAATGACGAGGCGGATTTTAAAGAAAAGTTTAATTCTCTAAAAAAAGAAAAATACTTCGCTTAAATGTTTATTGTTAAAATGAAAATGGAACTTGGCTTTTATTGGAGGGTTAAAAATACTTTAAGGATTGCAATTAAGGATGGTTTATGTGCACTAAGCTAGCGTTATTCCTGCAAAATAATGGAAAAGAACTGAAAGTAGCCTTTTTTTAAAAATATGTCACCTACAGTTTGATCATAAAGTTAATGTGGATATTCAGGCAGAGGCATGAATAAAAGGATATGCATCATTCGATCCAAGAAGTGATAGGTAAGTAATTATAATTTTCGAATTAAGATTTCATTAAAATAATCCTTATGATATTCAGAATAATAAAAAGTATTAAAATTTATTTTTATAAATTTTGTTTCAATGATAATGACACCTCTGTTGAATGAAAGGACAATATTTAATATATAAAATGAAATCAAAACAAAACGAGCAACAAAAAGGACCAATTTAAAGGATTAAAGTGATAAGTTATGGCCCATTAAAATGCCTATGAAAATCCTAGAAAAGAATTTCGATATTTTAAGTTAATTTTATTTAATGGACATTTTCGGCATAAACACCACGCACCATATTTTTATTTTATTTTTTGGGTTTGCGAGCATAATTTTCCAAATCCAAAATTGGTTTTAATGGTGATTTATTTTTGAGTTAAACCTTTTTGGATATGAACAAATAATGTTAAAGGAGTTATGTGGCCAACAGTGGAGGAGCATGGTGTACATGTGACTAGAATTGTTCGTTTTTTATGGTTGACAATAATAAAGTGACCATCAATTTGATAAATGTGAGTTTTTAAGCCGTTCCATAGCATTTAACTGCTAAAACAAGTTAAGCACGAGGACTACTACTAGAGACAGGAAATGGAAAATATGAAGAGGCAGTTCACAACACAATATTATGATGGTGTAGAGTAGTACTCGTAGTAGCAGGTTTAGCTTTATGTCTTACATATTAATTGAACATTATATCTATTATTGTTGCTGTTGTTTTACTATAAATCTATACAAAAACCTAGATAGCAAGTCCTTGCATTTTTTTTAATACACATTTCATATTAAAAATCTAATTTATTTAAGAATTATGACCACATTTAACAAAAACTTATTACATTTAACGGAAAAAAACACGAAAAAAAAAACGAAAAACGAAACCCTGACTGACTTATTAAATTGTCTTTTGCTATTGGCCAACAAATGTAACAAAATGAATGTCCTCTTTTTGGATATGGTAGGACATGTCTATAAAATAAATTTGCCATTTATTATTATTGTCGTTGCTGTTGCCTGCAACATTTGTAAAATCTATGAAAATCAAAATTTATTTCAATCGAAAAATTTCTTCTGCCACCTACAAACACGATGAGTACACCACCACACAACAATTCGTTTTAATAATAATTCTCGCTTAAGACCATTAAAAAAGCTATACAGCGCCTGACATGAGGGAGGGAGGTGTCACGTTGCCAAATATTAATTTCAAAGTTCATTTAATTTTTGTTGTGTCATGTTTTAAGTGTTTTTTTCTTCTTACTTTGTTCTTATCAATAAGTGTATGACCACAACATACTCACAGACTTATAAACTCTTAAATGGTCAGTTGAGAAAGTCATTCCTTAGGCTAAAGACTAAGGGACGCAAATATGCATTTGAAATATGAATTTAATTAAAAAAAGTTATTTTATTTTTGGAATTTAAAACGAAATAGTGGTACTTTTATTCAAAAAGTACCAATATATTGCAACCCCGAAATAAATATTTTTGCTCGTAAGAATATTAAATGGATGTCTGGCTTTCGTTATTAATCTGTAGTTTATGGCAAATAAAAAATCTATTATCGTTCAATGTGGTTGCAACAGTCATTATTATTTTATTTTTTTTGATTTTGGCATGAGACTGTAGTAGTAGAAGTCATAGAGCGAAACATTTCAATTCGTCTAAACTTTCATTTTTGTCTTAGAGTCAAGTGCAAGAATGCTGGCAAAAAATGGATGGTTTGCAAAGAAGAAAGAAGAAAAATATTCCTGCACTGTTTTTCTTATTACACTGGTCTACAGCAAAAAAAGCCTTTAAATAAAACTTTGTGGTATATAATGATTTTGATGCGCTGAATTCAAATTTGTTTTCAGTTTTTTTCCATCGGCCTCAAATTTTTTTCCATGGGCGTGGCAAGCGACTTGACCGATTTTAATGCAGGTACCAGAAAATTTTAAGGAACAAAATTTCAGTACTATATAGACTATCATATAGTCGGACTGGAAAAGTACAAATTCTTTAATTATTTTAATTAATTTTTTCATTTAATATAAATATACTTTAAACCCGACTTGCTTCGCTACTCCCATCTTAATTATTATCTTAAATGTTATTTTAGTTCAATTTTTTGCCCTTTTTCGACTTCCAAATCCAAGCATTTGAAATAGTTTTCCAGACAGACACTGCAGAATCTGTCATTTAGCTGTGTATAGTCTTCGAACAAACACACATTCATTTCTGTATATAAAATACATATGTGCTTTCTAGAATACCCGCTTTTTGTCTAGGGCCGCTCTCTGCATATGCAAAATGTAAAATTTAGTATGAATGAAATGCGCAAACCCACTTATCTAATTCTTTCAGTTACTGGCTGATGATGTGTATTGTTGACTTTGGTTCAAATTTGTTACCTTTAGCTTTAACTGTTCTCAAGATATAAAGCAATTAATACTTGGTTTAAATGAGTGGTACCAAAATCCTTCAATTTCGCGCAGTCTTTGACTATTGATTTCTGTTGACTCAGACTAAATTCAGAAGCATTTGCTGTAACCGTTCTCAAGATATAAGGAAATCAATATTTAGTTGGTATGGGAGGTACTATGCCAACTTTTCCAATTTCACCCACTTTTTGACTGATGGTTTATATTGACTATGCAGTTATTCAGACAAACTTTAGCTATAACCGTTCACAAGATATAATGAAATAAATATTTAGTTTGTATGGGAGATACCACGCCAACTTGTCCTATTCTGCTCACTTTTCGACTAATGATTTGCATTGACCATTAATCTATTTGGACAAATTTAGAGACTATTTCTGCTACAATTTTGAAAATATAGACAATTATTTATATACGCTTTGTATGGGCGTGACACCGCCCAGTTGAAATTTTTGAAATTCATGGAGCCCATCCAGACGTACAGAGAGCTTAAATTTGAAACAGCGATTATTTCGAATCTGCAATACTTATTTCATCATATTCTATCACAAAATTCAGTATATTATCTCCACTGAACGAAATGAATCGATTTATGCAACGTTGAGCAACGTTGCGATTTATTGGATATTTATTTCCAAAACAAAGACAATTGGTCGGAAATTGCACGCAAATATCGTACAAAATTTCGTCGCAGAGAAGGACCAACAGTGCCAGGTATACGCAAGTTTGTTGCTAAAGTTTGTGAAACTGGTTACATTGTTGATGCGCCAAGACGTAGCGTGCTCGTACAGTGCGTATACCCGAAAATATCGAAGCTGTGGCTAAGAGTGTGTGAGCATACATCAACATCAATTAGTCATCGTTCTCAAGAATTGAACATTTCACGCATCAGTTTACATCTAATTTTGTGAAAAGATCTCGGTATGACGCCTTACAAAGTTCAATTGGTTTAAGAGTTGAAGCCGCATGACCATCTGCTTCATTTTCGCCAACAAGAAACTGCACAATGATGTCGATTTTGCCAAAAAAAAAAAACATCTTTTCGTATGAAGCTCATTTTCGTTTTGGTGGGTACGTTAGTAAGCAAAATTGAGGTCTTACAGAAGCCACCATTTACTAGTGACCCATTACTAGTGACTTTTTTCCGGCTTGTTTAGCGGAGGCATCATTGGACCATATTTTTTTGAAAACAAGGACGGCACAACCATTACGATCAATGGGGACACTTATCGCACCATGATAACCGATTTTTATATGCCTGCTCTTCATGGTATTGATGTGAACGATGTTTGGTTTCAACAGTATGATGCAACTTGCCACACATCTCATGCCCCAATCGATTTTTTGTGTCAAATATTTGATGGCCGTTTAATTAGCCAAAATGGTGATGTTAGTTGGCCGCCCAGAAGCGGCGATTTGACACCGTTGGACTCTTATTTGTGGGGCGCCGTTAAAGACAAGTGTTATGCCGACAAACCAGAGGCAATTGAGCATTTGAGACCAACATTCGTGATGCCATTGCCGAGATACTACCCCATACAGTTCACGAAAATTGGTCCGATCGAATAGGGTACTGTGAGGCCAGCCACGGCAGCCAGATGAAAGAAATAAAATTTGGCATAATTTCAAGCCGTTTTTGCTTAATTGCATTTATAAATTCAAACTTTTAAGCGGCCAACCTGATATAATATTTGTAGGTTAATACGTTTTCTTGTTTTTTTTTTTTTCAAAAAGCTTATATTTTTGTTACACTTTAAACTGCTAATGGATGGACCCCTCTTTTAAAAAACATTTTTATAAACAAACTAATCACAAAAAAAAACATGTTTGAAAACTATTAATTTTAAAGTAATTTACGAGTGTTTTGCAGTGATTACGAGAAATATTTTTTTGGCCATCAGGTATTTTCTAATCAACATTTCAATTCTTTATTTTATTCTTGAAAAGCAATTCTTTTTGTGAAATTAAAAAATAAAAAGTAATACAAAATGGAATAAGTAGCCAAAAGCATTTTATAAATCCAACAATTTCCATTTATTCACTTCGACTCCCTATTTTCTGACTTATCCAATTTCTTACCATTGATGCAGTCATTCATTCGTTCATTCATTCAAAAGTCAATTCAATTTAATTTTAATTCTTATCAAAAAGTCACACAAAAATGGTTGGAAATTAGTTTCGTCGTTTCTACGAACTGTATAAAAAAACGTACTTTTTGTTGGGGAAAAGAAAATAAGGACTCAAGGTGTGTTCTCCTAGAGATAAGGCTTGTGTTTTGAAGTTTTTTTGTTTGCCGACCCATACTCTGAGCATCTTTAAAATGGAATATTTTGTAAATACCTACGCACGCATTAAGATTTACAAACAATTTCAAATAAAAACACACATATTCACTTTTCCCCATTTAAGGTAATTTAAAGGAGTGATTTGTTCCAAAGTGACTAAGAGTAAAAAATAATTTACAAGATTTTTTTTGTGACTTTTAAGAAAATTTTTTAATTTAAAATTGTTTTTTATTTTTACTTTAAAACAAGGTTTTTGATTAGGCTTGCATTGATTCATTTTTATGGAACGTAGCGCAATTAGTCCAAATGGTAGGTTATGCTTAAACAGACAGGCAAAAGTCATAGTTAACACATGTGCGGAAAAGTCCCAGACCTAACATATACGAGGCCGGATTGACATTGAAGCTACCTAGCGCTAGCTGGCAGCGCAAACACAAAAACTTTTTCTTTCTTAGAATTTACGATCTGTCGAACGTCAGCTGTTAAAATTTTAGCCAAATCCATCGATTAGTTTATTTGTTGTAGTCGTTTAAAGTAAGCACCTTTTGTGTTTCTTGGAAAATGGAAAAAAGTGAATTTCGTGCAGTGATTAAACACTATTATTTGAAAGGCAAAACAGCGAAAGAGATAAAAGAAAAGCTTGATAAACATTACGGCGAATCTGCTCCGTCAGATTATATGGTAAAATATTGGATTGCTGAATTTAAACGGGACCGAACAAGCACTGCAACAAACACTGCAATACCATCAACAGGAAGGCCAAAAGAGGTGCTTACTGAAGAAAATATCAAGAAAATCCTCGATATCTTTATGAATGATCGCCGGGTCAAAATACGTGCGATTGCTGAAATGGTAAACATATCATATGAACGTGTGTTCAACATTTTGCATGATCATTTGCATATGAAAAAGCTATCGGGAAGATGATTAAGATTACGCTGATGAATAAAGCTTATTTTGAACAAAAAAGTGTTTTCTTTGTTAGGACCGGACTTTTCAGCCTATGTGTTATTAATTAAAAGGGAGTCTTTCATAGTAGAAATGTTCATTCCTCCCAGCTTAGACTGTAAAGAAACGATTGATTGCTGTCAAAGTCAAACAATAACAGAGGAGGTTCAATAGTTTGAGGGCAGTTTCTGCAAAAGTCTTTATAAGACAATGTCAATTCCATGAATGTATCCGCATTTGGTATTCAACAATTTAAAAGACCTTTTGAGTAATTTCTTAACGCGTTTAGTTAGTTCTAAGTTTATACATTCTACCCGTAAGTTAAAATTTCACAATTTTGGACATGGTGTATATAAAGTTGCACCTCTTATTAAGGCCATTACTGGGAACTTCATAGAATAGACTTAAAAACAGCTATTAAGAAAGTATCTTACATTATCATATATGTTACTGTCCACCTTAAGGTGTGCTCAGGATGAGTTAACAGGTTACTCAATAAGTTCGTGGGATAAGTAAGAAAAAAACAAAATTTTAACAAAATTCGATTTTATTATTCAACATAGTTGCCTACGACGACGATACAATGAGTATAACGATTTTCCAACTTTTCGATACCACTTTTATAGCATGATTTCTCTTTCTCGTCAAAATAGGCTTCAGTTTCAGCTTCTTAATGCAGCAAGCATTCTCTTGAGATCTGGGAGCTAAATCTAGAAAATACGGTGGGTGGGTAAGCAATTCGAAGCCAAATTCATTCAATTTTTCATCGATTTTTGAGCTCACGCGGCGCCCACTTTGAACAGAGCTATCGCACACCCAAATGTTCGTGTAAAATGGTGAAAACACTACCATCTGATATCTTTACAATGTCAGCTCGAATGTGCACCTTCAATTTGCAATCGTTCATAACCAATTTGTTAATTTTTTCGATATTTTCTCGTACGACCACGTTTAAATTCAGCCATCCACTTCTTTACTATTTGTCTCGATAGAGCAGAGTTCGGATAATGTTTATCAAGCCATTGTATGGTTTCCACTGTATTTGTTTTATCAAAAAGCAGTGCTTTGTCAAAACTTGAAATTCACCGTTTTCATTTCCTTTTCAATAACAAAAGTTGCTACACACAAAATGCTATAACTCATGAATCAGTAGTCAGATCACTGTCAAATTTATATATGGATGGTTTGACGGTTAGTGCTAAATAAAAATCATATGGACGAAATTTTAGTAACGCCATAAAAGTATCATCCTACGGATTTATTAAGTGACCTAATATCTAGGTATCGAGGTGATAAGTTTGAAATGCTCCATTTCTATAGTCAGTTTAGTTCGTAACCCAATGGAGTTCACTTCTTTGTTAATTTGCGTTCTACGAGCATTGGCAGGTATACCTCTTTTTCCAATCAATTGTCGTCTTAGCTATATCCTCGTTTGATCTTCCCAAAAAGTGGCCAATTTAACTTCAGTTTTGTTTGGCTATTTCAATGCGGATTGACGTCTCCGCCGCACTCACGTTTGACGGTTGATAAATACTTGCAGATACAGTATACCTTTGTCTCAGGTGTTGAATGACTCGCACCCTTACAGTAACACAGATCGCACTTTGGAGGAAAAAGTGGCGATATTCAGTTTCAATATGAATTTGTGGGCATTATCACACCTACTGTAGGGCTCGGAAAGCCTGGGTTGCCATATCCTGTGCTGATCCACTAGTAGATGCTATGACGCTAACAGGTGCAAAAAGAATTGCACGTGTCATCCTGTGTAAACTTTGATGTTTTGGTTGTGTTTAAGTCTAAAAACCTTGTTTTCTCCATGTTAATATGTATGCCGTGCTATCGGTAACCATGTGTATAAACTCAAGTTTGTTTGCTATATTGCTAAAATGGTGCGCTTGTAGACATATATCATCAGCAGCATACTCTTGCCTAATCTTGCAGGCGGCCATTCAGGTCCCGAATTATACCTCTTCCGATATTGGATACTTGCCGCATTAGTACATCGTATATTTGGCGGTTAATTTTTATGATGTCAATATCGTTAAATGTCGCTGTGGTATGGTAGTTAAGACACCCGCCTTCCAACCAGAAAGTTCTCGGTCAGACCGTTTGATAAAAGAAGACAAAGTTTTTTTTAACGGTGGGATCATCTCATAACATTAGCTAGTAACTGGTTATAAGTATTACTACTATTGAAAACTTATTTAAAGCATTTGCCGTTCGGAGCCGGCATTAAACTGTAGGTCCCTTTCAATGAGTTTAAAAGTAGAATCGGGTGCAGCTCATTGACTGAGAGAAGTTACCATGTTTCTTTATGGAATGTTATGGGAATTAATATATGAATTCATCCCTTTTAAATTCTGCAACACACCCATTTTAAAAATTCCCACTGTTTTGTACTTTAGATTATTGTTGTTATTTGTGTTGCCTTCTACTGTTTCCATTTTATCGATGTCATTCAAAAGTCCTTAAACAAAAATTGTAAAGAAATGAAAAAAAAACGAAAATTTTTTTGACTACAAATTTATTGTCAAAAAAAAGAAAAAAAAAAGAAAAAAATTTGGCCAGTGTGATAAGTGAGTAGTGGGCTGGAGTGGTGGGAGTTGGAGAAGTTCTTTTAAGAAAATGGTGGAGGAGATTTTCATAGAAAATGAAAATTTTATTTGACGTGTGTTCTATTCAGGCGTACATATCATTTAGATGAGTATATACTCCTGAAAGTATATTTACTTAATACGTACATATATACATACGTACATATGTATGTATGTACATGTGTAAAATCAGTATAATATATTGTATTTGTATTTACAAACACAAATACAAAGTTTGTGTTTCAAAACAAAAATTCTCTTTTTAATTTTAAAATTTTTGCTGATTCTTCTTGTGTGTTGTTGTTTGTATTTCGTAAGAATGTTAAGTAAATACGATGAGTATGTAACATTCTTTTAAATCTTTTATACGATTTGACAGACATAAACATAGTAAATACGAGGGTCGACTAATAAAGCTATTAAAGAATTTGCTTGTAAAGTATTAGCGTTCTTTGTACGCTCTACTAACAAAGCATTCATTTGGGATAACTTTTTACTTGTGGCCACATATTTGGTACCTCCCTCGCATGTGTATTTTTAATTTTTTTTCAAAGTTTATCAAAAGAGCATTTTTAAAATTATTTGCTCACAAATGATGTGCTGGACATTTTCAACTTTCATTTTCATTTCATTTGTATTGAGATTTATTTTTTGTCTTCTTTTTGTTTTCTTTGTATTTTTCTTTTTAATTTTAAATTTTACTTGAAGGAAATGTTTTAAAGTATTTGTTACGAGGGCTGTCGGCCCTACAATAAGTTAACCTTAAAAAAAAATCGTTACAAATTTGGGTATCCGAGTCAATGCCATTGCTGGTGGGTGCGCTACTAAAGGGTTTTTTCTGGCTCTTACGCAAAGGGACATACATGGATCTCTAACTGCGCTGTTGAGCTTGATAGACAAACGGCCATTGAGCATGATAGAACACAGATGGACCAATATTAGGATTGGAAAAATCCGGGTTTTCTTAAAAAAACCCAACCCACCGGGTTTTATTGGGTTTTTTGATGGATTAGGGTTTTATTGGGTTTTATAACCTATTCCAAGTTTCGTTAAATTGAACAATATTTTTTGTTTGTTAATACAATTTCGTTGTTTTAGTATTTATGTTCTAATTTTGCACGCTTTGGGTGGAATCAAGGTGGCAAAAGTCAGTGTTCGAAGCAGCAATTACTTTGTTTCAGCCGTACATTACGAGAAAAACGAAGGAAATATAAAAGCAGACATGATTGAGTTATTCTATTTGACAAATTTTGGCCTCACTTCGCTTCTTTTGAAGAAATGTAAAATCGGCTTTAAAGTTCGAATTCCTAAACGACAGTAAGTTTTTCTGAGTTTTTGCGCAAATTAGTTTAGAGTTGGGGAAAAGCTGTAAACGATGATTTGATAAATTTTGATTTTGATGAATTTGTTAATTCATTGTTTTTTTTAAATTAATTTGTAGTCCCAATACACAGATTATACCCAGTTTTGTTGTAAATAAACTATGAAAACATTTAAATAAAAAAAACCCATTCGGATTTTTGTTTTTTTTTTTTGAATATAATACTCAATTAAACCCTGGTGGGTGGGTGGTCAACCATGACCTATATCATCACTTGCAGAGTATCCAGAATGCTCTGGCCTTCTCTATTTATGGTTAGGTTTGGAAGCCCATTAATCTGTCTTCTTATAGACATAACTCACAGGCACTTTATAACAGAATACATGTCGGAGCGCATGGGGCACCCTGGTCATGGCTACATTAAGTCAGTGGTTTAACGTGAGTACCTGCCCTAGGACGTTACCTCACGGTGCCAAAGCACGAGTGAATACAATGCGTCCACCAACGCCCCCACCTATGATTAGAATCAGCAGTGAGTACCAAATTAAAGCCATGTTATTTGGACATAACCTCACACCTTGGTGAGGTGCCGGAAACTATCTAAACTCCTACCGATCTATGGGTCACGGCACCCGGTTAAAAATGTAACTCCACACCGAGCCAGCATAGCTCTCCCCGCGATTTGGGTTTAAACCACAGCCACCACGTTGCTCCCACAAAGGGGGCCTGGTCATGGTTACAGTAGGAGAATGAGAAGAAAGAGCAATCGGCACAACACTCTCCCCGTGACTGACCTGCTGTAAGGAAGCTCAGATTAAGACATCTCGCTGCATGTCACTACCATGATGTGGACTGTCTCACAGATGTGTTACAGTCTAAGTTGGTCAACTTCGACAGGAGTACCTGTTGGCTCAAGTGAGGGGCTAATAAACTGTTTTCGGTTTCTAGGTGAGGATTTTTAAGACTCTCCTAGGTCTGAATTTTTCGTCCTTTGTAATTGGTCTGTCATATGAATGGTAGCACAATGGGCCATGGAGCCTCCAGGTGAACTCGCGTATCGCGGGCAATCCATATAACCTAACCTAACCTTACCTAACCTAACCTGGCAAAATTTATATTTTTATTTCTCAACAAAATATTCTTTAAGATCCATATATTTTTCTAAGTGATATTCCAAAGCTTCCATACCCTGTTTGTGGTAAGAACGGTTTTCTTCTTCTTGTGTCGTGTTCGTTTCGAACGTTGCTTATCATTATTGATATATATATATATATATACTTTATTCGCAGCAGTTCTGAAGAGTGATCTTCTACTCATGTTAACCCATGTTTTTCCGTCATTCCTCTAGAGAGCATATTGGCTTTTCACAAAGTATCCAATCCATTGTTTTGTTTCAGTTTCATTAATCAAGTTGATTTCTTAAGCCAAGTAGATGATTAATCCACTGTAGCTCCCCTCCATATGATTGTGTAGTGGTGAAGATCCTTGCAAAGTGATGGTGGTCATCTTTACTTAGCATTGCAATTTTTTTCCCAGTAGGTGGCTTTCTCTTCCTGATCATCCGCTTACTGTTTGTCATCAACGCTAGAGGTAACCTGGAAGGTCAGGGTGGTTTCTTCTTCTCTGGAGCAAAGTGGAAGCTCTCTTTATTAAACACTCGAAGCCACAATTATATTTTTTCGGCATTTCCTTTGCTGGGGCTTGAACCTGGGTCGCTAGTGCTGTTATGCGTGCGCTCTAACCACTACCCCACGCCATCTCCATTGGAGTAGGTTTTTAAGACATGAGACTTTTCTCCTTCCTGAACCTCTTCTTCCTTCAACGGCTATTGTAATTTGAGTAGTATATAAGTTTCTGGGTGTCGCATAATATGACCAAGGTAACCGCCGCAGAAATGGCGGTCAAAATGGAAAATAATTCGTTGCTGAATCTTCTTTTCAACTTGAATTAATTGATTTCGGCTTCGCAATAATGAATGTCTGAACTGGTGAATTGTTCGTTGATTGTTTTTCCTTTTTATGGATAATTATTTAAGATATTTTCCTTATGCTTCTTTGGACTTGATTCTCTCACTCCAATCAACTGTTTTGACTGTTCCTTTGTTTCAGGTGTGAAATGGTAGACCTATGTCTCATCATGTAGATTAAAAGAAGAATTTGGAAGGACGAAGAAACGAGGTTATTGGTTCGTTCTCAGAGTTTCGCCTGTGCTATTGTAACAAGTTTGAGCTTAAGAACACTTGGGGTTTCATCAAATAATAAGGAAATTTAATGCCACAAAAGCAAGATCGCGCCTTCATTGTTATATGAAAAGTGAAGTTCATTAAATAATTTGGAAGCAAAAATTCATATGTGAAGCCCAGCAATTAAGGCAGAGTATCCTTAAAGTCTTTTATATAAGACAGTAAGAAATTTGATGAGATCAGAAGGATATTAACATTTTGATCTGGTAAAATCATGATCCTTGTTCAGCTCACGATGTTTAATTTTGATTTGCATTTGGCTTTCAGAATTGAAGGTGGTCTTGAATAATTTCAAAATTACCAGAATATTTAAATAAAGTCATAGCTTCCGCGAATGAGTTGAATAAAATTTAAAAATAAAATATCTTGTGTATTTATTCCAGTGTTCGGCACACAGGTGGCACACGAGTGTGTTAGTGCTCACAAGAAAGATCACAAAAGAGAGTAAAAATGCTAATTTTATGTACCTTTTGTGCAGATCACTGGTTTATCTTGTATTTTCCCGTGATAATTAGTGCATATACCCAATAAATATTTTCTTTAGTCTTAATTTGGTCTTACCAAGAATATCTTTTAAATTTTAAAATTATTTTCTTCGTTTTTCTTCTTTCCATTTAATTACTAATTCAATTTGACCATATTTATATGCATGAATATGCCATAAAACACATGCTGTACACTAAAGCTGTTCTACTTTAGATTATAAAAACATATTCTAACAAACATTTAAATAAAGATTACATTTATTTGAAAAATAAAAGAAATGTTCAGACACTAAAAGAAAAGAAAAAAAGAGGAAAAAATGAATAGGAAAAGTATTCCCAAAAGGACAATTTTTGCAAATTCATTTTTTATCAGGCCATACCATATACTGGCTGCAAACCAAACAAGCCTAGAAAGGCATACGGGGGGCAAAAGAAAAAATTGGAAAAAATCCAATTTAGTAAAGATAATTCCCGGTACTATGGACAACAACATTTAAGAATTTATGAATGAGTTTGTTTGTTTCTGTGTTTGTATGTGAAACGATTTGGTCCACATTACACAAAGTTAAGGTTCTTTTTTTATGTGTTCAAGCCATTTTCATTTCATTTTTTCCCAATTTTTTCTCCTTTTTTAACAGAAAAGTAAAAAATGGGCTCTAAAGCCATTAACATTTTGTAGAAATGTTTGTGTTCAAATACGAATATAATGGCCAAAGCCATTCTTTGGGTAAAAATAATTCATGTATTAAGCGGGGAAACGAAAGGTGTACATTGCTTTACACCAATCTATTCATACGCACACTCGTGTATGCTAACTGGCATGCATACTTTTAGATATTCTTCACACAGATACTCCAATTGACCATTAAAATTATACCCTTAGGATTCAATAGGGGGTAAACCACCATTTATTTTCTAGTTTTTTTTTTCTTTCGTTGCAGGTTTATTTGTTTGCAAACAAAGCTATAAGAAAAACATTTGTAAAACATTAAAAACCTTGGTAAGTGAGATTTGGCCATTAAAAAATAGAAAAACGTTGCTTGGAACAACTGGGTTTTTAGCATATGAGTGCGATATTCCTCCCCATCTATGCTAAAATCTATTTTCAATAGTAAAAAAGTGATTTTACCATAGAGCAGAGAGTAGAGTATAACACAACGTTATGTGTGGCAGGCGTTTTCTTATATAAAGATTGCGTGGCATTTGGTGTATTACGAGTCATAATTTTTCTTTTTTAATGTGACATTTTTTCGATTATTTTGTTCTTTTGAATATAATGGGGTTTTTATTGTTATTGTTGTTGTAGCTGTTGTTGTACCATATCTTTAAACATTAAATAAAAGGGAATATATAACCTTATTAAGGATTTACTCTGTTGATATTTTCTATGTTATTGTCTTGATTTATTATGTCGTTGAGGATTTAGTTGAAAAATGGAATATTATCCGTGTCAACATCATCATTAAATTTTTTATTTTTTTTGAAAACAAAATATGACATAATTTTCAATTGTGCCTATATGGTTGTAAGATCCTAAGGTTTTGAATGAAATTTTTAAGCCTGCTTGTAACTGTGAGTTTTTCTAACATTACAGTGTCTCATCATAATTTTTTACGTGGCTAACATGGTTACCAATTTAGCTATTTGCCGGGTGGATCTAGCGGTTTTTTTTCATTTGGCGATAAAAATTTGCTCGAATTTTTCTAGCCGGAAGATCTAATCATTTATTTCGTTAAATATGTTCGTATTACTTTGATTTGAATTTGATTTACCTCAAATGAAAGTTTTAGCAACATACAAGTCGGGCGAGGGGAGGGGGGAGGCGTGGTCTAGTGGTTAGAGCGCACGCATAACAATACAAACGACCCAGGCTCGAGTCCCAGCGAGGACATGATAAAGAAAAATTTAATTGTGGTTTCGAATGTTTAATAAAGAGGCTTCAACTTCCCTCCAAATAACTGAATCTAAAAAATAAAGAAGAAGCCCCCTGACCTTCCCATACACCTCTGGCGGTGATAATAAACATCGGACGAAAAACATGCCACCTACTGGGAAAAATTACAATGCTAAATTAAAGATCACCACCAATTAGCAAGGACCTTCACCACTACGCAAAATCATATGGAGGAAGCTACAGTGGATTAATCATCTACTAAGCTTGAAAGATCAAATTGATTAAAGACCCTGAAACAAAGCAATTAATGCTTTCTGGAAAGCCAATATGCTCGCTAAAGGAGTGAAGGAGCAAAAAAAAGCGGTGCTTGTAAAATGATTCAGATGTAACGAATTTGATAAGTAAGTATTGTAGTAAATGCTTATTAAAATGCAAATGGAATAATCACTTGTCTATTCATCAACAAAAAAGCATATGGAAACAATTTTTATTTTTGAAATTTTTATCTTATAGACCGCAGGAGCAGCATTTTTATATGTCAACATACTTCGATTTATACAGTAGATCTGTTTTAAAGGCACACATAATGTTAAGCTTCATATAAGCAAGTGCCTAATGTAATGCGCAATACTTCTTTTCAATAGACTCTTGGTAGACGAATTAACGGACATAAGAAACTAAATGTATTAGAAATCTAAAGAAAATGTTTTATAATAAATTTTAAATAAAATACATTAAAAACACACTTAAAATTTCGTGAAGAGTTTACTTTTAAAATTTAAATTTCACTTCTTTTAACAGCTTTATTTGATATAAATCCGTGGTGTCCAAAAGTAAAAATGTAGTTGTGTTAGTGAGAACATGAAAATTGCTCTCTGAAAATTAAATTGAATGGATAACACTGGTCTACAAAAAACAAAACTTTTCTTTGGCCTTTAAATACGAGTAAAACTCTATGGAATATAATGATTTTGATGCGCTGAATCCAAATCCCTTTTTCAGTTTTTTTATGGGCGTGGCAAATAAGACTGGGAACCTCTGCCTTTATTACTTCGCTAAAATAAATAAACAAAAGCTACAAGAACAACTATACGTGCTGTTTACATATAACCAAATCTGCAACAACAAATATTAACAGAGGTAAAGTAAATAAAAATAACACGGCAACAATAATAATTAAGCAGCAAAGAAAACAAATTACAGACAATAAACAAGCAACAACAAATACTAAGAGCTAAAAGAGGTAGATGTTTACGTACGCATGGCTACAAAAGAACTAAAAAGAAATTAAAAGAAAGAAAGGGAATCTACCTGAAATATCGAGAGGTTCGAGAGCTTTCCATGTATTGTTTACTCAGCCATATAAAAAGCTCACTGATACGAACAACGATCAGTTTAAGTAAAGTTAACTCAGCGAATGTGTTAGTGGTGTGAAGAGAGTTTATGAGGAGTAAACCCGTGAGGCTAGAAGTGAAGTAAAACCAGTTTAGTTGGAGCTAAGTGTGGACAACCTCTGGTTGAAAAGGTTGTGATCGAACCTAAGTTATAACTACGATCGGGTTGGAAGACCTTTAGGAAGAAAGATCTGTCGAGTAAAAGTTGTAAACAGACAGAGTAATTAAGAATAAAAATTGTTATTGCCTGTAAAAAGATTACAAGCAGTGGTGTACATAACTGTGTTGAATAAAGGATTTTTTTAATTAAAACCAAACACAAAATTTATTTTATTTTAACTACAATCTACGAACTCATAAAAACACGTTTTAAAAAAGGTAAAAACGTAACAATTGGTATCAGAAGTGGGATTGTAGTCCTTTAAAATGAAATAATAGAATGAAGTTGAGAGAACTTAATGTGGATCGCCTTAGGCATGAGTTGGCAAAATTGGATTTGCCGTCAACTGGGACCAAGAGCGAATTGCAAAAGCGGTTGTATAAGGATTTTCAACGGCGGGACATTAACGTTGATACTCACGTATTTGATGATGAGGAAGAGCCTGAGTTGAGTGTCCTTTCAGCTAAAAGTAATACGGATATCAGTGCACTGCTTGCCGCTATGATGGAAAAAATTCAACTACAGAGCAAAATGCTTTTGGCTGAGGCATGAGGAACTTCTAAAGCTGATAATGAAAAACTGTTGGCGCAGGTACGCGAAACTTCTAGAGCGGAAAACCAGAATTTTCTGGCAAAAATTGAAACAAAACTTGAAGCAACTTCTACTGAGATACGAACAAACAAAATTTCCTATAAATCACTTATAACCTTTATGGATTACCATTTAAATGCTTAAAATGTAAAGTTTATATTTTACGTTTTTTTTATAACTAAAAGAAGAAAAATTTCCACTAATTTTGCAAGAAAAAATTTGGTCAAAGTTAGGTACCCGCATTTCATTTTGAATAAAATCAGCAATAGCCAACAGATTTTCATGATTTATGGCTTATTTTATGCGCAACATTTTAAGCTTTAATTTATTTAGATATCTAATATGTAAAATTTTCATTCTGAAAAATTTTTTATGACTTAAAAAAAAAATCCTCTAATTTTGCGAAAAAAAAAATTTTTTTTCGTAACTAAGTTATGAGTTAATCCGAAACTGTTGAAAATACAAAAACTATTATTCAAGTGGTTTATAGGATATTTTGTTCCCAAACATTTGCTGGTACATGCCTTAAAATCGATCAAATCGTTTTCAAGTTATGATGATATATATTGGGCGAAAAATTTGCCACGCCCATATACTTGTATATATATTTTGAAAAACAACAACAAACAAAGATGAAGGACCTTTAGAAAATGTGCTAAAGTCTTGTGCCGAACTGTATTAGGGATTAAAATTTTTGCTCAATAAACAGCTGGATATTTATTTGAATTTTCAAGTACAGACTTAGCAAAGCGTTCATTTTAATTTACAATCAATTACTTTGATGGTTAATATTAACTTTTAAAAACCTAACTATTTATATGATGAAGTCAGTGTATGTTTATTTGTTTACTTCTATTTTTGCTGATCAAAGTAAATAAATAAGTAAATAAAATAAATCCTTTTTGGTCATTTATTTAAAACACGAGAAAAAATAAATAAAAATAAAAATTCAAACGCAAACATAAACAGAAGAATACAAATTATTTTTTATTTTGCACTAAATTTTCACTATAATTTTATTACAGTATGATACGAAATGGTTGTTTTCCATTTCATTTCCATAAAATTAACATTTAAAATCAATTTTCCTTTTTTGTGTTTTTTTTTTTTTTTGGTTTGGATACAGCCATTCAACTTGTAATGACTGCTGCTGAATTTATATCGATAAGAAGGCAGGCATCTTTTGAATTATTGGCACGCGAGTACACTCCAATTAAAGCAGTGGAGATACTCTGGCAGCAGAATTATATTTTAGTAGCGGGGGGTAATCTCTGCTTTACTCTACTCTCTCGTATCTTGTTTAGTTACTTTTTTAACATTTTATCTCGTAAATGTGTTGTGTGTAATAATAATAAAAATAATGTTCATTTATTTTTTTTATTTTTTATTTTTTGTTTTTTTTTTTATTTATTTTTATTTCATATCATTTCAATTCGTTACGTTTTTTTGGTGCTTTTTTTTGCCAGATAATGTTCAAATTTTAGTTTCTTTTTATTTGTATGCTGCTGGTATTCTGCAGATGCTGCTGCTAAGCGTTAGAGCAAAAGAGTATGAGCCTGGTTGGAGTGGGTGGTCAATTTGCTTAAAATCATTTTGAGATTTTTTTATGTTATTTTTCCATTTTCCCATCATGTATGTATGTACTCGTATACATACGTAAGTGGAAGAAAATTCATAGGCAAATAAAAAATAAATGTGATCATAATTTCGTATCAGCAGTTTTTTATTTATTTATTTATCTCTCTCTCTCTCTCTCTCTCTCTCTCTCTCCACATATAACTATACTGTGCTCAAGCTGAAGTAGTTGCTATCGTTATCATTTGATAGTCTTTTAAGATGATTATTGTCTTTTTCGTAACACTATATAAAAAAAAAAATCGGCATAATAAAAACGCTGTACACAAATTCGAGTGCATGATGGCCGCGTCGTCAGTCAACGTTGTGTTTAACGAGCCTGGGTACTTTACAAGGCTGGAAAACCTCGACAACTGTCTTCCAGCTCACAGATACTGTGACTTGCAAAAGAAACTGGATTCTGTACAGATAGAAACATAGAGACCGGGGCTTAAATAAACATCACCACTAATAAGAATCAACCCAGGACTTACAAATGGGAAACAACATTTGGCGACAGTTCAGTCTTTTTGCTTATTTCTGTAGCTTTCGTATGGCAATCGGTGGATCTAGTCTTGACATAAGAATTGAACCTAAGCACCTCATTCCAATTTCAAATGATCTTTGCTGCGTGTGTTAAGTCTACAGTTTTGTTTGGCTGTTTTCTTGCTTCAAAACGGTTATATACACATATGTAAAGGGTGTCCAAAATTGAGGTTTCACATTTTAATTTTAATAAAAAAAGAGTTTTTTCAGATATTAAAAGTATTTCTATCTCAGCTGATTACAAATAAGTTTCGAATAAAAATGAAAAATTATGTCGGTCAAGTGACCCCCCTACTGGCTCAACAGGCTCACAATCGTTTATCGAAATTATCAATCACATTTTTCAATAAACTGTTGTCAATGATTGTTTTAAGTTTTTGAACTGTTGTGGGATTATTGTTGTGCACTTTCGATTACAAAAACCAAACAAAACAAATCTAAAGGTGTCGAATCCCATGATCTTGATGGCCAATTTACACCTCCTCTACGAGAAATTATACGATTTTCGGACTTTCGTTCCTAAAGATCCATTGTTTCTCTTGCTGTGTGACAAATGGCACCATCCTGTTCAAACCATCCTGTTCTAGTCTAAATCATTAATTTTCTCCCACAAAAAGCTGCGGATCATCTCCCTGTAACGATTGACCTATTGACCATTTTCTTTTTCAAAAAAATATGGTGCGACTACAAAACACACCAAACTGTAACTTTTTGTGGATGTAATGGTTGCACTAAGATAACCCTTGGATTTTCTTCACCCTAAATGCGACAATTCTGCTTGATGACATAACCATTGTGCTGTAAATGGGCTTCGTGGGTGATGAAACGAATTGCCGACGTAATGCGTGCTCAGCTGGTTTTAGTTCTTGCGTCAGCTGGATCTTATAAGCCTTTAAATGAAGATGATGATGCAAAATGTTGAAAAATATGGATCGTTTGATGTTTAATTGCTGCGAATAATGATGAATGGATGTTTTTGGATCTTCTTCAACTCTTCTGCTCACAGCTGCTATATTTTCGGTTTGAGGACCACTAGGTTGATAAATTCTGTTTCCGTTATCATGAACGGATTCAGTTTCCTCAAATTTCTCAACCACCAACTTGATGGCACAATTTGTTGAAGCATTATCTTTACCGGATTTTGTACAAAATTTCTCAATTACATCTTGTTTTAATAATAAAAACACGTTGTTCCTTCGTGTAATGTTCGGTAATGACTTACGGCAATGTATTTAGAATCTGAAAATAAGAATAAAAAGTTGAAAAAAAATGGCTGCAAAATTAAAATGATACCTCAATTTTGAATACATATTATACTTAAAAATATATTCTTCTTAATATTTACCAATTATTTCTTTCAGTGTTTCACCATCAACAAATAAAACATGCAAAAACGTACAACTCCCAATCCATTTTAACTTGAAAGTGTCATAAATTCATAATAAAATATAAATATAAAATAAAATGAGACAAAAAAATGAGTCACAATAAAACAGGAGATCCTTATCTCGGCTTTCCCAAAAAAAGCCATAAAAAGTCCTTAACGAAGCCAGTAAAATCAAAGAAATACTAGCTTGCTGGTGCTGCTGCTGCTGGTAAGAGGTGTACCAATATCATCCAATTTGCTTATAAAAATCGAAAACAACAACACATGTACACTCAGGCGGCCATTTGGCATCCTGGTACCAATAAAAGTATCGATGGGGGTATAAAAAACGAACAAATGAATACGAGAACGTACGTACTTTACGATTGTGTATGTAAAATACAATATTTCGGAGATTTTATGCATTCAAATAAAAAACCTACAGCACTATAGCAGGGAAAGGAATTTCAATATATTAAAATCAAACCATCATCATACTCATCATCGAAAACGTTACGAACAGCCATAAGGCCAACCCAGTGAGCATAACAACCACCGCTGCTGAAATCAAAGCGATAATATGAATAAAAATTCAAATCCAATCAACCAACCACCTCCACACTTTCTTTGTGTTCTAAAGCGCAAACCAAAATTTGAAGACGAAAAGCAACACAGTATGAGTTCCCTGCATTTAGTGGAAAGATACAGTAGTACCATAAGAAGAAATATCAAAAAACAATATTTTGAAAAAAGCGTCGCCATGTATAAGAGTTGCAACATCATCTAGTGACAAAATAACTGCAAATTATTTGTACTATCGATTGCGAAAATTTACTTTGAAAAAATAAATCTGTTCGCGAAGTTCACAGAGCACTCGTCTATTTTATGGTCAATATAGTCTGCCTAGTGAGCAAGCAGTTAGTGCAGTTATTGATGGGTTTCGGAAAGACAATCCTAAAGACGTTAACGAATTAGCAATACATCCATTAGAACTGACTGTTCGGTGCGTTTTACACGCTGGCGGTATTATCATCAATTTTTTCTTCAAAATAAGTAAGGAATATACGTTGTGGTGATTGGCAAGCGCTATCGAGTCATGCTGACTGAATTTTTACTTACTGTGGCCGGCTAAATCCAAAAACGAACACCAGCTAGATCTATCCTGCGCTAACTGGCATCAGTTTGACTTTTTCAGGCCGTCAGATTCTGTAACACTTGGTCTCCCAACAAAGATTTGGTCATCCTTTTCTGCGCTTTCCACTTTGGAGTACTGTATCAAAGGCCTGTCTTGTCGGTATTTCGTCAACCATACAATCACTATAATTAGGCCCCTGTACAGCTCATCTTCTACTTGTAGAGGAAATGAACATTTTGGTCGTTGTTCAACAGTGTCCACGCTTCTGCGACATATGGCAGGGCAGGGATGGCAAGCGTTCTGTAGAGCGTGATGTGATTTTCCGTTTGATCTCCACGCTGACGTCGATCACGGTGTTTATGCTGGTACTAAGATAGACAAAATACTTCACTACCTCGTAGTTGGGATTGGCAACAGTAACTCTCTGTCCATGACGCGACAACTGTTTACTTGTGGGCAAAAGATAGTTTTTCTTGTTTTAATTCATTACGGGACCCACACTTTAGATGCTTTCTCCCTAGACTAGAGTACGCAGAAGATATAGCAGCGTAACGCTTCTGTAGAAAATGGTACCCTGGCGATTCAACCCGATTGCACGAATCACTTTCTCTAGTAAAAGGAACTTACATGACAGCGAACTGCTTTGTCTAAGACCTCGCTTAGTACCAAACGATTCGGAGAGGTCCTTCCCAATTCTAAAAATAGACAACTAGGCAAACATAATACCAAGAAAATTCAAGCTGTAAACAAACGTTTTTGTCGAGCCAAAGCGAGCAAGTGAACGACCGTCCGACCGTCCGACCGTCCGACCGTCCGACCGTCCGACAGAACGAATCAACAAACAGCTAACTTCCCAATTCATTCTGCTTAATAAAACTGTTGCCGCTGCTGCAGCTGGTGATGCATATACAGTTCATATGAATTGATGCTAACTAACCAGTCAACCAAGTCTTTAATCTATATATACTATATAAGCATTGGTAACCAACAAGTATGATAGAAAATACTAGTCTATCCATACGTTCCTACCTTTGTCTGACTAGTCAGACTTATATAATTTCACGAAAACATTGGCAATGTGGCATGCCACATATAGTGGCTATAATTGTAATAGTGTTATGGCTTGTTGCAGATGTTTCTGTGGCGCTCGACGTCATACTGCATAGCTGGGATACTAAATTCACACATGGTGGTATAGATCTGTCGAAGGCGGCCTTAGAGTCGACGAATAGGTGGTGTGTGTCGATATTCTTCTTCAAGATTTAATGTATTGTAAAAATCTGGTCATCAACATCAACAACATTTGCGGCTAACAAGATGGCGCAACATGTCATACAACGCGTTTAACAATCGATTTATTTGACGACAACTTTCTTTCCAGAATTGGCACAGTTCTTTGGTTCCACATTCCTGCGATCTAACGCCTTTGGATTACTTTTTATAGGTCCATGTTATGTCATTTGTTTCTGCCGACAAACCAGCAAATCTTGTAACATTGGAAGCCAATATTCAAGGCATTATTGGCGCCTTACGGCCAGATTTAATGAACAAAGTAGTCAACAATTTAAATGATCGAATCGGCCATGAAACTCGTAGCAGCGGCGGACATACAGCGGATATCATATTTAAAAAATAAATGCTATGAAACTATCTACCAGATTATACTAAAAAAAGTCATTCTGAAAACATTTTACTGTCTTGTATTATCGTTTAAAGTTCTCAAGCTCACCCTATATATGAACCTACATTCCGACTATGCTTCGGCCGATCTTAAAATATTTGTAATTACGCGTAAGTAACATATAATTACTATATGTTTACTTTCGTGAATGAGAAATCGGCATTATTAAATATATCGATTAAAAGTTTGTTCGGGAATATGTTGACTGTTGACTGTGTTTCAGATTTTGTAATATAAACCTGAAACTTGCATTCTTCTGTTTACGGATGCATAAACGATTTGATTCAGAAGGAGATTTTTTGAGAATCTGTGGAGAGAATATATTATTAAAACACATTTCTCAGCTTTGTTCAGAATTTTGAAACTTTTTTTAATATGAAAATTATTCTACAGAAGAGTTTTAATTTTTTATTTTAAATTTTGAAATATTTTATTTTGATTTTTTTAGTTTCTTGTTTCACTGTGCCAAACCTTCTCAATATAAATGTTTTATATTCGTTGGTATGGTAACGAAGTAACAATATATTCCTAGAACGGAGCTACTCTTCCTATACACACTCGTACTCATACATCCTAACTTTTATGCATGTATTTAACTATACGAGCTGTATGTTTACGAATCCCTTTTTCCATTTACATTTAACTCCCCCACCCACCACACTAACGAAAATAGCCAACTTTACTGTACATAGGCGAACGAATCGTATGTAAAATTGGTTGCTATTCTGTTCTGCTCATTTCTTATTTTTTATTTCCTTTGTTGCTTTTTTTCTCATTCTCTTTTTTTGCGATTTTCCGATAAAATATTGAAATTGCTAAACAAACATTGAGACGAAGACGAGTGGGTAATAAAATAGAATCGAAATTGTATTCATGCTTTTTCCCAAGCACATCAATAAAACCCATAAAATTCGGAATAAAAAACGGCATAAAAAATTACTTCATTTTTTGCATTACACAGGATAATCTATTCCTTTAGTGCTCCTGTAAGTATGCTATAGATTTTTATATATGTTGTATATGTATTCTTTTACTTCTCTTTCGACCATCATCAAGCTTATCCTCATCATCGTAATATATTTTTATATTCATCGTTTCGTTTCAATTGTAATAATTGTGAGTCATTTTATCTATTTCGTCCTTATTTTTTAGATTCGTTTTTTTTCTCACAAAAAGTCAAATAAAAGGAATTGCATCAATGATTATGTTGATTTTCAATGTCTTGTCTATTGTTGGTGCTGTGTCGTTCAGTTGTAAAATTTTTATGGTTATAATGGTCTAAAGCCAATTCACTTGTTTTATTTTTTTTATACCAAAGGACATAAATTTCCTCTCATCTACATACTTTTAAGGGTACTTTTTTTAGTTTATTTTTTATTTGAGGAACATTAGGGAGCATAATGGTAGTTTTGAATAATTTACGAGTTGATGTGTCGTCGTTTCTTTTAAAGGAGGCCATAAGAAAATGCTTGAACGGAAAGGAATAAAACTTTCTTTAAATGGCTGGTAGTAAATAGCTAAGTTTTGGCTTAAATAAAAAATGAATAAAAAAGTTAAATTCTTTCAAGCCCGGTTATATGATATCGTATACCAAAATATACCTTTTGGAAAAGAAGCTTGTATACCAATGGATAATTCATAATAATTTCGTTTATAAATGCTGTAATTGAGATTGGTTAGATCGAAGGGAGGATAAGTTATTTAAGGTGACTATAATACATTCTTCTAGTGGAAGAAAAACTTAAGCGATTAGAAAAATTCACTAACGTGTCTCATGTACTTTTTAAGGGTCCACAAGTTTATTTCGAATTAAATCATGTTTTTTGGTAAGATACTATTGAAGAAAATGAATGTTTCATTCATATGTCCCGTAGCTAACATTTTTGTTAGATTTCGATTTCTTCCGTTACATCTCTTGGGAACATATATCATCCTTGCCTTGTTTCAGTTTCATTAAGAAGTTGATTTTTTCAAGCTGAGTAGATGATTAGTCTACTGGAGTTCGTCTCCATGTGATATCGAAGTGGTGAAGATCCTTGCTAAGTGACGGTAGCGATTCTTACTTTGCATTGCTATTTTTGCCCCAAATGTGGTGTTTTCACCAGATGAATAGTGTGATGTTCGTCATCGTCGCCAAAGCTAAGCTGGAATGTTTGTTAGTGAGGGTTAAAAACTCTTGAATAGACTGTACAAAACTATAGTTAAATTTTCTTTTTTATGTGTCCTCCGCTGGTAAAAAAAACCTGTAAACACTACACCACTCGCTATACACAGATTTCAACTCACCAATGTGAAAAAGAGTTTTCGTTTTACCTTCATCTTGTTGACCACATATCACGCTTATAATATGGTACAGGATTACGGAGATATAGGAAAACCATGTCTTCATATAAGCGTCTGAACAGGGTATTTCATTATATATGAGCCACTTTTTGCATCAAATTATACAGGGTGGGCAAATTTGAGGTTAAAAAGTAAGTTGACTGTCCAATGATGAAATGCCAAGAATTGAGCTGTCAACCTTTGACGTTTATTTAGTAAAAAATTGGGAATTGTGGAACGCCACACTCATGAACAAAGAATTTTTACTGTAAAAATGGTGAAAATTTTACTGTATCACTTCGTAAATTTCGAGCAGCTTTTCCTTGTAATCAGGCTTCTTCTGAGACCGCTGTGCGTAATTTAATTATTAAATTCGAGGTCCACGGTACAGTTGCTGACAATAGATCAAAACAATATGTACGCAGTGGCCGTATGGTGCGTTTTGTGTTTAGGCGGCATCATCGGCCCGTATTTTTTCGAAAAAGTGCAAGGAAACGCCGTCATCGTGAATTCACTGCGCTAGCAAACCATGATAACCAATTTTTTGTGGCCACAATTGGCTAATGTTGACATCAGTGACCTTTGGTTTCAGCAGGACGGCGCCACATGCCACACAGATAGTCAAACAATTTTACGGTCGCGTAATTTCCCGATTTGCCGATGTCAATTGACCACCGCGTTCTTGTGACTTAATGTCGCTGGATTATTTTCTCTGGGGCCATTTGAAAGACCGAGTTTTGCGTGAACAAACCACAAGCATCTGACACTCTGAAATATGAAGTTCAGCGCTGCATTGACGAGATAAGCGAAGCTTTGTTGCAAAATCTGGTTCAAAATTTTGTGAAAAGAGCGGACGTCTGCCGATATGCTAGAGTTGGATATTTGTCCGATATCATATTCCATTATTAATTCCTATATTTCTATTTGATACTGGTATGACTAAAACTGAATTTGTCAAAAAAAAAGTGTTTTTAAGTCTATTTACTTCCTTACCTCAAATTTGCCCATCCTTTACGAAATTTCAGGATATAAAATTATTTAAGCAGATAAAAAGCATTAAAAAGTAAAATCAACTTAAAAGAAATGCCGCTGATAAATGCGCTTTTGATCTCTAGAAATACGATGCCAGGGCCGCAGAGGATATTCGTCAATTATAGCAGAAGTGTGTCTCTAATGCATTCATCGATTTTAGACTGAACGTGCAGGTACTGAAAATATTTTTTTGATTTTATCCTTTCGGAAAGTAAAGCACGTATTTAGCGCTTGGCTTTCCATGCAGTTATTGTCATTGTCGTAGACCTGGAGTTGTTACTTATCTTACTAGATCAAATTTTCACCTGAGCGTTAGCGTTACCAAGTTTCTCTATGAATAGTATCTTAGTTAAATATTAACCGATACCAAGTTTCTCAACGGATTTAGAAAGAAGGAACTCAGATATTCGGAAGGTTTCAATTCTTTAAAACTTTTTAAGCCATTGCCAACAGAATATAAAAAATAAGAACCCTTTCACCTATCACGGCGTAGTGAGTAATAACAATAAGGCGTTATATTGGCGACCATTTGAAAACATTTTTAAAAAATTTGTATTCAAAATTAAGGGTTGATTTTAAGCATAAGCCTCTACTATTAGAATAGTAACTGATTCGTATGAATTTTTTCTAAAACTTATTTATGCAAATGGGGTTATTTTTTAAAGTGGCGTTTTTTTAAATATGGTGGCAACAACAACCCCTTCTGTACGCATATAAAGTTTTCATTAAATTTTTTTTTTGAAATTCTTTTGATTTTGTAATGGAAAAAAGTGGACGTTTTCATAAGTATAATATGCCTTTAAAAACATGGCTGCATTACAGAATAAAATTTGTTTTTCAATTTAGAAAAGTAAGAAGTTTCTTGATGATCAACCCTGGTTATATTCTACACTGTACCGTTATGCAGATCATATTTCGCCTTTGACTTCTTTATTATCATTTTATGATATAAGCAGTGATTGACCTTTACTAGCATAGAAATGTTTATCGAAATTTAATAAACTACTGCATTTCTAGAGAAGGACTTTAACTTTAGACGGCTCAAGATGCAACATGTCCCAAAAGATATAAGATCAGTGACGGTAATGTCTGAAGATGCTATTAATCATTGAGTATGCATTAATATCTGCTTGCAACTTGTGGACTTATGGGTGCCGACCAAGAAGTCCTTTGTTTAATCCCAGACCAGAACTTCTGACAATTTTTAACAGCGGTATCATAACATTGCTAGCGACTACACATACATATATAATTGGTACCGGATTCCGGCCTGCTACAGCACCTCCTTCCAGGCACTTATGCTTAGTGCGCCTTCGCCAATTAATCATACCCATCGCGGAGAGGACATGATCTCTCCAGCGTAGACAAGGGCGTCCTTACGGCGTCCACTGACTTTCTGACTTCCTCGAGCACTGTTCTCGCTGGACATGTAGCCGCTGTATGCTAATTCGTTGAGTAATGTCCTTCACATTATATAGCTTGTAAAGCTTATAGCAAAGATCTACCGTTGAATATTTTCCCTCGACCACACTCAAAGCGGCTATATCGGAAGAAGAACATGGTGGATGAGCGACTTGTAAAGTGTCACGAGAAGGGTTTCTACTACTCAATTGCCTATTGAACCATAATAACACCTGCAAGCAAGAGTGCTTCAGAGCTTGATTTCCACACTGACATCGTTTCTGTCGGCAATGGCAGTGTCAAGGTAGACAAATCCATTCACCATATCGAATGTACCCAATCTGACGCATGTCCCTACATGTCGAGAACATACACCCAGTCTCTATAGAGTCATTTTGGCAAACTCTTTTTCACTGGCACTGAACACAGCAGTGATATCTCGATTGGTACGTCCAATGATATGTCAATATCGACAGCGTATAAAAGGAGCACAGTTTTGAAAAGATGGTTCCGCAGAACGCGGAATCGCCTTGTCTAAAACAGTATCAAAAGGTTCGGAGAGTTCTTTACAATCTTGACGGAACCGCACGAGTTGCTCAACGTCAGTTTGAAAAGTCTTACCAGTTTTGCAGGAACACCAAGTTCGAGCATTGCGGCATACATGCGATCTCTTTTTAGGCTGCGTATCGACTTCAATATTTGGCGTAGTGTACCTGGTCAATGCTGGACTTGCGAGGTCTGAAAGCGCACTGATAAAGTCAAATCAGTGCGCTGGCGAATTGCTTTAATCGTTTACGCTCATAAGAACCTTGTATGCGATAGGGAAAAGGGTTCTAACCCTGTAGTTGCTAGCGACTGGTTATGAGCATTTACGCTATGAAAAACTCCTTTCAATGAATCTAAAAGTAAAATCGGGTTCAGCCTTGTTACACTTCTGGTGTCGCAGGAATTATGTAGGTATGTATATACATATGTACTATTTGGCGTAGTATACCTGGTCAATGTTGGGCTTACGAGGTCTGAAAGCGCACTTATAAGGTCAGATCAATGCGCTGGCGAATTGCTTTAATCGTTTACGCTCGTATGGACCTTGTATGCGATAGGGAGAAGGGTTCTAACCCCGTAGTTGCTAGTGACTGGTTATGAGCATTTACGCAATGAAAAACTTCTTTCAATGAATCTAAAAGTAAAATCGGGTTCAGCCTTGTTCCACTTCTGGTGTCGCAGGAATTATGTAAGTATGTATATACATATGTACTAGTGGACTTATATCCATCCAATCGCAAATCGTTCTAACCCCGTAGTTGCTAGTGACTGGTTATGAGCATTTACGCAATGAAAAACTCCTTTCAATGAATCTAAAAGTAAAATCGGGTTCAGCCTTGTTCCACTTCTGGTGTCGCAGGAATTATGTAAGTATGTATATACCTATGTACTAGTGGACTTATATCCAATCGCAAATCGAGCTTGGTTGTGTTAAAAGTTTGGTCAGGAGACAGTAAAAAGATCATATTAAAAAAAAGTAATTGGCCAATAATTCATTCAAAAAATCAGTTCACACTGAACTCAGCCAAAAATTATAATTTAAAAAATTGTTTATTTGATAAGAAATATGTATTTAAATAAAACCAACAACAAATTTAAATATAAAAATATTTATAAACTTTTTTGCTTTCTCACTCCCTCTCTTTCATGCATAACATCATCATCAATCATATTCAAAATCATAAGCATTTCGATATTGTTTTTTTTCTGCATATTTTTTTTATACAAATTACACGCCATTTGACAGTTTAATTTCGTTACAATTTCTCTCAAAGGAGAAATCAAAATTCTGAAAAAAAATATTTGCTATTGTTGGTCTTTCATAGTATGTGGGTGGGTGGTAATCAAGTGAGTAAATCAAATTTTGACAGATTATGACGGTTGGTTGACGTATGAAAATTTGGAAAACATTAGCAACAAGAACGGTTTTTTTGTATTTACTTTTCTTTTAAATGTTTAAGAAATGTTTATCCATTACATAGTAGAAGTTATTTCAAATAGAAAAATGAATTGAAAAACTTTATGTAAATGCGAATGAAAAATGATGTGAAAAAAAGCATGTTGTCATGTAAAGACATAACAAAACAGGGCATAGAAAGGAAATGAAAATGTCCTTTTTTAAAGGCTACAAAAAAGAACAAGCAAACAGAGAAAAACCATTCATCATGACAGCCCTAAAGAACTCAAAAGGATTCAATGCCTTATGTTTGCTTATTCGTTGTGGTATTTATTATGCGTAAGCGTTTGATTGCTGAAAAGTAGCTTAGCATGTATAGACGAGGTTTGATAAAAAAAATTATATGATTTTTTATTGCATATTGTGTCTGTTTATAGTATTTCTCTTGACATATAATACACTCGTACAAACATCAAAACATTTTTTTGGATGGGAGCTATTGCACCTCAGTAAAAATCCTTAAATGGCCGATCCAATAAATAATATTGTTAAACAACTACGTAGGCAAACTTCCATAACTTCAATGTATGATGATAATGATCCTACGATTTTATGGTGAGAGCACTTGGTGCAATACGTTACTTCATAAATGAAGAATATAGTGATCTAACTTAGCGTTTTTCGAGCTTGGGTTTTAAAAACATTTATTATTATCATTATTATTTCTTTATTTGTACATTCTTGTGTGCTGCCACAGAGATGGAGCTTCTGACAACAAGTTATAAAGATTCCATAAAAATTTTCCAACTGTCTTAGACCTACACCGTATGACGCATCCCTGACCGGGATAGACCTTTTTCCGGTAGTCAGTCCCCACTGTTCTACGCCAGGTAATTCTCTGGCGGCTGACATTACACTCGTCCTGAGTGTTCTACTGCATACTGGTTTTTGCAATATTCCCAATGTTTCTGCAGAGGGTATGACCGATCAATGTTCTTTTCCTATGACTCTTTACCTTTGTAATTGCTAATTGATCGGCAAGTACCCTATTCATTCAATAGTTCGATTTGTTATATCTGCATCCGCACAACCGTCCGTTCTTATAATGCTTCCGTGATACGTGAAGAGAACAATGTCTTTAATTGTCACTCCATTTAGGATCAAGGGGACAAGCTTCATTGTTCCAATCCTCACAGATTTTGCCGTCGAAACGTTTATTTTCAGTCCGAGCCTTTGCGCATTTTCATATAGCCTATGAAGCTTATTTTGTAGGCCTTCGAGCGTATGAGAAATAAGGCAGGTATCGTGAGCATTATCCAAGTCTGATTGGTGCTTTGGTGTTTGTTTGTTGTAAAACAGTGTCCAATACGACTAGGAATAGTACCGGAGAGAGTGACACCGGTATTTATACAAATGGGCTTGGTGTCTTGCCCTTTGAAGCGTGTTCTACACGGAGCTTCAAGGTATAACTCCCTGATCAGAAAGATTACTTTGTCCGGTATAAATATATTCCGCAGTGCTGTCCATATTGAGTCACTGTTTACTGTATCGGTGGCCGTCTAAAAGGTGAGTAAAATTCCGCCGACTGCTTTATGATTATTTGTAGCGTATTTATGTGGTCTAAAGCCTCTCGATGATTGGAGATATGCGGTCCAATATAATCCATGCGTCAAAATTTTGTATTGTATTTAGAAGAGTTATGTCCCTCCAGTATCGACATTTATTTTTTGGCAATGTGATTATTAATATACATTAAGTCCATGCTTCCTTGATGTGGGGACTAAGGTGCCAGAGGCGGAACAGTTTTAAGAATTTCCGGTGCCTACTGCTTTTCCACTTTTCAACCTTGAAATCCCACTTTTTATAAGTACATTTCCTGCTACAGTCCATACTATCTTTCTTTCCTGTCTCTGCTATGAGATATACCAGATGTGTAACGCTGAATTGTGGGCTATATTGTTTGGGAATAACTGTTCAAACCTTGCATAAAAGTTGATAAAAATCTAAGTCTTTGCAGCGATATTGACAGTTTTGGTTGCCATGAAGCTCCAATTTTCGATTCAGGGCCAAAACACAACCAACACTTGTACACGAAGTGCCAAACTAAATCATCGGTAAAAACCAAATTTTTTATGGTCTTTCATACCCGCAGTAACTGCAATTGCAGCATCGATTTCTGTCAATAGCTTTATGTCCTTATTTAGAACCAAACCACAATCGCCATTATACTCCTATCCAGGGCAAACTCAGTTATCGTGCAGAAATTTCGCTACTAACTGTCCCTAGTTAGTTTTGAAAGAGACTTTTACTCCTCTTTAGACAGGAGACTGGCTAAGAGCAAGTAATCACCTAGTGTGTGTTAGTTTTTTTTATTTCTCCGTCACTCCTCTAGGGAGCATATTGGCTTGCCACAAAGCATCCATTTCCTTGATTCAGTTTCAGAAATCTATTGTAACTCGCCTCCATATGATTGTGTATAGTGGTAGTGGTGGTAACCCTTACCTAGCATTGTAATTTTTTTCCAGTAGGAGGCGTTTTCTTTTGATCAGGAGTGTCAGTTAACCGAAAATACAATCTAGCCTTGGGGAAGTTATACTTGTAGAATTGAAATTGTGATCTGTAGACTACACACGGGCACTTGCTGTGTTGAACACCCCTCGTACAAAAGTATGTTTGATTTCATTAAAAAATCCAAGCATGTGCGAGTGTATGTTTCTGTGTTTAAGGCATGCTAATCTACAAGTCTTTGCTTAGACCCCAGCCAATAAATAGTGAGTTTTCCTCTTCTTTTGCTGTAAGAAAATTAATGAAATTCTTTTATACACTTACCCTCTCCACACCACATCTCATTCCCACATTTAAGTGATGTAAAAGCAAAAAAAGGTCTAAAATTGTATATGCACTTGTATGTACGAGTATGTCTTGTTTTGTTACTTTTTCCTTTTTTCTGATGCGGTATTCCATCTCATGGATGTCTTCTATCATTTTACCGTATGTTTTCCCTGCTTTTCAAGTGGATATACTCTTATGGCTATCACTGCTTGTGTCTGGAACGTTTGCCATTTTTCAAGTGTTTTGTTGTAACCTATACCCATACATGGAAAGCAGATTTTTACCCCTACTCCCCTTGGTATGAACTTAAAATGGTCAAAAAGAAAGTAAAGAAAGTCCTTCAGACATTTAAAAATTAGATTCTGTTTTAGTTACTTTTGTGATGGCCACCCAAATGATTGATGAAGTTTATGTAAATTTATGCTTTTCATTATTCAGAGGAGAGGGAGAATATCTTGTAAGATATAAATAAGCCGGGTGAAACAATCTTCTGTACTAACATAAGATGGAAACTTATTGACACAACAAGTAAAAAAACTATAAAATTTCTGGACTTTTAAAAATTCATATAAGAATCGTTGTTTTCCAAATTTCGGTCTTTGGTACAAGTGCATGATAACTCGGTATTTCCATTGGACCTTACATTGGTGACTACTCAAACAATCGATTTTTTATGAAAATAAGTATGGCAGCTAGGACACCTATCTGTCAGAGAAAATATATTAAAATAACAAATGCTGGTTGGCATGCTGCAATAGCATCTCTATTGGGCGCTTATCACATTAATGCAGGTCCAGAATGAGCAATTATTAAGACATAGATTCGTTCACATAAGCTTATCAAAAAGAAAAGAAGAGTAAGATTGACATACTTTTGATTTCTGTGGTCTTACACTATCATATTGATGCTGTATCGTTGATGAAGATATGGAGAGATGGTTGGATGGGTAGTTAAAGCCATCTGCGATGCAATAAGCGTTTTGCTTTGTTTCAACAAGAATAAAACAGCTAAACTTCTACTGTTTTTTACAGTGAAGATAGCAAATATGTGGAAAAGTCCCTGGCCTAACAAAGAAAACACTTTTTTTCATCAAGTGCAGCGTTCTAATATTTCAACACCACTTTTGTAGAACGATTTATCTTTTGCCTCAAAATAGGCCTCAGTTTCAGCGATAACTTCTTCATTCGTGCGAATTTTTTTACCAGCGCTTATCGCTGAGGCCAAATCCGGCGATTACGGTACGGCAGTTAAGCCTGGTTTGTGTCTAGCAATATCACACAAAAGCCATAACAGCCACGCAAGATATTTTTGCTTAACACCATAAGCAACATAGAACTATGGAGTTTGACAAATGAAGCGCATATACTGAAGAAGTTAAGGCAAAAGAAGCGGAGATGAATCGGCCACACCTTAAGGATATATCCCCATAGTATTATAAAAATGCCACTTGAACCGCGGTCGACAAAGAAACACCTGGGGGTTAAAGAAGGGAATAATTCTTTGAAACCCTATATGCTCCCAAGAGGAGTAACGGAGAAAAATGCTTCTACACATTATGATATGCTGCCATAAATAAAATATGCAAGAATATGCTGTAAAAAGTAGTCAAAGCTTAGAAAAATACCAAAAAATTATAAAGCAACTATGATGAAATATAGAGGCCGATAATATGGCTTTTAAAGAGATTTTATATTTTTGCTAAATTTTTTTAAATATGCCAGAAACCTAAGAATTTTTTATTTCAGTTTTCTGTACCAAATTTCTAAGAAACATTTTTATTTAGAATCTGAATAAATTTCGAATTTATTCAGGACATTTTTTATTTATATTTTGTTTCTTTAGTTGTTTATAACAAACCAGACAGAGTTGTAGTAGCAACAAAAAACAATGTATGAAAATATATTGAAGAATCATCATGACAACTGGCTAAGGATTATAACAACTGTCACGTAGAGAAGAAAAATAAGAGTAAAAAAAACGCCAACAAAAGAAATTTTTTTTTTTTTTCTGATACACTAGAAAAATAAAGAAAAAATAACAAAAACTTGATATGCCGGAAAACAGAGAAAAAAATGTTGTAACATACAACAACAATACATATTTTTTTAAAAACAACATTTTTACATTCATTTACAACAGCAACAGCAACAGTAGCAGCATAAATAATAAAAAAAATTTCTTAACATGGAAAATTTAAAAAAAGGAAGAAAAAGTTTTTTTTTCAAGCTTAAGAGAAGCTTAGAAAGGCAGTGTATACGGATTTCTAAAAAAGAGGGGGAATATTTAAAGGAGGGACTATATTATAAGAAAAAAAAACACAGCTGAGAACGACCCTGATGACCACTAAAATAAAAGTAGAGTGGGTGGGCTTGGACTATATGTGGGTTAAAAAATATGTTAATGTGTGGTTTTGTTATTGTTGCCTGGGTTAGATTATAAAATATTACCATTGTTGCTATTGTTGTTGCAAGTATTTACTATTCGTGTGTTTGTAGTGGTCATGGGGATGAATATGGTGATGATGCTGGCGCTGGTGGCGTTATGAAAAATTACTCTTTCTTTATTGTAATAGTTCTAAAATAACAACAAAGAAAAACCAAACAAAATATGAATTTATTTACGTGCTCACCCAAACCTCTACAAACAACAATACAATACAAGGGTGACTAAAGAGAAAACTGTTTTTGGAGTCGTAGTAGTAGTAGTAGTAGTACAGTAGTAGTAGTAGTGGTATAGTAGTAGTAGTTGTAGTAGTAGTAATACTAGTAGTGGTAGTAGTAGTAGTAATTGTGGTAGTAGTAGTAGTAGTAGTAGTAGTAGTAGTAGTAGTAGTAGTAGTAGTAGTAGTAGTAGTAGTAGCAGTATTAGTAGTAGTAGTAGTAGCAGTGGTAGTAGTAATAATAGCGGTATTAATAATAGTAATAATAGTAGTAGTAGTAGTAATAATAATAGCAGCAGTAGTATTAGTAATAATAGTGGTAGTAGTAAAAATAGTTGTAGTAGTAGTAATAATAGTAGTAGTAGTAGTAGCAATAATAATAGTAGTAGTAGTAATAATAGTGGTATAGTAGTAGTAGTAATAATAGTAGTAGTAGTCGTAGTAATAGTAGTAGTAGTAATAATAGTAGTAATAATAGTAGTAGTAGTAGTAGTAATAAAAGTAGTGGTAGTAGTAGTAGTAGTAGTAGTAGTAGTAGTAGTAGTAGTAGTAGTAGTAGTAGTAGTAGTAGTAGTAGTAGTAGTAGTAGTAGTAGTAGTAGTAATAAAAGTAGTAGTAGTAGTAGTAGTAGTAGTAGTGGTAATAATAATAGTAATAGTAGTAGTAATAATAATAGTACTAGTAATAGTAGTAATAGTATTAGTAGTAATAAAATTTTGTAGTTTTTGAAAATAACAAAACAAATGAAGAATTTTAATACGCAACAGTGATAATTTTTTTTTTTTTTAAGTACTTTTTTGACAACAAGAGTAACAAATTTTATAAAAAAAGATTTTGCTTTTCTAAAAAATTCAATATCTTTGCCAATCTCCAACGGATTGACAAAAGCAAAGTAGCATTTTATTTTTAACTAAACATAGGTTAGGTTACGGTGGACGTAGTTCTTATCGTCCAATCTACTCTGAGACACTGAAAGCCTCAAATCGTCGAGTTCTGGACAGGAACAAAGAAGGTAGAATTCTCCTCTTCTTCATCATTGCAATTTCTGCAAAGATAATTATATGGAATTCCTATCCGTTGAGCATGTCTGCTGATAGCCGAACGGTCCGTGATATCCCATATAAGGTTCCTCGCATGTGATATAGGTAGCCTCAATAGCTGCCCCATTCTCCGGTAACCCAAATATGGCCAAATCCTTCCGCCATGCTGAGCGAACCCAAGTAAAAATAACCGTCGAATGACTCGCTTTGTCATATAGTGACACCTGGGATTCATGAACTTTTCCTGACATGTTATGCGTACTCTCCAGGGTTTTATGTAAATACGCTGATATGCGTATCGAATATCCCTTAATATCGGACAAACCGCGTGGCTTTATTTCTGTTTCTCCTCTTTCCATATAAGAAACTTAAAATCACTTACAAGTGCATGCAAGCAATGAGGTTTTTTACCCATAACTTATAATTTTCAGGTGTTTTAAATTTATATTTCAAAAACACTTTGTTTTTGTATTCTATAGTGCCTATCAGTCACTATCCACGTATTTCAACTTTATTCGTTTTTGTCGCATAGTGTAATCAAGTTGTCATTAGTACTAATAATAAATAAAAAGTGGAAAATACTCAAAAAAAGGGATTGTAAAAACCGTAGAAAGAGGGAAATATTTATAAGAGTTTCAAATCTGTTAGGGGAGCACTACGGTATTTTTTGAAGTTAAATAGTATCAAAACAAGTACGATCGTACCAACTTTCTTATCACTGATACGCAAAATGACATAAGTCTGTTTTCGAACTCAATTAAATGAGTGCACTCCTGTGCGACTATGGCCACATATGATGTAAAACTCTTACAAAAAGGAATAGTGGAAAGAGTAATTGAAGAGATAAATAAATAAATAAAAAATTATGAAAAAATGAAAAGACAGACCGGCAGAAATTCCTATAAATAATTTTATAAAAACTAGTAACAGTGGATCGATCATATTACGTTGTGTAAAGGGCGAGTATGTTAGAAAATTTTTGCCTAATGACCTAATTGATAACAGAATTTTTATTTTAAACTTGAAAATTTTTCAAATGTAAAATAAGTAGGAAGATGACTGACTATGGGCATATTATACAATTCTTTCGACTTATTTTTATCTTAAGTAGGGTGAAATGTCAAAAGATAATGCTTCCATATACGCAACTGCTTAAAATTTCGTAAGAAAATGTAAAAAGATTTTTAAAATAATAAAAAAATTATAAAAAAACTACATTGACACAAAAAAATAAAAGAAATAAATTATGAAATTATTTCAACATAATAACATGTCAAAATACTTTCCGTTTCCTTATATTTCTTAAAACACTTGAAACTAATACCGACGACATACACACTCTGACCTCCTTCACACATATAAGACAAAGCCAAATACCCAACTTTCCGAATGGTTTGAATATAAAAAGACATGCTGAGGAAAATAAAAATATTTTTAGAAATGATTATACACGTAGTAGGAACATTACATAAATATTGTTATTGCATTGAACACACCCATTATAAGAGTAGTATTGAACATACCTTTTCATTATCATATGGTTTATGAAAGCTTACCTCTGCAGAGTTAATCTGCAATGGGTATGCTAAAATGTTTCTGGTGTTAGCATGTAGTAAATCAGATAATGCTTCTTAGTAGTGATAGTTTTATCCCTGGGTTAGCTTATGGGCTTGTAGTATTACAATTGGTCAAATCTATGGCCTAAGTGAGGCTCTCTTACTTTAGGAGGGTCCACCACCCTACCTAATCTAAGTCAGATAATGAGAACCGTATCGATGTTAAAGCGCTTTTAGGTGTGGATTAAGAAAAGTCGACATTTTCAAAAAGTTTTCTCAACTCGGGACTAATCGCATATTCCTGGCAAATAAGACCAAACGGATTTGCGGACAACTATCGAAGGAGTAGATTTTAATCCTTCACCAGGTACATATATGTGCGATATTGATACGCTCGAGGAAGAGACACCTAGGTATCTACCAAATTTTGGGTAGGGAGTTATTACAGTTGGCGACAAAGTTAAGGAAGATATTATAGGTAAAATTAGGTGGATAACTGTACAAAAGATCGCAGTACTTACATATATACCTCGTTCATAAGAATCATAAATAGCTCATGAATTAGGATTTGGGCCTTTAAACGTCTTACAGGACTGCAGCTTTGAATAAAATAGGATAGAAAAATCCAAATGCTTTTTACCATACAGGAAGGATTTAATAAATAAAGTGAAAAGGGTATAGGCCGTTCCAACACTTCTGCGCTTACAGAAGTAAAATGATGCCAGCTTTTACTTGCCCTTTCACAGCCCTGATCTTAATGTTCTGGATTGAAAATTGTAAACAGGATATGGTTTATCACCAAATATATCCCAACAATAATTTCTTAACACTGCATTGGTTCGTGCTGTGGCCAATTTTTCAGTACATGAGGTGTGTTTAGCTATTGATGACTGTCCAGCACAACTTAAATTATGCCTGAATATCAGGGCTATATTAGATTAGGTGTGCTGATTAGTTAAGCGAAAACATGATTAACTACAATTAGTACTAGAGTGGCGTCTTGAAACTATATCAAGACCACAGGTGATGAACTACCTAAAGATAAAAGGACTAAAAAGGACGTGTGTGATTAAATCGAAATGTCTCCTCAGCTGCAATCGCTCACTGGCTATGTGAGCATCCTAGGGAATGAAATTGGTGATGGGTGCACTACTATAGGGTCCTCTCTGTCTCTAGTACAGGGGGATGTGCATGACTCTCTATGAATGGGCACTGAGCAGAACGGAACACAGGTGGACCAATATCACCACTTGTAGAATATCCAGAATGCTTGGACCTTCTTTCTTTTCAGCTTTGGAAGGGAGTCGATCGAGCTTTTTTCGGGCATAATGACTCGGCATTGTATGATAGGCCGCATATCAGAGCGCATGGGATGCCCATTTAAGAGAGAAATCAAAAAGCTCCTTAATCGTTTGACCGACATACCCGGACACCCACAGAGAAAGTAAAATGTTCCTGCAGCTTTTACAGTAAAGGTTATAATTGTTCAATAACTCGTGTATACCCGTATGAATTTGGAAATAGACTGGCGGGAGACCTTCAAAAGTTTCAGTGTCCTATCCCTGTTATACCGAAGCCACAGTGTCCTCTTACATAAAACTGGAGGAGATCGTTTTCCACTAGCTCTGTGCCCTCCCATGCAAACAAAATTCAGATTTCACATTCATCGATGTCTTCCTAGCAAGTTCATCAGCTGTTTCAGTTGCAGCGATGTCCAGCACCGTACACGCATTACTGAGGAAATTCATCTGATTCTTAGATAACAGCTCTCTGACTATCTGAGAGATTGAAAGTCAAAGTCAAGTCTAGTCATTTTAACAAAATTTACTACTTAAACCAAAATGCCAACTGGGTATGCCGTATGAAGTATTGTCAGTATATGTAACATATTTGTGGGTATGCATTGGGATTCTTTGTTTATTTCGCATATCCTTTGTCCATTTTCCATTCACTCATTCATTCATTTATTTATTCATTCATATGTGTTGTATTAAGTTTATATCATTGTATTATTATTTTGTTGAGCGTATATGTTGTTATTATTTGTGTTTTTCTTGTTTTTTTTTAATATATGACATCAAGTGTCCAGTTTTATTTGTGGTAATATTTCAAAAAGGATTTACACACAAACACCCCATTTAGAGTAAAATGGACTTTTTTCACTTTCTCCCTGATATTTTTCTTATTTTTCTATTTTTTGTTTTGTTTTTTCGTTAAAATATATCATGTTTTTCTTGAAAATATAAATAAAATATTTTTCTTAAAAACATTTTTGCTTTTTAAGGAATTTTCTTTCTATTTTGTTATTAAAATTCGAATTTGAAATTTTGAATTTATGTTGTTGTTGCCTTTTGTTGTTGTTGTATTCCTTTGAGAATTTGTACATTCAATGTTTATTTGTGTAAATAAGTTTGCCGAGTGTATTTTCAATGGAATTTATATATTCGACAGTGAGAAATTTTAAGTTTTTTTGTCATTGTTGGTTATGCGGGGGTCAGCATATTTCTTATATGTATTTTACAATAGATTTCTATTTTATTTTGTGTCATGTGTATGGGATCACACACGCATGTAATTTCATGCATTTCATGCCATCACTTTATAATTTACTTTTACACAATATTTATTCTTATTTTTTTCCTCACGACCCTTTTTGCTATATTACCTACCCTCCTATCTCAAAATGCTTATAATAGGCTGAATTGTTAATGTTGCAAAAATTTAAAATTTATGACTTTTGATTATACTTTAGAGAGACATTTATTTTGTATTTCATTAAAATATAAAATCAAGTTAATCAAAATTGTGATATAAGGAGTAAAAATGAAATATATTTTACATTTAAATAAAGTTGTGCGTATCAGACTAATATTTCAGTATGGGGTCAGGGCGGATTGATATTGAAGCTACCTAAGTAGGAAGAAAACATTGTTTTTTTTTTTTCAAATACAGTTAGTAAAACGACTTTCCAACTTTTTTATACCACCTGAATAATACGATTTTGGGTAATCACTTCTTCGTTTGAGATGAATCTTTTTCCTGCGAGCCATTTTTTCAAGTTTGGAAACAGGAAAAAGTCACTAGAGGCTAAATCTGGACTATAAGGTGGATGATCAACCAATTTGAAGTGGATTTCTCGTAATTTTACCATCGTATCTAATGCTGTGTGAATCGGTGCGTTGTCTTAAAGAAAGAGCACTTTTTTCTTGTTTAAATGTGGTCGTTTTTCTTGATTGCATCAACCAATTGATCCAATAATGCACGATAATACTCTCTTGTGATTGTGGATCTCTCTTCAAAATAATCGATGAGCAATATTCCGTGTGCATCCCAAAATACAGTGGCCATAATCTTGCCAGCCGATTTCGCTGTCTTCGGCTTCTTCGGAGCACTTCCACCCATTGCTTCGATTGATTTTTGGTTTCAGGTGTGTAGTGGTGGACCCACGTTTCATCAACAGTTATTAATCTACGCCAAAAATCAGCAGGATTATGTTTTATTATGTCCGAACATCGCTGTGAAGTGGTCTGTCGAACTCGTTTTTGTTCAACACTGAGCAAACGCAGCACCCATCTTGCCGATAGCTCTTTCATATGCAAATGCTCATGCAAAATGTTGAACACACGTTCATATGATATGTTTACCATTTCAGCAATCTCACGTATTCATAACGATATAGACGATTTTCTTGATATTTTCTTCAGTAACCACCTTTTTTGGCCTTCCTGTTGATGGTATTGTTGCAGTGCTTGTTCGGCCACGTTTAAATTCAGGAATCCAATATTTTACCACATAATCTGACGGAGCAGATTCGTGGTAATGTTTATCAAGCTTTTCTTTTGTCTCTTTTGCCGTTTTGCCATTCAAATAATTGTGTTTAATCACTACACGAAATTCACTTTTTTCCATTTTCCAAGAAACACAAAAGTTGTTTACTTCAAACGACTACAACAAATAAACTAATTGATGAATTTGGCTAAAATTTTAACAGATGACGTTTGACAGATCGTAATTTCTAAGAAAGAAAAAGTTTTTGTGTTTGTGCTGCTATCTAGCGCTAGGTAGCTTCAATGTCAATCAGCCCTCGTACATATTTTACATTAAATTTTGTATAGATTTTTACATGTCGACACTAAATCATAAATAGTAACAACTCAAAATTTTCAAATATTCAGGAGAGGCAAAGAACAAACATTTCTAAAACATTGTTGCAAAATTAAATTGATTGGGTATGAAGTTGTGGTATGTCACCACTAATCTATCAGAGCGTTGCCCATAAGGTTAGTTTGTTACGTTACAGCTATGGCGATAAAAATAGGCTCGTCGAAACTTTACTGAAACTTTAGTTCGTGCGACACAAGAGGCGTAATAGTATTTTACTAGTTAAAGACGACAAGCGAATTTTTAATGGTCGTTAGAGATTCGATCTGTGATTAATTTATAGATTTTGTGTTGTAAATAGTTCGTGCTTTAGTGTGCGATGTGATAACATAGCCTCAAAATCTTATTTAAAATCGTTTTGTTAGGCCTTAGGATTAGTAAAAGCATTAGGATCATCCATTTAGAGTTAATTTATAACTTAATAGTATAATAAGTTAGGTCATTATAGGCGGTAAAAAAGTTAAAAAGCTTATTGAAACGTTTCTGTAACAATTTTTGACCCATAGCAATGTTTTTTATCCTTTAAACCCGAGGTTTTGAAATGATTGTTAGCCCACATACGAGTACGTATGCGTTCACTTTATTCTAGACCTCTTAAGACACGATCCATCGCTTTACATAAAATATCTTCCACTCATGAAGACTTTATTTAATAACTGCTCTAATACGCTTGTAAACCTATTACAACAGTTGAATCCTTTTATCGTAGTATGGTGCTTACACGTTCCCCGTAATGGTTTTATAACTCGATTGAACAGAAAGAAGTCACAGGGAGCCAAATCAGCCAAATTCGGTGGCAAAAAATTTCGAATAATGGTGGCACTGTGCGTCGGGGCGTTATCATGGTGCAAAATCCACGAGCTTTCTGCCCACAATTCTTGTCTCTTTCGGCGAATTGCTTCACGCAAACGTCTCATAACGCCCAAATAACTCCCCTTGTTTACTGTCTGGCCTTCTGGCGAAAATACGTGATGCATTGCCTTCTTTTTTGACTGAAAACGAAGTGATTTTTTTTGGTCTCGGCTCATTTGGTGAATGCCATTCACGTGCCTGATATCTGTATTGCCTGTTGTACTCACAAATCCACGTTTCGTCTCCACTAATGATCCTTTTGATGAATGTGGCATCGGATTCAGCCTCGCAAGTCATATCTTTTGCGACCTCAACACGGTCTCTTTTTTGCATGAATTTAAGGTTTTTTGGCATCAACTTTGCTGTTACACAACGGAAACCCAAAACATTAACCAAAATGTCTTGGGCGTATCGATAGGTAATGTTCACGTCCTCCGCTATCTTTCTGAAGGTGAATTTGCGGTTATTGACCAACATTTCCTTTACTTTATCGATGTTTTGGTCCGTTTTTGATGTCCATGGTCTGCCACTGCGTTCACAAACTTCGATTGATTCACGACCACTTTTGAACGATTTTGAAAGCCTACAAGTGATGTTGAGTAGAGACCACTAATCTTTTTTTCTGGGACTTATCAATTATTTTCACAAAATGTGGATGTACAAGTGAATGTACATCAAATGTGATTTTTTTTTTTACGTTTTTTCCAGAAACGTATCGTCACGCCAGATATTTTTTTGTTTATATCTTCAAAGCCTGCTGCTCGATTGTCCGTTCTCTAAACGAAAAAAAAAAAATAAAAAAAAAACTAAAAACAAGTTTTTCAAAAACTTTAACTGGAGACTCAATGTTCCATATAATCGAAAATAACCCCCCACGAACGTAAACGATGCACTTTTAGCATGTTTACAACGATTAATCACAGAGCTGGACTTCTACATAAGAATCAAATTTGAAGGATTTACCGTCATATCTTATGTTATTCAAAATTGCTAGAAAGATCTGCAAGAACGCACTTTTAAGGAATCTAACTGCAGGCTTTTTATAGTTAAAAGTTTCGATAATTCTGCTTGAAGACCGATGAAATCTTACAAAATTCTATATTTAGAATGCTTAGCAGGAAATGCTTCCGCTGGTGTAAGTGTTGGCCGTTTTAAGGAAAAATGATGAGAGTTCAGGGATAATATATTTTTCGAAATCCTGATATAAAAGTACTGGGATCCTTCGATTTATACAGCCTTCCATCTATATAAGGGAGGTATTATTTCAACCTCATCGATCTGAGAAATTTCGAGATGTCTGTTGGTGCCACCTAATATCTGATAGACACCCAGATATTTCCTTCTAATGGTGATTCAGTGTCACCGTCACAGAATCTACATTGGGCTTGAGATTATTCTTATTTTACTCAAATGTCCATTTAGCCTGCAATGACTGAACCTGGTCAATATCCTCAGGCTGTTTTTTGGCACTCCTATGCGGGATTCAGATCTCCTCCCGTTATAGTTTCCTAACAAAAGTTTAGATTATCTCAAACCAGAGAGGAATACCCGCCTCTCATTATCCTCACTTTCTTTGCGTATATACTTCTAGGCCCCCTTTTCAGTCCACAAAAGGGCTCTGGCTTCACTAGTAGACTGGCAACTCACTTTCTGGCTAGTTCATGCATCCCGGGACCCAGCATAGATCGACCATATAGTCCCTACCGAGCTGGTTCAGTATACCTAGAAGGATCCACACTAGCCTTGAGTCGACCTCATAGGAGCCAAGTGCTCGAACGGCGGCCTGACTATCTAAATTTCGTTTCTCAATTGTATAAACTTCCGCCTGGAATATGCTCGCAAGTTTCCCCACAGGTTTTCTCCTAGGGTCAAACACTCCCGCACCTGTACCACTTTCGGTCTTTTCGTGTACCACAAAATTGTCACTTCTACAAAGAAGTATACGCCCTCCGTACCGCCCCACTTACTCCTATTACCCAATATTGCCTTGAAGCATTTTCCAAAGTCTTAGAATTTCATGATTCTATTCACAGCACAGCGAATAATAGAGTTATCGACCACTCGGCCAACCCTTACACAACCTCGCGACTGACTTATATACCATTGTCGTTGCCATGGTCGATAATTGGCTCTATTTCTTACTGCCAAGTGCAGCGGACTGAGGTCCAACAGAACAGTTTTGCATGTTGAACTTTGGCCCTTCCGCCCATACATCGGCCAAGTATGTTACAACCGGTCTGACCAACAGTGTAGATTCTATATTCTTGTGTTACAGCCCCAAAATTTCTCAGCAAGCCTTCTATACACCATTAGCGTATGCGTATGCTTTTCTGTTAATGTAAAAAAAGTCAGGGGGTGGCGTGATGTAGTGGTTAGAGCGTACGCATAACAACACAAGCGGCTCTCTTGGTGGCACTAACTGGTTACTATGTCTGTAATAAGCATTTGAACAGAATGGGTATACATAACATCAGCAACTGCAGATTCTGTTGTGAGTCAATGGAACACTTGATCTCATGTAATGGAGTTGGTTCAGTACCACGGCGTATTGATTTGACAAGGGCATGTACAATAAATCGACGGTGGTCGCAGTGCAAGGGCAGCGTTGGGTCTGACCCGACCTTCACTGCATAACATTACATTAGGTAAGAGGGAGTAGCATGATGTAAGGGTTAAAGCGCACGTATACAATACAAGCGGTCCAGGTTCGAGTCCCCAGCGGAGGACTCGAAAAACAAAATTAATTGCGGTGCAGACAAATATATCTAAAAAAGCTCCCTTGACCAGCCTACCTTTGGCGATGATGACAAACATGAGACGAATGATCAGGAAAAAAAACAACATACTGGGAAAAAATTTAAATGCTAAGTTATTATCACCACCACCACCACTTAGTAAGGATCCTCACCACTATACAATCATAGGGAGGGAAGCTACAGTGGATTATTCCTCTACTTAGTTTGAAAGATCAACTTGATCAACTGCTTTATGGAAAGCTAATATGCTCCTTAAATCCTTAGAGAAAGAGAAAACAAACAAAAAATAAATAAATAGACATCCAATCTTAAATGAAACCGAATTCTTATTGCACTAGAAGTTTGAAGGAAAAAGATTTCTACAATGGATCACATTTAACTGGTTTTCAAAGTTCAATAAAAAAAGATCCTAATATCCCTCCGCTCCTGAATGAATTGCTATCCAAACTAGTAACTGTATATGCTTGCCAATGCCAATGATTCCAGTGCCTTTATGCATCTGAGTAGAGATCTTGTATTACAAAATTTTACAAAATACTTGTTAGAAGTAAGGAGTTTAATTAAAAACAAATATTTTAGATGATCCATGAACACTTTTTTTGAATAAACCTCTAGTTGTACAGAAAAATAAATTTTCTTTGGATTACTTAATACATATGGTCACTCTCTTTGGATGTAATGAATGTTTTTCGAAGACTGTTTGGGGATTTTGTGAGCCCATGTGCGACAATTTTGTTTGTTTACATAGCCGCCTAATTGAAAATGGGATGATTTTGTTGCAAAATGTGGTTCAAAATTTTGTGAAAAGGGTGGACGTCTGCCGACGTGCTGGAAGTGGACATTCGCCAGACATCAAATTTCATTATTAATTCCCATATTTCTATTTCATATTGGTATGAAAAAAACTGAGTTTTCAAACAAAAAAAAAAAAAAAAAAAACAAAAAAGCCAAAAGTTGTTAAGCCAATTTACTTGCTAACCTCAAATTTGCCCACCCTTTACATATTAAAAAAAAAAAATTATTTTAAATTTTTAAAATCTATTAATTGACACAGAATTAGTTCGTTTTTGCATTTACAGCTGAAAAGCAAAAATTGTAAAAATTTAAATTTTCTAACGATTTTGGCAACCCTATTTGTTGATCTGCGCTTTTTTTTTTGGCGAAATTTAGATTTTGTATAAAAATAAAACGTCACTATTTATTTACAGTTAGTGCCATTAATATTCGGTTTTATTAAAGAGATATGTTTAACTGATTCGTCTTAAGCTAAATGTATATCTTTTTCAACATTTTTTTCTTTTCATTAATAGTTTAGTTAGACACTTGAAAGTTCACATTTGTATTTAGAAAAAAAAAGTAACAATATAACAAAAAAAAAACTAAATTAATCAATAATTAATCAAGTGGCATTGCGCGCCAATAATATTCGGTTTTCTTTGAAAAGTAACAAATAATACATTAGAAAAATGGTTTTATATAAAATTCAGTATTTTGCTGGATAACCCTTTTGTTTTATAACTTCACTTAGACGGTTTGACATATTTTTTACTATTTTAGCTGTATAAGCTGCAGGAATACGATCCCATTCTTCTTGAAGCCGCAATTTCAAGTCTCAATGGATGTTATTTTGTAGTTGTGGATTCGCCGGTCCAGCTCATCCCATAAATTCTCAATCGGATTGAGGTCAGGGGATTGTACAGGTGGATGGAGAACTTTAGGGCAGTTATAGAGCAATCATTCTTGAATTAAACGCTACTTGTGCTTTGGGTCGTTATTTTGGTAGAATTTAAAAGAATCTAAAACGCCCAGCTTATTTGCACTTTCTTTCAAATTTTGACGGAGGATATTCAAATATGATTCCTTATTCATAATTCCACTGATAAAAACTAATTTTCCCGTCCCTTTAGCTCCCATACAACCCCACACCATAACATGTCCATTTGCATGTTTTACGGTTGGTTTTAAATTTTGTGGTTGTAGCTCCTCATTTGGCTTCCGCCACACCATTACACGCTCCACCACCACCACACCAAGTTTCAGGCTTCCTAATGTACTCCCTGGCAAAACTTAAACGAGCTTTACGGTTGCGTAAATTAACCAATGGCTTACGACGTGCTACTCGGCCATGAAAACCTTTTTTACTTATGGTTCTTCGTATAGTAGGTGCAGATATTTTTAAACTCATTGAGCACCTCTGTGACTAATTTGGGAGCACTTAAGCGTGGGTTAGATTTTATTTTTCGCACAATTGAACTTTCTTCTCGCTCGGCCAATTTTTTTGGCTGACCTGTCTGCTTTATGAAGTGTATTCTTCCTTCATTTTTGTGCCTTCTGACAATGTCCCCAACTGTATTTGGTTTCATATTCTTTGTACTTTTTACTTTTTTCATAATGGAAAATAACAAGTTTTCGCTGTTCTAAAGGAGTGTTTTTTCCTTTGCGCCCCATTTGTATAATTTGCAGTGAAGTAGAATTTTGGACAGTCAAGAAAGGAGGTGTTATGCACTTTTATTAAAACGTATCTCCATATTGCTGGAAAAGTAGTAGTGAATAATATGTTTTTTTGTGCAAATAGCATATAAAGAGGGGAAAAACCGAATATTAATGGCGCTGGATCGATTTATCACGGTTGCAAGGTTACCATAGAGCCATTTTTTCCATATATTTGAATTCTCATACTGACAACATTTATTTAAGTTTTTGCTATTCTTCTGATTACCTATCCATTTCGCTAATGCCAGGGTGTTATTATCGATAAACTTAAAAACCGAATATTAATGACAATAACTGTAATCATATTTCCTCCAACCATTCGATTTTTCTATAAACAATCAAGCAAATGCATTTCAATATTTTTGCTATTTTTGTTCAACATTTATGACAACTTTTAGAGAAAAAAAGAAAATTCTATTGATTTTTATGTCACAGACATTCATAGAACTTCCTTTTGAAAATCACGTCCGTGTATACAATGTTTTGTTGCTTACAACCAATGCAAAGCAAAAGGATAAACAGGATATAAAATAAATAAAAACGAAAATCAACAAAAGGAAAATAAGGAAGAAAAACTTTGCATGTCTGTACGAAAAAAGTAAAATACAAATGAAAATAATAAAAAAAACAAAAAAAGTTTTTAAATACATATCTTACAAAAAAAAAAAAAAAAAAAAAAAAAAAAAAAAAAAAAAAACATCCCAGCATGATGCTACAACGGAAAAAGAGTGAAAAAAATAAAATTGAGAAATTGTTGGTCTTTTCTTTTCCAAAGAGTTTGAGTTCCAGACACTTTTTTGCTGCAATCAAAGAAAAGCATGCATAGAAATATGAATTTACTCAGGGCATCATAATAATGAAATGAAAATAAGGCAGACATAAAAATGCTTGACTATTCGAAGTAAATAAGAAAATTAAGAAAAAAAAAATTGTATAAATTTAAAGAAAATTCCAAGAAATATTTAATAGATTTTTTTAAATACATATTTTGTATTATTTAATTACTTCTACTTTATTTTTTGTTTAACGTTCATGTTTGTTTTAAACGGAAATCTTTTTCTTTTTCATGTTTAAACAAATCTTCTCATTTTGTATTCCGCATCTTATTATGCAAATATTCGCTAACAAATGGCAACAAAATTAAGTTCATTTTGAGTTTTTATGATATGAAGACATAAATCTAAATTTTCATTAATAAAACTTAAGCAAAAAGCAAAACGCAAAAACAACAGAGCATATGAAAAAAATTATGCTTCATGTGAACCTAGAACGGGTGAGTGTTCTACTGAGGAGCTAAACATAGAATTAGACAGAAAAACATATTTCTTAAGGGTTGTTTTATAGTTAAGACTATAAGGGTTTATTGTTTACCTACTACACTCTTAGCTTTTACATGCATAGTAGCCAAAATATTAGTTTTACACTCAAAGAATAAAATTAGTAACATAGGTACCTTTTATCGGGTGAGCATTCGGATTTTATTAAATAAAACACATAAAATTATAAGAGAAATGTATGAAATATTTATATGAATCGATAGAACGATCTATATAATTCAAAGTCAAAAAAAATTCATGTAAATGTTGACCGCGGCTACGCGTCAAATGGTTCATTCGCTGAGCTCAATACTATCTCTCTAATAAATTCTTCAATATTGGCTTTCAGTGCATTATCCTTTGCGGGCTTGTTTCGAAGACATGAGCCTTAACACAGCTAAAAACCTAAAATAAACTGTTCACCGAACTCGCCTCTCAATTGGGCCATTGTTTCGCATGCTTTGTGGCATGTGGCACTGTTTAGTTGAAACCACATGTCAGCCAAGTCCAGCTCTTCCATTTTGGGAAAGAAACGATTTGTAGTCATCGCACGGTAGCGCTTGGTATTCACAAAAAAAATCCTGCCTTCAGCGTTTTTGAAAAAGTACAGACCAATGCTGCCACCGGCCTATAATCCACACCAAACAGTGCATTTTTCGGGATGCATTGGTAGTTCTTCACACCAACTATGGCAATTTTGATTGTTAACGTATCCATTCAACCAGAAATGAGCTTCGTCATTGAACAGAACTTTTCGATAAAAAGATTATTAACCGAGCATGTATTTAGATAATAAAATTCAAAAATCTGCATGAGTTGTTCGTTTAAGTCGATTCAAATACAGCTGAGCTGCCAAATACAGTGTCGTCACAAAGAAACTTGCCAAGAAAGTACTCGATATAATATTGGTCGAGGTTTTATCAATTATATACCATAATAGGTGCTAGTTCCTACCTCTGATAATATTAGTAGATTCTTGATCGTGACATATTCAATACGTATGTCATTTCAACCTACTGTCTGTCATATCATGTCATGTCGACTGGCCACAATAAGCCTAAGAAAATACTCTACTGCTTTTGCGTAAAATTCTATTTGAATTTTGATTTCACAGAAGGAAATTGTTAACGGCTGGTATCAAATTGAGAACGAATCGTGAAAAATATTTTGTTATCTTTTGGTATCAAATCAAGCTTATTGAGTAATCAGAATAACGATACAAAAATACCGGAAGTTAATGAATAAAGAACAAACTCTTATTACGTTAAGAATTATCCGTTTTCAAATCATAAACGATACAGTATCAAATTAAGAACAAAATTGATATTAAGATCGGCCAGTTATCAAAAAAAGAACAATCGGTAACAAGGTAAGACGGTTACGGTATCAAAATAAGCATAGTCTGTTTTTACAACAAGAACGGTTGGTAATAAAACGATAACGAGGTGTTATTAAAATATTGATGCCAACCGTTAATGAAGCAAGCTCAAACGGACTTAACTCAGTTTCGATATCAAATGGTATTAATTTCGGTATTTTCTACTGCTTTTTTCCCTGAGTGTACACTCCCGTCACTCCTCCAGAGAGCATATTGGCTTTCCACAAAGCATCCATTGCTCTGTTTCAGTTTCAATCAATATGATCTTTCAAGCTACATAAGTAGATGATTAATTCACTGTAGCTTCCTCCATATAATTTTGTGTAATGGTGAAGATCCTTGCTAATTGGTGATGATCTTTAATTTAGCACTGTAATTTTTTCCCAGTAGGTGGCGTGTTTTCCTGATCATTCGTCTGATGTTTGTCATCACCTTCAGAGGTATGCGGGAAAGTCAGGGGGCTTCTTCTTTATTTTTTAGATGGAATTGTCTGAATGGAAATTTGAAGTCTCTTTATTAAGCCTTCGAAACCACAATTAAAATTTTCTTCGTCATGCCCTCTCCTCGAAGTTGGGATGTTTGTGTTGTTATGCGTGCGCATTCACCACTACACCACGGCAAGTAAAATGGATAGAAAAAGTCTAAGGACACTTTCGGTGGCACTAACTGGTTACTATGTCTGTAATAAGCACCTGTACAGAATGGCTATGTCTAACATCAGTACGTGCATATTCTGTTGTTAGGAATATGATGGAATGGTTCGTGAGGTACTATAGATCAGAGGTGGTCGCAGTGCAATGGCCGCTTCGAGCCTCACCCGACCTTCAAAATGAAAAAATTACAATGCTAAATAAGGATCACCACCACCACTTAACAAGGATCTTCACCACTACACAATTATATGGAGGCGAGATACAGTAAAATAATCATCTATTTGGCTTGAAAATCAACTTGCTTAATGAATGCTTTGTGGAAACCCATTATGATCCTTAGAAGATTGAAGGGGAACAAAAAAAAAACCATTACGTAAGTAAAAGGTTCTTCGTAAGTTTTTTCAATTGTGCTATGTTTTTAATTTTAGATCAAAAGTTATACAAGAAGTATCGCCAGCAATAGACAGGTTCACTTAGAGAGCGGTCATCAGGCTCATTACGTTCTTCTTAACACTCAACTTAACTAAAAACCATTGTCTTTCCCTCAAAGTGCTTTTCCCCGATCTTAACACGGAATCAGATAGTACTTTTGAAGACGCCTATCAGGTTTATTAATTTTATATCGTCCCCCTTCTTCTTAATCTTGACAGCTACAAAAGAATAATTATTCGAATATGCCATTCGTATTGGCCATATGAGTCTTGAAAATCTATAATTCGTAATTTGTAAGCAATCCTTGTTTCATATAATCCTCCTGTTATTTTTATTTAAGTCCAAAATCCATTTCTGACATCCTAAGGCCTATCCATATTTCACATGCAGTATATAATGGTATCTAAGTCTCAATCTATTCTCGATTACAGAAAATTTTATTCTAGCCTTTAAATTTCATTAGCACAGTGAAAGTCTCGTAAAGTTTTGTGAATTTAATCGGTTTATGGGAACTAAAATAATCAAAATAGCAAGTGTTTTGAACAAACTTCTTGACTTATTGACTTATTCAAATATTTCTGCTTTTAGTTAAGTTTTTATATGTTCTTCTCTCCTTCATAAGCAAACGGCTGAAATATATGTAACAAATTAAAAACTTTTAAACAACTTGAAAAGAAAACTTTCTCCGTCTGAGTGCAAAAGAAAGTTTAAAGAAACAATTGTAAAAAATGTGGAGAAAGCCCTACAAAGTTAATTTTTTGCGAGTATTTTTCTTTCATTTCAAATTCATACTTAATGCTTACTTTAAAACTAACTTTATTTTCTCGAGTGTAACTTTCTCTATGTAACCTTTTCAACACTACTTCGCCGAAGCTGTATCCTTGTAGCATTAGAAATGAAAATAAAAATAATAGAAATAGAAATAAAAATAAAAACATTTTGTATAAGTTTTTATAGCAAGATAATGAATCATATTTAGAGAGCTTATATTATACATAAATCCAAATAATTTCTTCTTTCTTGCGTTTCTTTTTACTCACTTCCTCACTTCCTCATACTCTTATCATACGTTCTTTTTCAAATTATTTGGCTATTTTCTGCTAACCAAGTTAAAATGCTAAACGTGCTAAAAATGGCTCCATTTTGAATGTACATACCGGTACATACAGAGTAACGTAGACAATAGAACAAAAATTTACAAAGAAATGGAAAAGAAAATTTGAATTTATGAATGAGATTTATTGTCTTATTACAGAACTACGACACAAATTCTTTATGATTGGAAATAAAATGTAAATATTTTGAATGATTTATTTATAGGGATTTAGAATAAAATTACACATAAGCGGTCTTAGGAAAATGTAAGAGGCGTTAGGTAAGGGTTTTGAGTGGAGGTTTTAGTACTAATATGGTATTTATATAAAATTGTTATTTCTTAAAACATTCAAAGTATGATAATTGAAAGTAATACTGCGGATCGTTCAAATAAAGAATACTGTGGAATTTATATTTAAGTTTACCTTAAGTCGTCTTTTCCAATGGGGCCCATTCCTGGGTCAGTGTTTAAGTCCATAAGCAAAATTTTTGCCACATTGAAGAACAAAATCCACAATAAGTTGACTAGGCTTCAATGCATTCTTATGATAGACTATTCGGTGCGATTTAATGACAATACAATACCAATATGCACATTATTGCTAAGTCCAGAATCAATTGGTTGTAAGTAAAAATTTATATAAAATAGCGCTTCAAAAGTAACGCTGACTAGCTTGGGCTATTCGATAATTTACACAAATTGAAACTAATTTTTAGATATGAAATCGCTAAATTAGACTGAAAATATCTAAAATGTCATTACTTTTCAGCAATAATCTTTTAAAGCGCTGTCAAAATTGAATCTGTTTTCGCTTAAGAATTTTTGTATATAGACAGAGCTTCATGATGTGATGTAGAATGTTCTAGGCCAGGCTTTCTAGAATACCTGGCAAAGCACATTTCTTTCAGTATCGTTCCCAGTGTATAGAAAAGTAGATCTTCATAATTCCAAGCAAAAAACTATAAAGGAGACAATAGATTTTGTAAAGACAAGAAAAAACTATACTATTATGGCTCTATTTGAGGTGTAGAATAAAGCACGTTCTCGTGAATAACTCCAATAAGGTTTTATATCATTTTTCACAAGACTCAACAAGTTTGTTGTTAGGAGACAGCCCACAGTGAGTTGTCCCATAGACAAAAATCAAAAAATCACTCATCACGGATTTTGATCAAATATATATTCTCTGAAAGCTAATAATCGGCTGAGTATAACATAAGACAACGATTTTTTTTTTTTTTTGGTTACTATATTGTACCGCTGTGGTATGATAGGTAGTACACCCACCTACCAACTAGAAGGTCGCGGGTTAAATACCAGGCCAGATCATCTTCAAAAAGAAGTTTTTCGACAGCGGTATCACCTCATAACATTAGCTAGTAAAACTGGTTATGAGTATTATTACTATTGAAAACTTCTCCAAATGCATTTGCCGTTCGAAGCAGGCGTTAAACTGTAAGTCCATTTCAATGAGTTTAAAAATAGAATCGGGTGCAGCTCATTGACTGAGAGAAGTCCCCATGTTCCTTCATGGAATGTTATGGGAATTAATATGATAAATATATTGTCGCAAGAGTGCGCTAAACTCAACTAATTTATAATAAAAATACTATGTAAAAAGATGGATTTTTTGTATATGGTCCGCCATCTAACGTTTTTTTTTTCAACTAGTGCTTATTTCGTGAATGGTAACACTTAGCTCATGTCTGATTTGACAGATAATTAATTTTAGCCTTCCGCGAATGGTTGTGTATACGAATATGGTTGTGTATACGCTTCGCTAAGTGGGCCTGCGATCGACTTACAGAAGATGCCGATTTAAAAAAAAAAAAAAAAAAATCAAAAACCTGTTTTTGAAGATTGCATTATCAGCCGCAGAGCTGATTTCGGTTGGCCACCTCGGAGCTGCGATTTGACACCGTTGGACTATTAATTGTGGGGTGCCGTCAAAGATAAGTGTTACGTCAACAAGCCAGAGACAATTGACGCTTTAAAGGACAATATTAATGAAGCCATTGGTGAAATACAGCTGCACACAATCGATAATGTGCTTAAAAATTCGACCGATCGTGTAGGCTACTGCATGGCCAGCCGAGGTAGCCATTTGACTGAAATTGGTTTCCATTATTAACCGGAAGGATTGTACTTTCAAATAAAAAAAGAAATTTGGGAAAATAGTCAGTAGTTTTTTTATAACATTTTCAAAAAAAAAAAAAATTGTTTTTATTTGGCGGACTTTAGAAAAATAATTATAAAAACCCTGTTTTTTCAATAACGCTGTTGAAAATTGTCAGATGGTTTGCCCAAGGATTGAGCCGAAAGCCTGTTGGCTCTCAGGCGGCTGTCTTGGCTACTATACCACAGCATTGAGTGCATACAGCAATGTAAAAAATAGTAGTATATGGTATAAATAACGATAGAATGCCGTGATCCAAAAAATTATGGCCATCAAAAATTTTCGCTACACGAACTTGTGCTTGATAACGAATTCAATTATTTGCCCCCAGATTACAAAACATTTTTAATTTTTTGTTGTTAAAAAATCCACAAAATTAAAAACTCGTCATTTGGAATTTACTTATGAATTTATATCGACCCAATTTGCGCAAAATTATGATGGTATGTTACAAAAAACCAATTTTACAGCAGAGCTAATTTCTATATTTTTTGCTTTGGTTGGTAACATCAACACCAACTTTTGAACTTTACAGCTCCCTAAGTATTCCGAATATCGATATAATGGTTTACTATGTGGTGAATTTTAGACTTTGAAATACATTTGCATTAAAAAGTCGATTTTGTAAAATATGTAACATACAATAGTTTTGCGCATAGTCGTCGATATCAGTAACTAACATACCTCTATGCTAAAAAGAATATTTTTTTTATTAAACAAATTAAACATGAAGAACTATCTTAAGATAGGCTTTGCTTGATTTAAATATAAGTGGGCGGTGGGCGTGTCCGTTGTTATATTTTGTTAAAATTTTAAGTATATCTACACTTTGCCCTAATAATTGCCTGCACGAAATTTCTTTTATCTACGACAACTCCTTCCATTTTTGTTCAATCGCTCTATGGGACCGACGCAATGTGCGTTCTTTCGAGTCAAAGATTCTAAAGCCTTGTCAGAGTTGCGATGATCAACCTATTCCAAAACCATTAACAAGCTGTTTTAGATCTTGTTGTAGTTTTTACGTTACAGTACCATACTTCTAGCGCTCTTCACAGAAGTTTCGGTCAGCCATAGGCTTGAAAACCTTAATACAAGGTGGCTGTGAGAACATCGATCTCAAACCTATTGCTTAGGGTAGTTTCTGTGGCCTCTTATCCTTCATCCGTAATTCTTTACCTATAGTCTTTAAGTACATTGAGAATTCATTTAGTTTTTAATAGAACGCCTATTAGTCACAACGTCTTGACTTTGGCTTTTACTTGAGCCTGGGATTTTTACTGATGGGACATGAATCGCTTGGTGCTTTTTTGCCTAAAAAACTCATATTAGTTGGGACTATGAACGTCTGTCTATACGGACGGTTCGAGATTAGACAACATGGTGGGCGGTGGAATTTTTTCTGAGAGGCTCAACCTTGGTGTTTTTCTTTGTTTTCCCGACTACTGCAGTGTGTTTCAGGCCAAGGTGATGGTCATTTTTCATGCTGCAGAGTGGATATGTAGTAATGGCGCTACTAACGATGATATATATGGATCTGTTTTGATAGCCTGGCATCGTTCAGAGCCACTTCGGGTGTGACCTTCAGCTATGGTCAGCGATTGCCTTGTTTCTGTAGCATTATCACTAACGTCTATACCTCATTTGGGTTACTGGCAACAGGGACATTGCGGGTAACTGTGCTGTTGATGAACTCGCTAGAGCGGACACACTACTTGCGGACATTCATCTTCACAGGAGGATGGGTGTTCATCTTACCTCAGTTAAACTGACGATCAAGCGAAAAGTGCCTGAATGGAAGTTATATGGATATGAAAACGTAAACTGGACCGTCAGAGCATTTCCTCTGTTGTATCCATCTTCAAGAGCCATTGCGTTATGGGTCGGAATGCAAAAAGGCGCGTGCAAATGACTTTTATCGTGGCTGTGGATTGGCTGAGAAAGAGGAGATTGTGGTTCACTTTATTTGCCAGTGTTCATCTCTAGTACGGCGATGACTTCTGCCACTGAGCCCATCCTTTAATGATGGCTTATCGGAACTATCGATCCTTGACATCAGGGCAATAGCCAGGTTCATTAGACTGTCGGGCTGGTTTCCGATCTAATCTCGGGAATTGCTTCTGTGCGGTGCCTCTGTTGAATAGAACGGTGACAACGCGTTATATGGTACCACAACGAGCCACGGACCGCTATGAGTACTCAAGTGTGCCTTGTTTAGCCAGGATGCCACTCCCTCTTATCCTATCCTAGTGGTAGGTGTGGGTTGGAGACATGTACAAGTAGCGTGTCCGCTATATGCTGATATTAATGATTTGGGGGTGATGCATATCAGAGATTTCGTAGATCGGTAGAAGTGTAGATAGTTTTTGACACTTTAGCAATGTAAAAGTTATGTCCAAACAACATGCCTTCGAATTTGGTACTCATGTGTGATTTTTATCATGTTTGGGGCATGGATAGATGCATTGTATTAATTCGTTCCTTGGATACCGTGGAACGGTAGGAGTTTAGAGAGTCTTCGAATAACATGCCGTCGACACATGTGGTACTCACATGTGGTTTTTATCATGTGTAGTGACGTTGGCGGACGCATTGTATCCATTCGTGCGTGGATACCGTGGGATATGCTAACGTGGCGATACTCACGTTAAAGCATACATTTTCAATAATCTTTTGATGAAATTACTTATTTTTTAATAAAAGCCATTTAAAGGGTGAACTTGCTATTAGACGCTCATTATTATAAACATTTTCTGTATGAGTACTGCTTAAAAAAATATTCTTTGATTAGTACTCGTACAGGGTGTCCGCCGGGAAGGTATATTACTTTGCTTATTTATAATTTTTGATTACATGAAAGAGAATGGATCTTATATTGATAAATGTTTTATTTAATGTCGGCAATTATGTATGGAATACAATATCAGATAAATGCCCGCCTCTGTTAGCCTCACAAATCCGAGCCCTTTTGAGCACATTTTTCATTACATTCTCACACATTTCACGCGGTATTTTATTAATTTCATCACGACTATTTTGTTTGAGTTGCTCCAGAGTTTCTGGTTTATTTGCATAAACCTTGCCTTTCAGATATCCCCACAAAAAGAAGTCCGGAGCAGTCAAATCCGGCGACCGTGGAGGCCAATGAACATCACCATTCCTTGAAATAATTTGTTGTGGAAAGAGGTCTCGCAGTAATTCCATTGTAATCCTGGCTGTATACGATGTGGCACCGTCTTGTTGAAACCACATGTTGTGACGTTAAAATGTTTTCAATCATATCACGATATCGTCCAATGATTCCTCCTGACCAAATCGCACACCAGACTATCACTTTTAGTGGATGCAAAGGTGACTGATGAATAATTTAAGGGTTTTCCACTGCCCAGAACTGACTCATTATGATTTTTTAATAAAAATCGGGGTTGATTTTGATAAAACGTTTTAACGATTAAAACACGTTGGTTTACTAAATAATTTTCCATAGTAAATTTGCTATGTCTCTACCTCACGACTGATAAATATGATAAATATGGTCGCACTGTTCGTTTTTGGAACAATTTTCCTGCGAATGTCTTCCCTGCCACTTACGACATGAGCAAATTTAAGTCGAACGTCCATAAACACTACTCACTCTATCCTCCTTCCCACAACCTATTTTCCTAATACTTGACTTCATGAGTAGGGGTTACCCCTGAGTGCTGGTCTCAAAAAAAAAAAAAAAAAAAACCAAAAAAAAAAATATGAACTGTTTACCAAAACGACGGCAAAACAAAGTAGTATACCTTCCCGGCGGACACCCTGTCTATGTAGCACAGAAGACGGTGTATTTAATTTTTAATTTCATGTTTTTAATTTTCATATGATTTTCTAAACATGTGTCAGACACTTTTGTTATAAATCAGCAAAAAATTAACCGCACCATGAAAAATGGGTGTAGCAGACATGTTTTCAAAAAACCAAACCGACAGCAGGCCTACATTAGCAGCACTATAGAACTGACATATAGATGAATAGACAGACCGATGGATAGAAAACATTGCATTGGTTTGCAATTTTTCAAAGAAAATGAAAAATTCAAAATGAATTTGTAATACGTGAACGTACGTATTAATGTAAAAACAATATAAATAACGAATATGTATTACGGGAGTAGGTTTCGTATTCTGAAATCATAAAATTATCATATTCACTCTAAATTATCATGTTATTTCAGATTTACAACATGTATCCTCCATATATAAAACCACTCTTTTTCTCTCTTAACACATGTGTACAACATGCATGTGATGTACACTGTTGTACAAACTAGTGTGTAGTGTTTGACTGCAATAACTACTAGCTGCCCCATTCAATTATTTCGTTTCGTAACGTTAAGAGATGTTGATAAGATTCACTTGTAAAACGTCATAATAATTAGAATAGGAATCATAGTTTTTTTTTTAATGTGGAATAAATATTAAAAAATAATGTCTGAAATGGTGCAACATGCTGCTGTTATACTTACGGCTCATAAGAATCGCTTGTTAAGTGATTTTCTATTTTCCTTTTCAATTTTATTTATTTGCTTATTCACGTCCGCAAACTAATTATGATGATTAGCTATTAACGTATAATAACATGTTCATTTTTAATATTTTATTTAAGAAAAAAAAAAAAATAATAAATAAATAAAATAAATAAAAAAAGAACTAAAAAATATTTACTGTAGGCTTTTATATTAAAATGTTAATACTTAACAGCTGAAGGCTAAGAGCAGTGGGGTCCAAATATTTTGGTTTCAAAATTAAACTGAAATGTTTTCTTGTTTTTAGTTTTGTATAATTTCAATAACTTTGGTTAAGAGATATGAACTCTTTTGGTCCTATGGTTCAATTTTGAAATAAAGGGTCACAACAAAAAACCTCTATTCTAATCAAAAAGTTATATTTTAGCCCAGGTATTGCCAATAGAGTTCACTTCTTTATAAATTTGCCTTCTCTAGGTATTAGCACGTCTACCACTTCTTCTAATACCTTGGAGATTCCACTCAATTGCCGTCTTAGCTATATTCTCGTTCACTCGATGGATTTGCGATCCGCCCTCGCATTCCCGTAGGGCACTGTTCGAGATTACGTTTGGCCAGAATATTCTTAATATCCTCCTTAAACATTGGTTATGGCGTAGTGCAGTGTTTAGAGCGCACGCATACAACACAAACCGGCCCAGGTTCGAATCCTCAGCAGAGAACATGACAAAAAAAATATAATTGCGATTTTGAGTGTTTAATAAAGAGACTTTAACCTCCTTCCAGACAAATCTATCTAATGCTGTTCTTCCAGCTAACCCTTGGCGATGGTGACAACCATCAAGCAAATGATTAAGAGAAAAAGCCACGTGCTGGGAAATGCTAAGCAAGGATCACCACCACTGCTTAGCAAAGATTTTCACCACTAACCGATCATATGAAGGCGAGCTACAGTAGATTAAACATCTAAATAAGCGGTGGAAATGAGCAATATTCTGATGACAATGTATTGTATCGCTGCACTTTTAGACAGGAGCTAGATACTACTACCATCTCTTAAGCAAAATCTTGTGAAGCCATGTAGCCAATACGGTCTAACGCATCTGTCATTGCTGCATTAATCCAGCTCGTCGTTTTTTTGAAACTTATTTCGAAAGATGTCTTTATGTTTCCGACTACTGCGTAAGCCAAAATCTTTGAATGGGAAAAATATAGAGACAGCGTCTATTGCGCGTCGTTTATCCCACAAATACTTCCAAATAAGAAATAATAGACACTGCATCTGGGAATGTATATGTGGCCAATTGCTATGGCCACAGCACACTTACTCCTATCAATTGTTTGATAGTATTGTTGTCAGCTGATAGTCTGAGAATACTTCTTCAGACAATGTTGACAGACAAAAATCTCTAATATAGGAAACATTGTAAGATCTCACAACCATTTTAATAGTGTTTAAGGTTAGAAATATTTCAATTCGTATGCTCGACAATTATCTGTTGTAGATATCGCAACCAATAAAATGCGAATGTCCCGTTCGCAAGAGCTGCATTTAAGAAATATCCGTTGGCTTGAAAAAAATTTAAAATTAAGTTTTCATAGCGCCAGTTTAAAATAAATCGTTTATATTTCCTCCGAGACAAAATATAGCCCAATCAAAGAACAGGTAATTTATTTTTGATTTATCCCAGTACATTTGAGTCTCCAATACCACTGTGCAAAATAATTATGTTGTAAATAAAGCGCGTACGTTATGAATTTCTAAAAATCAAATAGAAATAAAATTAAAAAAATCATGCAATTTCTTAAGTATTAAAAATAAATCATTTACAACTACCGATTAAGACATAAACTATTTACTGAAAATTCCTAGAATTTTACAATGAATTCTTTACAAGAAATTAATTTTATTTTGCATAAAGACTAGACTAAGAACTTAACAATTTTTTAGGCAAACAAAGAAATGAATACATTTCGCATTTTCGCACTCACTCTCTTTTGGTCATAATCAACCCCAGTTAACCCTTGTTATGATTACTTTTATTTAATATTTTTTTTTTCGGAGATGGTATTAATGTAGATGGACGTGTGACAAGTGAATTTCCTTTACTTTTTTCAATATATTTTTGTGTTCTTGTCGCCTTTAAATATCAGCCAAGAAAAGCATAGATATCACATCATCTAAATAATGCTTATTTTTCCTTCTCATCTTCTTCGTCCTGTATTGCCACTAAACGGATGCAAAAATAAACATCCACTGAAAATGTTGTAAAAAAATATATATTTTTTTGGACGCATGTCCTTCACAACACTCAGGAAGTTCAAAATGGCAAAATGTATAGACAGAAAATAAGAGAGAAACTTAAAAAAGTTTTTCATACACACATGTGTCAACAACATAAAAATAAATGGACAGGCAGACAGACAGAATGCGTCTTAAATATCATAAAAAATGTCTTTTTATGCTTTTTAACATAATATTTATTGCCATGTAGGTATGTACGAGTATGTAGATTTTTATATGACGACTGACTGTATTAAGCTATTCATCCATGTTTAAGCGTTCCATATACTCGTAGACGTACAACATTTTGGTGCATAAAGTTTTGTGAAATATGACGACGTTAAATAATAAGAAATAAAAGATCGAATTAAATTATTTTAAATATAAAAATAAAAATATAAAGGGTCGCCAAATAACTTTTGTTTTGAAAATGCTATAAAAAAAACTACTGAATATTTTCTCAAATATCTTTTTTTTTGCAAGTATAACCCTTCCGCTTAATAAAGGAAAATAATTTCATTCAAATGGCTGCCTCGGCTGGCCATGCAGTAACCTACACGATCGGTCCAATTTTTAAGCACATTATCGATTGTGTGCAGCTGTATTTTACCAACGGCTTCACGAATATTCTCCTTTAAGGCGTCAATTGTCTCTGGCTTGTTGGCGTAACACTTATCTTTGACGGTACCCCACAAATAATAGTCCAACGGTGTCAAATCGCAGCTCCGAGGTGGCCAAACGGCATCAGCTGTGCGGCTGGCGCAAAACAGCGAGTACAGCTTCGGCTGTGTTGCACGCAGCGCCGTCCTGTTGAAACCAAATGTTGCTAATATCCTCCTCTTCAATTTTTGTGAACAAAAATTCGTTCAACATGGCCCGATAACGATTACCATTGACTGTAACGGCCACTCCTTGCTCATTTACGAAGAAAAATTGCCCAATTATGCCTCTGGACCAAAATCCGCACCAAACAGTGACTCGTCTTGGGTGTATCGGCTTTTCAGTGTATGCGTGCGGGTTTTCTGTACCCCAAATGCGACTATTTTGCTTGTTTACATACCCGCCAAGATTAAAATGAGCTTCATCGGCATCTTCTGTAAGTCGATCGCAGGCCCACTTAGCGAAGTTGTTCAAGCGTATACACAACCATATTCGTTCAGCGGAAGGATAAAACTAATTATCTGTCAAATCAGACATGAGCTAAGTGTTACCATTCACGAAATAAGCACTAGTTGAAAAAAAAAAAACGTTAGATGGCGGACCCATTATTTATTTCCATTTAATTCTTATGTCAAATAAATCGCTTTCTTTACTACAAAACTTGCTCTATTTTTAAAATTACCCATAGGCCGAGGTAGATACCGAAGCCATAAAGTGATTTTCCATAAAGTGATTTTCCATATTTTTGCAGAACTAGCAAATAGTAAAACCATCTAATGGCTCTGTATTTCAACCCCTTCTTTTGACAACAAACAATTGTATGTATTAAAATATTTTTAACCTTAAGCCCTGTGCAAATGGTTGTCAGATTTTAAAATATTTTTTATTTTGGCGGTTTGTGACAATGTTGACAGTTGTCTGAAAAAGTATTCTCAGACTATCCGCTGAGGCAAAAAATGTTGTTGAATAATTGGCCACATATACATTCCCGGATACTCTATTTTATTTTTCTTTTTGACAAGTACTCGCAGTTGTCGAGTAAGCAACGCGCAATAACCATTTTCTATGTCTTTTCCCCATTTAAGCAATTTGGCTTACGTAGTTCTCGTAGACATGAAGACGTGTTTTCAAATACATTTCAATAATACAACGAGCTTGACTAATTCAGTAATGACAGACACATTGTACCATTGTTATACCGTATTGATTACATGGCTTCAAGAGCTTTTGTTTAAGAGGTGGTGGTGTATAGCTCTTGTCTTAATGCGCAACAATACAACACATTGTCATAGAATATCGTACATTTCATCGACGTCAATCTAATTCTTGAATTCAATTTAAGTTTCGCGTAAGCACTGTCCAATATGTAAGGGCTGTAGTAACTGGCGAATGTACTGGAAGCATACCGTGTTGCATTCATAACCACATATTTTCCTGCCACTGTTCCAATGCAATGAGAAAACTACCTCAATTCCTTAAATTTACCGGGAAAGGCTTTAGGTACAATACAAATGTCGAATAATGATAATATTTGGCAAAAGATCTAAAAAATCTTGCTAGACAATATGCTAATATGCGGTGATGTAGTGGTTAGAGCGCAAGCTTTAACACAAGTGGCCTAGGTTCGAGTCCCCAGCAGAGGAAATGACGAAAAAAATTAGTTGCGGTTTCAACTCCCTCCAGACCAATCCATCTAAAGAAGCCTCCCTGACCCTGCAGGTTTATCTCTAGCGATGATGACAAACATCAGATGAATGATTAGGAGAAAACGCCACCTACTGCGAAAAAAATTAAAATGCTAAGTAGGAATCACCACTACCACCAATATACACAATCATATGAAGGCGAGCTACAGCAGATTAATCACCTACTTAACTTTAAAATCAACTTGATTACTGAAACTAAAACAAAGCAATGGATGCTTTGTGGAAAGCCAATATGTACCCCACAGGAGTGACAGAGAAAAAACTGCTAATAACAGTACAAATTGGTAATTTATCGTCTGACATCATTGCCAGGCAAGCGTTTTAAAATGAAAGTGTAATCTTTTCCTACAAATTTTTTGCAAGCATGTGAGCTGACAATCTGTCTAGTGATGGCATTATTTTATTGCTATTTCATTATACTGGGTCATCATTGCAAAATCTGACAATCGTCAGAAAGGAGTTTTACAAATAAAAGTAAAATAAAATTGTCGACTGAATTAGTGTTGTAGGTTAGGCCAGGTTACATGAATTGCCGCAGCTCGAAACCTCATCATGCACCCTTACTCAGAGACGAGAGAGATGGTGTACACTCCTTCCTAAGCCTGATTTCGCACATCACGTGATCCTTGCGAAAGCTAGATGGTACCATGACCAAATTGACCAAATTCGTCAGTGATATATCTTTGAGACAGTCAAGATCATGGAAGAGATGTGCACCAGGATGCCTTAGTCTAAGTCCCCGTAAAGTGTAGCAGGCTAGTGTTGTACGATATGATAGAAAAATCATGCGAAATGTTAAAAGTCACCTTTTTTTGTTTGAAAAAAGCTTTTCCTATTTTGAGACTTCTTTTTCGAACTGTCTTCCCTAGATATAGGATAGTCTTCCTTTTCGTCGGCTACCGTGTGAGTTCCAATCTATTGCATTTTGGACTATATCGTTACGGAGTATTCTTAGCGGCGTTTAGATCTCACAGCCTATGTAGGGCTATATTGACTCGATGTTCGAGTTTTATATGCTAATTTTAATATTCGATGAGAGTGAGAACAATGTCCAATCGTTCGCCAATTGCAAAAAAGATTGCTTTGCAGACTTTATGCGATTCGCAGTATCCATTGAGGAACTACCTGAGTTCGTTATAATATTACGTTATTTTTTAGCAACTTTCTTTTTGGTAACACTTTTTTTTGGCAGCTCAGCTGTTTTCGTGTAACATATTACTGTCAAACATGTTCAGTTTGGTCTATAATTTAAATTGAATTCACTTACAAGCGAACAACGCTTGCAGATTATTGAATTTTATCATCAAAATTGAGTTGGTGCAGCGATGGATTTAATTTGTTGTTGAATGGATACGCGAACAAGCAAAATTGCCTTATTTGGTGTGAAGAGCAGCAAGAACTACAAATGCATCCCTAAAAAAGCACTGTTAGGTGTAGATTATGGGCCGGTGGCATTACTGTGAATAGCGAGCGTTATCGTGCGATAATAAATTTGTTTATTTTTTTTTGCCCAAAATGAAAGAGATGGACTTGGCTGATATGTGGTGTCAACAAGACGGTGCCACATGTCACAGGCAGGCGGGTTCGGTAAAAAATTTATTTCATGTTTTGAGCCGGGTAAACTGGCGGCCTAGATCGTGTGTTTTGACGTCTTGAGTGTATTTTTTTGTAGGGCTATGTTAAGGCGCATGTTTATAGAGAGAAGTTTTTAACGGTTGACACACTGGAAGCCAATATTGGAGAATTTATTCGTGAGATACCGTTATGCTATGAAGACAGAATGCCCAAAATTGTACTCAGCTTATGAACCAGTTGAGGCGTAGCTGCGATTAACAATTACATGAAATCATCTTTAAACATTAACATTTTTCTAAATTTTATATGATTTCTTTACAAGAATACGACAACTTGTCTCTCTATATAGAGCCCGTATAAGGTTAACTAACATCCCAGGGACGCCATTAAACTTCGTGCGAGAGTATATCAAAAACGTTTTCAAAATCTATAAACACTAAATACAAAGGCGATCGCTATTTCACCGATTGCTCTACAATTATTCTGAAGGTGTTAATGTATGTAGTCTGGGCACGATTTCGTGAACGGAAACCTACTTGTTTTGCTTTCAATTCTGGTGAAAGTATTTTCGATGTTCTCTTCGCGATGTTCTGTTATACCCCTCGATCAGTTAAATCTATTTTTTTGGTAATTTAACGATGACTCTCTCCATAAGTTAGTTCGGCAATTCCACAGTAATAAGTCCTTCTAGAGTAATAAGCCTTTTTCGTTTCTATAATTTCACAAAAGAATGACTCTGAAATTTAGTTTTTTAGATATTTTTTTTTTAATTCAATTACAATTAAAACTTTCAAAATAAAACCAACATTTCTCCAGGTTTTAATACAATTCATTAAAAAACATAAAAACAAAATTGTATTAATCTTTTATAGCCAAAAGATAATAGAAGCGTGTAAATCAAATAAAAGTTTAAGCCTAAAAGTATGCTATTCTTAACACAACTTCGCAAGCCTAATAGTATAGAAAGCTTTCAAATCAGTCGAATAGTATTGATAATGATGATTTAAAGGAATTTTACTATTAAAAAAGAGATAAAATGAAAAAATCACTCGTCCTTACATAAATTTGTCTATTTTTCGTTTTTTTTTTCCAAAAGAGGATTAAAAGTTTTGTTTGACTACAATTAAAACATTTTTGTAAAATTCTTTGAAAATCAGCACATACATGAAGGAGCACAATGAGAGTGTCATTCAAGTGGTTTTTTTTATGAGTTTAGGGTAGTATAGGGTGTTTTTTATAGAGGTATAGGTATATATTTAAGTTGCAATAAAACAACGATGGATTATTCGATTGACATGAATTTTGTTTATCCGAGAGATAATCTTGTGGCATTACATTTTAAATATGATTTATGGCATATGGCCGCCACGGCTGGCGCGGATGTAGTCCAATCTGGACGTCCAATTTTCGATGACTTTTTCCAACATTTGTGGCCATATATCGGCAATAACACAGCGAATGTTGTCTTTCAAATGGTCAAGCGTTTGTGACTTTACCGCATAGACCAATGACTTTACATAGCCCCACATAAAGTAGTCTAGCGGTGTTAAATCACAAGATCTTGGATCTCAATTCACAGGTCCAAAACGTGAAATTAGGTGGTCACCAAACGTGTCTTTCAATAAATCTATTGTGGCACGAGCTGCGTGACATGTTGCGCCGTCTTGTTGAAACCACATCTCCTGGATATCATGGTTATTCAATTCAGGAATGAAAAAGTTAGTAATCATGGCTCTATACCGATCACCATTGACTGTAACGTTCTGGCCACTATCGTTTTTGAAAAAGTATGAACCAATGATTCCACCAGCGCACAAAACAGTCAGTTTTTCTAGATGTAACGGTGTTTCCACATACACTTGAGGATTACCTTCACTCCAAATGCGACAGTTTTGTTTGCTGACGTAGCCATTCAACCAGAAGTGCGCTTCATCGCTAAACAAAATTCGCTTATGAAAATTGAAAAAGAAATTCGCTAATGATAAATGAAAATCGCACTATTTGCAAGCGTTGTTCAGGCGTGAGCCTATTCATGATGAATCGCCAAACCAAACTGAGAATAAATCACTTGACAGCTGTTAAATCGGTCGCCATCTTGAAAAGTAATGCCATATTACTTTCTATACCTCTATAAAAAACACGCTTTAGTAAGGTATTGAGTAAAGGGAGGCGCGGGTATTTTGGTAAACAGCATTTTAATAATGAAAAGATGATTTCTTTGATTTTCTTTAAAATTCGGATTACTTAACTTGTAATATTTGAGGAACACATGTGAGTTCTTCTTATGATTACAGGAAGGGGCATGATGAGTGCTTTGATTGTAAGCAGGAATTAAAATTGAAACATTCCTTTTTGTTGTGGCTGCCACCACCACAATGTAAATGGAATACAAATCTACAAATGAAAGAAAAGTATCTCTCTGTTTCCTCTTTTATTGACAGTGTTTGTCTGTCGTAAAAAAAAGTGAGAATGTTTTTCGTTAGATAAGCAAAAAAGTAAAAGGGAATTAAAGTGGGAAGCATTTGTGTGAGGGGAGTATATCCATAGCATAGTTTTATGGATAAAGGCTTTTCTATGAGAGGTTTTCTTTTTAATCAAGAAAAAAAAAGAATAGTACTTGACAGATAGTATACGATTTTTAAATGAAACTATTTTCATTAAAGAACAAAAGACATTTTGTGCTTTTATGTTGAAACTCTAGAAAAAATAAAAAATAAACTGCTCGACATAGGCTACTTACCCTTCTTACGGCCGTATATTGGAAATGTTTTAGTTAACTGTTTCGAGAGTACAATTTTTTTTCCGGCTCAAACGAGTATAATTGGTCCTACTTGTTGACTATGAAAAAGAAAAACTTTTCCTCCCTCTCCTGCTAAAAATTGTTATTTATTCTTCCATGAAATGGCTTATTACTCAAACACAAAATTTGTTTCCTTTTAAAAGTTAACTACGGTTGATAATCTCTTTCGTTTGAGATAAACATAAATTGCCAACAAAATGTTTTAATTTTTCTTATTTAAATGCGTTGCACCACAGACTACAGATACTTTAGGGTTAGGCTTGCCAGATGGCCTTGATTTCGTTACAGCTTTATAAGAATATGGTCTGCCAGGATTTTTTAAAACAGATTTTTTTCAAGTTATCTTCAAACAAATTTTTGAAAAACACTATTAAATATTTTTGGTCAATTAATAAGATAAAGTCTATTTGTTTTCAAGTCAAGTGAATGGAGTGCACCAAATGAGCCGAGTCCAAAAATACGTCATTTTCAGTCAAAAAAGAAGGCAATGCTCACGGTTTTAATGGATTACAACGGTGTAGTGAGTGCATCATGAATTTTTGCCAGAAGGCCAGACAGTAAACAAAGAGTGTTATTTGGGCGTTATGAGACATTATAAAGCACCGTAGCACAGTGCCATCATTATTGGAAATTTTTTGTCGAAAAATTCATCAAATACCATCCAACAGCTACCGATTTCATCTGATTTTTCTACCTGTGATTTCTTTCTGTTCAATCGAGTTAAAAAACCATTATGCGGAACGCGTTTCTAAAATTGTAAAAAATCGCCAACACACATAGATATAGATGTTCTCTTGGCTACGTAGCTTTTGCAAAAGTCAAGCTATGATGCTAAGATTTAGCCGGAATATCAACAACAGATGTACCAACTTAACAAAAAGAAAGCTTAAATCAGAACCATGGGACCGCCACACGGGGGTTATTCTGGATACTTTTTGATCAAGGTAGTATTATATTCTAGAACAGTGCTTGTCAAACACATACATTGTCAATTTGTTTTTGTGTGAGTTAGCAGTAGCTCTCTCATATTCAAGGCACTTTGAACAAAAAGGCAAAGGCACTTAAAAGCAAAAAGAAATATCCCGCTTGACCACGACATTCGATAATAACATCACCTTCGAACGTTTAGCAAACACTTCTCTGATAAAACATTCGAAAATGACTTAGTTGACGGCAGCAAATCTTTCGATTTCGAAGGTTTGCCTGTGATATCAACAGCAAACATTTAGCGATAACCTTGCTTTGCTCTCTTCTGTTTTTGCCATTGCTTTTGTAACTTGTTTCCTCAAAATTTAAAGTTCATTTATCACTATTGCATGACGACTAAAAGCAAGAACATAAGAATAAATTTGATTTGAAAAGGAACAGCAATGTTCTATGCTCTGCTAAGCATTTTTGTTCGACAAAATCAAATATTTTTGTTTCGAAAAGTCTTCGCTAATAGCGAACAATCGAAAATTTGTAATCGGAGCTTATTGAATGTTGAATCTGGTAACCCTATTTAAGGTATAACTTGGAATTTATGTTGTAATATATAACAGAAGGTTTACGACACCCTACTTAGCCGTTTGAAACCATTCGTTTAAGATGTTAAAAAAGGCGTTAAAAAATTACAATTTTTACGGTGTATTCTTCAGTAAGTCGTCAATAAGCTTTAAAATTAATTGTTTAATAAGAAAATAAAATATATTTTAGAATGGGGTGTCATTTGGTTGGTGATTTCAACTGAGATTAACTCCATTATTTGCTGTTTGTTTTCCATATTTTTTTTTAAATATTTTTAAAACAAACATCTTCGTAACATGTATTCAAATCGTAGATCATCTGGTTATTCATGGCAAATAAGCGTTAAGGAAATCAGATGATTATTGAAAAAAAAAGCAAATGGCATGATCGTAAAAATAATAAAAATCACTTTTAATAAACTCTTAAGTTGTTTTTGCATTTAATTTCTGTAAAATATGTATGAAAATAAAAAGTTGGAGAAGAGGATGGCGTGTGATAAAGTAAATTATTTTCATCCACCACTGGAGTTGATAATTATGAAAATGTAGAAAAAAAAAGAAGGAGAAAGAATCAGTTGCAAGCATTTCAATTTGTATTTGCAATTCCTTAGTTAAAAAGAAAAAAATATTTAAAAAAAAAATATTTTTCGCCTGCAGCTACAACTAAATATATGCTTGGGCAGCTAGAAAGAGAGATACGAGTGGCAAAAAAAAATCTCCGGCAAAAGAAAACAAAAAAGTGTTAATTTATTTTTTATCGCCTTTTATAACGTTTTTTTCCTTTTTTACAATCTTTTTGTTTTTTCCTTATTGTCGTTTCCTAGGGAAACTTATGCATTATTTCCAACTTATTTGTTTTGGTTTTGTGTTTTTCATATGCCATATGAATATGTAAGAAGAAGTATAAAGACATGACGCATTTAAATGTATTTTTTGTTCTGAAATAAAAACAATTTCAAAGAACTTTTCATAGAAAGTAAATAATATTTATAATAACGAGGAGTACTTACACATATATTATATGAAAAATAATATATGAATTGTTTTTCATATTTATAAAACGTTAGCGAATTATGTACACGTTCACGTGTGTAAATGTAAATGCGAATGCAAATGGATTTACAAGCATATATTTCAACTGACTTATAAATAAAAATGCATATGCAATAAATATGCAACGAACATAAATTAGAAATATTTCACACTTCAGTTGAAAAGCAATTGTTTTTCTTTATTGTGTGGTTTTCATAATAACGGCTTATGAGGGGTAAGTTTTTATGTGACACTACCGCCGATTTTCTATAATAAAAAGGCAGAACAAGTCTCAGAGAAGTTTACAAACTGCTAAGTAATATTTAAAAGAACACTGATGTGATAATTACTCAGTAACTATTGACAGCTATTACTGGTAAATAGTTATAACGTTGAAAAAAGCCTAATCGGTTGAAGAAAAAATTTTAGAAGAACCCAAATCGTTGTGACAAATACCCAGATTGACTAGAAGTTTAAGATTCTCTCGCTACTTGCACAAATTACATGAATTAACTTATCAAGAGTTCTATTTACAAGATCGTTATTTCCCATAATTGCTTGTGATGGTTTTTTTTTGTCCTGAAACAATCATCACAATCATGCCTCAGTCTTAATATTCACTGGCTCTAGCAGCTAAAATGAAAAGACATTTACAAAAATCATTTGCACAAATGTTTTAGATTAAATCCGAATTCTCTTAGTGTCGTGATATGACGAATTCGTTCATGGCGACATTGCATTTTGGAACTTAGAGTTACAACTGTAACAACCTGTAAGAAACAAATTAAATCGAACAGATATTATATCAAAATAAAACAAAGAAATATATTTTGAATATCAATAAACCAGGCCCTGTGGGATAGACAATTTTACGACATTAATGTGTAAACATGATTTCGGCCAAGTGAACGATACGGCTGGTGCGTACAAGGCGCAATCGTGAACACCAATTTCCACAAACCTTTCGCAGCATATGCGGCCGTATTTTACCAATACCTCTTCAAATGTTGATTTCCAGGTGTTCAATTATTTATCGACGTAGACCAGTGACTTTTTACATAAACCCCGAAAACATAATCCAATAGGGTTAAATCACATAAGCCTGGTGGCCAATTAATTGAATCATTATGTAAAATTACTCTTTCGTCAAAAATTTCCTTGAGTTAAACAATTGTAGCGCGCGCTGTGCAGCATGTGGATTCGTCCTGTTGGAACAACATGACCGCTAGATTAATGCCCCCTAATTGAGGTGCGAAAAAATTTCTAATTATGTTCCCCTACCGTTCACCATTTGCAGTAACATTCTGACCATCATTGTTTTTGTAGACTCTTCTGCTTATTTACGTACCCTTTCAACTATGGGCTTTATCGGAGAACAAAATATTGATTTTTCAAGTTTGACTAATAGAACCATTATATTGATAAAAAAAATTGCAACAATATGCAATAGTTGCTTTAGTGTAAATCTATCTACTATGAAATGTCAAGCCGAACTAAACAAAGAGCAACTATCAGCTGTTAAAGCGATTGTAAAATAAAGCAGTGTTGCCAACTCAAAGTTATGAACCTCTAATAACACTCGATATATTCGCAAAAACTTTAGTTTAAAGTTGTAGCTCGAACTGTTCCAGCTTCGTAGATTAGATTATTCATTTTCCAGCTGCCAGCGATCGGCACAAGGACCCAAGATCCAATAGGTATACTTATTTTCGTTACAAAGTCCTGCTTCAGTTAGCAATCGAAATTTGTTTCTTCTCTTCTGCTGAAATTATTATTTAATAAGTGTTTGGGCATGTTTATAGCCCCTATAAATTGTGTTTCATGTATTATAGCCTTTTCCAACAACTTGTTTTATTTTTTAGCCACCCAAATATGGCCGAAACATTCTGGTTTCGTAACATGTGCTTGCATTTACCCAAAAATAATTTGCTGCGAGATTTAGTTGGTGTGATGACACGTGTCCTAACTTCTCCGTAAAGGTCTACTGTACTCACTTCCGTAATTAATGGGTGATTTAAAAAAAAAAACAGAACATTTGCAAAAATGGATGAAATATTGTACTTCTTAAAGATTCTTTCAAGTAAATCTTTGCTTGCTATAGGTGACCAATCGTTGAGCTCTAATGTTGGGACAAAAAAAAATTTGATAATTATGATACCTGCAGCTCACAAACCGCACCAAACAGTGCAACTTTCAAGGTGCATTCACAGATTTGAACCGCCTGTGGCTGCTTTTCACACTAATTTTTACAAATCTGTTTGTCGAAGATAATTTTTCAATGAAACGCATTTGTCACACAGCACGAATTTTGATAATATTTCATGGTAAAACGAGAAACCTAACAGAGCATTTTTGGCATTGCCACATGTCACAAACTGAAAAAATTTACACTGAAATCACCCTTTATATCTTAACTTAACAATACACGTCGGATAACTTTCTATTTTCCACCACAGAAAACTTTGTCATTCTTGAAAGAATTTCGATGTGCGATGTGTACATCTAGGGATCATGCGGCCTCTTTGCTATTGGTAAATGTGTAGACAATCTTCAATGGCCATGATACTCTCTTGTTGATCAAGTGCCTATGTCTATGTCTATCTTTAATGTTAAAAATGTATTAATTTACTTATTGATATTCTTTTGCATATTTCTAAGTCAATAGCCATAACATAATACGATCAAAGCTCTTTTTATGGGAATTTGTTTTATGCGGTCTTCAAATTTGAGTTTTTTTTACTTTTTGTTTCATGCATTATACATTTTAATTTAAAAGAGAAAAACTGATATCAGTCTACAAATGGATATTTCCATTGAAATGTAAAGTAACACCAGATCAATTCTTGCTTATAAAGGGTCCGCCATCAAACGTTTTTTTTCAACTAGTGCTTATTCCGTGAGTGGTAACACTTAGCTCATGTTTGATTGGACAGATAATTAGTTTTGTCCTACCGCTGAACGAATATGGTTGTGTATACGCTTGAACAACGCTGGGAAATATTGCGACATTACTTTGCCGATTTTGCCAAAAAATCATCTTTTCAGATGAAGCTCATTTTGATCTTGGCAGGTATGTGAAAAAGCAAAATTGTCGCATTTGGGGCACAGAAAACACACACGTATACATGGAAAAGCCGATACATCCAAGACGAGTCAGTGTTTGGTGCGGATTTTGGCCCAGAGGCATAATTGGGCCATTTTTCTTCGAAAATGAGCAAGGAGTGGCTGTTACAGTCAATGGCGATCGTTATCGGGCCATGTTGAACATATGTTTTTTGTTACGCCAACAAGCCAAAGACAATTGACGCTTTAAAGGACAATATTCGTGCAGCCATTGGTGAAATACAGCTGCACACAATCGATAATGTGCTTAAAAATTGGACCGATCGTGTAGGCTACTGCATGGCCAGCCGAGGCAGCCATTTGATTAAAATTATTTTCTATTATTAACCGGAGGGATTGTCCCTGCAAATAAAAAAAGAAATTTGAGAAAATATTCAGTAGTTTTTTTTTAGAGCATTTTCAAAAAAACATTTATTTGGCGGACCCTTTATTTTCAAAAATTTTGGTGAGGTTGTAATAATTTTATCAATCAAGTAGCACTAGTAGAAGTATCAGTATCTGTTAGTCATAATGCTGCAGTTTGGAAGCCTTTGCTACCTTATGTGATCTATCTGGTATGTCAGTCTTGAAACTAGTATCACAGATGGCTTCTGCTATTCCATGTTAAGTCGATGTTAAGATAACAATTGACCATCCTGGCATCTCCTTAAGAATCTCCTAAGATCCCTTACTGCTGCCATTCTTTTTATGCGAATATATGGGACAGCCAGTGTAAAACAATGAACAGTTATCATAATCGCTATCGTTCTCATATACGTTCATAACGTAGAATTGCCTTGAAGGAAACCTGACAGCGACTGACGTTACGGTAGTAAATATTAAATTTATTACTTTTAAGCACTATTTAAGTTCTTCAAACGATTATTCTGCAAGATAATGAAATAATTTTTATTAAAAAAAATTAATGGCTAATTTATTTGGTTTTAATTTAAAAAATTTTGCTTAAAAAGATAAGGAAAAAATTTTAAATTTAAATTACTTTTTAAATGAAAACTGATTGTCTGTCTTCCGAATTACCAAATGGTTTGGCTTTATTTGTCATCTATTTAACTTTTATTTCTTGTCTTCAAAAAATTATTATTAAAATTAATAATAACTTTTATTTCTTATCTTATTGTCTGTTTAATTATTTTATAAATTAAATTTTTTCATTCTAAAGAACACAACAATATTGTTTAAAAAAATACACCATGAAATTTATTACATTTTGATAAAACAATTTTGTTTATTTTTATCTAAAAATGTATTTTAATTAAAATTTAATGACGTTCCAACACCTCGACTCCATGTTTCTTTTTTCTTTTACTTTGATTTCGTAATAAGGAAAAGATCCCAAATTTATTCAGCCATTTATTTGAAACACCCCCCTCCCCAAAAAAATGGCCATAAAACTTACGCTCAATAAATTTTTAAGGCTTAATACTGTCTGTCTATTGCTTACTACTCCACCTTTTTAAAATTTAAATTCTCTTTTCTTTCTTTATTTTTGATTCTCAGTGATGATTATATGCTGTTCGGTATTAAAGAAAACACAACAAAAATGAGCTGAAAAAATGTAATAAAATTATAAGAAAATTTAAATTACACCCACGCACGAACCCAACTAAATGGAAATAGAAAAATTACAACAACACAACAACAAAGACGAAAAGAGTTTACAGCCATTGAAAATGAAGTTTTAATTACAATGAAATGAATGTTACAAACGAAACTCAAATTCAAGTGATATTTTAGAGAAGATTTTCATTTTTTCTATTCTATTCTTTTCTATTCTATTCTACTCAACCCACAAAATTATAATATTTCGTAGAAATGTGGAAAAGTACAGCCCAGGCTTGTTAACGGGTTTAATAAGTTTCATTTTAATTTTAATTTTTATTTTTTTCGCAATAAATTTTTGTTATTGTTTGTTTAAGAAGTAAAAATACATAAATAGTCTGAGCACACGCTTGAATGATGTTTTTAAAATTGACAGTGATGTACGATATTCTACTTGTCGTGTAAAAGTAACACAAAAAATAATTGTTTGTTTTGGCTGTTTGACATGAAACTAGAGTTAAAGCCATAATTTGAAAACAAGGCTTAAAAATTTAATATTAACCAATTATAGACCGATAATTCTATGTAGAGGCTATCGACAGAAGAGTATGCGCCTGTAATATAAGATTTTGACGTTCGGTATCGGACTTTTGATTTCGTTTATACAACAAGTCTATAACGAATGCCTGCCTATATGATTTATTTCTTTTTTAGGCATATAATTATAGCCAGTCATTCGATATCCTTTACAAGTAAAATAGGTTTAAAGGCTTAAGTGTTTGGTAATGGGTTGATAAGGGCTTACCAGATTATTTGATTTTGGAAATAAGCCAAGAGACCAATGCTGTGCAAAATTAAAGATGTATTTGTGTTGGTGAGATAAAAAGAAATGCACTGTAAGAAATTTTTAATGGGCAGTAGTAGTAGTATTAAGTTCTTTAAGAATTTAATTTAAATTCAAAATATAAAATAATAATAATCATAAAATATTCGTTGCACATTGTTAATAACGTAAATCAGTACATTTAGTGGAAAATAAACAAACAAAAAAAAAATCGCAAGCAGCCACCGACGACTAAAAACAAATTTCTTCCAGTGCTTTTGACAAAAAAAAAAAAAAAAAAAAAAAACACACAGGCAAAGAGAGAACTAAAACCAAGAGCGTAAGAATACGTGTGAGTTGAGCGTAAACAATTGTTGTGTGAAATGAACACCATTGCAATAGACTGATGCCCCGCGTGGTTCTCTTAAGGTTAATATAAAACATGATAAAGACCAGTGCTGCCACAGCTTTTAATATTTTCTAATCAAACTTCAATAAAAAACAAAAAACAGCCAAATTAAAGAAAACATAACCAAAATTTCTAAACCTGACTATTTAATGCACAATTTAATTAAATTCAAATATTTTCAAACGTCAAGGTAATGATTGCATAGAAAAAACTGGTTGCCACTCCCAGTAGGATTACACAGGCATCATGTTCAAGTAAACATCTAAGACTTTTTAAAATAGTTAAGCGTTTAGGGAAAATAAAGAGCCAAAGAATGACAAAACTACTTCAAATTGATAAGGCCGTTGCTGAAAGTTTGAGGCCATTCTCTAAGCGAATCCATTGCCTTAGTTAGCAAGTATTACATAGAAAAGTACATAACGTATAAAGGGTCCGCCAAATAAATTTTTTTTATATATATACAAAACTACTGAATATTTTCTCAAATTTCTTTTTTATTTGAAAGTACAATCAAATGGCTGCCTCGGCTGGCCATGCAGTAGCCTACACGATCGGTCCAATTTTTAAGCACATTATCGATTGTATGCAGCTGTATTTCGCAAATGGCTTCACGAACACCCCCAAATGCGACAATTTTGCTTGTTTACATTCCCGCCAAGATCAAAATGCCAGAGACAATTGACGCTTTAAAGGACAATATTCGTGAAGCCATTGGTGAAATACAGCTGCACACAATCGATAATGTGCTTAAAAATTGGACCGATCGTGTAGGCAGCCATTTGAATGAAATTATTTTCCATTATTAACCAGAATGATTGTACTTTCAAATAAAAAAAGAAATTTGGGAAAATATTCAGCGGTTTTTTTTATAGCATTTTCAAAAAAAAATAAAAATATTTGGCGGACCCTATATAATATTTAAGAATTAATATGGTATATAGTTGCTTAATATACTAATAAAATTGAAATTATAGCTGATGGCACTATCCTGATGACCAATTTTTTTAGTACGTTTTCAGTATAATATTTCTAAAAAAATTTTACAAAATGATGTCTTAAATGGTATAGCAGTCATTGTCATTGTTGTTTTATTTTAAAGGGAATTGATAGGAGTTTCCTACATAAAATTTTAAAGCCAAGGGGGGGAAGGGTGCTTTCCTAATGCCGCGCAGTGTATAAACATATATACCTTTTTAGACCGCGTTATACCAAATCAATTCACGTACAGAGAGAACGATGTGTGTTTTTTAAATCGCGTTAAATCAAATTCGCGTAAAACGAATGCGCGTAAGAACAGAATTAGGTGTTGGCATAAGCCCATTATTGCTGAATTTGTTAATTGTAAAAAACAAATTAATTATAAATTAGCTTTTAAAACATACAATATTTCGATCAAATACCATAAAATATTAATTATCTATTTACAAGGTCATAAATTAAATTTCTGTAGTCATATTTCAAATGAGGTGTCGACTTTTGTAAAATAATTTTACATCACTGCTGAAATATGCACATAATTCATTAAGAAAAAGAAAAAATACAGATATGCCACATCATATTATACATGAATTCGTATAAAATTTACAAAATTATGATAAAAATTAATTTAAAAGTAAAAGAAAACGATAATAATATTTTAATGCGCTTAAAATAAATTACCGAAAGCAGCAGTACGGTACCAGTGTAGTGTAGTGTAGTGTAGTGTAGTGTAGTGTAAAGCAGTTTTGATTTCTTAGAAATATTTTTTAGCACGTAAATATTTCATTATATATGAGTGTACCCCCGTACGAGGAGTATGCACTTGCCATCCAAAATCAAAACAAAAATTTGCGTGTCAATCGTATTCAGATATTCCATACAGTCATTCTGTTGCATTCGTTCACTACTTTTAACGTTAATTCATGCCACCATCACCATATATAGCAGAAGCATATTGTAAACCAGAAAAACTATGGAAAAAAAAGTTAAAAAGATTATGCGATTAAAGCGATATAAACAGAGTGGCAAATGCATGTAATCGTATCCAAAATAAGCACAGCGTTTTTAATGAATTCTTTTTTTTTTAGAAAAAAGAGTTTTTCTACTAAAATTACTTATTTACGAAAAAAAAACAACAACAACAAAAATAATAATAACGATAATAATAATAATATTAATACATATGATGATAAAAGTGGAGGAAGAAACTTTCTGAAGAAATAATTGATGTGTGCATATGCATTTTGTGCAATGATTGCAACAAAACTTAATTGCCATTGTTTTTTGTTTTTGTTTTTTTTTCTTCTAACATTTGCCTGAACGTCGCCACATGCGGTTTTTTTCAGTTGAAATTTACTGCGGCTTTTCCTTCTGTATCATTACGATGATGTTGATGATCATTATCATCATTAACATCTTTAAAAGCTATTTGTGTTACTGATTTATTAATTGTGGCAGGTGAAGGTAGAGAAAGAGGTTTGTTGGCAGCAACGAATATTGAAGTGCCTTAAATTTTTGAAAAAAAAAATTTTTTTTAGGAAATGTATTAACTTCCCAACCTTGTGGTAACAACTTCTAATGCACTTTGCCACGTCAAGTAAAGAAACAAACAACTGTTTTTAGTTCCAGTAATTGTGTGCTATTCCATTAGAATCATTACGCTTAGGTTTAGATATCATAACTGCATACTCATGATTTAATTATTGACTCATAAAAAGTTAAAGTTGTTTCCCCTTATATCAGTGGTGTTCGTTCATGTGACCCAGCTAACAAGGTTGTTTTACTCATTCTCTTCGTGAATAATACAACCAGGGTTTCTAAGAGAAAAAATTTCAACCAAAAAGCTTCCTGAAATGTACCAAAACCAATTGTATTCTTAACTTTTATAATATATATTATATTAATTTCCATAACATTCCATGATGAGCTGCACCCGATTCTAATTTTTAAACGCATTGAAAGGGACCTACAGTTTAACGCCGGCTCCGAACGGCAAATGCATTTAGAGAAGTTTTCAATAGTAGTGATATTCATAACCAGTTACTAGCTAATGTTATGAGGTATTACCGCTGTTGGCCTGGTATTGAACCGACGACCTTCTGGTTGGTAGGCGGGTGTCTTACCCATCATACCACAGCGGCACACAACCTTTATAATACGGGGGCGGATTGACATTGAAGCTACCTAGCGCTAGATGGCAGCACAAACACAAAAACTTTTTCTTTCTTAGAAATTACGATCTGTCAAACGTTAGCTGTTAAAATTTTAGCCAAATTCATGGATTAGTTTATTTGTTGTAGTCGTTTAAAGTAAGCACCTTTTGTGTTTCTTGGAAAATGGAAAACAAGTGAATTTCGTGCAGTGATTAAACACTATTATTTGAAAGGCAAAACGGCGAAAGAGACAAAAGAAAAGCTTGATAAACATTACGGCGAATCTACTCCGTCAGATTATATGGTAAAATATTGGATTGCTGAATTTAAACGGGGCCGAACAAGCACTGCAAGAATACCATTAACAGGAAGGTCAAAAGAGGTGGTTATTGAAGAAAATATCAAGAAAATCCTCGATATCGTTATGAATGATCGCCGGGTCAAAATACGTGCGATTGCTGAAATGGTAAACATATTATATGAAAGTGTGTTCAATATTTTGCATGAACATTTGCATATGAAAAAGCTATCGGCAAGATGGGTGCCGCGTTTGCTCAGTGTTGAACAAAAACGAGTTCGACAGATCACTTCCCAGCGGTGTTTGGACATGATAAAGCATAATCCTGCTGAATTGTGGCGAAGATTAAGAACTGTTGATGAAACGTGGGTCCACCACTACACACCTGAAACCAAAAACCAATCGAAGCAATGGGTGGAAGCTGGTGGAAGTGCTCCGAAGAAGGCGAAGACAGCGAAATCGGCTGACAAGGTTATGGCCACTGTATTTTTGAATGCACACGGAATATTGCTCATCGATTATCTTGAAAAGGGATGCACAATCACAGGAGAGTATTATCGTGAATTATTGGATCAATTGTTTGATGCAATCAAGGAAAAAAGACCACATTTAAACAAGAAAAAAGTGTTCTTTCTTCAAGACAACGCACCGGTTCACACAGCATTAGATACGATGCTAAAACTACGAGAAATCCACTTCGAATTGGTTGATCATCCACCTTATAGTCCAGATTTAACCCCTAATGACTTTTTCCTGTTTCCAAACTGGAAAAAATGGCTCGCAGGAAAAAGATTCATCTCAAACGCAGAAGTGATTACCGAAACTAATGCGTATTTTGAGGAGTTCCCAAAATCATATTATTCAGATGGTATAAAAAAGTTGGAAAATCGTCTTACTAAGTGTATTGAGCTAAAAGGAGACTGTGTTGAGAAATGTATGGTTTTTGAAAAAACAAATTGTTTTTTTCCTACTTAGGTGGCTTCAATATCAATCCGCCCTCGTATTATCTTTTAATTTAAGCTCCGTACTGCATTTACTAATATAGCCAGGAAGGCCATTTTTGTTGAACTCTTTTATCAAAAACTTAACAAATTGTTATGAATTAACAATGATATAAAATCTTTCATAAAAAATTCATAGTATTAGTTTTAATCATGTGCTTCAGCAGTATAATAGGTAAGACACCCAGTCCAGACCATCTGACAATTTTAAACAGCGGTATCACTTCATAAATTTCTCAAAAACTTCTCTAACTAATGCATCGTCCCTTTCAATTAATCTAAATTGAAAGAAGTTGTTCTTGTTCCACTGGGAATGTTGCGTATGTAAATATGTAGTTTTCAGCGTACAAAAACCATTACAAGAAAAAACAAGTGTGTAAAACAAAGGTTTCAGTCGGTAGCTTGTTAACTTTAAGCAGAGTCAATTAACAGGAAGCTATATGGGAATTTGAATGATTTTAAAGACTATATAAACTTACGCATGTTTATACTTATATACTCTCGATTGAAGTGTAAACACCATTGCCTGATATCTGGCAAAACTAATTCGATTATCCCAAACAATAACTTGTTCGTAAAAGACGATACATAGTTTAAGTTATATTTTTCGTAAAGGTAGTTCCTTAATTTGTCGCTCGTATTATCCTATTTTACTGCAAAGATACGCTGCTGATAAATTTGTAAAATATACGATCAAGATGTTGTAAGTGAATGCCGGATTGAATTGTAAGCCGTAGTGGATAATGGTATAAATACCGATTTCTATGATTCATTTTAATTTCAGTGTATACTCTTCTTTTAAGTGTGTTTCTCTTTGTGAGTACCACTGCCTTATATCAGGCTAAACTAACTCCCAAACGAACACTTGTTCGTGAAAAGTGATACATATATTAAGTTATATTTTTTTCTAAAGACAGTTCTTCAATTCGTCGCTCGTATTATCATCTTTACTATAAAAAGCAAAAACAACACAGAAACATGTAGATAAATTTCCGGATCCTAACCTTGCTTTATTCTATTAAATTACAGAAAATTCGTTTAACTTGACGTAAATCGCTATGACCAGGCGAAAATATCAATTCTAATACTGCTACTATTGCTTACGCCTGGATCGCTTGAAAGAAGCAATCAGAATTGCCCAACAGAAAAGGTGTTGTGCTTTTGCATATATGGAGCAGAAGGCCTCTTAAAATTTTCTCCACTTCTCTCTGTTCCCAGCAATCACCTTTATCAACTTTTGACAGAAGCTTCAATTTCCGCATTTATTGTCCGACGCCATGTTGCTCTTGGCCGACCGCGCCTCCTGGTACCTTGAGGATTCCCGTCCAACGCCTCTTTGGGGAGTTCACCTGCGAGTTTGCGTAGTGTGTGACCAAATCACTTCCACTTTCGACGTCTAATTTGAATTATCACCAACTCCTCATTACACCTGCGCAAAAGTTCTGATTTCGAGATAATTCTTGGTCACCATATTCTCGATATATGTCTCAGACAGCAGCTTTAAACACTTGCAGTTTAGTTTCCAATCTTCCATTAATCAACGAGGTTTCGCAACCATACAGTAAGATGGATTTCACATTTGTTTTAAATAATCGCAATTTTGTGGTCGTGGATAAAGCTGTTGATTTCCACACATTTGACCAAAAATCGCTTCCAGCAGCTCTCCCTTCGGTTGTGATTAGGCTGCCCAAAGAGCAGAAACTTTTCGAGCGTTCTATGCTTTCGTTCTCGATACAAAATTGATTATTTAACCTGGTCAGTGGAACAGACATAGTTTTCGTCTTTGTACAGTTGATTGTCAGACCCACTCCCTTAGATGAACCATTCAGGTCGTCGAGATTGCTCTGCATGTCAGTATAACGAGATGTCGACAGATGAACATAGTCGAGTAAAGTTCTATTGAATGCCTGAGAGAGAACATCATCGAGGACGATCAAAAATAATATGGGTGACCACAGACAACCCTACCTGACACTAGATGTTAAGCTGAAGCATTCAGTTTTTAGGTCCCACAAATTCTTTTAAAATTGATTGCTCTTGGCTGTGACACACTTATTCCAACGTATGGCTAAGAACCTGCATCGGTTAACGCAAATTTCACAAAAACAGGCATTATAAACTGTATTCAACAGTGCTTCTAGTCAAAATGTTCCTAATGTGACCTTAAACAAACCAATTATATTCTGTGCAGGTGTCCCATGATTATTTTACTTAGTTTGCACCAACTAACAATAAATAACTACGTTTTGGTCATATTAAGTTAAACAAATTCGATATTTTGGCCTCAGGACATGATGTTTAGAGCTACAGTTTTTTATAATGGCTACACTTACATTTTAAAATTATTTAGATTGCGTGTATAGTTACGAGAAGTGGATATCAGCGATTTAAAATGGCATTATAAAATGAGGCTTTTGCAGTTTTCCATGGGAAAAAAGGAGTGAGCTATGACTACCTCCGTCTTCCTAAAGCTATCAAATGAAGTGGGAGAATCTATTCTTTAAATTGAGTCAAAGAAATCTATTGACTTTCACCGATCGCTGTACAAAGTTATCAATTTTTTGAAAAGACTTTTACTGAGATAACAAACACTTTTTCATAAAAAGTCGAATTGCATTGTATTGTATGGATGGTGATGTGAATGGCCGATTTTAATGAAACTTGGCATACATCATTCATTTATTCTAGAAAAAGTATTTATAAAATTTGGGGTCTTGCTTTGAAGGGAAAAATTTCTACATGGATTGCTTGGGCGGTAGGTAATGGGCGTAGCCAACTATGAAAATTTATATATATTTTTTTAATTTAGTCAATAGAATGCTTAGTGCCAACTTTTAATAACCTATCACCACTAATTATATATTTTGTACAAAAATGTGTGAAGCAATAACACTGTGCACTGTAGCAGCGTACTAAATAGCTTTCCGACGTCTTTGGGCTTTAATTAAGGTAGCACGCAATTTCCTTGCTTTCGCATAAATTCAAATGCATTCTAAAATCTAAAAACTGTTGCTTTAATTACGGTTTTTGTAAGAACTGCCGCTGAATCGACTTAAATTTTTCGGTTGGCCGAAATTGCTGCTTTTTCTTTTACATAACTTACCATAATTAAATATTTTGAATAAACAATCTACTGATAAAGGGTAGTCCAACCCAAACGCATGATGTTACAATAATTGTAAATAAAAAAAAAGGTTTTTAAAGAATTATCTTAATATTCTTTATTATGATAGAAGTAGGATCTATGACAATTATGTGTGAAACAAAATATCGGCCAAATGTTCGTCACGGCTCCGTCCATGTTTTTAATGACTCTGAGACATTATTGGGGTTCAATGTCGTTAATGTGCCGAATTATACAATATCATCCTTTAGCTCTTGAATTGTTATTGAATTTTTGACATATAGCTTGTCTTTTAAATATACCCAAAGAAAGAAGTCCAACGGCGTCAAATCGTATGATTGTGGCGGTCAATTAACTTCGCTATGACATGAGATAACACGGCCATTGAATTCCTCGAGTAAATGAGCTATTGTTTCGTTGGCTCTGTGGCAAGCAGCACCATCTTATATCGTCCAGGTTCATATATTCAATCTCTGGTTAGTGAACACAATCGGGATAGTGAACACCATTCATGGTAACTGTTTGCCCGACCCTCTGCAACACTACCGCGAACAGCAGCAATGTTTTCCGCAGAATGTACTGCGCGGGTATGCACCTGTGTTACTACATTTCTTACAGACCCGGTTTGCTGAAATTCTACCGATTGTGCGGACCAAAAAGACAAAAAAAAACACGAAGTGAGCGAAATGCACGCTTATTTTCGTAAAAGGCAACAACAATCTTAGCTCAATTGTGCACCTCTTCATGGTTGAATTTGACAAACACTGAAGCAAATAAATATAAAATTGAATTGGGCAAAAAACTTGATGTTAAGGTGTGACTCACAATTAACATCGTGCATTATGGTTGTACCACCCTTTAGTACTTTTAGGAGTCCTCAAAATGGTGCAGTTGCAAGAAAATTACTCTACGCTATTGTAGTTAAAATTGCTAAGTCGTCCAAAAAGAATATTTGGACGCTTGAGTACCAATCGTAGAAAATTATGCGATTGGAATCAAAATAGTTATTTCTTTAGTTACATAAAAAGTTCATTTTGCAAGTTTGAAGTGTTAGGATAATACATGTGAACACTACGATAACATAGTTCTTTAAATGATAACAACGGTGCTCCAAGGCATATTACATATTCATAGCGTAGAGAGAAGATTGTAGTGCAACTAACTTAAGAGCAGTATCCATGAATTAACATTTTGTTTGCAATTTAGTGAAAAAGAAGTTGCCTAAATGCAAGAGAATTGATTTTTATCTTTTTGTGTTTGGCATGAGTCTATAGCAGTTAATTAATGTAATTAATATCATTAGTATAAGTGGAAAACTTACGAAAATCTTTTTTTTTTTTGGTTTTTCTATTAGTTTTTGGTAAAACGATCCATTTACTGGTTAATGATACTTCAGTTTTTTTTTTTTTTTTTGCTTAAAGGCTGCTACTGTTTTTTTTTTTTAAAGACTCGTTTTAAATTTTCCTGCAACAGCACTTATTATTACGAGTAATAATGTTCATTTAATTTAATAATTTCTGTACGCAAAATGCAACCAACCAAATTGAGTTTAATATTTTATTGCAGTTATACTATATTTACTATTTAAAAAAAAAAATTATATTTTGGGCTAGTAAATCATATTATATACATCCATACATATGTATAAACATAAAATAAAATATAATTAACAATACCTACCTATGCTATGGTGTGGTACAATTGAAAGAAAAACAAACTTTTTTTTTTTGTAAAATATAAATAATTATAAATTTTTTTTATTTATAATTTTAAACATATTTTATGGTTTTTAATAAGCTTATAAATTAGATTTTATGTAGTTTGCCTGCATTTAATACATACATATGTATGTCCATATTTATATGGCATATACGAGTAGATTTTCTTTTTCTTACGTTTTGTGTTTTCTTAATGTAAAACCAAACAATAATTGTATTTAATTTTATAAACATTTTTATTTAATTAATTTATGCGATGAAATTAAATTTATTTTCTACAAATTCAAAAAAAATTTTATTGAAACCCTGCTATGATGATACGTATACAGAGGTTTGTTGCTTAAGTCTTTTGTTTGTTACGCACTCATTCAATGGTGGCGAATTAAAATTTCAATTTTTCTTCTTTTTTTTTGTTTCTTGCTGTTGCTAGAAATCATAAAAAAACAAAAAACAAAAAAAACAAGGAAAGAACAAAAAGAAAAATTAAACGCAACAATAAAAGATATGAATTTTTAAATTGTTTTCTTTTAAAACATGTAGCCGACTAATTAATTGGTTGGTATTACATTACCAAAACTATGTACATGCATACATACATACATAGATACTTCTTCTATTTCTTTATTTACTTAATCAATTTGTTAAGTTGGTTTTCATTGCTTATCTGATAGATTTAAAAACGAAATTCACGCAATTCGTTAACTGATATGATTTGGTTGAAAATAAGAAAAAAGGGTTTTATTTCAGCATATGCTATCTTTCAATAGAGGAAAACATATCTACTGTTAAACTCTACACTTTAATTTATTTTTATGTTTTAATTTTAGTAATTTTGACAAGACACCATGAGCCATATTGTGCTTTAGGAATGCTTTTAAATTGTAGGAAATTTATTTCGAAAATCAATGCTCTGACGAACTTGTAGAGCACAAAATCTTGTTTAGAGATAAGGCTTAATTTTTTAAATGGCTACGTCAACAATACAAGACAATCAAATAAGACACTATCGGATCCACAATAACATCGCTTTGCAGTAAGAATTGTCAGTCAATCGTATTTCTTTTAAAATGAGATATTGACATATGCTCAATAGGTTAGTTTAGATCAGTCTAAGGCAATCCAATACAAATACATTTTACAATTGGGGTAGTAATTTGAGAGTTTCTCTCAGACCACACTGAAAGAAAAAATTGCATTTTGTTTTAGCACAACTTTCTTCATTGAATACTAAAACAAGAATAACTCTCTTTGTTTACTTTCAGGTTGGTGAGCAAATAAGTAACTAATATTAGAGTCAAGATATGGTACCGGCCTCTATTTATTAGGTGTATAGATATGCCCATAGTAAGCTCATAGATCGTTTACAAGCAAGTAAATGAAAGTATCATTAGTTGGCTAGAATACAGAAGATCTGTTGCCGTGCCATATATGAAAATAACTCAAAGTACGTCTATCGATAGGCCAAAAACTCCTTCCACGAAAGTTTTGGCAGATGTAAGATTTGATTAAAGGACTTTTTATGAAGAAGGAGGAAAACATCGAAGATGTCATGGACAAAACCAACCAATCAACTTCATTTTGCACCAAAAGCGATGTAACACTCTACAAGGATTGCTTTATTCCTTACCATACAAAATAATCTCTCTCATATTGGAACAAGAAAATAAGTTATTAATATCTACGAGTATATGCTTTAATTTCATCTAAAATACTGTTGCGAAAATAAAAATGCCTTAAAAGAAAACACACCACCCCAGGGACTGTTTGTGGGCTGACAATGTGTTGCATTGGTATTGCCTTACTGATTTGTGTAATCTTACATGTTTAAAATTAACGAACATAAAATAAAGGATTTGAGAGCGTTTCAAATATTTCTGGAACTTTCCAAACTGTGGGCAATTAGGTATATGAGGAGGCTGCTTTGCCGATGTCGATAGAGTTATCCTCTTGCAGTCATAAAGTAAAGTCGTGCTTAGGCGTAAATAAAAGTATTGTATAAACGAATATTAAGTGCAAGATAAATAAGTTGCTGCATTAAGATAAAGTGTATATAGTAAAAGTGAGTAAATAAAAATTGTAAACCAAGAACAACGTGGTATTTATTTTATTCTGACAGTTAAAAAGAAGTCAAATTTCATTATATTATAAAAAGTAACAAAATTTTTGAATTCTTGTATTGTTTTATTTCAATCAAACACGTTTTGCCAAAAAAAAACTCTTTTGCATTTTGAAAAGTTAGACGCTAATGGGTTAATCAGGTTGATTTTCAAGCTAAGGAGATAATTGGTCTACTGTAGCTCGTGCCTCCATATGATTTTGTAGTGATGGAGATTCTTCCTAAGTGGAGGTGGTAATCCTTACATAGCATTGCAGTCTTACCCATTAGGTAGAAGGTTAGATGCGCTTCTTTTAGATGAATTAAAGTCTTTTTATTAAAAGCTCAAAAACACATTTAAACTTTTTCCATCATTTCCTCTGCTGGGAATTCTAACCTGGGCCGCTTGTGTTATATGCGTGCTCTACTTAGACCCCTCAAATGAAGATATTGAATTGCATGACGGTGACCAATTTTTTGCAAGTTTACACTAAGATCCTTTATTTTTGAAGGTATTAACTCTGTGGACTTGATGAAAAGATGAATTGAATGCAGTTTGTACTTTTGGCTTGTACCCTTACAATCGCTATACATCTAGAAGACGTAATACGAGGGCGGATTGATATTGAAGCTACCTAAGTAGGAAAAAAGCATTTTTTTTTTTCAAAAACAATTCATTTCTCAACATAGTCTCCTTTTAGCTCAACACACTTAGTAAGACGATTTTCCAAATTTTTTATACCATCTGAATAGTACGATTTTGGGAACTCTTCAAAAATCGCTTTTCCTTGATTGCATCAACCAATTGATCCAATAATGCACGATAATACTCTCCTGTGATTGTGGATCCCTTTTCAACATAATCGATGAGCAATATTCCTTGTGCATTCCAAAATACAGTGGCCATAACCTTGCCAGCCGATTTCGCTGTCTTCGCCTTCTTCGTAGCACTTCCACCAGCTTCCACCCATTGCTTCGATTGATTTTTGGTTTCAGGTGTGTAGTGGTGGACCCACGTTTCGTTAAAAGTTATTAATCTACGCCAAAAATCAGCAGGATTATGCTTTATCATGTACAAACACCGCTGTGAAGTGATCTGTCGAACTCGTGTTTGTTCAACACTGAGCAAACGCGGCACGCATCTTTCCAATAGCTTTTTCATATGCAAATGTTCAAGCAAAATGTTGAACACACGATCATATGATATGTTTACCATTTCAGCAATCTCACGGATTTTTACCCGGCGATCATTCATAACGACATCGATGATTTTCTTGATATTTTCTTCAGTAACCACCTCTTTTGGCCTTCCTGTTGATAGTATTGTTGCAGCGCTTGTTCGGCCCTGTTTAAATTCAGCAATTCAATATTTTACCATATAATCTGACGGAGAAGATTCGCCGTAATGTTTATCAAGCTTTTCTTTTGTCTCTTTCGCCGTTTTGCCTTTCAAATAATACAGTGTTTAATCACTACACGAAGTTCACTTTTTTCCATTTTCCAAGAAACAGAAAAGTTGCTTACTTCAAACAACTACAACAAATAAACTAATCGATGAATTTGGCTAAAATTTTAACAGCTGACGTTTGACAGATCGTAATTTCTAAGAAAGAAAAAGTTTTTGTGTTTGTGCTGCCATCTAGCGCCAGGTAGCTTCAATGTCAATCCGCCCTCGTACATTTATTGATCCAGCAACTATTGTGGCTCTCTATTATATGTTACAACATTGCAGGGTTTAATGACGTCTTTAAGGTGTTTTCTCTTAAATCAGTCACCAGAATTATATTGTCTTTTAAGTATTAGCATTAAATTTCTTTCATTTGATTTTTTAATTTCTTATCAAAACTATGTATCTTAGACAGCTAACAGCAGACTTGAGTGTTATTGCTTTTTTTGTTTGTTTGTTGAGGAAATAGGCTTTTATTTCATGGCTGTGACTTTAACAAATTTGTTAATTACATTAATTATGTTGTTTTTTTTTTTTGAAATTTTTGTTCATTTTATTTTTAATCTCTTTGTTTTATATAATTAATAATAAAAAAACACTTGAGAGTATTTATTGTGTTTTAAAAAGTGTTTTGTTTTATTAACCATTGGTATGTCTGTTTATAAATTTTTAGTTTTTCTAAAACTATTTTTCTTATAAATATTTGTTATTGTTGTTGTTGCTATTTTTATATAATTTTGCACATGAAATTCTAATTTGGCACGCAAACTTTTTGTTTGCCACAAACACATCTCTCGTATCTGCTAGTACGCGAGTGTACTTCTTTATTTGCCATTAAAATTAACTTTAGAAATGAAAACATAAACGGCGCATATGAATTTTGTTAAGATTCCTATTTTAAATTGTTTTAATTGAAGTTCAGTTTAAACATAATCAAATTGAAATCCATAAAAATGTTTGTCTGCTGTCTTAAATATCTTCTGTTTAGTAGTTTTTTGTTTTGCTAATGGTTAGTTTCTCTATTTGCAATGATTTTCATTCCAAAATTGGCAATTTTCTAAGGCGTTCATTGGAAAAACAGGTGTTAAATTTTTTTGCACCAAGAAAGGTAGAGAGTGTAAATTTAATTACAGAAATATTTGATTATAATTTTATTTAATCAAATGTTATCTCTAAAAAAATAGATTTTGACACAGTTAAGCTTTGCAGTTAACCGTTTTAAAGGAAAAGTTAGTTAAAATTTCTAAGATTTAAGGCAGTGTTTTCCTCTTATACTACACTAGCTAAAACCCCTGCATGCTGCGTTACCCCTCCTCCCCTCATTATTATTATCTTAAATGTTAGTTTGGTTACACTTTTTACCCTCTCTCAAACATTTTGTCTCTTCCGGTTCAACTGCCAACATTTGAGATAGATAACCTATAGTTCCTTCCAGAAAGACACTGTAGCTTTTGCTTTTTAGCTGTGTAATTATCAGGAAACCAGCAATATACTCTTAAAAAAGTGTTTTATGCACATAAAATATGCACTAAAAATCCGAAAATATGATCTCAAAATTTAAAAAATATGCCCTAAAAAAAGCAAAAAATGTCTGCTTTTTAATAGAGGAAAAGTTTTTTCTACAATTAAATATCGTTTGTTAACATACAGGCATATCGTCATATAAAACCTTTAAAGCCCTAAGTTACAAAAAAATTCAAAAACGACTTTTCGACTGATTATGATGCACCCTTTCGGCATACAACATAACATAATTCTGAGCATAACATGAATGTTTTTTTCCATTTTTTTAAAGTTGTTTGCTTCTTCTGAAAATTTTTTTGAAATCTAACTTAGGGACTTTTGTACTTCATATGATGAAATATTGAAAGTGAGATATAAAAAATGTTAAAATTTTAATTCGCTTTAATTTTCAGAAGTAAAACGTTGTCTATCATGTCTGAGCAAACTTTTATACATTGAAAACTCCTTCAAACATCTACTTATGTAATGGGCGCATATTTAATGGATGAGAATACCTTAAGATTATATTTTAAAACTTGATTTGAAGAGGATGCGCTAGGATCTTTTGTAAAATGTTGGCACATAAGTTATCCGTGAGGCCACTATTTGCAGTTTTTTAAATAACTTTTTAATGTGAAACTAAATTTTGCAGCAATAAAAATCAATTCAGTTTATAAATTAATATACTAAACACCATCTATCTTTTATCATTTTAATGTTTTGAGACTGCGCATTATTTAACCCTCTGCGACTGACGTGGTTTAACTGTCACCATTCTACTGAGGTGGTAGAATACTAAAAACCTTATTTTCTAAACTCCATATTGTAAATCCGATAAAATTATTTCTGTGTCTAGTTTAAGGGTGTACCTTGTTATTTATCATATATTTTTTTTGAATTCTGAACAATAATTTACTTAAAACTGTTTTTTCTTAAATGACATGACGGCGCAAACAGATGAAGTCAATCAGATCTCAAAATACATATCAATATTTACTTTGTATGGAAGGTACTATGCCCACTTGTGTAATAGCGCCCACTTTTAGACTGATGATTTCTGATGAATCTATGTGGGTGAAATTTAAAGAATCTTTGTGCTACCGTTTTGAAGATATACACAAATAAATATACTTTTTGTACTAGTGTGGTACCGCCCAGTTGTAATTTTTAAAATTTATGTAGCCTATAGTTCCTTCCAGAACTATCAAGAACATCGATTCAGCCTTTTAGCTACCCAGAAGGTACAAGCAAACAAACCAATATACAAAAACACGCATTCATTTTTATATAAAAAATACACATCCAAAATTTTTGCTTTAAATTATGCACCCAACGAAGTTAAGTTCAAACCATTAGAAAAGGTGCGCACATATGTTAATATACATACAGTTTGTCAAAAAAATGTTTTCAAAGTAGAAAAAAAATTAAAATCTTATTTTCATTTGAGATTTCCAACAACTTAACACTTTTATTTTTATTTCGCTACTGTACCTTTTAAGGACTATAAGACTAAGACTCTAAGACTATATAGACCCACATCCGATTTCGGATGGTTTCATGGATACGCTTCACCATAATCAACCTCCACTTCACAAAATAATCTCTTATGCTGGATTCCGGCTCATTGTACATTGTATTTTAATTGATTTATGACTCGATTCTTTCTACTTTTTCAGCGCGGGAAAACATTTATTTGACAGCATAGAAATGAGGTAAAAATCCTTTTTTGTTGTTAACGTTGTAATATGTGGGACTATTTTAAAAGTTATGAAGTCTGATAGTCCATAACAGTTATAGTAACGGAATGTATCCAAAAAAAAACAAACAAACAAACATGTTAACAGTTTGTTGTTGGAATTCTCAAAAGAAAATAAGATTTTAATTTTTTTTCTACTTTGAAAACATTTATTTGACAAACTGTTAATGGGTATGTATGTCTGTCTCTAAGGTATACTTGAAATTTTGTAAAAAAAAATTGTACAAGTTTTTTAATTAGAAATTTCGAAAAATATTATTTTTAATAAAGTCATAGCATTTGAAAACAATAGTTTGCCTGTTTACCAAAAATACCTGACATGTAAGGTACCGTATAATTGGTACAGCAATGAATTATTAACACCAAACACTATGCAAGTTTTATCGTTTTCCAATAATGTTACAAATAAATTAATTTTTATTTTCCTAAGATAGCTTGTACTCTTTTCAGAGCCCCAGCTCACCCTTGCCCTACTAAAATATGCCCATATTCTCATGTCATATGTGGCAGCAGACTTAATAAAAAGTAGATCGCATTTATTAAAGAGTTGAATGTAATAAAATACGAAATAAATAATGCATTTAATTATATATAATTATCTACTGTAAGTTTGTGAAAATTTCCTACATTTAGTTAGAAATTCTACTCCTTCTACTAAATGAAGCCATAAACAAATAAATAAAAGTGTACGATATGAAAAATAAATTATGCAAATTATAGATCTGACAAATGAATAGAATTATTTTAGACACAACAATTTGCTGCATAAAAGCCTTTTGGCTAACATGTGTGAAATTTTTCTCTTTTTGAAAACGCGATAGAAAACAAACTCTTGCAGTGTGTAATTGAAGCGGGCCTAATGAGCATTTGAGCATATTAATTCTAAAATAAAAATGAAAATTTTTTTATAACAAACCGATAATTATGAGAAATTCTTTTCTTGAATTCATTAACACTCCCAGTTCACTCCTAAAAGCGCCATAGAAATACAAAACAAAAAATAAAAAAATCCGAAAATTTATAAAAACGTTATAATAACAGTCATTAGAGTCAAAATTAATTAATTTGTTTGATTTACTTTTGAGCAAGAAAAAATAGCAATTGGTATGGGACAAGTTAAGTCAGGGTAGAGATATTAACATGAAGAATAAGCTTTTGCACTGCTGTAAGAAAAATTCGCTTAGAGACTGCTTTTGTTAAGTAACGACTATTTTTTATAAATAAATTCTCAAAAAAATTGGTAAGATCAGATTGTTACGAATTAGCACCGGAAGCAGGATTTTTTTCGTGAATTTTGAAGTCTGTCGGTCAGTAATAGAAAAAGTAAATGAAATGTTTCTGCAAGTTAAGGGAACATGTCAGGCAAAGTGTCTGTAAATGGTGGTTTAAGAAAATTGGCAAAAAGACTGGCTACTCAATGATGTTTGATTTTGGGGTGCCACAGGAATTAACTTAAAGAAATTTGACTGACCGAATTACTATAAATGAAACGCATAGAAATCAAAACATTTTTGAAGTGAAAGGACAAATGCTTGAAGAATTTATGATCCACTACAAACAAATCCAAAGACAGGTTGTTTGCATTGCAACGTAGTTATCCATTCGGAGATACAATAATAAATAATTAGCAATAATAATAATTAATAATAATAATAATGCCCACAACTCCTTCTTTTTAATGAATGAAACAAAAAAGATTAACCAGAATTGGCCAATAGAAAATATATTGTTTTTGTTTCATCACGACCATATCAGGCCACATACTATATATCTTTGATGCAGGGCTAATAGCCAGAACCCATCCGGGTTTTATTGGGTATTATATTTAAAAAGACCCGGATGAGTTTTTTTTTCTTTTGTATTTTTATAAAAACAAATTCAATTTAAAAGCTTTGACAGTTTAATTACAAAAAATAAGAATAACTTATGTATTGGGAGGGAGTTCAAATCAATTCGGTGACATTTTCAGTTCAAAAAATGCAATTACTTTAAGGGATATATTATATATTAATTCCCATAACTTTCCATGAGGAACATGCGGATTTCTCTCAGTCAATGAGCTATACCCGATTCTATTTTTAAACTCATTGAAGGTGACTTATAGTTTAACGCCGGCTCCGAATGTCAAATGCATTTCGGGAAGTTTTCAATAGTAGTAATACTCATAACCAGTTACTAGCTAATGTTATGAGGTGATACCGCTGTCGAAAAACTTTTTTCTTTTTTAAGATGTTCTGGCCTGGTATTGAACCAACGGCCTTCTGGTTAGTAGGCGGGTGTCTTACCTACCATACCACAGTAGTACACTTTGAAGAATAATAAATTAAAAAATAATATAAAATATTATCCATCACTTCTTACAACTCTTAGGCAATTTCCGAATCCTGTGTCGGAAAAACTTCACGTTTTTTGAAGCCAATTTTCAATTTCTTCAGATGAAGTGAAATAGTGAACTATTAAATCATTTTGTACCTGTCAAAAATGTCAGTAGACAGTAGGAGCAATGTCCGAAGAATGCGGTGGTTGCAGTAAAATATCTCATTTGATCGTTTCTAGAAGTTTTTTGATAACTGTAGCTACGTGGGACCGAGTTTTGTCTTGCATAAGAATAACTTTGTCATGTTTGTCCTTATATTATAACCGCTTTTCTCATAATGAACGGTTCAAACAACGTAATTGCAGTCTGTACCGATCTCCAGGTTTTAGCCAAAAGTGCAAAATTGTATCATAAATAGTACAACAACGTAATTTTCCTTATAAACTAAAAATATTGTCGAATTGCAAGGAATTTTAAAGCAGTTATTGTTGGGTTTAATGTCTACAACAAAAAAACCAATTAAACCCGGTGGGTTGGATTTAAAAAAACCGTGTTTTTTCCAAACCTGATTTGAGCGGTACTATTACTATCATAAGAATTAGTATCAAATCGTAATTTGTATGAAATTATCGAAAATGAAAAATTTCATTAATGAATCCTCGTAACAATGACACAAACAAAGGGAGTTATGTATGACAACTGTATTGTAATGTCAACATACTAAAGAAAGCTTTAAAAAAGCGACATTGTCTGTAATGAGTCGTCTACGTCTAAATGCTGAAGTTTAGCGACATTGGTATAAGTCGACTAGATAATGAATGATGCAGTATTTCATCGGTTACACCCCCCTAATGAACGAATAAAGTACTAATAATTATCGATGACATTGTCGGTTAGGACTCATTAATACACGGACGCCTGCAAGTCAAAATTAACTTTTGTCATCTTTGAAATTTTAGACGATTATTTTCAAAAATCATCAAAGAAAATTCATTGTCAGAAATCAGGATATACGGCTTTGGCTTTCATATGGCTGGTTAGCTGTGCTTTATATATGACTTTTTGCGCTTGGGGTTACCGTAATGCATCCATGTTTCATCACCAGTAACAATACGATGCAAAAATGACGTCTTTTTGTAGCGTTCAAGCATCATTGCCAACATACAAAATCGCCCTTCAACGTCTCTCGGCTTCAATTCATATAGGATCCAATTTCCTTGCTTTGAAATTAATCCCAAAGCTTTTCAACATAGGGAAATGGCTTGTTGTATGACTACCAATAATAATGCAAGTGCTTCTTGTGTTTGATAACAATCTTCGTCGAGTAATGCTTCCAATTCCTCATGTTCAAACTGTATCGGTTGATCAGATCTTTCCTGTCATCTGTGTTGAAATCTTTTCAATCTTTCAATCACTTTTGAATCGCACAAACCATTGTTCACAAGTTTCTTGAGCTGGTGTATGTTATCCGTAAGTTTTTACCAAAAATCGATCATTTTCAGCAGCCATTTTCTTTAAGTAAATGTCGTTTATGGGACTTCGCCGCAAAACCCATTTTTTAGGCATAAAATTCGACATTATTATAGCAATTAAAAAATGTGCGTTTGCACTTTGGCGTCTATCGAATACTGAATCAAATGACAGATGTTCACCCTCCAAAATGCCATATTTGTTATTATTGACACAAACCATATGTGATAGTTATGCCATATGTTGTCCAAATCGATATTATTAACTTGTATACCCAATAAATTTTTATTTATTTTCCTTATGTTATCCCAGCAATAGTCGCTAAAAAAATTTTAAATCGTAGTAAAACCGTTCATCATGCTCGTCATTTATATTTCCAAGGTTTCTGAAAACAGTTCAAATGTAAAAGCAAATAATCGATTTTGAGGGACATATTGCTTGACACCCATCCTTTCAAAATTCTTGAGTAAATGGGCAAAAATGTTTTTTTCTTTAAAATACTCGAACAACAAGTATTAAAGAGATCCAAACACACCGTTCACTGACGGCTAAGGGACTCTCAAATTTAAAATCATTCAAAAAATTTTTTTTTATTTCGAGGACTCCTTATCTTAATTAAAACTCGGAAAGTTTCGAGAATAAGCTGAATAGATATTGAAACAGCGCATAGTGTTCGAATTTAAAACGATATTTGACGAAATCATTACTTATACATAGAAAAAGATTTGTGAAAAAAATTAAAAAACTCTGACCATAGGTACACCCATTTGCCATTACTCAATTGTGAAAAAGGTCGAAATACTAAAAGTTTTAAAATATCAGTTGCAGTCATCACAATTAAAAGTTGTGGTTTACTATTCTGAACTGGAACATTGTAATTTTTAGGGGTTTGGCCTCCTAAATATTAAAATCGAACATTATGCGTCGCTTTTGTCTCCGCCAAAGCCTTAATAAAAAACCGCGTTTTTTTAAAACTGTGACGTGTTAGTGGACAAACAAAAAGGATAATTAACTATCACAAGTACCAGTTTTAACGAATATATTTCATTTAGTAAAACAAAAAATTTGTTTTTTTTTTTGTAAACTTGTGCTATTTGCAACTTATAAAGTATTAGCTAAAAAAAAAGTTATCCAGTAAGGCTTAGTCCAAATTTTAAAATCCATTTGTTTCAAATGTTATCCTGTAGACAAGGCGATAAGCTATAACCAATAATGGTAAGATGTTAAAAATTTGATATTTGAAGTGCTAAAAAAATCCACTTTTAAAATTCCGGCCAAAGTTGAGTAATCCTTAAAATATAACGAAATATTCTGCGCGCGTACCGTATAATGTGAGTTTGTGACGAACGATTTTATAGTAATAACGTTCGCACTCGTAAAGTAAGCCGTTTTTATAGCCTCTGCTTATGTTTTTCCAATCGTATGCAAATTAAGGAGAAATATTTCATTCCAATCACTTCCAAAAGTTTAAAATTTGAATATGCGCAGGTTACAAGTTTTGTTTTTTTTTTTTTAAAGAACATAAAAAACTGTTTAAAAAACTACAGATAATAAAAGTGGTTTCATACCGGTTAATGGGGGTGGTAATGGTTTTATTTTTACAGTCTTTTGAGGTACAACCCTTTCCTATAGAATGTAAATATGATTTTTTAACCCTTTTTTATAAGCAAAAAATGAAACTGGAAGTTGAGTTAAATGTGAAAAAGCAAAAAAGGGGTTTATTTTTTATAAATTTTTTATTTGAGTGTATTTTTTATATTAAAGACATGCCAGACTCAAAAGTATAATATACGAGATTTCTTAATATTTTAAGAATATTCCAGTAAAAATGGAAATTTTGTATGTATTTTTGAGATATACTATATATGTATATGGCGTTTTTTGCCTTACGGAAATACTACAAAATTTCTGAAACTACTTTAGTACCATAAATAACTACTTTAGTACTGTTTCTAATTTTAGTACTGGAATATAGCACTCAAACAGCATTTAGTGTTGCCACATCGGCATTTCCTGTGTAAGTATTAACAGAGTTGTTTTTCTAACCAGTAGTGGCAGCAATAAATTTAAATTACACTGGTCTACAGGAAAAAAGCCTTTTTAATAAAATTATAAGCAATATAATGATTTTGATACGCTGAATTCAAATCCGTTTTCAGTTTTTATGCATCGGACTCACATTTTTTTTTAAATAAAATATAATTTTATAATAATATTTCTTATAATAAATAAATATAATAAAATATAACAGTGATCGATTTTAATGCAAGTACCAGCAACTGTTTAGGAATAAAGTTTCCTATATTTTCGACAGTTTCGGCGTTATTCATATCTTAGTAGCGAAAAAAATTTTTCGCGTAAAATTAGAACAATTTTTTGTTTTTCAAAAAGTAAAAAATTCTTCAGAATGAAAATTTTATTAATTATCAATTTATTTTTTAAACATTTAAGAGCAGCTCCCTGCCCAAATCTGTTTTAAGCATTTAAATGAAATTTAAATTATTTTTTTTGTTATATACTATCAAGTTAATTTCAATTTTTCATGCACTAACACTTTTTTTACTAATATACTCACAATTTCAAAAATTGCTACCAACTTGATAATCAAATTTGCTTTCCATCGAGTGTTTCAAGTTGCTTTCAAGTAAACAGCTGATCATAAATGATATGAATAATTTGTAGTTGTTTTCTCAGCGAACACATTTTAAGCAAAGAAATTGTTTTCAAATTGATTTCAAGTTGCGTACCGCCTACGTCAAAGTTATCAATTCTAATAAATTTTGACAAACAATACACATATGTATGTGACACAATTTCCAAAAAAAAAAAAAATTGATCGTGTAACCGCAGGGTAAATGCTTAAAATGTAAAATTTTCATTCTGAAAAATTTTTTATGACTTCGCAAAAAAAAATTGCTCTAATTTTGCGCGAAAAAAATTTTTCCCAACTAAGTTATGAATAACTCCGAAACTGTTGAAAATACAAAAATAAAAAATGTTATTTGGGTGATTTATAGAAAATAATGGGGTGGCGTGGCGCATAACAACACAAACGACCCAGGGTTGAGCCCCAGCAGAGGACATGACGAAGAAAAAATTTATTTGTTGTTTCGAAGGCTTCAATTTCTTCGCTCTAGACAACTCCATCTAAAAAAATAAAAATAAAGAAAAAAGCCTCCCTGACCCTTCTCGCATACCTCTGGTGATGATGACAAACATGATATGAATGATCAGGAAAAATACGCCACCTACTGGGAAAAAATTACAATGCTTAAGTAAAGATCACCACCAATTAGCAAGGATCTTCACCACTACACAAAAAAAATCATATGGAGGAAGCTACAGTGGATTAATCATCTACTTAGCTTGATATATCAAATCGATTAAAGAAACTGAAACAAAGCAATAGATGCTTTGTGGAAAGCCAATATGCATGCTCCCAATATGCAGTGTCGGAGAAAGAAAAATATTATTCCTAAACATTTGCTGGTACTTGCATTAAACTGACTGACATAACTACCATATTTTTGGCCAAAAATTTGCCACGCCCCTTAAAAAAATTTCAGCTCGATGAAAAGAAATTGAAAACGGATTTTTATTTAAAGGCCCAAATATTTTTTGTATTTTGTAGACCAGTGTTATTTCTGTTTTCTTAAACTGTCCATCCGTAACTTGTGATTGATTTATTATTTGAAGTTTGTGTTTTGTTTAAGTAATAAATTAAATTCTATTATTTAAATTTCATTTCTAATTAATTATTTTGTTTCTTCTCAATTATTTTCTCGCTTCAATAATTTATTTGTGTCATCAAAATTGTGTAAAAATGCAAAAAACGTTTCCATTTAAAATGCATTTCAATAGAAACATGTTTAAAGTGTTTGTTTTTTTTTTTATTAAAATTGAATAATTTAAATGTATAACCTCGTACTTTTTTATATACATATTATTTTCTATAAATTGAGAGTTTGAGTTTCAAACAAAAATAGTAATAAATTATAGAAAATTTGAACAAAAAAACACCCAATTTGTTAGAATTTTTTTTTATTTTTAAATTTATAATCAATATCGTTACGTTATTGTTGAAAGATTGTTGATTGTGTTTTTGTTGTTGTTTAAATGACACCTGTCTGTCATTGTGACATTTTCACCGAAATGTCATTTTGACATAAAGTTGTAAAGAGTAACGTTTTTTGTTTTTGTTTATTTAGTTTTCTTCTCTTAATACTACATTTGTGAATAATTTTATGCAAAAAAAGAGAGAAAAAAAAAACGATTTTTTTTTTATTAAGTGACGAGAAAATAAAAAATGTAATTTACTGCCTTATCGGAAAAAAATGAACACAATCATGATATTTAATTTTGTTAAATTACAAAGAATTTTATTGAAATTCTCTAAAAGATGCTTAAGATAAATAACAAATAAATTTAATTATTTTAAATATGTGTGTATGTAAGTGAGCGAGCATTTAAGTTAGTCGTAGCGTTGGTTGTTGTTACAAAATGGACCATAAAATATTCGCTGTTATTAAAGAGACGTTAAGTCACGTCTAATTGACTATTAAGTCGCTACAATGGCAAAGGGTTACATATAAGCTATCAAGCAAAATAATTGAGTATTAGGGTGGGTCAAATTGTATGGATGAAAAAAAAAAAAAAACTAAAAAGTCGTATAGCAAAAAAAAAAAAAAGAAATCTACGCAAAATTCTAAAAAACT